>CM057351.1:10418952-11783136 GCA_030015575.1 Agapanthus africanus
GGCCTATTTCTATACCGTCTTATCGAATGTCCCCGGTGAAGCTTAAAGAGCTGAAAGATCAGTTGCAAGATTTGCTGGATAAAGGGCTTATTCGTTCGGGTGTGTCACCTTGGGGAGCTCCTGTCCTGGTCGTCAAGAAGAAAGACGGAAATTTGCGTTTGTACATCGATTATCATCAGTTGAATCGAGTGACTGTGCGAAATGGATATCCCCAACCTCGCATTGACGATTTGTTTGATCAGCTCCAGGGTGCGGGACATTTCTTGAAGATTGAATTGCGGTCGGGTTACCATCAGTTGCGGGTTCAGAAGGACGATATTCCGAAGACTGATTTTTTCACGCGCAACGGGCATTATGAGTTTTTGGTGATGTCGTTCGGACTCACCAATGCCCCAGTAGCATTTATGGATTTGATGAACCGCATATTCAGGCCGTTTCTTGTTCAGTTTATCATCATATTCATTGATGACATCTTAGTATACTCCCGGAACTGAGAGGAGCATGAGCAGCATCTGAGGATCACATAACAGACTTTGAGAGAGCATCAGTTGTACGCAAAATTCTCCAAGTGTACCTTCTGGCTTAACAGTGTCAATTTCTTAAGTCACGTGATTACGAGAGATGGTATACATGTGGACCAGAAGAAGATTGAGGTCGTTCAGCATTGGCCCAGACTGGTATCAGTTTCTAAGGTCCGCAACTTTTTGGGTTTGGCCGGATATTAACGATGCTTTGTTCAGGATTTCTCCCGTATTGCTGCACCGTTGACCGGGTTGGCCCGGAAGGGAGTTCCTTTTCTTTGGACCGAGGCTTGTGAGCAGAGTTTTCAGCAGTTGAAGACGCGTTTGACGACTGTACAGTTTTTATTGGATATGTATGCCCTAGAGGCCATTACTGTATATGTATACATGTGGATGCTTGGGCATATATATGTATAGGACAGTCTTGCTCGATATGATAGTATGCTATCTAGTTTGACTTTATCTTAACATGTGTATGTTTTACTTGCTATTACATATCTTTTATACATGTTGATAAATCATATAGGATTATTGCTAGACTACCTGCATTGTGATAGTAATCATACTTGTGTGAGCTGGGTAGTCGGTACGCACATCCTTAAATGGTCCCTAGTCGTGGGAGTATCGAGACTGGGCATCGATATTCCGGAGTAGACTAGTGTATACGTTTCTAGACCCCCGACGAGGGGCGATGGTATGGTCCCGCAACCATTGGTCTTTTGCACCTAAGATCATATACGGGTGCTCAATGGGGATGAGTACACCGGACAGACTCGCTGAGAACTTCCAGATGGTACTATACCTATCGTCAGATGAAAATTCTCAGGTGACATGAGTACATGTTAGTCTTTAGACCTGAGATCGTCATTTGTCTCGTGTGAGTTCCCACTGTGCTTTGATCACTACCCTACCACGGCTCTACTAATTCGTGCAAACAGGTTTTGGTTGGGTACAGTCCCGAGCCACATGGAGGCAGTGAGCGATTGTCGGGGATTCGTCTCTCCCGGTATTGGGAGTCGATATCGCACTGTGTTCGATTGGTCAGGACCATAAGACCTTGGCCAAGGCAGTTGGGATTTACTGAGAGACTGATCAGTAGTTTCCCGGATTGGTCCTGAGCCGCATCAGCACGAATTACCAGGTTATTAGGGTCTGACGTTTACCACCCTCTGGACCCGGTATGCGATGCTCTCAGACGAAGAGACCGGACTATACGGAGATTGTCACAGATAGGCTCAGTAGGGATCCGGATGAGTTTGCTCATCGTCCTTCCTTTTCGACAAGTATCCGGGTAGCCGTTACGTACAGCTAGTGCCGCTGACGTGCTTGTGGTTATGGATTTATCCAGTAACTCACTGCCGGCGTACTTTCGAGTCTTTAGAGTCCCACACAGAGGGTTTTCCTGGTTCAGGCGAAATGATGTAGTAGCCGTATTGGATACATGCAGGGTCTCGATTGATTGATGTACTTTGTACTCGGATTTTCAATCGGACGGTTGGTAATACTAGCCGGCTCGGGTTTGAGCCGAATTATTAAATCGGGTATTGATTTCATAGTTTACATATATGTATTTCAATATGTATATTCTAGTATTACGTTCTTCGTGTTATTCTATCTCTTTGGGCACTAGTGTTTTTATCCGAATGAGGGTATGTATATACAGCAGACTGTAATCCGTATTTTATTACAGATTACCTTCTAGAAGGTGGACACCTCATCATGGACTTTTTCATTTATTGATAAATGGAAATGGGTTGGAAATTAAGGAGAGGGGGGCATGGTGAGTGCCATGGCTTTAATAGTTCACAAATGAATTCTTTATTCATTTGTGGTTACTATTGAAGTATGGTTACACTTGTTTATTGAAAGAAATTGATACACAAAATCTTGGTGTTGATTTTCTCTCACTTGCATGCTTCATTATTCTTGAGCTCCTATTTTTTTACCTCTTCCCACCTCTTGAGTTTCCTCCACCTTCATCATCTTCCTATTCACTACCCTTCTCATGAGTTGAGAAATAAGTGAAGAGGCAAGAAAGAGATAGTAAACACTTAGATCTTCACACTACATCCTAGACTACTTGGTTTAGCAACCCAAGTTCTCTAGTTGCTCCACTTGACATATTGTGTGGAGCTAGAGTCATAGATCGCATCCCTCAGGTGGATCATCTATGATAAAGGAGGACCGGAGAACAAGCTCGATCCCGGAGAACCGATGGAGCGGAAAAAGAAGATCAAGCATGTTCAAAGTGGTCACTTAGAGCTAACGACGAGGAAAGAAGACCGAAGGACTTGGATCGTTTGGTGAGACTTCTTTCATAGTAGTTAGTTCATCTCTTTTAGTTTTGCTAGATAGGTTTATGGAAAGATCCGAGTTTTTCATTAGGTTAACTTAGCGTCATTTTTAAACTAGTAAGAAAATTTTTGTTCCGCAAACCGCCACGTTCGATGGCTCCGGCGCTGAGGTAACTCAATAGTTTATCCTTGCCATCAGGTTCAGGCGGCTTTGTTGTCTACTGTAATGCTTCTCGAGTGAGTTTAGGCTGTGTGTTGATACAGCATGGTAGGGTCGACACCTACGCTTCTCGGCAGTTGAAGAAGCACGAGCAGAATTATCCCACTCATGACTTAGAGATGGCTGAGGTGATTTTTGCACTCAAGATCTGGAGACACTACTTATACGACGAGTCGTGCTAGATATTTACGGACCACAAGATGCTTAAAGTACATCTTTCAGCAGCGAGATCTAAATTTGAGACGGTGTCGTTGGATGTAGCTAGTGAAAGACTATGACTGCGAGATTCTTTATCATCAGGGCAAGGCGAATGTTGTGGAAGATGCTTTGAGTCGGAGGCCCGGAGGTAGCTTTTCTTGTTTGAGCGCAGTTCAGAGACAGTCGACGGCAGATTGGCAGATTCTATTTGACAGCCGAGTACAGTTTGAGTTTACTTTGACCGGGGGATAGCTTACCCGTGTCCGTGCACATCCACAGTTACTTGATCGTATCCGTGAGGCACAGTCCGACGACGTTCGTTTGTCAGAGATCGTGGAGCAGGTTCGACAAGGCAGAGATTCATATTTCGTGATTGATGATCAGGGAGCACTACGGTTTGGGACTCGACTGTGTATGCCAGATTCTGAGGGACTGAGATGCGAGATTTTTTAGGAGGCGCATCAGTCAGCATATAGTGTTCATCCAGATTCCACCAAGATGTATCATGACTTGAGAGAAGTCTACTGGTGTGAAGGGATGAAGAGTGATGTCACAGATTTTGTTTCGGGATGCTTAACTTGTCAGCAAGTCAAGTCCGAGCATCAGAGGCCGGCAGGAGAGTTACAGCCCTTGCCTATTCCGGAGTGGAAATGGGAGCAGATCTCTATGGATTTATTGTGGGTCTACCTAGGACCAGTCGAGGGTATGACTCTATTTGGGTGATCGTAGACCGATTGACGAAAGAAGCTCACTTTCTGCCGATGAAAACAACTTTCAGATTTGCTCAGTACGCACAGATTTATATTGATGAGATTGTGTGACTACACGGCGTTTCGACTTGCATTGTTTCTGACAGAGGCACCCAGATCACCAGCCGACTATGGCAGAAACTTCGGGAGGCGTTGGGCATCTGATTGAGTTTCAGTACAGTTTTCCATCCGCAGACCTACGGTCAGTCAGAGCGGACCATACAGACTCTCGAGGATATGCTCTGAGCTTGCGTTCTAGATTTCGATGGCAGTTGGGATCGCCACTTGCCCTTAATAGAGTTCTCCTACAACAACATCTTCCAGGAGACGATTCATATGGCACCCTTCGAGACTCTAAATGGGAGGAGATATCGATCACCGGTTTGTTGGACAAAGCTCAGTGAGAGCAGTGTTTTGGGACCAGAGCTTGTGCAGGAGACGACCGAGGAGATCCCGTTGATTTGGAATAGGATGAGAGCGGCCCAGAGCAGGAAGAGATCTTATGCTGATCGACGTCGGCGCAGACTCGAGTTCGCCATAGGTGATCTTGTTTTCTTGCGAGTTTCTCCAATGAAGGGCGTGATGAGATTCGGAAAGAGAGGGAAGCTTAGTCCTAGATATATAGGTCCCTTTAAGATTCTCGAGCGAGTCGGCGCAGTTTCTTATCGTTTGGCTCTTCCACCCAGCTTCCTAGATGTTCACCCCGTGTTCCATGTGTCGATACTCCACAAGTACCTTCATGACCTCTCTCACGCGATACAGTATCAGACGATCCGGCTAGAGCGCGATCTTTCTTTCACCGAGCAGCCGGTAGTCATTCTAGATCGGCAGGTGAAGAAACTGAGGTCCGGGATCATACCGTCCGTAAAGGTTCTTTGGCGTGGCCCAAACAGCGAAGAGGTCGCGTGGGAAGCCGAGGACGTGATGAGGAAGAAATATCCCTATCTCTTTGAAGGTACGCGTAGTTAGATTTTAAATTCGGGGACCGAATTTCTTTATGGGGGAAGATTGTAACGTTCTGAAAATTCAATTAGGTTAATTATGTATTAATTATTGATAATACGTGTTTTCCGTAAAAACCAAGATATAATTATTTTTCCACATAGACTTAAATATACCAATTTTAACTATGTAATTGCTAGTAATGGTATTTAATTAGTCATCTATTAATTGCTAGTTTACTTAAATATTTTTCTTAATTATTTATTTTTAATTATTATTTTAATCATTCACTTATACACTAAATTAGCGATAATTACAAATTAATATAGGTTAATACAAAATTGTGCACCATGACACAACTAAAACATATGTTGTAGCATGCTCACTTTCAAAAAAAAAATCAACATGGTTCAAGAAATTTCAAGAGAAAGCTAGAAAATAAAAATAAATAATAAATGGGAAATGAAAGATTAGATGAATGATGTGTGTGGGGGTATGGTCACCTCTCTCTCTCTCTCTCTCTCGCTCTCTCTCACTTACCCTCACCTCTCCCCTCATTGTTTTGGCCGAATTTCCAGCAGCCCCCTTCCTCCAATTCCTCATCTTCTTCTCATTTCAAACCTCATTTTCTCATCAAAATCAACAATAAAAATCAACACTAATTCCGATCAAAAATCTTCACAAAATTCCTTGTTCAAATCTTAGCTTGGTTCTTGGCTCAAGTCTCCATTTTGATTAGCATGTTTGGATCTCCTTCCAAACCATTTTGAGGTATAACCTTACTCAAATTGTTACTTTGTTCATACTTGTTCTAATCTAATTTTAATTAAGTGCTAATATGGTTTTAATTGCAAAATAGGAATTTAAAGAGAAGGGCTTGTTTAAAATTAAGGTTGTATCACTAATTTATGGTAGCAATATGTAGTTAACATCTAATGGTGTATCATATATAATCTAGTTGTTAAACTTGCAAATCCTTGCTTTTAAATTTTCTTAATTAAATGTTCATGCAAACTAATTTATGTTTAGTATGTAAAAAGGTGAGATTAAAATTTATTTAATATTTGTGTGGCTTAATTAAGATATTAAGTGTAAATTATGGCCACTAGATTTGCTAAGACATCTGGTTTTGCACTAAAATGATTAATTGTTGCTTACTAGGTTTTTAGAATAAATGGATTTTAATTAAGTTTGAGGTTGGAATGATCTACAACC
This sequence comes from Agapanthus africanus, assembly GCA_030015575.1. NCBI lineage: Eukaryota > Viridiplantae > Streptophyta > Magnoliopsida > Asparagales > Amaryllidaceae > Agapanthus > Agapanthus africanus. The sequence goes on from CM057351.1 coordinate 10,425,092, forward strand.
TAATTTCTAAGATATTTAGTGTGATGTGAATGCGCTTTTGGTACGATTGGGTTCTAAGATTAGTAGTTGCTACGCATAGCGACCCCTAGTTGTGGTTCGTGGCGATGCCGCGCGGGTTTTGTACACCAAGTGCATGCGCGTCTAGTTAGTGTGTGTTCGTTACTTCGTACTGTCTTGACTTCACGTCTATTTAAATGGTTAACCTCATATATACTTACTGTGCGATTCTAGGATCGGTTGCGGAGACGTCGGACGCGACGCGGAAAGGAAAAGCTGTGATTGGATCAGATTAGCCGAGACGTCCCGGTGAGTAGATGTACACATCTATGGGGGGATCGTCTGTATGGAGCAAGGCGCCCGATAGTTAGGATTACTAGTAGTGCTTATATTTATATGCGTAGTCTCCTAGTCATTCATCTCATTTTATTACATCATCTTATATATATATATATATATATATATATATATATATATATATATATATATATTATCTTATAGGACACTTGCACTATTACCATTGGTTCATACCGCACGTGCACTATTCATACGAACGCACACGCCATTGGTAATTGCTATGTCACGAACACTACAGAACTTTCTTAAATCAGTATCTGAGCATTTGCATTTATTATGATCTGTAATTTGTAGTTGTATATTCAATTCATCAGAATGGATACGTAGGATTGCTAGTCATATGTATATACCTCATTGCATCATCATTCATGCATCGTTTTCTAGTCACACATCGTATTTCATATTATTGATACCATAGGCATTCATCATCGCCGACATGTTCATATATTGTGATTTTCTTGGAGATTTCCATGTTTATGAGATTTATGGATTTTGGGGGAAACCACAAGAATTTAATAAACCTATTATCATTTTTAAAAATGCAAGTTGCGGTTTTCTCGTGATATGATGTATATGTCGTCCACCATGAGTTTTCCTGATTTTTGTTGGTTTTCGAGACCCGATTCGAGGAGTAGGATGAACCGTCTCGGGTACATGGTGGGCCCAGTAAGGTACCCCGGGACAAGAAGCTCGAGTTGTAGACGATGAGCCTGGCAGGGGCAGGCTACCTACCGGTGATGTCTGGTGCGACAGATATCCGGAGGATACCGACCGTAGTCGTGAGATTTGATGATATAGGCCGATCCGGACTGACGGAGCCCGAAATATTGAGCTTATTGTGTCGATACTTGACACGGACTTTTCTGTCGATTTCACTGATGATTCTCCAGTTTTTATCACACAAAAGTTTTACTGAGATAAGAATACAGATCTTCTCATATCAGATATATCTGGATTTCATGTTGATCATCCATTCATGTTGCATTTATACTAGTGCATCGCATCATATTGGTATATGTAGGTTGTGACGCATTTGCGTACATGATTACGATAGCCTTATTAGATATTACTTACTACTCACGAGTTGGCAACTAACTCCCGTTGTGCCACAGTATCTTGCATGTCTGACCCGTCAGCACAATAGTGGCAGGCGTAATTCCTTATTTTGCTTCATTTACATTGACTTGCAGTTTTCTCATAGGTGGGTTGCGAGGATATTTTTGATCCCATCTTGTGTATTGTTATTGTATTTAGTACACTCCATCTATCTTATCTACCGTTTTCCATCAGTGGTGTATTGGACTTAGATGGTGAGCTTGTGAGACTTGTATGTATTCTTTTTCTGGTATCGATGCTCACTTGAGCCGATATGGTGTTTTCTTATTTCTGGTTTTCAGAAGCTTATCTCATATTATGATGATATATGTTGCATGTGGTTGTGATTCCGCCTTTGGCGAAGAGATAGCTCCCGTTTGGGGATGCCTTATTCATTACTTATGTATATTCTTGTTTTGTACCCGTTTGGGGTCAGTTTTTACAAAGGAGACTCTGCAGAATTTTTTGGGAAAATTTGATGTTTATAAAATGTTTAATGCGTCCTTATTTTGTTCCGGGGTTCTTCGCACCTGGGTAGTACCAGGACCCTTATGCCCCGGACTGCACTGCCCACCCAAAGCCCGCCCTATGACCCAAAACACAAAATGAGCCTTGCGACGAGACGCGGACATTCCTCATGCTGCGGTTACAACTAGCCCTAGTCGGACGATTCTTCTCTGGTGGAGGGATTTGACTTCCTGATGGAATGAAACCTTTTTTGAAGCTTTGTTCACTTTCTTTAAAACAAGTTTTCCTTCTTTCTATTTATTTAACGGTTTAGATTTCTGGGTTTTGGCTTACTTAGGTTACATTACGCCTCTAGACGTTGCGTAATTTAAGTGTCAGTCACGTTCCGTACATTCGGGTCGTGACAGCCATCATAATGCTGGTAGTCAAGTAAGAATCCTATGGGCTCTGTCAACATGTAATAGTGATCTGTAATACCACATAATACATGTACATGATGATAGAGACAAACCAGATAGCATACTATCATTTTGAGTAAGACTGTTCTTCCCGTATAAGTTCTCCCTCAATTATTACAATCACGTGCTTGCGATACAATAATTGATTTGAGAGCACTATAGCCAACACAGGAAACCCGAGGAAGCTTAGCTGGGTGGATAGCTCGGTGGCCGAGGAAGCTCGGCTGTAGGATTGCTTGGAGAAGAGCCGCCAGATGGTCGTTGAGGAGAAATTGGGAAGGTACTCCGGAGATGTCCCCGAAAGGTCGGATGCAATCTTGGAGGCGAGGTGCCGAAGTGTGTCCCCGATGCTTCATACTTGTTCCAGCTCCGTAGCCTTCAAGAGTCTAGCAAGTTTAGCGGACGACACGTCATCCGCCACGTGTCACAATCTGGGGAATACTCGTTTATGAGCATCACCGCAAAAGAACGCCAAAATTTAATGTGGTTCAGCCCCAGCTGGACCTAATCCATAACAATGCAAAAGAAAGCTTCCACTATATCAATCAACAATAAGAGACATGCAAAACTCATCCAAAGCACAATAAATTTGGAATCACTCATACAATGAGAAAAATACAAGGTTGCCTCACTATCTCCAAACCTACAAGCCACTTAAAGATAACTCCTTCCCAAACAAAAAGAAGGCAACAATCTTCGTCAAAGTGATATGGAATGTGGAAGAATTCAGAGAACCCTTTTGTTTCTTTCGTTCTCTCAAAACCTTATCCTTCGAAATGTTAGATAAAATAATGAGATAGAATAAGACAGAGGCTCTCTTGCTTATTTAACTTGAGTTCTAACCTACTTCAAATGAGTCCAATCCGAATTGACTCAAGCTTGACTTCTTACACCAAACCAACTAAGAGACACCAAAATGGTTGAGTCCACTTATGGATGTACCCGAAACCCATAAGTAGGGTCAAACTAATTGTTTTTAAAAAGAATACATAGGTACAGTAATATAGTAATATTTTGCATCTCAAGGCTTAATACATTCAAAGAAATAGAGGTTTATCTACTCATCTTCAGGATTAAGTTATTTTGGTTTTGGAATGAGACTATTTCTATGAAGAAAGGAAAAAGAAATAAAGGATAATGGTGGAAAGGTGTCATAGTAATATTTTCTTTTATGGCGTATCGGCATTCATCATCTTCATCTTTATCATCTAGGATGTGGACACATCAAATTTCATGTGATTTTATCACTTTTTCACCATTGATCTAGTGGGTGCAAAATTAACGGTTTACCGACAATAGAACTTATTATAATACTAATCCAACAGTGAAAAAGTTGTAGAATCATGTAAAATTGGGTGTGTCCGCATATTAGATAATAAAGATGATGATGATGGATTCCCATCATCAAATAAAAGTTGGAAGGTGTGTATGTTCGACGCCACCTGACGAAAAACCCTCACAGGGCCTCTTTTCGTCATTATTCTAAGAGAGAGAGAGTGAGAAGACCATAAGAGGGGATTTCAAATAAATACAACCTCCACCATTTTTCACGATGATCGGCACCCATCATTTTCATCTTTATCATATATGATGTAGATACACCAAATTTCATGCGATTTTTCAACTTTTTCACCGTTTATTTAGTGGGTGCAAAATTAACGGTTTATCGACAATAAAACTTTTGAAATTGCTAATTCAACGGTGGAAAAGTGGTAGAATCACATGAGATTTGGTATATCCATATCTTAGATGATAAAAATGACGATGATAGACGCCGATCATCGGAAAAAGTCGTAGAGGGTGTTTTTCGACGTCATAAAAGAAAATTCTCTCCTACGACATCTTTCTTCTGTTATCACTCCTCTCTCTCTCTCTCTCTCTCTATATATATATATATATATATATATATATATATATATATATGAGGCTAATGGAGGAAATGTGCCATAGAAGGGAATTTCCTTCTATGGCGTCGGAAAAATGCACCTTCCATTTTTTTTCGACGATCGGCATACATCACCTCCATCTTTATCATCTAAGATGTGGATACACCAAATCTCATATGATTATACCATTTTTTCACCATTGATTTAGTTGGTGCAAAATTAATTGTTTACCGACAATAGAACTTTTTACATTGCTAATTCAACAGTGAAAAAGTGGTGGAATCACATGAAATTTGGTGTATGCACATCTTAGATGATAACGATGATAATGATGAATGCCGGTCGTCGAAAAAAAAGTGATGAAGGTTGTATTTTTTCTACGCCATAGGAGGAAATCACTTCCTATGGTCTCATTCCTCCATTATTAGGTTGTAATTTCATATATATATATAAAATGCAAACACCCTTAGAGATCCACCCTTCTCATTTTTTCTAGAAAAAAAAACGAAAAAAAATCCTTACCAATCAGGCCCTCCACATCATCTCTCTTACCTCTCAAGCCCTCAACGTCATCTCTATCTCCTAAAAAACAATTAATTGTTTATCTAGAACCTTCTGTATCATCTCTCCCAATATATATATAGAGAGAGAATAATGGAGGAAAGATGTTGTAGGAGGAAATTTTCTCCTATGGCGTCGAAAAAATACAACCTCCATCGTTTTTTCCGACGATCGGCATCCATCATCTTCATCGTTATCATCTAAAATATGGGTACACCAAATTTCATTTGATTCCACAACTTTTTCACCGTTAAATTAGTGGATTCAAAATTAACGGTTTACCGACAATAGAACTTTTTACATTGCTAAATCAACGGTGAAAAAATTGTAGAATCATATGAAATTTGGTGTACCCACATCTTAGATGATAACGAAGAAAATGATGGAGTCCGATCGTCGAAAAACATGATGAAGGGTGTATTTTTTCGACGCCATAGGAGGAAATTCCTTCCTGCCTCTTTTCTCCATTGTGTATATGTATATATATATATATATATATATATATATAATGCAAATAGGGGTTGGTTAGAAAACTCTCCCCTAATTTTTAAAAAAAATAAATAAGACTCTAACCATCCACATTTCTCTCTCCCTATTAAATATTTTAAACTAACACGTGCAACTCACATGCATAAATTCAAAGTATGTGTATACACACGCGCACAGCAAGAGAAGTAAGATGAGCCAAGAATCACAACAACAAGCATAATTGCATTATTCTTCACTGGATCCGTAAAGACTTTCGTAAAAGAAAATTAAATTAAAGAAGAGGTGAGAGGAAAAGAAACATTAATTCTTGTTTTCTTTTAGCGAGCAAGCTCCTCAAACCCTTAAAACTTAAACTCGACTCTTGGTCTTGATCTTCCTAAAACAGCCACACTCTGGCTCCTCGGACATGCAAACTCGTCCCCGAACTCACACGCCTCCTCCTCGTCGATCCTCCCGATCCCGACGCCCACTGCCACGCTCTGGCTCCTGGGAACCGTCCTCACATTCCCCAAATTCAACGCGCCCGGACGCCCTTGCGACGCCGCGCGTATAAGCTCGTTCATTTCGTCTTGGTTCGTGGCCGTCCTCTGTTTGTAGAATCCGTGGCTTCCGCTCCGAGCGACAACCGATGAGGAGATGATGCGGCCACGCTCAACACGGCCTGCACATCCGCGGAAGCCGTTGACGTACATGTCGCGGGCACGGACCAGGGCCCGGAAGGGGGCCTTCATGTAGCGGCTTAGCTTGCTATTGCTTGCTTGGTTATTGGTCATTTTGGAGCTCATGGTTAAGTTTAATTTGTGAATTGGAGTTTTTATGGGGATTAGATTTTCAAGGGTATATAATGCATATACAGGTGTTCGTTTCAAGACTTTTTTTCCCCTTTTTTTGGACCATTTCAAATTTGTCAAAACGCTGAGTTTATGTGGTCATGGGAAAGCACAAATCAATTGCAAAGTAGGTATTGTGTCTTTTTTTTCTGAAATCAAACCCTCCTTAAGGATCAAGACTAGTACTGTTTTTTCCTGAGATGAAACGCGGTCTGCAGGCCTAAAACTGTAATGGCCTCTCATATAGGCCAGTGGGACATGCTGGTCATTTTACAGTTAGGTCCCTTGACATCGGATCATTTGCCCATGTAAGAGGACACAGCAGTTTTAGGCCTGCATATCCCGTTTTCTCTTTTTCTTAACCTTTTTTTGAGTATGGATTGGATTATTATTCATTTTGATTCTAACATGCGATGCTCGCTTGAAGTGAAGAAAAGAAGGAATAAATTATTAAAAATATAAGCGGTTACACTTGAAAAACGGACAATAGATAATATTACACGGAATTTTCTTGTCTTTTTATGTATAAAACAGTAAAGAAAAAAAGGAGCGGCTGATAATAAAAAAATTCTCTTATTTTTTACCTTTAAGATTGAAATTGGAAGTGTCGCACCACCTTATCTTATTGTGTTCGCATTATAGCAGTTGATATTACAAGTACCGGCTATGAAAAAATAAAATCAATATGGGTTTCTTATATACCTCCTACCCTCGTATCTTTGTATTTGTATATGCCTCTTGAAATCTTTAATCTTGTTGTAAGAAATAATTTCCATCTACATTTGGTGAAAACTTCACAGCTGAACTTGCAGCAATAAATTTTCCGTTTTTATTTGGTATAAAAAAAGGAAGATGAATATCATTTTCTATTTTTAATCGTATTTTACCAAATTATAATTAAGAAATATAATTTTTCCAAAATTTCAGTACATCATCTTAGTTTATACTAATTTATCATATTTATTATCTATATCACTGCATCGTATTCATTTCGGTTAGATGAACTATAATTGTGTAGATTTGAGTGCTAAATTTAAAATTTAAGTTAGGTTAAACGTTAGATTAGCAACAAAAATGAATAATTAAATTAGAAACATAAGATAAAATAATAGACTTAGCATTGATTAAGCTTATGTCCTCTTCATGCACATCCATTCAGAAAGTGAAGAGGTTGTACGATTTGCGGGAGACATCTTGATGGAGTCCATGTTTTTATTTCTTTCTTTTTTATGATAAGAGACATATAACCGAATAATTTTCGGTCACAAAAAAGCGGGCCATCGCTTCACATTTTACTAATTTGTTGTTGGCCATATCTAAGTCCATCGATGCTGGACACACTCCCTATGTTTGTTTATTTTCTGTTTCTTTTTTATTATTAGTTTTGGGACTTTTTTCTTTTTGTATTTATGGTTTTGGTGAAAAGTCTGACGTTGCTACTTTTGATGTTGATTTTTAGTACCTATCATCTTGGAAATTTTCCGAGTCTAAAAATGATGGGTTTGTTTGGGGCTTATGTCATTATATTTCTGTCTTGCTCATAAATTGGTTTTGTGTAAAGAAAATTAGTCGATAGTTAAAAAAATTAAGAAGGCTACAATAAAAAAAGATGGGTTCATACATAAATGCACCTAATTAAAAAAAAAATGGTTAACATGAGGGAAGGGAACCCTAGAGTTTCCTTGAAACCGGACCGATCCCCGGAACTGAAACATATGACCATTTCGAGTTCGTTGCGGCCGTCGACAACCCCATTTTTTTTCCTTGAACCCTTAAGCATCAAGTCGAAGACACGTATCAGCTGCTAGTGGGGGAAATTATATGAACATGATCCTCATAATTTATGTTGACCTTTCACAACTTCCAGAGGGGCAGCAACATTTAGCTGCAAACCATTCAAGCTTATATTCCTCTTGACTCGGTATAAATTTTTAAATTTTGAAATTTTGAAAACACCAACTTTAGAACTTTGCTCTCATGAATCAAACAGTTTGATATAATATCAACAACCATTTAAGAAAGTCTTCTTCAGTTGCAGTCTATTTATCAAATAATAATATACAATAAGTGAGCACCAAAAAGTAATTTATTTTATGGAACTTTCTTAGTCTAAGGCAGCTAGCTTATTCAAAAAGAGAGCATAAAATAAAATAAAAACATAAACAATTTAACGTTGGTTAAGGAAATTGGGTTTTCATTCGCACAATAACTACTTAGATATTGGACTTTCTTAATCTAAGGCGGCTTTTGCACAACTTTGGCTGCTTGAGAGTAACGTTAGAATATGAAATATATTTATGTAACGGTATTGGATATTTAACGGTTATAGATAGATTTAGTTATACTTTTATGTGTTAGAAAACTATCGGTTTAAATAAAATGTTGGGGTTGTTTGTTATTATTGGGTTGGTTGAGAGTTGTATAAATTGAGATGATTTATCTCTTAATAAAATTGATTGAGTTCATATGATTCTTATCAGAGCTAATGCCTCGATCCAAAATTTATCTTCATTTATATTTTTAGTATATCAATCCAAAATAAATAAACTCTACAACAATATCCGGTTAGATGTTTTATCTAATCTATGGATCGTCATCATCAGCCTCCATCAAGATCAAATCCGCGCAACTATTTATTTCTATGACGTCTTCGGCAAGGCATTTTTTGCAAAATAAATTTCGAGATTCAGTCCACCTAGCTTGTGCGAAAGAGACTACAGACTTCGAGGTTCAGTCCGTCTAGCTTATGCGAAAGAGACAAGATGCCACGTCCGCCTTGCATTATGTCATAAGAAATTATTTTTCATCATCTTTCTTTTTTCAGATTGCATATTCAAATCAAAGATTTAATCAAGCAAACTCTCGATTATCCACCATGAGTTTGAAGGGAACCGTTAGAATATGAAATATATTCATGTAACCATATTGGATATTTAACTGTTGTTGATAGATTTAGTTATGCTTTTATGTGTTGAGAATCTATTAGTTTAAATAAACAAACTATTGGAGTTGTTTGCTATCATTAGGTTGATTAAGAGTTACATAAATTGAGATGATTGTCCATATAATAAATTGATCGAGTTTACTGTTTTCTTATCAGGATCACACTTGAGAATTTACAATAGTTTAATGAGCATCCCCTAGGAAATTTGGAAGTGTTTTTAATTGAGATTTGAATTGAAACCGAAAACTCTCTATTGTGAGTGCCTCCGTAGCTTAAGTGTTAAAACCTCTTTGCAGTTGAGCAAAAGATCTTGGGTTCAAACTCCGCTTGCATCAAGGTACAACCGCCTGTTACCACCAAAATGAAAATGGAAACTTCTCTGCTACTGAAATAGAAATTTCCATAGGTTGCCTATTAGGAACTGATAGAGGTCGATTTCTCCCCCAGATATTGTCCTCCGTCAATTTTGGAACCAGCGGTGTCGAATGGTTGAAATTTGAGATGAGGATTGATCGTGTGGATCTCAATGGGTTGTTAGTTGTTGTTGACGCCTGGCTACCTGCAAGGAAAGTCCCGGGATGGGAAATCACCGTAGGACCTACGACGACCAAGTAAGTACCGAGAAATAATGGCAGAGTGGTGGTGTATTGGAATGAGTTCGAGATACCTGAATTGTTTGGAAGAGAGGTTTATATAGCGACCGCATGGAGCGAGCCGATACGAGATTCTCGCCGTCCATTACGCCCCCGCGTCACGTTCGCATTGATGGCGGGATACGCCCATTAATGGCGAGATACGCTGGCGTGGGATGCGGGACGTGGAGCGGCGGAGATCTCGTCGTGGCGAGATACACGGAGCCGTTACGGGAGGCGCTTAGGCTCCGTGCTTCCGACCAAACAGGGAAGCTAAGGAATCTCAGATATAGGCTAGCTCGGAGACGAGCAGGTAAGCTGAGTCTCGGCTATAGGATAGCTCGGAGACAAGCTATTAGCTGACGGTCGGCCGAAGGGGGAAGGTACTCCGGGGAGGCCTTCTTAGAAGGTCTGGTGCAGCCTCAGAGGCGAGGCCCCGAGGAATGTCCCCAATGCATCATATTTATTCCAACCCCGTAGTCCCCAGAAACCTAGCGGGCTTACGTGGATGACACGTCACTGGCCACGTGTCGTGATCTAGGGAATTTCTTCTTACGAGCATCATCATTAGCTCCCCACTCTCGTTTTGGCCTATTTGTTGGCCGGGTCAAGAGTGATTATCATCCCGGTCTTCAATAATTCAGCTTGGCGCCGATGGTTCTTCGTATTGAGTTGCCTGAGGATGACGTGACGTTTGGCGGCTGTGCTTCTCCGATTCCTAGGCCCATATGGCGGTTCACGAAACGCCTTGATTCCCGCACGTATCTTTGGTGACGTCAGCGGATCGGCAAAATGATTGCGCCTTAAAGAAGCACCGCTTCGCTCACTCAGTCAGTTGGCCTCCGCGCCACGTGTCCGCCGCGGGGTGGCGGAATGCGAGAGGTCATCAGTTGAATCCGAGTGAAGGGGAAGTGTCCAACGATTGGTTGCCACGTGGAGTCCTCGTGGCCGTCGGATGTGACGCTTCATTTCAGCGGGAATGGATTTGAGCCGTTGGATGATTTTCGTCGAGTGAATAAATAGAAGAGGCAATTCCTTGGTAGGCATTTTGCCCTAATTGTTTCCTGCCATCTGAAACTTGCCCGGCGCACCATTGCTTAGGTCGAACTCTCAACCAAAAATCCTTCTTTAGCTAATCTTCTCTTGAATCAGATTAGATGTCTTCTTTCGAAGTTTCTATTGATGTAGTTGGGGTCGAGTCGGACGATGAGGCTTCACGTTCTGAAGCCAAGTCCAGTGGGTTTTCTTCTTCCTCCTTGACTTTCGATAGCCGAGGAGGTTCTTTTTCTTCCTTTTCGTCTTCTTCCTCTACGTCGAGCTCACCCTCCAGGGGTGGCAACGCCCTTGTACTTCGTCGTCAGGCGGCGAAGAAGGCCCCTAAGGCGTGCATCGGAAATACTCACAATGCACTCTCGATGTTGAATCGTCCAGACGAGTTTTCCGATATCCGGGCTCGTTTCCACATCCCCCGGTTATTCGCTTTGTCTGGTCAAGAAGGGTGAGCGGGCAGATCAGGTGCAAGGCAAAGAGATTGCTCTGTACCTGAAAGCGTTCCGGACGAGAATGCGTCTGCTCCTCACCCGAAATTTGCACCGTACTCCATTGCTTCCGCCTTTTCCCGGACCAGCTAACGCCTAACTCATGGAGAATCCTCCTCAGGTTTTTGGTCCGGTTGAAGATTGATCGGATCCCTTTCGAGTTGAGTCTTTTTCTCTTCTTTCTTTGTTATAAAAATCACCCTGGTACCAGCAAAGACAAACCGAGCTGGGTGTTGTACCTTTCTTTCAAAAAACATAAGGATAGGACGGCCGGATCTGGAGCAGTGGTCGTCCCTTCTTCCATCCATGAATGGAAGGAGAAATTTGTTTTCGTCGGTCCACCGGAAAGAGAGGATTGGCCCGTGCCCACAAAGTGGTATAGGGCCGATTGCCCTAGGGTCAAACAGTCGAATGCCCCAGATACGAGGGTGGCGCCGTCTGTGGGAACCCTTTTCCTTTTCCACCCAATAAAGTAGATCTTCCTCCCTCGATATAATGGCCAGCGATCCTCACCATGAAGATCCCAACACGGGCCGCCCAACCCTCCACAACGGAGGCGGGAGCGGTCCCACTCTGCCTCCCAATGTCGTCGACGCCTTATCAGCACGGGTCGACAGGCTCACGACGATAGTGAATGCTCTCGCTCGTGTTCAAACGGCCTACCATGCCCACAAAACCGCTGTCCCCACTTCCCGGAATGACGGCGTGCGTGGGACGACGGAGGGGTGCATTCAGGCCCTCGACCTCGCTCATGCCCACCTCGATGTCACCGAACATTGGCGTACCGATTCCGGCGGTTATGACCCCCATGCGAGAAATGATTTCATGGCTCGTTAGGCGTCGGATAGTTCGACACCGAGATCTCAGAAGGGACCGGGCCATCGCTTCAACGCCCGCCGTGCTCTCTCGCCTTTTAAGGAGACGTCGGCCAGATCGCCTAATTTCAAAGGAGGCCGACGACCCCGCATCCATCGAGACCGCGCATGTGGCTCACCTCAGGACTAACCACAGAGGGTTCCCCTCGAAAATCTGAGGAACGTGATAGAGCGAAACCGAAACCGCTCCATCGCGCAAGCCCAAAGCAGTGACAACAGGAGCTCCGAGTGCGAGGAATCCTCAGCGTACCATCAGCGAATCGAGGCTCTCGAAAAGAAAATTGAAGACATGTGGCACGCTACCCATCCGACCAGAGGAATGGCGAAGTACTCCGCAGATTCACTCACGAGGCCCTTCACAGAGCAGTTACTAGGTGAGCGGGTCTCGTCCCGGAACAAACCGTCCAAGGTGGCCCTCTTCGACGGGAAATCTGATCCGAACGACCACTTGGACGTGTTTACGGCAAGCATGAGCTTCCAAGACAACTTAGAAGCAGCTCAGTGCCGAGCCTTCCCCACCACCCTCATCCGGGTCGGCTGGGATTGGTTCCGCGGACTTACGCCACGCTCGATCTCGACCTTTGATGAGCTAGCAACTCAGTTTCTCGGTCATTTCGTCGGTAAACGGCAACAGAAAAGGACGGTCGACTACCTGTTTACCATCAAGAGTGAAGACATGAAATCTTTCAAGGACTACATCACCCACTTCTATAATGCCCTCTGAAAGCCCCCGAGCACCGCGACAAAACGATTATCACTGTCTTGAGGTCGAGTCTTAGGCACAAAGAGTGGCTCCGCTCTTTCGCATTAGCGAAACCTAAAACCATGACCGAAGTAAAAGTCTGAACCGAGCGAGAAATCCAACTCGAGTCGGAGATAAACGCCAACTTATCCCACGACGGCCGAACAGACCGAAAGAAACGGGACAAAGAAGAGAAAAAACGCCAACTGTTGAAGGTCGATTTCTCCCTCAGATGTTGTCCTCCGTCGATCTTGGGGCCAGCAGTGTCGAACGGTTGAGATTTGATATGAGGACTAAGCGTGTGGACCTCAATGGATTGTTGGGTGTTGTTGACACCTAGCTACCTACAAGAGAAGTCCCGGAATGGAAAACCGCCGTAGGACCCTCCGACGACCAAGTTAGTACCAAGAAATAATGGCAGGGCAGCGGTGTATTGGAATAAGTTCGAGATACCTGAATTGTCTGGAAGAAGGGTTTACATAGTGGTCGCATGGAACGAGTTGATGCGAGATTCTCGCCGTTCGTTACGTCCCCGCGTCACGTGCGCATTTATGGCGGGATACACCCATTAATGGAGAGATACGCTGGCGTGGGATGCGGGACATGGAGCGGTGGAGATTTCATCGTGGCAAGATACACGGAACCGTTACGGGAGTCATTTAGACTCCATGCTCCCGACCAAACAGAGGCTAGCTCGGAGACGAGCAGGTGAGCTGAGTCTTGGCTATAGGATAGCTCGGAGACGAGCTATTAGCTAACGGTCGGCCGAAGGGGGAAGGTACTCCGGGAGGCCTTCTTAGAAGGTCTGGTGCAGCCTCGGAGGCGGGCCCCGAGAAATGCCCCCAATGCATTATATTTATTCCAATCTCGTAGTCTCCAGGAACCTAACGGGCTCACATGAATGACACGTCATCGGTCATGTGCCGTGATCCCTGAAAATTCCTTCTTACGAGCAACATCATGAACAGTTGAATATGTGAATATGTAGCTTACCCGTAGCACAGGGATGCATCCATGCTTGAACTTGTCATATAATTTAATCGCATGGAGGCATACTTCAGATTATTAGAGATAAATTAAAAACAAAATAATTTCAAGATATTCTTCAGAAAAGGAGAAGAAGAAGAAGAAGAAGAAGAAGAATTTGGGCTGAGATATGAAATGATGCAAAATAATAAATATAAACGAAAAAGATTTTTAAAAAATCTCGGAAACTTGTTTACGCTAGCTATGATACTCGGATCGAACAAGGCTTTTGGCTGGGCTTACAGCAATAAGCGATAAGCCCATAACAGAGGCTGTATCAAAACTTTGGATTTATATAGTTGCACCTTCCAACGTACATCAAAACATCGTTCATTAACTCAGACATTTTTAGAATCATGATTTGGGGGGGGGAAAAAAAAGAGAAAACCATTATATAGAGAGCTAGATAAAAGACTTGTGCGTGAATAAACGTACTTGGTTCCCTCCACTTATCATTCAATTTGAAGATTCTACTGGTCATAATTCAACTTAAAACGCAAACTTAATTATGATAATTTGACATCTTTCGGTGGTAAATTACTTGTACCCATATATTTTATTTATGTGTAACTAAAAATAAATTTACAAAATCTCGGCCCAATTTTCAGCCCAAGGGATGATAGCCTTTCCACTTGAAATTACAAAGTCAATAAAGTACCAAAGGACCACTAGATAACGCTAGGCCATCAACTGTCCAAGCAATTCAAACCCATACCACAAATTTCTTTCAACCTCTCAAAGCACTCACAGAAATGGAAATACAAACAGAGAAAACAAGAAGAGAAAAGATAAACAGGATAAGAACAAAGATGAAGAACAATCCATTGCTGTTCAGCATCATCATCATCATCATCACCATGGCAGCATTATTGGTTCAAGCAAGCAATTCTCTCATTAATCCCATAGTGATTATTCCAGGCTCAGGCGGTAACCAATTAGAGGCCAGGCTCAATGAAGACTATAAACCATCAAGCTTCTTTTGTAGACTTAGGGACAACAGCAACAAGAAGAATGGTTGGTTCAGGCTATGGTTCGATCCGACGATGATTCTGCTGGCTCCGCTCACTCGATGCTTTGCAGAGAGGATGATGTTGTACTATGATGAGGATATCGATGACTACCGAAATGCGCCAGGAGTTGAGACAAGGGTGCCGTATTTTGGGTCTACACAGGGATTTCTCTATCTTGATCCTCATCTTAAGTAAGCCTCATCTTTCTCTTCTTAGCTCTCTTGTTTCTGTTATAAAATTGTTAGGCAAATTATAACGAGATCAATGAGGTATCCATAACCAAGGGAAATAGGCTGCAATTGAGCTGTTTTGAATATCACCGACAAGGATGTAAATGGAGCCAAATAATCCGTGCCGACTCCATATCCATATCTGATTTATTTATACATATAGTTACTGACTTACTGTGATGACTATTCACATAGGTACTAGCATCAGCCAAGCCAGCAACTATTAGATACGGTCATGGTAATAATTATACCCGCTTCGTATTTGATTCGTTTGCGTTCCTATGGACAGTACAATGGACCTCTTTCTTTAAATCGATCAGATTACAATGTCAGTTACCTCAGAGGCACATGATGCTTTTCCTTTTTATATGGTCATAAGAGGGTCAGATTCCTAGCTCCAGCTAATTTGATAGGGCGCTCCACTTACCATTTCCTCTTCTAAGTTCTATCATTTCTACAACAAAAATGTCAAAAATTCGGATACTTTCGACATACTTTGTCACATCTCACTTTATTATTGAAAAGAATATGTAGTGTCCAACAAGTTACTTAAGTGGTATTTGCAGATATGAAAACAAAAGGTTGCAAGATGGGCACTCTATTTCTTAAGACAACTCACCAAGTGCACTCTCTATTTCTCCAGACAAGTAACACAACAAGTGTCCGTGAGACACCAGACTATTTCTATGACTTTTATTTCTCGTCATGTGTCTGCACTCTGCAGGTGTGAAATTGAAAGTCTGAAACAAATGTGATAGCCGTGAGACTATCCAAAAAACATATGCAATCCTTAGCATTTTATATGCATGTCCGCATTTTTCTTGTCAAGCACCCTCTGGTTTTTGTTTGCACCATGATTCATGTACATAAAGTTTTTAAGTTAAATTTTCTGTTTCATTTAAATTTTGTTCGATACCATTAAAATGATGTATAACCCTACGTTATTGTTCGATGTTTCATGGCCCGCAAATTTAATTATTTTGTACTTAACCTAATAAATTTATAGGCACATTTCAGAGTACATGGCCACACTAGTCTCCTCCCTCGAACGAAACGGGTACAAAGATGGACACAACCTTTTTGGTGCACCTTATGACTTCAGGTACGGCCTAGCTGCACCTGGCCACCCAACTCAAGTTGGATCCAAATACCTCCATGATCTCCAACAACTTATCGAGTCCGCATCCGCATCCAACGGAGACAAACCCATTATCCTCCTATCACACAGCCTTGGCAGCCTCTTCGCCCTCCAATTCCTAACACGTGCAGATCCCTCATGGCGTGCCAAGTACATCAAGCATCTTATTACCCTCTCTGCCCCTTGGGGAGGCACAGTCCAACAAATGCTCACTTTTGGATCTGGATGCACTCTTGGGATACCGCTTGCCGACCCGCTGCTGGTCAGATCCGAACAGCGGAGCTCCGAAAGCAACATGTGGCTCTTGCCAACCCCGACACTTTTTGGATCCAAACCTCTTGTGATCGACATATCTAATGAGAAAAACTATTCGGCTCAAGATATACCAGAATTTTTCACTGATATCGAGTTTGAGAGCGGGGTTTATCCTTATTGGACTCGGGTTTTCCCTTTGGTAAGCCGGTTACCAGATCCGGGTGTGAATGTGACATGCATGATTGGGACTGGGGTCGATACACCGGAGACGTTGGTGTATGGGCCTAGGGGCTTTGATGTGCAGCCTGATGTGGTGTATGGAGATGGGGATGGAACTGTGAACATGTTGAGCTTGTTATGGCTCGAATCAGAATTTTCAGATCATGTGAAGGTGGTGAAGATTCAAGGAGTGTCCCATACATCTATATTAAAGGATGCTGCTGCATTGAAGCAAATAATTGTCGAAATTTGTGATATAAACTCTGTTGATTTAAGTTCTGCTATGTAGAATTGGGCTCTGGTTTGTCAAACATAGATTTTTGACATGCAAAGTGCATATAAAATTTTCCACCCTTAGATCAATGCATAGATGTTATAAAAATCATAAGAAATTTGGTTTGCATTAAAGATCATGAAAATTATAATAGATGGCAATGATCCTCCAATAAATTAATAAAGAATTCATTTTTGACTGATTTTTCTTCTATAACTTCCTCTGCATTTTTTGTCATACTTTTACATTATATTATAACAAAGACTCAGAAAAGAACTTGTCCAACTATGAATTGAAGAGCATATATACTTTAAAATGTCCATCCCCATCAGTAACTGGTTCATGGTTTAATAATATTGACAGATGTTATACAAAAAACACAAAGTAACACAAATGATAAAGGTAAGATCAAAATAAAACACAGACTTAACATAGCCCTAACCCTGACCCTGATACAGGGTTGATAATACAGAGTCCATCGGACGAGGAATAATCTTATTATATCATAAATCCTGAGTAATATAATGAGGGAAAGGTGGTTGCCGTATCTCTCTTCATGCTCTAAACCCTAAACTAAACAAGATATATAGTATCCAAAGACTTGTGCATCAAGTAGTCTCCGAACCATGGGCGCTCTACCTCCGCAGCCCTGGTCCGTCGGCTTCAGCTCAGCTAGCCTACAGGCCGAGCCCTCAGTCAAGGATGCTCTTTCGTGTCCATGTTGGACACGCACGTATCAGACACAAGAAATTTGTGTATGGCTTCGAATCCAGAGTTGTGTCGGACAAGTATACTTTGCCCTTACACAGCGGGTAACTGCTCTGCTAGCTCTACTGGCTCACTAGCCATAAGAGTTTGAGTAACTCTACAAGCTCGACTAGTAGGGTTCAGCAAGTAATGCGGATCCCAATCACTAAATTCAACGCACAAATAACAACTAGATCTTCAATTTATATGGTGAAGGAACAGCATCTTTCATAAGAAGTGTTGGTATTGAAGTGGAAGAGAAACATGATCTCATATATATAGTTGGAAATCAAAGGGATGTCATTCATTCATGAAACTATTTAATTTTTTTAGCATTGCAGGAATATGCCTTGATTTCTTTCTAAAAGATATTGTTTCTGAAAAATCATATTTTACCAAATAAATAGAGACCAAAATTAATAAACAGTAAGCATAAGCACCATTATCTGATAATTACATTGCTTACCAGCACACTCAGGAATTGAGCTTTTGAACATCAGACCACAGCATCACAGTTGCTAGGAGTGCAATGGTTGCTGTTTCAACTCGAAGCCGGCTCGGACCAAGCCCAACAGGAGTAGCGCCAGCTTTAGTCATTAGCTCTACCTCCTCCTCTGAGAAATCTGAAAGAATCCAACTATTCAGAAATCAATTACTACATTCTTCTTTACATGAAGTTAAGTAGAAGTAAGGCTACTCTTCGTGCTTTACAATGCATATAAGGGTGAGATCCTATGAAGCATGGATACTTCCATCATATGCCATCTGTGTCTAACATGTATCGAACACCGACACTTGCCAACATGTATAGGACACACGGTGTACATGTCTTATGTGTGTCATGCATATGTATTCTATTTGTGTTGTGTGTGGGTCTAGCAAAATAACATGTTAGCATCATATCTCATAAGTTAAAACTTACAAGCTGATTAGTATATTGATCTAGTTGATGTTTCGTACTTTACTCATATATACATCTCTTTGATAAACTTGATTTTGTTAAATTAGATTTTAGGTTGGCTGTTATTTTCGGCTTATTAGTTTATTCAATAATGTCGCCCCAAGTTATGGGTGCTAGTCTTGTTCTTTGGATGAATATATTTCTTGAATTTTTTTTTCCAATTAAGTGGAATTCTACCTTCACGCAACATAAGTATCAACTTGTGATTGTCCAGTTTTACATTTTTAGATATTAGTTTTTTGCACGTGCCATGCACATGGAAATTGATTAATTCTTTATTAATTTAAAACATAATTGATAATTTCATATGTGCCATGATTAAATTTAAATTAATCTATATTTTTTAAGAAGATGACTTACTGAAATGCGGATGTAGTGTTTCGGATTCGTACATATGGGGCTGCACATGACTTATTTGTTCTGAAAAGATTTTCTTTCTATTTGTAAAAAATCAGTTCTATAAATTATAAAAATTTGTAATTTTAAATCTTTTATTTAACTTTGTTATGGTTAGTATACCAAAATTTAAGTTAAAGTTGTATTTAATATTGTATAAATAGTAAATTTATATATAAATATAAACTAAATGAAAATTTATCTCAATCTCTACTATTATAGTACAAAAGGAATGGGATAACTAATTTTTAAATTAATTGGTGATGTGGCTTCACCATTTTTTAAAGAAATCAAAGAAAAATCACCATTAATTTTTTTACGATGAAATCAAAGAAAAATCACCATTAATTTTTTTGCGATGCACGTAATAAAATGCCACGTCATTTTTTTACAAGTGTGATTCAAATGTTAACTTGATAAAGAAATTTAGCAAAACAATTTACAAGAGTTGAAAACAATATATTTGAAGAGATTATAAGAGACTTTAAGTTAAGATAATACACAAAGATCTTTTGTTAATATCTATAGTTCATATACACGTGCATCGTACGTGCAAAATACTAGTCATTGATAGAAATGAAGGATACAAGGATAGATCTAGTAAAGCAACTCTAAAAGTAAAGTACGTTTCGTTAATTATAATCATATTAATGACTCTAAGATGAGGAAATTATAGTAAGCTACACATGATTTATGTCAACACAAAGTCATTATATGGATAATAGAAGCATCTATTAAAAGAAATTTAAATGAACTTTTATTAGTTTGAATGTTCTGTAGGGTTCCTAGACACACTAATGAGGTCTCACAAGGCATCAACCATGCCAATTTCAAAGTTTACAAGTGCCGAGAAACCCTAATACGGATCGTTAACTAGAATTTTAGGCGAAACATGCAACTAGTTAACAACTTAACTAAAAGAACAGAAATACAATCCTTGTAGATCCGGTACTCCACCTCCATAGCTCCATGATGAAGTCTTCTCGCTGTCCAAATAGAATCCCGGGCTCTAGCGTCGGTTTCATCGGAGAAATGGGCGGGCTTGGTCGTCGGCTTCGATGCCGAAGATGATCTACGTCGAGGCAACACTAGATCAAGCTCCAACTTCACCAAGTCAAGAAACTTGTGAAGAAAACACCCTATACTACTTGGCAAGAGGTAGAGGATGAAGAAATAGGAAGTGGGTTCACTTTAGAATTGGATTTCTCACTCTTTTTCTCAAGTTGCCATTGATGAGGCAAGCTTTTCTTTCTTGTGAAGAAGAAGAAGAAGAAAGAATATGATAAGTGTTTTTGAATAATTGAAAAAGAATTGATTCTTATCATATTCTAACCTTAGTTAAGTGTAGAGAATAAACCATGGTTAGTTATGACGGTTAGGGTTAAGCAAGAGACAAGAATGGTAGACTAGGTCAAAGCTTCATGAAGCTTCAACAAAACTACAAAAAAAAAGCCACCATTCTTTTCTTATCCTTTCCAAAATGAATAAACAAATAAATAAATGAATAAGCAAAACCCTAATCATCAACTTAACCATGGTTTAATTCTTTACACTTAACTAAATAAGCATGTATCATCAAACATGATACAATCATGTGCACAAAAGTATATCACATATACAACTTGCACAATCAAGTGAGAAAAACCTTTTAAAGTGAACCAATACTAGTTAATGCAAAGTAATATATCAAATATATAATTATGCATTAAATCATTAAATCAACACTTGATTTAACGATCCGGTCATATCGCATATAACCGACTAATATCCAATGTATCAGCTCATCGAATCAATCCTTGATTCGATAACTAGGTTATATCGCATACAACCATTCGACACATTCATCGCGAGAATAGAATACGGTATCACATACACGCATTATTCTCGGTCCCGCACATATCTCATATGCGCTCCTATTTCGTTTCGCTTGAGCCAGGAAACCTCTGTGTAGGACTCTAAAGACTCGTCAATACGCCGGTAGCAGATGATAATCATATCAAGCACCCACAAGCCGCAAGCGGTCTGCTAAACGTAACGGCCATCCGGGTATTGAGCGATCAGAAGATCGACGAGCAAGCCCGCTCTACTCCTGTGAATCCAACCAGTAACACTTACCGTACAGTCCGGTCTCGTCGTCTGATATGTCGCATATCTCGCCGAGGGGTGGTAAACGTCAGACCCCAACAGCTCGATAAGTCGTGTCGATATGAGGTCTATAGCAGTTCGAGAAACTACTGGTAACACTTACCAGTAAATCTCAGCAACCCTGGCCAGGGATTTCCGGTTATAGCCAATCGAACACAGCGCAACATCAACCCCCTATACCGGGAGAGACGAATCCCCTCCTATCGCTCATTGCCTCCATGTGACTCGGGACTGTACCCAAAAACCACCGTTTTGCACACCCACTTGGACGTGGTAAGGTGGAAATCAAAGCACAGTGGGAATCACACAAGACTCTATGACGATCTCGGGTCAACAGACTACTCTGTACCAGTGTCACCAGAGAACTGCCATCTGACGTAAGGTATAATACCATCTGGGAGTTCTCGGCGAGTCCGTCCAGTGTACCCGGTCTCCACTGAGCACCCGTATATCATCTCTGATGTCAAACACGAATGGATATGGGATCATCCATCGCCCATCTGTATGGGTCGAGAAGGTATACGCTAGTCTACTCTGGTATATCGATGCCCCGTCTCGATATACCCACGACTAGGGACTTTGAAGGATATACTTATGGACTACCATGTCCCCACTAGTATGATCTGCATCATAGTCCAGGTAGTCAAGCACACATCCTAAGGGCTTTACCAACATGTAACAGAGAGACGATCAGTGTACACGTTAAGGTAAAGATCAACCAGATAGCATACTATCATGTCGAGCAAGAAAGTCCTCCCTATATATGTCCAAGCACCCACTACAATATACATCCTATGTATAGTAATGGCCTCTAGGGCATACATATAACTAACAATCTCCCACTTGCACTAGGGCCATCTGATAGCAGTGGTTGTAGTATCTCATACTCAACCATCCCATAAAAGTCTCTCTCTGGGAAAAGGCCTTTGTGAGTGGATCCGCCGTGTTGTCCTCTGAGTCTACTCTCCTGACCTCGATCACCCTGGAGATCAACTATCTCCATGATCAGGTGATACTGCATTAGAATATGTCTGGATCACTGATGGGACGGACGTTCCTTGGCATAAGCCACATCTCCATTGTCACACAATGGGAGGAACGTAGTTCATCTCATGAACCAATATACACCCAAACAACCTCTTTGGTAGCATCTTAAGTAGCGATGTATCATGCCTTTATCGTCTAGTTAGCCACGGTATTTAGCTTGGAACTCTTTCAACATACCGTCCCTTTACTGAGGGTAAAGACAATGCCTGTGACTGACTTTCAGTCGTCCTTATCACTCTGGAACCCTTCCAATGATTCTCCCCAGGATCGATTGATACCATCTCACTACAACTAGTGAGAATCCTAACATCCAATTAGATCTATCTCATAGATCCAAAACCCAGAATTTAGAAGGTATCGCTTTGATCCTATATGGAGAATCCTTGTGATAAGCGGAGATTGACCGAGCGTAACATAGGAAACTTCTTCCCTATCAAGAGCATGTCATCCACGTACTCTATGAGGATCGTCACCATACTCCCTACCACCTTTTTGTATATACTAGGTTCATCTACCATTTTGATGATGTCAAACTGTTTGACTACTACATCAAAACAGATGTTCCAACTCCGCGATACCTGCTTTATTCTATAAAGCATCTTGTACACGTTTCCGCTGCTCCCACTGTCTACGAAGCCCTCTGGCTGTGTACTTATAGACGTCCTCTTCTAAAACATCATTTAGAAAAACAGTCATGGCACCCAACCGCCAGATATCGTAGTCATGGTATGTAGCCGTGGCAAGTAGGATCTGGATGGACTTAAGCATAGCCCCTTGAAAAGGTTTCATCATTATCCACGCCTGGTCGATGACGAAAAGTTTTAACAAGTCTAGCTTTGAAAGTCTCAACTTTTCCATCTACACCAAGTAATCTTCTCAAGATATACTTACTCCTGATGGGGATTTAACCCTTCAGATATAGCAACCAAAATCCATACTTTGTTGGTGTACATGGATTCCATCTCAGATCGCTAAGCATCCAGCCATTCTTACAGAGTCCCACTCCTGATGGCCAGCTCGAAATTAGTTGGGTCATCATCTCATGATGCAATTCTCGCTCCCACTGTCATAGAGTAACCGAAGTATCTTTCAGGCGGGTGAGGAACCTTACTAGATCGGCGGAGAGGCTGAGGTTCGTTGGTCACTATTGAATCCTTTGGTTCTTTCAAATCATCAGCTGCAGTTTGTATAGCTGGAACATTTCCAGTTCTACATAACTGACCTTGCCTCGAGCTTGTCCGGATTTTGTTTTTAGACATATCCCGGACAATCCCAAATCTTAACCAACTTAAGATATGGGCTCTTCCCTTATCATATCACATATGAAATGGTAGGCAACTGATTTGATTTGAACCCTATTCAATAGGTATGCAGCTTCTCAAGTGCATAACTCCCAAAAAGGAAACAGGTAACTCAGTATTACTCATCATAGAGCGCACAATATCGAATAGGGTGCAATTGCTCCGTCCCGATATACCATCGTGCTATGGTGTATACGGAGAAGTAATGCTGAGAGAGAATCTCATTCTCCTTTAGAAAAGTCCAAGAATTTCGTGCTCAAGTATTCTCCTCCTTGATCTCATCAAAGGACATAATACTTATACCCGTTTTGGTTCTTTACTTCTAACTTATATTCTGTGAATATCTCAAAAGGTTCGGACTTGTGTTTCAACAAGAACATATGTCTGAATCTAAAGAGATTATCAGAGAATGTAATGAAGTACAAGGAACCGGTCTTGGCATGTGTAGACAGGGGACCTTACATACATCAACATGTATCATCCCAAGAGTTCACTAACTCTTTCTCTGTTTCCAGTAAACGGAGCTATGGTCATCTTATCTCTATGACATGACTGGCAAGTTTCACAAGATGTAAATTCAAACTGATTTAAATATGTATCTAAAATGTAACTTCAGCCAGTCGGATCGTATTGATATGACCTAGTCTACAATGCCTCAAGAAGGATTCGTTCATTTCTGAACTCTTCCTCTTTTGTGTGTTGAATATACTAAAGAACTGTAGTTTGATTTAGAACATCAATGCTTTTAGATAACGTGTCTGAACCGATCAACTTTTGATATACGAAATGTTCAAAACATTATCCAACAATACAAAATTATATCCTTTCTTTACTAATAAAGAGACTGATATGATTTTGTATATCAGGTTCGGTATCTAATAACATTCGTTCAGAATCAATGTATTGGTAATACAGGGTGACAGTGACCAACAGACTTGGCTGCAACACTTGCCCCGTTTTCTGCCTCATGAAACTTATCACCCGTTCTCAGTTTTTCTACCCTTTTGCAGCCCTATGTAACAGATCACATATCTGGGATCGAGATCCGGTATCATATACCCAGGATGCGGAGGATACTGAGAAACAGTTCTTTGTAACGAACACACCCGAAGATGATGCATCAGCATGCACTCTCTTCGTTTGGGCGGCACGGGAATTCTGGTAATCCCCAATTTCCTGCTCTGTCTTATAACAATTATAAGTTGGAGCGGGATCAACGTTCCCCAGCTCAGTATAACAAGCTGGTTCGGTCAATATTCCGTATTATTATCTTGATTAAGGCGTGATATGGTCGCTACCTGGAGAGAGAGAGAAGAAAACACTCAGCGTGCGCTCTTTCAAGAATAGATTGGTTATTATTTTATCTAATCAGGATGGCTCCCACTGTTTTAATCAAATCTTCCTTCAAACCCTAAAAGGAAAGACTAGCCGGGATTAATTACAAACTACAAGTTCACCAATCTTTCAGCCAGGCCAGTGTCGGTACTTTGAGGGAGGTCCCCCGTGCTTTCGCACGAACCTAATTAATGTAAACCTCGTTTTCCCAGAGGCGTAACCTCGTTAACGCCTTTCTAGACACCTACTTGATCGGCTAATTGTAATGTGTAAAAGTCTCTCAGGAGTAACTCTTACTCGCAGCGGATATCGGGATCCAACTATCTCATAGAAGGTATGCAATCTCATTGCAAATTTCAACACTTGAAATTCCCGATAATATTTTGCCCCAAACGATCTATGACCTTGACAAGGTCAACAAACCATAGACCGTAAGTCAAGTTCAACCCGTCATTTCTTGATTGAATCAAACCCACCCGCACTACCCTTGACAAGGTCAACAAGGTCGTACGACTACCCTAACCCAATCTGCATCATATGCATAAGCAGATAAATGCTGGTTAGCTACCGCACACTGCGCCTTGACAAGGTCAACAAACGCAGCACGAATACTAAACAGGACTTATCTGAAATGACGGAGGGCTACGACTGGTTTTTCTGAAAACCTATTGCGTAATGAACTTGATATCGTTGTAAAATCAAATGATTTTAAAATGGAGTGTTTTTTGAGGCTTTGGTAGTTTTGCCAAAGAAGCCACTCCCGGTGAAGGGATCGTCGGTCCTTTCCTCGTCGAATGAGGTGCGGGATATATCATATATATCGCTGTGCAAAGCAGAAACTATAGAAGCTATCAAAAGACAAACCGAGTGTGTAGCATCTGCCAGTTATTGCTAAAGGAGTCACTCCCGGTGAACGGATCTCGGTCCTTTCCTTATCGAATAAGGTGCAGGATATATCACATATACCGCTGTGCAAAGCAAGAACTGTAGCTACCTGTTTTAATTTTGAAATTCAATTCCACAACATCTTTAGGTTTCCTTTATTTCATTAATCTCATTAATGAAGTCCCATCATTTAAGTACCTAAACATCACAGATAAATACGACGTACACTTATGCCATCCGCATTCGCCTCGATGTCCCCTCATGCACCGTTAGGTTAGGTAACTAACGGCAGAGCGGGGCAGGGCTAGCGCGGGTGTAAAACATAAGTAACATCTATATAATATATCATATATACTATATACAGTATCTATCACAGAACATATCACATGATCACATCACAGATATCGCAGCAGAAGAATCATATGAAATATTGGATATACTAGGACGTCCGTGTTTTCAATACGAGCCAGTATAAAACACGGATTCCACGGTCTTGATGAATAGCCAAACCCATACCCCTAGACCCCTACGAGAGCGGCAAGCAACCCTACCAATTCTGGAGTTAGGAGACCCGGACTCGACTCCTCGAGTTGGTCTCCCACTGGACTCCAGAACCCGGATACTTGTGCTCCCCTCCTTGGGTCTATACTAGTGCGGAAAAGTAAATAATATACAAAGGGTGACATCTTCCGCAACCTGGAAGTGTCCCAATAAAAGAATATTACATACAAGTTTTTACATGAATGAAAATGAAAAACACTCATCTCACAAAAAAAACCCGGCTATTCAAACACGACGATCCAATATAACATATCCAGCAACACATAACATCACATGTCATCAACGTAAGTAAACATGCGTATCCCAATTGTCGTTGACATATAGCAACGAAACCGGAGATATCACATATTACACTTAAGGTCACAGAAAAGAAAGTGTAAAACTACAACAGTTGGAATCCGCAATCTCCATAGACATCGCATGCCTAATCAAATGAATACTTTAGACATCACATGCCTAACAATTATAAACCCCGCATTTTAGTCTCAAAATCGAAAACACTTTTCAATATCAAGTCGGGCAATTCAACAGGATTCCCGACATTCTGATCGAATGCTCGTCGCAAACTTTAGTAGGCGGCCGCACCCCCGATACCGTCGACGAAGTGCACCAAGACGGAACACCGCTGCCGCGAGCACCCGAACGGATGCTTTCGGCGACGGGGCTCTCCTACAGTCACTTGGTCGGGGCTATGGAGCGAGGCTGTCTATTAAGTTTACCCGGCGAGTATCCGCGTACGCTACGTGATTGCGACGGACTTTTGATCACATCAAAATTCCGTGGCAACCGATCAAGTGAGACTAAACTGCTATGTTTATAACATTCATTCAGTTATCTCATAACTTCTTGTGAATTCCAATTATTGTATCTCATTCCAGATAAATAGAAAATGTTAAACTTTCCGATCGAACATTCAAACACCCAAGTTTTCCCGAAACAGCTCAACACATGAAACAAGTTTAAAAAACATCCAGTTCATGCCTCAGTACCAACGGTCCAGCCGTAGAAGGGTCAAGCCAACGCCTCACATGTGGCACGCCGTACTGTCCCAAACCCGAAGGTTCAAAGGGCAGTTCAAGACGGTCACATAATCGAGTTAAGGTTTGTTGTCTTCTAGAGGGTCCATCGCGTTACTTGCACTACTTAGAACGTTTTTAAACCACGGAAAAATCCAACACTTGGAAATTTCCCGGCAGGAGAAAAATTGGGTATTTATATCCGGTCGAACTTTTTAACATTTTTCTAAAATTATCCGGAAAACACATAGACAAAATTAGACAATCCGATCGAATAAACGAATCCCCAAAACAACCCCAGAAAAATCAACTCTTGAATAAATATTAAAAATTCCCATAAAACTCAGCACTGTTAAATAGGAATTACTGTGCAAATGTAGAGGGGTGACGTCACCAGAGGGCCGCGTAACCGCCGCAGAAGCTAGGCTTCTGCGGCGGTTCCGCCGCATGTTAGAGGAATCTTTGGTCAAATTTTGCACCGTAATTCTTAAAATTCCCTGCTGAATTTTTTAAGCATTTTTAATTTGGAAAAAACCCAGTTTTTGAAAAAAGTCCAGAGAGCGATATTTGGGTTAGGGTTTCGGTTCGATCGGACTTCTAACTCCGTCCACGCATCGCCTAAGGCTCTAGCTAGGCTCTGATACCACTGTAGGGTACCTAGGCACACTAATGAGGTCTCACAAGACATCAACCATGCCAATTTCAAAGTTTACAAGTGCCGAGAAACCCTAATACGGATCGTTAACTAGAATTTTAGGCGAAACATGCAACTAGTTAACAACTTAACTAAAAGAACAGAAATACAATCCTTGTAGATCCGGTACTCCACCTCCATAGCTCCATGATGAAGTCTTCTCGCTGTCCAAATAGAATCCCGGGCTCTAGCGTCGGTTTCATCGGAGAAATGGGCGGGCTTGGTCGTCGGCTTCGATGCCGAAGATGATCTACGTCGAGGCAACACTAGATCAAGCTCCAACTTCACCAAGTCAAGAAACTTGTGAAGAAAACACCCTATACTACTTGGCAAGAGGTAGAGGATGAAGAAATAGGAAGTGGGTTCACTTTAGAATTGGATTTCTCACTCTTTTTCTCAAGTTGCCATTGATGAGGCAAGCTTTTCTTTCTTGTGAAGAAGAAGAAGAAGAAAGAATATGATAAGTGTTTTTGAATAATTGAAAAAGAATTGATTCTTATCATATTCTAACCTTAGTTAAGTGTAGAGAATAGACCATGGTCAGTTATGACGGTTAGGGTTAAGCAAGAGACGAGAATGGTGGACTAGGTCAAAGCTTCATGAAGCTTCAACAAAACTACAAAAAAAAGCCACCATTCTTTTCTTATCCTTTCCAAAATGAATAAACAAATAAATAAATGAATAAACAAAACCCTAATCATCAACTTAACCATGGTTTAATTCTTTACACTTAACTAAATAAGCATGTATCATCAAACATGATACAATCATGTGCACAAAAGTATATCACATATACAACTTGCACAATCAAGTGAGAAAAACCTTTTAAAGTGAACCAATACTAGTTAATGCAAAGTAATATATCAAATATATAATTATGCATTAAATCATTAAATCAACACTTGATTTAACGATCCGGTCATATCGCATATAACCGACTAATATCCAATGTATCGGCTCATCGAATCAATCCTTGATTCGATAACTAGGTTATATCGCATACAACCATTCGACACATTCATCGCGAGAATAGAATACGGTATCACATACACGCATTATTCTCGGTCCCGCACATATCTTATATGCGCTCCTATTTCGTTTCGCTTGAGCCAGGAAACCTCTGTGTAGGACTCTAAAGACTCGTCAATACGCCGGTAGCAGATGATGATCATATCAAACACCCACAAGCCGCAAGCGGTCTGCTAAACGTAACGGCCACCCGGGTATTGAGCGATCAGAAGATCGACGAGCAAGCCCGCTCATACTCCTGTGAATCCAACCAGTAACACTTACCGTACAGTCCAGTCTCGTCGTCTGATATGTCGTATATCTCGCCTAGGGATGGTAAACGTCAGACGCCAACAGCTCGATAAGTCGTGTCGATATGAGGTCTATAACAGTTCGAGAAACTACTGGTAACACTTACCAGTAAATCTCAGCAACCCTGGCCAGGGATTTCCGGTTATAGCCAATCGAACACAGCGCAACATCAATCCCCTATACCGGGAGAGACGAATCCCCTCCTATCGCTCATTGCCTCCATGTGACTCGGGACTGTACCCAAAAACCACCGTTTTGCACGCCCTCTTGGACGTGGTAAGGTGGAAATCAAAGCACGGTGGGAATCACACAAGACTATATGACGATCTCGGGTCAACAGACTACTCTGTACCAGTGTCACCAGAGAACTGCCATCTGACGTAAGGTATAATACCATCTGGGAGTTTTCGGCGAGTCCGTCCAGTGTATCCAGTCTCCACTGAGCACCCGTATATCATCTCTGATGTCAAACACGAATGGATATGGGATCATCCATCGCCCATCTGTATGGGTCGAGAAGGTATACGCTAGTCTACTCTGGTATATCGATGCCCCGTCTCGATATACCCACGACTAGGGACTTTGAAGGATGTACTTATGGACTACCATGTCCCCACTAGTATGATCCGCATCATAGTCCAGGTAGTCAAGCACACATCCTAAGGGCTTTACCAACATGTAACAGAGAGACGATCAGTGTACACGTTAAGGTAAAGATCAACCAGATAGCATACTATCATGTCGAGCAAGAAAGTCCTCCCTATATATGTCCAAGCACCCACTACAATATACATCCTATGTATAGTAATGGCCTCTAGGACATACATATAACTAACAATCTCCCACTTGCACTAGGGCCATCTGATAGCAGTGGTTGTAGTATCTCATACTCAACCATCCCATAAAAGTCTCTCTCTGGAAAAAGGCCTTTGTGAGTGGATCCGCCGTGTTGTCCTCTGAGTCTACTCTCCTGACCTCGATCACCCTGGAGATCAACTATCTCCATGATCAGGTGATACTGCCTTAGAATATGTCTGGATCACTGATGGGACGGACGTTCCTTGGCATAAGCCACATCTCCATTATCACACAATGGGAGGAACGTAGTTCATCTCATGAACCAATATACACCCAAACAACCTCTTTGATAGCATCTTAAGTAGCGATGTATCATGCCTTTATCGTCTAGTTAGCCACGGTATTTAGCTTGGAACTCTTCCAACATACCGTCCCTTTACTGAGGGTAAAGACAATGCCTGTGACTGACTTTCAGTCGTCCTTATCACTCTGGAACCCTTCCAGTGATTCTCCCCAGGATCGATTGATACCATCTCACTACAACTAGTGAGAATCCTAACATCCAATTAGATCTATCTCATAGATCCAAAACCCAGGATTTAGGAGGTATCACTTTGATCCTATATGGAGAATCCTTGTGATAAGCGGAGATTGACCGAGCGTAGCATAGGAAACTTCTTCCCTATCAAAAGCATGTCATCCACGTACTCTACGAGGATCGTCACCATACTCCCTACCACCTTTTTGTATATACTAGGTTCATCTACCATTTTGATGATGTCAAACTGTTTGACTACTACATCAAAACAGATGTTCCAACTCCGCGATACCTGCTTTATCCTATAAAGCATCTTGTACACGTTTCCGCTGCTCCCACTGTCTACGAAGCCCTCTGGCTGTGTACTTATAGACGTTCTCTTCTAAAACATCATTTAGAAAAACAGTCATGGCACCCAACCGTCAGATATCGTAGTCATGGTATGTAGCGGTGGCAAGTAGGATCTGGATGGACTTAAGCATAGCCCCTTGAAAAGGTTTCATCATTATCCACGCCTGGTCGATGACGAAAAGCTTTAACAAGTCTAGCTTTGAAAATCTCAACTTTTCCATCTACACCAAGTAATCTTCTCAAGATATACTTGCTCCTGATGGGGATTTAACCCTTCAGATATAGCAACCAAAGTCCATACTTTGTTGGTGTACATGGATTCCATCTCAGATCGCTAAGCATCCAGCCATTCTTACAGAGTCCCACTCCTGATGGCCAGCTCGAAATTAGTTGGGTCATCATCTCATGATGCAATCCTCGCTCCCACTGTCATAGAGTAACCGAAGTACCTCTCAGGCGGATGAGGAACCTTACTAGATCGGCGGAGAGGCTGAGGTTCGTTGGTCACTATTGAATCCTTTGGTTCTTTCAAATCATCAGCTGCAGTTTGTATAGCTGGAACATTTCCAGTTCTACATAACTGACATTGCCTCGAGCTTGTCCGGATTTTGTTTTTAGACATATCCCGGACAATCCCAAATCTTAACCAACTTAAGATATGGGCTCTTCCCTTATCATATCACATATGAAATGGTAGGCAACTGATTTGATTTGAACCCTATTCAATAGGTATGCAGCTTCTCAAGTGCATAACTCCCAAAAAGGAAATAGGTAACTCAGTATTACTCATCATAGAGCGCACCATATCGAATAGGGTGCAATTGCTCCGTCCCGATATACCATCGTGCTATAGTGTATACGGAGGAGTAATGCTGAGAGAGAATCTCATTCTCCTTTAGAAAAGTCCAAGAATTTTGTGCTCAAGTATTCTCCTCCTTGATCTGATCAAAGGACATAATACTTATACCCGTTTTGGTTCTCTACTTCTAACTTATATTTTGTGAATATCTCAAAAGGTTCGGACTTGTGTTTCAACAAGAACATATGTCTGAATCTAAAGAGATTATCAGAGAATGTAATGAAGTACAAGGAACCGGTCTTGGCATGTGTAGACAGGGGACCTTACATACATCAACATGTATCATCCCAAGAGTTCACTAACTCTTTCTCTGTTTCCAGTAAACGGAGCTATGGTCATCTTATCTCTGTGACATGACTGGCAAGTTTCACAAGATGTAAATTCAAACTGATTTAAATATGTATCTAAAATGTAACTTCAGCCAGTCGGATCGCATTGATATGACCTAGTCTACAATGCCTCAAGAAGGATTCGTTTATTTCTGAACTCTTCCTCTTTTGTGTGTTGAATATACTAAAGAACTGTAGTTTGATTTAGAACATCAATGCTTTTAGAAAACGTGCCTGAACCGATCAACTTTTGATATAGGAAATGTTCAAAACATTATCCAACAATACAAAATTATATCCTTTCTTTACTAATAAAGAGACTGATATGATTTTGTATATCAGGTTCGGTATCTAATAACATTCGTTCAGAATTAATGTATTGGTAATACAGGGTGACAGTGACCAACAGACTTGGCTGCAACACTTGCCCCGTTTTCTGCCTCATGAAACTTATCACCCGTTCTCAGTTTTTCTACCCTTTTGCAGCCCTATGTAACAGATCACATATCTGGGATCGAGATCCGGTATCATATACCCAGGATGCGGAGGATACTGAGAAACAGTTCTTTGTAACGAACACACCCGAAGATGATGCATCAGCATGCACTCTCTTCGTTTGGGCGGCACAGGAATTCTGGTAATCCCCAATTTCCTGCTCTGTCTTATAACAATTATAAGTTGGAGCGGGACCAACGTTCCCCAGCTCAGTATAACAAGCGGGTTCGGTCAATATTCCGTATTATTATCTTGATTAAGGCGTGATATGGTCGCTACCTGGAGAGAGAGAGAAGAAAACACTCAGCGTGCGCTCTTTCAAGAATAGATTGGTTATTATTTTATCTAATCAGGATGGCTCCTACTGTTTTAATCAAATCTTCCTTTAAACCCTAAAAGGAAAGACTAGCCGGGATTAATTACAAACTACAAGTTCACCAATCTTTCAGCCAGGCCAGTGTCGGTACTTTGAGGGAGGTCCCCCGTGCTTTCGCACGAACCTAATTAATGTAAACCTCGTTTTCCCAAAGGCGTAACCTCGTTAACGCCTTTCTAGACACCTACTTGATCGGCTAATTGTAATGTGTAAAAGTCTCCCAGGAGTAACTCTTACTCGCAGCGGGTATCGGGATCCAACTATCTCATAGAAGGTATGCAATCTCATTGCAAATTTCAACACTTGAAATTCCCGATAATATTTTGCCCCAAACGATCTATGACCTTGACAAGGTCAACAAACCATAGACCGTAAGTCAAGTTCAACCCGTCATTTCTTGATTGAATCAAATCCACCCGCACGACCCTTGACAAGGTCAACAAGGTCGTACGACTACCCTAACCCAATCTGCATCATATGCATAAGCAGATAAATACTGGTTAGCTACCGCACACTGCGCCTTGACAAGGTCAACAAACGCAGCACGAATACTAAACAGGACTTATCTGAAATGACGGAGGGCTACGACAGGTTTTTCTGAAAACCTATTGCGTAATGAACTTGATATCGTTGTAGAATCAAATGATTTTAAAATGGAGTGTTTTTTGAGGCTTTTGTAGTTTTGCTAAAGAAGTCACTCCCGGTGAAGGGATCGTCGGTCCTTTCCTCGTCGAATGAGGTGCGGGATATATCATATATATCGCTGTGCAAAGCAGAAACTATAGAAGCTATCAAAAGACAAACCGAGTGTGTAGCATCTGCCAGTTATTGCTAAAGGAGTCACTCCCGGTGAACGGATCTCGGTCCTTTCCTTATCGAATAAGGTGCAGGATATATCACATATACCGCTGTGCAAAGCAAGAACTGTAGCTACCTGTTTTAATTTTGAAATTCAATTCCACAATATCTTTAGGTTTCTTTTATTTCATTAATCTCATTAATGAAGTCCTATCATTTAAGTACCTAAACATCACAGATAAATACGACGTACACTTATGCCATCCGCATTCGCCTCGATGTCCCCTCATGCACCGTTAGGTTAGGTAACTAACGGCAGAGCGGGGCAGGACTGGCAAGGGTGTAAAACATAAGTAACATCTATATAATATATCATATATACTATATACAGTATCTATCACAGAACATATCACATGATCACATCACAGATATCGCAGCAGAAGAATCATATGAAATATTGGATATACTAGGACGTCCGTGTTTTCAATACGAGCCAGTATAAAACACGGATTCCACGGTCGTGATGAATAGCCAAACCCACACCCCTAGACCCCTACGAGAGCGGCAAGCAACCCTACCAATTCTGGAGTTAGGAGACCCGGACTCGACTCCTCGAGTTGGTCTCCCACTGGACTCCAGAATCCGGATACTTGTGCTCCCCTCCTTGGGTCTATACTAGTGCGGAAAAGTAAATAATATACAAAGGGTGACATCTTCCGCAACCTGGAAGTGTCCCAATAAAAGAATATTACATACAAGTTTTTACATGAATGAAAATGAAAAACACTCATCTCACAAAAAAAACCCGGCTATTCAAACACGACGATCCAATATAACATATCCAGCAACACATAACATCACATGTCATCAACGTAAGTAAACATGCGTATCCCAATTATCGTTGACATATAGCAACGAAACCGGCGATATCATATATTACACTTACGGCCACAGAAAAGAAAGTGTAAAACTACAACAGTTGGAATCCGCAATCTCCATAGGCATCGCATGCCTAATCAAATGAATACTTTAGACATCACATGCCTAACAATTATAAACCCCGCATTTTAGTCTCAAAATCGAAAACACTTTTCAATATCAAGTCGGGCAATTCAACAGGATTCCCGACATTCTGATCGAATGCTCATCGCAAACTTTAGTAGGCGGCCGCACCCCCGATACCATCGACGAAGTGCACCAAGGCGGAACACCGCTGCCGCGAGCACCCGAACGGATGCTTTCGGCGACGGGGTTCTCCTACAGTCACTTGGTCGGGGCTATGGAGCGAGGCTGTCTATTAAGTTTACCCGGCGAGTATCCGCGTACGCTACGTGATTGCGACGGACTTTTGATCACATCAAAATTCCGTGGCAACCGATCAAGTGAGACTAAACTGCTATGTTTATAACATTCATTCAGTTATCTCATAACTTCTTGTGAATTCCAATTATTGTATCCCATTCCAGATAAATAGAAAATATTAAACTTTCCGATCGAACATTCAAACACCCAAATTTTCCCGAAACAGCTCAACACATGAAACAAGTTTAAAAAACATCCAGTTCATGCCTCAGTACCAACGGTCCAGTCGTAGAAGGGTCAAGCCAACGCCTCACATGTGGCACGCCGTACTGCCCCAAACCCGAAGGTTCAAAGGGCAGTTCAAGACGGTCACATAATCGAGTTAAGGTTTGTTGTCTTCTAGAGGGTCCATCGCGTTACTTGCACTACTTAGAACGTCTTTAAACCACGGAAAAATCCAACACTTGGAAATTTCCCGGCAGAGGAAAAATTGGGTATTTATATCCGGTCGAACTTTTTAACATTTTTCTAAAATTATCAGGAAAACACAGACAAAATTAGACAATCCAATCGAATAATCGAATCCCCATAACAACCCCAGAAAAATCAACTCTTGAATAAATATTAAAAATTCCCATAAAACTCAGCACTGTTAAATAGGAATTACTGTGCAAATGTAGAGGGGTGACGTCACCAGAGGGCCGCGTAACCGCCGCAGAAGCTAGGCTTCTGCCGCGTCCGCCGCATGTTAGAGGAATCTTTGGTCAAATTTTGCACCGTAATTCTTATAATTCTCTGCTG
Organism: Agapanthus africanus; assembly: GCA_030015575.1. Lineage (NCBI taxonomy): Eukaryota > Viridiplantae > Streptophyta > Magnoliopsida > Asparagales > Amaryllidaceae > Agapanthus > Agapanthus africanus. Next base: position 10,461,171 of record CM057351.1, read on the forward strand.
AATTTTTTAAGCATTTTTAATCTAGAAAAAACCCAGTTTTTGAAAAAAGTCCAGAGAGCGATATTTGGGTTAGGGTTTCGGTTCGATCGGACTTCTAACTCCGTCCACACATCGCCTAAGGCTCTAGCTAGGCTCTGATACCACTGTAGGGTTCCTAGGCACACTAATGAGGTCTCACAAGGCATCAACCATGCCAATTTCAAAGTTTACAAGTGCCGAGAAACCCTAATACGGATCGTTAACTAGAATTTTAGGCGAAACATGCAACTAGTTAACAACTTAACTAAAAAAACGGAAATACAACCTTTGTAGATCCGGTACTCCACCTCCATAGCTCCATGATGAAGTCTCCTCGCTGTCCAAATAGAATCCCGGACTCTAGCGTCGGTTTCATCGGAGAAATGGGCGGGCTTGGTCGTCGGCTTCGATGCCGAAGATGATCTACGTCGAGGCAACACTAGATCAAGCTCCAACTTCACCAAGTCAAGAAACTTGTGAAGAAAACACCCTATACTACTTGGCAAGAGGTAGAGGATGAAGAAATAGGAAGTGGGTTCACTTTAGAATTGGATTTCTCACTCTTTTTCTCAAGTTGCCATTGATGAGGCAAGCTTTTCTTTCTTGTGAAGAAGAAGAAGAAGAAGAAAGAATATGATAAGTGTTTTTGAATAATTGAAAAAGAATTGATTCTTATCATATTCTAACCTTAGTTAAGTGTAGAGAATAGACCATGGTTAGTTATGATGGTTAGGGTTAAGCAAGAGACAAGAATGATAGACTAGGTCAAAGCTTCATGAAGCTTCAACAAAACTATAAAAAAAAAGCCACCATTCTTTTCTTATCCTTTCCAAAATGAATAAACAAATAAATAAATGAATAAGCAAAACCCTAATCATCAACTTAACTATGGTTTAATTCTTTACACTTAACTAAATAAGCATGTATCATCAAACATGATACAATCATGTGCACAAAAGTATATCACATATACAACTTGCACAATCAAGTGAGAAAAACCTTTTAAAGTGAACCAATACTAGTTAATGCAAAGTAATATATCAAATATATAATTATGCATTAAATCATTAAATCAACACTTGATTTAACGATCCGGTCATATCGCATATAACCGACTAATATCCAATGTATCGGCTCATCGAATCAATCCTTGATTCGATAACTAGGTTATATCGCATACAACCATTCGACACATTCATCGCGAGAATAGAATACGGTATCACATACACGCATTATTCTCGGTCCCGCACATATCTCATATGCGCTCCTATTTCGTTTCGCTTGAGCCAGGAAACCTCTGTGTAGGACTCTAAAGACTCGTCAATACGCCGGTAGCAGATGATGATCATATCAAGCATCCACAAGCCGCAAGCGGTCTGCTAAACGTAACGGCCACCCGGGTATTGAGCGATCAGAAGATCGACGAGCAAGCCCGCTCATACTCCTGTGAATCCAACCAGTAACACTTACCGTACAGTCTGGTCTCGTCGTCTGATATGTCGCATATCTCGCCTAGGGGTGGTAAACGTCAGACCACAACAGCTCGATAAGTCGTGTCGATATGAGGTCTATAACAGTTCGAGAAACTACTGGTAACACTTACCAGTAAATCTCAGCAACCCTGGCCAGGGATTTCTGGTTATAGCCAATCAAACACAGCGCAACATCAACCCCCTATACCGGGAGAGACGAATCCCCTCCTATCGCTCATTGCCTCCATGTGACTCGGGACTGTACCCAAAAACCACCGTTTTGCACGCCCTCTTGGACGTAGTAAGGTGGAAATCAAAGCACGGTGGGAATCACACAAGACTATATGACGATCTCGGGTCAACAGACTACTCTGTACCAGTGTCACCAGAGAACTGCCATCTGACGTAAGGTATAATACCATCTGGGAGTTCTCGGCGAGTCCGTCCAGTGTACCCAGTCTCCACTGAGCACCCGTATATCATCTCTGATGTCAAACACCAATGGATATGGGATCATCCATCGTCCATCTGTATGGGTCGAGAAGGTATACGCTAGTCTACTCTGGTATATCGATGCCCCGTCTCGATATACCCACGACTAGGGACTTTGAAGGATGTACTTATGGACTACCATGTCCCCACTAGTATGATCCGCATTATAGTCCAGGTAGTCAAGCACACATCCTAAGGGCTTTACCAACATGTAACAGAGAGACGATCAGTGTACATGTTAAGGTAAAGATCAACCAGATAGCATACTATCATGTCGAGCAAGAAAGTCCTCCCTATATATGTCCAAGCACCCACTACAATATACATCCTATGTATAGTAATGGCCTCTAGGGCATACATATAACTAACATGTTCGTACATTCTTAACATAAAAATTTCAAACACGATATCTTTTTATATTTTCATAAAAATTTCAAAATACAAAAATATTCTACAAAGTAATTTTGGCGGGAGATGCAAATACAATGGAAGAAAAATTCAATAGCCTTTTAGAGATGTAATAGATAATTAACTTTTATATCGATCGAATAGCAATCTAATGTGATTAATTATGAAAAATAATTCACTTAAAATGGTAAACTTTAGCATATGTATATTTATCCAAAAAAATGATTTAAATTTGAAGGCTTTAAGTAATTAGTTTTAAATATTCAAATAAACTAAAAATTAGTTCAACAAAGTTAAAATGACAAGATTTATATAATTGGGGAATATTGATATTTACTTGGTTAACATATAGATCATAATTGATTTTATTAAACATCTTTTTATGATAAATTATAGATTGTAGACATAAATAGATTATAAATTATAGATATAAATAGATTCTGAATATAGATTGATTATACATAAGAATGGATTTAAACTAAACTTAGGAGCAAACATAACAGACAGAAAAACGATGAATTTGCTTTTAGGAGTAATATAGATAGATAGATTTACTTGTAGGTTACTTGCACACGCATCCTTTCCCCTACAAGCACACGCACGTGCAAACACAATAATTGTCGTATCGCCCTGTCAACATGTTCTACATGTGTCTATGTCCATACTTCATAGACGAAATAGATGGATAAAATATTATACTAAAATTTCGATAAGATTATAACGCCATGACGTTATATGATTAAATCTTCCCATGGAATGTAACTTCTAGAATTCAAAATATGTTGGAAATTTTAATAAAATATTTAAAGAATTGTGATATTTTGTTTTAGTGACAATGATTGTTTTGGCATGCATATGTTATTTTGTAATTAACTATAGTCATAAATTGATTTGAATAATAAATATTTTGGCATGCACTTTTGACCAAGTCAAGACTATGAATATATGCAATTAAAGCATATATTATGGGCAATTATATTGGATCAATAAGGCCTATATTGAATCAATAAGGCCATTATTGGGCTATTCATATTGATTTTATTGTTGTGTTAATATTATTCTCCCATCATTTGACCATAATGTAAATGACATTTATTCTTGGTCATGAATTGTTAAGTTATTTTCTTACTCCTAATATTATTATATGTAGTTCTACTTTACTATTGCTTTGATATAAGAATGTTCATACTATTTTAATCATAAAAGAAGGGTAGAGAAAAGCGTGAGAAGAGCTCTTCCTCTTCAATTTTATGTAGAAATTGGAGAGTGAACCGATTAAGTCGGGACTATTGTATTCTGGAAGCAACGTACCGGTAACCTGCTGCATTGGATCGAGCAACTGGATTTCGTCTGGACGGTGCGAAATTTGCCTTAAAGAAAGCGAGATACACATGCCTTAACTTCTGCTCCGTCGACTTTATTTTAGTGTAATTTTTATTCTTTTTTATTTTGGTTTCATTATGATAAGATCCAACAATTTTAAGGCAAATTTTCGGATAATGAAACCTTGCGGAGCGTTCGTTGGTGGAGCAAGTAAAACATTTGACAAGGATGTCAATTTTAGACATGGAAAAAGATAAGTATTTTTGCTAATTTTAAATATTATTTTTTTGATAATGATATTTGTTGATGTTAAAATATTTAAATATCTTCTTGATAATCTTTGAAAGGGTATAAGACCAAAAGGACGCAAAAGAAGAAATTTCGGAGAACCGCATATTCAAATGGAAGAGAAAGTGATGAGCCAAGAGGATCTTGTCACATGAAATTAAATGATTCTCTTGAGGTATAATATTTTAGTTATTTTTATTGATCGATATTTTTAATTATACTCATATATAAAGCCTAAAAGAAAGGACATGAAATTTTCTTATCCAAACAATAAATTTAGAATCATACGTCATTCTATAATGTATAGTTCCATAATAATCTGCATGGAAATAGACGTATTGCTCCAACTAGCCGAAAACATGGCATGAACCAATACTATTGAATTGAAAAGCCTATTATAGCTATGATATAATAACCAAAATAAATTTGATGAAGAGGGTTGTATGATGGTAAGTAGATTTTTGGTGTTAATTATTAGACAGGTCTGCAATGAAAATTTTTGGTTCAACACATGTTTCATATGACTTTTAAAAGTTGTGCTAGGTAAATTTGGATGATAAGTTTGATTGCACTTCAATTGGGAAATTTTGACAATTATTAATGTATTTTATACTCATTGGGTATAATATCATGTCATTATTTTTCTTTTACAAGGCTAAAGTTAAGTAGATTTGACCAATATGTTTGAGAAAAAGAAAAAGTAAATACTTTTGTTGAAAAAAAGTTATATTTATGATAATTAATTTTCTTATGATGAATGCAGAAAATGATTTTGCAAAAAGTATGATTTCTTTTAAAGAAATAATTGAAAAAAATTACATACATATGTTTATGGAGATTTCCGAATTATCAAATATAATTTATTTTAAAATTATTTTAACTCGAGATGGATGTTGGAATTTTATGATTTGATACAAAATTTTATGTTTATTTATTTAAACATCAAAGCGATGATTTATGGAGAAATTCTTGATTTTTATTGAGAATTATTTTGATAGATAAATCAAAAATTCAAAATAATTAGAAGCTCAAATTTTTACATTTTGTTTTTTGGCCATATTTTCAATAGCCATAAGTTTTTTAATCTTCACTGTATTATGCAATCTTCACTGTATTTAAAAGATTGTGAGGGTTCATATTGATCCATATCTGGATCAGCGGCAAACAAATTAATTTGTCATGCTTTTGTGAATTATTCTATCAAATACATTCTCATTTTCGAGGAGTATTTTGACATCGTACGGCAATACATTTGTTATTGTATTAAATTTAGGTGATGTAAATTACTATTATGTAATCTACAAAGGCAATATTGTTGGTTTTCTATTGGCTACTGAAAAGCCAATTGATTAAGGGGTATTTTATATGATATTTCATTTTGAGAAAAAATTGAACACAAGTACATTGTGAGAGCACTACTATAATTAGTAGAGTACAAAACCGTCAATTACAACGGTAAATCCAAACTATATACAGAGTGTTGTGAGCTCATACTTATTGGTATAACATGCATGTTGTTCATGTAAAATTAAAAAATAATCTTGCATATTGTGAATTTAAGCTATAGCTATATGGTATGTTTGGATTACATCGAGAGAAAAAGGACAAACCCAAATATAATGAACTGTCTATGAGGATACCCAACCCGAGGACCAAAAATCCTGGGAACTGAGTTCAAGTGGGAAAAACAAATTATAGAGTAAGTTGTGGTGGGATGCACCAATTTTTCGAGTATATACTCGTAGTTATTCCCCATTGTGTGGCTGCTTTATCCTGGCACGTTAAGAGGTTTGAGTTTATTTAAACTCTTAATGAAATCTTTATCTCTTATGAGTGAAGTGTCATTAGTTACAGGAACACTCTTAACGGATTTTACCTATGAGTTTGAGAAGGGACGCTCTTTAGGAGAATTAGGCTAATTCTTCGGAAAAAACTCATGAAAATCGGGATTAAATACAAGGTCGAAACATGCTGGCTTACGGGCTCAATTGGACACCTAGATCAATATGAGCATGAAACAACTTTCTTTTCTAATAAGCGGTCTTAGTTCAAGGTCATTGACCACTACGATTCTAGAGAAAAATTGTGGATGTGCTAAGTGAAAGGTTCAATGCATCTCACCTTCGCAATACATATTGATCTACCTCTACCCAATATACTATATATTTCATTTTAACTTTTTATATTTTATTAATATTATTGGGGAATTGTTGGAAATTTTAATAAAATATTTAAAGAATTATGATATTTTGTTTTAGTGACAATGATGGTTTTGGCATGCTTATGTTATTTTATGATCAACTGTAGTCATAAATTGATTTGAATAGTTAATATTTTGGCATGCTCTTTGACCAAGTCAAGATTATGAATATATGCATTTAAAGTGTATATTATGGGCAATGATATTGGATCAACAAGACCATTATTGGGCCTTTCATATTGATTTTATTGTTGTGTTATTGTTGTGTTATTATTATTCTCCCATTATTTAGCCATAATGTAAATGAAATTTAATTTTGGTCATGATGATAAAATTCATAAGTTATTTTTTTACTCCTAATATTATTATATATAGCTCTACTTTAATACTACTTTGATATAAGAATGTTCATATTATTTTAATCATAAAAGATGGGTAGAGAAAGGTATGAGAAGAGCTCTTGCTCTTCACTTTTACGCAGAAGTTGAAGAACGAACCGATGGAGTCGGGGCTATTATATCATGGAGGCAACGTACCGGTAACCCGCTGCATCGGATCGAACCACTGGATTTCGTCCAGAGCGGTAAGAAATTTGCCTTAAAGAAAGCGAGATACCCGTGCCTTAGCTTTCGCTCCATCGACTTTATTTTATTGTGATCTTTATTCTTTTTTTTATTTTGGTTTCATTGTGATAAGTTCCGATATTTAAGAGTGTTAAACCGGAGATAACTAGCATATAATCAGTATTATTTTCCTTCCAGATTTATATTAAAAAAGAAAAGGAAATCTCACAATTTTCTTTTCGGAATAGTTCGTATCTACCAAATGTCAATTTTCCATCCAGCATTTATACCAATAGTTTTTCCCTCCCAGATTTATATCCACTAAAAGTCAGCTTTCTTTTCAGATACCTGTCCATAGAGAACCTAAGGCGACGAAGGATTCGGAGAATCCATTACCAGAACGAAGCAGAATTCGTGCTGCTCTTCTTCATGCATGTCAAACTCATCACAAAATTTGTGATAGCTATCAGCTTTCGGTAGTTGGATTAGAAAAAGCCGATCATCAACGTTGGCTTGACATGTGATAGAGAAAATTTTGAAGTGTGAAATGAGAAGAAATGTAGCAAATTATGTCTCTATGTTCTCATTAAATTACTCACCAGGGAAATGATGTATGTGAGAGAAACTAGTTTCGTAAATTGCATTAGCTTTTTTATGGAACTTCTCATCAAATGGGGTTTAATCACAAAATGCCAAGGACAACATATATAATGTGGTCAATAGGTATGCATGCTATGTGTTTTCAATGTACACACAAACACACGCAAACACATGCACAGATACACAAGTGCATACACTGCAGACTCATACAAACAGCTCTCACGCACATCACGCACACGTGCACACAAGCGCAAGCGCGCGCGCGCACACACACACACACACACAGAGAGAGAGAGGTACCAACCTCCTTCAGGTCCAACTATAATGATTCCATCAGAGACTAGGCATGATGAGGATAAAATATTTATAAGAGGAGTTGCCTCTGCTGCTGCTAGAAGAGAGATCTTTGACTGAGCCACCTGGTATAGATAAGAAAAAAAAACTTTTCAGTATTTAGAACAATAAATATTCATCATTGTGCTTAAAAAGGATATCAGTATGTATGTTTGACTTTCTCCCTTCAACATCAGAAGTGAGTGAAGTGAATGGGTTTGAATCAAAGTCGGGACCAGCAGCTCCACAGCTTGTACCTTCACAAATATAACTGCATTTTTCTTAATCTGTTTCTTTCCGTTTACACACAAGCAGGTTCTCAACCAACGACACTTGCATGACAACAGAAACGATGCTACCTCTATATCAAGACTAGTCTCCCTAAAAGATTGATGGGAAAACATATGGACTAAAATGAAACATAGTTCAATACCCAATAAAAAAGGAAAGTGGAAACAGGAAGATTGTGGAAGAGGTAAAGCACTACTACATCCTAGAATGTATTCTCTATGGCTGGATTTGTCCACCATGTTGATGAAAGGAAATAATAGCATCATGAGAATTTAATTAATATTAAGAAAAACACTATCTAGCACAAGTATATCTCTTTTTACCAATTTTTTGATATTCCTAACAAAAATCCTCAGAGTGGTTTGGTTTACGGGTACAATATTTAGCTTGAACATTACGCAAAATACCTTGTATGTCAATATAATAGAAGCCAAAACTTTTAGAACATTTTTTTGAGAAAAATTATATTCTGAAGAAAGAATCACTTACAATGGACAGAAAATTGTGTAATTTCAAGGGTGGGTTCAATGTCATTCCATGTAACCGCTGACCTAAGAGAAACAACATATCCTGATGAGATGAAATGTGGACAATATACACATTCGTTGACAATGTAACGACTGAAAAGTGTACAAGGAATTATCACCAACTAAAGAACTCAAGGTTAATTACACTGTTTAACTGCAGCTAACATAACACGCTGCAATCTGTCCACACGATTGTCTCCAATTGTAGGAGATCGCGCAGTCAAAAGAGGTGTTATGCTACTAGCACCAAGTTCCTAAAACAAAAGGACAACAGTTTAAACACTAAACACAGCCATAGCCGGATTCCCAGAATTATTTGAAGCATATAAGAAACTTACTGTACATTTCTCGATAAGCCAATCGGACCGGCCACCTTTTAAGGTACCTAAGAAATTGAGAATCTAGGAGATGTTACCGTATACGCAATAACAGCAATAACCATTCAAAAGTTTGAGCTATTTGAGGAGCAGCTGACAGAAGACTGCTGCTTTGTGGGCATTTTCAAACACATGCAAGTAAGGTTGCATCCGGATTGGATACGAAGCTGATATGAGCACTATCATATCCATGTTCATTTTCTAGTGACAGCTACAGATATGGATACGGATACAATTAGCTAATAAAAAGTCATCCGTATTTGGCAATATCGGATACGGATACAAAATGGATATCAAAGTGACAAATACAGATACACAGATACAAATCAGATATGGGTATAAAAAAAAGATTCGAGACAAAACAAATATGGATGTGGAGCAGTAATGTATGTAATTGATACATTTCAAAAATGAATTTGAAAACTTATATAATATACGTACTTGAAATATTTGATAAAGACAAATACATAGGCAAATGAATATTATATGAATACATAAATGTCTAAATTGCATGAAATAGCCTTAACTTTTGCCTCTTCAACAAGAAATACCCCCCCCCCCCCAAAAAAAAACTTTAAGTTGTTCCAAAATACATTGAAATATTTAATTTAAAAATATCTCTTTCTTATTTAATTAGCCTACACCCTCTTCTTATCCAATTTCACTTGCATCCCCATCACTTCTCTTCTTCCCCAACATTTATAAAGCCCGAGAGAAAAACTAAATTTGGGAAAGCTTGGGAAAAATTTCAATAAAGAATGCACTTTTTGTTATGCTTCATAATGGATTCAGGACAAAGAAAATTGAGAGGAAAGGTGAATTTTTGTGAAGAAGGATGATTATTTTGGGATGAAACTATATTGAGAGGATTTTACCATATTTTCAATAAAAAGCATTTGGGGGACACTATAGACCGATAATTGTAATATTAAAGTAATGACAAGGAGATTTTTTTCAAAAAAATAAATTTAAATGAAAGGCATTTTAGGAATAAATTAAGTTGAGGCATAGTGCAAGTTTTAGAAAGTTAGGGTATTTCCTGTTATATGGACAAATGTTGAGGATATTTCTCGTCATTTAACCTAAATAAATATGTTAATAAACATACTATACAAATTACAAGCCTTACATATTTGAATTAAACATGATGAAATAAAATGTCAAAATATTCTTTTCTAAGCATGACGTGTATAATGAGCAAAAATGTATAGTTTAAATACGTATCACTACCTAAATAATAAATTTAATAGGATAGATATCTTGTAATTGCTTGCAGATATCCGTATCTATTTTCTATCCAAATTCATATATCCGGATAGTTGTATACATATCTATGATTTTGCTGAAACCATATTCGTATCCGTGGCCGGGAAAATATTTAAAAATATCTTCATATATGTATCTGCATCTGACCATATCCGAAAAATCATATATGGAAAACTATATCCGAAAAATATCCTTATCCACATATCATCTGGATTACATGCAGCAAGTGTAGGGACCTAGTTTGTTTAGTTTTTGGTCAGTGGGTGTAGGGATCTAGTCTATTTCGTTTTTGGCTGGTGAAAAAAGGGAATATGAATAGAATGATTATTTATGACTGACGGGCATTCTTTTTTGAGTTAAGAGGTTGGGCCATGAGGAGCCAACCCACTCCCATATATTAATAGGATAAGCCTCTTCTCCCTGCTTGTGTGCCACAAACTCAAGACTTCCTTACCACTGTTCTCATTCCATACTAACACTCCTCACGCCTTAGATACTGCGGCTACATTCTACAATCTAAAACTACACATAAAATGACAATCAAATCAGGAAAATCTTTATCATAAGAATGCCTCACCAAATGCTGCATATATGTGCCATTGGATTCCCTGAGGAGCAATAAGTTTGGGATCCTCTAATGCCATTACATCAACACCAACCTGATCAACCCTCTGGATGCATCCTTCAACTACTCCACCTGCTCCATTGAATAGCTCTACCCTTACAAAAATAATAGGAAAATAAAACGTAAATGCAACAGAAGGATAGAGGATAGCAGATACTAGTCAATGAGTATGAGAGCCTAACCAATGTTATGGAAAGGAGCAATGTACCCAAGCAACTACTTCAACAGGAAAAGACTTCAGTTATAAAGTGACATTAAGGAACGGAAGAAAGCGATCAAGAAACTAGTGCAGTATGAACTATGGACAACGTGAATGCAATTTTATATTATATATAAAGCTATATTAGGGAATATTCTTGGAATATTCCCTCTTCAAGCTTTATTTTGGCTTCTTGTGGCTTCATCAAAAAAAATTAATATAACCCTTTTACGTTTTGAAATTTTTTTATTAGCCCCCCATCCACAATTGTTTATGTCCACTAAATTTGTAGGTGATAGTGAAATAGAATTTGCTATTTATTTCTTTTGAAAGCAATTAGCTCCTATTACCTATTTTATTTACGTGCAGTGAATCTTTAAGACAACTACTAATATAAGAATATCACCAATGCAAAAATTTACACACTATAATTTGTCCGGGGTTACAACCATGAACCCCCTGCTAATTTTGTGATTGACGCCTTCGTATCTTAAGATTGAAGAGGACTTTACATAGCAATCTAGGCTCTGTAAAAATATTTGGACTTTCTATAGTTATTTCATGAGGTGTTTGCGGAAAATTATTTTTAAGAACAAGAATGCATATACTTTTCTTGACAAATAATTTTTTTAAATATCCTACACTTCTTGGTCAATAAACCATAAAAATTATTTTTTATGATAAACGATATTGATTCATTAAGACATTCTCAATAGAACCTTATAGGGACTAAATTTACTTGGTCACTTAAAATAGGAAAAGAAACTTTAAAATTCATATACTCTACACAGGTATCATACGATGATAGATTGATAGTTTGAATTGGGTCATGACCTTGGGCTTGAAAGACTTTAAATTTTAATTACTAGTTGATTCGTGGTAAACAGTTTCGGTTTGATTGTGATAATAACCCAAAATCAATATTTTTTGGAGCCATTTGATATTCAAAATAATGTTGATATCAGAATAATGTTAGAACTTCTATTAGTTAATAGAAAATAACTATCCAACTACCTTTTTAATAATGAAAAATATATAGTATTTCTACCAAGAGCATATTTAGATAATTAAGACTAAAATTTGTATGATTTAACGTCTCTATTTGAATATCGCAAAATACCCCTACATCCCTTGAAACAAATGTTTGGTGTCCTTTCAATTTAATCCATATTTCGATGGCTTGGAATGAGAATATACATTAAATGTTTATTTTTATTTATTTATTTATTTTTATTTTTTAAAATACTTGGTTATCTATAAAATATTCTTTTCTATCGTTTGAGTATCTATACACTTATAGTAAATAGTGAGGAAGAGAAAGCTAAGAATGAGAAAAGTTAGTTTTGGGTTAATTTTTCAAAGTTTTTTTTGGTAGATTACAACTTGCACCAATTTTACCACTTAAACTTGAAATCGGAATGAAAAATTATCATATAAGCTTTTAAAAAAAATTATGAGTGTATAAAAAATGCAAATATTTAGATTATTTCTCAGTTGATTAATTTCAGCAATGAGAGAAAAAGAAAAAAATTGGTAAAATATTACATGGTTTACAAAAGAGAAATACTTTAGCTATTCATATGGTAACTTGAGCATTTACAAATATAAACTGACAAAACTTAAGGATGAATGTTATTTTATTTTCCAAGTAAAGATTCATGGATTTATTTTCGCTCCATCTACAACAAAACATCTATCACATTTCCACAAACAACTTAGATAATATGTAAAATAAAAATTTGTTGAATGTATATGAATCTTAATTTTGTACGAAACATAAATTTTGAAATCATGTCACGTGCGTGGCACGGGACCCCGTGCTAGTATAATTATATGATCCAAGCACACATAATAGATCCGCAAAAAAATAACAATAAAGCAATAATCGTAAACAATCAACAACTAACACTTGCAATCAATAGCAAGTGAACAAGTAATATGGAAATATTAAAGCGAGTCAACCTAAAGAGTGCAAACTCGCTAGGTACTCCTCGAATAGGCTGTATCAACCAACGAATAAATAAATATCAAACTTTTATAAGCTGTTTACTCGAAGGATGATCGCAGTTAATAGTTATCAGTCCTTAACAATCGTAAAGAATCGGCCTTTTGTAGATACGCAAAATAGCAATCATATCTCGTCTCACAATCCCAACAAAAATGCTCACAATCTCCTGTTAATATCTTGCAACAACGTGGATGACCAGAAACTATTGAATTGGGCTATGATTGCAGGTTGAGAAGAGGCTGATCCATGAATGAAACGGTGGCGATTGGCTACTGCAGTGGTGGTGCTGAAATGTTGTTGTGGCAGCAGCAAGAGTTGCTGCAGCAAAGGTGGAGAAGTCCCAGGTGACGAGAAAGGGGGGCAGCGGCTGATGGAGTTCAGGCAGCAGGGACAGGGCGAGGGAGGTGTCAGGCGTAGATGGTTGAGGGAAGAAGACGAAGTAATGGCAGAGCTAGGGAGTTCGGTGGTGGTTGATAGGTTAGCACGAAGAAGATGGCTGGGCATGGTGAATGGAGACCGTGAGTTAGGAGGTGTAATAAGAGTGAAGTGTAATTGAGTGGTGGAGATTTAAAATGAGATGGAACTAGACTTAAGAGATGTTTAATAAACTATGGAGATTAAAGACTCGGTTCGCAATTTATATAGCAAAACAAGCTCCAATACGTCGTCAAGCCTAGAAATGGGAAACCTAAAATTGACTGTGATCCTGTTGATGGCACGAGTATCCACACACATCCTCCAAGTGACATCTTTCTTGGGTGTTAACAATGCTGGAATGGCACAAGGAGTAAGACTCTCTGACAGCGTTTCCACAAAAGCTCATCGGCCTGTCATCGCATCTCCTCATGCTCTATGGGTTCATCCTATAATAGGGAAGGTGTAATAATGTGGACCCACACACAAGATCAATGGCATGCTACATGTCTCTTAGAGAAGGAAGTACGTCAGGTAACTCATCTGGCTAGATGCCACTACAATATGCAAAAACCTGATGGATCTACACAGGATGCTATGGAGTCTCCAATTGTGGCCATAACCACAAACACAACACCCTACTCGATACTCTCCATTTCAAATTGCTTCTTATTAAGAATATGAAGAGACGTCTTCTTGGAAACCATGTACTTTCATAGTGATGGGGCTATTCTTGTTTATCCGAGGAGAAACTCCTAGAGCTTCTATCAGCCGTAACCACAAGATGAATCAATTTGAATATACAGGAAATCAAGTAGAGGAATAAGATTTTTGAGATCGGTTAGGATTATATTTTTCCTTTGTTTTTTAATTTTGTCTTTCAATGTTTTTGAAGGTTTAGGATTTGCTTTTCAATTGTTTTGATAGTATTATATTTGATTGAAATAATATATTGTGATGCTCTCTTATCTAAGGACCCAAGGAATTGAATATGAGGGGGAAAGATTATGCAAACTTGTTTTGCTATATTATTTATAGAATTAAGTTCAATCTCAGTCATTTATTTTAAATCCTGAATCCATCTCTTCCACTACGACATGGTTATCTATTTGGTATCCATGTTGGGGAACTGTTTGAACCGTTCCCCAAGAATGGAGAATGGTTTAAACCCTTCTCCAAGTTGGGGAATGGTAAAGACAATTCCCCACTTAAATTTGAAAGCACGAGATTATTCTTTAACTTTTTAAAAAAAGTTAGAAGTCACGGGTCCCATGACCCCCATAAATCTAGCCCCATTCGAATCCCTTCCTCTGAGCATCCAACAGCCCTTTCCTCTCAATCTCTCTCGCTCTCTAAATCTCTCTCAAACCTCATGATCCACCTCTAAAAAATTCTCTCCCAATCTTTTTTCTAGATCTCTTCCAATCTCTTCTCTAGATCCATCCAAAAATCCCAAAAAAAAATATCTTGCTCTCTATCTTATCTAGATCCAAAAAATGAAAAAAAAAAAAAACAAAAATAAAAATCTCTTGCTCTATCTCAATATCAATCTTGATCTTTGGCATGGTGTGGAAGCAATCTTGAGAAGCCCTCTTCACATAGACAATCAAGATATACTATCTCAACTTATCGTAAAATTAGGATATATTATAGGAATTTATGAATTATGTGATAGATTTATGCAATATTTTTGTATGGATTTAGGATTTAGGGTTGAAATGGAAAATTATAATTTGATGTATATATGCTTTCATAGTGACACTGAAGGTTAGGGTTAGTTGTGTTTATGATTTGGAGGTGTAATTGTGTTGGATATAGTGCCCTCAAGGCAATTATTGTGATTGCAAGTAAGCAATTATAATAATTGAGAGAGGACCTATACAGGTATAACAGTCTTACTCAAGATAATAGTATACTATCTGGTTTGTCTTCATCGTTGATGAAGCCCGTAAGATTATTGCTTGACAATCAGCATTATGATGACGATCATATATGTGGGAGCTGGATTATCCATAAACACATCCTTAAATGTCTCTAGTCGTGGGAGTATCGAGATTGGGCATTGATATTCCGGAGTAGACTAGCGTATACGTTTCCAGACCCCGACGAGAGACGATGGCCGGTCTCACAAGCCATTGGTGTTGTCACCTATGATAGTATACATGTGCTCACTGGAGGTGAGTACACCGACGGACTCACCGAGAACTTTCAGATGGTATCATATTTATCGTCAGATGGAAGTTCTCAGGTGACATGAGTACAGATTAGTCCTCTGACCTGATATCGTCATTTGTCTTATGTGAGTTCGCGCTGTACTTTGATTACTATCCTACCACGGCTCAAAGGAGTCGTGCAAATATGTTTTAGTTGAGTACAGCCCCGAGCCACATGGAGGCAGTGATCAATTGACAGGGATTCGTCTCTCCTGGTATTAATAGTCGATGTCGTGATATATTCAGTTGGCTATCATTAGAAATCCGTGGCCACGGTGAATGAGATTTACTAATAGTTGATCAGTAGTCTCTGTTGGTGATGAGCTTAACTCAGACACGACTTATCAGGTTAGTAGAGGTCTGACGTTATCCACCCCCAGACCCGATATGCGATACCTTTGACGAAGAGGCCGGACTGTACAGAGATCGTCATATTCAGGCTCGGTAGGATAAGGACGTACTTGATTGTCAACCCCCTTTCGGCAAGTACCTGGGTAGCCGTTACATACAGCTAGTGCCGCTGATGTGCTTACAGTTAAACCCACTGCCAGCGTATTGTCGAGTCTTTAAAGTCCTACTGAGGGTTTTCTCGGTTCAGGCAATAGATGTAGGAGCCGTATGGTACGTGCAGGGGTCTGATTAAATACGTGTACATGATACACGGATTTTAATCGGAGGGTTGATAATACTGGCCGGTTTAGGATTAAGCTGGATTATTAAATCAGGTTTTGATTTAATAATTTATATATGTATTTTGATAAATATTTTAGTATTATTGTTCACTATCAATTTTCTCTCTTCGGTGCTATCCGTATTTTTATACAGATACGCGTATATATAGCGATACATATCCCGGGTGAAGTATTCCGTATTTATACGGGAATACTTCTAGAAGATAGACATCTCATATTTATTTTTCTATTTAGAAAAACAAATGGAAAATGAGATGGAGGTGAGATGGCATGAAGCATGGCTACACATGTAGAAAGGAATGGCTTTGGTATTTAACGTTGATATGATTTGGTTCACTATTGATCCATGATTGCAAATAGAAGCCATTCACTTCTATATTGGGATGGAATTTCTTTTCTTCACTTGCTTCATGAGTTCATGCTTCATGGCTCAAGACTTGGCCATTTTTCCTCACCTCTTTTCTCTTTCTTCGTCTTGCTCTTTCTTGAGCATGGTTTAGAGTGAAAAAGTTTAGTGGAAAAATTCCTACATCGCCCATTATCCATCCTTAGCAAGTTTGGATCGTCGGTCAGAGCCTCTTCCGGTTTCCCTCGAATGGATCTTCTTCGGCGAGGGTGGTCGACTTTCAAGCGCGATCCCGGCGGCTACGAGCTTTAGAGGGGTCTTCCATAATTGGGTGGACACGCGTCGAAGGTTATAGTTTCTACACCCTTGCATTTCTAGTTTACTAGTTTAAGGTTTTGAATCGATTTCTTGAGTTACGGGTGTTTGGTGCTCGCAAAAAGTTTTTGTTTTTGCTTCCGTCTCGGCCGTGGCCTTCGCGGCACGGACACCGAACCCCAACATGGTATCAGAGCCACTCCATAAATCTTAACTAGCTAGTTTGCACTTATTTAGAGTTTCGATCGACGGATTTTTCCGAACCGTATTTCCAAATCCATGCCCGCTGTTTGAATTTTAAAGTTGTTCAAAAAATTGTCCAGCTTGCACTAAAATTATGTGCTGGCAAAAATTGAGACCAGAAAGAAATTTGGGCACATAAGCCGAAAATTAGACCGATGAACCGTCACCGAATGTGCCATTTGGCCGCGGTTCCACGGTCCAATTTTGGCCGTTCTGCCCTAAATTTTTTTTGGTGTTCTAGATTATGGCAATGTGATTTTTGGAATATTTGGTTTTGGCCCAGATTTGTTTGAGTGCTGGCTTGTACTTGGGGCCAATGCAGAAAGTTTTAATCAATCGAAATTTTAAATTCGTGGTTTTCAGTGCATTTGTTTATTTCTGCGACCGTGAATATCATAGCGCGGTATAATCCGACTGGTTGCTATATGTATAATCAAACGGGTTTACGAACATGATAATCGTGTTGATATTCTGTGTTGTGCTGATCTTTTGGATGGATTGTCATGATAGATAGCTTTGTATGCAATATTAGATGTACAGTTCATATTCATTTGTATATTCATTATTGCGGGGTAAGCGTCCGACATGTGAACTGCAGTTTCTGCCAGTTTGTATATTCTTTTATTGAGGCACGACCGGATTAAGGTTGGTGTCACCATTATATATATTTTTTCTTCTCTGTACTAGGATTACTCCGTGGAGGAGTGCTCGAATAGCCGGGTTCTAAAGGGCAATGGGCCCGCATCTCATGACGTTAAGACCGGGGGGCCTTACTCTAGAATTGGCGGGCTCTTCGCCGCATTCGTAAGGGTATAGGTTGACCTACTGAGGAGTGCTCAAGTTACCAGATTCCGTGAAGTGCTGGGTGGCCTATTCACTTTGTTGATTGGGATTGCTTCACTTTCGGGATTGGCAGGTAACTTGCCGCACTCATAAGGGTCTAGGTTCTTTATTGCACTGGCTATCCACACGATCGGGAAACGTCGCGTCTCATTTAGGGCTCAAATGAAACGCGGGGCTCCTACATTATCCGTTATTCCATATTGTTGTTCGTATTCCTATGATGATTTTTATCTGCCTGTGATGACTATTATCTGCCTGCGATGCTGATATATATATATATATATATATATATGAGAATAATGGAGGAAAGAGGCCATAGGAGGGGATTTCCTCTTATGGCGTCGAAAAAATACAACCTCTGCCATTTTTTTAACGATCGATATCCATCATCATTATCATCTAAGATACACCAAATTTCATATGATTCCACCACTTTTTCACCGTTGAATTAGCAATATAAATAGTTCTATTGTCGGTAAACTATTAATTTTGCACCAACTAAATCAACGGTAAAAAAAATAGTATAATCATATGAAATTTGGTGTATCCACATCTTAGATGATAAAGATGGAGGTGATGTATGCCGATTATCGAAAAAAATCATGGAGAGTGCATTTTCCGACGCTATAGGAGAAAATTCCCTTCTATGACACCTTTCCTCCATTAGCCTCTCTCTCTATATATATATATATATAGTAGATGCTTCTATATATTTTGCATCCGCGCTCCCGCTCTGCCATTAGTTAAGTAACCTAATGGTGCATGACGGGGCCCCGTAGCGAATCCGGATGACATAAATATCATACTATTTTTGGTTGTTTCTTTTGTGGCTTGGAAACTTAAAATGATGGGAACGCATTATCGATATAATGCAAGAAAAATAAACATAAATAATGTCGGAACCAATTTTAAAACTACTCGGTTTTCTTCAAAACTTATAGTCGTATTCTTTTGCTTTGCATAGAGGTATTCAGTTAGGCACCTCATTCTATGAGAGAAGAGTCTTGATCCCTTTCACTGAGAGTTCGCTCTTAAGCAAAGGTTTATATTACTAGTTTTAAAATGCGGAGCTTAAGCCACTCTATTTCAAAGCCACTCGAGTTCCTTCAGCGATATCAAGTTCATTATGTACTCCATCGTTTCAAATTAGTATTGCTTAGTATTCGTGTAGTGTTTGTTGACCTTGTCAAGGCGTAGTGTGCGGTAACTCTGTAATTCTTTTCCGTCGCATGGATATGTGGATTGGTTAGGACAGTCGTGCGACCTTGTTGATTGTGTCAAGGGCTCATGCGGGTGGGTTTAATGCAATCAAGATAATAACGGGTTGAACTTGTCTAGAACCTATTGATTTGTTGACTGTGTCAAGATCACTTGGGTCCTAGGACAAAAACCATTTCGGGGGTTACAAACATACGGGAAACTTGCCAGGCATGCACATACCTTCTGGAGTGTGGTGACTTGAGTGAATTTCGTCAGATTATCACATGATGATAGTTGGGTCCCAATTCTCACCGATGAGTATGTATTACTCCTCGGGAGATTTCACTTCACAACTAACTAACCTATTAGGTGTCTAGAAAGTGTTAATGAGGTTACGGCTCTGTGGAAACGGGGTTATTAATTAGGTCCGTGCGAAAGCACGGAAGATCTCCCTCGGGGTACCAACACTGGCCTGGCTGAACGGTTAGCGAACTTGTAAAGTGTATATGATCCCAACTAGTTCTCCTTTTAGGGTTTGAACGAGAATTTGAGGAAACAGTGGGAGCCATCCTGATTAGATAAAGTAATAACCAATCTAATCTTGATAGAGTGCATGCTGAGTGTTTCTTTTCTCTCTCTGGTACAACGACCCATGACTTACCTTAACCTTACAAACTAATAAACCAAATTAACCTAACCTTCTTACACACTTGGGCTTTGAATTGTTATGATTCACGACAAAATCGCATATATCGTTGCCACCCCTACTCTATCCTTTGCATTTTTTCAGAATACGTCGCATCACTACAATGATCCATAATGCTTGGAATGGCCATCGTATAGTTACATACGAACTCGAAGAAGCTTTTTCAGTCGAGAATGGTCACAGGTTCTGAAGAAATTGAGTAGGATTATTCGTTTGTCTTTTCCCTTTATCTTCTCTCAGGTTGCGAGAGCTCCTTGTATTAGGAGTACACCTATTACGCTTATTGGATAGTCTTCTTCCAAATCATAGGCCGGTGCCGAAAGGTAGAGAAGGAAGAAAATCGATTAGCCTAAGGACGATGTGCAGAAGGTAAGATGTAGAAACATATAAAAGGATTGAAGTGAGGGCAAAGGAAATTGCGACTACTGTCATGAATCTGGATAATGAAAATGCATTACTAGGAATACCTGGCCACCCCCTATGAAACATTTTCATGTTTCAGATTTTCAGTGTAGTTACCGAGAACTGTTTTCCCAATTAATTCTGACTCTAGGGTATGTATTTACCGGATTTGGATCTCACATCTGTATGGTGTTACAGATGAGTAGGGGTAAAATATTGGGAAATAGGCGATTTGATCCTCAATATCAAAATTCGTTGCAATTGGTGATATTGGATTAAATCGCCTAGTTTTACCTGACGGCAAATTTTTTGGTCTCAAATAACCGTTATGCACCAAATTTTAAAATGAAATATCTGTACCTTTATTTTATAAAGTGAGATATATATTTTGAAAATTGTGTTATAAACATTTATCTTTATCAGTTGAGGATAAGATTAGGTGCATTAAATAACGATGTAAGACATTATCAACCAAGATACGGTTTTCAATTTACAAAACACAGAATTTGAGTTAGTATACTCTTAGGACTTATACATGAAAATGTATGTTGTCAACTGTCCTTCGGAACAAGGGGTTGGTACTCTTACTTCCTTCAGGTTTACCTATAAGTTCTCTGGTTTTAGACACGCATTCGTTGTAATGCAAAGTCCAAAGATTTTGAAAAGTTTGTAGGTATAAGAATAAAGTAAAGAACCATACGTTGGAAGTATTAGGATTCTTCGAAGTAATCGAAGATGTAGATACTTATGCTAGATATTCCATCATAATAATATTGAGAACTTGATTCTCTCGCAGGTTACTCATCCGTGGGTGCGCTCCATGATGAGTAATGCTGTATTGGCATCTTTCCAGTATGTGATATGCACTGAAAACAGCTGCATGACATTTGGATCTGGTTTCATCTAAATTGGTGCCTTGATTCTATATGGACATAGAATGGCTATATATCTTGAAGTTGTTAAGATATGGAGTTATCCGGTTTTTGTTTAAAAGCAAAATCCGGACAAACTCAAGGCACGCTTCGGTAATGGCGGTTTGTGGATTATCCAAGTATTCGCTAAGATTTTGCTTCTATCATTTTCATGATCAATAGTTACATTGTTCTTGACTTGCCATCTTTTTATAAAAGAAATATTTTTGCAAAAGAAACTGGTGAGAGTATGGTAGAATTAGAAGTGGTTTCAGAACCACCAACGGTTACCTAAAATTTAGTAGAATCTAAAAATTCAATTGAACTTGACAAACCATTAGCCGCTCGGCAGATTTCAGTAGGTGACCTCAGACACCCGAGAGATACTTCGGTTTTCTCGTAGACGGTGACAGGGAGGTCAGCATCATGGTGGTGGTGACCCGACTAGTTATCAGAAGGTCATAGAAAGTGGTAACTTCCAGGTGACCAGATACTTCATATCCAAGATGGACTCCACGCACTTCAGCAAATCATGAATTTTAGACTTTGCTAGGTACTCCTGAAGGCGTAAAACCCATTAGGAGCAAGTAAATCTTTCGAGGTCTGTGCAGGTGGAAAGGTACTAACCTAATAAGGCTAGATTTGTTGTAAAGAGTTTTCATCAAATACCCGTTGTGGATTGTGATGAGACTTTTACCTCATGTCTATGCTGAAGTTCATACGGATATGACTTTGCACTGTTATTCCCCCTACTTGTTATTAGCAGGTCATAGAAAGTGGTAACTTTCAGATGACCAGATACTTTTATCCAAGATGGACTCCACGCACTTCAGCAAAATTATGGATTTTGGACTTTACTGGGTACTCCTGAAGGGGTAAAACCCATTAGGAGCAAGTAAATCTTTCGAGATCTATGCAGGTGCAAAGGTACTAGCCTAATAAGGCTAGACTTGTTGTAAAAAGTTTTCATCAAATACCCGTTGTGAATTGTGATGTGATTTTTACTTCAGTGTCTACGCTGAAGTCCGTATGGATATGATTTGGCGCTGATGCAGTTCATGACTATGATATCAAGCAGGTGGATGAATATAACGTCTTTCCAAATGGGAATTTGGAAGTGCACGTGTATATGACTCTACCAGAGAGTTATCGTAGCTAGTGGGAGCAGCGGAAGGTGTGCATGTTGCTTATGTCTATTCATAGGCTAAAGTAAGGATAGCGGAGACGGATCATTTATTTTGATGTGACAGTCAAGATGATTGACTTCATCAAAACAATAGATGAACCTAATAAGAAGGGTGTAGGGAGGATTGTGCAGGGATTTGGATGACATGCTCCAAATAGGAAGTGATGCTACAATCGGTCAAACTTTGTTTATCACATAATGTTTTCTCCACGTTGGTTATAGATAATATATAAGGAACTCTGGTGACTAGATCTAGATTTGGGAAGTTCCCAATCGGGTACTTTGACAACATTCTAAAAGTATTTTAGAATGGACGACTTCTGGCGTGGTAGCGTACCCACAGGTGATGGAGCCACCCTCTCTAAAGAGATGTTTTCTAGACCGATGAAGAGAGGGACTGGCATGAATGACATATCATTTGCTTAGGCAATTGAGTCAATCATGCAATGTCATGTACAAAACCAGATGGACAACATTGTAATGTATCAGGGATTCTGGTTTTAGATCTAAATTTGGGAAGTTTCCCAATCGAGTACTTGGACAACATTGTAAAAGTATTTTAGAATGGACGACTCCTGGCGTGGTGGTGTACCCGCAGATGATGGAGTCACAATCTCTAAAAGGAATGTCTTCTAGACTGATGAGAAGAGGGACTGGCATGAATGGCATCATTTGCTTAGGCAATTGAGTCAATCATGCAATGCCTTGTACAACACCAGATATTGCCCATACACTTGCTATACTAAACAGATATTAATCCAATTCTGGAGAAACATTGGGAAGCAGTTAAGAACATAAGTGGATGTTCTTGGTATAAGGTAACGACACCCTCCTCTGAAAGGCGGTTATCAGTTCAAGCTTCCAAAATGACCTAATTGACAGAGATGCTATCAGAGTTTTGAATTTAGCCTCTTCTAAGGATCAGTGTATTGGATAGTGTTCCAAAAGGGATAATGAGGTAATCATGGTACAGGATGCTGGTTATGACTCAACAGAGGATACGGCCCAAGAAGTATGTTGGATGGAGTTGTTCATTAATGAACTGGTCCCATCAAGTATCCGGACAAATTCTTAAGGCGGGATATCGCTCAGTTTGGGAGATTGTTGATCTCCGCAAAGTTGAGATATAGAGAGATAAAATTAGAACATTATAGCGGATCCACTCACTGAAGCTATTTCTCGAACAAATTAAGTTTCACAAACATAGTTTGCGAAACTAATTAGTAGATAAGTTGGGTATTCGATAGCACACGAACTGTGGATACGCGATATGTAATAATTGGCGTTAAGTGCAAGTGGGAAATTGTTGGATATAGTACCCTCAAGGCAATTATTATGATTGCAAGTAGACAATTATGATGATTGAAGGAGGACATATACATGTATAACAGTCTTACTCGAGATGATAGATGATAGTATGCTATCTGGATTGTCTTCATCGTTGATAAAGCCCGTAGGATTGTTGCTTGACAACCAGCATTATGATGACGATCATATATGTGGGAGCTGGGTTGTCCATAAGCACATTTTTAAATGACCCTAGTCGTGGGAGTATTGAGACTGGGTATCAATATTCCGGAGTAGACTAGTGTATACGTTTCCAGACCCCGACGACGACGAGGGACGGTGGCCGGTCTCACAACCCATTGGTGTTGTCACATATGATAGTATACAGGAGCTCACTGGAGATGTATACACCGGACGGACTCGCTGAGAACTTCCAAATGGTATTATATCTATCGTCATATGGAAGTTCTCAGGTGGCATGGGTACAAGTTAGTCCTTTGACCTAAGATCGTCATTTGTCTCGTGTGAGTTCCCGTTGTACTTTGATTACTACCCTACCACGACTTAAAGGAGTCGTGTAAACAGGTTTTAGTTGGGTAAAGTCCCGAGCTACATGGAGGCAGTGGTCGATTGTCAGGGATTCGTCTCTCCTGGTATTAGGAGTCAATGTCGCGATGTGTTCAGTTGGCTATCCCTAGAAATCCGTGGCCACGGTAGATGAGGTTTATTGATCAGTAGTATCTCTGTTGATGATGAGCTTGACCCAGACATGACTTATCGGGTTAGTAGGAGTCTGACGTTATCCACCCCTAGACCCAATATGCGATACTCTTTAATGAAGAAAGCGGACTGTACGGAGATTGTCACATTCAGGCTCAGTAGGGTAAGAACATACTTGATTGTCGACCCCCTTTCGGCATGTACCTGGGTAGCCGTTACGTACAGCTAGTGCCGCTGACGTGCTTGTGGTTAAACCCACTGCCAGCGCATTATCGAGTCTTTAGAGTCCCACACAGAGGGTTTTCCCGGTTCAGGCAATAAATATAGGAGTCGTGCGTTGGTACGTGCAGAGGTCTAATTAAATACATGTACGGGATACACGGACTTTAATCAGATGGTTGATAATACTAACCAGCTTAGAATTAAGCCGGATTATTAAACCAGGTTTTAATTTAATAATTTATATATGTATTTTGATACATATTTTAGTATTATTGTTCACTATTCATTTTCACTTTTTGGTCCTATCCGTATTTTTATACGGATACGCGTATATGTAGCGATACATATACCGGATGAAGTATTCCGTATTTATGCGGGAATACTTCTAGAAGATGGACACCTCATATTTATTTTTCAATTTAGAAAAACAAATGGAAAATGAGGTGGAGATGAGATGGCATGAACATGGCTACACATGTAGAAAGGAATGGCTTTGGTATTTAATGTTGATATGATTTGGTTCACTATTGATTCATGGTTGCAAATAGAAGCCATTCACTTCTACATTGGGGTGGAATTTCTTTTCTTCACTGGCTTCTTGAGTTCATGCTTCATGGCTCAAGACTAGGCCATTTTTCCCCACCTCTCTTCTCCTTCTTCTTCTTGCTATTTCTTGAGAATGGTTTAGAAAGAAAAAGTTTAGTGGAAAAATTCCCACATCACCCATTATCCATCCTTAGCAAGTTTGGATCGTCGGTCGGAGCCTCCCCCGGTTTCCCTCCGGTGGATCTTCTTCGGCAAGGGTGGTCGACTTTCAAGCACAATCCCGACGGCTACGGGTTTGGAGGGGTCTTCCATAATTGGGTGGACACGCATCGAAGGTTGTAGTTTCTGCACCCTTGCATTTCTAGTTTGCTAGTTAAAGGTTTTGGATCGATTTCTTGGGTTACGGGTGTTTGGTGCTCGTAAAAAGTTTTTATTTTCGTATCCGCCTCGGCCGCGATTTCCGCGGCGCTGGCATCGAACCCCAACAAATTGAAGATGAGGGTTGGTTCAATATATGATTTGGGGATAAAATTGAAAGTTGGGGTTAGAGAAATATATGATTTGGGTAGAAATTTGATAAAACCCTAAACTAAAAATTAAGACTTTTTGCATCTAACATTGTTCTTTATTATATATAGTAATAGTAATTCATAAAATTTTGCTTGTGTAGTTTGTAAATTTTATTTGAAGTGTGTTGAAAATTAGGGTTTTAGTTGAAATTAATGGATTTAGTTGTAAAAACATATTGAGTTTATTTGCTATTATTTTATATTCCGGTATTTTAATTATTGATATAGGTTCTTAATGTGCATGATATATTACTTTTCTTAAATATTTACCAAATCCAACCATACAAGTTAATTCAAAAACAAAAAGAACCCATTAACAAAACCGACAACTACAATAGACGTGTAAGTCAAAAACTAAACCAACTCTATCAATATAACAAAAAAACTACGCTTAACGCATAACTCGAAAACAAAATCAAATCCATTAACATAACTTACAAAAAATCTATACTATTTAAACTAATTAACGAGCCGTAGAACCCGTCTATCGGTTATCACGTGTGTAGTTTTCATCGTAACATAAAACTACGAGACGGTGGCCAACGTCAAACGTTAATCATTCAGTGTTAACAACCATCTTATTCTTTATGCGACGAGAAACTTTCTGCATAATAGCTGAAAATTTGTCCAGTATGGACAACTTAGGAATGTAAAAAGCATACACATGGATACGCATGTATTTTCAATCGTTTCGAGAAGTATTTCGTCGGTACCTTTCCACTTGTTCTCCATGTACAAATATAGATTATATGGTCATTTCAATGTACGCGATGCATTGAAATAGTTATTTGATCTATTGCAGTGTACTCGGAAAAAAGTGGGAAGGTGTTGCCGAAATTTTCTCAAAATGGATGAGAATTGCATGAGTATATGCTCTATATATTCTTAATGGGATAGAAGCCTTACCCCCGACAACCCTTTTAGTTCTGCCACTTTGAATATTAATGAATCAAATCCAAAATAAAATCGTGAACGACTTGAAAATCCGACTAATGTCAATTAGGTTCAACTCCTTGGCCGCTAAATGAAAGATACGTACCTTCGCAATAAAAGTTAGATATACGTAGATCATATAAGGCAAGATCCGTATTTCTTCTGTGGCGTTGATTTCTTCCGGCGGTATGCATACGGTCGCCTTAACCTTGATAGATCGAGGAGCATAAAGTGCCCCTTCGCTAGGTGCGGAAACCTGCAGTTGGGAACAAAGTCAGAGATTCAGAAACACATCCTACAATAGGGTTTCATCGAGTATTATATAGTGTGGAGATTTCCCCGTCAAGTTGTTGTGCCTGAACAGTTTGTACCAGATTTCGGAGGATTCGAAATGAAAAACGAGCTAGTACCTAAAGAGAACGTGCAAGATGAAAAATACGAAGGTATAGTAGAAGTGGAAGATTGGGACTACGAAAATGATTCAGATATTGATGAAGACAGCGCTGAATTTGAACCGCTTGACGACATAGAAGGGCTTATAAATGTCTTAGGTCATCACGACGACGACGATACCGAAAACAATGATGAAATCCTAGAAAGAAATAGGGCCGACTCTAAAGTCCCTCTATATCCTAATTGCCAATCTTAATCGAAATTGCCTTTCTTCGTGCGGCTCTTTAATATCAAGTGCTCCAATAGATGGAGTAATAAATCCTTTATAGAGCTTCTAGCATTACTGAAGGACCAATTTCCCAACGGTAATGAAATACCACAGACTTGGTATGAGTCGCAGAAGATAATTTTGAACCTGGGTCTGAAATGTAATAAGATACATGCGTGTAGAAATGATTGTGTTCGTTTCCGGAAGGAACATGAAAAGTTAAGACTTGTCCAGTCTATAAGGCAGACACATATACAAGCTGAAGAAGGAAGTCGATTCCAAAGACGTCCCTATAAAGATTGTTCGTCATTTCTCGCTCATTTCTAGATTGAAACGGTTGTTTTATGAGCAGACGGCCGAACAGATGCAGTGGCACCACCGTGCACATAAGGAAGAGGGGAAGATGGTTCATCCTAGAGATTCCAACAGTGGGAGATAGTGAATAGATTGCATCCTACGTTCAACAAAGATCCTCGTTACGTGAGGCTCAGACTTGCAAGTGACGGCTTCAGTCCATTTGGTATAGTTTGAGACGGGAGTCACGCAACACTTGGCTCATGGTGATTATAGCATACAACCTTCCGTCGTGGCTTGCTATAAACCAACCCCATCTGATGTTATCGCTCCTCATAGACGGTCCTTCGTCACTCCGAAAACACATCGACGTTTATCTTCAACCCTTGATCGAGAAGTTACAGTTGTTGTGGAATCCTGGTGTCAGAACATACGATGCTTTTGGAAAGCAAATCTTTTAAATGTGTGTCGCATTGCTTTGGACAATTAACGATCTATTCGCATACGGCATGCTGTCGGGATGGACGACACAAGGAAAGAACACATGTCCTTGTCATGTTAACACGGGTAGCATACGCCTGCCGTTCAGCGGCAAGGAGGCCTACATGGACCATCGTCAGTTTTTTCCAATACAACACCGGTTCAGAAAGATGACGGTACATGAGACAGAGAGGCATCGACCCCCCGATCCACTGTCCGGTGAAGATATATTGCGTCCGTGGAACCGTTATCATAATATCACATTCGGAAAGACTCTAGATGCGAAAACCATGCCATGTCCTCTTGGTTGGGAAAAACGTAGCTGGTTCATCCAACTTTCTTATTGGAAAGATCTTCCGCTAAGACACGATCTTGACGTCATGCATACAGAACATGTTATCAACACCCTTATAAGCAAGGATGGAAAGTTGAAAGACGCTCTGAATGCACGTCGTGATTTGGAGGCCTTGAAAATCAAAGATGTGTTGCACCGCAGCCTTTGCTAGGAAAATCAGGGTATTATTCCATTCCACCGGCGATATACAATCTAAAACAGGAAGAGAAGCAAGCATTTCTGCAGGTGTTGAAAGAGTTGAAGGCCCCCGATGGTTTCTCATCTAACTTTGCCAAACAAGTCAACATTAAAGAAGAAAGATTACGGGTCTTAAGAGTCATGATTACCATGTACCATTGTTTTAAAAGATGACCGCCTAGACGCGTAGAAGAGCCACACCGCACTGCATTAGACTGCTTAGTCGGGATTATGCTTACGCTTGTATTCTTATGGGTATACTCTCTTTATTTATTAATTGGAGTGTAATATATAATAAATTGGAGTAATTTTAGCACCAATAAACATCAGGGGCCACCATAAGGGCCTTCCACCGTCGATTTCGAGAGCCGCTGTGGATTTCAAAGGCCGGCGACCGTCGTCGGCTTCGAAGTTCTCCAAATCGAATTTGAACCAAGATCTCCACTTAAAACTTCAATCTTGTCTTCACATTCGATATTCAACTTCGTACTCACCTTCGACTTTAAGCTCCAACCACGTCATTATCGCCTACGAGTTTCAACTGCTCCTTCTATCTTCGAGCCTTTGACGACAATGAGTTGTTTTGCCTTTTCTTTTTTTGTTGTTTGGGACTTAAAATTAGAGAAGCTTAAACAATTAATTAATTATTTCATTAAACTTTTTTGGATCTTTGAATTGGTGGAATTTACTTCATTTGCATTTAATTGCTAATGCCTTTGAGAATGCTTATTTAGGCCACTTCTATGAGTAAAAAAGAAAACCAAAATAGTTAACAATAAAATTAGAATCAATGTTTAACAAATAAGTTTTAAAAAATAACAAATTTAACTCAAAATACACCTAAATTGATGTCAATGCGGCCTAGGCGGCACCTATACGTCCAGACCATTTGGCCGCACCGTTTTTTTGCCGCTTTTTAATCATTGTGTTCCATATTGCAATACCAACAAGAATGCTCACAATCTGGCAAGCATAACTTATTGTGATGAGGGGAAATCTGGGGGATTAATGCAGCATGTCCCATTCCCTCAAAAGGTCTCAGAATGCCATTGATAAGCCCATCGAGAATGGGAAAATCACCAGCCTCACAAAAGTCCATTGAGCCTAAAATGCCAGAAGAAGCTTCCTGAGAGCCTGACACTGTAGCAAGGAAATAACCGACAATGTTCCTTTGCTGAGGACATGGTCGGCAAGAAATACCCCGCGGCAGGCGTCCAAATGGACAGCATCCGACAACTCTTACCGTCTAGGGGTAGGATGGTAATCCGCCACAAGGTAGTATAAATAGACGGAAGGTAATCCCTCACGGGTATTCTTATGCATATCCTAAAAATCCTAATTACTCATGTGCCAATACTGACAGGTGACAAGAGCTTCAGAGGGGCTACACCAGAGCAAATCTCCAACACTGCCTTGTGTTGCATGTCACCTTACAATCACCAGCGTCCTTCCTACTGCTTCTCTCTCTTTCATCATGGTAAGCTCAACAGAAATCAACCACAACAAATAGCAACATCGATGAACAGAAACCATTGCTTAGGCTATGATTGCAAGTCGAGGAGAGATACTATTGTGGGGAAATTGGCTGTTGCAGTGGTGCAGGGAGGGTTTTGTGCAGTGAAAGTGGAGAATATGTAGGTGGTAGAAAAATGGGGGGCTGATGGTGTTCAGGCAACAGGGACAAGGCAGCGGTGGTGTGGGCGGTTGAAAGAAGAGAACAAAGTGGCGGCAGTGCTAGGGAGTTCGGTCGTGGTTGATGGGTAAGCAGAAAGATGAATGGGTGTCGAGAATCGCGGTCGTGAGTTAGGAGATGGATAATTGAGTGGTGGTGTATTAAAGAGCGATGGAAAAAGAGTTCAGAGTTGTTTAATAAATGATGGAGATTAAGGACTCCGTGTGCAATTTATGTAGAAAAAGAAGCTCTCATAATCTTTCTACCTCTTATTCAATTCTTTACTGATATAAGAGAGCATTACTAACAATTATGTCAATCAAATAAATATTACTATCAAAACAATCAAAAAGCAAATCCTAAACCTTCCAAAGCATAAAAAAAAAAATAGAACAACAAAGAAACATATAATCTTGATCTCAAAGATCTTATACTTTTACTTGATTTCATGCATATTTTGCTCCACCAAATTGATTCATCTTGTGGTTAAGGCCTATAAAACTAACCTCGATCAGAACTTTCTCCTGATATAGACAAAAACATGGTCCACATCAAAAGCAATAACAGACTGTTGCATGTTAAGCAAATAAAGGTTTGTAAGATACGAGCCATTAACATGTTTAGAATATAGCAGACTGATTTCTATGGACTTTAGTGCATAATAGTATCCATGTGACACTATAAAACCATCTATTCTATAAATGCATGAATCAATAAATGTGAGTTTGTGATTTTATGTTTATCCAAATAGTCATGTATGTTATGCATTTTCATTGTGACGCCCTTCTTTAGGCTTAAGGTGAAAAAACCATCTGGTTTTCTAATTGAAAAAATGGAACAAATATACCGACCTATTCCCAAACAGAAGATATGGCTCCAACTACCTAACTCCTAATACCACACAAGTTTATAAACAAAGATATGTCAATTTACGATAATTTTGTATACACAATTTAATCTCAATTCACAACTTGGATTGGTTTTGTCCTGTTCATATTTCCGAAAGAAATCAATAAATGGATTACCTGTGAAGTCCAAATAATATGCCACGACAAAACAATCCCGTAAACCCACAGGCACAAACCAAAATCATGACAACTATAGTTATGGGATTTAATGGGGTTACGGCATGCCGCAGCCCATTAACTGAGATATGTGAGCGGGGGAAAGGGGGTGATCCCTGTCGAACTTAAAAACAGCGAGGCCCTTGGCCCCCCTGTTTCAGCCCTTTGGATCTGCGGTGCCGCGGCTAATTAGCTATGGCATACAGCAGGCCCATTACCCCCATAGTTATGTTGTCTATGGCAAAAAAATTAAGCAACCGCTAGAAACTAGTCCCTTCCTGCCTTCACAAAAATAAATAGCTTCAGAAGATTTTGCATTTTGGTCTTTTTCTGACGTGGTCAAAATTCATTGCAACAATCGCATTGAATTTAAACATTCCATCGGTTGGATTTTGCAATTGCTACATTCTTTTCACTTCCAAGCCACATCCCATTTATCCTGATTAATCTTACATCCGAAAAGAAAGCATCAATATATCATATGCTAGGACAGGTTCAACTAATGGCATAAATGAATAAACTTGTCCGAACTCGTACACCCGTTGTCTGCAAGTAAACAAGCAGTGTGGGGAGGGGGGGAGTTCCTCTCATAAAGACATGCAATCAAATGGGCCGTCTCATAACTTATGTTGGTCAACATCCAAACTAGTGATGAATCAAAACAAACCAACTATAAGGATTACCACATCCAAATAATACTTCATCACATAACAATCTTGTAAAACCCAAAAGCATGAAATCAAAATCATAGCGATTATCATTATACTATCTTCCGCGACGAAAATAAGCAACCATTAGAAGCTTGTCACCTCGTCCACTCCTGCCTTCACTAAAGATATATTGCGTGACAAGATTTTTCGTTTCATTTAGCCCAATATGGTCAAAACTTGTTGCAAGGTTCCAACTGAAGATATACCCTACAATTCCGTTGAAATTTAAACTTGCACTTGATCGGTTTGGGGCATCCGCTACATTCTCCATAATCTTAAGCTACCAAAACATTGCAAAGCAAGCAATTAAGCTATCACTCAAACACTGCTTACATACAATTGAACAAGCTGGTCGACAATCAGAGCTGGCGATGTATCGAAATTACCTGTCTTCGAGTCCCAATCGCAGCACCTTGGCCATGTGCCGGAACTCGTCGCCCTGAACTCGCACGACCTCGCCCTGAACCCAAATTTTTACAAGGAAAAAGCATAAGAATCATGGCCTACAAGATGTTTGCTGATATTCCCCAAAGGGAAAGAAAGATGAGACCTTTGAAGAAGGAAGGGTATGCGAATGGAAGCGAGGGAGGCCGCCGCGTGAGCGATTAGGAGCCTCCTTTCCAGAGGAGGAGGAGGAGAAGGCGCGAAGAGCCACCGTCGTCGCGTTTCTCCGCCATGAGCGGCTGAGGAGCGCCGCCGTCGAACATCGGACGGCTAGGGTTTGCTGCATCTCTACAGCAGCGACGCTTCTCCTGTGATTGCTTCGCCCAAATTATTCGGTGTTTGTAAATAACGCCCTCTATAATTCATATTTCCAAAACACTGCTTCAAATTTTTTGGGTTATCTTAAAACATTTTTTTTTGGGTTTTTTAGTTAAAGACCCCAAAACCGAGCTAACTCCTGCCCAAAACTTGATAATTACTTATTACCCAAAACGATTAAATTGCATCATTTTACCCTCATTATCCATTTTGCTTAACTCTGTTGCTCAACTGACGAAAGAAGTCGGGTTAGGATTATCAAACCTCCCATCCACTCGTATTCACTTATCTTTATCTAAAATTCCAAATCAGAATCTCTGTTTGAGAAAAAAAACTCATATTCCAAAGCCGATTTGAGATTTGGAGTACTAATTCCAAAACCTTAATTTTGAATATGGCCTTTAATTTGGAATTTTATATGATGGACCCGACTTGATTGACTAAAGGAATAAAGCGAAAGGGCTAATGGGGTAAAATGATACCATTTAAACTTTTTGGAGGGATAATAGTTAATTATCAAGTTTTGGATTTTGTAATTAGCTCAGTTTTAGGGGGCTTTATGTAAAAAAAATTAACAGCGTAGGCGTAGTTTGTATTCAATTCTAAAAAGGGACCCAAATCGTTGGATAATGATCTAAGGGGTATGATAGTAATCTGGCAGGATTTTTCATTGTTCAAAATAAACATTACTAATTTTTTTGGGTGGGCATGAAAATTGTATTTGTTATTCTCAGTATGTTTTGTGTAATATTTTGCATGTGCCATGCATGCACTCCGGGTAGTGTGCTAGTGTACAGGGTGAAAAAATGAAGCATAGATTCTCTGCTTTTATATAATATTTAACTTTTGAAGTATAAAAATACTAGTGATTTGGTTTGGTTCAGGTGTGGGTTTTTTTTGAATTAAAACGAAAGCAAAATGCTCCCGTTTTCTGAATTAAAATGAAAGTAAAATCGCCAAAAGCACGCGGCAGAGAAGAAAAGCCAAACCCAATCAAAGACTTATTCCAGACACTCCTAACAACCGGCCACAAGAAAAATAAAATGATTTACTGCTGGTATTGCTATGGTTAGCGGCAGGAGTATAGCTAAAATCAAATTATTGAGGTAAAAGGAGGGGGAAACCAATTGATGATCTTATTTTAGGATTTTTTTAAAGAAATCGAACAAAAAAACACCATTGTTTTATTTGTAATGCAAGTAATTAAAATGCCATGTCATTTTTTATTTTATAACATGCCATATAATTAAATTGTCGCAATCATTGTCTCTACTATTATAACGCCAAGGAGCGATGTAAAAAGCATATGAAAAAACAACCTTTTAATTTTGCCGCCGCCTAAGCAAGACGGCATGTCAATTTATTATGGCACACACGATGCATATAATTAAACCAATGAAATATTTAAAAATAAAAAATATGTTAACTTTTAGTTTAAATCACTTTAATGTTTTGTTTGTGAAATATTTTAAACACTTTTTAGCTAACATAATAAATGTTTTAAAAATATTTAAAATAGATAACTTATTAATTGTTTTAAAAATAAAAGGCCCAACACAAACTTATATTATTTTAACCAACTCTTTAAAAGATTTTCTCAAATCTTTATACATGATGTCAAAATAAACAAATTGTGGATCAGGCTTCACTCACGCTAAATACCACTTATTTTATAGATAAATACACTTACTTAAATTAACCAAAATGCCCTCACTGTTTCGGATCAACCGTTGCCGGCAAAAATAAACCCCAATCGCATTCCCTCCCTAACCCTAAAATATCCCAGCTTTAATCCCCCGCAATTCTCATCTTCGTCTCCTCCGATGTCCCTCGATCTGCTCCGGCGAAGGCGGAAGCATCTCCTCCTCCTCGCCGCGGCCGCCGCCGCCGCCGCAGGCCTCTCCATCTACGGCGGCTACAAGCTCTACCACATCCCTTCGATCTCCAAGAAACGCAAGAAGCTCGCCGACCTCCTCAGAGCCCTAACCCTAGTCGCCGATGCGGCGTCATCCTCCGCCGACACCGTGAAGCTCGTCTCCACCGACCTCAACCGATTCCTTCGATCCGATTCCGACGAGGTCCCCAACAGCTTGAAGCAATTCGCCAAGATCGCTCGATCCGACGAGTTCTCGGCGTCGGTCTCCAAATCTTCTGAAGCTTTAACGATCGGGATCGTAAGAGGCGTCGGATCTGTGTATAAGTCATCGGATAGGCTCCTCGATAAGCTCTTCTCCGACGCAGGATCGGGGTTCGTGTCGGTTGTCGCCGGAAGCTTCGCTAGGAACCTCGTGCTGGGTTTCTATTCGATTGATTCCGGGGAAGCTTCGTCTTCTTCTTCGAATTGGATTCGTTTGATCACTGATGACAGGTGCAGGGATTTGATTGCGGAATGTGTTAAGATCTTTGTGAGCAATGCGGTTCCGATTTACCTCGACAAGATGATGGAGGTAAATTCGTATGACGAGTTCTTCTCAGGCCTCACAAACCCTATGCATGAGGTAAAGGTGAAAAAATTCTTGGTAGCCGTATGCAACGGGGCGGTTGAAACCCTCGTCAAGACATCGCATCAAGTGCTGACCACCTCGAATCAAGAAGGGCAAGCGTTGTCCAAACGAGGACCTTCTGGAGATAAGATCAAGGAAATCGGTAGGTGGGTGAATCAAGTTTCGTCGACGTTGGCACTTCCGAGCAATAGGAGGCTCGTTCTCGATGTGACGGGGAGAGTGACGTTCGAGACCGTGAAATCGTTCCTTGAATTTGTTCTGCGGAAGATTTATGATAGTGCGAGACGAGGCACTAGTGTTGTTCATGAAGAGGTGTTTGATAGGGGCTTGGAAGTGGTGAGGTATGTGAGCGCTAAATGGATGCTTGTTGCTACAATATGCCTTGCACTTTGCATGCATGTGATGTCTGGGACAAAGGGCTTGGATACCAGATTGTCGCAGCCTTTGGTCGAGCTGCAATGACCAGTCGATTCGTGTGCACGTGTAAGAGTTCTTGAACTGTTAACTATATGCTTAAAGAAAGTTTATGATTTCAAGTTTAAATGTATTGAGTGATCTGTGCTTATGATCACATGAATTTCTTTTGCAACATAAGCATAATCATTGTAAGTAGAATGTGAATATGTAGATAGGTCGTATTGTTAAATATGTCTATTGGATTTGCTGTCTGTGAGAAAATGTTTCTGCTTGGTGGGTACGTTTCATATGATACATTTAAGCTTATAGATATAGATTCCTAAGTTCTAGCTACTTGAATAGCTTTTAGAAAGACCTTCCCTTATTATACCTACCACCCTGGTCCTCCTCTGAGAATATGCCTTTTCTTCCTATTATCAGTTCAGTTATTGTACATGGGGTTGTGAAAGAGGCTCTAAAGCTCGAAGTTGGCTTGGGATAGCCTTCATAAAAGCTCGTTGGAGCTCTTTTGAAAACCTAGAGAATCGAGCTTGAACATAAATATAAGCTTGTTAAAATAAACGAACGAACTTGGATTATACCATGTTTGCGAGATCTTCTCGTGTTTGAACTCAGCTTAATTTAAGGCTTGTGTCGGCTCGTCTTATATATAACAATTTGCAGTTTTTACTGATAATATGAATAGCTATTAACTGTGCATGATACACGTTTCACCTATCTATCTCAAAAGTCTGGAGTGGAGACTTCTGTTGTTGTTTATATCGTTTTAATGTAAATATCAAATTAAGATCTTAATACTTGAATTCTACTTTAATCTCTTAAGAAAATATATTAGGGATATTTACCAACAACCACCGTGTAGTTTCACACTTTTACAAAAAACCACATGTGGTTTATTTTTTAACGAAAAACCACCTTGTGGTTTCACTCTTTCACAAAAAACCACCCCATGGTTTTGGAAAAAACCAAACATTGTTAATTTTTTGGGATATTCTTGAAATACACACACATGTGACGTGCATATGGCTCATAAAAGTACTTTATACCCGAAATACCTTTCTCATCCTCTTTATGATATCAATCAAACATAACAAATAACTTTTCGAAACCACACGATGTGAAGGATATTTTGGGTATAAAAATAATTTTATAAGTCATGTGCATGTCACATATGGGTGTATTCCAAGAATAGCTTAAGAAATTAACAGCATTGGTTTTTTCGAATCCACAGAGTGTTTTTTCGTAAAAGTGTGAAACCACAGTGTTTTTTGGTAAATATCCCAATATATTACTGCAATCTAGTTTGTGAAGGACCTAGAGTAGAAAATTGAAGTATGTTATTTATGAATTGTTTAGCGTGCAAATAGGAGAATTATGATAATGACGGTTGCTCATACTAACAAGCTATGCTTCATACTACAATGGTTATTGTTGCTATTTAGATTGCAATAAGATTCCATACTTGATGTTGACAAATTCCCAAATATTTAGTTATTTACTAAGATATACTTGTAAACTTCTCAATATTCGATGAGTATGATTTAATTTTCATATGGTTTATGTATATATTCATGAAGCTATTTATCACTAGTTTTCTGGGCTGTAAAGGGGCTCAAAAAGCTGGACTTAGCGCAGGCTCACTCAGAGCTTGCTTGAATTGTTCAAGGACATGCACCAATAGAGGCTAAACTAAATTTTAAGTCTGTTTAACTAATTGAACAAACACAAACTACCTGTAGCTTAGTTCGTTTCGGCTCGTTTGGCGACCTTAATCATAAGTTGTTTGTACACATGGGGAAGTAGTTTTCAAAAGTAGAAGAAAAATAGTCGGAATGCATAATGACAACAAGCTTCTGGCTTTTGAAGAATTTTGACTTTTGAGATACATGCAGTGTATTGTCATATGTTATAAAATCAAGCTTGCTAATGGTATATAGGAAGTTCTATTTACTTGATGTTAGAATTATGAAATTCTAGAAAATTCTACGAAGTTACTTTTCCAGCAATCGGTTTGTGACTTGTTTCTATTATTTTGTGATATGCTAAATGTTTCCCATTAGTTGCTATAACTTATATCATTTGTGCCACAATTATACTTTATGACGTCAGTGGAAGAGTTGAAGTTATTAAGAGAAGTAACAACATCCGCACACATAAGAGAAGTAACAACATTAACTCTATGTATACACAAGATTGAAGAGAGTCGTTCACAAATTCATGTGGGGGTTGTGAAGGAACTGCTCGCTTATGAGTTTCAAGGTCGTAAGGACACAGGCATGGGGACGCTACGACATGACACAACAAAATCTCAAAATACAGGATAATGGGACATGGGAATGTGTTTCCTGAACGTGTAATTCTTTTAATGTTAAAATACAACAGTACAATATAAAACAATAAAAATTAATAAATATGACATCGAAATGCACATTATAATGATAACATAATATCACAAGTCAATTTTTACATTTAACACCATTAATTTCCAAAATATAAATTGGTAAGTGCTTAAGAGTCGTTCTTAAATAAAATAAGATAAGTAAATAACACTTAAAACGTCAAAATAGATAACAACAATTATAATGTTTCTATTTACTATTTACTCTCCATCTTTAAGCACACCACCTGACCCAACTCCGATTCATTAAAGAAAAATTAGCAATCTCCAAAACATCGGCCCATAGAAGAAATCAAAGGCATCTCCATCAAGGTCTCATAACTTTAATTCTCCTTCATATTGTATGGAGCATCGAGATTAGATGTATATTGGATATTTGGACACTCATTGGGCACACATGTCTTAAAGAACAAGAAAAATTAAATTCTTAACAGCCAAATACACATTATAACGATAATATATAACGACAATACCACTGTTAGGTTCATGGTGACCCGCAGGCAACGCTTACATGCAAGAGCGGAGTATAAAACAAATTTTTTTATAACAAACACCATGAACTTGAAGCCTAGGATAACCATTATGCATGCAATTGTAAAAAAGAACTACACTAGCTAAGCTAAGAGTTAAGAAGCTACAATCTTTGTAGCATGATTCACTATCGAAGGTGAACAACCCCAAGTTTTGATCTTCTTTTTCTTGTTTGGATGAAGCTCAACCACTTCGCTACCCACCAAAGATGATCCACCTTGAAGAAGCTCTCCATCTAATCTACCTACTTCAACAATTGGAGAACTTGCTCTTATCTTTTACTAGAAGATAAGAGGAAGGATGCGAATTGGAATATTTACTTTGGTTCATGAGAACCGTGAAACTCGGTTTGGGCCCACAATACATGGGCCCATACGTGGATGCATATGGGTCTTCAATACAGTAGTACTCCATCCAAAAGACTTAAACCTTATGGAGGTTTATCCCATCTTATATCTTATACCTATATGCATCTTACAATTTTGCCGATGTGAGACTATGTTAACCGCATTCTCAACATGCCCCTCACGTGCCTTAAGTGTAACGCACGTGGACAAAGAGGGATTCACGTGCGAGGCCTCAAATCTCATATGCAACGTGGAACAAACAAACACCCGAGCTCTGATATCATGTAATACTCGGGTTCGGCTCACAACGCATGGGCCCATAAATGGATGCATATGGGCTTTATAGCAGGACTCCATCCAAAAGACTCGAGCCTTATGGAGGATTATCCCATCTTATATCTTATATCCATACACATTCTATGGTTTTTCCAATGCGGGACTAAATATTAACCACATTCTCAACAACTATGGGATAAATCATGGTATTAGAGCTCGGGTGTTTGTTTATTCATGTTGCCCATGAGGTTTGAGCCCTCGCACGTGAAGTCCTCTTTGTTCACGTGCGTTGCACGTAAGGAGAGTGTTGAGAATGTGGCTAACATTTAGTCCCGTATTGGAAAAACTATGGGATGCATGTGGGTATAAGATAAAAGATGTAATAAACCTCCATAAGGCTTGAGTCTTTTGGATGGAGTCCCACTATATTAAAATCCCATATGCATCCATGTGTGGGCCTATGCGTTGAGGGCCCAAACCAAGTATTACAAAAACAATTCTCTTGAAGGGAAGAGAGGAGTAGAAAAAATAATATGAGAGTTTGCGTGCTACTTTCTCATCCTTTTGTTCTCTTTCATTTCTTACGACACTTGTAAGAATTAGGAGATAAGTGTCTGTAGGGTGTTTTTCGTCACCTCATTGAGATGGGAAATACGTGTCGCTTGTCAGGTGTATTACAGATTCCCTGCTTAGGGTAGGCTGAGATTTATTGATTGTGGGGATCCGAATCTCCGACAGCCGCGGACTAAACTGTCGTTGATTACCCCTCGTATTTGGAGCGAGAGAACCTCCGATTGACGGGTAAAACTGGTTATGCAAACTCAATGTGCAGTGTGCGTGTGCTGTGTTTTAAAGGGGACTTAGACGTATCAGGAGCCTCGTAGAGTTTACGGGGGTCCCGCTACCCGGATAGCGGGCTGGGGGTCAAGAGGGCTAGCAGCCCCCTTGCGGGATGCTGGGCAGCGTCCCGTTAGAAATTTTTTCTAACAGGGGACGTGTTTTGAGTGTGGAGCGTAAGGGAAAAAGAGGGGTGAGGAGCGTCCTAAAGACGCGTGCCCGGTGCGTGGGCATTGGACGCCCGCGAGTTACGTGCCCTGCGTGTGGACGCTGGACGCCCGCGGGTCACGTGCGCGGCACACGACCGCTGAAAACATCAGCAGAGAAAAGGGCTTAGCCCCTGGACTGGGAGTTGAACTCCTAAACAGGAATTAGGTATATATTTGGAGTTAAACTAGCAAAAGATTTGGATTTGGAGTTAAACTCCTATTTAATAAATTGGATGTTGATTTGAAGTTAAACTCCTAAAAGGTCTGGATGTGGAGTTGAACTCCTTTGAGGATTTGGATTTTGGAGTTGAATTTCTCGAAGATCTTCGGAGATGATCAAAAGGGATCCATTTCTTCTCCCTGGAGCCTTGGATCCTCCCAAAGTGGGAATTTTGGAGTTGGGTCTTTTTCCTCTTCTTTTGCTGGATCTTGGAGAAAAAGGGAGGTGGGATTAAAAATCTCCCTTTTAGGAATTTGATGGGAGATCTGAACTCCTTTTCAAGGGTTTTATGGTGAAAAACTATTTTTTTTGGAAAAAGAAGAGTCAAACTCTTGATTTAATTGGAAAAGAAAAGAAAAGGGAGAACTTGAAAGAACCGAGGCACAAACCCTAGAATTTTTTGAGAGGATGAAAAGTTCTTGATTTTTCAACATGTTTGGTTTTTATAGGCTACACACTTTACATATAGCCCCTTAGGCTTTCCATATGGCACTTGTGCC
Organism: Agapanthus africanus; assembly: GCA_030015575.1. Classification (NCBI taxonomy): domain Eukaryota; kingdom Viridiplantae; phylum Streptophyta; class Magnoliopsida; order Asparagales; family Amaryllidaceae; genus Agapanthus; species Agapanthus africanus. The sequence continues at coordinate 10,502,323 of CM057351.1, forward strand.
ACCCTATGCCTTATGTGCTTTTTTTTTGCACATAAGCCATGGAGTTTACAAAATTTTGGCTTTTTGCCCATATTCCATACATTTATTTCTAAAAAAATACACTAAACTAATTTATGACTTCATTCTTTTTCTCATAGGGCCGGTCCCTTCCATGCTCGGTCTTAACTTGGGCTTGGGCCCACTTGACTTGGGATTGACTTTGATTTTGACTTGGTCAACCGGGTTGTAATTTTTGACCCCAACAAAGTGCCCCAGTCAATAAATGCACATGCGTGTGTGGCTTGTGTGCATGAAATTGATGGATCTTATTCTATATGGAGCTTAATTTGGTTGGGTTTCCTTTGACGACGTGGAGGGTATGCTACCATTTTAGCGACGTTGACGGTCGGTGCTTAATTTGACTCGCTCTGCTTTTTGCGGTGTCGGGGTTGAAATTGACTTGCTCCGCTTCTTGCTGTGTCGGGATTTGATTTGACTTGCTTCGCTTTCTACGGTGTCGGGATTTGATTTGACTTGGGAGTTCCCAACCCGTCCAGCGGGACTTTTGAGCTTGGAAGCGCTGCCGGATAGGACGTTGATTTGATCTGTTTGATTTCTGCTTTATTTGGTGGGACTTTTGAATTTGAGAGGAACTTGGACTTTGGGTTTTGTTTAGCATCATCATTGGCGTACTGGAATAATGCCAGGAGCAACTTATCATTTGCCCCGGGAGGACTTGGGATTTGGTTTTTGGGTTGGTATCAGTACTGCTAATATTAAAGTGTAATGCCAGGAGCGACTCATCATTTGCCTCAGGAAGACTTGGGATATGGGTCGGCATCAGCACCGCTGACACTGAAGCGTAACGCTAGGAGCGACTCATCATTTGCCCTGGGAAAACTTGGGATTTGGGTTTTTGGGTCGGCATCAGCACCGCTAACACTGAAGCGTAACGCCAGGAGTGACTCATCATTTGCCCTGGGAAGACTTGGGATTTGGGTTTTTGTTCGACATTAGCACCGCTAACACTGAAACGTAATGCTAGGAGCGATTCATCATTTGTCGTTGCCCGTTGGGGAGCGATGGCTTACGAGACAAGTTTAGATCTCTATCACCCAAGACTTTTCAATTTTATGAGCCCTAAAGATCTTATAAAAGCATTTTCTTCCTACGAGTCGAGAGGATCTCACAGGTGTATGTTCTTCTTAGGATTCGTGAGGATTCCTAAGTGTGTTGCTCCTTTGTGAGTCGTAAGGATCTCACGCAGGGATTTTCTCCTCACAAGGTCGAGAGGACTTTGCAAGTGTATTTCACCTCTTTTTACGAGTTTGCGTCCTTTCGGGTTTTCACAAACTCGCCGGCAGTCCTACTGTTTTTACTTACGGAGTCCTTTCAGGTTTTCATCCGTGCTCGTTTTGCTTGTGGACATACCTTTTTTTTCTTTCTTTTTTTTAACGTTTCATCGCCGGTAGGACCTCAGATGTAGTCTCGCCAGTAAGACTTGGGAGAGATAGGGGTTATTTGTGTCCATGGATTGTATACGGTTTTATAGGATGTATGATCCAGACCTAGAGCCGGTGTGCTCAATTCGTCTTCGACTTGGAGCATTTACGCGTAGTATTTCTTGAGATATCGGCCATTGATGGGTGGCGTAGGCCTTTCTCCCTCGGCACTTATTAGTTTGCAGGATCCTCCGTCGAACACTTTCTCGATGACGTATGGCCCTTCCCATGGCTTTAATTTTCCCTTTGAAAGTGTATCCTAGCACCACCACAAGGTTTTAACCGGTATCAAGCATGCAATTTTAAAAAATTATTTGTGCTAAGCTATACTAACCTAAAATCTAACTAGAGTATTAGGGTTTATATGAACATGTAGCAAGTTCTATACTAAGAGATGGAGCGTACAACCTTTGTAGACCAAGTCCTTTTCTAAACCTCCGGGTTGTAGTCCCTACGACTCCTCGTAGCTCCACTTGAAGAAGTGCACGAACTTTCTTCGCGATCTTCGTGTCGAAGATGATCCACCCGAAATTTCTCTAGATCAAGCTACCTCTTCACTAATCTAGTATTAGTGAAGTAAACAACCTAATCTAAAGTGCTAATCCAGACTAGGATGATGAAGTAGGGTGGTCTAGCTCACTAGGATTTTTCCAAAACCCTATGATTCACAACTCATGTGAGGGTTAGGGATTTGAAAAGGAAGAAGGAGATAATGGTGAGAGGTAGAGAGTGAGCTAGAATGAAAATAAGCAAGTGAAGTGAATGGCTCTCTCATTCATCTCACTTATTGAAGCATGGATTATTTCTCAATAATAAAATCCAACCATGCTTCAATAATGAATGCAAATGAATATAATAACGAACAAAACCATGCTTCATCCATTCCTCAAAAGTCTCACCATTTTCCATCTCTTGTTTTTATTTCCTCAAAATAGAAAATCCAACCATGCTTCATAATATATATACATATCATATATATATATTAATATATATTAAGAGAATAAAATAATTAGTGAGCTTAATATTAGTTAATATATAATTATATCAAATATAAATATATATCAAATTATTAAATCAACACTTGATTTAATAATCCGGTTATATTATATATAATCGACTAATATCATTTATCTGTATATCATATTATCAAATTAATACTTGATTCAATAATCCGGTTACATCACATATAACCTAACCGATATCAAATGTCGCCAGATTAGAATACGGTATCACATACTCGTATTTAATCAGGTTCATGCACATATCAACATATGTGCCCTACTTCGTTTCGCTTGAACTATGAAACCTCTGTGTGGGACTCTAAAGACTCGTCAATACGCCAGCAGTAGGTAATGATCACATCAGTTACTTACAAGCCGTCAGCGGTACTAGCTGGACATAACAGCTACCCAGGTATTGAGCGATTAGAAGATCAACAAGCAAGCTTGTCCAAATTCCCCTGAAGCCTATAAGTAACACTTACCGTAGAGTCCGGTCTCTTCGTCTGATATGTCGCATATCAAGTCTAGGGGTGGTATTGTCAGACCCCAGTAACTTGATAAGTCATACCGATGTATGGCTCATAACGGTTTGAGAAACTACCGATAACACTTACCAGTAAATCTCATCAGCCCTGGTCAGGGACTTACTGTTATAGCCAATCGAGCATAGCGCAACATCAACTCCCTATACCGGGAGAGACGAAACCCCTCCTATCACTCACTGCCTCCATGTGACTCGGGACTGTATCCAAAATCTATCTGTTTGCACGACTCCTTTGAGCCTTGGTAGGGAGGAAATCAAAGCACAGTGGTAGCCACACAAGACACTATGACGATCTCGGGTGTACAGACTAACCTGTACCAGTGTCATCAGAGAACTGTTACCGACGATAGGTATGGTACCATCTAGGAGTTCTCGGCGAGTCCAGTTCGGTGGACCAATTCTCTAATGAGCACATGTGTACAATCTTTGATGTCAAACACCAATGGTTATGGGATCAACTATCGCCCCTACAGGGCCAAGAAACGTACACACTAGTCTACTCTGGAATATCGATGCTCTGTCTCGATATCCCCTCGACTAGGAACAATTAAAGGATGTGCTTGTGAACTACACAAGTCCCAGTAGTATGATCCGCATCATAGTCCTAGTAGTCAAGCAAACATCCTAAAGGTTTTATCAGCATGTATCAGAGAGACAATATAATAATACAAGTGTACATGTTAAGATAAAGAGCAACCAGATAGCATACTAGCATGTCGAGCAAGAAAGTCCTCTATATATATGACCAAGCATCCACTATATCATACAATAATGGCCTTTAGGGCATACATATTCATAACACCCTTGTCATGTCGATTGGGGATGATCGGTCTTTTGAGGACCAACACCAATTTGCCTTTCTTGAAAGCACGGAGACGGGTCATCTTGTCATAGGCCCGTGACATTTGGGCTCGGTACAGCTCCAGATTTTGTTGTACTGCGAGCCTCTTTTCTTCGAGGGCATCGAGCTTTTCGAGCCGAAAGAAGACGTTTTCCTCCTTCGTCAACTCGTGCTGGACGGCCATTCTTAGGTTTGGAATTTCGACTTCGAGGGGGATGATCGCCTCCACTCCGAAGAGTAACGAGTATGGAGTTGACTGAGTTGGAGTGCGGTGCGTGGTACGACATGCCTACGACGCCTCGTAGAGCTTGAGATTCCAGTCTCTCTTGTTGGCTGAAGCATTTTTTCTCAGGGGCTTGCATAGAGTTTTATTGAAGGCTTCAGCTAGCCCATTGGCTCTTGGATTATAGATGGAGGAATATCTCCAGTCTATCTTGTGCCGAGTAGCGAAGCTTGAGACTTTTAAGCTCTTGAAAGAAGGCCTGTTGTCAGAAATGATTCTTCTAGGTGTACCGAAACGGTATAGAATATTATATCGGAAGAACGCCAGAATATCTTCTGTCTTGACTTCTTTTAGCGGGACAGCTTCAGCCCATCTGGAGAAGTAGTCAGTTGCGACCAATATGAACCGGTGGCCTTTGGATGACAGAGGATCAATTGGACCAATTATGTTGGTGCCCCAAACTTCGAAGGGTCATGACGCCACCATAGGATGCAGCGGATTGGGATGCTTGTAAATGAAGTCACCATGAATTTGGCAGAGATGACACATCTTCGCATACTCTTCGTAATCCCTTATCATGGTAGGCCAGTAATATCCCAACCGTTTAATTTGATGCCGTATTTTGGGGCTAGATTGGTGAGCTCCGCAGACGCCCGAGTGAACTTCTTTCATGACTTTTTGGGTTTCGACCGATGTCAGACACCTGAGCCAGAGTTGGACATATGATCTGCGGTATAGCGTATTATTTACAAACACATATCGGAGAGCTCTTTTTTAGTTGAACCCTTGCAGATTTTTCTTCGGGCAGCTTATCGTATCGGAGGTATTCTATGAAGGGCTCTTTTCAATCGGGCTCGTCTTGAATGATTAGAACTTCTTCGTCAGGATTGCTCCTTTGTTCTGCGCTTTCTTCTTCTCGTAAAGAGACTGGGGAAGAATTTGCTCGTCCCTGACCGTGATCAGAATTTAATCCATGTCGGGATCGGCCAGCTTTTTAGGTAGGCGAGCAAGTACGTCGGCTTTCCCGTTCAACGCCCTAGAAACTCTCATCAGTTCAATGTGAGTGAATTGTTTCATGAGTTACACCACCCAGCTTCTGTATCGAGCTAACTCGGGCTTATATATCTTGTAGTCGCCGCTCACTTGGTTGACGACAAGCTGAGAGTCACCGTAAACCCGCAGCCGAAGGATTTTCATTTCTATAGCGAGCTCCAGACCAGCTATCAGAGCTTTGTACTCAGCCTCGTTGTTTGTGTGAGGCTCGGTAAGAGCGAAGGAACGTCGTAGGGTTCCTCCTGATGGTGTGACGAACACCAATCTTATCCCTGCTTTTATCTCCATGACGTTTGATTTGCTGAACGTCCTTATTGATGAGGCTCCGTCGAAGTAGAGCTCCCAACATGGCTCGTCATCCTTGAGGTGCAGCACTTGTTCGTCGGGTAACTCGCAATTGAGCGGTGACCCTTCTGGTATGGGATGAGCAGCAAGGAAGTCGGCGATGGCTTGCCTTTTTATTGCTTTCTGAGGAGTATAGATTATATCAAATTCAAGAAGCATGAAATCCCATCTTGCCATTATACCGGCTAGGCTTGCTTTGGTCATTAAGTGTTTGAGCAGATCGACCTTGGAGATCAGCATAACCCAATGAGAGAGCAGATAGTGTGCGAATATCAGAGTCATGCATTGCTTTTCGATCGGGGAATAGTTGTGTTCCGTCCCGACTAAAATTCGACTGATCCCAGCAGAGGGAATTTTCTTTTCCCTCCTCGTTGTTTTGGGCAAGGAGCGCACCGAGTGACTCATCTAGCGCGGTAGTATAGAGAATCAACGGTTTATTTAGAATAGGAGAAACAAGCACTGGAGGGTGCAACAAGTATTGTTTGATACTTTCGAACGCTTCTTGATATTCGACATCTCAGACAAAGGGAGGTCCCTTCTACATGAGCTTTGAGAAAGTCCAACATCTCCTCGATAGGTTCGAGATGAACCTTCGTATGTAAGCGAGTTTGCCGAGAAAGGATCTTAGCTGCGTCAGATTCTTTGGAGGAGGTATCTCCATAATGGCCTTTATTTTTTATGGGTCAACTTCGATCCCCCGATGTCGGACTATGAAGCCGAAGAATTTTCCCGACGACACGCCAAAAGTGCACTTCAAAGGATTCATTTTCAGACCGTGTTCCCTCAGTCGGGTGAAAACGGTCCTGAGATCTCGGATGTGATCGATCTTGGCTTTAGTCTTGACGACCAAATAATCAACATAACATTCGACGACTTTATGGATTAAATCATCAAAGATTTTGGTCATTGCCCTTTGATATGTGGCGCCTGCGTTCTTCAGTCCAAACGGCATCACTTTGTAACAGTATATGCCGATCGGGGTTCGAAATGTTGTATGCTTCTCATCCTTAGGCGATATTTTTATATGATTGTACCCAGACGAGCCATCCATGAATGTGAACAGCTCATAATTTGAGGTATCGTCGACCATTATTTTCATGACCGGTAACGGGAAGTTGTCTTTAGGGCATGCCTTGTTAAGGTCTCTGAAATCGACGCAGACTCGAATCTACCCATTCTTTTTCACTGGGATGATGCATGCAATCTAGTCCGCATATTTCTGTTCTCTGATAAAACCGGCATCGATGAGTTTCTTAGTTTTCTCGATGACCTTTTCTTTTAGCTCATTTTTCATTCTTCGAGGAGCTTGTTTGACTGGCTTGGTATCAAGAGATATAGCCAGCTTATGCACGGCCACTTTAGGAGAGAGGCCATGCATTTCTTTTTACGTCCACGCGTACCAGTCAGCAAACTCATGTAGCAAGGCGACTATCTGCTCTTTCATTTCCTCTGACAAGAGTGGGCTGATGTAGGTCGGCCTTGGTTATTGGGCGTTCCCAAGTCAATCTCGGTTAGCTCGTCAAAGGTCGCTTGTCTGCTGTCTTCGAGATCTCGAGGGGCTTCTTCTAGCTCGGTTAGCTCGTCGTCATTATTTGACCTTTCGTTGCTTCACTTACATGAGTCATATAGCATGCTTTGGCATAAGGTTGAATGAAACCTATGCCCCGTCTATCCGGGATTCGTCCATCGATGAGTACTCAGACCTGAGGCGGATGCCACAGCCCCTTATAAATTTTCGCTTCGGAGTCCGTTTGATATAGCCGACATCCACACTTTTTAAAATATTCCCGCATCTTAGGTGCATAGTATCTGGGATTGAGGACGGCTCTTATGCTTCTCTCATAGGGAAGGCACATGACAGACAAATTGTTCGGGTACACGACAGGGTTTGACCCATAAAACATGATTCCCTTCTGTCCATTCTTTCTTCCTAAAATGTAGGTTTTCAGCTGGTCCACAGTGGAGACTGACAATGCATTGAGATCTTTGCACATCTGCTCCGACACTCTTGTGATGGCTAGGGGTCCTTCTGTAATTTTGAAGGTTTCTCTTAGTTTCTCTTTTTGCATGAGAGCTCAATCTGCACAGCTGTTGCAAGTCGGGTCCTCTTCCTCTGATTCTTCAGTGTCGCTGCCTAAACGAGGACGGATTTTGCTGACGGATGGGCCTTCAATACCAGACTCGTCTGTATCGCTACAGTAATGAGGGTGAGTTTTATAGAAGGACGGACTTCCAGCGTCGGACTCATCAGTGTCACTGCCGAAACGTGGACGCACTTGGGGGTTTTTTACTTTTGAAAGTGACAGCCAGCTCAGATTGACTTTCGAGTTTCGGTGACGTTCTGTCTTTGGTCAGTCGTGGCTCAATATTTTGGGGGTTCACGAAGTACCAAGAATCTTCATATCAGACTTCATGCATACCGAACGGCTTGATGTTTCCGTCAATACGTCTGTCTTCACCATTTTTAGTATACTTTATGCATTGATAGAGAGTTGACGGAACGATACCGTAATCGTGGAGCCACGGCCGTCTCAGGAGAATTTTCTAAGATGTGTCGGCGTCGATCACGTATATCTTGACTTCGGTTTGTAGGTCCCTAAACCTGATCGACAGAGCTATGGATTCCAAAACTTGCTGGCAATTTTGGTTGAAGTCTTGAATGGCAATCATTTCCCTTGACATGTGTCGAACGTCCATTGACAAACTCTTCAGAATCCGCAAGTTCATGATGTTCAATGAGGATCCAGGATCAATTAATATGCGATTAATCCGATCCCTGTCGCTGTACCCGGTCACGTAAAGCGGCCGGTTATGCTCGGCTGTTCCCAGTAGCAGGTTTTTGTCCTTAAACGTGACCGCGGCGGCATGCAGAGTGTATTGGGTTTCTTTCATATTAATTCCCGCAAAGCGAGCCTGGTACCGTTCGGGGTTTTGTAGAGCGTGAATGAGAAATCTCTAAACTCCTTAGATAATACCAAGGCATCGGAGATGCTCAGGAGAGACGGAAGCTTCCGGAGCTGGGCCAAGACATTATAGTTCATTAAGGAAGGACTCGAGTTTTCATGAGATGGCTCTCCGCCTTCTTCATTAGCGACCCGTTTTAACTTTCCTTTTGGGGTGTTGTCTTGATTTGGCGGTAGAGCCCTACCATTGTATTTGGTTGGCCTTTGTGGCGAGCTCCTCGTTCTTTTCGGAAAAACATAGCTCTTCCTCGTAGCCGCTACCAAGGTGGACGACGTAGCAGGTCACCATATGGATCTCGTCATTGGAATTTTCTTCTAGCTCCTCCAGAATTTCTGTCGCTTCTACGGGGAAGAACTCCTTCAATTGAATTAAAGTTCTTTTCTTTTGTTCATGGTCTTCAAGGGATTCGATATATTTTTGAATGGTCGATCTCCCTGCAGACTCTTTTTCGCTTCGAACCGCACCTTTCCTTTTCTTCTTTAGCTTTTTGGATTTTGAGCCCGATTGAGCCAAAGTGGTAGAGGGAACGATGGGCTCTTTCTGCCCCTTCCTTCTGTTCTGGGCTCTTTCTGAAGTAGATTTAACATTTTCTTCGTCTTATTAGAGATGTGCATACTCAAGGAGGCTGCGGCGAGAAGGATTCATTTCTCAGGGCAGCGGATTCAACTGTATGCTCTCAGAAGGCTTCAGCTTCTGTTTGTGTAAAGTTGGTGGTTGCAACTTGATTGTTCACCAACACACTCTTGGAGAGTTCGATCTCTCCGGTCTTGTATTGCTTTTCGATCCAGTCTTTGAAAATATAGCAATACTCGATCGCATGGCTCACCACTATGTGGTACGGGCAATACAGGGGATTGCCTATCATTTTTGCTTCGTGAGGTCTCTTCGACTCCGGCAATTGTAGACCGTTGTTCAATGCATCTTTAAATATCTTGCGGACCTTATCCCTTCTAAAAGAGTACAGCTTGTTCTTCTTCTCCTCTAGGGAAGGCTTTTCTCCTCCTAGCACTGGCTTTCGAGCCCAGCCTGTTTTTATCCACCCACCTTTCTCTTATCTTCACTGTCAGACGCATTGAAGGCGTTGGTCTTGTTGGAGCTTCCACTTTTACGGTTGTCTTTTCTGCTCTTCCAAGACTTGTCATCCTGAGAGTCTGGGGTAGACTCTTATTTCGAGCGTTCCAACATTTGAACTCTTTTGGTCAGCTCTTGAAATGTCTTGAGTCATACTGTACATAAGAATGGGACCATCCAATTGCTGAGGTTCTTAATGAGGAGGCTGACGGACTGGTCCTGCTCTAGCGGTGGTTCGCACTTGACAGTGAGGTTGCACCATCTAGCAATAAAGCCCGTGTTGCTTTCGTTTTTTCCCCGGTTTGGTTCTTACGAGGTCAGCAATAGAGATTTTTTCACTAACACTCATGAATCTTTGCTGAAACAGAGACTCCATTTGGGTATAAGTAGGGACGGACTCGTCTGGTATGCTCGCATACTAGTCGAAAGCAACACCGGTCAGGTTATTGACAAACTGACGAAAGAGTGCATCATTGCCCCATGTATTTCCGCACGACGCTTTAAAGTAGGCGACGTGCTGATTTGCGTTTTCCGTCCCGTCAAATCTTTCGAACTTAGGAATGAAGTAGCCGCTGAGGAACTCGATCATATCGTACTGTGTGGGATATGGCTGCCCACTACTGCTAATTTCTTTCCGAGCTTTGGCTTCGGCCACCAATGTTTTAGCCTTACCGGTGACCAAATCCATTATTCGAACTTATGTTAGCGGGATAGTGCCATCTGGGGCCAAGGCGTCTCCAGAAGTGGAATGTGGGCAGCTTTCGTGCGGCTCGCCCATACTTGGACCTAAAGAGACAGGCATCGGTTGCTTCGGGTCGTTATCGCCCGACTCATGAGTAGAGACATTGTAACACCCGAGCCCAATACTACTATTTTCTGTTATTGGTTGAGCATTAGATATTACTCATTTCATTTATCTTGCTTATTTGGGTCTTACTGTAAAATTTTATCTGGCTAAGTCATTCTGCATATAACAAATTTTAGCACCTAAAATAAAATTGGAAATATTCATCTTGGCCTACTTGACACCCTTAGCCTCGTGGTAGCGTCCGTGCATTGTGTTCTCGTCCCGTTCAGTGAAACGGGCGAGTTTGGATGGCTACGTGCACGTGCGTGTGTCCGTTTTGGGAGTATGCTTTTTAATCATAAAACATTTCATTTTAAAATTTGGAACCCGCCTAAAATCCTATTATTTGAATTTCGAATTTTTGGACCCAACCCGGGCGCAATTTGGAAATGTTTCATTTGGCGCCAAAATCCTAAATTTTAATATTATTAAAACCTTCGCATATATTTTTCTAACTAATCTGATATCTTACTGTTCATTACCTATCTTTTAAATCTTTAAGTTAACCATATAATATTTTTACAATCTTTTATATCCTTCTCAATTTATTCTCTCAGCCAATCGCAACCTCCCCTTTAACCCCGTGGGCCCCACTTTCTCTCTCTCTCTCTCCACTTTTTCCTCTCTCTCCCTCTCCCTTATATATTCTCTCGTACTTCTCTTTATCATTTTTCTCTTCTTGCTTCATGTCTCGTTTCTCATTTCTTTTAACTGTTCTTTTGTTGCCGGAATTCCGTCGTGCCGGTGACGTTTCTCGACGTTCCAGCGAGATACCCCGACCCGTGTGGTTCCTTTGTTCGTCGTTTGGGTTCATTCCGTGAACCGTGCGCCGTCGCGAGTTTTCCCCGCCGACGGTTAACGTTCCGTTTTCCCGATTCGCGACCCATCGAGGCAAGTTAATCTTGCTACATGCTATATACTTTTATAATCTTCATTTTATAATGTTATACATTTGAAAATCTTATAGTTTACATATGAAATGTCGTTGAAAAATCGGATATGACAAATCTGAAATTTACTGTACACCTTATCTTATAAAATTCATTATAAATCATAGAAAAATCATTAGTATACGTTCTTTAGTTCGTTACGAAGCTAATTCAGAATACTATAAATCTATGAAATATTTACTTGCAAAATAAATTGTTTAAATAACGTAAAATGCAAATGAAAATGCCTTTAAACTGCTGTCCAGGGAAATTCCAGCAGCAAACTTTCAACTTTGAATATTCATAACTTTTTGTAGGGATAACCTGAGATGCTTATACTTATAAAACTGAAAACCTTATTGAATTATCTTTGTTTTGGTATAAGATACGTCTCTTTTGAAGAACGTTTGTTATTTTTAAGCTATTTTACAAATTAGGGTGACGCTGAATTTCTGAACGGAACCTTCTTGTGCATGGTTAATCAATACATCTTTTATAGTTACTAATCGCTTTGAATATGCTATCCATATTAATATTATTATATCAATATTTATATCGCATATTGTTTAGTTGTACATCCCACATTACCATTTTACAGTTTTATAACTTTTCGGATACCCGTTTGCATCTATCGCATTTAAGATACATATAATTGCAAGCATAGATCACACTACTACATAATAATATGATATTAACACTCCATGTTTAATAAATTGCATCCTAATTAATATTGGAACTATAAATGTAACCCTAATCGATAACTGTGCATCCATATCCTTGAAATTATATTTATTTACATATCATATTACATGTTCCAGTTTATTGTTCTGATAGTACTCATGCTTGTTTATACATATGCTTATGTTAGTTTGATTATGAGCACCCACATGACATCTTGCGCTTCCTGACATGACCTGTTACACTTCCTACTTGACATGATATGGTACCGTACACTCTTGACATGACATGACACCTTTATACATTACCTGACCTGTTACCTGATCTCATGCCTAATGCCGACAAACCCGACTATTCCTGCTGTCGATCCAGACAGACCTACTCTTACCGAATTTTGTGTTGGCATTAGTCCTTGACTACTGAATACCTGACCTGACATACATAGCTTGGGGGTATGGGGAAATCAAAGGTGAAACCGACTTGTAACTCAACAGTTCGATACATTGATCTGATCAGTCTTACGGGCTTGGCCAGCTCCGGAGTGTTGATGCTGACATCACTCGTCCATCCTACTACCTTTTACTGCTTAGCGGCACGTCTTGGATTCAGCCCCGAGGGTTTTGACCGTGGTCCCGGGCACGCACGGGATACTATTGAGTTACATCGACGATTCATCAATTGGTTTCAAAGACTTTAGAATAGAAAACCTGTTAGAACAGTTTAGTTACCCACTGCACATTGCCCTGCACTGTTGTTTCATATTACTGCTTTATTCATGTTTATCCCTGCATTGCTTATTACCATATTCATATTATATTATTGGTTGACATGACGCGCTGACGTCTGGGTTTTGCATGGCCCAGATTCTTTACCACTGTCGACGACTGAGCAGGAGTACTTCAGCCAGCAGGCTGATTTGTGAGTTCTGTAGTGGTTAGTTCATTTATTGCATTTTATTTCCAGGTGTGATCCCGCATTACGGGACGTACCTTTCTATTATTGCATTGGATCATTTGCTTCCGCACTTATTTATCATTGACTCTTGTTATTATGGACTTGGACATGTATTAGATTAGTTTATTATCTTGTTCTTGATATCCTTACAACCGTAATGTGACTGTGGATGGATACTTCCTACCCACAGGTAGCATGGTTGGCTATGTCACGTGCCCAATCTTGCGCACTCTGGGAAGCGGGGCGTGACAGACATGTGCTTGATTGGAAAGCGTCCGAGCAATTTGAGTCGTGAACTGCATCACAACATTCGTCATGTCATCAATTTTTTAGTAAAGCTTGGCAATCTCTTTATCTTTGCTCCTAAGCCGTTTTCGAAGCTCTTAAAGTAGCTCTTGCTCGCGGTCCTGGGGCGGAAAGTCGGCTCTTCTTCGCTGTCCGAGCTTGATTCCACATGGACTGAGGGGTCGTTCTGCCTATCGGCCTCATCGGGAGGGTTTTCATCGTCCAGCGGAGGTGGCTAATCTTGGAAAACGGCAACCACATTCAAGCCAGATTGAGCTTGGGATGTGGTGGCCCCATCCTTGCTTTTGCTGCGCAAGTTGTCGTTGGGACGCGTGCCCGCCATATAGACCGTATGGGTAATATATCCGTCATCTTTTCATCCTAGGCAGCTGATTTTGCGGACTGATGTCGTGGCCTTTCTTTTTCGGTAACGGGCAATCGACTGAAGGCGGTTGGCCTGACCGGGTTCTTGAATAGTGCTGGCGCTTCCTTTTTGACTTTGCTCCGCTGTTTTCACGCGGCACAGAATGCCCGATAGACTCTTGAGGAGACGGTGTCATGCTTTCTCTATTGGGGCTGGGACACGTCTCTTCATAGTATCGTTCAGACTGTTGTCTTCTTGATTTTGGCGGTCATGGCGTTTTTCTGAACCCACTTCAGAGGTTCGAAGAAATTGCTGAATTTTACGGCCGATTCAGCCGCCGTCGTCGGGTTGACCCTGCTCTTGGAACCTCATAAGATTCCACTTGGTCGGAGTCCTGGCCTTCTTGTTGGCTCGATACCTGAGCCACTTCGGTTTCAACCTTTCTGTTCTGAACACTTGGCAGGCTACGACTCTTTGGGAAGTCTCCGTAGACCGAGCGATGGAGAGCTTTGGAGATACGCCTGATTATGCACTTATTGGAGTCGTCGCCTGAGCTCATCCGCGACGTTCAATGATCCCCTTTGTACCGGCAGTCTTGTCCCCAGCTGGAGCACCAGAGAGTCGTTCGGGCACCGTCTTAAGTTTGGGTTGTGGTGCCTTAGCGATCACAACGTTCGGTCTCTTGCCCTTTGAGACCGGTTTGGCCATCTGGTTTGTCGGGATTTTTGCCAGATGGGCGCTTCCGGTAGGATAGATGATGACGGAATCAAATTGACGGGGTGACTCCTTCTATTACCGGTTGAGACTTGCAGGGAGAACCACGCGGGCGTTAATCTTGATCACGTAAGGAATCAGAGTCGCGTCAGAAACGAAGCTCGTCTGGGGAGACATGATTGCTGAGTTCGAGATTGTGACTGAAAGCTGTTAACCTGTACAAAAATAATATGACTTCAGTACAAGCAATCAATATATATGTTGATTGAGTTCGTATGAAAGTTTAACCCAAAATATGGAAGAAGAGAAAGGGTCCCACCGGGCGTGCCAGAATATGTAGGGTGTTTTTCGTCACCCCATTGAGATAGGAAATACGTGTCGCTTGTCAGGCGTATCACAGATTCCTCTTGTCTGGGATAGGCTGGGGTTTATTGATTGTGGGTATTTGAATCTCCGACAGCCGCGGACTAAACTGCCGTTAATTACCTCTCGTTTTTGGAGTGAGAATCTCCGATTGACGGGTAAAACTGGTCATGCGAACTCAATGTGCAGTGTGTGTGTCGTGTTTTGAAGGGGACTTGGACGTATCGGGGGCTTCGCAGAGTTTACGGGGGTCCCGCTGCCCGGATAGCTAGTTGGGGGTCAAGGGGGCTAGCAGCCCCCTTGCGGGGTGCGGGCAGCGTCCCGTTAGAAAAAATTTCTAACAAGGGACGTGTTTTGAGTATGGAGCGTGAGGGAAAAAGAGGGGTGAGAAGCGTCCTAAGGACGCGTGAATGGCGTGTGGGCCTGGGCGGCCTTGGGTCACGTGTGCGGCGCGTGACCGGTGGAAACACCAGCAGAGAGAGGGGCTTAGCTCTTGGACTGGGAGTTGAACTCCCGAGGAGCTTTGGAGTTGAACTCCTAAACATGAAATAGGTATAGATTTGGAGTTAAACTCTTAAAAGATTTGGATTTGGAGTTAAACTCTTATGTAATAAATTGCATGTGGATTTGGAGTTAAACTCCTTAAAGGCTTGGATTTGGAGTTAAACTCTTAAAAGGTATGGATGTGGAGTTAAGCTCCTTTGAGAATTTGGATTTTGGAGTTGAACTCCTCGAAGATCTTCGAAGATGATTAAAAGGGATCCATTTCTTCTCTCTGGAGCCCCGGATCATCCTAAAGTGGGATTTTTGGAGTTGAGTTTTCTTCCTACTCTCCTTTTGCTGGATCTTGGAGAAAAAAAGATGCGGGAATAAAAATCTCCCTTTTAGGGATTTGATGTGAGATCTGAACTCTCCTTCAAGGGTTTTATGGTGAAAAATTATTTTTTTTTGGAAAAAGAAGAGTTAAACTCTTGATTTAATTGGAAAAGAAAAGGAAGAATTTGAGAGAAAGGAGATGGAGGCACAAACCCTAGAATTTTTTGAGAGAATGAAAAGTTCTTGATTTTTCATTATATTTGTCTTTTATAGGCTACACACTTTACATATAGCCCCTTGGGCTCCTCATGCCTCATGTGCTTATTTTTTTTTTGCACATAAGCCGTGGAGTTTATAAAATTTTGGCTTTTTGCCCATATTCCATACATTTATTTCTAAAAAAATACATTAAACCAATATATGACTTCATTCTTTTTCTCATGAGACCGGTCCCTTCCATGCTCGGTCTTGATCTGGGCTTGGGCCCACTTGACTTAGGGTTCACTTTGATTTTGACTTGGTCAACCGGGATGTAATTTTTGACCCTAATAATGTCAACACATAGCTTAGTCATCCTCTACATAACATAATTATGGCTATGAAATGAATTATAATATTTTACATGATATTTTACATATAACATAATATATTTAGCTTATGATAGTATACCAAAATTGTTACAATACAGGTTACATGTTTCGCAAACATGACATGTTGTATTTAACATTTGGTATAAATCATTAGGCTATACAAAATTTGGTCTAACCAAGTAAATTCATGATAAATATATTTAGCCTACACTTGGCATAAATAAGCTCATTTCATTTAAGCCAACGATTAGTCGGTGCTTGTCCATATTGATTAAACTACATGTATATCTCATATACATATTTAATCAAAACAATACTATGCATCAACATGCGTATATCCAATTCCATAGCATCATTTACTGGATAAGAGCATATCCTCGGATAAGAGCATTCTCTGTGTGGGACTCTAAAGGCTCGACGGTACGCTAGCGGTGGGTTAATAGGATTACACGAATCCGCTTACATCCGAAACACACAAGACATGAGTAGAACACATGCAACACGCATATTACACGTACACAACATGTTCGATATGTATCGTACAAGTGTCGGTGTACCATACATGTCCGGCACGGACACAACAGCCAATTGTAAGTGTCCGTGCAATCTAGATGAGGTTCATGCAGTGACAAGGTAGTCGTTATCGAGTAACCGTACTAGTTTATTAAAGTAGGTCGTGAAAGATGTTATAGGAATTCCAGAGTGATATGCCTTCAAATTTAAGTGGTGGGGCATATGCATTATCTTATAGTGCTGCTTGTGCACGCCTACAGCCTTTCATGATAAGGGATGCACTCCTGCACATGCATTTAAGATTCAGCTACAACTGTTATTCTGCATTTGATTTCTATGTTACTGACAACATCTGCATAGTCAAATAATCACTAATGTATCTTCTTTTTTTGCTTGTTAACTTGTCTCTCAAGTCCTCTGCAATCTTCAAGTTGGAAGTCCTAACTAAGAAAATGTAATGTGTAAGTTCTGCTAGATATAAGTACATGTTTGATGTTAGATTGTTTATCATCAATCTTTGACATAATCTAAGTAGCACTGATTACAATTCATATTTGGTACTACTGGAATGCGGCAATATACAATTTCTTAGAGTTCTATAATATGATTCACTGGAATAGTATTTTTATTGTTGTTTCCACACACTGACGCTAAAGCCACCCCGCGCATGCACACTGAGACACATACAGTGAGTAGTAACACCAACACATGTACTTAATAATAAAGTTTATCATTTTAGCAGGTTTAAATTGTGATCACACATACTTCCCAAAATTGCAAATTATATTGTTCTTCCCCCCCCCCCCCCCCCTTTAACTTCCTCCCAGTTTAGTAGATTTACTCATTTTATTTTATTATGTAAAATAAAGTCCCCTCCTTCCCAATCATCTGTCTTGTATGAATTTTTTTAATAAAAAAATTCCATTGGCATGCAGCCAGCTATCATCCATTACTTCGCCATTTTAGTGCACTGCCCCACCATATCGCGTTGGTGCTTTGCTTCAGTTGTAACAGTGTGCTACTTGCTGAGAAATATAATAGACCATCTCACAAAATATATTGGTACATGCCCTAGGCTTTTCACTCAGGTTCACAGTTGTTTATTATGGAGCACACTCTGCAAGCTGAAACATGGGAGTGAATTAGGTAAAGTTAATTTCCATAATAATTGTCTGCATTGTTTTTGAACTGTTACTATTTGAATCAAGATCGGATGTTACTATTTGACAAGGAGCTTTCTTAGGGGGCGGGGATTCTTTAGTCTGTATAGAGTATCATATGAATGTCTATAAACAAACAACTAGGATACGGAGCAGTCCAAAAGTTGGTCGTGCAAGGTGCGGGCTTATGTGCGCGCGCGCGTGTGTGTTTTAGTTATGTGGATATTCTACATAAATTATATTTAGCCATTCTTCTTATTAGGTTATGTTGATATTCAGCATAAATTGTATTTAGCCATCCTTCTTATTAGGTTAGTCTAAAGAAATGACGGCATCAAGGCATAATTCTTGTTGTCATGGCACTATCTTTATTCAACTCAGAGTAAAGCTAGCTAGATTTTGCTTGGTGGGTATAGTGGAACATGAGTGGGTTGATAATGGTGGTTAATTTATGCTAGGTATATGTTGATTGGGCACTCCATTACTTGGAGATAGCCAAGTGCACGACCTGTGACACAATACTTCAGCTTCCTTTATCCTTTTGCTGCTGCTGCTGCTGCTGCTGCTGCTGCGATATTCGTGATGCAATATCAACAGTTGCTGATAGTGAACATGTCTCATATCGTATGTCACAATTATTGGGGCTGTTAAAACAACCAGTGCCTGTAACTTTTTGTTGCGGTGTTTTGCAGAGTTTACAATTCTCACTGGACCTTTTTATTATTGTTTTGACTTTATTTCTATCGTTTCCTCAGTGCAACGGACGACGTTTTTGAACAAGGATTATGTAGATTATGTTGTTACTAGGTCGTCGAGCTGATGCTAGTTTCTGAAATGCTCACAGCAAGAGGTTAAGACCACCGCCGGATGTGTGTTGTTTGTTGTTTACTTTTTGTATGCAATTTGATTTTAGGTGTTGGCATTGGGAAACCAGCATTTATTTTTCTTTTCATAGTTTATTTGTGGAAATGTTAGCTAGTGTCAAGATTTGGGAGCCTTGCATCTCCTGTGTCACCTATGTATGTTTGATCTGAACCAAATAAATGCCATATTAATTATGTCCTATTGTTGAATAATGTCTCTATGCATGTATAATTCTTCTTCTTTAATTGATGAAATTTGGTTGTATATTGAAGCTGAAACTAGTTTGCTGAACGCTGCAATTGCAGGGCTGTGAATTTGAAACACATGCTTAAGCTTGGAGTCTACCTACATTAACAAAGTGATATCAAACGGTCATTCCTTTTCCTTCCTTTCATAAACGAATCAAATTTTTACATAATGGTTTCTTTATCCGGTGTATTTGTCATGATATCAGCCAATTTCATTGATATTCAATTAAAAGTATGGTAAAAAAAACCCACCCCCTGAAAGAACTGGAATCAGAAGAACCGTCTCATGCAGATTTTACTGTATCGGAATCAATATAAATTACATCACAGCGCTCACAAGTTACAACACATTGCCAACCAAAAAGTAAAAGAGAAGAAAGAAGGGCAGAACGCACATGAGCTTTCTGTTCTTTGATATGTTTTTTTCACCCCATGTTGACACAAAAACCGCACACATCATTATGAAAAGGGGTCATAGAAGCATCAGGAGGGTTTTTCTACGGTGCTTTTCACCTCGTGCTTTCTAAAGCGTGCAAGAAGTCCCTGCAAGAAAGAATGGAGAGAGAGAGATCTTTTATAAACCCTATATTTTTCTGGACTTGGAAACACCAAACAAAAAGCATGGACAGACACCAGCGGCTAAGTTGACCTAAATTAATAAAGTTTAGGACATGTGATGTGATGTAGGGTATCTAACCCCAAGTGTCAACTAAGCTTATCTTTTGTTTCCTAATATATGCTATCTATATAGATATGTGCATGCATTTCTTGCTGCATGTCCATCATGTCTCTAATTCTCTATCCTTGTTGATGAATTCTCAAGGTTCTGTTACCAACATTACTATACAGATAATGGGGAGTATATAATGCCATTTTTTTTACCAGGTCGGGACACATGATAATCATTCATGAGTTCTCACTTTACCTTTCTAAATTCAAGTGCGACTAATGCATGTCGTTGCAAGATAATCATACATATAGATCAAGAGATGGCAAGAGATGGTGTTGTATCATGTCATCCGCCAATGTAGGAACCTCCTACAGTGACGTTTTATAGCCCATTTTATCTAATGTATATGGCTCTTTGTAAACTCTCTATGAAAGATAAGTGAACACAGAGAGATCAAGACGACCGGTTCGATCATCAAAATATATATTAACAGATAGTTAACATTTAAGATCTAGGCTCTCTACGTTTTTTTTTCGTCGTTTCTAGAAACATATCTGCTCCAGTCAATCAAAAATAAAAGAGGACATGTGGGATTTTTTAGGGTTTTTAATTAATTGTATGTGAAGCACAAGATGGCACCAAACAACCATACAAGGCTAACAATAGACGCACATTAATGAGGAGATTGCAACGTCCAAGATCATTAAATAGTTGATGAGGTAATAGCTTATCAAGATGTTTAATAAAATATAAAACATAATGAACTTACAGCATGGTGATTGCAGGCCACACCAAATCCAATATGTGATGGAAGAGAAGAGGGTAGATTTATGATTTATTTTTCATTTTTGTTTAACAATATTTAACCAAAATTTGATGCAAAGGCGTAAGCAAGCAACAAGTGTTATTTGCAACCATAAGCATTATTACGAGTGGTATGGTTAGGGGTGTTAAAAATGCTTGAAGCTCAGAAGTCCGGATCGGATTGGCTTGATAATAGCTCCTTCAAGCTTGTTTGATGGTTTATCAAGTTGGACTTGAACATAAATTGAATTTCAATAAAATAAACGAACGAACAAACATGCACATAGACTATTCGAAGCTCCGCTCGCGATTGTGTTTTAGCCTTGGCTCGTTTAGGCCTCATATGGGTTTGGATACCTACGGCTTATTTAGTATTTAGCAGGAATAATAAAATAAATTTTAAATTTTAAATTTAGATCAAATTTATTAAGTAGCCAATATTAACTCGGAACTTAGATCATAAAAACCATTTAGTCAAATATTATCATGCAAAAATATCGAAGAATCTATATATCGGAAGGATTTTAACAAAAACACTAGCTCCTTCGTCTAATAACAACAACGATATATCTCACTGTTCAATTTGTCCGAAATAATATCAAACATCAATATATTTTTTAATATATTTTTGCAATTATTCGTAGCTATTTTTATAGATTTTATATAGGCTTGATAAACCTCAATGCAGGCATCAGGCTCGGAAGCTCGTTCGAATTCGTTCGACAAATACACAAGTCGAGCTTGATCAACGTGTTCCTTAGCTTGTTTAATTAAATAATTGAACCGAGCCGAACAGCCTAAACTCAACTCGCATAACAGCCCATAGTAAACTCAAAACAATTGTTGCCTCCTTATTTCTTTTAGTTCAATTCATTATAATCATAATAAAAGTCAAAAACAACCAAACAATGAATTTGTAGTCATCTAATGACAGGAAAAATTGCATGCATCACATTTATAATGCAACAAACCTAAATTTTCTTGCTGTGGCAAACCAAAAAATTATCTTTAAGACTTAGGTAGGACATAAGGAAATCATGGAATTGATATATTTTCCCCAAAATTCCCAGCAAGAATATTACCAAGAAATTTCAGGTATATATATCACCAAATATATATAAGATCCAATAGCTGCCTCATGAACACATAAAATCACCACACAAACACAAAGTGACAGTACTGTATATTCCAAACAATATGTTATATATGGTGAAAGTAGATGGGGTGTGGTTTTGGGGGGGGGGGGGGGGGGGGGGGGTTGGGGGGGGTGTAGACATGCATCACCTAAAAAACGAAAACATTGAGCATCATCTTGAGAAAAAGACACACAATCAAATCTCAAATATTAATCAGTTGTGCTTCTCTTGAGTATATATGTAGTCAATGTGAGCATAGAGAGTCCTCCTCATCAAGCAATCATCCTCTCCAATTCCTTCACAATCTTCAACAATATCATCAACAACCTACATACAAAGAAAAAGAATAAAACAAACTCAAAATAGTCACAAGATATATAAAAATAAAAGCCTGAAAAATATTTTTTTTTAAAACAATAATTTAACAACCGTATATATAATCAATCCTAGTAATTAATAAACTCAATCTAACACCACACACACTACACACACACCTCTTGTTGTTTTGAATCTTCTTTGGAATTGAAGACCCAACCCTAGTTGCTTGGGTTAATGAAATAGAGAGGAGTTAGAATTAATAGAAAGAAATTTGTATGTTTAGACATATTTGCACTAGTTTTGTGGAGAGCTTGAGGAATTGGGGAGAGCCAAGGGGAGTTTTTTAAATATATTTATTTAATGGGGGAATAGGCAAATGGTTGGGGAGTTTGAAGAGCTTTAAATAGTAGACCCCATTCAAATGTATTAATACCTTTTGTTGGGGAAATTATTTTATTCATAATTGTTCTTTTGGGTAAATATGAGCATTGACGACAAGTTGGTTCATGCGGCCGTTTGGTTGTAGGATTTGTGTGGATTTTGTATTTTTTGGATTGTAAGTAAGTTTGGATTTTGTTGTTTTTAGTGGAGGCCCATAATAAAACAAGGATCCTCACTCAAATCTTTTTTTTCTCTTACCGGATCCTTCTTGAAGATTCAAGCAAAATATGTGGGGCCCACTGCACTTTATATATTAAAAAAATAACTTTCTTTTTACCTCTCTTTAAAATCCTCAAATCCAAATCTCACTTTTTTTTTCCTAACCGAACAAGGATTACAGGTATCTACAAATCCAATACTTGGAATCCAATATTAGGAATCCATATCAACCAAACACAAAATTAGCCAATCCAAAGAATTTCAATTGTACCATTCGGGAATCCAAATTTCACAATCCTACAACCAAACAAACAAATAGGCTCATCAAGCTCACAACATAGCCAACATAAATCACATAAAGAAGAGATAGCACACATCGGATATACATATATGGTTAGGCCAACCCTAGCTTGCATTCGTGAGGCAATAGTTTCAAATTAGGTTACATCATGATATAATTGTGCGCGCCAAGAGACTCTATACTCTTACAACTCACATATATTTCTCATCTCTCATTTTTCTTTTTTATTCTCTCTATACAAAAGAGGAGGCCATTCAAACCCAAACTTGAGACTACATCTTACATCTTGGCTCTAAGCCCCCATCTCTCTCATTATGAATAGTTATCGGTTTGATCTATTTGATCCATTGATCGACCTGTAATTACAGGTTTCACGGGTCAAAAGTTTACTATCCATTTAAAAAAAATTGCACCTGACCCGTCCATTTAAAGTATCACCGGATCATCTCGATCCACAGGTTCATTGGTTGTATCTGGCCCACATTTCTTTGGTCAAACTCCCTTTGAGGGTTGGAATTTTGGTGTAAACCAAGGTAGAGTAGAAATTAACTTTTATCATAGTATGTGCTTCATGAAATATAGAATAATTATGTTATTATCTTAATCTGTTAGTTAAGCGCCCCCTTTAAAGTGGTTTGATTTCTGATGGAGCAAATTAGATTGGTTTGAAATCATTTTATATAGCTCTCCAAAAAAATAAAATAAAGAAATGGCATCGGTTCTGGTAGTTTTGGGTTAGCAAAAAGTCGTAGGTATCTGAGTATACTACTTTCAAGCGGGATATATTTTGCATAGTTTATTACTCTATTAATCATAACTCACAAAATATATGAAGAACTTCATAAAGATTTTGATTACTTTTGTTCATTTATTTTTCTTTGATTGCATTAATGAACAGGTTAGAGACTAGATTTAGAGACTGAATGCAAACGCAGGGCTGGACATGTGAGTTGCCTGCATCACAAGCCTTAGCCGGGTCAGGGTTTGTCAGCTTCACCGCTCGGCCCTCTTTCATTATTCGAGTGCCGGACTTGACTTCTGAGTCGCTCGGTCGTTTGCTACTATACCGAGCGGTTCTGAAAACCTCTCTTGGACAAGATCGGTCTTAAAACCTCAACCTGAGCTCATGGCTGGACATTTGAGTGGCTCGTGCCTATGGCGTAAAGCTCGATCGGTTGATAATGATTCAAAATTATAGGCCTAGCCCAAGATTTGAAGCCTAGATTGAGTAGGAATCGATGATTAAGATTTAAATCAATTCTTAATTTAAATCTTAAGTTGTCTCTTTGTAATCTAGTTTAAATCTAAGTTTTATCTCTAAATTGATATAGGCTATAAATATAAAGTCAAATATTCTAGGATTTAAAAAATAAACACGTAGCTCATATTCTCCACAATTAAAAAGGACAATCATAAAACTAAGAGAAAGAGAAGGAGAGATAAAGGAGACGTTTTTTAGGGTTAGAAATTCTTTGTATTGGGCGGTGATTGGTAAGGGCGTTCTCGTGTAATCCTTGCTTGATAGTGGAAATTCTCATCACCCGGATTGCAGGATTAGGTGCAGTTGCGCCGAATCTGGGTAAAATCTTGTATTTATGTTGTTTAGTGTGTGCTTCTGATAACTTGCGTTGTTTTGATAAATTTTTCGGTTAGTCATTTTCAGATAGTTTCGAATCACAACGATCCTGATAGATTTTATGTTACAACTTTTGGTGTGGTTTGTGATTCCTTCTAGGATAACTACACGATCTGGTCTAAGGCAATCTCGGCCATATCTTGATTGACGCTGCGCAATGTTGAGGGTTCACATGCCGATGGGACAGCCGAGGGTCGTTCCTTCATCCTATTATGATGTTTTTGTAGATTTAAAGGAATGTGTAGGCATTGCCTGATGGAGAAGCGCTATACTTCTCAAGTCTTGTTAAGATCTCGAGATCGGTGGACTTCTCAAGTCTCGTCAAGATCTCGAGATTATGGGGTAAAACAGAGGTGGCATTATGGGACCCACCCTCGCTGCTGGTCATGCGACCACATCTCCATTTTTCGCAAGATTTTGTTTTCGGATAGTTTTGTTGAAGTCTCGTAATGTAAATTAAAAAGAATTGTGGGTTTTACACTACCACAAATTATATCATCCTTAAATATTTTATTCATGAGTATTTATGTAGAGTGTTTTTCGTCAGCTCATGTGGATGGATGCGCTCGCGTTTCAGGGTTGCACAGATTCTCCCCGTTCGTGGTAGGCATGGATTTATTGATTGCGGAGATTCTAATCTGCAGCAGTCGCGGAAAAAACTGTTGTTAATTACCCTTCACTTTGACGCGAGAGAACTTCCTATTAATGGGTCATGTGGATCGTGCGAACTCATGCTGAAATTTGTGTATTGTATGTACTTTGTATATGGGGCCATGCTGGAGAGAGAGAGAGCGCTTTGTGCACCCGAAGGGTCGGGGTGCCCCCTATAGTTGGTCGGATGACCACCCGAAGGGTCAGGTGCCCCCTATAGTTGGTCGAGTGGCCACCCGATAGGTCGAGTGCCCCCACCAGGGTGGCCTCCCGAGATCGGGTGGCCTTCCCATTTGGATGACCTCCCGGGATCGGGCGGTTCCTTCTTTCTTCTCTTTTTTCTTCTTTGGTTTTCTTGCTTTGCTTAGTTTTATTAAGTTTGGAGTTTTGACAAAAATCCAGCAGTATAACCGCTAAATTATGTTGGTTTTTTTGATGAAATATTGACTGAAATTTATGTTTCTTTATTGGGTAAAGTACGGGTGAAAACCCACGTTCAAAAGAGGAAAGTACGAATCGAATTCCGCATCTTCGAGGGTTTCCCTGGAGAAAAACATGGGGTTTTCTCCTCTTTTGGGATCACACTCTACTTTTTTTGTTCTTTGATGTCAAAAGTCTCTCTTTTTATTTGGATCTTGAGTTTTGAAACTTGGATGAGAGAAAAGGACTCTTTTTCTTTCACGTATGCCTTGGATCTTATAGAGGAAGTGTTTCGAGAGATGAGCTCTTCTTCTTTCTTTTTGGTTTCTTGAGGAAGAAGATGAAGGAGATCCAAAGAATTTTTCTTTGTTTGGATTTGGTAGAAAAGGATGGTCTTCTTAATACGTATATGAGATTATTTTATGTTTTCTTTGAGAAAAGTGGTCTCTTTTCTCTTGGTTTTTGAGAAAGAAAATGAACCTTAATCGAGAGAAAATGAAGGCTCCAAGCAAGAAAATAGAAAGAGAAAAAGTTCTTATCATTTCTCATAGCCTTTTATAGCCTTACAATTTTACATTTAGCCCCTTAGTTTTACAAGTTTTAGCATTTTCCCACTTTTTCATATTTATGTGCACTCTTTTTGCACCTTAGTCCTTGAGCTTTACAAAATTGATTTTTGCCCGTTTTCTTTATATTCATCTCTACTTATTTACATATTAAATCTATTTATTATAATTTTCTCCTTCCATTTTCTTTCTTGGGTCGTGCTTGCTTGGGCTTGGACTGTTTTGGACTTGGGCTGAGTTGTTGGACTTTGACTTTGACTTCGAAAATTTAATTTGATTTTAATATTTTCATTTGGTAAGAATGGTGTAATTTTTCACCCCAACAATTTGGTAATCACAAACCAGTGTCAATTGATATCAATGTACTGTAATTCACATCCCTTGTGACATGGAGCAAGACATTGAGAGAATCGTGGGCATTCAGGGCTACATACCCACTACGGTATTGATCGAGGCATACATGCACTTTTTCTTTTCTTTCCTTCTCTCTTATTTCATGATGATATGATTCAATGATATCTATACACTTGTAATATAAAGTATATATATCAACACAATCGTTGGATGAAAGAGAGAGATGTTTCATTATAAGTTTTTTGGTAGGCCATGCAGCATGTGATACTTGTAACGTTGATGTGTTTATGGCACTTTTTAGCATTTTTTTTTATGTTATTCGATGCGAGAAATTAGTCGATATGTTGGATGTTATACAGCCAGATAGGAAAGAGAAAGAGAAGAAGAGTTTTGGGCACCTTTTGGACAACTTGGCGGTATCCATGTTCTTATTTCTTTATATTCGGCATACTGTAGAACTTTCCCTCTGAAGGGTTACCATAGCGTTCCGGCCATCTCACGTGGCCTAATGCGGAACAAAAAATTTTTTTACGATTAAAACTTGGCGCTAAACTAAACCCTAAAACCGGATCTTTCCATAAAACTAACTAGCTATACAAAAAGAGCTATCTACTGTGATAGAAACCTCACAAACGAACCATGTCCTTCGGTCTTCTTTCTTCATCCTTAGCTCCTTGCATCCACCTTGAACATGCTTGAACTCCAACTACTGCTCCATCGGTCCTCCGGATCGAGCTTGTTCTCCGGCCTCCTTTTGTCGTAGATGATCACCCCGGGGAATATGATCCATGGCTCTAGCTCTTTGCAATATGTCAAAGAGCAACTAGAGAACTTGGGATGCTAGTCCGAATGGTCTGGGATGTAGTGGGGTTGTCTAAGTGGTTAGCTATCTCTTTCTAACCTCTTCACTTGGTTCTCAACACATGAGAATGTTAGTGAAGAGGAAGAAGATGAAGGTGGAGCAAAGCAAGAGGAGGGAGGAACTTGAGAGAAAAATGGGAGCTCAAGAAATTATAAAGCATGAAGTGAGAGAAAATCACACATCTTGGTTTTGTGTGTGAATTCTTTCAATAATCTATTAACAACCATACTTCAATAGTAACTCCAAATGAATTATAAATTCATTTGTGAATTATTAAAGTATGGTCATCACCATTCCTCCCATACCTTTCACTTTCCACCTCATTTCCAATTATCAAATAAATGAAAAATACATAATGAGGTGGCCACCTTCTAGAAGGAAAACTGTAATAAATACGGATTCCAACTACTGTACAAATATACCGGCAATCAGATAAAAATCCGAACGCCCAAAAGAGATAGAATAACACGAAGAACGTAATACTATAATATATATATCGAAATACATATATGTAAATTATTAAATCAATACCTGATTTAATAATCCGCTCAAACCCGAGCCGGCTAGTATTACAAACTATCCGATCGAAAAACCGAGTACCAAGTACATCAATCGATCGAACCCTGCACGTATCCAATACGGCTATTACATCATTTTGCGGCTATTACATCATTTTGCCTGAATCAGGAAAACCCTCTGTGTGGGACTCTAAAGACTCGACGGTACTCTGGTAGTGGGTTTAACCACAAGCACGTCAGCGGCACTAGCTGTACGTAACGGCTACCCAGGTACCTGTCGAAAAGAAAGCCGATGAGCAAACTCATCCGGATCTCCTACTGAGCCTATCCAAGACAATATCCGTACAGTCCGGTCTCTTCGTCAAAGAGTATCGCATACCAGGTCTAGGGGATGGTGAACGTCAGACCCTAACAACCTGATAAGTCGTGCCGATGTGGCTCAGGACCAATCCGGGAAACTACCGATCAACCTATCAGTAAATCTCAAGTGCCTTGGCCAAGGTCTTATGGTCCTGACCAATCGAATCACAGTGCGATATCGACTCCCTATACCGGGAGAGACGAATCCCCGACAATCGCTCACTGCCTCCATGTGGCTCGGGACTGAACCCAACTAAAACCTGTTTGCACGACTCAGTAGAGCCGTGGTAGGGTAGTGATCAAAGTTCAGTGGGAACTCACACGAGAAAAATGCCGATCTCAGGTCCAAGGACTAACCTGTACACATGTCACCTGAGAACTTCCATCTGACGATAGGTATAGTACCATATGGAAGTTCTCGGCGAGTCCATCCAGTGTACTCACACCCAGTGAGCGCCTGTATACGATCTTAGGTGCATCAGACCAATGGCTGCGGGACCAACCATCCCCCGACGGGGAAAGAAACATACACACCAGTCTACTCTGGAGTATCAGTGCCCAGTCTCGATACTCACACGACTAGGGACCATTTAAGGACGTGCTTATGGACTACCCTGCTCCCACAAGTATGAACGCCATCACAACGCAGGTAGTCAAGCAAGATCCTAGGGGCTTTATCAACATGGAACCGCAATATGTAATAACGAGTATGACATATGCCATGTTAAGATAAAGACAAACCACAATAGTATACTACCGTATCGAGCCTTTATCAATATGTGCAAACCAGATATAATAACAATAAATACACATATCCCTGTTCCCCTCCGAACGGCGGCCGGGACGCGGGGACGTCCGTGCCTGAGGTTCGGGGCAGATGCTAATTGGTGCTATCCGTCCACCTCTCCGAAGATGCCAAGTTGATTTATGGCACCATGTATCGAAGGTTTAAACGGATGCGTCCGATGTAGCAGACTTCGTCAGATTCCCCCTCGCACGAGGGGTTTTTGATTGTGGGGACGCTCTTCCCTACAGGCGCAAGCCCCTGCAGTTAATTACGCTACCGCGTTGCGGTAACAACTTTCTCCTTCTCCAGATGGTCACTTCGTGTCGTGTGTGTTTGTTTTGTTTGTGGTTGCCCGTGGATTGTATACGGAGACTGAGTTACGTCGTCGCCCGTAGGACGTGGACTAGTCCAAATCCGTATTTATCTTAGATTTGGGTTTGGGGGTTTGGTTTGAGGATACGTTAGCCATATTTGAGGCTAAGATCAACTCAAACGTTTGTTAAGGATACGTTAGTCTAACTTGAGACTAAGATCAACTTAACGGGATCGTTTAGATCCGACAAAAGAGCATTTGGGGCTCTATTACTCCAGTTTAGGGACATAGTGGTCCATTGAATGTATGGCCGTCGGGACCCGTCACCTCTCTGACGACGTTGAAGGATTACAACGACAAATATCAGAGGAGTTCAGAGATGTACCCTTGAACCGAAGTTGATTGGGGGGATTCATAGTCCAGTCTGTTTGAAGGTTTAAGGATACGTTAGCCATATTTGAGGCTAAGATCAACTTAAACGGGATCGTTTAGATCCAACAAAAGAGCGATTGGCTCTATTGTTCCAGTTTAGGGACATAGTGTCCATCGCTAGTTTAAGGACATTGCGGTCCATGGGTAGTTTAAGGACATTGCGGTCCATTGTTAGTTTTAAGACATCTCGGTCAAGGTTAAGGACGTCGTAGTCCATGGGTTTAAGGACCCCACAGTCCGTTGTTAGTTTTAAGACATCTCGGTCGAGGTTAAGGACGTCGTAGTCCATGGGTTTAAGGACCCCACAGTCCATATCAATGTGTGGTCATCGGGACCCGTCACCTCTTTGAAGACGTTGAGGGATTACAACGCCAAGTATCAAAGGAGTGAAGAGATGTACCCTGGAACTGGAGTGGATTAAATAGTCCTTGGCCCAATTTGGGATCAAGACCAATTAATTATGTTATGAGCCCATTAGCCCAGTTAATTACGAATTGAGGACTTATGGCCAGCTTAGGCTAAGTCCAATCGTGTCTGGAATATTGGCTTCCTGTTGGTCCATTGAAGGAGAGACTTTGTCTCTGGCCATTTAGCCAATTGGGCCAAAGCCTAGTGTTAAACACTACAGACCAATCAGTGTTGAACACTGGGAATGAAATTGACAAGTTAGTGTTTAACACTAAAAGATAATTGGTGTTAAACACCAGCAACAAGGCTTTCAAATTAGCATTAAACACTAAAACAGATCAGTGTTAAACACTGGCAACGGAGATCTCAAATTAGTGTTAAACACTAAGGTAATCAGTGTTGAACACTGCAAATAAAGTTCTTTGATTAGTGTTGAACACTAAGGCCCAACAATGTTTTAACACTGGATTCGGGAGTTCCAATTTAGCGTTAGACGCTGAGGCAAGAGGGGTCACGTGGTAGCACGTGAGGGCGCCCTCCCCTCGTTTGTTCTGCTGAAAACATCTTTTGGAGCATCACGTGTCATCACGTGACGGGTGTTTAAATGAGGTATGTTAAAGCTTCTGTCAAGGGTCACGTGGGTCACGTGAGGCACTGCCTCAAAGGGCTTTCTGTAGATCTTTTGGGGGGGTCACGTGATGACACGTGACCCTTCTTTTCTGTAGTTGTTTAGAAGATCTGTTAATCCCTTTCAGGAATTGAATTCCTCGTAGGGTTGAACCCTGACAACAATTCCAGAGGAATTAAATTCCTAGTTCCTTTTGAAGAGTTGAACCCTGAATTTTCTGTAGGAATTAAATTCCTCATATATATGAAGAACTGAATAGGGTTAAACCCTAATAAAAGCTTTAAGGAATTAAACTCCCACTCTCTGTTAGAGAATTATTCTGGGGAGTAAGATTAAGGGAATTACGTTCTTGTTGTTTTAACAGAACTAAGTTCTTAATTAGGGTTAAACCCTGTTTCTTTTTATTCTGAAGGAATTAAATTCCCATGACACAGGGTCAAACCCTAATTTTATTTTAAAGGAATTAAATTCCTATAGTTCTGTGAGAATTAAATTCTCGTGCTTCCATTCCCTCTCTATGCTTTGGATCTGCATGGCAGGATCTCAACCCATTGAGAATTAAATTCTCAACTTCAATGGGAGATGTGCGCTTTACAGATCCTCCATCTAAGAGAGAAGAAATATGTTCTTCTGTTTTACATCAGAGTTGAACTCTGTTGAGGATTAAATTCTCTTTCTTTCAAAAAGCCTTCCCTTTCTTACCTAGGGTTTTCTTTTGCAGAAGATCCAGATTCCTCAAAGTATCAAGGCTCTCTCCCTTTTCTTCCCTCTGCGTGTGTCTCTCTTTTTTTTTGTGTGTCTCGGCTCCTATTTATAGGAGAAGCAGCCGAATCAATTAGTTTTCTGACGTATCTTCATTGAGAGATTTGATTTGCATCCATCATTCGTTTTGGACCTTTGGATTATTAGGTGAATTTTATTCACCATTGGATTTCAAATCCAGGGATTCTCCTTTGTTATTTCTGTTAGATTTAAAGGGGAAATCTTTCCAAATTCGAGATTTTCCTATAGATAGATGATATTTAATCACTCTAAATCTTTAATTCAATCGGTTGCTTTTGGAAAGACTTGAGAGGTCTTTTCTCAGAATTTAATTCTGTTTAACAAATGGGCTTTGAAAGCTGGTCACGTGCGGCCACGTGACCCTTGGTCACGTGTGGGCACGTGACCCCCTTGTAACGAGCCCTTTTCTTCTTTTGCACTCTGCCTTCTTCTGCTGCTTAGCCGTCACGTGCCACCACGTGACCCCTGGTCACGTGTGAGCACGTGACCCTCGTCTGGAGTCTTTTTCTTGATTTAACCGGAGAATGAGTCTGATGTTTTGAGCGTCACGTGCCAACATGTGACCCTGGTCACGTGGGAGCACGTGACCTCTTCTGAAGCCTTTTCCTTGATTTGATCAGGGAACCAATGTGCCTATGCCGCTTGCTTTTAAATGTCACGTGCCGACACGTGACCCTGGTCACGTGGGAGCACGTGACTCTTTCTGAAGCCCTTTTCTTCGATGTAGTTGGGAAACTGAACTTGTCTTGCTGATGCTTTTAGGTGTCACGTGCCAACACGTGACTGCTGGTCACGTGTAAGCACGTGACCCTTTTCTGAAGCTTTTTCCATAAGCTTTTCTGATTTTAAATCAGGAAACAATCCCGATAAAGACAAATCAAATAATATACTATAAAACTGAACAAGATTGTTCTGTACATACATATCCCTAGTATCCATATATTTACATTTACAATACTGGCCTCTAGGGCATATACATCCAACAATCTCCCACTTGCACTAAAGGCCAGTGATTGGCGTACCAAATACCCAACGTCTGCTCTAAGGCCAGCTGCTGGCGTACCGCATACCCAACATCCCAAAAAGTTGCTCGAACTGTGCTTGAGGGAGGGCCTTTGTAAATGGATCCGCCGTGTTGTCCTTCGTATCCACTCTCCGGACCTCGATCTCCTGACGATCTATGATCTCCCTGATCAGGTGATACCGCCTTAAGATGTGCTTGGATTTCTGATGGACCGTGGTTCCTTCGCTAAAGCTATAGCCCTATTGTTGTCACAATACACTGGTATTGGATCAACAATGGACGGAACCACCTGAAGTTCGGCTATGAACTTCTTTATCCAGACCGCCTCTTTTGCGGCATCGCTTGCAGCAATGTATTCAGCCTCCATCGTCGAGTCTGCGACGGTATCCTGTTTGAAACTCTTCCAACATACCGCCCCTCCGTTGAGGGTAAACACAAAACCCGAGACAGAATTGCTGTCATCCTTGTCACTCTAGAAGCTTGAGTCGGTAAAGGACTCGACCCTGAGGTCTCCATTACCGTAAATCAGGAACATCTCCTTAGTCCTTCTCAGGTACTTGAGAATGTTCTTTACTGCTGTCC
Source organism: Agapanthus africanus (assembly GCA_030015575.1). Lineage (NCBI taxonomy): Eukaryota > Viridiplantae > Streptophyta > Magnoliopsida > Asparagales > Amaryllidaceae > Agapanthus > Agapanthus africanus. The sequence goes on from CM057351.1 coordinate 10,535,324, forward strand.
AGTGGTCCTCACTTGGGTCTGACTGATACCGGCTCACTACGCTTAGCGCGTAAGCTACATCTGGTCTTGTACATAGCATCGCATACATTATAGATCCTACCGCCGAAGCGTAGGGTATAGTGCTCATGCGAACCCTCTCCTCGTCAGTCTTGGGAGACATCTCCTTGGAGAGGGTGATTCCGTACAATGCGGGTATGTTACCGCGCTTGGAATCTTCCATACTAAATCTCTTTAGTACGGTCTCTATGTACCTGGACTGCGAAAGTCCCAGTAATCTCTTGGATCTATCTCTGTAGATCTTGATCCCCAGAATGTACGAGGCATCACCTAGGTCTTTCATAGAGAACCTTTATAATAAGAATAGCTTGATCGATTGTAGCATAGGAATGTCATTTCCTATCAAAAGAATGTCATCCACGTACAAGACTAGGAATACGACAGTTCGTCCTACAATCTTCTTATAAATACATGGCTCATCTTCGTTCTTGACGAAGTCAAAGTCCTTGACTGTTTCATCAAAACAAATATTCCAGCTCCGCGATGCTTACTTCAATCCATAAATGGATTTGAGCAGTTTACACACCTTCTCGCTGCTCCCACTGTCTACAAAACCTTCTGGCTGATCCATATAAACGCATTCTTCTAAACTTCCGTTTAGAAAAGCCGTTTTCACGTCCATCTGCCAGATCTCATAGTCATGGAAGGCAGCAATGGCAAGCAGGATCCTAATGGATTTGAGCATAGCTACTGGAGAAAAAGTCTCGTCATAGTCCACTCCTGGTCTTTGACGAAAACCTTTTGCAACGAATCTAGCCTTATAGGTTTCCACCTGCCCATCTACACCAAGTTTCTTCTTGTAGATCCATTTGCATCCAACGGGTTTTACCCCAGGTGGAGCAACTTCCAGGGTCCACACTTTATTGGTGTACATGGACTCCATTTCAGATTGCATAGCATCCAGCCATTTATCAGAGTCCCTACTGATAATGGCCTGCCTGAAACTAGTAGGATCATCTTCTTCCAAGATGCAATCCTCTCGATCCCCATCTATGAGAAAACCGTAGTATCTCTCGGGCAGATAAGAAATCCTACTAGATCTGCGGAGTGGCTGAGGTTCGTCGGGTATAACTGAATCTAAGGGTTCTTCCAAATCTTCTGTTATAGTTTGTGGTTCCTGAATTTCTTCTAGTTCTGCCGTATTCCCACTAATTTCTTTTGCAAGAAATTCCCTTTCTAAAAAGGTGGCGTGGCGAGATACTAACACCTTCTGTTCCTCAGTGTGGTAGAACAGATATCCCTTGGAATGCTTAGGGTATCCCACAAACTTGCACAATACAGACCTTGCCTCGAGTTTATCTGGATTCTGCTTTTTAACAAAAGCAGGGCACCCCCATATCTTAATGTAATCAAGACATAGTCTCTTCTCAGTCCATACTTCATATGGAGTGGTAGGCACTGATTTAGTTGGCGCTCTATTCAATATGAATGCTGCTGATTCAAGAGCAAACCCCCAGAAAGAAAGAGGTAACTCGGCATTACTCATCATGGAGCGAACCATATCCAATAGGGTACGGTTCCTCCGCTCCGACACGCCATTGTGCTGTGGTGTATACGGAGGAGTAAGCTGAGGGAGAATGCCATTCTCTTTTAGAAAATCCCTGAATTCCGTACTTAGGTACTCTCCCCCTCTATCAGATCGTAGGATCTTAATACTTTTGCCAATCTGGTTCTCTACTTCGCTTCTAAATTCTTTGAATTTCTCAAAAGCTTCAGATTTGTGTTTCATAAGATACACATATCCGAATCTAGAGAGATCGTCAGTGAATGTGATGAAGTACGAGAATCCACCCCTTGCATGTGTAGACATTGGACCACATACATCACTGTGTATGAGTCCTAAGAGCTCTGCTGCTCTTTCTCCATGCCCGGTAAACGGAGATTTGGTCATATTTCCTTTAAGACAAGACTGACAAGTTTCATAAGATAAAAATTTGAACGTATTCAAGAATCCATCTTTATGTAACTTACTTAGTCTTTTCTCTCCGATATGACCAAGTCTACAATGCCACAAGAAGGATTCGTTCATATCCGAACTTTTCCTCTTGCGTGTGTTTTGTACATTGAGAACTGTGTTTTGATTTAGAACATAGATACCATTACACAGTGTACCTTCTGCAACCAGTACCTTATCAAGGTAAATGTTCATGATATTTCTATCAAGAACAAAGTTATATCCATCTTTATCAAGTAAAGAAACTGATATTATGTTGCAAAGTATAGAAGGTACATAGTAGCAATGGTTCAGAATCATAGTCTTGCCATTTGGCAACACTATGTGATATTCACCGACGGCCGCAGCATTAACTTGTGCTCCGTTCCCTACTCTGAGGGACATATCACCAGGACGAACTATCCTACTTTTTCTCAGTCCCTGCAATAAATTACAGATATGAGATCCTGATCCGGTATCTAGTACCCAGGAGGTAGGACTGACCGAAAAGCAGTTCTCAACTACAAGAACACCTGAAGAAAACCCAACAGTATGTTTCTTCTTCGATGGTTTTATCAAGGAATTCAAACTTTCCTCTTTCTCTTGCTCATACTTATGACTGTTGTCATAAGTTAGAGCCGAACCGTCGTGTAGGGTTCCTAGGCACTCTCTAGAGGTCTCACAAGGCATCAACCATGCCAATTTCTAATTTTAACGGTGCCGAGAAACCCTAGACTACGGATCGTTGGCTAGATGTTTAGGCGAAAAAGCGAGCTAGTTTACAACTAAACTATGAGATAACGGAAATACAACCTTTGTAGATCCGGTGCTCCACCTCCATAGCTCCGCAACGAAGTCCCCTTGCTGTCCAAATGAATTCCCGGGCTCTAGCGTCGGCTTCGTCGGAGAAATGGCGAGCTAGGTAGTCGATGTCCATGCCGAAGATGATCTACGTCGAAGCATCGCAAGATCAAGCTCTCACTTCACCAAGTCATGAAACTTGTGAAGAAAACACACTCTACTACTTGGCAAGAGGTAGAGGATGAAGAAATAGGAAGTGGGTAGACTTTAGATTTGGATTTCTCACACTTTTCATCAATCCACCATTGATGAAGAGAAGCTTTCTTTATTGAAGAAGATGAAGAAGAAGATAAAGATCTATTATGATAAGTTAATTAAAAAGAAAAGAAAAAGGAAACTTATCATAATAATAACCATGATTAGGTGTAGAGAATAGACCATGGTTAATTGCAAGGGTTAGGGTTAAGCATGAGACAAAATGGTCACAAAGTCAAAGCTTCATGAAGCTTCAAAGAAAGAAACAAAATTTGCAACCATTTCATTTCTAATCTTTTCCAAATAAACAAATAAATAAATGATTAAGAAAAATAAAACCCTAATCATCAATTTAACCATGGTTTAATCTTTACACTTAACCAAGTTAACATGTATCATCAAACATGATACAATCATTTGCACAAAAAGTATATCACATATACAACTTGTACAATCCAAGTGAGAAAATCCATTTAAAGTGAACCGATACTAGTTAATGCAAAGTAATATATCAAATATATATAATTATGCATTAAATCATTAAATCAACACTTGATTCAATGATCCGGTCATGTCGCACATAACCGACTAGTATCCTATGTATCGGCTTATCGAATCAATCCTTGATTCGATAACTAGGTTATATCGCATATAACCAATCGATACATCCATCGCGAGAATGGAATACGGTATCACATACACGCATTATTCTCGGTCCCGCACATATCTCATATGCGCTCCTATTTCGTTTCGCTTGAGCCAGGAAACCTCTGTGTAGGACTCTAAAGACTCGTCAATACGCCGGCAGCAGGTGATGATCATATCAAACACCCACAAGCCGCAAGCGGTCTGCCAAACGTAACGGCCACCCGGGTATTGAGCGATCAGAAGATCGACGAGCAAGCCCGCTCACACTCCTGTGAATCCAACCAGTAACACTACCGTACAGTCCGGTCTGATCGTCTGATATGTCGCATATCTCGCCTAGGGGTGGTAAACGTCTGATCCCAATAGCTCGATAAGTCGTGTCGATATGAGGTCTATAACAATTTGAGAAACTACTGGTAACACTTACCAGTAAATCTCAGCAACCCTGGCCAGGGATTTCTTGTTATAGCCAATCGAACACAGCGCAACATCAACTCCCTATACCGGGAGAGACGAATCCTCTCCTATCGCTCATTGCCTCCATGTGACTCGGGACTGTACCCAAAAACCACCGTTTTGCACGCCCTCTTGGACGTGGTAAGATGGAAATCAAAGCACAGTGGGAACCACACAAGACTCTATGACGATCTCGGGTCAACAGACTACTCTGTACCAGTGTCACCAGAGAACTGCCATCTGACGTAAGGTATAATACCATCTGGGAGTTCTCGACGAGTCCTTCCAGTGTACCCAGTCTCTACTGAGCACCCGTATATCATCTCTAATGTCAAACACCAATGGATATGGGATCATCCATCGCCCATCTGTATGGGTCGAGAAGGTATACGCTAGTCTACTCTGGTATATCGATGCCCCGTCTCGATACACCCACGACTAGGGACTTTGAAGGATGTACTTATAGACTACCATGTCCCCACTAGTATGATCTGCATCATAGTCCCGGTAGTCAAGTACACATCCTAAGGGCTTTACCAACATGTAACAGAGAGACAGTCAGTGTACACGTTAAGGTAAAGTGTAACCAGATAGCATACTATCATGTCGAGCAAGAAAGTCCTCCCTATATACGTCCTAGCATCCACTACAATATACATCATATGTACAGTAATGGCCTCTAGGGCATACATATAACTAACAATCTCCCACTTGCACTAGGATCATCTGTAGCAGTGGTTGTAGTATCTCATACTGAACCATCCCATAAAAGTCTCTCTCTGGGAACAGGCCTTTGTGAGTGGATCCGCTGTGTTTGTCTTCTGAGTCTACTCTCCAAACCTCGATCACCCTGGAGATCAACCATCTCCATGATCAAGTGATACTGCCTTAGAATATGTCTGGATCACTGATGGGACCTGCGTTCCTTGGCATAAGCCACAACTCCATTGTCTCACAATGGTAGGAACCTAGTTCATCTCATGAACCTATATACACCCAAACAGCCTCTTTGGTAGCATCTTAAGTAGCGATGTATCCTGCCTTTATCGTCTAGTATGTCACGGTATCTAGCTTGGAACTCTTCCAACATACCGTCCCTTTACTGAGGGTAAAGACAATGCCCGTGACTGACATTCAGTCGTCTTTATCACCCTGTAACACTTCCAGTGATTCTCCCCAGGATCAATTGATACTATCTCACTACAACTAGTGAGTATCCTAACATCCAATTAGATCTATCTCATAGATCCAAAATCCAGGATTTAGTAGGTATCACTTTGATCCTATATGGAGAATCCTAGTGATAAGCGGAGATTGATCGAGCGTAGCATAGGAAACTCCTTCCCTATCAAGAGTATGTCATCCACGTACTCTATGAGGATCATTACCATACTCCCTACTACCTTTTTGTATATACAAGGTTCATCTACCATTTTGATGATGTCAAACTGTTTGACTATTACATCAAAACAGACGTTCCAACTCCGCGATGCCTGCTTTATCATATAAAACATCTTGCACACGTTTCCGCTGCTCCCACTGTCTACGAGGCCCTCTGGCTGTGTACTTATAGACGCACTCTTCTAAAACATCATTTAGAAAAGCAGTCATGGCACCCAACCGTCAGATATCGTAGTTATGGTATGTAGCCGTGGCAAGTAGGATCTGAATGGACTTAAGCATAGATCCTTAGAAAAAAGTTTCATCATGATCCACACCTGGTCAATGATGCAAACCTTTAACAAGTCTAGCTTTGAAAGTCTCAACTTTTCCATGTACACCAAGTAATCTTCTCAAGATATACTTGCTCCTGATGGGGATTTAACCCTTCAGATATAGCAACCAAAGTCCATACTTTGTTGGTGTATAAGGATTCCATCTCAGATCACTAAGCATCCAGCCATTCTTATAGAGTCTTACTCCTGATGGCCAGCTCGAAACTAGTTAGGTCATCATCTCATGATGCAGTCCTCGCTCCCACTGTCATAGAGAAACCGAAGTATCTCTTAGGTGGGTGAGGAACCCTACTAGATCGGCGGAGAGGCTGAGGTTCGTTGGCATCTACTGAATCCTTTGGTTCTACCAAATTATCTGATGTATTTTGTATAGCTGGAACCTTTCCAGTTCTACATTACAGACCTTGCCTCGAGCTTGTCCGGATTTTGCTTTTAGACATTAGCCGGACAACCCCAAATCTTAACTAGCTTAAGACATGGGCTCTTCCCTTTCCATATCAAATATGAAGTGGTAGGCAACTGATTTGATTTGAACCCTATTCAATAGGTATGCAGCTTCTCAAGCGCATAACACCCAAAAGGAAATAGGTAACTCAGTAGTACTCATCATAGAGCACACCATATCAAATAGGGTGTATCTGCTCCGCCCCGATATACCATCGTGCTATGGTGTATACAGAGGAGTAATGCTGAGAGAGAATCTCATTCTCCTTTAGAATAATCCAGGATTTCCGTGCTCAAGTATTCTTCTCCTTGATCTCATCATAGGACATAATACTTATACCTTTATTGGTTCTCTACTTCTAACTTATATTCTGTGAATATCTCAAAAGGTTCGGACTTGTGTTTCAACAGGAACATAGGTCTGAATCTCAAAAAATCATCAGAGAATGTAATGAAGTACAAAGAACCAGTCCTGGCATATGTAGACAGGGGACCTTATATACATCAACATGTATCATCCCAAGAGTTCACTAACTCTTTCTCTGTTTCCAATAAATAGAGCTGTGGTCATCTTATCTATGTGACATGACTGGCGAGTTTCATAAGATGTAAATTCAAACTAATTTAAATATGCATCTTTATGTAACTCTAGCTAGTCGGGTCGCATTGATATGACCTAGTCTACAATACCTCAAGAAGGATTCGTTCATTTCTGAACTCTTCCTCTTTTGTGTGTTCCGTATACTAAGAACTGTAGTTTGATTTAAAACATCAATGCTTTTAGATAACGTGCCTGAACCGATCAACTTTTGATATAGGAAATGTTCAAAACATTATCCAACAATACAAAATTATATCCTTTCTTTACTAATAAAGAGATTGATATGATTTTGTATATCAGGTTCGGTATCTAATAACATTCATTCAGAATCAATGTATTTGTAATACAGGGTGACAGTGACCAACAGACTTAGATGCAACACTTGCCCCATTTTCTGCCTCATGAAACTTATCACCCGTTCTCAGTTCTTTACCTATCTGTAGCCCATGTAACATATTACATATGCGGGATCCTGATCCGGTATCGCATACCCAGGACGTAAAGAATAGAGAAACAGTTCTGTATAAAGAACACACCCGAAGATGATGCATCAGCATGCACTCTCTTCGTTTGGGCGGCACGGGAAATCTGGTAATCCCCAATTTCCTGCTCTGTCTTATAACAATTATAAGTTGGAGCGGGACCAACGTTCTCCAGCTCAGTATAACAAGCGGGTTCGGTCAATAATCCGTATTATTATCTTGATTAAGGCATGATATGGTCGCTATCAGGAGAGAGAGAGAGAAGAAAACACTCAGCGTGCGCTCTTGCAAGAATAGATTGGTTATTATTTTATCTAATCAGGATGGCTCCCACTGCTTTTTATCAAATCTTCCTTCAAACCCTAAAAGGAAAGACTAGCCGGGATTAATTACACACTACAAGTTCGCCAATCTTTCAGCCAGGCCAGTGTCGGTACTTTGAGGGAGGTCCCCCGTGCTTTCTCACGAACCTAATTAATGTAAACCTCGTTTTCCCAGAGGCGTAACCCCGTTGACACCTTTCTAGACACCTACTTGATCGGCTAATTGTAATATGTAAAACTCTCCCAGAAGTAACTCTTACTCGCAGCGGGTATCGGGATCCAACTATCTCATAGAAGGTATGCAATCTCATTGCAAATTTCAACACTTGAAATTCCCGATAATATTTTGCCCCTAACGTGCTATGACCTTGACGAAAGCCAACAAACCATAGCCCGCTAGTCAAGTTCAACCCGTACATTTCTTGATTGAATTAAACCCACCCGCACGACCCTTGACGAAAGCCAACAAAGCCGCACGACTACCCTAATCCAATCGCATCGTATGCTGGCAGATAAGCAGCATATAGCTACCGCACACTGCACCTTGACGAAAGCCAACAAATGCAGCACGAATACTATATACAACTTATCTGAAATGACGGAGGGCTACGACAGGTTTTTCTGAAAACCTATTGCGTAATGAACTTGATATCGTTGTAGAGTCAAATGATTTTTTAAAATGGAGTGCTTTTGAGGCTTTTCTAGTTTTGCTAAAGGAGTCACTCCCGGTGAAGGGATCGTCGGTCCTTTCCTCTTCGAATGAGGTGCGGGATATATCATATATATCGCTGTGCAAAGCAAAAACACTTAAAAGCAATCAAAAGACAAACCGAGTGTGTAGCATCTGCCAGTTATTGCTAAAGGAGTCACTCCCGGTGAAGGGATCTCGGTCCTTTCCTCATCGAATAAGGTGCAGGATATATCACATATACCTCTGTGCAAAGCAAGAACTGTAGCTACCTGTTTTATTTTTAAAATTCGATTCTACAACATCTTAGGTTTCTTTTATTTCATTAATCTCATTAATGAAGTCCCATCATTTAAATACCTAAACATCACAGATAAATACGACGTACACTTATGCCATCCGCATTCGCCTCGATGTCCCCTCGTGCACCGTTAGGTTAGGTAACTAACGGCAGAGCGGGGCAGGGCTAGCGCGGGTGTAAAACATAAGTAACGTCTATATAATATATCATATATACTATATACTGTATCTATCACAGAACATCACATGATCACATCACAGATATCGCAGCAGAAGAAACATATGAAATATTGGATATACTAGGACGTCCGTGTTTTCAATACGAGCCAGTATAAAACACGGATTCCACGGTCGTGATGAATAGCCAAACCCACACCCCTAGACCCCTACGAGAGCGGCAAGCAACCCTACCAATTCTAGAGTTAGGAGACCCGGACTCGACTCCTCGAGTTGGTCTCCCACTGGACTCCAGAACCCGGTTACTTGTGCCCTCCTCCTTGGGTCTATCCTAGTGCGGAAAAGGAAATAATATACAAACGGTGACATCTTCCGCAACCTGGAAGTGCCCCAATAAAAGAATATTACATACAAGTTTTTACATGAATGAAAATGAAAAACACTCATCTCACATAAAAACCCCCGGCTATTCAAACACGACGATCCAATATAACATATCCAGCAACACATAACATCACATGTCATCAACGTAAGTAAATATGTCCATCCCAATTGTCGTTGACATATAGCAACGAAACCGGCGATATCACATATTACACTTACGGTCACAGAAAAGAAAGTGTAAAACTACAACAGTTGGAATCCGCAACCACCTCAGACATCGCATGCCTGACCAAATGAATTACTTAGACATCGCATGCCTAACATTTATAAACCCCGCATTTTAGTCTCATCATCGAAAACTCTTTTCAATATCAAGTCGGGCAATTCAACAGGATTCCCGACATTTTGATCGAATGCTCGTCGCAAACTTCAGTAGGCGGCCGCACCCCCGACGCCGTCGACGAAGTGCACCAAGGCGGAACACCGCCACCGCGAGCACCCGAACGGATGCTTTCAGCGACGGGGTTCTCCTACAGTCACTTGGTCGGGGCTATGGAGTGAGGCTGTCTATTAAGTTTACCGGCGAATATCCGCGTACGCTACGTGATTGCGACGGACTTTTGATCGTATCAAAATTCCGTAGCAACCGATCAAGTGAGACTAAATTGCTAGATTTATAACATTCATTCAGTTATCTCATAACTTGTTGTGAATTCCAATTATTGTATCCCATTCCAGATAAATAGAAAATGTAAAACTTTCCGATCGAACAATCGAACTCCCAAGTTTTCCCAATACAGATCAACACATGAAATAAGTCTAACAACATTCAGTTCGTGCCTCAGTACCAACGGTCCAGCCGTAGAAGGGTCAAGCCAACGCCTCACATGTGGCACGCCGTACTGCCCCAAACCCGAAGGTTCAAAGGGCAGTTCAAGACGGTCACATAATCGAGTTAAGGTTTGTTGTCTTCTAGAGGGTCCATCGCGTTACTTGCACTACTTAGAACGTCGTTAAACTACGGAAAAATCCAACACTTGGAAATTTCCCGACAGGGGAAAAAATTGGGTATTTAAATCCGGTCGAACTTTTTAACATATTCTAATATTTATCCGGAAAGCCACATAGACAAAATCTGATACTCCGATCGAAACACCGAATCCCCAAAACAAACCCAGAAAATTCAACTCTTGAATAAATATTAAAAATTCCCAGAAAATCCAGCATAATAAAATAAGAGTTACTGTGCAAACATGGAATGCTGATGTCACCTTTTTGCCGCGGAACCGCCGCAGAAGCCAAGCTTCTGCCGCGGTTCCGCTGCACTTTGTACTGTTCATGATAAACTTTTTGCGCCGTAATTCTTAGATTTCCCTGCTGAATTTTTTAGCAATTTTTAATTTGGAAAAATCCACGTTTTTGAAAAAAGGACAGAGAGCATGGAAATTTTGGGGTTTCGGTTCGTTCGGACTTCAAATTCCGTCTAGACTTCGCCTAAGGCTCTAGCTAGGCTCTGATACCACTATAGGGTTCCTAGGCACTCTCTAGAGGTCTCACAAGGCATCAACCATGCCAATTTCTAATTTTAACGGTGCCGAGAAACCCTAGACTACGGATCGTTGGCTAGATGTTTAGGCGAAAAAGCGAGCTAGTTTACAACTAAACTATGAGATAACGGAAATACAACCTTTGTAGATCCGGTGCTCCACCTCCATAGCTCCGCAAAGAAGTCCCCTCGCTGTCCAAATGAATTCCCGGGCTCTAGCGTCGGCTTCGTCGGAGAAATGGCGAGCTAGGTCGTCGATGTCCATGCCGAAAATGATCTACGTCGAAGCATCGCAAGATCAAGCTCTCACTTCACCAAGTCATGAAACTTGTGAAGAAAACACACTCTACTACTTGGCAAGAGGTAGAGGATGAAGAAATAGGAAGTGGGTAGACTTTAGATTTGAATTTCTCACACTTTTCATCAATCCACCATTGATGAAGAGAAGCTTTCTTCATTGAAGAAGATGAAGAAGAAGATAAAGATCTATTATGATAAGTTGATTAAAAAGAAAAGAAAAAGGAAACTTATCATAATAATAACCATGATTAGGTGTAGAGAATAGACCATGGTTAATTGCAAGGGTTAGGGTTAAGCATGAGACAAAATGGTCACAAAGTCAAAGCTTCATGAAGCTTCAAAGAAAGAAACAAAATTTGCAACCATTTCATTTCTAATCTTTTCCAAATAAACAAATAAATAAATGATTAAGAAAAAGAAAACCCTAATCATCAATTTAACCATGGTTTAATCTTTACACTTAACCAAGTTAACATGTATCATCAAACATGATACAATCATTTGCACAAAAAGTATATCACATATACAACTTGTACAATTCAAGTGAGAAAATCCATTTAAAGTGAACCGATACTAGTTAATGCAAAGTAATATATCAAATATATATAATTATGCATTAAATCATTAAATCAACACTTGATTCAATGATCCGGTCATGTCGCACATAACCGACTAGTATCCTATGTATCGGCTTATCGAATCAATCCTTGATTCGATAACTAGGTTATATCGCATATAACCAATCGATACATCCATCGCGAGAATAGAATACGGTATCACATACACGCATTATTCTCGGTCCCGCACATATCTCATATGCGCTCCTATTTCGTTTCGCTTGAGCCAGGAAACCTCTGTGTAGGACTCTAAAGACTCGTCAATACGCCGGCAGCAGGTGATGATCATATCAAACACCCACAAGCCGCAAGCGGTCTGCCAAACGTAACGGCCACCCGGGTATTGAGCGATCAGAAGATCGACGAGCAAGCCCGCTCACACTCCTGTGAATCCAACCAGTAACACTACCGTACAGTCCGGTCTGATCGTCTGATATGTCGCATATCTCGCCTAGGGGTGGTAAACGTCAGACCCAAATAGCTCGATAAGTCGTGTCGATATAAGGTCTATAACAATTCGAGAAACTACTGGTAACACTTACCAGTAAATCTCAGCAACCCTGGCCAGGGATTTCCTGTTATAGCCAATCGAACACAGCGCAACATCAACTCCCTATACCGGGAGAGACGAATCCCCTCCTATCGCTCATTGCCTCCATGTGACTCGGGACTGTACCCAAAAACCACCGTTTTGCACGCCCTCTTGGATGTGGTAAGATGGAAATCAAAGCACAGTGGGAACCACACAAGACTCTATGACGATCTCGGGTCAACAGACTACTCTGTACCAGTGTCACCAGAGAACTGCCATCTGACGTAAGGTATAATACCATCTGGGAGTTCTCGGCGAGTCCGTCCAGTGTACCCAGTCTCTACTGAGCACCCGTATATCATCTCTAATGTCAAACACCAATGGATATGGGATCTTCCATCGCCCATCTGTATGGGTCGAGAAGGTATACGCTAGTCTACTCTGGTATATCGATGCCCCGTCTCGATACACCCACGACTAGGGACTTTGAAGGATGTACTTATAGACTATCTGTCCCCACTAGTATGATCTGCATCATAGTCCCGGTAGTCAAGTACACATCCTAAGGGCTTTACCAACATGTAACAGAGAGACAGTCAGTGTACACGTTAAGGTAAAGTGTAACCAGATAGCATACTATCATGTCGAGCAAGAAAGTCCTCCCTATATACGTCCTAGCATCCACTACAATATACATCATATGTACAGTAATGGCCTCTAGGGCATACATATAACTAACACGTCGTTTCCCAGCCCCGAATAGGAATTCGGATCGGTCAAGCGATACATTTTATTATCTTGATTAGGGCGTGAAATGGTTGCTAGCTGGAGAGAGGGGGAAAATACTCAGCGTGCGCTCTTGCAAGATTAGATTGGTTATTAAAATTATCTAATCAGGATGGCTCCCACTGTTTCCTCAAATTCTTCTTCAAACCATAAAAGAAGAACCAATCAGGATTAATCGCACGTCACAATACTTGCTTAACCTTTCAGCCAGGCCGGTGTTGGTACGTCGAGGGAGGTTTTCCAACGCTTTCGCAAAGTTCCTTAATTAAATAATCTCTTTTCCCTGGAGGCGTAGCCCCGCTAACACCTTTCTAGACACCTACTTGGTTTATAGCATTGATTGTTAAGTGTGATAATCTCCCGAGAGTAATCCTACTCATCAGTGGGATCGGGATCCAACTATCATTGTGTGATGCACTAGATGGAATCCACTCTAGTCACCACACTCCAGAAGGTATGCTAAATATGCAAGTTTCCTGTATATTTAAAACTCCCGATGTGGTTTTTGCCCCAAGCGCTTATGACCTTGACTTTGGCCAACAAATCATTATACGCAAGCCAAGTTCTACCCATCATTGTCCTGATTGATTTAGACCCACCCGCACACACCCTTGACTTTGGCCAACAAGATGGTACGACTGTCCTAAACCAATGCATTTTATCTATGCTACGGATAATAAACATACAGCTACCATACACGATGCCTTGACTTTGGCCAACAAACACCGCATGAATACTATGTGTTTTTATCCGAAATGACGGAGGTCTACGGCTAGGTTTTTGGCAAAAAACCCGTTAACGTAATGAACTTGATATCGTTGAAGGAACCTGAGTAGTTTTGTAAATATATATAGCGGCGAAAACCTTTGCTAAAGAGATCACTCCCTGTGTGGGGATCTCGGCTCTTTCCTCGTTGAATGAGGTGCAGGATATTCCAAAAATGAATACCACGATGCAAAGCAAAAATTATCGACTATAGTGAAGTTATTACCCTGACGCAAACTTTTACTCAAGGGGTCACTCCCGGTGAAGGGATCTCGGCCCTTGCCTCGTCGAATGAGGTGCTGGATATTCCAAAATGAATACCACTGTGCAAAGCAAAAGAGAACGTCTGTAATGTCAGTTTTTAAAGCTTGGTTCCAACAACATCTTTTAGGTTTATTATCTTGCATTAATTAAAATTAATGCGGTCCCATCAATTTGTAACCTATCACACCAGAAAAGAACGAAAATAAAATGTACGTATATGCCATCCGCATTCGCCACGGGGCCCCGTCATCACCCGTTAGGTTACTTAACTAATGACAGAGCGGGGCCTGGACTAGCGCGGGTGCAAAACATATACAACATCTACTAGTATATATATAAATATATATAACATTCGTCCCAGGCATAATAATAAACAACATCACAGATAACATTACAGAATGGTGGATAGTCTTGGAGCCCCCGGTTTCATTTGAGCCGCAAATAAAACCCGACGTTCCCAGTCGTGTGGATAGCTTGTGCAATGAAAACCTGTACCCCTTATGAGTGCGGCGAATAGCCCGCCGGTTCTAGAATGAAGCCCCCTCCTTCTCAGCGCCTTGAGATGCGGGCTTGTTGCCTTCCAGAACCCGGCTATTCGTGCACCCCACCGCGGGGTAATCCTAATACAGAAAATGAAAATATTATATACAACCGGTGACATCGACCTCAGCCCGGTCGTGCCCCAAAATAATATACAAACGACAAAGACGGCAGTCCACATGTCGGACGCTCGCCCCGCAATAACAAATGTACAAATGAATTATAAACTGTATTTCTAACATTGCACCACATGCTATCCACCACGACAATCCAACCACAATCACAGCACAAGCACACAACATCAACACGAATGTCACGTTCGCAAAACCCATCTAAAAGAACATATAGCAATCAGACGAGTTTTACCGATCGAGTGACATTCCCGATCGCAGATAAAAGTGAATGTACTGATAATAAAACACGTATCTTAAAATTACGATCGACCAAACATTCCAAGTGGGCCCCAAGTATTAAACCAACACTGTAACAAATCTGGGCCCAAAATGTAACTATTCCAGAAACCACAATTTACAATAACTGTTAGTGTATATGCCCTAGAAGCCATTACTGTATCATACTAGTTTGTATATTACTTAATGGAAGCTTGGGATATTCACCTTGTATATACAATCTTGCTCAAAATAGTAGTATGCTACTTGGTTTGTTTCTACTTCAATGCGTACTTGTGTTTATTTTAGTATATCACATATACACATTAGTGGAGCCCTTAGGATCTTTACTTGATTACCAGCGTTGTGATGGCAGTCACACTAGTAGGGGCTGGGTAATCTATAAGCACATCCTTATGCAGGTCCCTAGTCGCAGGACTATCGAGACAGGGCATCGATACTCCGGAGTAGACTAGCGCATGCGCTTCTCATCCCAGTGTGGGAGACAGTCTGTCCCACAGCCGTTAGTACGTCGTACTGGAGATAGTATGCGGGTGCTCGTTAGGTTACGAGTACACTGGACAGGACTCGTCGGGAACTGACCGGTTGGTATTATACCTATCGTCAGTTATCAGTTCCCAGGTGACATGAGTACAGCTTAGTCCGCTGACTTGACACTGTCACTTCGCCTCGAGTGTGTTCCCACTGTACTTTGATTACTACCCTACCACGGCTCAAAGGAGTCGTGCAAACAGGTAGTAGTTGGGTGCAGTCCCGAAGCACTTGGAGGCAGTGACGGTTAGACAGGATTCGTCTCTCCCGGTATTGGGGGTTGACATCGTGCTGTGTCTAAGAGAGCCATTACACGAGTAGTCCCTGGCCAGGGCAAGCGAGATATACTGGTAGGCTTCCGGTGTTATCTCAAGGTGTTTTGGGCTTCACTCCGACACGACTTGTACCGCTATTAGGGGACTGACGTTTACCGCCCCTAGGCCCGCCATGCGATGTATCAGACGAACAGACCGGACTGTACGGAGACTGTCACATTCAGGCTCAGTAGGAGTTCAGATGGGTTTCAACTCGTCAGTCTTCTTGTTGGCATCTACCTGGGGACCGTTACGTACAGCTAGTGCCGCTTGCGGTCTGTGGTTAAACCCACTGCCAGCGTAGTGTCGAGTCTTTAGAGTCCCACACAGAAACCTATTCGCCTTTAGGCAAAAGAGTAGAGGTCGCATGGTTTTGCGACAGGTCGCATGGTTTTGCGACAGGGTTCGGTCACATCCGTGCACTTGTGCACGTATAGTGTCCGGACAGTTAACACTAGCGGGCTTTGGTTTAAGCCAGATCCTAGTGTACGTTTTGGGATTGATTTTATCTCGTTTGTATTTGTGTTCCTCGGAGCGCGGATGCGGGTGTGTATGCACAGTTGACGGAGAGACAGAGGCAGAGGATTCTCATTAGGGTTGTTGACCGTTGACTGTTGACTATTGACTTTTTGCTCAACCCTAATGAGAATATGATATATGATTAACATTAATATTAATTAAGTATTATAGTGACATGGTTGTTGAGGGGTTGACTTTGTTGACTTGTTGACTTTATTGACCGGTTGACTAGGTTGGGCTAGTTGACCATCATCATGACAATGGCTATCATTCCATGGCAAAGACTTTTGCTTGCTTGTTTATTTATGCAAAATGAGTGCATGAAATGATATAGCTATTTTGACTTAAACCATTTACACAATACTTGATTACTATTTTTGTTATGATGGCTTTTGGATTATGAGAGGTGAGAATGAGATGAGTATGGTTCATTCTATCATTTTGCTTTCTCTCTCTTGAGCTCTCTCATTCTCAAGCTCTCCCTCTTCCTCTTGCTCTCTCTACCTCAAGGCAAACCATTCTCATGTGTTGAGACTCATTGCCTTAGAGATAAAAAGACACCAAAACATTCCTCTACTCATTCTAGTTCATAAGGCCTAGCAAGCCAAGTGATCTAGTTTCTTCAAAGTTCGAAGAAGAAGCCAAAGGTAGAAGCTTTCGGGTGGATCCATCTTCGGCGCAAGGAGACGACGAGGTGAAGCCGATCCGGACAACCATCGAGGCTTGAAGACGAAGGAGTTCAAGAAAGAAAGGTATAACCCCCTAACCGAGTAGTTAACAACTCCTACTTAGGTTGTTAGTTAGATGTTTAACAAAGAACCGGTTTTGAGTCCATGTTACCGCCTCTAGAAAAATTGTTTTTCACCAAATTCCGAAAGCCCGAAAGTACCGGGAGAAGTAGCATGGACTTACAGTGGTATTAGAGCCTAGTTAAACTCTATCTAATATGTTAGCAAAGTAACTAGAAGATCGATCAAAGAAAAAGTCACGAAACGAACCCGATATGTCAAGTTTCTGCCGATTTTTTTTCTGTTCAAAAATTGATAAATTTCATCTTAAAAATCCGCTCAGGCTTTTTATTGAATAACCACAAAATTTGGACCCACGAACCGATCAAAGCGCCGCGGAAACGCGGCGGGAGCACGCTCCCGCCGCGGTTCCGCGGCCGAGTTGACTCGGCCGAGGTCCAAACTTTGTGCAGTGTATTTCTGGGGTTGTTTTGGGATTTTTGAAATATGTCTTTTCAGCCCAGATTTTCCAGAACGAAGATTTTATGTTTGGGGCCTAAAAATCCGTATTTTTGATTGAACTTCTAAAGACTTAAGCTGACGGGTTTTTTATCTGTGATGTGACATTTGTATTGAACGTCTGCTAATCGCTATATGTCGATTAGTGGGAGTTATACAAATCTGTGATCTGTAATGTCATTGGAATGTGTATATGAATTCATTGGATTGTCGCGGGTGAATAGCCGGGGGTTGTGAGACGAGAGTTTTCTTTTCTTTCAATTCATGTAAATTTGTAAATTGATGTAATAATTATTTGTATGGCCGCACAACCGGGTCGGGGTTGTAGCCGTCATTGTATAATTTCTTTTTACTGTTTTTGCTCCTAGGATAGACCCATGGAGGGGGTGCACAAACTACCGGGTATGCCGAAGTGCCGAGTGGCCTACTCACGGAGTTGAGGGAGGTTGCTTCGCTTCGGGTACTTGGCGGGTAGTTTGCCGCACCCGTAGGGGTCTTGGGTGGGGTATTGGCTATTCACCGCGACCGTGTAATCTGCTTTTCGTTACAGGCTCGTACGAATTGCGGGTTCCTAGTATATCCAATGTGTTCATCTGTGATCTGAAATGGCTATCATTGCAATATATCTATATATGATATTATTTAGGCGTTGCTTATGTTTTACAGCCGCGCTAGCCCATCCCCCGCTCTGTCGTTAGTTAAGTAACCTAACGGGTAATGACGGGGCCCCGTGGCGAATGCGAATAGCATAAGCGTACGTCATATTTTGGTTGTTTTCTGCAATGGTAGGATTAAATGATGGGACGCATTAAAGGAACTAATGCAAGAATATCACGTATTAAAAGAACTAATGCAAGAAAATAAACCAAGTAAAAGTCGTTGGAACACTTTCGAAAAACCATTCGGTTCTTTTCAAAACCAACTTTTAAATGCGGAGCTTGAGCCACTCCTTTTAAAAGCTATCTCGTTCCATCGATTATATCAAGTTAACTACGTTCACGGTTTCGCCAAAACCATTCGTAGCCCTCCGTCGTTTCACATGAATAGTCAATAGTATTCAAGCTATGTTTGTTGGCCAAAGTCAAGGCATAGTGATTGGTAGCTATTGGGTATTCATGTGCAGCATAGATAGATGCGTTGGTTTGAAACAGTCGTACTGCCTTGTTGGCCAAAGTCAAGGGTAGGTGCGGGTGGATTCAAATTAACCTGGAGAACGACGGGTAGAACTTGACATGTGACTTATGATTTGTTGGCCAAAGTCAAGGTCATAAGAGCATGGGGCAAAAATCCACATCGGGAGTTTCAAAAGAACTGAAACTTGCTAGTGTTGCATACCATTTGGAGTGTGATGATACTGGTAGGATTCCTTCAGTTTCGTCACGCGATGATATTTGGATCCCGATCCTACTGTGAGTATATGCTACTCCTCGGGAAATTTCTCACTTAACGATCAATGCTATAAACCTAGTAGGTGTCTAGAAAGGTGTTAGCGGGGCTACGCCCTTAGGGAAAAGAGGTTATTTAATTAAGTAACTTCGCGAAAGCATTGGAAAACCTCCCTCGAAGTATCGACACCAGCCTGGCCGAACGGTTAAGCAAGAATTGTACGGTGAGATTGATCCTGACTAATTCTTCCTTTTTGGTTTGAGGAGGGATTCGAGAGACAGTGGGAGCCATCCTGTTTAGATAAACTAAAAACCATTCTAAACTTGCAAGAGCATCATACTGAGTGTTTCTTCTCTCTCCTAATTGCAGCGACCAATCGACATGACTGGACTTAAGTTACTTCTAGATAAAAACATACTGACAGGGCCAAACTATAAAGATTGGCTCAGGAATGTCAAGATGGCAATCACTTACGACAAGCTGGGGTATCTTCTTACCACCAAAGCTCCCCCTGTCCCAGGTCCCAAAACCAGCGTCGCGGATAAGGAAATCCGTAAGACCTAGGAACTAGACTGCGCGAAGGCCAAGTGCCTCGTGCTTGCCTCTATGGACAACGAACATCAGAGGAGGCACGAGAATATGGACCTCGAATCCATATTTCTTCATGCAAAAGAACTATATGGAGAGCAATCTCGTATCGCAAAATACGAAGTGTCGAAGAAGTTATTTTCGGCAAGATTGGCCGTCGGATCATCGGTAGCGGAACACGTGCTTAAGATGATTGGCTACATTGAGGAGCTCGCGGACCTTGGGACCACGTTGGAGAATGAGCTCTATACGGATTCTCCAGTCCCTTCCTTCCACTTACGCCCAGTTTATTCTGAACTTCAACTTACAAGAAAAGGAAGTTGAACTTTCAGAACTCCTCAACATGCTGAGGAGCGCAGAGGGCACCCTACAGAAAAGTAGGGAAACATCCACTTTGTTTGTAGGAGGATCTTTCTCTTCTAGGTCCAAGACGAAAGCCAAGGGAAAGAAGAAGAAAGCCCCCGCCAAACCAAGGGGCGGTGTTAGTAAAGTGGATACGAAGGGAAAGGCAAAAGCAACAAAGAAAGTGGGGAAGCTTGTGGATAAAGAAGAATGCTTCTATTGTCATAAGAAGGGACACTGGAAGAATGATTGCAGGGCTTGGAAGGCCAGAACACAGGATCTGAAGCAGGTTGCGGTTTCAGCTTCAGGTGTGTATGTTATTGAAAACTGTCTTTCAATAAACTCTACTTCCTGGGTATTGGATACCGGATCAGGATCTCATATCTGTAATTCTTTGCAGGCGTTGAGAAACTGTAGGGTTTTGAAGGCAGGTGACATGACCCTCAAAGTTGCAAACAGAGCTAGCATGGATGCTAAGGCCGTGGGGGACTATCACCTGGGAATGTCAGATGGACATGTTTTGGTTTTGCGTAATTGCTATTTTGTACCCAACGCAACTTGTAATATCATTTCTGTATCTTTGGTTTCTAAAGAAGGTTATGAATTTGCGTTTGTAAGCAATGTTGTAAACATTCACCTTAATCAAGTTCTGATTGGGTCAGGTACATTGAGCAATGGTATATACGTATTAAACCAACCACAGATTTTCAATGTCCAGAATACACACAAAAGAAAGTCTCCAGAAATCAATCAGGCTTTCTTATGGCATTGTAGACTGGGTCACATCAATGAGAGAAGATTGACTAAGTTACATACAGAAGGATATTTGAATCCGTTCGAATATCAATCGTATGCCACTTGTCAATCCTGTCTCAAAGGAAAGATGACAAAGACTCCGTTCACTGGACACGGAGTAAGAGCGAGCGAGCTCTTGGGACTCGTACACAGCGACGTGTGCGGTCCAATATCTACACATGCGCGAAGCGGTTTTTCATACTTCATTACTTTTACAGATGACTTTTCAAGGTACGGTTATGTCTTCTTAATGAAACATAAGTCCGAAGCCTTTGGAAAGTTCCAGGAATATAAGAATGAAGTAGAAAAACAAACCGACAAAAATATCAAGATTCTAAGATCGGATCGAGGTGGAGAATACTTAAGTGCCGAGTTCCTGGACTATTTAAAAGAGAACGGAATTCTCTCTCAGCTTACTCCTCCATACACTCCGCAACATAACGGTGTATCGGAGAGACGGAAGCGAACCCTATTGGATATGGTACGGTCCATGATGAGTAACGCTGAGTTACCGCGATCATTCTGAAGGTATGCGCTAGAATCAGCTGCATACCTTTTGAACCGAGTTCCCACTAAGACTGTGCCTACCACACCATATGAGATGTGGTGTGGGAAGAAACCCTATCTTAAGCACATTAAGACATGGGGATGTCCAGCTTTTGTCAAAAAGTAGCATGCGGACAAACTCGAGGCACGCTCAGTACAGTGCAAGTTCGTAGGATATCCAAAGAACTCCAAGGGATATTTCTTCTACTGCGAAGAGGAACAAAAGGTTTTTGTTTCTCGTCATGCCTACTTCTTGGAAACTGAGTTTTTGGAAAACCAGATAAGTGGGAGCACAGTAGAACTGGAAGAAATTCCAGAACCACGAGCTATTACTGAAAGCTTAGTGGAACCAGAGGGTTCAAAAGAACAGGACATTCCTACGCCGCTCCGCAGAAGTAGTAGGCAGTCTCATCCGCCCGAGAGATACTACGGTTTTCTCATAGACGGGGATAGAGAGGATTGCATCATAGATTATGATGAGCCTACTAGCTTCCAGCAGGTCGTTCAGAGCGTTGACTCGGTAAAATGGCCGGATGCAATGCGGACCGAAATGGAGTCCATGTACACCAACAAAGTATGGACGTTGGACATTGCTCCAGACGGGGTAAAACCCGCAGGATGCAAGTGGATCTTCAAAAGGAAGATTGGTGTAGATGGACAGGTTGTGACCTATAAAGCTAGACTTGTTGCAAAGGGTTTCCGTCAAAGACCTGGCTTGGACTATGACGAAACCTTTTCTCCAGTAGCTATGCTGAAATCCATTCGGATCCTTCTTGCCATTGCTGCCTTCCACGATTATGAGATCTGGCAAATGGACGTAAAGACCGCTTTTCTAAATGGAAATTTAGAGGAGTGTGTCTATATGGACCAACCAGAGGGTTTCATTCAGAATGGGAGCAGCGGAAAGGTGTGCAAGTTGCTTAAGTCCATCTACGGACTAAAGCAGGCATCGCGGAGTTGGAACATCTGTTTTGATGAGACGGTCAAGGAATTTGGCTTTATCAAAAATCCAGATGAACCATGCATCTATAGTAGATTTGTAGCAAGAACTGTAGTATTCCTCGTTTTATACGTGGATGACATTCTCTTGATAGGAAATGACATTCCTATGCTACAATCTGTCAAGGGGTTCTTGTCGCACAGGTTCTCCATGAAAGACCTGGGTGATACCTCATACATCCTGGGGATCCAGATCCATCGTGATAGATCCAAGAGGATATTAGGACTTTCAGAGTCCAGGTACATCGACACCATACTGAAAAGATTCAGTATGGAAGATTCCAAGCGCGGTAACCTACCGGCTTGTCACGGGATCACCCTCTCTTAAGAGATGTCTCCTAAGACTGATTTGGAGAGGGATCGCATGTCTATTATACCCTACGCTTCTGCGGTAGGCTCTATAATATATGCGATGTTGTGTACCAGACCGGATGTAGCTTATGCACTTAGTGTAGTAAGCCGGTATCAGTCAAACCCCGGGGAGAAACACTGGATAGCGGTAAAGAACATTCTCAAGTACCTGAGAAGGACTAAGGAGATGTTCTTGGTGTATGGCGGAAAAGACCTCCAGATCGAGGCCTTTGCTGACTCCAGCTTCCAGAGTGACAAGGATGATTCCAAGTCCATGTCGGGTTTTGTCTTTACCCTCAATGGAGGGGCGGTGTGTTGGAAGAGTTCCAAACAAGAAACCGTTGCTGACTCGACTATGGAAGCGGAATACATCGCTGCATCTGATGCCGCAAAAGAAACTGTCTGGATGAGGAAGTTCTTGAAAGAACTTCAGGTGGTTCCGTCCATTGTTGATCCAATACCTCTGTATTGCGACAACAACGGGGCTATAGCTTTAGCGAAGGAACCCAGGTCTCATCAGAGATCCAGACACATCTTGAGGCGATATCACCTGATCAGGGAGATCGTGGATCGCCAGGAGATCGAGGTTCGGAGGGTTGCTTCAGAAGATAACACTGCAGATCCATTCACCAAGACCTTGCCCCAGACTCAGTTCGAGTGGCTGATCGAGATGATAGGTCTTCGATACGCCAGTACATGGCCTTAGTGCAAGTGGGAGATTGTTAGTGTATATACCCTAGAGGCCATTACTGTATCATACTAGTTTGTATATTACTTAATGGAAGCTTGGGATATTCACCTTATATATACAATCTTGCTCAAAATAGTAGTATGCTACTTGGTTTGTTTCTACTTCAACGTGTACTTGTGTTTATTTTAGTATATCACCTATACACATTAGTGGAGCGCTTAGGATCTTTGCTTGATTACCAGCGTTGTGATGGCAGTCACACTAGTGGGGGCTGGGTAATCTATAAGCACATCCTTATGCAGGTCCCTAGTCGCAGGACTATCGAGACAGGGCATCGATACTCCGGAGTAGACTAGCGCATGCGCTTCTCATCCCAGTGTGGGAGACGGTCTGTCCCACAGCCGTTAGTACGTCGTACTGGAGATAGTATGCGGGTGCTCGTTAGGTTACGAGTACACTGGACAGGACTCGTCGGGAACTGACCGGTTGGTATTATACCTATCGTCAGTTCCCAGGTGACATGAGTACAGCTTAGTCCGCTGACTTAACACTGTCACTTCGCCTCGAGTGTGTTCCCACTGTACTTTGATTACTACCCTACCACGGCTCAAAGGAGTCGTGCAAACAGGTAGTAGTTGGGTGCAGTCCCGAAGCACTTGGAGGCAGTGACGGTTAGACAGGATTCGTCTCTCCCGGTATTGGGGGTTGACATCACGCTGTGTCTAGGAGAGCCATTACACGAGTAGTCCCTGGCCAGGACAAGCGAGATATACTGGTAGGCTTCCGGTGTTATCTCAGGGTGTTTTGGGCTTCACTCCGACACGACTTGTACCGCTATTAGGGGACTGACGTTTACCGCCCCCTAGGCCCGCCATGCGATGTATCAGACGAACAGACCGGACTGTACGGAGACTGTCACATTCAGGCTCAGTAGGAGTTCAGATGGGTTTCACCTCGTCAGTCTTCTTGTCGGCATCTACCTGGGGACCGTTACGCACAGCTAGTGCCGCTTGCGGTCTGTGGTTAAACCCACTGCCAGCGTAGTGTCGAGTCTTTAGAGTCCCACACAGAAACCTATTCGCCTTTAGGCAAAAGAGTAGAGGTCGCATGGTTTTGCGACAGGTCGCATGGTTTTGCGACAGGGTTCGGTCACATCCGTGCACTTGTGCACGTACAGTGTCCGGACAGTTAACACTAGCGGGCTTTGGTTTAAGCCAGATCCTAGTGTACGTTTTGGGATTGATTTTATCTCGTTTGTATTCGTGTTCCTCGGAGCGCGGATGCGGGTGTGTATGCACAGTTGACGGAGAGACAGAGGCAGAGGATTCTCATTAGAGTTGTTGACCGTTGACTGTTGACTATTGACTTTTTGCTCAACCCTAATGAGAATATGATATATGATTAACATTAATATTAATTAAGTATTATAGTGACATGGTTGTTGAGGGGTTGACTTTGTTGACTTGTTGACTTTGTTGACCGGTTGACTAGGTTGGACTAGTTGACCATCATCATGACAATGGCTATCATTCCATGGCAAAGACTTTTGCTTGCTTGTTTATTTATGCAAAATGAGTGCATGAAATGATATAGCTATTTTGACTTAAACCATTTACACAATACTTGATTACTATTTTTGTTATGATGGCTTTTGGATTATGAGAGGTGAGAATGAGATGAGTATGGTTCATTCTATCATTTTGCTTTCTCTCTCTTGAGCTCTCTCATTCTCAAGCTCTCCCTCTTCCTCTTGCTCTCTCTACCTCAAGGCAAACCATTCTCATGTGTTGAGACTCATTGCCTTAGAGATAAAAAGACACCAAAACATTCCTCTACTCATTCTAGTTCACAAGGCCTAGCAAGCCAAGTGATCTAGTTTCTTCAAAGTTCGAAGAAGAAGCCAAAGGTAGAAGCTTTCGGGTGGATCCATCTTCGGCGCAAGGAGACGACGAGGTGAAGCCGATCCGGACAACCATCGAGGCTTGAAGACGAAGGAGTTCAAGAAAGAAAGGTATAACCCCCTAACCGAGTAGTTAACAACTCCTACTTAGGTTGTTAGTTAGATGTTTAACAAAGATCCGGTTTTGAGTCCATGTTACCGCCTCTAGAAAAATTGTTTTTCACCATATTCCGCAAGCCCGAAAGTACCGGGAGAGGTAGCATGGACTTACAATAACTAAGGCCCAGAAGAAATTTGGTACACGTGGGCCCCAAAGTGGCCGCGGAACCGCCGCCAATGGGGGGGTCATGCGGCGGATCCGCGGCGCTTTGGAAGGGTCACGTGACCAAATTTTTTTGTGGGTTCTTAAAAAAGCCTGCATGATTTTCTGGGAGTAAAATATTGATTTTTCCAGCACTTTTAAAATCGACAGAAACTGCAAAAAATGAAACGTGGTTTTTGGAATTTTCGGTCGATCGTTATTCTAAACACGTTTGAACTAGCTAGTGTAAGTTTTATGGGTGGCTCTGATACCATGAAGGGTTACCCTAGCGCCCCGGCCATCTTACGTGGCCTAATGCGGAACAAAAAAATTTCTTACGATTAAAACATGGCGCTAGACTAAACCCTAAAACCGGATCTTTCCATAAAACTAACTAGCTATACTAAAAGAGCTATCTACTGTGATAGAAATCTCACCAAACGAACCATGTCCTTCGGTCTTCTTTCTTCATCCTTAGCTCCTTGCATCCACCTTGAACATGCTTGAACTCCAACTACCGCTCCATCGGTCCTCCGGGATCGAGCTTGTTCCCCAGCCTCCTTTTGTCGTAAATGATCCACCCGGAAAGTATGATCCATGGCTCTAGCTCTTTGCAATATGTCAAAAGAGCAACTAGAGAAATTGGGATGCTAGTCTAAGCGGTCTGGGATGTAGTGGGGTTGTCTAAGTGTTAGCTATCTCTTTTCTAACCTCTTCACTTGTTTCTCAACACATGAGAATGTTAATGAAGAGGAAGAAGATGAAGGTGGAGCAAAGCAAGAGGAGGGAGGAACTTGAGAGAAAAATGGGAGCTCAAGAAATTATGAAGCATGAAGTGAGAGAAAATCACACACCTTGGTTTTGTGTGTGAATTCTTTCAATAATCTATTAACAACCATGCTTCAATAGTAACTCCAAATGAATTATAAATTCATTTGTGAATTATTAAAGCATGGTCATCACCATTCCTCCCATACCTTTCGCTTTCCACCTCATTTCCAATTATCAAATAAATGGAAAATACATAATGAGGTGGCCACCTTCTAGAAGGAAAGCTGTAATAAATACGGATTTCCAACTACTGTATAAATATACCGGCAATCAGATAAAAATCCGAACGCCCAAAAGAGATAGAATAACACGAAGGACGTAATACTAGAATATATATATCGAAATATATATATGTAAATTATTAAATCAATACCTGATTTAATAATCCGGCTCAAACCCGAGCCGGCTAGTATTACAAACTGTCCGATCGAAAAACCGAGTACCAAGTACATCAATCGATCGAACCCTGCACGTATCCAATACGGCTACTACATCATTTTGTCTGAATCAGGGAAACCCTCTGTGTGGGACTCTAAAGACTTGACAGTACTCTGGCAGTGGGTTTAACCATAAGCACATCAGCGGCACTAGCTGTACGTAACGGCTACCCAGGTACCTGTCGAAAAGAAGGCCGATGAGCAAACTCATCCGGATCTCCTACTGAGCCTATCCGTGACAATATCCGTACAGTCCGGTCTCTTCGTCAAAGAGTATCGCATACCGGGTCTAGGGGATGGTGAACGTCAGACCCTAACAACCTGATAAGTCGTGTCGATGTGGCTCAGGACCAATCCGGGAAACTACTGATCAACCTATCAGTAAATCCCAAGTGCCTTGGCCAAGGTCTTATGGTCCTGACCAATCGAATCACAGTGCGATATCGACTCCCTATACCGGGAGAGACGAATCCCCGACAATCGCTCACTGCCTCCATGTGGCTCGGGACTGAACCCAACCAAAACCTGTTTGCACGACTCAGTAGAGCCGTGGTAGGGTAGTGATCAAAGTTCAGTGGGAACTCACACGAGACAAATGCTGATCTCAGGTCCAAGGACTAACCTGTACACATGTCACCTGAGAACTTCCATCTGACGATAGGTATAGTACCATATGGAAGTTCTCGGCGAGTCCGTCCAGTGTACTCACACCCAGTGAGCGCCTGTATACGATCTTAGGTGCATCAGACCAATGGCTGCGGGACCAACCATCCCCCCGACGGGGAAAGAAACGTACACACGAGTCTACTCTGGAGTATCAGTGCCCAGTCTCGATACTCACACGACTAGGGACCATTTAAGGATGTGCTTATGGACTACCCTGCTCCCACAAGAATAATCGCCATCACAACGCAGGTAGTCAAGCAAGATCCTAGGGGCTTTATCAACATGTAACCGCAATATGTAATAACGAGTATGACATATGCCATGTTAAGATGAAGACAAACCACAATAGTATACTACCGTATCGAGCCTTTATCAATATGTGCAAACCAGATATAATAACAATAAATACACATATCCCGATAAAGACAGGTCAAATAATATACTATAAAACTGAGCAAGATTGTTCTGTACATACATATCCCTAGTATCTATATATTTACATATACAATACTGGCCTCCAGGGCATATACATCCAACACCCTCCATCACATGGCAGCTAGAATCCATCATTTTCAACAACAAATGAATTAGCACAACAAATCTTCATTGTTTTTTCAATTCTCTAGTTTGCAAAACAATATAAAAAGTTTTTCATATAAAAATTAATGCTTTTACATAAACCACTCTAAGGTTTACCTCAATTTTCTGAAACTATCCTCACAAATAAAAATAATGGTTTATTTCTAAAACCTAACCTTCAAGATTGATAGACTCAAAATTCAAAAGGAGATGGGTGACGAAAAAATAACGTTACTTAATGATTATTAACACTGTTAACTAAATAATGGCATAATATGCGAAATAATTACATGATTTACAAGATCACAACATATAAGGATGATATCAGGCATTTTATCGAGGTATACATCTATTACTTCTGATCATATTTCCACAGCGAGAGCATATTTTGATGACTCCTAACATTTTATCCAAAACCAAAACGCGTTTATCGAGATTAAGCTAGTAAACGGGGACGTCAATATTTCAACTTAAGTACATCCAAGTTGAATTGATCCTATAAATTCCATATATGTCTAGTATTGGGATTTTCGGTAATTTTGAAGATGTGTGTTAAGAAATAAATCTCCATAAGATGGCCTAGAAACAAATTTCCCAAAAAAAAACAACGGCATCAAGATCAAGATAATAACAAAATAAATAAATAAAACATTAAAATAAAAATTAAAAAATCAGCAAAGCAAGTTTCAATTTAAAAACGACCCATAGAAAGCTCAACAAGCAAGCAGCATTCAAAAATCATTACTAATCCCAACAACTAACTGAAAATATATGAAACCAAAGTTTTTCACCCAAAATATATGTAGTCATACAACACAAAGCACTGCTCATAGAAGCATGCATCACAAATATGCAAACCACAAATTATTCTACATCTATTTTCGTGTCTCTCACTGGAACACACCACTGCTACCCCCAGTTATTTCACAGCTTTGCAACCAAACCAGTTGGGATTGTCTTCGATCCTCCATTCTCCTTCAGCTCTATTTCAGTAGAACTCGGAGGAACATCCACCGCTGCAGAGCAGTTGAAGAAACCGTGAGGCTGTAACATAAACCAAACCGTTATTTTTCTCTCGCTCGATCTAAATAATAATTGGTAAAATTACATAAAATACCAGCTAACATTCTCAGTTTTAACATGACACTATCAAATGATGAAAAATGCAAATACCACCATCGGCATAGTATTTTAAAGAGAAATTTAAAGATTACTGGTGTTCTATGAAAAGGGGAAAGGTTTGATGATGTTTAACGTACTTTCCTTGGCTAAATTGCAGAAAAACAGTGTATGTTCTTTTGGCCAAATAGCAAGAACCCATGCTAACTATGCATAACAGACAATTTGGGCCTCTACTTGGCACAAATCGCTTCAAACTGTCTCGATTGTCTCCACCAGTTAGTCTTGAAGCACTCAGTTGAAGAAAACGGTGAGGTGATCATGACAATTTTGAAGCAAAGGTATTTCGGGATGAGACCGTAAACATGCCTTTCGGCCAGAAAAGGGATGTTTTCTAAAGTTTACCTAAATTCTGTCATCAGCATGAGTTGCCTAGCAAAATGCGACATAAAAAAAGACCATATAAAACGAAACAGTCTTGATGTGCATGCAATGTAATTATTATCATAGAGGTCAGTAACATGATCGAACATAGGATCAGATCACCACCCTTTTTTTTCCTTTTTTCTTTATGTTAAAACAAAAATAAGCCACAAACTCGATTATAAATCCTAAATATGGGAAATTTCAATCCAACGCAGTCAGGATTTGAAACCAATGTTGAAAAAGACTCACCGCGTCGCTCATTATTTTGCGCTATGCGGCAGTAGCACAACTCAACCTATTTGCTATGTGACTCAACAAACTTACACTATTTTACATACAGCTTTTTGTTATTAAGCTGGATTTGAATTTCGGTAGATCAAGTAGACCTAAAATTTATGTTACACATCCTCTAAGTTAATTTGAGTCGTTGACTCCTAAATATCCAAGTATAATAGTAAACTGGTAAATTTAAAAATTACGAATTTGTTTAATTTCTAGTAGGTTTTGCACTTTTCTTTTAATTTTTTTTTAAATGTAAATCTATTTTATATTTTAAGACCAATTTATTTATATTTGTAATTTAGTATGAATAAATATAATTATTAAAATTAATTAATAATAACCCATATGGCTTCCGTTTTGCACAACATTTTTTGCGCTTTTTGCTTTCAGAGACGGAACGCTATAATTTAGGCTCTCATTATTTTCAATATTGCTTGAAACCAAAAACCCCTACACATCCGAAGTTCAAAAATCCAAATAAAACATTTGCTCCATCTTACTTCAATCTATGTCTTTGGAAAAGAAATGAATGTTTGATGGCATTTAATAATTTAAAATTCAGTAATAGATATTTATAGGCAAACAATGTTGTTCAAGTTCGAATGAACATGGTTTGTGAAGTAATAAATGCGACTTATAAACAACAAATTTTAGGCTTAATTCTAAATGCCTACCAAAAGGTTTGGTTGGTATCAAAGGATTTAAAAATTGTGCAAAACTACCATGGTTTACCAGTCAATGCCGATCAAACTTAACAATGTTGATTGGGCATTTTAAATTGCAATTCTGCATTTAATACATTAAATTAAATTGAATAATTGTTAGATTAAATATTAAATTAACCAAATGATTTATCATTAACTAAGATTATTGTTTAGTGGTCTTGATCGTGGAGCACCGAAGGTGGAGGGACGGTGATCATGTAAAGCAGGAGCGAGGTGGGAGGCAGAGAAGAGGATGCGTGTTGATTTTAGTAGCGAAGCTGCAAAAGCCATCCTTCGAGTTCCTCCACCATCAAGTTCTCAAACCCAAATCCCTCCTCAAGTTGCTCGAACTCAGCCCTCCACAAGCTACTTGAACCCAAACCCCTCCTCTTCCTCCGCAACCTCTCAAACCCAAAGTCCATGAAACTCGAATCAAAAACCTCATGTGCAATCTTAAATCGACGACCATAATTCACAAAGATGGTAAAGCATCAGCACAATTGGGCTCATTAAAAGCTCATCTTGTCATTGGACACACCCAAATTATCATGCTTTCAATTGAAAGCTCTGCATGTTACAGCCGCAAGCTATTTTGTTGCGATTTGCCAAAAGAATGTTGCACACCAACAAAATTTTGAATGAGCTTGAGCTTGAGGTTGAGCTTCAACATCAACAACAAAAGGGAGAGGGAGAGGAGGGAGGAGGAGGAGGGGGGGGGGGGGAGAGGGAGAGGAGGAGGGGGAAGAAGATGGAGAGGAAGAAGAGCAGCAGCAGCAGGAGGAAATAAGCCTATTTCAAACTGCAGTGTTTATACACTACATAATTTTCAGTTTATGAAAGATCCATTCAGTAGAAACCAAAAAATTACATATATGCAAGAAAACACAGAAAAGATAATAAGAAGTACCATGAGCATGAAACCTATGTGCTCCACAGGCATAACAGGCCAATCTTCCAACCGTGGAATATGAGTAATCCCAAACACATACCTGAAATAATTGTGTAGAGAAAGAGTAGCACATCAAAAGAAGCATCACAAGTTCACAACACTAATTGACATCTCAATGTAAATTAGCTTACAAGATTGCACATAAAAAATCTTGAGCAAACTTTATAGTTGTAAGTGAATATAAGCATACAGTGAAAAAGGTAATGCATTAGACCTACACCACCCGCTTCCCATCCAAAACAGACTCAATAATAATAGGAGGCAACAAGGCAAGAATTTGATAAGTTTATTTTATTCTCGCATTGACAATGAGAACATGAGTGATGGATGGCATTCAGTTTCGCAAGAATCATTCTGCTAGATGTGGAATCGAAGAAAATAAGAGATTTTGGAGAGGAGAAGAGTTTTGGACAGAATAAAAATATCATAAAGGAAAAAAAAAAGAATCTCAAACACTTTCCAAAATAATAAACTTTATTCGACTGCCGAATCATCTTAATGTTTACAACACCACCCTTTTTATAGGCCTAACTAAATAACACCAATATCTTTTAGATAAATTCAAATAATAACTATGGATATTCAAAACAAATACAATGAGTCTATCTAAAAATATTGACATAAATAACCACCCTAAGATAAAATAAAGATAGAGCAAAATCAAGAAAATCTAATAAATCGAACAAACTAAAAACCATCTAAAGATAGAATCAAATCATAACTAGTAAAATGTTCATTGATTATGCATTTGAAAATGACCTAGATTCTCATCAATTAGGGGGTGGCCTGAACCAAGGATAATTTCGGAGGTTCATAGTTTATCCACATTATCGTCTTTTTCTATAAACGACTTGTTAGGGGTTTGATTCTATTATTGATTGTTTAAAAAAGAAAATTTTAAATGGGTAACCGCTTCCGGAGCCTTAAAGGAGATTAAATGTAGGATGACTAAGACATTTGTTTTGATACATCCTAATCTTTGAAAAGTAGTTGAGGATTCTTTCAATGCTTCAGGGGTTTAGTCAATTAGAATTGCAAGCTAGAAATAGAACTTTTTTGGGTAAGAAAAGTTTTAGTGTTAGTCAATTAGAACCGAAACTAAAACATAAAATTTTGGTGCTAGTCAATTAGAACCGGAACTTTAAATTTTGGTGTTGGTCATTGTTGGAAGTGGAACCGAAACTAATAATCTTAAAGTTCTAATTCTTAGTTCCACTACTGAAAACCTTCCAAATTCATTATAAAAATTACC
Organism: Agapanthus africanus; assembly: GCA_030015575.1. Classification (NCBI taxonomy): domain Eukaryota; kingdom Viridiplantae; phylum Streptophyta; class Magnoliopsida; order Asparagales; family Amaryllidaceae; genus Agapanthus; species Agapanthus africanus. The sequence goes on from CM057351.1 coordinate 10,568,124, forward strand.
CCGCTTATATGACTAGAACAAAATTAAAAAAAAAGAATTAATCTCTCCCCTCGCCTCTCCTCTTATTCTTCCTCCCTTCCATATCAATGCCAAAAAAAACCCAAAATATATAAAATTATTGTATCTTTATTAGTTCTATTCTCTAATTTTTTGATGAAAAGTTTTACTCTATTGAATATCTATAAGTACGGTTGAAAAAATAAATTAATCATAATCACATATTAATTTAATAAATCTATAATAAGACCTTATTACTAATTTTTTTAATACAATATTACCAATTATGTATTAATATCATCATATAAACTCAAAATAGTTTCAATACTAATTAGATATAATATATTTGTTTACAAATAAATACAACACATCATCAAAAGTTCTATTTAAGTTTCTTTTGTTTAGTTACATTATTAAAAAAAATAATTCTAGAACCCCACAAAATAGTTCTAGTTCCACTCCACTTTTGCTTAAGCAGTTCCAGTTCTATCCAAACAATTCCAGCTGTGAATATTCTAGTTCCATCTAAAGAGTTTCAATTGCCTAACATGGCCTAAAAGCAAGGATAGGAATTCCCAGTCAAGAGAGACATCCAATAGTGTTCTTTAACGAAAAACCCAATGACGCTAAACAAAGATATTCTACCAATGATAGAGTTTTACGCTATAGTACAATCACTCTGACATTGGGAAAATTATTTATTACCTCAAAAATTTGTTTTATGTTTTGATTATCAAGCATTGAGGTATATTTTCCCAAAGAAAATTAGATGCAAAAACATGCTAAATGGGTGGAGCTTCTTCAAGAGTGTGAATTTACCCTTCACCATACGAACGAGTTCAAAACAAGTCCGTCGATGCTTTCAGTCGGGCTATTAAAGTCTATCCATCGGTAAGTGTTAACATTCCTGGTTTTGGAAGGATCAAGGATGAGTACGCTTCTTGTCCCGACTTTGGCATTATATTTTAGCATGTAAATGAGGGTAATCATCTCGATTATATTAATTTTGTGATTAAATATGGATATTTGTTTAAAGGGTTTATATTATGCATCTCTCATACATTGCTTAAAGAGTATTTGATTTAGGAAAATCGCATGCAGTTAATCTTGCAGATCATTTTGGTATAGACAAAACCGTGATGTTGGTTAATAAATGTTCCATTGGCCTTCTTTAAAAAGAGACGTCACGAGGAATGTTTCACAATGTCAATCTTGACTAAGAGCCAAAGCGAAGAATAACATGGATCTATATACGCCTTTGCCTGTTCCACACCCCATGGAATGGCCTTAGCATGGATTGCCTAAAACAATTCGTGGTCACAATTCAATACTTATGATAGTGGATAAATATTCTAAAATGCCTCATGTTATTCAAAGTAACATTAGATGCATGTTTCTTATTTGGCAAAATTATTTTTCGGCAAAATTATTTGGCTCCATGGCTTCCATTGTGTATGATATGCATGTAAAATTTGTTAGTTATTTTTGGAGGATACTATGGAAAATTTTTGGTACAAAATTGAAATTATACTCAACTTTTCATTCTCAAATTGATGGCCAAACAAAAGTAGAAAATCATAGTTATGGATATTTGCTTCAGTGTTTGGTAAAGGATAAACAAGGTAATTGGGATTTAATTTTACCAACCATCATTTTTCCTTATAACTCTGTTAATAGACCCCAAGGAAAAAGTCAATTTCAAATCGTTCTTGGATACTCCTTGTCAACCAATCAATTTCATTCATTTGCCATCTAATTAGCCCTTCTGAATGTGCTATAAATCTTTTGCACAACACATCCATGATTTACATGCTGAAATTAGACCTTTTGAATATGCTAAATCTTTTGCACAACACATCCATGATTTACATGCTGAAACTTGATGCGAGATTGTTCGATAAAAATTATTAACTTGCTGCTGTTGCTCATTGTAGAAATCAAAACTTTTATAAATGTTATGTTATGGTGTGAATACGTCATGAATGTTATCCTAAGAATTCTTTTATGAAATTGCATTCTAGGGCAACATGACCTTTCCGTAGGCTTGGTCATGATGTGCATCTATATAATCTACTTGACTTGCCTACTGATGTCTGATGAACATTAGTCCAATTTTCAATGTCAAGGATTTAATTCCCTATCGAGACACTTTAGAATCTCCTACTTTCCCGCCACGTATATCAAGTGGTGTTGCTCCAACCCCATTTCCTTAACTACCATCTTCTCTATGGCAGAGTTATGAGCAAGTCGATGTTATCTTGGATGATGAGCAGGTAGCCACCACTTCAGACGGTGGATTTCAGTGTAGCTGGGTTTAGTGGAGAGGATGTTCGGACATAGAAGATACTTGGATTAAGGAGGACGAGCTTCAACGCCTACCCGCAACTCGTCGGAGTCGAGTTCTTTTCAGTGGAGGAAAATTGATGAGAATCTACATGATTTTCAATTACATTATTGACAAAGATTTCGTTAATTATTATGATTTGATTTTATCTTTTGGATAGTTTTTTGTTTGTTAGAGTTATTAGATTTACTTGATTTTATTTATCTTTATCTTACTTAAGGGTCGTTCTTTATGTTAATATTTTTATATAGTCATTTTGATTTGAATTTATCTAAGAGACTTGTTTTGCATAGATGTAGTTATTATTTGGACTTATCTAAGAAATTTGGTTGTTATTTTGTTAGACCTGTAAAAAGGAACCAACAGTTGTAAACATTGAGATGATCCAAAGTTTATTACTTAGGAAAGGGCTTGAGATTCTTTTTTTTTCCCTTTTTGAGATTTCTCTCCTCAAAAATTCTTCTTCTTCTTTCCAAAAATTCTTCTTTTCTTCGATTCTACATCACCAATGGTCCAAGACTCCAACATAAACATGTCTTATAATGTAAATCAAAACTTTGGTACTCCAAGAATGCAAATGGAATTAATGCAGTTGGGATATAAAACAAGACTAGATTGGCCATAGAACTCTGAACCTAATGGTCCTAGAAACAATTATGACAGAATATTGCAAGCATAACGGTTAATATATTTCATGTGTAAGAAATTGTGACTAGTTTACAGCTTATATGATATAAATAATATAAACTTTTTTCTTATGTAGGTCTCGTCTAGTATTTGAAGATACTGTCTTATGCATACTACTGCTGAACAAAAATTCAATTTAGGTGAGGCGACCTTTAATATGTGATATGCACGCATGGTAATAAAACAAAGAATCAGACAAACTACAAAAGAAAATTTCTAAACAAAACAAGCATATGAGAAGTGAAATAAAGTTTCAGAAATTTTTTATGCAAATATGCCTGAATTATAGCATTGCGAATTTATAAATGCCATAGATTAGAAGTAGCATGAAGGATTACTTTAATCTGATACGCCACATATTAAAAAATGATTGATGAAATTTAGAGGTGACAAAGGTATGTGAGGAACTAACCAGAGAACAATATTAGTTTCCTCAAGGGACCTGTTCTTCTGAACCCATGTAGCCAATCCCTCATTTAGACGTGGATTTTGATTAGGAAATTCTCCTCCAGGATACATTTCATTGCGTTTATATGGTGTGACCCAAAGGTTGTGCTTCAAGAATGCTGCCCTTCTCAGAAACTTTGCCTCTGGGCCTGCTAAGGGTAGGCAATTTGAACCAGGCACAAGCTTGTATCCTGTGAGCTGCCCTGTTCGATTCACAGTTCTTGTGTTCCTCACCTGTGAAAAAACAGTATGGAGAAATTTCAAATAGAGATCTCCATTACAAATTTACTGATCAAAGCTACAGTCACTATCAGGTACAAATTAGCACAATAGATTAGCACTAAGGGCTTTTCAGGTTATGGGTTATCATTTCAATCTTTATAACTTAAAAAGCAAAGGATCAAATATTTTTCAAGCCGATGTCAACTATGGCAAGTAACAAGGAAAAAAATAACTATACAACAATGAGTAGAGAGAACAAAAATTGTATTAGACCGATCAATGAGACTAGGCTCCTGTGCACTTTGATGCATGCGCTTTTTTTAGATGGATCTTAGACCAAGTCTTCCCAAGTGGCATGGTTAGATCTTGTAATGAAATCAGTTTCTATTTCACCACCACTCCCTGCTTGAGTTAAAACAGTAGAGATATCTGTATATTGTCCACATTATTAACATGTATTTTTTATTTTATTTTTTATAATCTACATTATTAACATGTTACTAGTGTAAACATCTATGCTTGAAAAGTGAGACGGAAAATTTCAGCCAGCTGAAAGAACATTGTTTACTAGTGAATACATATCTAAAAACCATTGGGCCACCCAATTAACATATAATAGAAAGGGCACATCTCGGCTGAAGGAACTACTGACAAGGCCTTGGATAAGACTATCTATGCTTTAAATACAGTTCGCATTTGTGGGTAATATAAGAAAGGGTTCATTGACCACCAAAAGCAAAGGATCCAAGTTGAAGAAAAGTGGAATGGTCTACTTTTCTTTCATGTAGGAGATCTTTAACTAATGCAACTGACAAAGGAAGGGGAAATGTGTTTCATGCGACAACAAGACATTTCCCATTGAGAAAATTGCAATAAACACAGTTCAATTAAAACTTACGCTCTTATCTCTTTAATTGATTGACCAACAAAAAAATATGGAACAAGAATAGATGAATTGATGAGAAACATAAACAATGTGCCTACAACTTCAAACATAGCACATGGTGCCTTACAATCCAATGTCTTGCAGTCAAAGGATCACAATCCCGCATCGCTTGCAGTTCAGACCTAAGAAGCTTTTCTTCAGCATAAAATGCGTTATTGTGAATATTATTTTGGCCTGGCTCTTCAACCTTTAAATTCACCTCAACCACCTAGATACAAAACAGGTAAAGCATAGTTCCGTTAAGTTTTCAGCATAAGATGAAGAAACCAGACTCAATATTAGAAGTAAATCCTTACAGAGCATGCAATTCTTGGAAGCAAAATTTTACCACTAAAATAAGCATGCCATGATCACCAATATTTGGTGAAAGAAAATGAAACACGGCATTGGAACATAAAGATAACTTTATACACCTAGCTAATTATCTTACTCTGTGTGTGTGTGTGTGTGAGAGAGAGAGAGAGAGAGTGTGCGCGCGCGCGCGCAACAATGTATTTATGTAGTACCATAAATATAAATAAAACATAAACATAAAGCAAATATGAGTGGACTCAACCTGATTGAAGGTTTCATTAGGCTTGCAATCAACAGCCATGTCCATACGGGCAACAAAAAAGTGTTGATGGACTGGTGCGTATAAACCTGGAGCTATAGTTGTACCATATTTTCTTGTTTCTCCAGGATGCAATGCTCCCAAGCTGAGAATCCCAGTAAGTTTCACTTCTGCTTCAATTTTACCATCCTACAATCACATGACAAGTGTATACTGAGTACAGCAATCATCAAGCGCTGTACCATTATTTTATAATAAATCAAGACAAGAATGCATATTACATCAGAAGGCAGAGCTGAAGCATGTCCTGAATGCAGACTAAATAAGATGTGTTAGACTAAATTACAGATTAATGCCTTAAAACTTCACCCTGCTCAGATGTCAAGCATTTTGTTGAATTGTCATGGTATCTTGGAGATAAAAAAAAAAGGCTTTTAGGGTTCTTTTCAGCATGCTACCACACAGCAGGAACAGAATGCATAAATAAATAAATAAAATTATTGATTTTGAACTTAATAGATTGTACAGATGGGATGTTTTTAAACTAACAAGACATTAATTGACTACATTCAAAGTGCTGAGTACAGCAATCATCAAGTGCTGTACCATTATTTTACAATAAATCAAGACAAGAATGCATATTACATCTAAGGCAGAGCAGAAGCATGTCTTGAATGCAGATTAAATAAGATGTGTTTGACTAAATTACAGATTAATGCCTCAAAACTTCACCCTGCTCAGATGTAAAGCATTTTGTTGAATTGTCATGGTCTCTTGGAGATTAAAAAAAAAGCTTTTAGGGTTCTTTTCAGCATGCTGCCACACAGCAGGAACAGCATGCATGCATAAATAAATAAAATATTATTGATTTTAAACTTAATTGACTGTACAGATGGGATGTTTTTAAACTAACAAGACATTTTTCTCCTGCTTGAGCACGCAATATAAGCTGAGGATTCTTCAACCATAGCAAGGTTGCAGAAATAAAACAGAATATGACAAAATGGAAGAAAATTAATTTAGGAGGCAGGTGATTCAAAAGTCCAAACAGAGAAGAAAACAAGAATACGTGGCCTGTTTAAAAACAATGAAAATGAGAACTAAGAAAATGACTGTCAAACAATAGGAATTATTTTATTGCTACTTCTAATGATAACTAAAGAAAATAAGAAACTGAAGAACACGACATTGTACGTAAGAAAAGACATGACTTCATCCGCAACGCAGAAACAAATAATGGTAAAAGAAACAAGTAGACCAACCAGCAAAAGGAAAACAAAAGGCATAAATATATTTCAAATGCTAGCCACCTATCAAGTTTATGTTAAAAATACCTGATAGAAGTGCCAGAAAAAGCCATACTCATAGTTAGCCACAGTACAAATAAATGAAACTGTAAGCCTTCTTGACCGTCGTACTTCTGCTAGTCCAGTTCTCCAATCTTGATGCTTCCACAATATTCCATGATCCTCTTCATGCAAGCAAACACAATTTTCAATAGTCTCCACGCCCCCAGTGTAGTTTGTAAAATGCGCATCAAAATATTTGATGTAGCCTAGACAGTCACATCCCTGTACAAAAAACCTAGTAAACTAGGAGCAGAACTCAACCAAAAAACTTAAATTGAAAATGGCAGAATATCTGACCTTCTTAAGAGAATGGGCATTTTTTCCTAGGCCATCCTCTCCAGCATCAAATGCATTCTTACGATAGTGTGGTTCGTTTGGATCCCCATAAGGCACTACCATTTCAACAAAGCTCAGCCTGTGGGCCACAGGTCTGCGACCACGGCTACCATCGATATATGCCACAGAATAGATTACCAACCCTTCTCTGGGGGTAAACCCAATTCGAAAATTCCACTGTTCAGCAAAAAAGGAAAAAGAAATTGTAATTCAGTGCAAGCTCAGTATACAAATCAAAGAATAAGAAATATAAATTCGAGGAAATATAAAATGCCAACTCGACTTTGGCATCGGTCATGGACCTGAACCTGTACCCAACAACCTGGGAACCAGCGAAAGAAAAAGGAGAAGCCAACTTTAATCATCCACGCACTACCCTTCAGGCTATTGTATTTCAATCATCATAAAAATCGTAATAGGTAAATCAAAGTTCTGCGCATTTACTATTGTAAATATTGCATTTTGTATGTATACCAATTATTATCTATGTCATTGAAACTAAAACCAATTACAACTTATGGTCAAAGCTTACAATCTGCCTGGAAATATCTGCATATATAGAAATTATAAAGTTGAATGTAAAATGTCGGTTTTATGTACTCTATAGTAAAATTAAAACTTGCATATATCATTACTCCCGTGGCCTATGTGGCACTTAGTACTACTGTGATGTTGCAAAAATCTAGTAATGAGACACAGAATTTAAAGAGTTGAGTGTACAGTTTGCAGGCAAGTATTTTGCACATATGCTTTAATAAAACTCAAACTTAAATATCTTATGCTGAACTCTTGTGATTGTGCTGACTGTGTGGCACCGTATTACTTCTGCAGTGTAGTCAAATATCTAGTAAGCTAACAAGACAAATCACGGTACCTTCTGCCACTCCACAAAGTGACCATTAACTCGGAAACTCGGCCCTTCCGGCTGAATAATTTGCAAGGGTTTCACATCGCTACGATCAACACCTCCTCTTGTTTCTCCTGGAGTGTAGTTCCTTAATGGATCTGCTGGAGGCAGAGGGACCAGCTTCCTGTCTTCAAACTCAATGATCGATACATTCTGGATATCAACAACCACATGGATGCCTTCAACTGGCCGTGCATAACCATTCTCCATGGGACAATCACTCTCCGTTCTACAGAAAATCAGTGGTTTAGCAAGTCGCCGACTGGGAGCATCAGCTTCACTGTGATAGCCAACACACCTGCATATATTATATACTGGTCTGGTCATATCAAGTCTATAAGAAAATAGGCAGCAATCTAGTAAGCTTTCCTTCCAGTAATCAATGGCAAGAATGAAACATGTTTAAGATTATATTAGCTTGATATATTTCATTGCATACCACATCCAACAGCTTAAGCTTCTGGGTAGGTGATTTGGCACAGTATCGGAGCACCATGCTTTCAAGAGGACTTGGGTTCAAACCTCAACGTTGTTAGTTAAGAAATATATTTGTTTACCCCTTCTGCTTTACAAGCGAGAGTTTCTGTCAGACACCTTTCCATGTACCCTAAAGGCCCATGTGAGGGGGAGTGTTTAAATGTTAAGTCGGCTTGATATACATTGTTATCCCACAACCCAACAACTCTTATCTTTTGGGTAAAGTGGTTCTTGACAAAACAAATATGAAAAAAAACTGAAAACAAGCTTACCAGGCATCCACCATCACAAGCTCCATATCTTCAATGCCACGCCTCTTCATTGCTTCTCTGAACGGAGGATAATCTTTTACAACAGCTTCACATTCTGCATACTCCATAGCATCCTGCACATTTAAAGACAGCAAAAACGTTAGCAATGGTATCATCATGATGCCTCTGCAGAACACTTGGTATCAACCAATAATAACCATACCATAGGCGGTTGTACATCAGGCACAACCTCTGATGAAATGACTTTGCCCCTGTGATGGCCACCACGAGTTGCAGCATGCACTTCAGTCAGCTCTACAATCCATACGCTCGTCTCATTTGATTGTTTGTTATAGACGACAAGCCTAGCCCTCCTAGGAGGAAGCTTGCTGGGAATGACGGGTCCCCCCTTAGTTCTTGGTACTAGTGATGGTTGGAAGGGAGGGAAGAAATACGCATCAGCTAGTGCAACAATATTTTTTTCAGGTTCCAATAGAACCACTTCAACAAACCGCATGCTGTCTCTGACCTGAAAGGATGAATGGCTTAGAAATGGATCGATTGAAGGCAACCCTAAAAATTAAAGAACTTACAAACGAATTTATTAACCAACTAATAAGGAAAAAGATTGTTAAATATGACGCCAACCTCTGGGGTAGCCCCAGCAGCCCTGACTGTTGCTACGGCTACAGCGATTTCAGCTGCAGATAATGGATCTAAAGGGTGGCTTGACTGAGCCCTCATCATTACTGGGATACCTGCAATTTCACAGGCATCAATGATCATCGACCCAAAAGACAAACAAGAAAAATTCACATATAGAGAAGGGATGTTGGTCCTATTATTGAACACATGAAAATAGGCAACCAATTACTCACAAAGGAAAAACTGGATAAAGAAAAAAAAAATCTCACAATCTAGATAGCATACAATACAACCTACAACAAACAAAATTGAAACCACGAGGCGCACCTAGTGAGAACCCATAGTTAAAATCATTGAGTAAACACTACTAAAGCTTTCATAACCACTACATGTATGAGAGTGAACTAAGTCATTACCAATGTACTTCAACAACCAAAAATGTTGTTGTCCCAAGGTTTAGCAAAAAAGCTTATTTATTACCATAAGAAGAGATTTAGACATTCATCAGCTTTATTCATTTGCATTGTCATCTTTAAATGAAGTTCCTTTGGCCCATCCATTTTGCAACCTCTAAGAACCTTACAGTTATCAGTGTTCTCAATCATTACTTTACTTTCAAGAGTGTTAACGAAACCTCAAGTCTGTAAAATCTATCTGCGCAGCAAATACATTTAAACTAATTCTATTCTATATTAAAGCATTTACTATGAAGAATATATTTCAATTTACATCAAAACACTTGTCATGCCGGTATGCTAATTTTAAGAAAGAACAACATTTTGATTCCTGAGTACCCAATACTCAACCATGTTATCTTTCAGGCTACCAAGTACTAGAAACATGGCATAAGAAGTCTCTACAGTTACTACTGTTTACAACTTCTATAAGTCATAATAGAGAATAATCTATTGCCAATGGAACAGGTTGTATGATGAAAATAGTAACTGAGGCTCATGATTTGTGATAAGCAACTGCCATAACTTGCTACACACATCAGATCAATCAAACTACATACAGCATCTGATTGAAAAGGTATAAATGAGTATATGTGTTTTTATATTGTAATAAAGGAGACAACCAGGAATACTTCAAAAGGTGTACATTCTTAATTTGTTTCGGTTCATTTAATAATACCCAAGATGGTCTGATGATGGCATTTGGCTACCTGAATTCAAAATTCATGAGTTGTCCAATTCCATGATCATTGGGATGATTCCATGTCTGCGAATTAAATTATTTCATAAAAGACTATTAAAAAGGTATAATATCTTTACTAATACGGTAGATGTTACCTTTGCTAATATAGTATTCCAACCTTGCCAGTATATATTGCAGCAATTGACAACATTTGAATTAGCAAAGAAATAAGTATTCATTAAAACGACATTTTAAAAAATATATGCATATTTTAAACATGGAGAAAAATAAGAGCATATTCAATCATTTAAAGGAACAAAATACATTAGCATGCACGTCCTTATTTTCCTTACATCAGTCCAACAAGAACACATTTCCTCTTAGTCCTCATGTTTCTAATTTCTTCCTCAATTTTTTTATAACGCATTTAGTAATGTTTCTTTTTTATTTCCTATAAGCTAACAAATATTCTATTGAATCATGAGATAAGCATATCAACATCTTAGTAACTTTATCTAAGATAAACACCTTGATAAATCCGTCTCCATTTATTGGGTTTTTTTTTTGAAATAGGGTATAATAAAATTAAAATTATTAAAATAAAATAATTTTTTTTTAATTTATCAAAATAGGACGGTTTCAAACCCGGCCCCACCCTCTAAATAAGAGGACGGGTTCCTAGAACCTGCCCTCTATAGGAGAGGGTAGGGGCGGGTTCTGGGAACCCGCCCCCTTTTTTAATAAAAAAAATTAAATTAAAAGCAGAAATTAAGTAAATATCGACTAAAAATATAAACAATAATATTAGTGTTGTTTTTGTTCGGACAATTGTTATTACAGTTCATATAGAATTACTATAAATATGAATTTTGTATACACTCCAATAACAAAATGAATAAGTCAAATTTATAATACAAAATAATCATATCTGTTTGTAAAAGGTAAATTGTACAAGTTTCTTTACAAGCGCTAACTGATTTTCTTCCGGTGCACTTGTCACGATCTCGAAGGTCCCGCCCATGTTGACTGTCCTGAACATCTGGTCCTATAATGACCTGATTGTTTCCATAGGCTACATCTGTCGTGCCTTTGCTGAGGATCAGCATCCATTGTCATTCGATCTCGACGCACTTTAGGTCTTCCGGGTCCTATATTTTTGTCTGGCGGTAATACAGTCGGTGTTTGTCTGTTCCCAGTATAATAGTGCCAATAGCGATTGTCTGATATAGGATGAAATTTTGGATCGTATGCGCCTTGGTAATTGAAAACTGTATAGTAATGGAAAGCAAAATTATAATGTGAGTTATGCATGCTGCTCGCAGCAGCAATTGCGTGGGCATAAGATAAATGTTGTTGCTGGAAAACACCGCATATGCACGAAGAGAGCCCTTCATCTCTAAAATTTACGGTATATTGATTCCCATTACCCCCGTAACTTGAAACTCCGCTGTGTCAAACCTTTCAGATCTATAGTATTGTGCTCTGCGCTCTCTTTTCCGAAATATATCTTCGTAATACGCGATGAGTGGAGTCTCCATCGCCAAGGACTTTTCCCTTCTTTGCACAAAGTAAATATTCACTCTGAAAAAGGTTTGAACAATCAACTCCTGTATCGGTAAGCCTCTAACACCTTTAAGAACCCCGTTGAAGCTTTCAGACATATTAGTGGTCATTAGTAGATATATGCATCCATTATCATGTGCTTGTGACCATATACGTACTGGATACTCATCTAACCACGCTTTCGCGGTTTGACCCATCTTTCCAAATTTCGCCATATACATGTCATGAACATTAGGGTCAGACGCTTCATCAGTTTTGTACATAAGCTTATGTATATATGAATTTTTAAATTTTCTATCAAAATTTTGGCTGAAGTGCCGCAGGCAAAACCTATGTGGGGTCGTCGGAAATACAGCTCTCATTACAGCTAGTATTCCTAGATGTCTATCAGATATGATGCATAAATCCGTTTTATCAATAACAGATGGGATACTTTTGAGTTGACGGAAAAACCATGAACAGGATGATATATTTTCACCCTCGACAATAGAAAATCCCAACGGAAATATACCGTTATAAGCATCAACACTTGTAGCAATTAACATGCAACCTATGTACTTACCATATAGATACGTCCCATCCACGCACAATACCGGCCGACAGTGTGTGAAACCAGCCGCACAAGGAGCAAAGCACCAGAAAATTCTTTGAAACCTGATACAGCCATCGACATCTGTTTCTGTGGATTTTAACCGGTATACGGACCTCGGATTTGATGCTTTCATGGCTTCCATAAAAGGAACTAGTGAGTTGTACGAGCTTTCCCAATCCCCAAATATCTTGCATAAAGCCTTTATACGAGCATCCCATGCCTTCACATACGAAATCTGAATTTTGTGCTCTCTGCTGACGTAGAGCCGTATCTCTCGGGGAGTTATCGCCACATCTGTATGGATTAGTGGCATGATTAGTGAGCAAATGTAAGATGAAGTGCAATTCCTGTGATCTTTTAATATAATAGAATTGATGCAAGTATGTTCTTGGTTGTATTTCATGATCTTCCAAGTTTTGGCTCTTTTGGAACAACATGCATGCAATCTCCACTTACATTCAGGAGCTTTCGTACATACCACGGTATAATACGTGTTATTTGACTCTTCGGTTTTAAATGTAACGTTTTTTTGAATAAACCACGACTTCAGCTTACAAATAAGATCTCCTTTTTCCTGAAACATATCTCCAACAGTGACGCAATCTTCGCTTGCTACGATCGCTTCCAAATAGGATTCGGCATTTACTTCTGCCACGGCTAAGTCTACCCAACTATTATCTTCCAGCGGATCGAGGCAGGGATCTTCTAGTTCGACAAAATCATTATTTGCAATCATATCATCAATCAATGCTACTTCATTCAATCCAGCGGATCGAGGCCGAGATCTTCGAGTTTTCCAGCAACAACATTTACCTTGTGCCCACGCAATTGCTGCTGTAAGCAGCATGCATAACTCACATTACAATTTTGCTTCCCGTTACTATACAGTTTCCAATTACCAAGACGCATACGATCCAAAATTTCATCATATACCAGACAGTCGCTATTGACACTATTATACTGGGAGCAGACAAACACCGACTGTATTACCGCCAGACAAAAATATAGGACCCGGAAGACATAAAGTGCGTCGAGATCATATGACAATGGATGATGATCCTCAGCAAAGACACGGCAAATGTAGCCTATGCAAACAACCAGGTCATTATAAGACCAGATGTTCAGGACAGTCAACAGGGACGGGACCTTCGAGATCGTGACAAGTGTACCGGAAGAAAATCAGTTAGCGTTTGTAAAGAAGCTTGTACAATTTACCTTTTACAAACAGATATGATTTTTTTGTATTATAAATTTGACTTATTCATTTTGTTATTGGAGTGTATACAAGATTCATATTTATATTAATTCTATATGAACTGTAATAACAATTGTCCGGAACAAAAACAACACTAATATTATTGTTTATTTTTTTAGTCGATATTTACTTAAATTTCTGTTTTTAATTTATTTATTTTTTTTATTAAAAAGGGGGGGCGGGTTCCCAGAACTCGCCCTCTCCTTTAAAAAGGAGAGGGCGGGTTCTGGGAACCCGCCCCTACCCTCTCCTATAGAGGATGGGGCCGGGTTTGAAACCGCGCTATTTTGATAAATTAAAAAAAATATTTTATTTTAATAATTTTAATTTTATTATACCCTATTTCAAAAAAAACCATTTATTTATAAAGGCATAACCCCAAATTTGTTGTTCTTGAAACCTAACAAAGAAAAATAAACAGCTGCACTGCAAAACTACAAGTATAATTGTTCTTGCATCATCTTTCTCCATCTTCCAAGTCGAATTAGCGACAAGCACCTCTTGACGAAGAATTTGGCAATAATCACAAGAGGCTTACTTTCTTGCATAAACTCCTACGACGATGTCGGAGGCGACATCCTCAGATTCAAAAAAGGCTTGTGCTAGCCAAACAAAATATTACATTTTCTTGGAAAGATAATCAATCAAGGACAGATAAACCTCTAGCATAATAAATTAAAGCAATCACAGGCAATAAGGAGCAAAAAAATAGGTGGGGATTCCAAACCCTCTTTTGTTCATTGTTGCTTAGGAATTGCTTGGGAACACTTTTCTCCACGAAAAACAAAGGAAAATTACTCCACACCAAATTATACTCAAGTTAAAATTACTTCATCCACTGGGGTCCGAAAGTTAATAAATAACAACAAATAAGCTTTGCTCGGTGATGATGACAATGGTTACCTTTTGATGAAGGCTTTGCAGGAGGATCTTGAAGATCATCAACAGGACTGATGAGTGCCGTCATGGCCGCCGCCGCCGCCGGCTTGCTTTTTTTATCTACAGCCCATTCCTCCCTCTCGAGGGTCTTCCCTTTGGCCATGGCGACACCACCGGCGACGGCGCCGAGCTTAGCCGAGGAGGAGGAGGAGGAGGAGGAGACGAGCTTAGGGTTAGGGTCGCAGCAAGGCGTCGTTTTTTCCGCAGTTGTGGCCATTGCAGAGGGTTAGCGAGCTCACCGAATCCACCGCCGCAGTTCAAATCGCCGCCACTACGATCTGACATACAGCAGATCTCCGTTGCCTTTTCCTGATTTGAAGCCCCCGGCCCCTTGAATCACCACCAATCAGGGCAAATTTTGAACGATGATGAGCAAAGCAGCTGATTTTAACTTTGTTTTTTCCACCTCCTCTCTCTCTCTCTCTCTACAAACCCTAGATTTCGGAAGTGAAACAATATAGGGATTTTGTTTATGTAAAAAGGCAGGGAGGGAACCGCCAAAAACGGGGAAGGCGAGGAAAGAATGGAAAGGTGATGGTGCTCTCCTTTCACGTGCATTTAAGCAAAAACCACACTGCACCCTCTCATCTACAATCTTGAGCAATAAAATAATTGCAAATTGAATAGTTTGCCATTTTGCCTTGTCTTTTTTATTTTACTCACCCCTCATCTCACCTGACCTGTTGATCCGAGTGCGGATCCACCCATAAAACTTAGTTAGGGGCTGTTTGGTTGCAGGATTGTGGAATTTGGATTCCAAAAATAGTACGGTTGAAATTTCTGGATTTGGTAATTTGTTGTTTGGTTGGTTTTGGATTTGTAGATCTGGATTTGTAGATCCTTGTAATCTTTGTTTGGTTGTTGGAAAAAAAATAGGATTTGGATTTGAGGATTTTAGAGAGAGATAGAGAGAGAGGATTGTTAAATAAATAAAGTGTATGGGTCCCATCTAAAAGTACAATGAATAGTGCCAAATCCTTGAGAATCCTTGAAAATTTTTAGGATTCATGAATCCTTCTTTTGTGGTGGGCCCCCCATATAAAACAAAGGAATCCTAGAAATCCTAATCCTGCAACCAAACACAAAATTGTGGAATCCTAGGATTCCACAATCCAAAATCCAAATCCAAACCCATAATCCTGCAACCAAACAGCCCCTTAGGGCCGGTTGCAGGATTATGGGTTTGGATTTGGATTTTGGATTGTGGAATCCTAGGATTCCACAATTTTGTGTTTGGTTGCAGGATTAGGATTTCTAGGATTCCTTTGTTTTGTATGGAGGGCCCACCACAAAAGAAGGATTCATGAATCCTAAAAATTTTCAAGGATTCTCAAGGATTTGGCACTATTCATTGTACTTTTAGATGGGGCCCATGCACTTTATTTATTTAACAATCCTCTCTCTCTCTATCTCTCTCTAAAATCCTCAAAACCAAATCCCATTTTTTTCCACCAACCAAACAAAGATTACAAGGATCTACAAATCCAATACTAGGAATCCAAAACCAACCAAACAACAAATTACCAAATCCAGAAATTTCAAGCGTACTATTTTTGGAATCCAAATTCCATAATCCTGCAACCAAACAGCCCCTTAGGGCATTTGGAATTTGGATTTTGTGTTTAGTTGATGGATTTGGATTTCTAGGATTCTTTTGTTTTTCATTGGGGGGCCACCACAAAACATGGATTCTTAAATCCTAAATTTTTTTAAAGATTTGCAAGGATTAGACACTATTCATTGTACTTTTAGATGGGATCCATGGTACTTTATTTATTTAATAATCCTCTCTCTATCTCTCTCTCTAAAATCCTCAAATCCAAATCACACTTTCTTTTCACCAACCAAACAAAGATTACAAGGATCTATAAATCCATACTAGGAATCCAAAACCAACCAAACAATAAATTACCAAATCCAGAAATTTTCAACCGTACTATTTTGGAATCCAAATTTCTAAACCCTACGACCAAACATGCCCTTAATCCGACGGATCAAAATTTTAATATCCATTCTGACATCGAGCCAGCTGGCTTTGAGAACGTTCTCAGATCACTGTTCCTTGATATTGTCACTCATGGCTTGGTGCGGTACAGGGGGCCCACCCCGGCACCAGACCCGTCACATTCTCAGGGAATGGTGTGTCCATAGGAAGTACTCATGGCCATTAAAGCCTATAATATCTGATCCGTCCGCTTGCTTGTATCACCGAGTTGATCCGACATGTGGGTTTGTGACTTATGCAGGTTTGTGGGTTTTACCAAACTCTTATTGAAAACGGTCAAAGGCATTCGTTCATTTTAATTTCCCGGCCACGACAATAAAATTAAGTTTCATGTCAGAAAATATAATATAGCATGAATGCTAAAGAGTTTTTATTTTTTGGGTTAGAATGTACGATTTGAATATAGCTAGCGTCTTTCAATTAAGATAGTTGCTATATTCAAACTCCAAAAAATCTATACACGTCACCTCTTCCCTCTAAATAGATTGCAAAAACATCACCATCGCAATTACT
This sequence comes from Agapanthus africanus, assembly GCA_030015575.1. Lineage (NCBI taxonomy): Eukaryota > Viridiplantae > Streptophyta > Magnoliopsida > Asparagales > Amaryllidaceae > Agapanthus > Agapanthus africanus. Next base: position 10,585,289 of record CM057351.1, read on the forward strand.
TTTAATTAAGTTACCCGTTAATCCATGCATGGATGATCCGTTCATCTATGTATGTGATGGAGGTCCTTTTCGGGTCTCCGTCAGATGTTGTCTTCCGTCGATCTCCTGGTGGATTTTTGGAGGTGATTTCCTGTTGCGTGTGGGTCTCAATGGGTTTTGAGGAGATTGGTGGTTTGAGGAGTTTGCGCCGTGTACCTGCAAGGAAGTCCCGGGGTGGTTTGGTACCACCGAGGACCCTCCGACGATCAAGTTAGCACGAGATCCGAGCAGGGTAACGGCTAAGTGGGGTGAAAAAAGCTTACTTGACCCCTCTGTGATGGGGGTTTATATAGTGGCGGCAGCACGCAGTAGCGGGCGCGAGAATCTCGCCGGCAGTTACGTTCCCGACGTCACGCCCGCGTAATAAGTGGATCGCCCGTTAGTGGGGATCGTGAGGGCGTGGAACGTGGGATGCTGTCGGCGGAGTATCCAAGCATGGTGAGATTTGTGGAACGGCGGTTACGCCTGTGAATGGTGGAGTTGGTCGGTCGGAGGGACCGAGGAAGATGGCATCGGCGGGAGCGCTCGGGAACGAGCGAGAGGGTCGAGGTATCTTGGTCCTGTGGCAGCCCGGAGGCGAGCTGAGAGGCCGAGGATGCCAATTTGCAGGGGGCTCTGAGGTGAGCCAGCTTTGTGCTTGTAGGTCGGGTGCAGGGGTGGCCTGGTCGGCCCCATGTGAGCCCTCTCTTCTGAGTTCTGGGACACGTCATCTGCCACGTGTCTTGATCTGGGAGATCGTCAATATAGAGCATCATCATTAGCCCCCCACTCTTGACCCGCCAGGTCGGGTCAAGAGTGGACTGCCGGGCCGCCCGGGGTGCACTCCCTCCTAAGATTTCATCGGGACGAGTCACCGGGCTGTCAGCTGTCTTTTCTGCCAGCGAATCGTGGTGAGATCGCTGCATTTAAGGAAGGTGCGCCGGTTTGTGCATCCCTTCACTGAAGCGACGGTCCACGTGTCAAGCGTCGGTTGGCTGACGCGACGTATGCAGGCCTGCGTCGTCTGATGGGATGCATCCCAGTGCGGGAATGACACGTGGAGCGATCGGAGCCGTTGGACACGAGAAGGCGTTTTGGCGGGAGATGAAGGGCGCAGTTGGATGAGGTCGTTTGCGGTGATAAATAGGGGCAGGGCCCACTCCAGGGCCCACTCCAGGGCCCCTACTCCTTCATATTTCCTCGCTCTAAGTCCTGGTTGCTCGGCGCTCGTCTTCTTTCTTCTGCTTTCGTTTCCCGAGGATCCCTCTTCTCCAGGTTAGATGTCTTCTTTCGTCGAGTCTGTAAATGTCGTAGGAGTAAGTTCTAGGGACCCTCTAGTTGAGCCGAGTCTTCCCGGGGAGCAGGGGTCGGATCCTCTTCCCGGGATCGTGCGGCTGGGGCAGCCCCCAGAGGGGAGGCGGCAGACGCTGCCCCCAGCGCGTCGTGTTGGGTGAGGCATGAGGACGAGCTTGCCAATGCTCAGGCTCGCTTCCATATCCCCTCACGTTATACGCTTCGTCTGGCAAAAGCGGGAGAGAGAGCGGACCAAGTACGGGGCAGGAAGATCGCCCTGTACTTGGAAGCTTTTTGGGGTGGAATGCGCCTGCTCTTCTCTTCCGAGGTCGTCGAAGCATTGAACTTCTTCGGGTTAGCCCCTGGTCAGTTAGTGCTGAACTCGTGGAGGATTCTCCTCGGGTTCCTGATCCGCCTGAAGCTACAGGCGGTTCCCTTCAGCCTCTCCCTCCTTGATTCTTCCATTGTCTTCAAAAATCATCCTGGGGGTCGAGCGGGCGACCCGAGGTGGGTCTACCTCTCTTTTAGAAAGCGACAGGGGGGCGCCGCCGGGACAAGGGTTGTAGTCCTGCCCTCTTCCATCCATGACTGGAAGAAGAAGTTTTTCTTCGTCACGCCGCCCGAGGGCGAGGACTGGTCCGTGCCCACCAAGTGGTCGAGGGAAAAATGCTTGTCGGGGAACCAGTCCAATGATCCCGTCATGGTGAGGGGGGCGTCGTGGGAGCTCGTCCCCCGATTTGACGTGCTGCTGTCTGAGAGGGTCCTGAGTTGGGCCGGGCTCAGCCCCGTTGAGTTCGTCAGTAAGTTAGGCTTGAGTTTTGGCCTTTATATTGCATGTGTCGCTGACTTCTTTGCATCTGGTTTTGTGCAGGGCCCATGGACATGAACGAGCTCCGAGACTCCATGCGCTGGCCGAGGAAGGTCGCGAAGGCTGGAGGCGCCAGCTCTTACCGTTCGAAGCCTGCCCCGGCTCCTTCTCCTCCGGTGGCCATGTCCCATGAGCGTTCGGGGGTGGATCCCACCCCGGGGCCTAGAAGTTCGTCGGGCCGGAAGCGGGCTCAAATTCTGGAGGAACCGGTCTCGGAGGAGGAGATCGGCTCTCCATCGGAGCCGCTCAAGAGGGGTTCCCAGAGGTCTTCCCGGGGCCCGCCCTCACCGATCATTGGGGGGCCTCCAGTTCGTGGTGCCCTCGGGGCTATCCGTCGCGGATAGCCTGCTGCATGAAATAGAGAGTCGGCAGGGGGTAGGGTCCCCGGGGGGACCTTCAGGGCCCAGATGGCGTCCATCGCCCAGGAGTCCGTGCAGGCAAGTGCTCGGTTCTTTGTGAGATTCGGTGCCTCCTTCTTCTTCCTGATCTCTTTCTTATTTTTCAGGTTCTCCATCACGTTGCCCTTGCCTTACGCATGGAGGCCGAGCTGATAACCCCGACGATGAAGGCTGCAGACCAGCTTGCCTCGCTGGAAGAGAGCTCCAAGCGGGAGCTGGAGGCGGTGATGGCGAGGGTTGCCGCCCTGGAGGACGAGGTGGAGGCCGGGAAACGGGAGGTTGCCCGGTATCGCGAGGCCGCCGTGGCTGCCGAGGTCAAGCTTGAGGACGCTCGGGCGCTCGCCGGCAACATGAAGAAGACGGTGAGGACCCTCCGGAAGGAGCTGGGGCGGCGATCAAGGCGGCGGAGTTGGCCGACCTCTCGGCGGCGAAGGCGGTGGAGGGCTACAAGAAGTCGAAGGACTTCTATAATGATCTAGCCGTGGCCACCACCCGCATCTGGCATGAGGCCTTCGACGCCGTTAAGGCCCGGATGCCGGAGTTCGCCGACGAAGAGCTCCGGGCCGAATTCCCCCTCGCGGACGCCGATGAGCAGGGGGAAGAGATCCCTGACGAGGAGGTGGCCGAGGACCCTGCTCGTCTCGTGGTGGATGTAGAGGATCCCGAGGTCGCGCCTGGCCCCGAGGCCTAAAGCCCCCGTCTTCCTCCTCTTTTTATTTCGCTTCTTCTGGAATTTTTGTAAGCCTCCGGGCAGTCTGTAAGGCTGGGGAGCCCGAAATACCCTTTGTAAAGACTCCGCTTTTGGTAATAAGACTTTTTGTTTCATCAGCTTGCACTTTTTCTTCTGTTTGTGAAGAATGCTCGTAAAATATCCTTGCTTGCACTGTTGGGCTTCTATGTCAGGTCGGCTATCTGTCTAGTGATCGTTCGTCGAGTTGATTTCGCTCGCTTGTCAAGTGTGCCAAGCGCTGCTGAGAAAGAGGCATCTCCATCATCTCCATGGCCCCGAAGTCGAGGGGGATCACTCAGACTCGGATAGACCTGATGTCTCTTGTTGGGGCTTCGGATCCGCTGCCCGTTATGGGCAGAGGGATGTCTGCTGGGTATGACCGAGCAGGGAAGTTGCTCGGTTGATCTTGGCGAGGGCTTTGTGTTGGATATATGTATGCCCTAGAGGCCATTATATGATAGTGGATGTATTTGTACATGTATATATATTCAGTATACATTCTTGCTCGACATGATAGTATGCTATCTGGTTCTTCTTTATCTGACATGTTGATTTGATCATGCTTTTATTCATTCATACATGCTGATAAAGCCCTGAGGATATCGGCTTGACTGCTCTGATTATGATGGAGATCATACTAGTGGGACATCTGTAGTCTATAAGTATATCCTGAAAAGTCCCTAGTCGTAGGTGTATCGAGACGGGGCATTGATATACCAGAGTAGACTAGCGTATATGATACTAGACCCATACGATGGGCGATGAATGTTCCCACATTCATCGATGTTTGACATCAAAATCATATACGGGTGCTCAGTGGTGACTGGGTACACTGGACGGACTCACCGAGAACTCCTATATGGAATTATATCTATCGTCGGATAGCAGTTCTCAGGTGACACTGGTACAGGTTAGTCTGTAGACCCGAAATCGTCATAGAGTCTTGTGTGTTCTCCCACTGTACTTTGATTGCCACCCTACCACGGCTCTACTGAGTCGTGCAAACAGGTGGCCGTTGGGTACAGTTCCGAGACACACGAAGGCAATGAGCGATAGGAGGGGTTTCGTCTCTCCCGGTATTGGGAGTTGATGCTGTGCTGTGCCCGACTAGTTATATCAGTAAGCCCCTAGCCAGGGCTGCTGAGATTTGCTGATAAGTGTTATCAGTAGTTTCTCGATCTGTTATAGACCATTCACCGGCACGACTTATTGAGTTTTTGGGGTCGACGTGACCATCCCTAGGCTCGATATGCAGCATATCTGACGAAGAGACCGGACTGTACGGTAGTGTTGCCGGTTGGCTCGACGGGAGTTGTAGCAGGTTCGCTTGTTTTCTTCTGATCGCTCAATACCCGGATGGCCGTTACGTTTAGCTGACCGCTTACGGCTTGGGGGTGCTTGATATGATCATCACCCACTGCCGGCGTATTGACGAGTCTTACAGTCCCACAAAAGAGTTACCTAGTCCAGGCGAAACGTTGTGGTGCGCGTATGCGATATGCGCATCGACTCGATTAAAATGCGCGTATAGGATACCGAACATTGATCGGGCGGCTTGCTTTTGGTGGGGTCATATGTGATATGGCCGGATTGATAAATCAAGTGTTGATTTATCATTTAACCATTAGTTTTCTCACTTGAAACTTTTTCCTGTTGATGATGGATGTATGCATGCATGTATGCTATCTTTCTTTTAGTTTCATGCACATATGGATGTGCATACATACATACATACATACACCATCTATCATAGTTGATTACACATGGAAAATGGTGGCAATATAAGACTCACACCATGGATAAATATATGGATTATTATTTGATTTTGTGTTTAAAACAAAATGGAAAAGGAAAGGATAATTCTTGACTTGCTTCTACATTCTTCTTTAACCTAACCATCCTCACCTACCCTTAACCTTGGATTAAACTTTCCTTCTATGTTTTAAACCCTAATTAAATAATAACTCAAACATTTAACCATGGTTTGACATGAGAAGAAATAAAATATATATAGATATATTTCATTTCTTTTCAATGGTTAATTTTTCCTCTTCTTCAAAAGAAAAGCCATCATCTTCCTCCTCCTTCTTCCTTTGCTCTCTAGTTTCTTCTAGTGAGCAAAACACACATCAAGAAAGGTTTTTGAAGTGAGAATCATAACCACAACATCATTCTACACAAGTTTAGCCAACTTGTTTAGAGTGTTCTCTTCATTTCTCATCTTGAAAAGTGAAGTTGCGAGCTTGGACTAGGAACTTCGGGTGGATCGTCGTGGACGCGAGAAGACTTCAAGAGGACCTTCCTCCAACACCCAAGAGGCCAAAGAGTCTAGCGAAGGGAGCTACAAAGGTTGTAGTCTCGAAACCTTAGTCTTTACTGCCTTTAACTTTTGAAACCCTAATTTTCTAGGATCGATCCCTTTGTATGCTTGCTTAGCACCATAAAAATTTAAATTTTGTAACATGTGATGCTTCCAAACTCTACATAGGGTGCTAGGTAATCCTAACATTGGTATCAGAGCTACTAGGCATTAGATGTCGATCTATGGGGGGTTCTCACTGTGTGACAGTGTGGCGAAGCATAGGCTCTTACCCCCAGGGTGTCCCGAGACCGGAAGGTGTTCCAGCGGGTTATAGTCCTCGCGAGGGGGCATGCGTAAAAAGTAGCGGCTAAGGGACCCGTTGATGCCACGGCGACCCCATTGGATGGGGTGGCTGCCTGACCTAACATTGGTATCAGAGCCGACCTAGAATATTAGGCGACACTTTTACGAAGTAAAAATCCCGATCGGATCAAAATACGACGTTTCAAGACCCTCTCTGGACAATTTTTAAAATCTGACATTTTACAGAATTAAAAATACTTAAAAAATACAGCAGGAAAAACTAAGAAATCCTGTGAAATACGAAGCCATGATTCCTACAAACTGCCGCGGAACCGCGGCAAATCCTTACTTAGGTCGTGGCTCCGCGGTCGTACAGTGTCTTCATTGCCTCCTATTTACACAGTAACTCTTATCACTGCTTGTATGTTTCTTTAAGTATGTTTAATCTGAATCTAGTACTGTATATTCTGGAGATGGTTTTTGGACTCGTCGATTCGATCGGAATTTTCATTTCGTTTCTTTTCCGGATAAATTAGAAAGTATTGTAGCGTTCGAACGAGTCTAATTTGCTCACTTTTCACGGGGTTTAAATACTTTGGAGATACGTGCAAGTTTTATGGTGGACCCTCTAGAAGACAACAAACCTTAACTCGATTATGTGACCGTCTTGAACTGCCCTTTGAACCTTAGGATTTGGGGCAGTACGGCGTGTCACATGTGAGGCGTTGGCTTGACCCTTCTACGGCTGGACCGCTACTACTGTATCACACTCCGGGTTTTTGAACTCTGCTCAAGTGTTGAGCTTCAGTGAATCTTGGATACTTGATCGTTCATTCGAAAACTTTAATACTGTCTAACTATCTGGAATGTGATACAATATGTGGAATTCATATAGTTTAGGCATGAAATACGAAGTATGTGATATTTCGCATTTATGATGTCTAAAGAGAATGTGGATTCCAAATATTGTAGTTTTACACTTTCTTTTCTGTGACCGTAAGTGTAGTATGTTCGATATCGCCGGTTTCGTTGCTATACATCAACGACAATCGGGATACGCATACTTACTTACGTTGATGATATGAGATATTATGTGTTGCTGAGATATGATGTGCAGGATTGTCGCGATCGAATAGCCGGGGGGTTTTATGTGAGATGAGAGTTTTATATTTTCATTCATATAAATTCAAATGTAATGTAATATTCTTTTGTTTGGGGCACTTCTGGGTTGAGGTTGTGTCACCAGTGTTGTATATTATTTACCTTTTCCGCATTAGGATGGGCCCAAGGAGGGGAGCACAGGTGACCGGGTTCTGGGGTTCAGTGGGAGGCCATCTCGAGGAGTCGAGACCGGGTCTCCTAAACTCCAGAATTGGTAGGGTCGCTTGCCGCTCTCGTAGGGGTCCAGGGTGTGGGCTTGGCTATTCATCGCGACTGTGGAATCCGTATTTTCTATTCTGGCTAAATACTAAATACGGACGTCCTAGTATATCCCACATTATATCTATGTTTCTGCTGCCTGTGTTCTGTAATATCTGAGACGAATGACATATTATATATATGATATATAGTAGACGTTGCTTATGTTTTACACCCGCGCTAGTCCCATCCCGGTATGCCGTTAGTTAAGTAACCTAACGGTGCATAACGGAACATTGTGGCGAATGCGGATAGCATAAGCGTACGTGTTATTTTCGTTTCTTTTCTGTGATTGGCTTAAGGACTTAAATGATGGGATTACATTAATGTGATTAATGTAAAGAAAATAAACCTAAAAAGATGTTGTAGAATCGGATTGAAAAACCACTCGGCTATTTATGAAAAAGCTACATTTCAAAAATGCGGAGCTTAAGCCACTCCTTTTGAAAACCATTTGATTCTACGACGATATCAAGTTCAAAACGTTAAAGATTTTCTTAAAAATCATCCGCAACCCTCCGTCATTTTAGGAAATAGAGTACTTAGTATTCGTGCTACGTTTGTTGACCTTAGCCAAGGCGTAGTGTACGGTAGCTAAGTGATGTCTTCCTACAAATGCATATGATGCAGATTAATTAGGACGGGCATATGACTTTGTTGACCTTAGCCAAGGGTCATGTGAACGGGTCTAATTAATCAAGAAATGACGGGTTGAGCTTGACTAGTACTCGTGATTTGTTGACCTTAGCCAAGGTCACGAGTACTAGGGGTAAAAACCACATCGGGAATTTCAATAGTTGAAATTTGCAATGAGATTGCATACCTTCCATGTGATGGTTGGATCCCGATCCCACTGTGGGCAATAGTTGCTCCTAGGAGAGTTTTACAGTTTACAATTAGCTAACTCATTAGGTGTCTAGAAAGGTGTTAACGGGGCTCCGCCTCTGGGAAAACGAGGTTTACTTTAATTAGGTCCGTGCGAAAGCACGGGGAACCTCCCTCAAGTACCGACACTGGCCTGGCTGAACGGTTAGCGAAGTTATAGACTGTAATTAATCCTGGCTAGTTTTTCTTTTTAAGGTTTGAAAGAAAAACTCGATAAAAGCAGTGGGAAACATCGATTAGACAAGATAATAACCAATCTGATCTATGCAAGAGCTTTCGCTGAGTGTATTCTTTTCTCTCTCTTAATGGCAGATACCAATGACTGGACTCAAGCTTCTACTAGATAAAAACAAACTGAATGGGACAAATTATAAAGACTGGCTGAGGAATCTGAAAATAGCCTTGACTTATGATAAAGTATCATATGTCCTCACGGCTTCAGCCCCGCCCGTCCCAGGTCCAAAATCCTCAGTTGCGGACAAAGAAGTCCGCAAGACATGGGATGCTGATTGTGCCACGGCCAAATGCCTCGCGCTTGCATCGATGGACAATACACATCAAAAGCAGCACGAGAATATGGACATTCAAACCATATTGCTCCATACAAAGGAGTTGTATGGAGAGCAATCCCGCGTATTGCGATACGAAGCATCAAAGAAATTGTTTCAGATGCGAATGGCCCCTGGCACACCAGTAGAAGACCATGTTCTGAAGATGATAGCTCTTATAGAAGAGCTTGAGGACCTTGGATGGACGATGGACAATGAACAATATATAGATATTATTCTGCAGTCCCTCCCCTCCACCTTTGCTCAATTCATAGTTAACTTCAACATGCATGGCATGGATAAGGAGCTACCTGAACTCCTTAATATGTTAAGGAGTGCAGAGATGTAATACCCCAGAGCAGTGCGGTCTTAAGACATCATGGTGATCTGCTCTGTCCACACTCAGTGCGGTCTGTTGCGGACATCTTGGTGATCTGAGTGAGGGAGCCATTTCAGAACAATGGGATCGGGTCCTTAAAGCACATTCCGAAAGAGGACCGAACTGCATTATAAATATAATGATACCACCCTCAATTACAGAGGCGCCTTTTAAGTGAACCGGGACTACAGGAGCTTGAGAACTCCGTAGTTAAGCGTGCTCGGGCCAGGGAAGTCTTGGGATGGGTGACCTCCTGGGAAGTGGCCCCTGGTCGGGTCCGGTTCGCTCTAAAGGGAAAAACCGTGCGGTTTCGGTCAAAGCGGACAATACCATCTGTACTGGGGCGTGGGGCGTTACATTTATGGTGGCCCATGCAGGTCCCTCAATAGTAGGTTTGTGGTTCGAGGACGAACCATTGTTCTTAGATGGGGGGAATGTAATACCCCAGAGCAGTGCGGTCTTAAGACATCATGGTGATCTGCTCTGTCCACACTCAGTGCGGTCTGTTGCGGACATCTTGGTGATCTGAGTGAGGGAGCCATTTCAGAACAATGGGATCGGGTCCTTAAAGCACATTCCGAAAGAGGACCGAACTGCATTATAAATATAATGATACCACCCTCAATTACAGAGGCGCCTTTTAAGTGAACCGGGACTACAGGAGCTTGAGAACTCCGTAGTTAAGCGTGCTCGGGCCAGGGAAGTCTTGGGATGGGTGACCTCCTGGGAAGTGGCCCCTGGTCGGGTCCGGTTCGCTCTAAAGGGAAAAACCGTGCGGTTTCGGTCAAAGCGGACAATACCATCTGTACTGGGGCGTGGGGCGTTACAAGAGAGCACTATGAAGTCAGCAAAAACTCCCGTTATGACTGTTGGACAGTCTTCCTCTTCTCGCCCGAAAGCTAAGGCCAAGAAAAAGAAAAAGAAGAAGCCCACCAATCCTAAGGGTGGAGTTAAGAAGGTGAAGGGAAAGGAAAAGTCCAAAGCTGGAGACTCGGGGAAAGGCGAATGTTTTCATTGCCACAAGACAGGACATTGGAAGCGCAACTGCACGGAGTACTTAAATCTCAAGAAGAAGCATGGGGATGCTTCTGCTTCAGGTGCGTTTGTGACAGAAAACTGTTTTTCAATAAACTTTGCTTCCTGGGTATTGGATACCGGTTCAGGTTCTCACATTTGCAATTCTATGCAGGGGCTGAGAAATAGCAAAGTTTTGAAGACAGGTGACCATACTCTCCGCGTTGGAAATGGTTCCAATGTACATACAGTCGCAGTGGGAGAGTATCACTTGGGGTTGCCATCTGGATGTATTTTGGTTTTGAATCCATGTTATTTTGTACCAAGTATGCTTTGTAATATAATATCCGTTTCTTTATTAGACAATGAAGGATATAATTTTGTACTGCAGAACAATGTTATGAACATTCACCTGAATCAAATGTTGGTTGGGTATGGTACGCTTAATAACGGAATATATGTCCTAAATCAACACACAGTTTTCAGTATACAACACACTAATAAAAGAAAACTTTCAGAATTAAATGAAGCTTTTCTTTGGCACTGTAGACTTGGTCATATTAACAAAACAAGACTAAACAAGTTACACAAAGATGAATATTTAAACTCCTTTGAATATAAATCTTATGCGACTTGCCAGTTTTGTATCAAGGGTAAAATGACCAAAACTCCGTTTACCGGACACGGAGAAAGAGCTACTGAGCTCCTAGGCCTCATACATAGTGATGTATGCGGGCCAATGTCTACACAGGCTAGAGGCGGTTTTTCATACTTCATTACATTCACTGACGATTTCTCAAGATTCGATCATGTATTTTTATTAAAGCACAAGTCCGAAGCTTTCGAGAAATTCATTGAATATAAACAAGAAGTAGAAAAACAAACCGGCTTGAGTATCAAGATGCTTCGATCAGATCGAGGTGGTGAGTATCTCAGTACAGAATTTGCAAACTTCCTAAAAGAGAATGGGATTCTCTCTCAACTCACTCCTCCTTACACACCACAGCACAACGGTGTGTCAGAACGACGGAATAGGACCCTATTAGATATGGTCCGGTCCATGATGAGTGGCGCTGAGTTACCAGTCTCGTTTTGGGGGCATGCATTGGAGACTACAGCGTTTCTACTAAACAGGGTTCCAACCCAAACCGTGTCTACCACGCCATATGAGATATGGCATGGGAAGAGACCATCTCTTAAGAGAATTAAGATTTGGGGTTGCCCGGCCTATGTTAAAAAGCAGAATCCGGACAAACTCGAGACACGGTCAGTCATGTGTAACTTTGTGGGATATCCAAAGAATTCTTATGGATATCTATTTTACCACAAAGAGGAACAAAAGGTGTTTGTTTCTCAACATGCCACATTCTTGGAAAAAGAGATTTTCACAGATAAAGATGATGGCAAGGTGGTGGATCTAGAAGAGGTTCTGGAGACACAAACTACAAATGACGATTTGGTTGAACCGGCTATTGCAATAGAAACTGAGGAACCTCGGCCACTCCGAAGGTCTGGTAGGACTTCTCGCCCACCGGAGAGGTACTACGGTTTCCTCATTGATGGTGACAGAGAAGACCGCATCATGGATGATGATGATCCTACCAGTTTTCAGCAAGCTATCACGAGTGGAGACTCTGTGAAGTGGCAGGATGCCATGAGATCCGAAATGGAGTCTATGTACACCAACAAAGTATGGACTTTGGACGTTGTACCCCCTGAGGTAAAACCTGTGGGATGCAAATGGATCTTTAAAAGAAAGATTGATGTAGATGGGCAGGTAGAGATCTATAAGGCAAGACTTGTGGCGAAGGGTTTTCGTCAAAGACCAGGTTTGGACTATGACGAAACTTTTTCGCCCGTAGCCATGCTTAAATCCATTCGGATCCTACTTGCTATTGCTGCTCACTACGACTATGAAATCTGGCAGATGGACGTTAAAACAACATTTCTAAATGGAGATTTAGAAGAATGCGTTTATATGGATCAGCCAGAGGGCTTCATTGACAGTGGGAGCAGCGGGAAAGCATGTAGATTGCTTAAATCCATATATGGGTTAAAGCAGGCATCTCGGAGTTGGAACATCTGTTTCGATGATGTTATCAAAGAGTTTGATTTCATCAAAAATCCAGATGAACCTTGTGTTTATAAGAAGGCTGTAGGAAGAGCTGTCACATTCCTCGTACTGTACGTGGATGACATTCTTCTGATAGGAAATGATATTCCTATGCTACAGTCGGTCAAATATTTCTTATCACTAAGGTTCTCCATGAAGGACCTGGGTGATGCCACATACATCCTGGGCATAAGGATCTATAGGGATAGATCCAAAAAGTTATTGGGATTGTCCCAAACCAGGTACATCAACACCATCCTAAAAAGGTTTAGTATGGAAGACTCCAAGCGGGGTGCCTTACCCGCTTGCCATGGGGTCACTCTCTCCAAGGATTCTTGTCCAAAGACCGATGAAGAGAGAGCTCGCATGAGCGTTATACCCTATGCTTCGGCAGTAGGATCTATAATGTATGCGATGTTATGTACACGCCCAGATGTAGCTTATGCGCTTAGTGTTGTAAGCAGGTATCAATCCAACCCAGGGGAGAACCACTGGACAGCTGTGAAGAACATTCTTAAGTACTTGCGAAGGACTAAAGAATTGTTCTTGGTGTATGGTAAAGCAGATCTCCAAATGGAGGCCTTTGATGATTGAGGATTTACGATCTTTGCACAGTGTTGTACTTGATATCGTTTTCGTGCTTGGTTTCACATGTTTGCGATTTTACAGTTTTAGACATTTGAGTTGATTTTGTGCGTATATACGCACACGATTTGGTTTTTGCACGCGGTATAGTTCATATATGCTTGCAGTGCAGTGTTACGTATGTTGTGCATTTAGATGCCCTGGACTTTGATTTCGATGGTGATGTTCGATATTTGTTTTGTGCACCTTGTGCACCTGATTTGATTTTGCGCATGTTCGGCACTTGATATTGGATTTCATGATTTCGTGCATGATGGATGCACCTAATTTGGATTTTCGCGCATGTTGGGCGCATGTTTTGAAGTGTGATTTTGGTGCACACCAGATGCACTAAATCGAGATTTTTCGTGCATGTCAGATGCACCTGATTTTGCTGTCAGGCACACATGTTGCCTATGACAGATGTTTCGTGCACACCTGATATACTTAGATGTTGTTTCTGTGCATATGTATGGCACATATTTGGATTTTGATTTCCGTGCGCACAAGACGCACGTAGTATTCATACGCGTATTTTGGGGATTGATTTTTCTTATAAAGCAGTACGTTTTTATGATATTGCTATGTGTTTTCGTGCTGAGCAGGACTAGTCAGAGGACAGTACCTGAATATATTTTACATGTATAGTTTCGAGTTATATCACATTGGTTTTGCTTTGGATTTGGTATTGATGTCTTCCCCATGACTCCGATGATTGCGGGATGCTTGACGGAGTTCTGGTTTGAGTTATATGCTCATTTTTCATGCGCATGCGTTGCGCTACGATTTGTTTTATGTATTTATGATTTCGGAGCCCCGGCGATTTGATGGTTTTGGCTGAAATATTTTAGTATTTGGGGAAAGTTTTAATTTAAATTCGGGGACCGAATTTCTTTAAGGGGGGAAGATTGTAACGTTTTGAAAATCGTTTCGGTGAAATTTCGAAAAAACGGTAAAATAAGGGGGTTTTCTGTAAAAAGTCAAAATGCAAATATCTTTATTATAAAATTAAATATACATATTCTAGCTATATAATTGCTAGTATTTGGTGTTTATTGAGCCACTGCTGAAATTTCAAATTTTCTGAAATTTTTTCCGAAATTAATTATTTTAATATTATTTTAAGCCGGTAAAAAAATACATTAAATTAGCGATAAATACAAACTTAAATGGGCTAATTTTAATCTTTAAAATCATGTTAATTAAAATCTAGTTGTAATATAATTTTTTAGTATTTTATTTCAAGTTTTAATTGATTTATTATATGGAAAACAAAAATATAGTTATTTTGAACTAAAACTTGCAAATATGGTATTGTGGGGGGTCTTTTTGCATAGAATTTTTTTGTAAAGTCTCTCACACTCATCCTAACTCCCCTTGGTCGGCCCCACACTATTGTAGCAGCCCAAGAATTTTATTTCCCTCTTTTTGACCTTAAATCATGTGAGAAATGGGTTAAAATAAGGTTTTTATATATAGTAAAGTAGGTGGGCGTATTATGGTAATTTGGGAGGGGCTTTGACTTGGATTCTTTTCCACAACTCCCCCACACCTCTCCCCACTCCCTCCTCAGCCGAAATTCTGCTACAACAGCCCCCATCTTTTTCCCCCATTTTCCATCTCTTTTGCTTAAAAAATTGCCTCAAAATCCATCAAATAAATCCCAAAATCCAAATCCAACTCCTACTCATTTCTCATTAGATAAACTTACATGGATCTAGGAGCATGGTAGCTACTTTTGGAGGCTAGAATTTGCATGCTAGATCCTTGATCTTGTGAGGTAAAAATCAAGACCTTTTGTTAAATTGTTGTTTGAATACCTTAAATCAAGCATTATTAGTTATTAATTTGGGTTTAATTGTATGTTTGGAAAAACTTAGTAAGGGTTTATGAAATTCAAGTTAGGTTTTTGTGTATGTAATTGTGGTTGCAATTGTAGTTCTTCATATTGTGAAATGAAAACCTAATCAAATTTCTAGTTGCAAATTGTTAGTTTGGAATTGTAATATTTAAGCTATATTGCTAGCTAGGTTTTTGTAAACCATGAATTTGATTATGAGAAAAATATAATTAGGTTTTTTTCATGACTTCATTAACATTATTAAGTGTATTTTAATACTTTAGTTCATGAAAATCCAAGCTAGATTGTAGTTTGTGCATTTTGCTATAAAATTGTTAAAATTGGTTAATATTGTAAACTAGGTTTTTGAAATCGAATTAAATTGTGGGTTTAAAATTTACGTAATGGTTTCTATGGCATAATTAAGATATTAAGTTATCATCTTGGTCACTAGAATTGTTAAAACATCATGTTTTGTACAAAAACGGCGAATTGTGCTTGCTAGATTTTCGGAAAAATGACTTTTGAAGTGAAATTGGGGTTTTTGTGAATTTTAACCTATTTTATATTAAAATTAGTGTTCGTGAATGTGCAAATGAGTGTGTTGAAAGTTTTCTCGATGGTTTGGCGTTTGTACGCCGACGTCGAGGGTTTTTGGGTCGATTTGCGAAAGCAACCATAGGTTTTGACCTATGTGGGATTCGTGCGTTGTTTTGGTCATGAGTCGGATTTTAATGCGGTATGGTGCGTTATGATATGTAGGTACCCCATGTGGACTTCGAGACGACAAGCAAGCGTGTGGCGACGTCGGCACCGGCAACGAGGACCAGGTGAGTAGATTTATATCTACGGGGAGAAGTCGGGTGGATGGCGTATAGCACCCCCGCAGTCCGTGGTGGTGTATACGGATGCGTATACACACCAACAATTAGTATATGTTATTTGGGATTAATAACGATG
The DNA here is from genome assembly GCA_030015575.1 of Agapanthus africanus. Lineage (NCBI taxonomy): Eukaryota > Viridiplantae > Streptophyta > Magnoliopsida > Asparagales > Amaryllidaceae > Agapanthus > Agapanthus africanus. The sequence continues at coordinate 10,600,983 of CM057351.1, forward strand.
TTAGGATGGATATTGGTGTGTTGGATTACTTTAGTGTTGCGAACCCTAGGGTAGTGTTGCACTACACACACACACATACATACTTGCATACATTCATTTTTATATGTGCTCATGAGATTCTTTATAGTTATGTGTTCACATGGGTATGGGACTATGTGTTCACATACGGATTTGAGGATGATACTTGGGATTGAGCTGAGTCGATGAGATTTGTTTTGTGGTTGTGATATCGGTGATATGGCAGGATTCGTACTTGAGGTACGTCCTGGTGTTATAGCGGATCTTGGGACGGCGATACGGGTGAATAGTGTTATAAATAAAATGGTCAACATGTGATCGTGATATGAGGCATGATATGCTAGGATATTGATATTAGGCCGTATCGGGCGATGTATACCCTTGATGATGCTATGTGCTGACGGTATCGGTTTGTATGAGATTGTCGATCTATAGTCAGATCATGTGTATATTGAGGATATTAGTATTGTACTAGACATAGGTCAGTACCCTAGACTATGATCTTGAATAAAGAGGATACCAGAGGAATGGTGTGAGGAATATGATATTGACCCGTACCCAGATTTGGGGATGCCGTACGGCGGATTTACGTACGAGCTATATCTTGATGATTGATCCGCACTCTTGACTTGGGATGGCTGATTGTAGATATGGTATCAGATATGATATTATTGAGGCGGGATCACCGACTAATATATATATAGGTATGTATATGGATCGACTCAGATGTTAGGCGGTTTCCTTACCTGTAGTCCAGCTTGTTAGCTTAGCCCTTTAGTTTAGTTTAGTTGTTAGATTAGATTCGATTCTTACCTATTTCAAAAACTAACGAATCGTGGGTATTTTAAAAGACAGCCCAAGGGATCTTACGGATATTTCAAAAGACGTATCTTTTCATAAAAACACCGTAGCCCCTATTTTCAAAACCCCATGATTCGTGTTATTTCAAAAGGCACCATTTGTAGGACTTATATTAGATTAATGCAGGTTAATTACAGTTGCATCTAGTATTCAGCTCCCGCTTATTATTGTGGTTCGCTTCGCATCGCATACTTATGTTATAATTTCTTATTGCAATGTTGATATCATATTGTTAGGACACCAGCACCATTACCGATGATGCGTATGTACCACGTACACTTACTTGCCGGCTCACACACATCTTCATCGGTAATTGCCATGTCACGTACACCTTAGAAAATATTATTGCTTGACTTAGCTTGTTAGTTAGTAATTTGACATGATATTAGTGTGCCTGCCTTATATGCCAGCTTAACATTGTAGTATTTACTTGTCACTTCATGCATACTGTTATTCATTGTTATGCCTATATTCATGGTTTTTACATGCTATTGATGATTTGGATTCGGATTTCCATGAAATTTTCTGGATTTGGGGGGAAAACCGCAAAACTTATATAAACTGATTTCTCTCTTTTTAAATAAAAAGTGCGGTTTTTCCCATGATGTATGAGTCGTCCACCATGAGTTTGCTGATTGATTTCGAGACCCGATTCGAGGAGACGGATGAACCGTTTCGGGTACATGGTGGACCCGGTAAGGTACCCCGGGACAAGAAGCGCGTGATGATGACGATGTGAGCCTGGCAGGGGAGCACTACCTACCGGTGATTTTACCCGACGCGTCGGATATCCGGAGGATACCGTCGTGGTCTTGAGATGGATGGTAGGGGCCGGTCTGGACTGACGGCGCCCTAGATATTGTGATTGAGACATTGAGATTTCGAGATATTGAGGTACAGAGACTGTGATACAGAGATATCGAGATATTGGGATTACGTTTTGTGCCGATGCTAGGCACTGTTTTATGCTGATTTCATTATGATACCTCATTTTAAAAATACAAAGAAAATCTCACTAAATTATGAAAACAGTTCTTCATTTACATGTATTCTATTTTCATGCATTCATACCTCATTCATATGATATATTGCTACTTGAGGCACTGACACGGGCACATGAGATTACACTCGGGTTAGATATTTACCCTAGCCTTGTTATAGGCTACGTGTTATTCATATATTTGAGGATATATTATGGTCATTGACCTAGGTTGCGTTATTTATGCGATTTCTGTGCGTAGATATTTTTCTATTCACGAGTTGGCAACTCACCCCCGTTGTGCCCCAGTTTCTTGCAGGTTTGCCGTACAGGTTTCATTACGGCTTTGCGGGCATAGTTTCCTTCGGGTGATTTGCTAGTAGGTGGGTTTACTTGTATCGTACCCCCATTATATATCTTGTATATCATTATTCTGTTGTATCTAGAAGTTCCATCAACCAAACATGTATTTATTTGAGATAGAGACCAGTGATGTTTATTCTTTCGACCTTAGAGTCGCGCGTTGTATTTATGTGGTTTTCTTGTGGTTTTTGAGTTTCCTTTTGAATTTTGATCCTCGCCCTTGGCGTTGTATATTATATTGCTTGTGTGGTTGTGACCGTCGATTGACGAAGAGCTAGCTCCAACTTGGGGATGCCTTTTTATTGATTTCGTATACTATTCATGTTGTATCCCATTTGGGGGCCAGTATTTTCAAAGGAGACTCTGCCGAAATTTTCGGGAAATTTTTGATGTTTTTAAAGCCGCCTAATTCGGCTTATGCTATTGAAACTACTTGTTTTAAGTTGGTTTTTCCTGCACTCTACATCTTTCTTGGTTTGGATTTATGGGTTTTCGGTTTACTTAGATTACGTACGCCTTGAGACATTCGTAGTTTAAGTGCCGGTCATGTTCCGTACTTTCGGGTCGTGACACCCGAGGATTCGGCGCCTCGTGATCCCTGGCCTTTACTGCGGGAGATCTGCGTCTGGGTGCGGCCCCGGTTCCTCTTGATGAGGTTCCTCAGATCCTCGGGCGAGGTTGCCCTCGAGCCGTCGTGGCGAGCCCCTTCTGTTTGACCCCGTCGAGGGAGGAGGTGTCGGTCATGCCTGGGGACAGGCGAGGTGACCAACATCTCCTCAGGGGGTGAGGGTCGCGAGGAGGCTTGAGGCGGGGCGCTCTGACGGCGGACCTTGGTGTGGAGCTGTGGGGCGCCCAGCGGGACTCAGAGAGTATCGGCCCGTGAGATCTGTGGCCGTGGGACGTAGCCTGCCGGTGGTCAGCCGTGCCGACGAGGGCAGAGTCGTCTAGAGGCGGAGGAGCGGCGATCTGGGGCCCTGGCCCGGCCGTTTGGACGCGGACGAGCGCCTCCACCATGGACTGTAGTCGGTCTATTCGGCCGTCGAGGGCGTTGATGACGGTCGTCGGAGTAGGTTCATCCGCGCCTCCAGCGAGGGGGAGGCGGCGGCTGGTACCTGGATCTTCAGAGTGATCGCTTGCCATGTGGATGGAGATCGGAATGCCAACTTTGTTTTTTGTGGAGTTTCTTTTACCACAGACGGCGCCAACTGTTGGAGGTCCTTTTTGGGTCTCCGTCAGATGTTGTTGTTCCCACCAAAAATTTCTGCGCAAAAGAGTCCAAGGTATCAAATGGCAGCGATACGCTTAAGGAAATACGAACCAGTATCTTCCGGGCTGTTTTTTGACAAACTCCCGAATGAGAAATGGATAAATTCTATTTGTATCGAAAGCGTCTCGATAAAACCTTCGATTTGATATATTATGGGCCTCATAATTCATCCGGGATCAAAAGTTATGAGCAAATGTCTATGCACATGTGATTTAAGGAAGAAGATGCGAACCAGTATTTTCCGAGCTGTATTTTGACAAACTCCGGAACGGAAAACAGCTAAATTCTGATGATATTGAAAGCATCTCGAAAAGACCTTCGATTTGATATATTATGGGCCTCATAATTCATCCGAGATCAAAAGTTATGAGCAAATGTGTTATACACGTGTAATCTAAAGTAATGCTCTACTACATGGGGAATGCATTTTTTAGTCCCACATCGGGAAAAGGAGAGCTGGCTTCTCTACCACTCCCATATAAATAAGAGGGGATACCTCTTAGAAAGGGTAGAGTAAAAATCCTCAAAGGATTCAATACTCAAAGGAGCTTAGTTCTCCAAGATAGGAGCATGCTCCTCCATAATGCGCATATGCGCAAGCGCCATGTGCGCTACGTGCAACGCACGTGTGCCTGCCATGCGGCACTACGTGCAACGCACGTGCGCACCACATGAGAATATTTAATAATATTAAAAGGAGCTTGTTCTCCATATATAGAAGCTTTGCTTCTCCTCATAATGCGCATGTGCGCCACGTGCAACGCACGTATGCCCGCCATGCGGCACCACGTGCAACGCACGTGCGCACAACAGATAGTGCCTTGCACTTGCTATGAACCTCTGGTTCTCAGATAAATAAATAAATAAAAATAGTGCCTTGCACTTGCTATGAACCTCTGGTTCTCAGATAAATAAATAAATAAAAATAGTGCCTTGCACTTGCTATGAACCTCTGGTTCTCTGAGACAGAAAGAAAGAAAAGATTTTCTTTTCTCTTCTTTGATCTGAATTTAGATCATTAAAAAGTGCTCTGCACTCATTTTCTTGAATCCAAAAGATTCTTGGTGCTTTGCACTATTTGAAGGGCCAGGCCCAAATCAAAATGACCTGACAGGCCAAAATAAATTGCAAGGCAATAAATGGGCAGAGCCCAAATAAATTGATGCTTTGCATCCTTTATATAAGGGCAGAGCCCAAATAAAATTGATACCTTGCATCATTCCTAAAAGGGTAGAGCCCAAAACAAATTGATACTCTGCATCCTTTCTGGGCAAGGCCCAAATAAAAATAAAAATAAAAAAGAAATGCAATGCAAAAGCAAATAAAATGTTGAACATTTCAACTGGACTTAGCCTAATTTTGGCCATAAGTCCTTAAATTAAATTGACTGAGCAAAATGGCTCTCCTAAATCAATCTACATCCGGTTCGAGGGTACATCTCCGAACTCCTTTGACATCCGTCGTTGTAATTCCTCAACGACGTCAAAGAGGTGACGGGTCCCAACGACCACACATCGATATGGACTGCGGGGTCCTTAAACTCCTGGACCGAGATGTCCCTAAACTAATATTGGACCGAGACGTCCTTAAACTAATATCGGACCGAAACGTCCTTAAACTAATATCGGACCGAGACGTCCTTAAACTAATGTTGGACCGAGACGTCCTTAAACTAATATCGGACCGAGATGTCCTTAAACTAATATTGGACCGAGACGTCCTTAAACTAATGATGGACCACTACGTCCCTAAACTGGCATCGGACCGAAATGTCCCTAAACTAATGACGGACCACCACGTCCCTAAACTGGCGATGGACCGAAATGTCCTTAAACTAATAATGGACCACTATGTCCTTAAACTGGTATCGGACCGAGACGTCCCTAAACTAATAAGGGACCACTACGTTCCTAAACTGGAACAATAGAGCCAATTGCTCTTTTGCCGGATCTAAACGATCCCGTTTAAGTTGATCTTAGCCCCAAATACGGCTAACGTATCCTTAAGCACTTAAATGGACTATAAAACCCTCAATCAGCTTTGGTTCAAGGGTACATCTCTGAGCTCCTCTGACACCTATCGTTGTAATCCTTCAACGATGTTAGAGAGGTGATGAGTCCCGATGGCCATAAATTAAATGAATCACCACGTCAGGTTGATCTTAGTCCAAAGCAAGACTAACGTATCCTTGACGAATGTTTAAGTTGATCTTAGTCGCAACGCGACTAATGCATCCTTAAACTAAAAACACCAAACCCAAATCTAAGTAAATACGGATTTGGACTAATCCACGCCCTACGGGCGACGGCATTACTCAGTCTCCGTATACAATCCACGGGCAGCCACAAACAAAACAAACACACACGACACGAAGTGAAATTCTGGAGAAGGAGAAAGTTGTTACCGCAAAGCGGTAGCGTAATTAACTGCAGGGGCTTGCGCCTGCAGGGAAGAGCGTCCCCACAATCAAAAACCCCTCAAGCGAGGGGGAATCTGACAAAGTCTGCTACATCGGCCGCATCCGTCTAAACCTTCGATACACGGTGCCATAAATCAACTTGGCATCTTCGAAGAGGTGGACGGATAAAAACCAAATAGCATCTGCCCCGAACCTCAGGCACGTGACGTCCTAACGTCGCAGGCCGCCGTTCGGAGGGGAACAGATTCTGGCACGCCCGGTGGGACCTTTTCCTCTTTCCACTCCACACTCCGTATGTCGTGTTCGCGAACGAATCGCGATTTGCTGTGGTTGCCTGTGGATTCGAGGTACTAAGATTTGGTATCTTGCTTCGTGCAGGAAACAGAAGATCAATGGCTTCAGACTGCACTACCTGCAACTGCATCTCTCGCTCCATCCCGTCCGGAGGAGTGACTTATGGGCCCCAAGCGGCCTCCCTTTTCAAGATGCCAGTGGAGCAAGTAACTCAGGCCACCGCTGGATTGTTCTTCGGGACTATGCTCCCATTGATAAGCTTCAATGCCCCAATAACATCGCAAGAAGCTCCAAAGAAGTTGGTCTTCGACCGACTTGCCACTGCCGCGACCCCTCTCAACGAGTCATCCAACTCCATTGCTTCAGGTTTTAATGGATTAGGCCAGAGCTCCATCGGGCCCATGAAGAAGCCTGCCATACCAGAAGGCGTTATCCCGAAACGGATAGCCATCCCAACTCCCGTTCCTGGCAAAATCACCAAGGTTGCTTCCCATGTTCAGAAGTCCGCTTCTGACAAGTTGGCCGTCCCCGCTCAACGGACGTCGATCTTTAAAAAGCTGGTACCGGTATATTCTGACCAACACAGGGGGCATGAGGAGGTCACCCCTATAGCTGAAACAACTCCATCAGCACGACATGCCCGACGTCGCTACTGGCGCCGAGTGAAGAAGGCTGGGGGCAACTCCCCCTCTGGACTTACTCCTCCAACTCTAATGGTGGAGATCGATACTGCTGTTCCAACCAAGAACAGCTTTGAGTTGCTGAACTCGGTGCGCAGAAACTCTCCTACTGCGGTGCTAAAGCGAACTCATTCATCTGTGAAGAATATTCCAGAGAAGAAGCTAGAGCAGCCCCTTCAACGGCTGTCCTCTAAAATTTACAAAGTCTGGCGACAAGTTCAAGAGTCGGTGATCGATCAAGACTGCCTCCGACGACAGAAAAAGATGAAGGTTCGGCAGGGGAAGGATTACTCTGTCAAAGCACAAAAAGCAAAAGCTACTTGGGTGCCCACTACAACGGCTCCCTTAACTCCAATCACTCAAAAAAGGAGGCCGCAAGAAGCCCCTGTGTCTTCGGCAAATCGCAAAGACACCGAACACAAACGCCCCAAGTCTGGGGGCATGGTGGTGCACACTGTTTATATGGCTTCTGGAAAGGAGGAAAGCCGCACTTCTATGGGCCACCGACCGCTCACCCGATCCGTGACGAAAGCCCAGGAGCAACAACAAAAGCTTCAGGAAATGATGACTACAATGGCTGCACTCACTGAGCCAAAAGAAAGCTCTGAAACGTATTCGGATGAGCGTCAAGAACAAGAAACCGACGCTGACTTTTTACGCAGAGTCCTCGAAAAGAGGGACAAAGAAGCTGCAGAGCAAGCGGCTAACATAAAACAGATGGCGTTCCTCTTCCAAGATATGGTAGGGATGATGTTACAGCCGGACCCTCCTGCCGAAGATCCTCCGATCGTCCTTGAAGACGACAGGGGAGAAACGTCAAATCCTCCGCCGGCTCTATCAACAGCCAAGGAGGAGGCAATCTCCAAAGTTGACCTAGACGAATATATAGCTCAGCAGATCCGGGTTCATCAGGCGAATGAAGCGGCTGGGCAAATTGTTAGAACCGGACGACCGTATCCGAGCTGGTATGACCATATCAATTACCCGCCAGGATATACGATCCCTAAATTCCACGTATATAAAGGGACAGGGAATCCGCATCAGCATGTCGCTCAATTCAGGGCCTTATGCGGAAATACTGGAGGCGATGACAAATTGTTGCTACGTCAATTCGTCGGCAGCTTAGCAGAAACAGCCTTTGAATGGTATTCGGAGCTACCTAACGACTCTGTCAAAACATTTGCAGAGATGGAACTGCTGTTTACACAAAGATTCGCAAGTGCTAGTGAACGCACCCCGATTACAGCACTGATAAATGCCAGGATAAGGTCAGGCGAAACATGTGTCCAATACGCAACACGATGGCGGAACCTATGGTCGAAATGCGAACAACGCATAGAAGAGGCTCCTGCGGTAGGCATGTTTGTGGGCACTCTCGATCCGCAGGCGACCATCTCGCAATTCATGATGTTCTTCAGGCCGACCACCTTCCAGGCCTTGATCGACAAATTAGCCCAAATGGACCAGATGGGCCATAGACCGTCTCCTCCAAGACCCGATCCCCGAAATGAGAAAGGAAAAGCGATCATCGTCGCCAACGCTCAGCAACAGCCGAGCAACTCAAAGCCGGTCGCTCGCCAAAACAACGTGCGTCCACGCCCATCCCTCGAAGAGAGGCTAGGACGTCCTTACTCGTTTCCTCAGAATAAAACGAGAAGACTGTTTGAGCTGGCAGTGCGTAACAGACTCATCAATCTGCCAAGTCCAAAGCGTCTGTCGCAGCCAGGCGATCTTAATAATCCCAATTATTGCCCTTACCACCAAACGGTAAGTCACCCGATTGAGGATTGTTTCGTCTTTAAGGGATGGATTGAGGATCAATACCTGCAAGGCAAGTTCACGCTGTCTGAAAGCTGGAAGGTAAACCCCCCACAGCCGCACTCTCCAAAGAAGACGGACACGCCGGGGGCAACTTGTTCTTTCGTCGAGGATGAAAACAATGGAGAAAACTTATCGGATGAATCCGAAGACTACGTAGCGACTTGTCATGTGATTTCTCATTCACTGACGGATGAGGAGGAGGATCCTTGCGCTGAGAAATCAACGGCGGACCCTGAAACAGAAATTTCGCGGCCGTCAGACAAGTTGATCGATGCCTTCCTAAATGAAATTCGTTTGAAAGCAAAAGCCAATCAAGAGCATGAAATGGCCATACTGGAAAGAACCAAGGTATTCCCGTCAAATCAAAAGCCATACACTGCGGGTAAAAATAAATTCAAGACGAGGAAACGGTTCGCCAAAGCTCTATCAGTAGGAATGAAGCTACCGCCCTCCGAAGAAAATCCTTTCTCTGAGGTAGAGATGCACCCTAACTTCTGTTTATATCATCAGAAGATCATACATCCTACCGAAGACTGCGAGTCCTTTAACTGTTGGTGGCAAGGGTATGTCGCTCAAAAGCAACACTTCGACAGGACAAAGTGTGAAGCTTGTGGACATCGGAAAAATGCGATATATGAGCGCAAAAGAGCCACCGCCGACTGTCATATAGCCGACTTCAAGGGATCACAAATTATCACCTTTGGAAGCGACTCTGACGAAGAAGCTACCCCCAACTCTTCCATCGGGGAATCTATTTCAAAAATAAAGGAATTGAGAATCTGCGAGAACGTTCAGCCGTGCAATTGCATGCTACTCGGAAAAAATCTCGGCCCCGTAAACAAAGGATCGAACAAAAAGGATAAAGGAAAAAGAAAAACGGCCCTCGTCGCCAGCACTCACCAACAATCAGGTGACCCTAGACCGGTTGCTTGCCAAAGCAACAAGCGGCAATCCCTCCAGGAAAAGTTGAAACGTCCTTACTCGTTTCCGCAAGATAAAACAAGGGGACTGTTCGAGCTGGCAGTGTGCGACAGACTCATCAATCTGCCGAATCCAAAACGTCCATTGCGGCCAGGCGATATTAATAATCCTAATTATTGCCCTTACCACCAAACGGTAGGTCATCTGATCGAGGATTGCTACGTCTTCAAGAACTGGGTTGAAGACCAATACCAACAGGGCAAGTTCGCGTTGTCCGAAATTTGGAAGGTGAACCCGCCACAACCGCATGCTCCGAAAAATATGGACACGCCGGGGGCATCATGCTCATTCATAGAGAAAGCCTAACGGACCACTACGTCCTAAAACTGGATAACGGACCGAAACGTCCTTAAACTAACAACGGACCGAGATGTCCTTAAACTAACGACGGACCGCAATGTCCTAAAACTTGCAAATGACCGAAACGTCGTTAAACTACTCCCAACCCGCAGCATCTTCAGGCTGACGTGTTAATAAAAAAAAAGGGTACGTCCACAAGCAAAATGGGCACGGATGAAAACCCGAAAGGGCTCCGTGAGTAAAAACAGCAGGGCTACCGACGAGTGTTCGTGAAAACCCGAAAGGGCACGACCTCGTTAAAAAAAAAAAGAATAAAATAAAAGATAAAAAAAACGGTACGTCCACAAGCAAAATGGGCACGGATGAAAACCCGAAAGGGCTCCGTGAGTAAAAACAGCAGGGCTACCGGCGAGTGTTCGTGAAAACCCGAAAGGGCGCGACCTCGTAAAAAAAAAGAAGAAAAAATAAAGGTATGTCCATAAGCAAAAAGGGCACGGATGAAAACCCGAAAGGGCTCCGTGAGTAAAAACAGCAGGGCTACCGGCGAGTGTTTGTGAAAACCCGAAAGGGCGCAACCTCGTTAAAGAAACACTTATAGAATCCTCTCGACCCTGTAAGGAGAAACCACCTGCGTGAGATCCTTACGACTCACAAAGGAGCAACACACTTGGGGATCCCCATGATTCCTAAGGAGAAAATACACTTGCGAGATCCTCACGACTCGTAAGGAGAACTCTCTTATGGGACCCCCACGGCCCGTAAGATTTGAAAGTCTTAAGTTACAGAGGCCTAAACCTGTGCTTAAGCAACCCCCACAACTTTCGACATTGCCCTACAAGTAGTCCAATATTGACCCTTGTATACAATCCACGGGCATGAATAAATATTTCCCTAACAAAGTCCCATCCGTGACTAGGGATATGCTTGTACAGCAAACAACACTTGTAAGTTCTCTCGACTTATAAGGAGAAAACCCTTTTGTAAGATCCTTACGACTTACAAGAGAACATGCACTTAGGAATCCTCACGATTCCCAAGGAGAAAACACACCTACAAGATCCTCACGACTTGTAGGGAGAAATACCTTTGTGAGACCCTTACGGCTCATGAAGTCAAAAGCCTCAGTCGACGGGATCTTAACCCTGTTCGCTAAGCCACCTTTGTTCAACATCGACGGAGGCAGATGATGATTCGCTCCTGGCAATATCCCAGTTGTAGCGATGCTGATGCCTAAACCGGTATCAAATTCCAAGTCCTTTCATGGCAAATGATGATTCGCTCCTGACAATATTCCAGTCGCAGCGATGCTGATGCCAAGATTGGTATCGGATCCCAAATCCCCTACTCGCGAGAAAGAAAAAAATCAGCGAGCCAAAAAAAAAATGCATATGAAATAGCCGAAATGATTGGGCAACTCGCAATAAAAAACAGCGAGTAAAAATAAAATAAACAGCCGAAATTATTGGGCAACTCGCAATAAAAAGTAGCGAGTAAAAATAAAATAAACAGCCGAAATGATTGGGCACCGCGAAAAATAGCCGAAATGATTGGGCAATCGCGACCTTCGCGATATAAAAGCTGAAATGATAGAGCATCGCGGAAAGAATAAAAAAAAATGAAGGAATGAAACTTTTGCCCTACAGGTGAAATCACATCGATCCCTGTATATAATCCAGGGGCACAGATAAAAAGGGAACAATACCTTCCCAACAGGCTCCACCAGAAAGCGAAGCCAAATCTCGACGGTTCATAGATAACCTAGAGACCATCTCGACATTTGTCGCAATATTACAGACACGATGTCAACAAATGAAGCAAAGGAAGGTCCCTAAATTCAGGGTCTCGACGTCAATATCGACAACTTAAAGATCATCAACGGCGTTTCTCCTCACTTCAACTAGATGCAGACATGGCGTCAACAACTGACCTCAGAATCGCAACAAACGGAACCATGACAAAGTCCCTAGTTCCAAATCTCAATGGCCACGTCTAAAGCCTGGAGACCAACAACGGTGTGCCTCCTCATTCCAACAGGACACAGATGTTACACCATCAAGCAGAGCGATGGCAGAATCCCAGCTTCACCTCAGCATTCGTCTCAATACAGTAGACGCAATGTCAACAATAGCGTTCCTCCGCAGTCCAGCTGGAGGCAGATGCAACGTCAACAAAAGACCTCACGGTCAAAACAAAGCGGAGTAACGGCAAAATCCCAACTCCACCTTAGCATTCGTCTCGTTACAACAGACGCAATGTCAACAACGGCGTTCCTTCGCAGCCCAGCGGGGTGTACATGCAAAGTTAACAAAAGACCCCATGGTCGAAACAAAGCGGAGTGATGGCAAAATCCCAGCTCCACCTCAGCATTCGTCTCAATATACCAGACGCAGTGTAAGCAAACGAAGCGAAGGCCACATTCCCAGCTTCAACGTCTTTACGGTAACTCACATAAAACCGGAAAGACAATCGGAGACCATCTCACAGAAAGTGGTCACCTCCTTGACGTTCGTCTCGATACAGTAGACGATATATCAACCCCGGCGTTCTTCCTCCAACAGGATTTGGACACACCAAAGCAAACGAAGCGAAGGCCACATTCCTAACTTCGACGTCTTAACGGTAACTCACATAAAACCGGAAAGACAATCGGAGACCATCTCACATGAAGTGGTCACCTCCATGACGTTCGTCTCGATACAGTAGACGAAATGTCAACCTCAGCGTTCTTCCTCCAGCAGGGATTCAGACACACCAAAGCAAACGAAGCGAAGGCTAAATCCCTAGCTTCAGGGTCTTAACGGCAAGTCATATAAAACCGGAAAGACAATCGGAGATCATCTCGCACCAGTGTGGAGTGGTCACCACTTCGACGTCCGTCTCGATACAGCAGACGAGATGTCACCCCAACGTTCGTCTCGACACAGCAGATGTAACGTCATCAAACAAACGGAGCCACGGCAAAATCCCTAGTTCCCACCGTGACATTCGTCTCGATACAGAGGACGCAATGCCAGCAAACGAAGCGAAGGCTAAATTCCTAGCTTCAGGGTCTTAACGGCAAGTCATATAAAACCGGAAAGACAATCGGAGATCATCTCGCACCAGTGTGGAGTGGTCACCACTTCGACGTCCGTCTCGATACAGCAGACGAGATGTCACCCCAACGTTCGTCTCGACACAGCAGACGTAACGTCATCAAACAAACGGAGCCACGGCAAAATCCCCAGTTCCAAACCTCGGCGGTTCACCAGTAACCTATAGACAACCACGACATTCGTCTCGATACAGAGGACGCAATGCCAGCAAACGAAGCGAAGGCTAAATTCCTAGCTTCAGGGTCTTAACGGCAAGTCATATAAAGCCGGAAAGACAATCGGAGATCATCTCGCACCAGTGTGGAGTGGTCACCACTTCGACGTCCGTCTCGATACAGCAGACGAGATGTCACCCCAACGTTCGTCTCGACACAGCAGACGTAACGTCATCAAACAAACGGAGCCACGGCAAAATCCCTAGTTCCCACCGCAACATTCGTCTCGATACAGCAGACGCAATGCCAGCAAACGAAGCAAAGGCCAAATTCCTAGCTTCAGGGTCTTAACGGCAACTCATATAAAGCCCGAAAGACTATCGGAGATCATCCCCACACCAGCGCGGAGTGGTTATGACTCATCGGGGCTCTCCAAAATGAGCCTAACCTCAAGTAAAAAGCGGCATGGCAAATTCCTAGCGCTTGCTCTTCTGACGGTCAAACTGCCAAGGAGGATTGCTTGAAGACGTCTTGTCCAGCCCCCGAAGGGATCAGAGACACGGCAGTCGCGGGGCTACTCGAACAGCACGATTGCCTATCGAGGACTATATCAGCTTATGCGACGGTACGATGGCCAAAACCCTAAGTACCACCAACCTTAACGGGCTTCTGTCGTAAAGAGCAGAGGTTAAATGCGACGTTAAGATGTTCTTGCGAGATCTGCTCGATCCGTTTCGACTCGTGAGGAAATTGATGTCTTTGCGAGATTTTCTCGATGCGTCTCGACTCGTGAGATAAAGCCTTAGGCAGTAGGGATTAAAAAACCTGTTTCCTAAGCACTGGGACCCTGCAAGTCGGCCCAAAACGGTCTCTTGCATACTATCCACGGGTCACACTCTCCAAAGTCGAATCTCGATAAGGAGGGAAACAACCGCTTACGGGTCCTCTCGACTCGTAAGAGGAAAAACTCTCTTATAGGATCCTTACGACTTATAAGAGAAAACACACTTAGGAATCCTCACGATTCCCAAGGAGAAAATACACCTACGAGATCCTCACGACTCGTAGGGAGAAAAGTCTTTATGAGACCCTCACGGCTCGTAAAGTTGAAAAGCCTTAGGTGGCAGATCCTACCCCTGTCTCCTAAGCCATCACTGTCCTGCAAAGAAGTCAAGATGGGCCGACCATCTATGGGCCACACTTGCCAAAGCTACATGCCACTGAAATGGAGAACTTACTCATAAGCGTATGAACTACTCCACGCCAGAGTGAGACAAAAAAAGAAATAGAAGGATGCGGCTCATGGAGTTAAGGGTTGGAACTATATCCCTTAAGAGTTGAGATTTGAGTCAAAGATAAATGACGACGCTTGTGTCCGCTCGTTATCTTCTCAGATCAAGATTCTGAAAGTGATACATCAACCCAAAACTGGCCATACGCCATGCATAACTCTGCATAACTCTGCACTACTTCACCCACGTACATACTTACGTGGGCAAAGTAGTGGGGGGCATTTGTTCCCACCAAAAATTTCTGCGCAAAAGAGTCCAAGGTATCAAATGGCAGCGATACGCTTAAGGAAATACGAACCAGTATCTTCCGGGCTGTTTTTTGACAAACTCCCAAATGAGAAATGGATAAATTCTATTTGTATCGAAAGCGTCTCGATAAAACCTTCGATTTGATATATTATGGGCCTCATAATTCATCCGGGATCAAAAGTTATGAGCAAATGTCTATGCACATGTGATTTAAGGAAGAAGATGCGAACCAGTATTTTCCGAGCTGTATTTTGACAAACTCCGGAACGGAAAACAGCTAAATTCTGATGATATTGAAAGCATCTCGAAAAGACCTTCGATTTGATATATTATGGGCCTCATAATTCATCCGAGATCAAAAGTTATGAGCAAATGTGTTATACACGTGTAATCTAAAGTAATGCTCTACTACATGGGGAATGCATTTTTTAGTCCCACATCGGGAAAAGGAGAGCTGGCTTCTCTACCACTCCCATATAAATAAGAGGGGATACCTCTTAGAAAGGGTAGAGTAAAAATCCTCAAAGGATTCAATACTCAAAGGAGCTTAGTTCTCCAAGATAGGAGCATGCTCCTCCATAATGCGTATATGCGTAAGCGCCATGTGCGCTACGTGCAACGCACGTGTGCCTGCCATGCGGCACTACGTGCAACGCACGTGCGCACCACATGAGAATATTTAATAATATTAAAAGGAGCTTGTTCTCCATATATAGAAGCTTTGCTTCTCCTCATAATGCGCATGTGCGCCACGTGCAACGCACGTATGCCCGCCATGCGGCACCACGTGCAACGCACGTGCGCACAACAGATAGTGCCTTGCACTTGCTATGAACCTCTGGTTCTCAGATAAATAAATAAATAAAAATAGTGCCTTGCACTTGCTATGAACCTCTGGTTCTCAGATAAATAAATAAATAAAAATAGTGCCTTGCACTTGCTATGAACCTCTGGTTCTCAGATAAATAAATAAATAAAAATAGTGCCTTGCACTTGCTATGAACCTCTGGTTCTCTGAGACAGAAAGAAAGAAAAGATTTTCTTTTCTCTTCTTTGATCTAAATTTAGATCATTAAAAAGTGCTCTGCACTCATTTTCTTGAATCCAAAAGATTCTTGGTGCTTTGCACTATTTGAAGGGCCAGGCCCAAATCAAAATGACCTGACAGGCCAAAATAAATTGCAAGGCAATAAATGGGCAGAGCCCAAATAAATTGATGCTTTGCATCCTTTATATAAGGGCAGAGCCCAAGTAAAATTGATACCTTGCATCATTCCTAAAAGGGTAGAGCCCAAAACAAATTGATACTCTGCATCCTTTCTGGGCAAGGCCCAAATAAAAATAAAAATAAAAAAGAAATGCAATGCAAAAGCAAATAAAATGTTGAACATTTCAACTGGACTTAGCCCAATTTTGGCCATAAGTCCTTAAATTAAATTGACTGAGCAAAATGGCTCTCCTAAATCAATCTACATCCGGTTCGAGGGTACATCTCCGAACTCCTTTGACATCCGTCGTTGTAATTCCTCAACGACGTCAAAGAGGTGACGGGTCCCAACGACCACACATCGATATGGACTGCGGGGTCCTTAAACTCGTGGACCGAGATGTCCCTAAACTAATATCGGACCGAAACGTCCTTAAACTAATATCGGACCGAAACGTCCTTAAACTAATATCGGACCGAGACGTCCTTAAACTAATGTCGGACCGAGACGTCCTTAAACTAATGATGGACCACCACGTCCCTAAACTGGCATCGGACCGAAATGTCCCTAAACTAATGACGGACCACCACGTCCCTAAACTGGCGATGGACCGAAATGTCCTTAAACTAATAATGGACCACTATGTCCTTAAACTGGTATCGGACCGAGACGTCCCTAAACTAATAAGGGACCACTACGTTCCTAAACTGGAACAATAGAGCCAATTGCTCTTTTGCCGGATCTAAACGATCCCGTTTAAGTTGATCTTAGCCCCAAATACGGCTAACGTATCCTTAAGCACTTAAATGGACTATAAAACCCTCAATCAGCTTTGGTTCAAGGGTACATCTCTGAACTCCTCTGACACCTATCGTTGTAATCCTTCAACGATGTTAGAGAGGTGATGAGTCCCGATGGCCATAAATTAAATGAATCACCACGTCAGGTTGATCTTAGTCCAAAGCAAGACTAACGTATCCTTGACGAATGTTTAAGTTGATCTTAGCCGCAACGCGACTAATGCATCCTTAAACTAAAAACACCAAACCCAAATCTAAGTAAATACGGATTTGGACTAATCCACGCCCTACGGGCGACGGCATTACTCAGTCTCCGTATACAATCCACGGGCAGCCACAAACAAAACAAACACACACGACACGAAGTGAAATTCTGGAGAAGGAGAAAGTTGTTACCGCAAAGCGGTAGCGTAATTAACTGCAGGGGCTTGCGCCTGCAGGGAAGAGCGTCCCCACAATCAAAAACCCCTCAAGCGAGGGGGAATTTGACAAAGTCTGCTACATCGGCCGCATCCGTCTAAACCTTCGATACACGGTGCCATAAATCAACTTGGCATCTTCGAAGAGGTGGACGGATAAAAACCAAATAGCATCTGCCCCGAACCTCAGGCACGTGACGTCCTAACGTCGCAGGCCGCCGTTCGGAGGGGAACAGATGTCTTCTGTCGATCTCCCGGTGGATTTTTGGAGATGATCTCCTGTTGCGTGTGGGTCTCAATGGGTTTTGAGGAGATTGGTGGTTTGAGGAGTTTGCGCCGAGTACCTGCAAGGAAGTCCCGGGATGGTTTGGTACCACCGAGGACCCTTCGACGATCAAGTTAGCACGAGATCCGAGCAGAGTAACGGCTACGTGGGGTGAAAAATGCTTACCTGACCCCTCTGTGATGGGGGTTTATATAGTGGCGGCAGCACGCAGTAGCGGGCGCGAGAATCTCGCCGGCAGTTACGCTCCCGACGTCACGCCCGCGTAATAAGTGGATCGCCCGTTAGTGGGGATCGTGAGGGCGTGGAACGTGGGATGCTGTCGGCGGAGTATCCGCGCATGGTGAGATTTGCAGAGCGGCGGTTACGCTTGTGAGTGGTGGAGTTGGTCGGTCGGAGGGACCGAGGAAGATGGCCTCGGCGGGGGAGCTCGGGAACGAGCGAGAGGGCCGAGGTATCTTGGTCCTGTGGTAGCCCGGAGGCGAGCTGAGAGGCCGAGGAGGTCAGTTTGCAGGGGGCTCTGAGGTGAGCCAGCTTTGTGCTTGTAGGTCGGGTGCAGGGGTGGCCTGATCGGCCCCATGTGGGCCCTCTCTTCTGAGTTCTGGGACACGTCATCTGCCACGTGTCTTGATCTGGGAGATCGTCAATATAGAGCATCATCAGTATGGGTTAACCGCACGTCCGATCGCCGTAACAGATCGGACGATGGACACGAAATTTAACACTCGTTTAACCTCGAACACCTTTTTCCCCCCTCTTCTGCTATGTAATTTAATATATTTGAGAGTGGGGGTCAGATAAGAGGAGAGGTGGGTGCAGTGATAGGAGCACCAACTTGTCAATGAGATGGCACTAGCATATATATATATATGTTAAACCCCATATAGAAAGAATCCAACAAGCTAGAAAGCAGTGGCATACGCATCAAAAGAAAGAGGAATTCTTTTTGCCGGCTCCAAAAGAAAGCGATGCGCATTATGAAGATGGTGGGGGCCTCGGGCTGTGTTTTTATACGCGGCCTCTCTTTCATGGGATCAGCCCTATCTGTTTATTTTAGAACTGCAATCTTGTCCTCTCATGATAATTGAGAGCGTTGATTGATTGCATATGTGAAAAGTCTAGTAGATGCGCTCTAAGCTGCCTATATCTTTTTTGTGGCCGTACTTATGCAAATACTAAAAAAACCAGGATTACCACCTTGTTGTGTGGCGGCTCTTTGTTGTGATTCCATTGTCCTACCCTGATTCTTTATATATGGGATGTGGGGCTTTGAGTAGGATCTCTGGCCTTCATTGCTTGATGTGGGGCTTTGAGGAGGCGTTGGTTGGTCGCACGCCGTTGAGCCGAAGCCGAAAACTTAAACCGAAAATCAGGTAGTGAGACAATATATGCTGGTAATCAGTCTTACCAAAAACAACAATTTCGGAGGGAAAAAAAGGGGAGCTTATAGCGTTTCTTGAAGGAGAGCGTGCATAACTCCTCCGTCCTAAAATAAGTTTTAGAAAATTGAGAAAGTTTCGTAAAAGTCTATGAAATATGGGTATAATATATTTGCTAATCAGATACAGCGTTACTGTAACCTTTTTATTTATTGTCTGCTATGGCGTACTGCAAACAGGGCCTAATTGGATGGAGAGAGAACAAATATAGGCTTTGACAGATGGCAAGGAAAAGCAATTCATCATTGCTTCATAAAAGTAGTGCCTAATCTTATTTATTAATTTACATGCTGACCGTTATACCTCGGTTACTCTAACTCACCAACTTTTATTCGTGACCCATCTATTTTTACCCTGACCATTAGCTTCTGCAGCAATTTTCACTCAATCTAAGGGCATGTTTGGTTGTAGGATTTAGAAATTTGGTTTCCAAAATAGTACGGTTGAAAATTTCTGGATTTGGTAATTTGTTGTTAGGTTGGTTTTAGATTTCCTGTATTGGATTTGCAGATCCTTGTAATCTTTGTTTGGTTGGTGAAAAGAAAGTGGGATTTGGATTTGAGGATTTTAGAGAGATATAGATATAGAGAGGATTATTAAATAAATAAAGTATCACGGGTCCCATCTAAAAATACAATGAATAGTGCCTAATCCTTCCAAATACTTAAAAAAATTTAGGATTCAAGAATCCATGTTTTGTGGTGGGCCCCCCATAAAATACAAAGAAATCCTAGAAATCCCAATCTCCCAACCAAACACAAAATTGTGGAATCCTAGGATTCCACAATCCAAATCCAAAGAAATCCTGCAACCAAACGGGCCCTAAAGTTCTCTTGATCTCAATTTAAGGATCCAGCAATTTTCAATTTTCACTCAATTGAAAGCACTCCATGAGGTTGTAAAAAAAAAAAGCAAGCTCATCTCGACGGTTGCAGTGGTTTGAAGAATAAGAAAAAGAAGACATGTTTTTTGTTTTAGATCTATAAAAAAGAAAATATGAAAAAAAAATAAAGAAGAGAGCGAAATGCTTTTAAAATACACCAACAGGGGTAAAATGAGGGGAGATCATGTATTAATTTGATGACGCTTCAGTCAATGTTTGCAAACTTCTGATAACATCAGATGACAGGATATAATTTTGCAGCTAGAAATGACATTTCGAGATAGTTTTCTCTAATAAAAAAAGATTAAGAGAGTTATCATAAAATAAACAAATCGTCCCACTGGAAGGTATTTTTGTGCAGCCGATTATTTTTCTTTTTCGATTGAGGCAGTTTTTTTGAATTGAAATCGGTTTATCCCTGCATCATCATGTTTGTTTCACAAAAGATATATTTTCAATAAAAGCCATCATTGCCCACAAGTTTCAGTCACCTCCAAAGCAAGAGGTGAGCTTACCATAACTAATTAGCGGGAAATTGTTGTTTTTCCAGACGGAAGGGGCCTGAAGCGGTGATTATAAGAAAACATTTTATTATAAAATTGAATAAAAACAATAATATGTCAGGATTTCTCTTTTCTGAGAAAAAATTCTTAAAAAGCTTTTCAGCAAAAAGCCTCGCTGGCATGTGAGCTGGCCAAATTCAGCCTTATCTTTGTTAGGGCATGTTTGGTTGCAGTAATATGGAATTTGGATTCCAAAATAGTACGGTTGAAATTTCTGGATTTGGTAATTTGTTGTTTGGTTGGTTTTGGATTCCTAGTATTGAATTTGTAGATCCTCGTAATCTTTATTTGGTTGGTGAAAAAAGTGGGATTTGGATTTGAGTATTTTAGAGAGAGATAAATAGAGAGAGGATTATTAAATAAATAAAGTACACGGGTCCCATCTAAAAGTACAATGAATAGTGCCAAATCTTTGAAAATCCTTGAAATTTTTTAGGATTCAAGAATCCTTATTTTGTGGTGGACCCTCCATAAAAAACAAAGAAATCCTAGAAATCCAAATCCATCAACCAAACACAAAATTATGGAATCCCAGGATTCCACAATCCAAATCCATAATCCTGCAACCAAACAGGCCCTTAATCTTATGATGTTTTTCATTTGCTTTTTGGGCAAACCAAATAGCCCCAGAGTGAGGGGCAGTTTGATTGTAGGATTTGTGCAGATTTTGCACTATTTTGAATCTAGGATCCTTAGATTTGAGAATATTTCGTTTGGTTATAGGATTATGTAAGTTTGGATCTGGTTGTTTTTAGTGAGGGACCCAAAAAAATTCAAGGATCCTCAAATCCTTATTTTTTGAATGGATTCTTGTGGATTGAAGCCAAATGTGTGGGGCCCATTACACTTTATACATTAAAAAATTAACTTTCTCTCTATCTATCTCTAAAATCCTCAAATACAAATCCCACTTCCATTTTACCGACTAAACAAGGATTACAAGGATCTACAAATCTAATACCAACCAAACATAAAATTAGCTAATCCAAAAAATTTCATTTGTGCTATTTGGGAATCCAAATTTCATAATACTGCAACCAAACAGCCCCTAAGGAGAATAGAGAAAGTAGGTACAGTAAGTTTAGCTTTGATGGAGGCCTTGATCTCCTTCAGATGTTGTCTTTCGTTGATCTGCGGTGAGCGTTGATAGATGGCTGAGATTGGATTTGAGGGTTGCCTCTCAATGCGTGTAGATCTCAGTGGGCTTGATTTGGAATAGAGCCGAACTACCTGCAAGGAAGTCCCGGGGTGGTTGTATTACCGAGGACCCTCCAACGATCAAGTTAGTCAAGATATTTGAGCAAAAGTAACGGCCTATTGGGGTAAAATTGCGTTACCTGAGTCGTCTGAGAGAGGGGTTTATATAGTGGCAGCCATGGGCTGGCGGGCTCGAGATTCACGTCGGCCGTTACGCCCCCTGGCGTTACGCCTGCGTGAAAGGCGGGATCCCCCATTAATGATGAGATACGCTCGTTAATGGGGAGAACGCGATGGCGTGAAACGCGGGATTGTGGGCGGCGGATATCTCGCGACTGGCGAGATTCGCGGAGCCATGGCGGAAACGCCTGTGATCTGCGTAGTGGGTCGGTCAGTGATACCGAGGAAGCTAAGCTCGGCGGGAGGCTCGGGAACGAACGGGAGGCCGAGGGAGCTTGGTTCTTGACAGCTCGGAGGCGAGCTAGGAGGGCTGAGGGAACTTGGCGTGCGGGAGGGCTCGGAGGCGAGCCAATGGTTGTTTGTAAGACGAACATAGGAGTGGTCTAGAAGGCCACCGAAGGTCGGGAACACCCTCGGGAGGAAGGCCCGGGGTACACCTTCAATGTACCGTTCTTGCTCCTTTCCCGCAAGCCTCATGACACGTCATCTGCCACATGTCGTGATCTGGGGAGTTCTTAGTACCGAGCATCATCATTGTCCCCCCGCTCTCGTCTCGACCTATTTATGGGTCGGGTCGAGAGTGGTCGGATCGGTCACCCGGGCTAAGCTCTTATTTGAAGATATCGCCGGCGCGGATTCCCGGGCAATTAGTTGTATTTTCTTGATGTTGTCTTCCGCCTCGGTACCGTAGCAGAGGCTGAAGGGGGTCTCTCCGGTGCGGGTCTTCTTCGATGTGCGCAAGGCCCGTAAGACCCGGTGTAATTCGTCGACCCAACTGCCATGTCGTCCTTCCAGGCGAGCTCGAAGTCCTCGAATGACGTCCCTATTAGCGACCTGTAACAACCCCAAATTTCCTGTACAAATTTCTGTACAATTTTTTTCAAAAATCCAGAAAGGGGTATTTTAGCCTGAGCACAAGATATAAGTAATTAATTTGCTTTTTAATTACAAGTTAAAATAATGTAACAACTCCATTTTTAGTGTACAAAATTTGCTTAAAAATTAATGTATACTTGGAGTATTTACATTTGCTGTTATTACTTTAAGTAATTAATTAGCTCCATAATTACAAGAAGGAGCTTGTAGCTCATTGGTAATACCTTGTATTGCTGAACCAAGCCACCAGAGTTCAAATCCCATGCCCACATTATTTTTAATATTGATTTGTTTTAAATTTTATAGAAGCCCAACAGTCCACACGAGATAACTCCCAAACTTTCCACTGAACCTAAAAAACTGAGTATACCAGAGCCTTACTCAGGCGACCCCCCACCTACCGAGCCCTCGACTCGGCCGGTCGGCCGAGTCGTCAACACCAAAAAGGTGTCTTTTCACATGCCCTACCCCCCTGCATACTTTAAATCTGCAGACCACTCCCAGAGAGCTCATTATACCCTATTTACTCCAATTTTTAATGATTTTCAATACATTTTAACATTTTTTAATTTAAAACCCTACATCTACCCTAACCCTAGCCTAACCCTATAAATACACCCCTACCCTCTACCCTCTCACCCCAAAACTCTGAGCCAACTCTATAAAATTCTCAAGAAATCTTGTGTACTTTGAAAACGGGCACGAAGCGAAGCTACGGCAAAATTCCCGGCGAACTTCCGGCGATCGTTCTAGGAACTCTCGACGACGAATCGACGCACCGACGATTTCTCTTCTTCCATCTCACTCTCGTTATTGTCCAAAACCCGTAAGTCCCATTTCTAACTTTCTTTTCCATTCTAAAAATACGGATTTACAAAACCCGACGGAATCGGAACAAATCCGATTTCCGATTCGGTTTCCTTATAAAACTTCACTTCTCGTTAATGCAATTATGCTTAAACTCCTTCATGTTCACTATTAAACACTATTCAACCAAATTGATCAAGTTTCATTTCATAAAATGATGGCTATTTCAATTTATCGTATTTTTCACTTAAATACCACATTGTTTCAATTTTACATTTAACTTCATTAAACTTGTTATAACTTTAAGTAGACCACGAGGTAATGACCTACCTTCTCACACACTCATATGCAACATAACACGATACCCTCGAGAACTTAGAATACGGGAAAACTAACATTTTCATTTAAATACCCTTTACTTAATAAAACCATTTCTAAAAGATTTAGTATTGATACATCTTTACAAATAAATAACCTTTGAACTAATAATAAAAATATCTAGACTCAGCCAATTAAGGACTGTCGCACTCATTAGGACAGAGAAAGGTTGTGGGCATTCAGTCGTTTATCTAAACCTGACTTTGTGGTGCCTAGGCTAGTCAAGTGAGAAAGATAACTTTAAAAGGCCCGTCTCACGGTGATTCGTGAGCGGATCCCTCATTTCTTCACCTGTACTTACCTGGTCACAATTGGCGGTGAAGAGGCGATTTGAAGGATATCTCACAACTTGTCGCTTTGGACCAGTTAGGAGCAGTCTAATTGACTTAGGAGACCCTAGAATATAGAATACGGGAAATTGACATCTTTACAAATCAATACCATTTACTTAATAAAACCGTTTTCTAAAGGATTTAGTATTTATAAAATCTTTGCAAAGCGCCGCTACAACCCATTTTGGGGAACCCGTTCGTATTTGTGCGGATTATCGCACATTCTCGGGCTTAGTAGTGCGAGATTCAGACCTCCGCAAGGAGTATTCGGTCTCGAAAGATTTAAAATACGACATCTTAAGAAAACGAGATTTCTAGAATATTATAGATATATACAAAAATTATTTTCATATAAATATATGTATATGTAACATAAACATATCTATTTTTGAAGTATTATAAATATTCCACCTTTTCTACAATATCACAATCATCAATTTACTTTTCTAATTGTCTGACTCAGAGTGAGTCTCATTATAATCTGACTTGAATATGATTCAAGTACAATCTACAAACTACAATCTATAATTTACAATATTACAATTCAACATGAATCCATGAATCCATTATTCAATTTATCAACTTGACTGAATCGAACCATAGATATACATTCCATTTACATGATTATACAGTTACATCCATGATTCTACAGTTACATACATGATTCACCAGTTACATCCGTTTACTGATATCATGGTCTCGGTCAGTCATCCAAACATACAATCTATACAGTTTACAATACAATACAATACAACAATACAATCAAGATAACATGGGGTTTAAGGGGTAGACTGGTACGGAATATGTTAAAGGCGGCATGAGGTGGTCACTTAAGACGTAATTACATCCATGCCGTTGTTCCGTGGTATTATCGACGGAGCCTTGTACTACGGGTTACCAAAGTCCCCGGTGTAAGTGGGACTCCTCTCGTATACACTGGCATCTTCTGTACCAAGCTACAAACAACAGCGTTAACATAATATTATAACAATATAATACAACTTTAAAAGCTACATTCTCATTCTGTTTATTCTATTCTTCCTTATCTTTGGGACTTACCGAGTGATCTGTTCGCTGACGACATTCTCTTTCTTTTTTCTTTGAATTTCGTCAGGTGATCTGGACACGTCAGAGATCGAGCCCACTGGTGAAGACCTGGACCATTTCATTGAAGACCCAGAGCTTTAGTTCATTGTACACTTTTATTTCAGTACCTTTCCTTTTCTGTTATGCCATTGTTTAGGCATTGCTTTCTTCCAGATGTATTTACTTTTCCATGCATTGTACAGAAAGAATGTGAATAAATAAAGTTGCTGTTTTATTATATCTTATCTCTTGTGATTTTACTTTTATATTGCTTAGATACGCTTAGCGTATTTACTTCACAGTAAATACGTAGCGGCCTCGTCACGTCCCCCTTCGCCGTATTTCGGAAAGCGGGGCGTGACACGACCTCGGCTTGCCCGTTGCACTGGGGGTGCACGACTGCGGCGAACTTCATCAGTATATGGTATTCGCTGCAGAATTGTCACGCCCCGCTTCCCAAAATACGGAAAACGAGGGATGACTGGTCAGCCATGCTCCTACGATCAAGGAAAAATCCTGTCGTAGTCACACTTCGGCTTCTAGCATTATATGGTAATCAGTAAAATACAATACGGGTAAAGAGAATGCAGTCACTAAGACTATCGAATATAAAGAAATCTGAGCTCAATGGAAGTAAGCAAAATGGGCAACTAACCAGGAATATCAATGGAGGAATGTAACTGGTTCACTAGTCTGGATCTTCAAGGTCTCCTCGAGATCAGGCGAGTCCACCTCTATCACTGAGCATACATACTCAGGTCGTCAGAGCGACACAATAGCAATATAATAATAATATCAAGAGACAAGAAAATGAAAGTAATAACGGTGGAGATAAAATGCAGGTAATCAATATGTCACTAGCTGATGCAATGCATGATCTGTGTCTCTATCGGTCTCTAAGTCACTTTTGAAATCGAGTTGTGGAAAGGAGGATCATATTTAACGAGGGTCTCGTACATACCCGAGACAACGGCCCGCTATCGCCCGGGACATAACCCTGTCAGCCGGACCGCTAGGCCCAACCTAATATATATAAGAGTCGCTGCTCGAATGATCATCCTCTAAATCACTGTCCTCGTTAAATACAATTCCCTTTCCACTTCGATTTCCCCCTTTTTACCCAGGTTTACACTATTTATGAGTATGGTCTAGTCGTGTACAAGTACGCACCAATAACACGGTTTTAGTCACTGTTCACTGTATTGTTCACTGTCACGAATCATTCACTTTTCACTGGCGTACTTGACATCCTAAACCGATACCATTCACGCACGACAATGCATTGTGCACTGAATAATAATGTGCACTATTACTAGAAGTATGGCAGTCGGGTAAAATATATGCATTTATGCAGTTAACAAATCACGTGTAATACAAGCTATCATGCATCTTATGAACTTATAAAAATTTCCTTAAATCATACATTCAAAATTCAGTAAAATGATACAAAAGCGGTAGCAAGTAAACTCAGTTGGAAGTTCAAAAAAATTAATTTCAGGACAATCGGATTTAGGGTTTGCAAGTTACAGCCATTTCATTTTAAGTGTTCATTGCTGGAAATTCAGTTCCTGAACTGTATGTCCATTTCGAAACACAATTTTCACCTTGTTGAGATCAGAATTAGGCGATGCTATAGTTTAACGAAATTTAGGTTTATCAATAAAGTTTCCAACGCACTAGACAGATTCTCAATCACGTCTCTACGTCAGAAGTTATGTATTGTACAACAATGGGGTATAAGTTCTGTCCCTGTTTGGGACTGCTATACGTCCTGTTAATCTAAAATACAGTTTAAATAGTAAACGATAGTGGAAAGGGATGAAATCACTTTTATTAGTTATCTAACTGTTTCGTCTTCTCTATGGTATAGGGTTCCGTAATATAACATGTTCAAGAAGTAGAGGGTAAGTATTACAAGATGAGAATCAACAGCCAGTGCTGCTCTGGACCGCAGTCCAGAGCCGCACTCCGAACCAGTTTCCGTCGTCTTTTTAGAAAAGAAAAAAATTAAAACTCTTATGGGGTTCTAGGTCGTCGAGTATTCTTCGATTTGAGCCCTCTAACGCAACATTACAATCTATAATCAATTAGTTGTGATTTTTACAAGTTTCAGACGCGGAAAATTTCAGTTTTAACGGGCTTAAATGGGAATGATCAATCACGTCGGTAACAGCTGTATTTTTAAGAAAAACTATAACACGATGTTCATTACTATACGGGCCAACCTATGTGATCAGTTTCCGTCAATTTAACGAGGTTTTTCCCTTCGGGTTTGTCATCGAACACGTACATATTATTGATTCGCAAGTAAAGTATATACTTATTTATTGTCATCTAGAAACGTAATAGATAGAATTAGCATGGAGCAAGCAGGGTACTTGCCTGATGACGCGTTGACGACGCACGGCAGCGGCAACGGCACGAACGCGACCCAAACACGACATGGCACGAACGTGACCCGAACACGACACGGCAACGACTAGGTTCGAGCCTCAGCTGTGACTGCGTCGAGGAGGTGTCAATAGTGGCGGGGTTGATTGCTGTGTGGTGGCCGGAAGAGGAGGTGAAGGCGAGGTGGACGGCGGTGGCTGTGGTGGTCGTCGGTGAGAGTGCAGCGAGGGGGTCGAGGCTCGAAACTTGGGTGTAGGGCGCAGTGAAGGGAGTGAAGTAGTGTAGGAGGCTCGGGGTAGTAGGAGGTGATGGTGATGACGCCGAGGGATCAACAAGGTGGCCGGCGGCGAGAGGGGACGGCGACAAGGAGGAGGCGGTGGTGTCTAGCACGGAGTCGGGTGTGCAGGTGAGGTGGGGAACTCGGGGTTTTTCTGGTGAGGAAAGAGGAGGGAGCTGCAGTGAGGTGGGCTCGAGG
Source organism: Agapanthus africanus (assembly GCA_030015575.1). Classification (NCBI taxonomy): domain Eukaryota; kingdom Viridiplantae; phylum Streptophyta; class Magnoliopsida; order Asparagales; family Amaryllidaceae; genus Agapanthus; species Agapanthus africanus. The sequence goes on from CM057351.1 coordinate 10,629,074, forward strand.
TTTTTCTGGAGAGGAAAGAGGCGATCGCCGGTGGTGAGAGGTGAAGGGTCGAGGAGGAGGCAGTGGTGCCGGGAGAAGGTAGTGAGAATGAGGGGCTCGGTTTTGCATGGGAGGAGAGGGAGACGAGGTCGAGAGGGGTGAGTGGCGCGCGCGAGGTCGTGGTCGAGGAACGGGGACGTGGGGCGATGAGGCACGGGGCGAACGACGACGTGGGCACATAGGGAAAAGAAGCGGGAAAGAATATGGCGAGTGGGGAAGAGATGGAAATGGGTCGAGTACGGGTACGGGTCGGGCATGGTGAGGGATTGGGCTGGGCCGGGAGTAAGGGGTTAGGAGAAGGCATGGGCTGGGGTTTATTTTAAAAAATTGGGTTATAAATAATAAGTTAGGAAAATTAAATTAGAATAATGAAATATAATAACATATGTATGAATGCAAGAATTTTGGAATAGAATCTGGGAAAAAACCTGGAAGAATTATATTCGGAACTGGGGATTTACAATAATCCTTTAACTCTTTCGTTTTTGAAATTCGTCCCGTGGTCGGTGATGATACATCTCGGGATCCCGAACCGGAATATTACGTTATTCTGCAGGAACTTGATGGTCGTGGTAGCGTCCGGTTTTCTGATGGGAACGGCCTCGATCCACTTCGTAAAGAAGTCCACCGCGACGAGGATGTATTTGTGCCCGCCCATACCTGTAGGGAGTTGGCCTATCATGTCCATTCCCCACTGGGCAAACGGCCATGGGAAGGTCAGGGTAGTCGGCTCGATAGCCGGAAGGCGGGGTATGCTGCCGTGGAGTTGGCAACTCTTGCACCTTCTGATGTGCTTCTGAGAGTCATGGTGGATGGTCGGCCAATAGTACCCTTGGAGGAGCGTTTTCTGGACTAAGGTGCGAGCCCTTTGATGTGCTCCGCCGACCCCTTCGTGGACCTTACGGAGGACATAGTCGGCTTCGTAGGGGTCGACGCACCGAAGCAGGGGTTGAGTGAAGGATTTCATGTAGAGGCTCCCATTTCTCCAGACGAAATGGCGGGATTTGGCTCGGAGGCGGCGGGCCTCTCCACGATCTCCGGGGAGCGTGCCCTCCTTCAACAATTCCACGATGGGCTTCCTCCAATCTTGATCCTCTTCTCGGGCTGTGTAAACTTGGAGCGATATCGCTCTGTCTTCCACGCTGGGCCACGGCAAGACCTCGAAGAGGATATTCCTCTTGTTGTTGGCCGTGTAGGAGGAAGCTAGCTTGCTTAGGGCGTCGGCCTGGGCGTTTAGGTGTCAGGGGATCTGCTCCACTTGAACTTCATCGAAGTCCTTTCGTAGCCTTCTTATCTCGGCTAAGTACATCACCATCAGGGGCTCCCGTGCTTCAAAACGGCCGGTCACTTGGCCGACGACCATAGCCGAGTCACTATGGATTCGGATCGTCTTCAGCCCCACTCCGGAGGCGATCCGTAGTTCATCGAGCAGAGCCTCATACTCTACTGTGTTGTTTGAGACTTTGAACCCGAGCTTCAAAGAATACTCCAACTCTGCCTCGTTCGGACCCCGGATGATGAGGCCGGCGCCACAGCCTTCCTCGGTTGATGACCCGTCGACGTAAAGGACCCAATCGGGGACGGAGTCGGGACTCTCATCGATCGAGGGTTGAGATTCGGGGACCGGCACGGGCACTGCCTCTTTGTTAGGGATAGTGCATTCGACGATAAAATCGGCCAGGACTTGTGCCTTGATAGCTTGCCTCGGGCGATATTTGATGTCGAATTGGGACAACTCCCACCTCCACTTCTCCAAACGACCAGAAGACTCGGGGGAGGCGAGAAAAGCCCCTAAGGGGCATTCGGTGAGGACGAGGATGGTGTATGCCTGGAAATAGTGCCGTAGTTTCCTCGAGGCCACGATGAGTGCCAAGACAATCTTCTCTATGGCCGGGTACCTTGTTTCCGCGTCCTTGAAGACACTGTTTAAATAGTAGACCGGCTTTTGGACTCCCTCGACTTCTCGGATGAGCACCGAACCTGCAGATTGATCGGACACCGCCAGATATGGCGATAGTTCATCTCCTTCAACTGGCCGGGTGAGTAGTGGGGGAGTCGCCAGGTGCACTTTTAATTACTCGAAGGCGATCTGCCATTCCTCCGACCATTCGATCCTTGGGATCTTCCTTAGAGCTTTGAAGAATGGGAGGCACTTTTCCCTGAATCTTGACATGAAACGACTCTGAGCGGCTACCCGTCCTGTGAGCCGCATGATTTCGACGTTGGTCTTGGGCACTGCCATGTTGAGGATGGTGCTGATCTTCTCCGGGTTAGCCTCGATCCCTCGGTGGGTGACCATGAACCCGAGGAACTTTCCACTAGTGACCTCGAACGCTCACTTGGCGGGGTTAAGTTTCATCTTATATTTGCTGAGGACGTCGAAAGCCTCGCCCAGATCTTTGGCGTGCTGATCCGACGAGGTCGATTTGACGAGCATGTCGTCAACATAAACCTCCATTTTCCTGCCGATCTGAGGCTTAAACATCCTGTTGACCAAGCGTTGGTACGTAGCCCCGGCGTTTTTGAGGCCGAAGGGCATCACTTTATAGCAGTATACCTCCCGGTCCGTTGTGAATGCAGTGAGCTCTTCGTCTGCCGGGTTCATACGTATCTGGTTGTAGCTGGAGAAGGCGTCCATGAATCTAAGTAGCTCATGGCCTGCCGAACTGTCGACAAGCTGATCTATCCAAGGGAGGGGATAGTTGTCTTTCGGGCAGGCCTTGTTGAGGTCAGTGAAGTTGACGCACATGCGCCACTTCCCGCTTGCCTTTTTTAACCATGACCACATTCGCCAACCACTCCGAGTAAGCCACGTTCCGAATGAAGTTGGCTGCGAGCAGCCTGTCAACCTCGTCCTCGATTGCTGCTTGATCAGGGCGAAGCTTCGTTTCTTCTGCCTGACGGGTCGGACCACCGGGTCGACCCCGAGTTTATGTGATATTATTTTAGGGTCTATCCTGGGCATGTTGGCGGGCGCCCAGGCGAACACGTCTGAGTTTTCTCGGAGGAAGCGGACCAGGTCATCGCGCCGAGCCCCTATTAATAGTGACCCGATTTGGACGGTTCATTCATTGTCTCCGTCGACAAGGGGTACCTTGTTCTCCTCCGAACACAAAGACGTGACCGCGTAGGTCCGTCTTGCCTGAATTTGGCAGCAGATGCTATTTGGTGCTATCCGTCCACCTCTCCGAAAATGCACCATATATCGAAGGTTTAAACGGATGCGGCCGATGTAGCAGACTTCGTCAGATTCCCCCTCATTTGAGGGTTTTTTTTTATTGTGGGGATGCTCTTCCCTGCAGGCGCAAGCCCCTGCAGTTAATTACGCTACCGCATCGCGGTAACCACTTTCTCCTTCTCCAGATGGTCACTTCGTGTCGTGTGTGTTTATTTTGTTTTTGGTTGCCCGTGGATTGTATACGGAGACTAATTTATGTTGTCGCCCGTAGGGCGTGGATTAGTCCAAATCCGTATCTTCTTAGATTTGGATTTGGGGTTGGGTTTAAGGATACGTTAGTCTCATTTGAGACCAAGATCAACTTAAACGTATGTTAAGGATACGTTAGTCTAATTTTAGACTAAGATCAACTTAACGAGATCGTTTAGATCCGACAAAAGAGCATTTGGGCTCTGTTGTTTTAGTTTAGGGACATTGCGGTCAATCACCAGTTTAAGGACATGGTGGTCCAAGGTTAAGGATATCATAGTCCATGGGTTTATGGACCCCACAGTCCGAGGTTAAGGATATCATAGTCCATGGGTTTAAGGACCCCACAGTCCGAGGTTAAGGACATCATAGTCCATGGGTTTAAGGACCCTGTTGGGGTCAAAATTTGCACCCCGGTTGACTAAGTCAAAGTCAAGGTCAACCCCAAGACAAGTGGGCCCAAGCCCAAGCAAGTGGGCCAATGCCCGGGTCGAGCCCGAACACGAAGCGTCCGGCCTTCCGCCATACCAAAATAAAAATCATGTAACAAATAATTTTGATGTAATTTCTGTGCATGAATGTATGCAAAATAGGCATAAAGCCAATTTTTTGTAAGCCCATGGCTTATGTGCAAAAAGAAATGGCACATGAGCCATGGGATGGGCAAAATGCCATTTTGTAAAGCCTAAGGGGCTATATGTAAATATGTAAGCCTATATAAGGCACCATGATGAAAATATCTAAGATACTTTTTTCATTCCCATCAAAATCTAGGGTTTGTGCCTCTTTCTCCTTTCTGAAGGTTCTAAACTTTCTTCTTTCTTTTGAATTAAATCAAGAGTTTTACTCTTCCTTTTCCAAAACTAAATAGTTTTTCACCACAAAACCCACAAAGGGGAGCTTAGATCTCCCATCAGATCTCAAAAAGAAGAGATTTTTAAAATCTCACATCTCTTGATCTTCAAGATCCTGCCAACAGAGGAGAAAGAAGGAGGCCCATCTCCGAAAACCCCATTTTGGGAAAGACCCAGGGATCCAAAGAAGAACCCCTTTCATCAACTCCAAAACATCTTAGGAGTTTAACTCCACTCTAAATCCTCTTTTGGGATTTTAAATCCTATCTCTAGGACTAAAAGCCCCCTTTTCCTCGCCGGCGCCCACGCGCCCGAGCGCCTGGCGCCCGAGCGCTCAAGCACCCAGCGCCCACGTGCCGGGCACGTGGTACGCTAGCGCTCGAGCGCCCAGCGTCCACGTGCCGGGCATGTGGAGCGCTAGCACTCGAGCGCCTTGCACTCAAGTGCCCAGTGCCCACGTGCCGGACACCTGGTGCTCAGCGCCCAGCGCCTGGCGCTCAAGCGCACAGCGCCCACGTGCCGGACACATGGTACGCTAGCGCTCGAGCGCCTGGCGCTCAAGCGCCCACCGCCCACGTGCCGGGCACGTGGTGCGCTATCACTCAAGCGCCCTGCGCCCACGTGGTGCGCCAGCGCTCGCGTGTTAGACACGCGAGGCGCTGGCCCTGACGCATCCTTTGGATGCCCTTTCCCTTTTTCATATATATATATATATATCTGTGTATATACATACACACACACACATACTCTACAACACTGTCCCTCTCAAAAAAAATTTGGGCCGGGGCGCTGCCCCGCACCCCGTAAGGGGGCTGCTAGCCCCCTTGACCCCCAGCCCGCTATCCGAGTAGCCGGACCCCCGTAAAAACTCTGCGTGGCTCCCGATATATCCAAGCCCCTCCAAAACAAAACACACGTACACTGCACAGTGAGTTTGCATGACTAGTTTAACCCGTCAATTGGAGGTTCTCTCGCTCCAAAGGGCGAGGGGTAATTAACGGCAGCTTAGTCCGCGGCTGCCGGAGATTCGGATCCCCACAATCAATAAACCGCGGCCTACCCTAGGCAGGGAGAATCTGTAGTACGCCTGACAAGCGCGCGTGTATTCCCATCTCAATGGGGTGACGAAAAACACCCTACAGATTCTGGCACGCCCGGTGGGACTTTTCTCTCCTCCCATCTTTCGGGTTAAACGTTCATGCGAACTCAATCAATATACATATCGATTGCCTGTACTGAAATCATGCTTCTTTGTGCAGGTTAAAAAATTTCAAATTGCAATCTCTGAACGCAGCAAAAATGTATCCAAGGACAAGCTCAGCTCTCGACACAGCTTCCATCTCCTACACGATGAAGATGGACACCAGGACGGTCCTTCCGGCTAGTCTCGGGCGATAATGGGAAGAGCCGCCGCTACCATTTGGCTCTATTCTGTTCGTGTCAGCTAACGCCATTCTAGCTCCTCAAGCTGATTTATGTCTTTTGCTTACGTGCTTTTTAGATCAAAGAATATTTACCGCAATCAAGAACGGCGTCGCTTCGTAGCTAGCCGGTGAGTACGGGTCGGTCCACAGGGATTTTGTGTATTTTCTATTTGTTCTAACGAGTTAATTCCAATTGGGGTTGGATTGATTATCACTAAAAACTAAGATTGATTTAGATTAGGATTAAAACCTTGCTAGGTTTAGGTTTAGGTTAAGTTTGGAAATTTAATATTTCTCACCGCTTTCAATGCCCTAATTAAGATCTTTTAGGTGTTAAGGTAATGATTAACAAAGTGGATTAGTACCATCGGGAAGAAACTAGGTTTCTTCCTCTAGGTCCTTGTCCGTCCTTTCTTAACTCTTACCCTAACCTCTATGGAAAACATACACAACCGGTCTTTACATACGGTATCACCGCTATCTCGTGGGATAGGGTGCCGTAGTGAGCGGTGTGTGTATGTATGTATAGAGTCCTATTAAAATGTATGACGGGCAAGAAAGGGGTGAGAGATCTTCATCTCTCAAACCTTTCCCATTCCTAACCCTAACAAGTGAGGAACTACTCACTCATTAGGGAATTGTTAAATGAATTCATTTTTATGATTGTTTTTAATAACCTAATTATCTAATCTACGGCAGATAAATAAAAGTGCTAGACTAGGGCAGATAAATAAAATTTATACTAGGACAGAAAAGAAAATTAAACTAAGGCATAGAAAAGAAAGACTTACTTTTTATTTGATGCACTCTCCAAACATTACAAGAATTAAAATTCTGAATTTAGGAATTAAAAAGAGGCACAAGAAGAGGCATGCTCCAAAAAGAGCTGTAGGGTTTCTATTTATAGATTATAGAAACCCTAGGGTTACATCTGATCCCTATCTGCATTTACAAAATTACCCTAGGAAGCCTAGTCAACGCACCGCCACCACCGTCAAAAATTGCACCGACACGTGCTTACCATGGCCGCGGAACCGCGACCAAAAGCCCTGTTTGGCCGCGGATCCGCAGCCATATGGTGGGGTCTTGGGTTGTATTCTCCTGGGCTGCTTCCTGTTGCATTTTCCTTGATTTTTCTTCACTTGGTTCTTCAGAATGTCTTCTAGTTTCTTCCAGATTTCCACAGTGTAGAATGTGGTCGACTTTTACCGTTTGCTTCGTGTTGAAGTCCTGAATCTTTGCACTGCCTTTGTACTTTGTGAAATTGTTCATTGATCTCCATTTGTCCCTCAAACTGTAGGCATGATCAAGATTCTTCTATTTGTTGGTCGTAGTCTCACTTTTATATCGTCTTTTCATCATTTTCACTGTTTTGTTCCGAGAACTGTAACCTGCAACTATGTAGCAGACATGGATCAAAAGCACCTGTTTATTTGTAAAATGAATAATAATGAGGAATATAATAATGCAAAATTATGATATCAACAAATACCCCCAAACTTATCTTTTGCTCGTCCTCGAGCAAAACTAGTTTTATTCTCGAAAAAGACCTAACCTCATTTTCGCAGGGAAACGCGATTGCACTGAGCTCGTGCAACAAGCCGTTAAACCTCTAGGTGTCCCTAGTAGGAGGAGTGTTGTCTCTTGAGGGTTTTCAGCGGATACTACCCACAAAATCCTATCAATTCGGCCTATTGACTTTTATTCTCCAATTCGGTTTTCTAGCAAGCATTCTATTATCCTCAACTCAGAAATTATCAACCCGTATTTTTCACACTTCCTTATCATTTAACTTAAGATTGTATATGTTTTGTAAATTTACTTAGTTTTTAGCATCTTTTGAATTTTCCTTCTAAGGTTCCATCTCAACGTAGGAATTTTTATCATCTCTACTAAAGATAAGTCCTATTTTTCATTCCTATCTCTCATCCAAACCCCAATCATATACCCCTACGTGTGTGTATGTATCGCCCATACATTTGGAAATTCAATTCAAGCTCTTATACCCTTGTCCATCGTCCAAAGTACTTTTAGTTGGTGAATTTTTTTAGATGAAATTGCTCACACATCCTTCATGCGACCGTTAATACTTCTTGAGGTACCAACGACCGATTACAAAATATGTTTGCACATTAAGGCGTAATTCCTCGTCTTGTAAAACCTAAGGCTTTTAGCAGTGACTCCCAAACTAGTTGGTCTAAGGCACTAGGTGATAAGGCACTCTCGCTATATTTTTTTTTTCTATTTATGCAGCCTTAAGTAATTACAAAACCAGTGTTCATTTTTTATCTCATTATTCACACTTGTATTTTTATTTTATTTTCCTTCATACTAAGGACTTTAGACAAGAGCATTTCAAGGTCTCCTATACTATTCCAAGTTTCAATGTTCGTGTTTGTGCAATTTGTAGGGTATATATTTTCAGAATTTAGACTTAAGCTTAGGAATTATTTTTCAGACTTACACTTCAATAAAAATATCAATACTCTTCCCTTATTTTGACTTAGCCCAAGAAGTGAACTCAAAATTTGCCTATTTCTAAGTAAACTACAAAGACATATATTTTCTACCGTTAAATTTTAGGAAAGGTTATTTTTAGGTTTTTTAATTTACTAAGTTTAGGATCTAGTTGTTTCTAGCTAGTTAACCTTCTTGTCAAACTTAAGTCAATTATGGCCAAAATTGAACTTTTCAATTTTTATAATTTTTAAATTTTTTCAATTTTTATGGGTTTTAAAATAAGTATGCAAATGCAAAAATATACATATGAATGCGAAGGAAGAAAGTTTACCGAGCACACCCCCAAACTTAAACTTGACAGTGTCCTCACTGTCATGCCACACCAAGAGGGTCAAAAATGTCGGCACTCCCCTGTTTATTTATTTATTTTTATATTTTTTTTATTGTTGAAAGAAAAACAAAATATATCTATACAAAATGGTCCCCCCCAAACTTAAGTGAGATAGTGTTTCCACTGTTTAAGCGTTAAAGTTCAGAGTTAGGGAGGAGAAAAACATAGTATCAAGCTATACAAGGCCTTACACAGGCCAAAGGTTAGCACCAACCATTCAAAAAATTTATCGTTATAATGGTGTGGTTGGTGAAAGAATGGAGTGTAGAGAAAAGAAATGAGAAACACACGAGACCGTATGGGAAGAAAGGTGAAATATGGTCTCGGTATATTAGGAGAAGAATGGCGGAAGAGAGAAAGAAGTGTAGTATGAACTTGAGGGTGTAAATTGAGTGAATAAATTAGCACAAATTGTGATGACCGATGTGTTAAAAGCGATTGTGCTAATCTATCAACCCGTCGAGAAATGGGGTCAAATCTCTCAAGATTCGCGAGAAAACATGGGTACGTCGAACTTGGTAAACCAGACACCAGACATTGAAAATGGAAGCGTGACGGATTCTTGCGCGGTCGAAACGATGGAAAGGACGAAGGGGAGTGATTTAGGAAGGGTCTCATTCTCACCTAAGTAAGCGCATTTAAAGTGAAACGGCAACAGCTTGAGTTCGAGTTTTAGAGGTGGTAAAATTGGTGAAACTGTCTCGAACTCGAAAGATTCCATCAATGGTTCGAAATGACTGTAAGCGACCGAGTCTGATGGTTCAACTAACTCATCTGAAAATTCAAAGGACTCAAACTCGGGCGGTGAGTCTTCAAAATCATCCGAAAAAGGGAAACACTCGTAATCGTTATCGGTTGTGCAAACTGTGTCAGAATCAAGGAGGAACGCACTAGTGGCGTCAAAATTGCTGTGATCGAAGAGAAATTTTTCAAGCTCACAGTCCTCCTGCGCGATTTCGTAGATCGAGAAAACATCACGTATACTAGCTTTAGGCTCGGAGGGCAGACTTCCTATCTTGTAAATGTTGAACTCACATGACATTTTCCCGAAGGATAGAGTCATAGAGCCGTTACGACAGTTGATTACAGCATTGGAAGTGGCCAAAAATGGTAGACCGAGAATCACTGGAATTTGGTTCCGTGGGTTAGCCACAGGCTGTGTGTCCATAACAATGAAATCAACGGGGAGTATGAAGTCCCCTACTTTGATCAACACATCCTCTAACTCATCCCTAAGATGGGTGATGGATCGATCAGCCATTTGGAGAGTACAATAAGTGGGTTTCAACTCTCCAACACCTAATTGCTCGTAAACGGAATAGGGAAGCAGGTTAACACTGGAACCAAGATCTAAAAGTGCTCGATTGATGTTCTTATCCCCAATTGTTATTGAAATTGTAGAACAGCCAGGGTCCTTTCGTTTTTGGGGCAAAGGTTGAGGTTGGGTAATAGCATTGCTCATGGCACTAGCTATGAGCACTTTCTTGGGTACCTGAGACTTTCTCTTCGTGGTGCATAAGCCCTTTAAGATTTTCGCGTAAGAAGGGACTTGTTGGATTGCATCCAAGAGAGGTATGTTAATGCTAACCTGCTTAAATAACTCCACAATCTTCTCCATTTGTGGAGTTGGTTTATTGGATCTCAACCTGTTTGGAAATAGAACATTTTGAATATTTGTTGAGTCCAATGTTTGTGGAGTAGATTGCGGAGTTGGAACGGATCCCAGTGTTGGTGTGTTCATGAAGTGAGATGTGGGTCTGTTCGAATTAGAGGATGTAGAGCCTTGTGAAGAATGAAGAATGGATCTACAGAAGAAGAAGAAGAAGAAGAAGATGAAGAAGAAAAAGAAGGAGATGAAGAAGAAGTACTGGCAGGGGTGTCATCACTAATACCCATATTATTGTGCAACACTCTTTCAGATCTCAACGTGGTCACAGCATTTACGTTATGATTTTGTTGTTCATAAGCAACATGTGCGTTGTGTGTGTGACCGGGATTTGGCAATGGTTGAGACGGAAGCTTTCCCTTTTCTCGCTCGCTCAACGCAGCATTTAATTGTGCAATTTGGGCATCGATTGATTTGATGCTCTGATCATGCGAAGCACTGTTTTGCACCAAAGACTGAATGGAAGTCTCCAACCTTACTGCGGATTGTGTAGATTATTTTAAAAACGCATCTAGACTTCTTTCTAGCGAGGAAACCTTATAGTTATTCGGCTGAACAAAATTGTTTTGAGGATAAGAGTTGTTGGGTACAAAATTGTTTATTTTGTTTGGGTAAGGTTGGGGTTGGAAAGGTTGCTGATATTGAGTTTGTTGAGGTGCTTGTTGTTGTGGAGGAGGAGGCCTTTGAAAGTTGTTATTGCCTTGGAATTGTTGATTTTGATTCCAAGCAAAATTTGGATGGCTCCTCCAACCAGGATTATAAGTCGAAGAGTATGGATCATTTCTTTGTCTTTGCTGAAAGGCAACATTGACTTGATCTTGTCCTTGAACAGGTGGATTGTAAAGACACTCTTCAGTAAGATGGGATGGATCCGAACAACAAGCGCAAACAGTACGTGGGGGCAAAGCAGGGGCAGGAGAAGGCGATGAGAATTTGCTCTCAATTGCCTCTAGCTTTTTCGTAAGTGCGGTCATTTCGGCCTTCATTGCAATCGACATATCTGGTTGATGTATGCCTGCCCTAGACTGACCTGATGAAGAAGATGAGGTGGTCTTAGTGCTTTCCCACTGAAGTGTTTGTTCAGCAAGATCGTCGAGAAACTGCCGAGCTTCCTCGCTAGATTTTGTAAGAAAGTGACCTTGACAAATTGTTTCCAACAACTGCTTAGTTGCTGGGTTCAGTCCTTCGTATAATGTTTGGAAAAATTGCCAATTCTCGATACCGTGATGAGGGCATTGAATAAGTAGGTCTTTAAATCTTTCAAAACACTTCCAAAAAGGTTCGGAAGGAAGCTGGGAAAATTGAATAATTTCATTGCGAATTCTCGCGGTCTTGTGGTGTGGGTAAAACTTTTTTAGAAAAGCCTTAATAAACACTTCCCAATTTTTTATCGAGTGTGATGCTGTGCTATATAACCATTTTTCGGCTAGGTCACATAAAGTGAATGGAATGACACGTAGCCTTATAGTATCATCAGAATGTTGTGTGGTCTTCATCATTGCGCAAACATTCTGGAATTTGTTAATGAAGATGTAGGCATCTTCGGATTCCAGCCAGTGAAATTTGGGCAACATATTGATGAAGTGGGGTCTAATCTCAAAGTTATCCCCATTAGCCGGTGGAAGTGAAAGACAAGTAGGTAAAGTGGTGCGGATAGGGTAGAAAAGATCCTGGAGCGCGATTCGTTGGGGCGCTTCAACAGGTGGGTGTGGTGAGTTATTCGCACCTAGTGGAGGTGGAATCAGTCCCGCGGGTAAGGGGTTGTTAGGATTAAATCCCGACATCTCCTTAGAAGACGAAGAATATGAAGGTGAAGGTAAAGAAGTGGAAGGAATTTCGACTTCGGAGTCGAAAGCGTCGTCAGTCGGTACTAACGAGATACGGACTAAACGGGCACTAGTGTCCCTAGTCCAACCGGACATACACTAAAGAGGTGTAGTGTAGTCAAAAGGTGAAAACAGAAGGTGGGGGTAAGAAAACGTCAATGGAAGGAAATGGGTGTAAGTGGGGTGCAATGGATTTCTTAGCGACAAGTGGCAAGTTTTTATAAAAAAAATTCCGTTTTGTGTTTTTTTATAAGGAGCTTTTTGCAAAAAGATTTTCAATAAAAAGCTTAGACACACGTTCAATCAATCACAATATGCACAATCAAGCCTAGATCTAGGATCACCTAGGTCAACTAGACTGCTCCTAACTGTTCCAAAGGGCAAGTTGTGAGGACCTCAAATCGCCTCTTCACCGCCAATTGTGGCCAGGTAAGCACAAGTAGAGAAAGGAGGGATCCGCACACGAATCACCGTGAGACGGGCCTTTTAAAGTTACCTTTCCCCACTTGTCTAGCCTAGGCACCACAGAGTCTGGTTTAGATAAATGATCGATGCCTACAACTATTCCTTTGTCCTATTGAGCGGGTCAGTCCTTAAGGCTGAGTCTAATCTTTTTTAATTTAACTCGATGGTCAATGCAATATGCTTTATGTGATTTTTGGGGTCCTGGGAAGGGTAATGAAATCCCCACCCAATCTGGATTGGTGTTAAAAGCCCCTTAAAGTCAATTTTAAAGATGCAAAGCAATAAAACAAACAAAACACTTGCAAAATATTTTTCTTTTATTGCGGCGCAAAGAATCCTGCACAAGATCAAGTTATTGGAGAAGGGAGAGAAGTTTTTGCGCAAAGAACCCTGCAGGAAAATTTTTCAGAGGATATCAGGGGGTTCAGAAGAAGAAAAGAAAGCTTACAGAGGGATTTTGGCTTGCTGACGTCAGCAAGCCACGGTGGACGCGCGGTCAAAAACACCTTCTGGCGGCGGTTCCGCGGTCAAAAAGAAGGATCAGGCCTCCAAACTTCTTCTGTTGCTCTGTTGTGGTTATTCTCTGTTTGTTCAGATCTGCGGTTTGCTGTTTTGCTCACTGGATTTTTCCAGATCTGAATTTGTTCGTCGATCCTGCACAAATCAAACGAAACACCCTTCAAAAAATAACAAGATGATAAATTTATATATATATATATATTTTTTCCAGTTTTTATGAATTTTATGATTTTATATTAACCCAAAATTGCAAAAAGAAAATAACTACGCCATCCCCGGCAACGACGCCATTTGATTTATGTCTTTTGCTTACGTGCTTTTTAGATCAAAGAATATTTACCGCAACCAAGAACGGCGTCGCTTGGTAGCTAGCCGGTGAGTACGGGTCGGTCCACAGGGGTTCAGAAGAAGAAAAGAAAGCTTACAGAGGGATTTTGGCTTGCTGACGTCAGCAAGCCGCGGCGGAAGCGCGGTCAAAGACACCTTCTGGCGGCGGTTCCGCGGTCAAAAAGAAGGATCAGGCCTCCAAACTTCTTCTGTTGCTCTGTTGTGGTTATTCTCTGTTTGCTCAGATCTGCGGTTTGCTGTTTTGCTCACTGGATTTTTCCAGATCTGAATCTGTTCGTCGATCCTGCACAATTCAAACGAAACACCCTTCAAAAAATAACAAGATGATAAATTTATATATATATATATATTTTCAGTTTTTATGAATATTATGATTTTATATTAACCCGAAATTGCAAAAAGAAAATAACTACGCCATCCCCGGCAACGACGCCATTTGATTTATGTCTTTTGCTTACGTGCTTTTTAGATCAAAGAATATTTATCGCACTCAAGAACGGCGTCGCTTGGTAGCTAGCTGGTGAGTACGGGTCGGTCCACAGGGATTTTGTGTATTTTCTATTTGTTCTAACGAGTTAATTCCAATTGGGGTTGGATTGATTATCACTAAAAACTAAGATTGATTTAGATTAGGATTAAAACCTGGCTAGGGTTAGGTTTAGATTAAGTTTGGAAATTTAATATTTCTCACCGCTTTCAATGCCCTAATTAAGATCTTTTAGGTGTTAAGGTAATGATTAACAAAGTGGATTAGTACCATCGGGAAGAAACTAGGTTTCTTCCTCTAGGTCCTTGTCCGTCCTTTCTTAACTCTTACCCTAACCTCTATGGAAAACATACACAACCGGTCTTTACATACGGTATCACCGCTACCTCGTGGGATAGGGTGCCGTAGTGAGCGGTGTGTGTATGTATGCATAGAGTCCTATTAAAATGTATGACGGGTAAGAAAGGGGTGAGTGATTTTTATCTCTCAAATCTTTCCCATTCCTAACCCTAACAAGTGAGGAACTACTCACTCATTAGGGAATTGTTAAACGAATTCATTTTTATGATTGTTTTTAATAACCTAATTATCTAATTTACGACAGATAAATAAAAGTGCTAGACTAGGGCAGATAAATAAAATTTATGCTAGGACAGAAAAGAAAATTAAACTAAGGCATAGAAAAGAAAGACTTACTTTTTATTTGATGCACTCTCCAAACATTACAAGAATTAAAATTCTGAATTTAGGAATTAAAAAGAGGCACAAGAAGAGGCATGCTCCAAAAAGAGCTGTAGGGTTTCTATTTATAGATTATAGAAACCCTAGGGTTACATCTGATCCCTATCTGCATTTACAAAATTACCCTAGGAAGCCTAGTCAACGCACCGCCACCACCGTCAAAAATTGCACCGACACGTGCTTACCATGGCCGCGGAACCGCGACCAAAAGCCCTGTTTGGCCGCGGATTCGCGGCCATATGGTGGGGTCTTGGGCTGTATTCTCCTGGGCTGCTTCCTGTTGCATTTTCCTTGACTTTTCTTCACTTGGTTCTTCAGAATGTCTTCTAGTTTCTTCCAGATTTCCACAGTGTAGAATGTGGTGGACTTTTACCGTTTGCTTCGTGTTGAAGTCCTGAATCTTTGTGCTACCTTTGTACTTTGTGAAATTGTTCATTGATCTCCATTTGTCCCTCAAACTGTAGGCATGATCAAGATTCTTCTATTTGTTGGTCGTAGTCTCACTTTTGTATCGTCTTTTCATCATTTTCACTGTTTTGTTCCGAGAACCTGTAACCTGCAACTATGTAGCAGACATGGATCAAAAGCACCTGTTTATTTGTAAAATGAATAAGAATAGGGAATATAATAATGCAAAATTATGATATGAACGCAAGCCCCGGTGACAGACAAACTGGTCTCGAAAGGCGAGAGGCCAAATGTGGTGGTCTCGAAGGCGCCCCAACTCAAACGCAAGTTGGTGTTTGAACGACTTTCCTTGGCCCCAGCTGGGGGCAAGGCCATCAACACCAACAAAGCAACAAGGCGTCTCGAGCAAGCTCCGGCGGTGCCCCTTACAACTGCTCGATCGGGTGTCTTCTCTAAGCTCCCCGCTAATCGACTTACGGTGGCTTCCCAGGAAACATATGCCCGCCAGGCCCTCAAAATCGAGAAGCTAAGGCAGAAAAGGCTCAGATACAGAGCCAACAAATGAGCTAGGGCTCCGGCCATGTTAAAATTTATGAATTTCCAAAGCCCGGATCGCTCCGCGAAACCAGCTGCCAGTGATGAAAGGATGGCTGAATGTGTTATCCATACCGTCTACATGGTGGGCACGCGTCCTAGCGACAACCTTCGCAGCAAAAGCAAGGATGGGGCCACCACATCTCAAATCCAATCTGGTGTGAATATAGCCGTCACTTCCCAAGACCAGCATCCTCCGGAGGGTGATGAAAATTCTCCCAGTGAGGCTGATAGGCAGAGAGATCCCTCGGTTCATGAGGAGTCGGGCTCGGAAAGCGAAGATGTGCCAATCTTCCGTCCCAAGAACGCGGAGCAGCAACTTCTACAAGAGATCCGAAAACAGCTTAGAAGTAAAGACAAGGAGATGGCCAAACTTTACTCCAAAATTGACGACTTGACAAATGTTGTCTTGCAGCTCACGGCCCGACTTGCCTCTCAGCCGCCCAATCAAGCGCAGGGCTCTGCTCATGAACCGGGAAACGGTGTCCCAAGGCAGCTGATGCCTATTCCCTCAAATCCAAAAGTGGGCGGACCGTATGAAAATCAGTCGCATCCTATCTCGGGAAATGTCTTGGCTACCAATGACAGTAGCCCGCTAACTCAAGATCAAATCATGGATTTGGTTGCCAACAAAATCAAAACATTGGTAGCCGAAGCTTAAGCGCAACAAGATATTGGCAGTAGCGGGAGACCATATCCTGCTCCATATGATCTGGTAGAATTTCCTAGCGGCTATGTCATCCCTAAATTCGGAATATTTGATGGGACGGGAAATGCGAATCAGCACATCGCCCACTTCAAAGACTCATGCGGGAATACTGGGGGGGTAACGATGCGCTTCTCCTCCGCCAGTTCGTTAATAGCCTGACCGATGTCGCTTTCGACTGGTACGCGAGCATACCGGATGGCTCCGTTACTACTTTCGTCCAAATGGAATCTTTGTTTCGACAAAGGTTCATGAGTGTCAGCGATAAGATCACCATTGCCGACCTCGTAAGGATCAAGCCAAAGAACAACGAAAGCGGTACGGATTTTATAACCCGATGGCGCAATCTCTCTGTCAAATGTGAACCGCTGATAGAGCAGGATCAATCTGTCAGTCTCCTCGTCGGAAATCTCAACAATTGGATGGCCCCGTTTCTATTCACCGCGGGTCTCAAAACGTTCCAAGAGCTGTCCAGGAAAGTTCAGATGCTGGAGCGCTCAAAGCAGGAGTCCTCCTCGGATTCCCAAAATAACAATAGGTCCTGGAGAAACCGAAAGGATGATAATCGCAAAGGCGGGAATTCCGAGGATTTTGAATCTTTTAACACTTCGGCTAACCGAAATAAGCAAGGGATGAGCGGGCCTAATGCCAACCAGCCTCGGAAGCCAGTGTTCGGAGAGGGAGGAGAATCTCTCCTGAAAGAGAAGCTAGATAAGGTCTATTCCTTCAGAAGGGACAAAATCCGCAAAATATTCAAAGACGCCCTGAGGAACGGTCTACAACTGCCAGAGTCAAAAAGACCGCAGGAAGCGAATATGACCGACGACCCCAAATACTTCCCCTATCACAGAGTGATAGGTCATGCCATTGAGGACTGCTTCGTCTTCAAAGATTGGGTCGAAAAGCAATACAAGGCAGGAGAGATAGAACTGTCTAAAGGCGTGTTAACAAACAGTCCAGTTGCGGCCGCCAATTTCATACAAACGGAGACCGAAATTCTTCGTTGAACTGATTCTCTCAGACATCTGCCTTTCTCAGAAAACAATCGACCACCACGTCATTAAACTGGGAACAGTCGACCTCTAAGTCGTTAAACTGCGAATGTAAAAAAAATGTGTAAATAAAAAATGTGTAAATAAAAATGAAAATAAAAAGCCAAAATGATAGGGCAACTCACAATAAAAATCAGCGAGTAAAAATAAAGCCGAAATGATGGGGCAACCGCGAATAAAATCCGAAATGATAAGGCAATCGTGATCTTCGCGATAAGAAAAGCTGAAATGATAGAGCAATCACGGTAAAAACAAACAAACAAAACAACGGTGAATGATGAGTCGCTCCTGGTACTATATTCCAGTGCAGCGATGCAGACGCCAACCAAAATCCAATTTCTCAAAATTCTCCCGGGCCTACGGCCAGTCCCCAAATTGACTACCGTATACAATCCACGGGCTCAAATAATTCTCATCATACCCATGCACCACCACAGTCACCAGTCCAGCGGTCGGTCTCCGCCCTTGGAATTATGCTCCATTGGGAAGACCCATTCATGTATCCTCACGATACATGAGGAGAACAAACCTTCATGGGATCCTTACGACTCACAAAGGAAAAACACACTTAGGAGTCCTCACGACTCCTAAGGAGAAAATGCACCTACGGGATCCTTACGACTCGTAGGGAGAAAATGCTTTCATGGGACCCTTACGACCCATAAAATTGAAAAGCCATAGGTGATAGGGATCTAAACCTGTCTCCTAAGCCATCGCTTTCCAATAGGCAATGGCGAATGATGAGTTGCTCCTGGTACCATATTCCAGTGCAGCGATGCAGACGCCGGCCAAAATCCAAATCCCCAAGTGGCGAATGATGAGTCGCTCTTGGTACCATATTCCAGTGCAGCGATGCAGACGCCGGCCAAAATCCAAATCCCCAAGCGGTGAATGATGAGTCGCTCCTGGTACCATATTCCAGTGCAGCGATGCAGACGCCAACCAAATTCCAAATCTCATACCCCCAATGGCGAATGATGAGTCTCTCCTGGTACCATATTCCAGTGCAGCGATGCAGACGCCGGCCAAAATCCAAATCCCCAAGTGGCGAATGATGAGTCACTGCTGGTACCATATTCCAGTGCAGCGATGCAGACGCCGGCCAAAATCCAAATCCCCAAGTGGCGAATGATGAGTCGCTCCTGGTACCATATTCCAGTGCAGAGATGCAGACGCCGGCCAAAATCCAAATCTCCAAGTGGCGAATGATGAGTCGCTCCTGGTACCATATTTTAGTGCAGCGATGCAGACACCAACCAAATTCCAAACCCCATACCCCAAGTGGCGAATGATGAGTCACTCCTGGTACCATATTCAAGTGCAGCGATGCAGACGCCAACCAAATTCCAAATCTCATACCCCAACGGCGAATGATGAGTCGCTCCTGGTACCATATTCCAGTGCAGCGATGCAGATGCCAACCAAATTCCAAATCTCATACCCCAACGGCGAATGATGAGTCGCTCCTGATACCATATTCCAGTGCAGCGATGCAGACGCCAAAAAAGTCCCAAAATTTTTTCGGCCCTACGGTCTGGATCATACATCCTGCTGTTGGAGATAGTGCCCTCAGAGTCAATTATTGGATCACAGGCACGTGATTGCAATGATTGAGGGAGGACCTATCCCGGTAGGACAGTCTTACTCGAGATGATAGTATGCTATCTGGTTTATCTTTATCATCGTGTACTGCTTTAGGTGACCTGACAGGTCACTATTGCACGTTGATAGAGCCCCTAGGATTCTTGCTTGACTGCCAGCAGTATGAGGGCGATCATATACGTGAGAGCTGGTAGTCTATAAGCACATCCTTAAAAGGTCCCTAGTTGTGCGAGTTTCGAGACAGGGCATCGATACTCCAGAGTAGACTAGTGTATACAGTCGAGACCCCGACGAGGGGTGGTGGCCGGTCTCACAAGCCATTGGTGTCAGTTGGATCACCTAAGATGTATACAGGTGCTCATTGGGTTATGAGTACACCGGACAGGACTCGCCGAGAACATGCTAGTTGGTCATATACCAGACGTCAGATGGCAGTTCCCTGGTGACATGTGTACAGGTTAGTTCATCGACCTGGGGATCGTCATTTGTCTCGTTTGAGTTCCCACTGTACTTTGATTACTACCCTACCACGGCTCAAAGGAGTCGTGCAAACAGGTTTTAGTTGGGTACAGTCCCGAGCCACATGGAGGCAGTGAGCGCATCTTCAGGGGTTCGTCTCTCCCGGTATTGGGGGTGAGGTCGCGCTGTGTCTAGGAGAGCCATTACATAAAGCCCTCGGCCGAGGCAGGAGATTTACTGGTAGGTATTCCAGTAGTATCTCAGGGTGTTCTGGGCTACACTCCGACACGACTTGTACCGCTTTTGGGGGTCTGACTTTTACCAACCCCCTAAGCCCGCCATGCGATGCTCATAGACGAACGGACCGGACTGTACGGATATTGTCACTGACAGGCTCAGTAGGGTGTCAGGATGAGTTCGCTCATCGACGTCCCTTTTGGTCAATACCTGGTAGCCCGTTACGTATTGGCTTATACCTTTGACGTGCTAGTGGTTAAATCCACAACCATGGTGTTGACGAGTCTTTAGAGTCCCCCACATTCAGTTACTCAAGCTTTCGGGCGAAAAGCTGTAGAGGTCGTATGGAGATATGGCAGGGTCCGATCAGATACGTGTGGTATTGCACGGATCAGGATCGGACAGTTAGTACTAGAGGCCGTATGCATATATGGCAGGGTTCGATCAGACACGTGTGGTATTGCACGGATCAGGATCGGACGGATATTACTACCCGGCTTTGGTTTAAGCCGGATCCTAGTATAGTGCAGTGTAGACTTTGTCTCTTTGCTTTTGTATTTCGGTCGGAATACAAATGCGGGTGTGTATGCACAGTATCGGGGTTTTCCTGTAATTTATTACGGGACTAGTTTTCTGGAGTTGCCAGTTTGCTTTCCGTTTCGGCCAATTTTCTTTGTATCGTTCATTGGCCGAAGATTGGTGGAGGATGGCTTATTTGCATTGTGCAAATAAGCTTTTGTGGAGGGGGTCTTTGCATTTTATTGTATCATGATGGTGAACCATCCCTTGACCATTTGACTTCTTCATCCATCATGGCTTGACTTTTATATGACATGGTTTTTATGATGGTTATGGTGGAGTGTGGTTTTTGTTTGGTGATCATGTTCTTTCATGATATCATTTTTGATTCCCTCATGCATTATTGGTGTGGCCTCTCTCATTTTTCTTTGAGACACTCATTTTCACTCTCTCCTCTCCCATTCCAAGCCATGGCCGGCCAAGAGAGGCATGGGGCTGTCCAAAATTTCCAGTGTGGGATTTTTGGTCTTTTGGCTTGAAAAAATCCCCACAAGTTCCCTCTCCAAAAGCTGATATCATCCCTCCACCAATAAGGCAATTCCTACAACCCCAAAATGAGACACAAGTTCTACACCATATTCTACAGCAAACATTGGGCATGTCGACTAGCCAGCTTCGTGCCCGAGTTGCCTCGGCATAGAGGTGGGAGCCCGTAAAAGATGTAGACGATGTGGTGCACTTCCGACGACGAGGTGGAGACAGGACATTCCGCGGGAGATCGGGACGACGACGAGAAGACCGGAGGACTCAGATCAGTCGGTATATCTCTATTCCCCATCTTGTAGTTAGCTAGGACTAGTTAATGGTTCGATCCGGGTTTTAGTGCGCGGTGGTGCCGGTTTGCTAGTTTGCAAAATTAAAGTTAACCATCGCTTCCGCATTTGGCCTCGGGATGGAGGCCGGGCCGCCGCCGTGCACTTACAGTGGTATCAGAGCCTTACCATTAACCTAGTCTAGCTTTGTTTAATGTGTTTACATTTCCGATCGACCAAAATCCCAAAAACCGTATTTTCCTATGCATCAGTTTTCTGTTGAAATTTTCTGGAGTCGAAATTTTTTTCAGGTTGTAGAAAAGTGATGTACTGGAAATTCTAAGAACACTGTAGAAATTCGATACAGTAACTCCACTATAGGAGCACGGAACCGCGGCCAAACGCCCCTTTAGGCCGCGGTTCCGCCGCACTATGTTGAGATCACTGCATCAAATTTCATCAGTTGCTTTCTGGGTTGAAAATAGGGTTTCTGGAATATTATTTTTTGGGCCCAGAATTTCTTGATGTGCTACAGTAGTACTTGGGGCCCACTTGGTAAATTTGATCGATCGGATATTTTAAACACATTAGTTCACAGTATTTACATTATATCTGCGACCGTGAATGTCACTTGATCGGTAAATCCTGTCTAACTGCTATAGCCCGGTTAGACGGATTTGCGAACGTGACATTCACGTTGATGTTCTGTGATTTTGCTGTGATGTTGCGGATCGGTCGTGGGGATAGCCTGGTTGCAATGCTAGTACAGTTGTGGTTGTATTATGTACATTTGATATTGCGGGGCGAGCGTCCGACATGTGGACTGCCGTCACTGCCTGTTTGTATTATTATTTTGGGGCACGACCAGGTTGCGGTCGATGTACCCGTTGTATGTATATTTTACTTTCTGTACTAGGATTGCCCCGCGGAGGGGTGCACGGATAGCCGGGTTCTAGAGGGCAACGAGCCCGCATCTCATGGCATTGAGACGGAAGGGGCTTCACTTTAGAATTGGCAGGCTATTCGCCGCACTCGTAGGGGGTATAGGTTGACCCAGGAGGGGTGCCTAAGTTACCGGATTCCGTGAAGTGCTGGGTGGTCCATTCACGTTGCTGAAGGGGGCTGCCTCGCTTCAGGTTTTGGCGGGTAACTTGCCGCGCCCGTAGGGGTCTAGGATTTCATTGCACAGGCTATCCACACGACCAGGGGAACGTCGGGTTTCAGCGGCTCTGTGAAACCCGGGGATCCTAGATATCTGTATTATTCTGTGATGCTGTACATTTCTGTGATGTTGCATTTTATCACGCCTTGAGCGAATATAATATATTGGAATATATATTAGTAGATGTTGTATATGTTTTGCATCCGCGCTAGTCTAGTCCCCGCTCTGTCGTTAGTTAGCTAACCTAACGGGTAATGACGGGACCCAGTGGCGAATGCGGATGGCATATACGTACATCAGTATATTTTCGTTCTTTGTGGTGTGATCAATTGATGGGACTGCGTTGATTCGGATCAATGCAAGTTAAAAACAAACCTAATCTGATGTTGTTGGAACACTTTTCAAAAAGCTGTTATTGCAAGGACGTTCTCTTGTGTTTTGCATCATGGTATTCAGTTGGAATATCCTGCTCCTCAGTCGACGAGGCAAGGGCCGAGATCCCTTCACCGGGAGTGACCCCTTGGACAAAAGTTTGCGTCAGGGCAATAACTTCACTATAGCCGATTACTTTTGCTTTGCATCGTGGTATTCAGTTGGAATATCCTGCACCTTATTCTACGGGGAAAGAGCCGAGATCCCTTCACCGGGAGTGACCTCTTTAGCAAAGGTTTTCGTCACTATATTTTTATAAAAGCTATCCGTTCCTTCAACGATATCAAGTTCACTACGTTTAAGGTTTTCGCCAGAAACCATTCGTAGCCCTCCGTCGTTTCATATGGACTGTCAATAGTATTCAAGCTGTGTATGTTGGCCAAAGTCAAGGCACAGTGATTGGTAGCTATTGGGGTATTCATATGCAGCATAGATAGATGCGTTGGTTTGGGACAGTCGTACTGCCATTTTGGCCAAAGTCAAGGGTAGGTATGGGTGGATTCAAATTAACCTGGAAAATGACGGGTAGAACTTGACATGTGACTTATGATATGTTGGCCAAAGTCAAGGTCATAAGAGCATGGGGCAAAAATCACATCGGGAGTTTCAAAAGAACTGAAACTTGCCAGATATGCGCATACCTTCTGGAGTGTGATAGCGTGAGCGGATTCCGTCACGTTATCATGTGATGATAGTTGGATCCCGATTCCCACTGATGAGTTAGTTTACTCTTCGGGTGACCCTGACTAATTCTTCTTTTAGGTTTGGAGGAGAATTTGAGGTTACAGTGGGAGGTTTCCAGATTAGATAAATTGGTAACCATTCTGATCTAGGATAGAGTACACGCTGAGTGTTTCTTTTCTTTCTCTCTTTGGCAGCGACCATTGTCCCGACCCTAAGACTATGACTCAGAGACCAAAATTAACCGAACCTTCTTAAACACTGGCTTTTGGATTGTCAGAGTTGCATACCTCATTGCCACTCCTACTTTTACCCTTTTCTCCAGGACACCCCGTATTACTACGAACGTCCACTTCCATTGGACCAAACCATCGTATGGTTATATACGAACTCGAAGGGATTTATTCGAGGATGGTTTCCGGTTCTGGAGAAAACGGATAGGACTATTCAGTTGTCTTTTCCTTTTACCTTCTCTCAGGTTGCGAGTACTCCTTGGTTTAGGAGATAGTACACCTATTACGCAAATTGGATAGTCTTCTTCCAAACCATAGGCAGGTGCCGACCGGTAGGGAATGAAGAAAACCAATTAGCATAACGATGGTGTGCAGAAGGTATTAAGTTAAGACAAAGCAAGGGATTAGTAGGAGGGCAAAGTAAATTGCGACTGATATTCACGACCAAACCAAGTATTTCTTCGCCAATCCTAAATCACCTTTGTATTTCTCCAGGACACTCCGTATCACTACGAAGATCCCAAGTTTATTGGATAATCCATCGTATGGTTATATACGAACTCGAAAGGAACTTGTTCCAGTTCGGGGATGGATCCTGGTTCAGGAGAAATAGGAATAAGGTTTATTCGGTTGTCTTTTATCCTCACCTTCTCTCGCATTGCGAGTGCTCCTAGGATTAGGACAGTACACCCATTATGCTTATTAGATAGTCTTCTTCCAAACCATAGGCTGGTGCCGAACGGTAGGGAAGGAAGAAAACCATTTGGCCTAAGGGGTGTGCAGAAGGTAATGACTAAAGACATATAAAGGGATTTGGAGAGGTGGCAAAGAATTATACGGTTACAGTCGTGAATCTGGAAGAGGCATTACTAGGAATACCGGGATACCCCATCGAAACATTTCAATGTTTCAGTTTCACTGTGTACTGTTAATGGAAAACTGATTTCCCAATTAGACACTTGCTCCAGGGTATGTATTTACCAGGTATGATTCTCACATCTGTATGGTTTTACAGATGATGAGTGGGAGTAAGCTATTGGGAATTAGGTGATTGTCCTCATTATATCGGGATTCGTTGTAATCGGTGATATTTGAGGAAGTCACCTGGGTTGTTTGCCAGACGACAAATATTTGGTTTTGAATATCCGCTGTTGTGCACCAATTTCAAATTGATATATCTGTTCGTCTATTTTCATAGAGTGAGATATACCTTTTGAAATTATGTCTATGACATTTACCTATATCAGTGGATGGTTAGGTAAGGAGCATTAAACAGCGGTGTAATTCTTCTTAACCATAAGTACAGTTTTCAACCTACGACACACAGTGAATGAGTTATCAGACTCAAGGGACTTATACAGAGTATTGTATGTTGTCCAGGGTCCATCAGGACAGAGGGGTTGGTCCTCGTACTATATTCGGTTTACTTATGACTTCTCTAGTTTTTAGACAGGTGTTTCGTGGAAACACAGGGTCCGAATTTTGAGAAGTTATAGGTATTTGAATAGAGTAGAGAACCAGGTATAGCAAGTATCGGGATTTTTCAAAGTGATCGAAGATATAGATACTTGTGTATGGTATTCAGTTGATAGTAATGATAAAGAGAACTTGCTTCTTTTTCAGGTTACTCATAAATGGAAGCACTCCTAAGTTGGGTAACGCTGATCGTCCTTCTTCCATTTAGTTGACATGCACTGGGGACAGCTGCATGATTTGAATCTGGTTCAATTAAATCTGTGCCTCTGGTTTTATATTGGATATAGAACAGTTCATATCTTAACGTTGTTAAGATACGGGGAGTTGTCTGGCTTATGATTAAAACCAGACTCTGGATAACTCAAGGCACGTTTCTGTAATGGCTGTTTGTGGGTTGACCCAGGCTATGACGAGGGTTGACTTTCTACCATCTGGATGAACAATAGCGATATTGTTCTAGACTCGCTACAGTTTTATTAAAAATGGATTTTTTCAGAAAACAGTAGTGGGAGTATGGTAGAACTGGAAGTGATTCCAGAACCACAAACGATTACTGAAGATTTGATAAGGAACCTAAAGATTCAATTTGGTTTGACATTCCATTGGCCACTCTGCAGATACGGTGGGTAACCTCAGGCACCCGAGAGGTACTCCGGTAGCCTCAAGGACGGTGATAGGGAGGTTCTTGGTTACCCAGACTTGCCATTGTTGTTGTTCCAGGCTGCGAGACCCGGCAGGAGGATGCGTATAGCGTCGTTCTAAACTTGCTTTAGAAGTGTACGTGTATATGACTCTGCCAGAGGGTTGTCGTAGTCAGTGGGAGCAGCGAAAGCATTGGTGGACAGGTGGCTTATGTCTATTTATAGACTAAAGCAGATGTAGCGGAGATAGATCATCTATTTCTGACGTGACAGTCATAGGTTTGACTTCATCAGAATAGGGGATGAATCTGTTGAGAAGGAAGTAGGGTGTGTTGTCATGGTATTTGGATGACATACACAGAGTAGGAAAATATATTCCTATACTACGATCGGTTATACTTTGGTCGTCACACAGTAGTTTCTCCACATGGGACTTGGACATTATATCAGACATACTGGTTACTAGATCTATGGTTTTAGATCTAGATTTGGGTGGTTTCCCAATCAGGGTACATAGACAGCATTCTATGAGTATTTAGAATGGACGACTCCTGGCATGGTAGTGTACCTGCAGGTGATGGAGTCACCCTCTCTAAAGGTGTCTTACAGACTAAAGGGGAGAGGGATGTGCATGATTGGCAGATCACTTGCTCAGGCAATTGAGTCAATCATGAGATGTCAAGTACCACACCAGATATTGTTCTTGCAGTAGATGCAATAAGATGATATTAATCCAATCCTGGAGAAACAGTCGGAAGCAGTTTTAGAACATAAGTGGATGTTCTAGGGATGTGATAACGACAGCCTCGTTCAGGAGACAGTTATCATTCCAAGCTTCCAAGGTGACCTGGACGACAGGGTGGTCGTCAGAGTTATAGTTTTTCCCTCTGACGAGGGGCAGTATTTTGGACAGGTGGTCCAAGGCAATACTGAGGGAGGCATGGCGCAGGATACTGATTAAGTTCAGTTGACGATACAGTCTAAGAAGTTTGGATTTGGAGTTCATTTATGAGCTAGGTCCCATCAGACATCCAGACACATTCTAAGACAGGTATTGCTCATTTCGGGAGATGGCTTTCTCCGCGAACTTGAGATATAGAGAGACATAGAAAGAAACATCAAGGCGGATCCACTCACTGAGGCTATTCCTCGAACGCAATAGTTTTGCAAGCGAGCTTTGTGAGACTGACTAGTAGAGGAGTTGGGTGTTCGGTATCACACGGGCTGTGAGTATGCGACATCCCAATAAATAGCCTTGAGTGCAAGTGGGAGATTGTTGGAGATAGTGCCCTCAGAGTCAATTATTGGATCACAGGCACGTGATTGCAATGATTGAGGGAGGACCTATCCCGGTAGGACAGTCTTACTCGAGATGATAGTATGCTATCTGGTTTATCTTTATCATCGTGTACTGCTTTAGATGACCTGACAGGTCACTATTGCACGTTGATAGAGCCCCTAGGATTCTTGCTTGACTGCCAACAGTATGAGGGCGATCATATACGTGAGAGCTGGTAGTCTATAAGCACATCCTTAAAAGGTCCCTAGTCGTGCGAGTTTCGAGACAGGGCATCGATACTCCAGAGTAGACTAGTGTATACAGTCGAGACCCCGACGAGGGGCGGTGGCCGGTCTCACAAGCCATTGGTGTCAGTTGGATCACCTAAGATGTATACAGGTGCTCATTGGGTTATGAGTACACCGGACAGGACTCGCCGAGAACATGCTAGTTGGTCATATACCAGACGTCAGATGGCAATTCCCTGGTGACATGTGTACAGGTTAGTTCATCGACCTGGGGATCGTCATTTGTCTCGTTTGAGTTCCCACTGTACTTTGATTACTACCCTACCACGGCTCAAAGGAGTCGTGCAAATAGGTTTTAGTTGGGTACAGTCCCGAGCCACATGGAGGCAGTGAGCGCATCTTCAGGGGTTCGTCTTTCCCGGTATTGGGGGTGAGGTCGCGCTGTGTCTAGGAGAGCCATTACACAAAGCCCTCGGCCGAGACAGGAGATTTACTGGTAGGTATTCCAGTAGTATCTCAGGGTGTTCTGGGCTACACTCCGACACGACTTGTACCGCTTTTGGGGGTCTGACTTTTACCAACCCCTTAGGCCCGCCATGCGATGCTCATAGACGAACAGACCGGACTGTACGGATATTGTCACTGACAGGCTCAGTAGGGTGTCAGGATGAGTTCGCTCATCGACGTCCCTTTTGGTCAATACCTGGTAGCCCGTTACGTATTGGCTTATACCTCTGACGTGCTAGTGGTTAAATCCACAACCATGGTGTTGACGAGTCTTTAGAGTCCCCCACATTCAGTTACTCAAGCTTTCGGGTGAAAAGCTGTAGAGGCCGTATGGAGATATGGCAGGGTCCGATCAGATACGTGCGGTATTGCACGGATCAGGATCGGACAGTTAGTACTAGAGGCCGTATGCATATATGGCAGGGTTCGATCAGACACGTGCGGTATTGCACGGATCAGGATCGGACGGATATTACTACCCGGCTTTGGTTTAAGCCGGATCCTAGTATAGTGCAGTGTAGACTTTGTCTCTTTGCTTTTGTATTTCGGTCGGAATACAAATGCGGGTGTGTATGCACAGTATCGGGGTTTTCCTGTAATTTATTACGGGACTAGTTTTCTGGAGTTGCCAGTTTGCTTTCCGTTTCGGCCAATTTCCTTTGTATCGTTCATTGGCCGAAGATTGGTGGAGGAGGGCTTATTTGCATTGTGCAAATAAGCTTTTGTGGAGGGGGTCTTTGCATTTTATTGTATCATGATGGTGAACCATCCCTTGACCATTTGACTTCTTCATCCATCATGGCTTGACTTTTATATGACATGGTTTTTATGATGGTTATGGTCGAGTGTGGTTTTTGTTTGGTGATCATGTTCTTTCATGATATACACTCATTTTTCTTTGAGACACTCATTTTCACTCTTTCCTCTCCCATTCCAAGCCATGGCCGGCCAAGAGAGGCATGGGGCTGTCCAAAATTTCCAGTGTGGGATTTTTGCTCTTTTGGCTTGAAAAAATCCCCACAAGTTCCCTCTCCAAAAGCTGATATCATCCCTCCACCAATAAGGCAATTCCTACAACCCCAAAATAAGACACAAGTTCTACACCATATTCTACAGCAAACCTTGGGCACGTCGACTAGCCAGCTTCGTGCCCGAGTTGCCTCGGCATAGAGGTGGGAGCCCGTAAAAGATGTAGGTGATGTGGTGCACTTCCGGCGACGAGGTGGAGACAGGACATTCCGCGGGAGATCGGGACGACGACGAGAAGACCGGATGACTCGGATCAGTCGGTATATCTCTATTCCCCATCGTGTAGTTAGCTAGGACTAGTTAATGGTTCGATCCGGGTTTTAGTGCGCGGTGGTGCCGGTTTGCTAGTTTGCAAAATTAAAGTTAACCATCGCTTCCGCATTTGGCCTCGGGATGGAGGCCGGGGCGCCGCCGTGCACTTACACCTGCAAAACCGTATACAATCCACGGGCGTAAAACGATCCCAATCTCTCCCATGTCCTGCCGGCGAGACCACATTCAAAGTCCCACCGGCGGTGAAGATTAAAAAAAAAAGGTATGTCCAATAGCAAAATGGGCACGGATGAAAACCCGAAAGGACTCCGTGAGTAAAAACAGCAGGACTGCCGGCGAGTTTGTGAAAAGCCGAAAGGGCGCAAACTCGTAAAAAAGAGATGAAATGCACTCGCAAAGTCCTCTCGATTTTGTGAGGAGAAAATTCTTGCGTGAGATCCTTACGACTCACAAAGGAGCAACACACTTGGGAGTCCCTACGACTCCTAAGGAAAAAATACACCTACGGGATCCTTACGACCCGTAGGGAGAAAATGTTTTGTGAGACCCATACGGCTCACAAAATTGAAAATTATTAGGTGATGGGGATCTAAAACCTGTCTCCTAAGCCATCGCTTCCTAACAAGCAAGCGCAAATGATGATTCGCTCCTGGTACCATATTCCAGTGTAGCGATGCTGATGCCAAGAAAAAACCTAAATCCCCAAATCCACTCATGGCAAATGATGATTCGCTTCTGGTACTATATTCCAGTATAGCGATGCTGATGTCAACCCAAATCAAATCAAACCAACAACCTCTGCGGCGGAATCATGCTTCGTCCCAGAATTTACGCCGTGTCGAAATCAAGCTTCGCCTCGGTGTATCTGCCTTCCTTGTTGGAATTATGCTTCGGCTCGGAATCAACCAGCGACCTCCTCGTCGGAATTAAGATCCGCCTCGGAATCAAGTCAACCAGCAAGCTCTACATCGAAATCATGCTTCGTCTCAGAATGTACCTCGTGTCGAAATCATGCTTCGCCTCGGTGTATCTGCCTTCCCTGTCGGAATTATGCTTCGGCTAGGAATCAACCAGTGACCTCCTCGTCGGAATTAAGCTCCGCCTTAGAATCAAGTCACCAACAAGCTCTGCGCCGGAATCATGCTTCGTCTCAGAGTGTACCCCACGTCGAAATCATGCTTCGCCTCGGAGTACCTGCCTTCCCTGTCGGAGTTATGCTTCGGCTCGGAATCAACCGGCGTCCTCCTCGTCAGAATTAAGCTCCGCCTCGGAATCAAGTCAACCAGCAAGCTCTGCGTCGAAATCACGCTTCGTCTCAGAGTGTATCCCGCGTCAAAATCAAGCTTCGCCTCGGCGTATCTGGCTCCCCTGTCGAAATTATGCTTCGTCTTGAAATCAAGTCAACCAGCAAGCTCTGCGTCGAAATCATGTTTCGTCTCAGAATGTACCCCATATCGAAATCATGCTTTGCCTCGGAGTATCTGCCTTCCCTGTCAGAATTATGTTTCTCCTGGGAATCAACCTCTGCATCGAAATTATGCTTCGGTCAGAATGTCTGCCGCTCATCGGAATTATGCTCTGATCCTTGGAATCATGCTCCGCTCTTCGGAATGATGCTCCGATCCCTGGAATCATGCTCCGCTCATCGGAATGATGCTCCGATCCCTGGAATCATGCTCCGCTCTTCGGAATGATGCTCCAATCCGCTCTTTGGAAAAATGCTCCGATCCGCTCTTCGTAATGATGCTCCGACCCCTGGAGTCGTGCTCCGCTCTTCGGAAAAATGCTCTGATCCGCTCTTCGGAATGATGCTCCGACCCCTGGAGTCATGCTCCGCTCTTCGGAATAATGCTCCGATCCGCTTTTCAGAAACATGCTCCGATCCACTCTTAGGAATGATACTCCGACTATGGAATTATGCTCCGCAAATCGGAATGATACTCCGATCCTCGGGAATCATGCTCCCCGAGGGATGCTCCGCCCCTGGAATGATGTTCCACCTCGAAGTCTAACTTCAAGATCCATCAATTTCGTGCACACAACTCATATGCGTGGTGTGCATTCATTGATGGGGGGCACTTTGTTGGGGTCAAAATTTGCACCCCGGTTGACCAAATCAAAGTCAAGGTCAACCCCAAGCCAGGTGGGCCTAAGTCCAAGCAAGTGGGCCCAAGCCCAAGCAAGTGGGCCAATGCCCGGGTCGAGCCCGAACACGAAGCGTCCAGCCTTCCGCCATACCAAAATAAAAATCATGCAACAAATAATTTTGATGTAATTTTTGTGCATGAATGTATGCAAAATGGGCATAAAGCCAATTTTTTGTAAGCCCATGGCTTATGTGAAAAAAGAAATGGCACATGAGCCATGGGATGGGCAAAATGCCATTTCGTAAAGTCCAAGGGGCTATATGTAAATATGTATGCCTATATAAGGCAACATGATGAAAATATCTAAGATACTTTTTTCATTCCCCTCAAAATCTAGGGTTTGTGCCACTTTCTCCTTTCTGAAGGTTCTAAACTTTCTTCTTTCTTTTGAATTAAATCAAGAGTTTTACTCTTCCTTTTCCAAAACTAAATAGTTTTTCACCACAAAACCCACAAAGGGGAGCTTAGATCTCCCATCAGATCTCAAAAAGTAGAGATTTTTAAAATCTCACATCTCTTGATCTTCAAGATCCTGCCAACAGAGGAGGAAGAAGGAGGCCCATCTCCGAAAACCCTATTTTGGGGAAGACCCAGGGCTCCAAAGAAGAACCCCTTTCATCAACTCTAAAACATCTTAGGAGTTTAACTCCACTCTAAATCCTCTTTTGGGATTTTAAATCCTATCTCTGGGACTAAAAGCCCCCTTTTCCTCGCTGGCGCCCAAGCGCCCGAGAGCTCAAGTGCCCAGCGCCCACGTGCCGGGCACATGGTGCGCCGGCGCTCGAGCGCCCAGCGCCCACGTGCCGGACACGTGGTGCGCTCGCGCTCGAGCACCTGGCGCTCCAGCGCCCACGTGCCGGACACGTGGTGCGCTCGCGCTCGAGCACCTGGCGCTCCAGCGCCCAGCGCCCACGTGCCGGACACGTGGTGCGCCAGCGCCTAAGCGCCCAGCGCTCGTGTGTTAGACACGCGAGGCGCTGGCCCCCACGCATCCTTTGGATGCCCTTTCCCTTTTTCATATATATATATATGTATATACATACATATACACACACACATACTCTACAACACTGTCCCTCTCAAAAAAAATTTGGGCCGGGGCGCTGCCCCGCACCCCGCAAGGGGGCTGCTAACCCTCTTGACCCCCAGCCCGCTATCTGGGTAGTGGGACCCCCGTAAAAAACTCTGCGTGTCTCCTGATATATCCAAGACCCCTCCAAAACACACGTACACTGCACATTGAGTTCGCATGACCAGTTTAACCCATCAATCGGAGGTTCCCTCGCTCCAAAGGCGAGGGGTAATTAACGGCAGCTTAGTCCACGGCTGCCGGAGATTCGGATTCCCACAATCAATAAACCACGGCTTACCCTAGGTAGGAGGAATCTGTAGTACGCCTAACAAGGGCGCACGTATTCCCATCTCAATGGGGTGACGAAAAACACCCTACATATCCCACAGTCCAAGGTTAAGGACATCATAGTCCATGGGTTTAAGGACTCCACAGTCCATGGAATGTTTGGTTGTCGGGACCCGTCACCTCTCTGAAGACGTTGAAGGATTACAACGACAAATATCAGAGGAGTAAAGAGATGTACCCTTGAACCAATTTTGGTTGGAAGATCTGTAGTCTAATTGGGACTAAGATCAAAGATTTATGAGCACATGGGCTCAATTAATCTGAATGAGGGATTAATGGCCAATTTGGGCTCGACTCACTTAGTTAAAATGTTAAACATTTGACAATGCTGAGTATTGATTTGAGTTCTGACAATGTTTTTGTCTTTTATTGAATGCTGAGCATTCATCATAGCTCTAGGGCTTTATAGAACAATTTATGTTCTCTTAGCGCACACGTGAGGAGCACGTGGCGCGCTTGGCGCTTTGCGCCAGTCAAAGAGCACGGAGCGCTTTTGCTGAGGAGCATGCGGCGCGCTTGGCGCTAAGCGCCAGATAATGGGCGCATTGCGCCAGTTTATGAGCGCTAAGTGCCAGATAATGGGCGCATTGCGCCAGTTTATGAGCGCAAAGCGCCAGATAATGGGCGTATTGCGCCAGTTTATGAGCGCAAAGCGCTTGCTGTTAAGTGGTGCACACGTGAGGAGCACGTGGTGTGCTTGGCGCTGAGCGCCAGTCCATGAGCGCATAGCGCTAGCTGTTAAGTGGCGCACACGTGGGGAGCATGTGGTGCGCTTGGCACTGAACGCCAGTCCAAGAGTACAAAGCGATAGTTTATGAGCGCAAAGCGCTATTTGATCAACTTTATGATCTGAGAAATAAATTCTCGTTTGTAAGAGACTTTGTCTCAAGATTCCAAGAACAAAAGTTCTTATTTTATAGGAGATATTTCAATCTCTTATTTTGATGAAAGGCTTTGCCTTTATGGATCTGTGATCCTAAGAGAATTGAATTATTCTCCCCCCCTTTATTTTATAATGAGATGTTCATGATCTCTTTTTGTAAAAGACCTTAGTCTTATAGATCTATGATCTGTGAGAAGAATTATGTTCTTCTTCTTATTTTATGATGAGATCCTTTAATCTCTGTTGTGAAAGACCTTGGCCTTATAGATCTATGATCTGTGAGAAAGAAGCGAATTCTTCTTTTTATATGAGACGATTTCGTATTTCTGTCTATTTTTACCTTGAAGAAAATCTTCTTCTTCTACCGAGAGCTTGGCTCTTCTTTCTGAGATTTCTCAAAATTTGTGGGGGTGTTCCTCTGTATGAGACTTGAAGTCTTGGGGCCTTTATATAGGGCAAGCTGATTTGTTCAATCGGTTAAGGAGATCTTTTCTCCATTTGATTTGGGGATTTCCCCACCGTTGGATTTTTGATCCAAGGGCTTCTGATTTATAGAAGGCAATTTTCTTTTTTTAACAAGATTGGGAAATATTTTCCATACAGAATTTATTCTGTATTTTGGTGATTTTTAATCACCTTTGGATCATTGATCCAACGGTGCTCTGATTTACAGAGCATAATCTTTTTGTTTGGAAAGATTTTAAGGAATCTTTCCTTAACAGAATTTTATTCTGGTTAATTGATGATTTTTCATCTTGATTGGATCTTTGATCTGACGGTGGGGAGCTTTTAGTTCCAGCGCTACCGCACCTGTGCTTTGCACGTGGTGCGCTGCTTAGAATGCAGCGCACTTAGCGCTAGCGCACATGTGCTTTGCACGTGGTGCGCTGCTTAAGTGCAGCGCTCTTAGCGCTAGCGCACACGTGCCTTTCACGTGGTGCGCTGCTTAGAATGCAGCGCACTTAGCGCTAGCGCACACGTGCCTTGAACGTGGTGCGCTGCTTATAGTGCAGCGCTCTTAGCGCTAGCGCACAAGTGCCTTGCACGTGGTGCGCTGCTTAGGGCGCAACGCACTAGGCGCTGCTATGAAACGTTGTTTCATTTTAAAATTTGAATTTTGAACTGAGCTTTTCTCTGATTGGGGGAAATATACCTCTGTTAGCGGCTCCACCGAGGCTCCTCGGATCTCTTTATGCTCATCCCGAGTATCCAAAGATCCCCTGAAATCATCCGTGCTCTCAAGATCACCGTTTCTCTTCTCGGGCATAGATGTCGTTGTGAAGCAAATCTTCGCGGTTGCTGGTTCTCGTAAGCCCGACCTATCCCGCCTTGGTCGAGAGGAAACTTGATTGCTAGGTGGTAGGTCGATATCTGGTCCCGGAGGGAGTTCAACGTTGGGCGTCCCAGGAGGATATTGTAGGCCGATAGAATTCTGGCGATGATAAACTCCACAAGCACGGTACGCGTATGGCGTTCTCCCCGATGTTAAGCAGGAGGGTGACCACCCTTTCTGCCGGGATGGAGTGGTTGGTGAACCCCGACAGGATGTGGGCGGTCGGTTTCAGGTCGGACGGGGTAAGCCACATACGCAGGAAGTAGTCGTAGAAGCGGATGTCTTCCGAGCTTCCCGAGTCGACCAATATCCTTTGCACTTCGTAACGGTGGACCCGTGCGGTGATTACCAGAGGGTCATTTTGAGGCAGGGATATCCCGTGGAGTTCCTCGTCGGTAAAGATGATGGGCTCAGCTGCTTTGACCTTCTTCTGTGGTTGGCTGCTAGTCTCTTCGACCGGCAAGGGGCTCCGTGTCTCGTCGGCCCCAGGCGCACCCCCGCTGATACGACCATGATTTGGCCGATCGTTAACTCGCCGGGAGAGGGGTGGTTCTCTTGCTCTCGGTCGGCTTGTCACTTGTCCCGCAAGTATCTTGCCAGGTGCCCCGAGCGGATTAACTCCTCGATATAGTCTCGGAGCTTTTTGCAGTTCTCGATGGGGTGTCCCTGCGACCTGTGGAAAGCGCAATAGAGGCCTCGTGTCCGTTTGGCCGCCTTATGGTTGACCGGTGAAAGTTCGAAGAATCTCTCACCTTTCGCATCCTCTAACAACTCTGTCTGGGAGATGTTGAGCGGGGTATACTCCTGGAACTTTGGGGAGTAGGGCTTTGGCCGCTTAATCTTCTTTTTATCCTCTCTTGCCCTCTTCTTCTGATCGGTCTGGTCTGTCCAAGGTAGGTTCGTGTTCACCTCGGACTCCAGCTGGATCTCTCGCTCGGTCCAGGCTTTTACCCCGGCCATGGTCCTAGGTTGCACTAATGCAAAGGAGCAGAGCCACTCCTTGTGCCTAAGACCCGACCTAAGGGCAATGGTGACCGTCTCGTCCCGGTGCTCTGGGACCTCAAGGAGGGCGTTGTAGAAGCGGGTGACGTATCCCTTGAAGGATTCCTTATCCCCGCTCTTTATAGTGAAAAGATGATCGACGGTCCGCTTCTGCCATCTGTTCCTGACGAAATGGCCGAGGAACTGAGTGGCCAGCTCATCGAAGATAGAGATTGAGCCTGGCGTGAGTCCTAGGAACCAGTCTCTTCCAGTGCAGATGAGAGTGGCGGGGAAAGCATGGCATTGCGCGGCGTCGGAGTTGTCCTGGAAACTCATCCCTGCTGTGAACGCGTCCAAATGGTCTTTCGGGTCGGACTTCCCGTCTAAGAGAGAGTCCTTTAGGGGCTTGTTCCTAGAGGAGACGTGGACAGTGAGCAGCTCTTCAGTGAAGGGCTTCGTAAGCGAGTCGGCGGCATATCTAGCCTCGTCGCTTAAAGGGTGACTCTCCCGATGTATACCCTCGATCTTCTTTTCGAGGGCATCGAGTCGGTCGTGGTATCCCGAGTATTCGGCATATTCAGATTTATGGCCCTGGCTGCTGGCGACCTGCGCCTGGCCGCAGTTTCGGTTCTGTTCTATGAGGTTCCTCAGGTCCCCTGGCGATGTCGTCTTCGAGCTACCGTGGTGGGCCCCGTTCGAGCGATCCTGTCGGGGTAGAGGGCGCCGGCCATGCCTGGGAGTAGGCGAGCTGACCAACACCTCCTCGGAAGGGACAGGAGCGTGATGGGCCTCAGGACGGGGCGCTCTTTCATAAGACCTCGACATCGAGCTGTGAGGTGCCCACCGGGTCATCGAATTGGTCGCCATGGGGGATCTGTGGCCGCCGGAGATAGCATGACGGTGCTCGGATGCGCCGACGAGCACAGTGTCTTCTCTCCCTATGCGTCGCTCCCGAGGTGGGGGAGCGGCGACTTGGGAAGCTTGTCCCGCCGTTTGGACACGGACAAGGGCATCCACGACGGACGCGAGCCGATCTATTCACGCAGACAGGGCGTGAATGGCATTCGGGGGAGGAAGGGATCCAACCGCGTCTCCGTTGTGGGGAGGACGGCGGCTGGAGCTTAAATCGTCGCGATGATCACTCGCCATAACTCCGAGATCGGAAGATTAGCTTTTGTTGAGTGGAATATTTTGTTTCCCACAGGCGGCGCTAACTGATGGAGGCCTTGATCACCTTCAAATGTTGTCTTCCGTTGATCTGCAGTGAGCGTTGATGGATGCTTGAGATTGGATTTGAGGGTTGCCTCTCAATGCGTGTGGATCTCAGTGGGCTTGATCTGGAATGGAGCCGAGCTACCTGCAAGGAAGTCCCGGGGTGGTTGTACCCCCGAGGACCCTCCGACGATCAAGTTAGTCGAGGTATTTGAGCAGAGTAACAGCCTATTGGGGTAAAATTGTCTTGCCTGAGTCGTCTGAGAGAGGGGTTTATATAGTGGAAGCCATGGGTTGGCGGGCGCGAGATTCGCGCCGGGCGTTACGCCTGCGTGAAAGGCGGGATCCCCCATTAATGACGAGATACGCTCGTTAATGGGGGAATGCGATGGCGTGGAACGCGGGATCATAGGCGGTAGATATCTCGCGACTGGCGAGATTCGCGGAGCCGTGGCGGAGACGCCTATGATCCGCGTAGTGGGTCGGTCAGTGATACCGAGGAAGCTAAGCTCGGCGGGAGGCTCGGGAACGAGCGGGAGGCAGAGGGAGCTTGGTTCTGTGATAGCTCGGAGGCGAGCTAGGAGGGCTAAGGGAACTCAGCATGTGGGAGGGCTCGGTGGCGAACTAATGGTTGTTTGTAAGACGAGCATAGGAGTGGTCTGGAAGGCCACCGAAGGTCGGGAACATCCTCGGGAGGAAGGCCCGGGGTACACCTTCAATGTACCGTTCTTGCTCCTTTCCCGCAAGCCTCATGACACGTCATCTGCCATGTGTCGTGATTTGGGGAGTTCTCGATACCGAGCATCATCAAGCTTAAAACATAAATGCTATGAAATTTAAGAGGATTGCACACTAATGAGTCAAGCACACTGTGAAATGTGCCATAGAAAATGAGCTTATGGGCCAGTTCCCAAAACAAAGAAAAGAAAAATGATATCATGCTTATTTTAGACATAACAGTGTTTTAAATAGGTGAGGTTGACTTTTGTGTAGAAAATTATGTTAAAAGATAAATGTATAAATGAGCTCTGATATCAAATGAAAGTGTGATGGCTAATCTAGGGGGCATAGGTTTTACAAAAAAAATGCTCTAAGTTTAATAAGGAACGAAATATTCGATTAATGATAAACAATTCAAGTACGGTTAAAATGATACAGTACAGATATGAAAATAATATATGTTATGACAGATACGATCTCGAAGTAATAACAAACGATATAGAGAAGCAATCAAATAAACAAAAACAATAAAAATAAGAGCACTAACCAAACAAGACACCAGATTTTACGTGGAAAACCC
Organism: Agapanthus africanus; assembly: GCA_030015575.1. Lineage (NCBI taxonomy): Eukaryota > Viridiplantae > Streptophyta > Magnoliopsida > Asparagales > Amaryllidaceae > Agapanthus > Agapanthus africanus. The sequence goes on from CM057351.1 coordinate 10,667,347, forward strand.
TTACGGGAAAAACCACAGACGAAGGAGAAGTTTTATTAATCACCAAATATGGAGGATTATGGATGAATCTCTCTCAAACCACTCCCAAAAAACCCTATTCAACTCTCACAAATACAATGGGTTCAAATTATCTCAAAAGCTATCAATTTTTAGGGTTACAAAACACTACAATATATATACTATGCTAGAGATATGACTAAATAACTAATTTCCCATATTTCTCGAAACTGCAAAATATTCGGCTCAATCCGCTCGAGAGCCGGCTCAAACTAATGATGAACATGCTCATACAAACAGAGAACAATCACTGATTCCAGACGCTTCGTGAGACGGCTCAAGAGATGCATTCAGCCGTCTCTTACAAACAGAGATCCTGAACATCTTATGAGTCGGCCCAAGATTGTCTTGAGCCGTTTCTTACAACCAGAGAACTGATGACAATATTGGACGACTTGTGAGTTGGCTCAAAAGAGGCATTAAGCCGGATCAATTTAATATCCTCTGTTAAACGCCGAATTCATTTAGGAAATTTCTAGGGATCAAGAATACGAGGCAAACATAGCAAATCTCCACCGTGCCTCGCATTCGCATCAAAACTTCTCCATAATATTAATAGTAGCTCCACTTTATTAACAAAACCCCTAAAGGGCTCAATGAGTGCAACACACTCTAATTAAGTTCACGTAATACTCAAACTTAACAAATGAAAGAGACTCCGTCAACTTGTCGGCCGGATTATCCGTTGTGCCAACCTTTTTTACGATTATCACTTCTTCTTCAACGATATTCTGAACAAATTAATATCGAACATCGATGTGCATCATTATGTCATGATTCATCTGGTCTTTTGTCAAATGAATTGCGCTTTAGATATTACGATAGACTATTATGGTATCCATTTGGATACCAAGTTTCGAAAATAGTCCCTTCAATCAGATTGCTTCCTTAACGGTTTCAACAATGGCCATATACTCTGCTTCCATCATAGATAACGCTATCGTAGGCTGCAACGAAACACGCCAACTAATATTACATCCTCTTAAAGAGAATACATAGCCGATAATTGACCTTTGCCTGTCGAGATCACCTGCATAATCAGAATCGCTGAAACTAACTAAACTGTTACTGTTCCTTCCAAACTCTAACCCCACATCAGACGTGCCTCGTAGGTATCATAAAATCCATTTCACTGCATGCCAATGGCCTTTACCAAGAGATGCCGTGTAATGACTAACAACAACAACTGCATATGAAATGTCGGGTCGGATACAAACCATGGAATACATAATGCTACTCACCGCACTTGAATAAGGAACATGCGACATATACTGAATTTCTTCCTCTGTTTGCGGTGATAAACGAGTTGAAATCTTAAAATGAACTGCCAATGGAGTAGTTACAGATTTAACGTCTGCCATGCCACAACGCTCCAAAACTTTCACAGCGTATCGCTGTTAAGACAAGTAAAGTTTTCCTTATTTGCAATCGCGCCTGATATCCATACCGAGAATTTTCTTGGACGCTTCCAAATCTTTAGTTTTGAACTTGCCTTTCAACTGTTCCTTAAGCTTTTTGATATCAACCATATACCTTGCTGCTATCAGCATATCAACAACATAAAGCAACAATTATATGAAAGAACCATCGATGAGTGTTTACCGTCGGAAACCGGACCGAGATTCGGGGAGCGTCCAGCCTGAATGCGGGGGTAGATGCTGTATGGAACATATCCATTCATCTCTCCGAAGATACCAAGTTGATTTATGGCACCGTATATCGGAGGTTTGGATGTATGCGACCGTTGTAGTAGACTTATCAGATTCTCCCTCATATGTGAGAAGTTTTTGATTGCGGGGACGCTTTTTCCTACAAGCGCAAGCTCCTGCAGTTAATTACGTTATCGTAAAGCGATAACAACTTTCTCTGCTCCAAGTATATCACTTCATGTCGTGTTATAGTTTGTTTATTTTGGATTGCCCTTAGATTGTATACGGAGACTAATATATGTCGTTGCCCTTAGGGTGTGGATTAGTCCAAATCCGTATATTGGATTTAGGGTGTGAACTTAGGTTGCATTTCTCACATGAATGAGGTCCATCAGTTCAAGAGGATTTTTGTTTTAATCTAAGGATCATTAGTCTTGTTGTAGACTAAGATCAACTTAGGTTTTGGTTAAGGACAATTAGTCGTATATGAGACTAAGGTCAACTTAGAAAGGATTTTTAAGGATCGTTAGCCGCATATGGGACTAAGATCAACATAAATATTTTAATTAAGGGTCGTTAGTCTTGTTGTAGACTACTTAGTCAGTCTTAAATATGAAGCATAAGCTTATATACTTAATGTATATTGACTAAGTATCCAAGCTATGGCTTGTTGGTCAGGTGCGCATGTGCATCATAGAGTGCGCACGTGCTACGTATGGGGTATTCATGCTTTCCTTTTTGGAGGGGTATACATGAGTATGGGATGCGCATCTGTATGTGGTGCGCATCTACCTTAGATCCACATCTATATAGAATGCGATTCAGAATAGGATGCACACTTATATAGGGTGCACATGCATATATCACGTGATGCATACTTGATTAGGTTCAGGAGTGCGCATGTACATGATGCGCAAGTTGATGTGGACAATATCCCCACACGCGCTCACGTGTATATCACGTGATGCACAGATCAATAGTTTACACCCTAAACCAGAGTGCGCACTATGATACAAAAATTTTTGGCTTTCAAAGAGATTGAGATCTCTGTTGTTTGATTTAAAGTGCATTCATATAGCACATTTAAATTTGATGAAAGTGAAAATTTTCAGGAGAAGCATTGGTTTCGGTTTATATGTTTCCGATCATCCTTTAATATGGGTTTTGTCTAAAATCTCGAATCTTAGAATAGACCTTCTCATGAAAAGAAATGGCTTTTTGTAGGAGAGAGATCAACTCTAAGATTGTTTGATCTTTTTTTAGAGGAGAAGCAATAGCTTCGTTCTAAAGAGCAATAGCTTTTATTAAGAGAGTGGATCCTCTTCTCTTCCTTTTTTTCTGATTACCTACTTAACTAGGGTTTTCTTCGAAAAAAGCTTCGTTTCTTTGGCAGAGAAGATGAAAAGAGCAAAAGGCTCAGAATTCCGAGAAAGCAAAAAGATCAGAAGATTTCTTTTTCATTGTGAGGGAGTTCCTATTTATAGGAAAAGAATTGTTAGGGTTTGTTCCCAACAATTAGGTGTGTTTTTATCTCAATATGATTTTGATTAATCTATATCAATTTTTGGATGCATGCGAACCGTTGGATCATTGATCCAAAAATCAATTTTGTTTGATTTGTCATGTTTGTTATGAATAAACATATTTAAATTGATTCATATAAATTTAGGGTGTTTGTGCACCAATGGATCGTTGATCCGCAAAACATTTTGATTGTTTTGTTAAGTTTGTGATCAACAAACAAATTTAAATTGACTTACATCAATTTAGGGTTCTTTCGCACCATTGGATCATTGACCCCGAATCAATTTTGATTGATTCATTAAGTCTGTTAATTGATAGAAGATTTTTTTTCTAAAGATAGATTAACCAAGTACACGCGCATTGATAATGCATACGCGTGTGCTTTGCCTATATTCGCATCGCATGCGATGGCCATAAGCTACGTGCACATTTCTTGCACGTGTCGCATCGCAAGCGATGGACTTAAGCCATGCGCATGTGCTTTGCATGTCATTGGATCGCATGCGATGGCCTTATGCCATGCGCATATGCCTTGCACGTGTTGCATCATATGATAGGGGCACAGTTATTGGATGAACCATAAAATGGGTGCGAACAAATGCCCATCACCGACTGTACGCACGTGGCTTGCCCATGTGTACATCAGTGTCAAGCTGTGAACCGTCAGATCTGCTCTGAGATCTACGAGAAATCGAACTGATTTCTGAACCTTATAAATTGGGGGTTCCTCCCTTAAACAAAGCTGCACCTCCTTTCTTTTCTTTCTTAAAATTTTAAGAACTTTCGTTATTCTTCAGAGCTAGTGCTCTTCAGCGAAGCTTTTCCTTTCCCTTTTTCTTTGATTTGATAGGTAAAACCTGTCCCATCAAAGTAAAACACGCACCCGAAACTTTTGCTTTTTTTAAATAATGTGCATCCTTTTAGCTGCGCATCTATTGCTTTAGAAAATCTTTTGATTTTCATGGGACGTGCGCACCTCTTTGGGCTGCGCATCTTTTACTTGGAGAAATCCTTTGGACTTTTGTAGGGTATGCGCACCTTGATGGGTTGTGCATCCCATACTTTGAAAAATCTTTAGATTTTTCATAAGATGCATGTTCTAAGTCTTGACCCTTCTCATGATAGTTTTTTTTGTGAACTAACGCTTCTTGGTTTTTCTTCTCAGGTATGATGTCTTCTCCAGCTGACTTCAATTATGATCGCCCGGCAAATTCACAGCCAAACGAGCTTTTCGATAAGGAGGTTATTCAGATAATCAGAACTCGTGATCCTATACGGTAACATCTTTGACTCTGGACCAATTGGTATAATCAAATCATCCAGGGACTTGTTGTTAGTTATATGTATGCCTTAGAGGCCATTGCTGTACATGTGATGTATATTGTAGTGGATGCTTGGACATATATAGGGAGGAATTTCTTGCTCGACATGATAGTATGCTATCGGGTTGCACTTTATCTTAACATGTACACTCATTGTCTCTCTATTACATGTTGATAAAGACCTTAGGATGAGTACTTAACTACCAGGATTATGATGCAGATCATACTAGTGGGGACAGGGTAGTCGGTAAGTACATCCTTCAAACGTTCCTAGTCGTGGGAGTATCGAGACAGGGCATTGATACTCCAGAGTAGACTAGCGTATACGCTTCTCGACCCATATGATGGGCGATGGATGATCCCATATCCATTGGTGTTTGACTTCAGAGAAGGAATACGGGTGCTCAGTGCAGACTGGGTAAACTGAACGGACTCGCCGAGAACTCCTAGATGATATTATACCTATCGTTGGATAGCAGTTCTCTGGCGACACTGGTACAGATTAGTCTGTAGTCCCGAGATCGTCTTAGAGTCTTGTGTGATTCCCACTGTGCTTTGATTTCCACCATACCACGGTCAAGAGATCGTGCAAAAAGGTGGTTTTTGGATACAGTTCCGAGTCACATGGAGGCAATGAGCGATAGGAGGGGTTTCGTCTCTCCCGGTATTGGGAGTTGATGTTGCGCTATGCTCGATTGGCCATAACAGGAAATCCCTGGCCAGGGTTGCTGATATTTACTGGTAAGAGTTATCAGTAGTTTCTCGAACCGTTATGGACCTTGCATCGGCATGACTTATCAGGCTATTGGGGTCTGACATTATACCACCCCCAGGCTGTGATATGCGACATATCAGACGAAGAGACCGGACTGTACGGTAGTGTTACTGATTGGATTCGCGGGAGTACGAGCAGACTTGCTTGTTGATATTCTGATCGCTCAATACCCGGATGGCCATTACGTTTAGCAGACCGCTTGCGGCTTGTGGGTGTTTGATATGATCATCATCTACTGCCGGCGTATTGACGAGTCTTTAGAGTCCTACACAGAGGTTTTCTGGTTCATGCGAAACGGAGTAGGAGCACATATGTGATATGTGCGGGACCGAGATTAATGCGTGTATGTGATACCACATTCTATTCTCGCGATATGTGATATCGGTCGGTTATATAAGATATAGCCGGATTATCGGATCAAGTGTTGATTCGATAAATTGTTACATTTGATATTAGTCGGTTATATGTGATATAGCCGGATTATTAAATCAAGTGTTGATTTAATAATTTAATGTAGAATTATATATTTGATATATTAAATTACATTAACTAATATTAGCTCACTTAACCATTTCTTTTTCTCACTTGTGCAAACATGATATATATGTGATATATATATTAATGTATCATGCTAGGTTACATATGCAACTTGTGTGTATGAGACTTATACCATGCTAGGGTTAAAGTTAGGGTTCATAATTATATTTAAGCAAATTCAAAATTGTGGAGTTTTTGTCATGGTTCAAAGCTTGTAGAAGCTTGTAGCTTTCATTGACTTAGTCCACTTGTTTGTTTAGCTTAAGATATTTGTTAACCCAACCCTTAACCTTTAGCCTTGGTTTATTCTCTACAAGGGTTTGGCATGATATATACCAACCATGGTTGCATTTCTAACCTCATGAGATATTTTCTCTTCATCACTTACATTTCATCTTCTTCTTGCTCTTTGAAGCTCTCTTGATTTTCATGAAGTGATGAAACCTTGTGAGAAAAATAAAACTAAAGTGAGCCCACTTCCTACTTCATCATCCTCTACTATTAGCCATTTAGTTTAAGGTGTTTGCTTCCCTAATTTCACCATTAGTGAAGAGGTAGCTGTTCCCCGCCGAACACAGAGACGGGACCGCGCAGGTCCGTATTGCCTGAATTCGGGGCAGATGCTGATTGGTGCTATCCGTCCACATCTCCGAAGATGCCAAGTTGATTTATGGCACCGTATATCAAAGGTTTAAACGGATGCGGACGATGTAGCATACTTCGTCAGATTCCCCCTTGTTGAGGGGTTTTTGATTGTGGGGACGCTCTTCCCTGCAGCGCAAGCCCCTGCAGTTAATTACGCTACCGCATCGCGGTAACCACTTTCTCCTTCTCCTTCTCCAGATGCTCACTTCGTGTCGTGTGTGTTTGTTTTGTTTTTGGTTGCCCGTAGATTGTATACGGAGACTAATTTATGTTGTCGCCCGTAGGGCGTGGATTAGTCCAAATCCGTATTCTCTTAGATTTAGGTTTGAGGGTTGGATTTAAGGATACGTTAGTCTCATTTGAGACTAAGATCAACTTAAACATTTGTTAAGGACACGATAGTCTAATTTTAGACTAAGATCTACTCAACGGCATCGTTTAGATCCAACAAAAGAGCATTTGGGCTCTATTGCTTAGTTTAGGGACATTGCGGTCCATTGCCAGTTTAAGGACATGATGGTCCAGTACCAGTTTAAGGCCATAGTGGTCCAGTACCAGTTTAAGGACATAGTGGTCCAAGGTTAAGGACATCGTAGTCCGTGGAATGTATGGTTGTCGGGACCCATCACCTCTCTGAAGACATTGAAGGATTACAACGACATGTATCTGAGGGGTTCAGAGATGTACCCTTGAACCAATTTTGGTTGGTAGATCTGTAGTCCAATTTGGAACTGAGATCTGTTAAAAGATTTATGAGCATATGGGCTCAGTTGATATGAGTTGAGGACTTATGGCCAATCTCGGGCTAAGTCCAATCAGATCAAAATGTTTAACATTTTTATTTTTGGGTTGTTGAGCCTTTATTTGGGTTTGGCCCCTTTTAATAATGCAGAGCATTGATTTAAATTCTGATAATGTTTGTCTTTTATTGAATGCTGAGCATTCATCATAGCTCTGGGATTTATTAGAGAACATTTTATGTTCTGTCAGCGCAACATATAGTGCGCTTGGCGCTTTGCGCCAGTCAAAGAGTGCAGTGCTGTTCTGCTGAGTAGCGCACACGTGAGTGACACGTGGCACGCTTGGCGCTGAGCGCCAGATGATGAGCGCATTGCGCTAATATATGAGCGCAGTGCGCTATTAATTCAAGGGCGCACACATGAATGACACGTGGTGCGCTTGGCGCTTTGCGCCAGTCCATGAGCGCAGTGCGCTTGGCGCTTTGCGCCAGTCCATGAGCGCAGTGCGCTTCTGCTAGTAGCGCACACGTGGCGCGCTTGGCGCTGAGCGCCAGATGATGAGCGCATTGCGCTATTAATTCAATGGCGCACACATGAATGACACATGGTGCGCTTGGCGTTTTGCGCCAGTCCATGAGCGCAGTGCGCTAATTCAAGAGCGCAAAGCGCTAACTGTTGAGTGGCGCATTCGTGAGTGACACGTGGTGCGCTCGGCGCTGAGCGCCAGTCCAAGAGCGCAGAAGCGCATTTCATCAATTTTATGATCTGGGAAATAAATTTTTCCCTTAGAAGAGACTTGTCTCAAGATCGAAAGAACAAAAGTTCTTACTTTATAGGAGATGCTTCAATCTCTTGTATTAATGAAAGACTTTGCCTTTATGGATCTATGATCCTTAAGAGAATTTAATAATTCTCTCCTCCTTTATAATGAGATGTTCATGATCTCAGAAAGACAATTTGTCTTATAGATCTATGATCTGTGAAAGAAATAAGAACTTTTTTGTTTTATGATAAGATCTTTTGATCTTTTTTATAAAAGACCTTGGTCTTTGTAGATCTATGATCTTTTAAGAAGATAATTTTTCTTTTTAATTATGAGATAATTTCATCTCTTTGTTCATCACCATTCTTTTTACCTTGAAGAAAAAATCTTCTTTTGCTGAGAGCTATGCTTCTCTTCCTGAAATCTCAAAGCTTATGGGGGGGGGTACTTCTGTCTATTTCTGTCTATTTCTCTTTCCTTTTCTTTTTTGGAAAGAAGGATCATTGGTCGTTGGGACCCACCACCTCTCCGACGACACTGAGAGATTACAACGCCATATATCGAAGGTGTGGAGGGATGTACCCTTTGAACCATGCCCCACTCATCAGGGGGGAAGAATAGGCTGGAGCTTAAGCTTCTCGCTGCTAAAAAGGGCTTCTTTGCGTTCGCGCACGTGCGTCGCACGTGCGCGCACATATTTGCACGTAGCGCACATGGAGCTTGCGCATATGCGCATTATGGGGGGGAGCAAGCTCCTATGGAGAAATAATCTCCTTTGAGTATTATGGAATACTCCCACGTGCGTTGCACGTGTTTGGCTCTGTGCGTTGCACGTGGCGCGCATGTGGCGAGCGCACGCGGTGTTTGCGCATATGCGCATTATGGGAGGAGCAAGCTCCTATAGAGAAATAATCTCCTTTGAGTATTATGGAATATTTGCACGTGGCGCACATGGTGCTTGCGCATATGCGCATTATTGGGAGGGGGGGAGCAAGCTCCTATGGAGAAATAATCTCCTTTGAGTATTGTGGAATACTCCCACGTGCGTTGCACGTGTTTGGCTCACGTGCGTTGTACGTGGCGCGCATGTGGCGAGCGCACGTGTATTGCACGTGGCGCACATGGTACTTGCGCATATGCGCATTATGGGGCGGGGGGAGCAAGCTCCTATGGAGAAATAATCTCCTTTGAGTATTATGGAATACTCTGATAATTGAATTCTTTGAGAATTGAACTCTACCATTTCTAAGAGGTATCCCCTCATATTTATATGGTAGTGGTACAGAAGGGATCTCTCCTTTTCCCGATGTGGGACTAAAAATGCATCCCCCATGTAGTAGAGCATTACTTTAGATTACACGTGCGTAGCACATTTGCTCATAACTTTTGATCCCGGATGAGTTATGAGGCCCATAATATATCAAATCGAAGAGTTTTTCGAGATACTCTCGATACCATCAGAATTTAGCTGTTTCTCATTCGGGAGTTTGTCAAAATACAGCCCAAAAAATACTGGTTCGCATTTTCTTCCTTAGATTTCACGCGGGTAGCAAATTTGCTCATAACTTTTGATCCCGGATGAATTATGAGGCCCATGATATATCAAATCGAAGATTTTTTCAAGTGTCTTTTAATACCATCAGAATTTAGTTATTTCTCATTCGGGAGTTTGTCAAAATACAACCCGAAATATACTGCTTCGCATTTTTTAAGCGAATCGCTGCCATTTGATACCTTGGGCTCTTTTGCGCAGAAATTTTTGGCGGGAACAAATGCCCCCCACTACTTTATCCACGTAGATATGTACGTGGGTTAAGTAGTGCAGAGTAATATATTGCATATGACCGGTTTCGGACTGGTATATAACCTTTAGAATCTTGGTCTGAGAAGATAGCGAGCGGACACAAGCGTCGTCATCTATCATTGACTCAAATCTCAACTCTTAAGGGATATAGTTCCAAACCCCGAGGTCCATGAGCTGCTCCCTTCCGTTTCTTTATGTCTTGATCTGGCGCAAAGTAGTTTATGTACTCATTTCGGAGCTTGTAGTTTGACAGAGGTCCATTAGGATCTGTGGTACTAGGCTTTTTTGTCCGTCGTACCGTCGCATTGCCTGATGCATTCCCCGATATGCAGTCTTGCTGTTCGAGTAGCCGCGCGACTGTCGTGTCTGTGATCCCTTCGGGGATGGACAAGACGTCTTCAAATGATCTCCTAGGTCACATTACCGTCGAGAAAGCATATTCTCCCTTGAAATCGTGAGGATTTCTAAGTGTTCATCGCCTCCGTGAGTCGCAAGGATCTCAGTCAGGTATTTTTTTCTTACGAATCGTGAGGACCCGTAAGTAGCTTCTTCATTTCAGTGGCATGTAACTTCGGCGAATGTGGCCTGTAGATGGTCCATCTTGACCTTTTCGTAGGGTATGATGGCTTAGGAAACAGGTTCAGGTCTGTCGCCTAAGACTTTTCAACTTTATGAGCCATGATGGTCTCATAAAGACTTTTCTCTCAACAAGTCGAGAGGATCTCGCAGGTTTATTTTCTCTTTAGGAATCATGAGGATTCCTAAGTGTGTTTTCTCTTGAGAGTCGTAAGGATTTCACAAAAGAGTTTTCTCCTTTACGAGTCGGGAGGACCCGTAAGTGATGGATGAGGTTGACATTATCCGCATTTCACGGGGTCATTGGATGACGTATTTCCACAACGGGGTCATATGGATGACGTATTTCCGAGACAGGGTCATTTGGATGACGTATTTCCGCGACGAGGTCGTGTGGATGACGTATTTCCGAGACAGGGTCATTTGGATGACATATTTCCGCGACGTGGTCATTTGGATGACGTATTTCCCTGACGGGGTCATGTGGATGACGTGTTTCCGCGACGGGGTCATGTAGATGACGTGTTTCCACGACGGGGTCATTTGTTGACGTATTTCCGCGACGGGGTCATGTGGATGACGTATTTCCGTGACGGGGTCATGTGGACGACGTATTTCTGAGACGGGGTCATTTGGATGACGTATTTCCGAGACGGGGTCATTTGGATGACATGTTTCCGCGACGGGGTTATTTGTTGATGACGTATGTCCGAGACGGGGTCATTTGGATGACATATTTCCGAGATGGGGTCATTTTTTGATGACGTATTTCCGAGACGGGGTCATGTGGATGACGTATTTCCGAGACGGGGTCATTTGGATGACGTATTTCCGCGACGGGGTCATGTGGATGACGTATTTCCGAGACGGGGTCATTTGGATGACGTATTTCCGCGACGGGGTCATGTGGATGACGTATTTCCGAGACGGGGTCATTTGGATGACATATTTCCGTGACGGGGTCATGTGGATGACGTATTTCCGAGACAGGGTTATTTGGATGATGTATTTCCGCGATGGGGTCATTTGGATGACGTACTTCTGCGACGGGGTCATTTGGATGACGTATTTCCGCGACGGGGTCATGTGGATGACGTATTTCCATGATGGAGGTCATTTGCTGACGTTGCATCTGTTGTAATGAGATGAATATCGAAGTGGTCTCTAGGTTGTCTGTGAACCGTCGAGATTCGGAGTAGGGACTTTGCCATGACTCCAAGGTTGATTGCAGTGTCTGAATCCTACTGGAATGAGGAGAAACGCTGTTGATGATCTCTAGGCTGTCTGTGAACCGTCGAGATTCGGAGTAGGGACTTTGCCATGAATCCAAGGTTGATTGTAGCGTCTGAATCCTGCTGGAATGAGGAGGGACGCTGTTAATGATCTCTAGGCTGTCTGTGAACTATCGAGATTCGGAGTAGAGACTTTGCCATGACTCCAAGGTTGATTGTAGCGTCTGAATCTTGCTGGAATGAGGAGGAACGCTGTTGATGATCTCTAGGCTATCTGTGAACCGTCGAGATTCGGAGTAGGGACTTTTCCATCACTCCAAGGTTGATTGCAGCGTCTGAATCCTGCTGGAATGAGAAGGAACGCTGTTGATGATCTCTTGGCTGTCTGTGAACCGTCGAGATTTGGCTTCGTTTCGATGAAGCCTGGTGGGAAGGTATGGTTCCTTCTTTGTTTGTGCCCCTGGATTGTCTACCGGGATCGATATGATTTCACCTGTAGGGCAAAAAAATTTCATTTTATATATTTTTCTTTCAGCGATGTTCTATCATTTCAGCTTTTATATCACGAAAGTTGCGATTGCCCAATTATTTCGGCTATTTTTCGCGGTGCCCAATCATTTCGGCTATTTTGGATGCATACATTTTTACTTGCTGATTTTGTCATTTCGGCTATTTCATATGCATTTGTGGTTCGCTGACTTTTCGCCGCGAGTTTGGGATTTGATACCGATTTAGGCATCAGTATCGCTACAACTGGGATATTGCCAGGAGCGAATCATCATTTGCCTCCGTCGATGACGAACAAAGGTGGCTTAGCGAACAGGGTTAAGATCCCGTCGACTAAGGCTTTTGACTTTATGAGACGTAAGGGTCTCGTAAAGGTATTTCTCCCTACGAGTCGTGAGGATCTCGTAGGTGCATTTTCTCCTTGAAGATTGTGAGGATCTTAAGTGTATGGTCCCTTATAAGTCGTAAGGATCTTATAAGAGTGGTTTCTCCTTATAAGCGAGAGGACTTACAAGTGTCTTTTGCCATATGAGCAAATCCCCAGTCTCTGGTGGGACTTTATTGGGGAAATGTTTATTCGCGCCCGTGGATTGTATACAAGGGTCATTACTGAACCGCCTGTAGGGCAGCATTGGAAGTTGTGATGGCTTAAGAACAGGTTCAGATCCCTGTAGCTTAAGGCTTTTGAATCCTATGAGCCATGCGGGTCTCAAAGGAGGGTTCTCCTTACGAGTCGTGAGGATCTCGCAAGTGTAATTTCTCCTTAGGAATCGTGGGGATCCCTAAGTGTGTTGCTCCCTTGTGAGTTGTAAGGACCTCACGCAGGTGATTTCTCCTTAGAGGGTCGAGAGGACCTTGCAAGTGTCTTTTAATGAGCTTGCGCCCTTTCGGGTTTTCACAAAACTCGCCGGTAGCCCTGCTGTTTTTACTCACAAAGCCCTCTCGGGTTTTCATCCGTGCCCATTTTGTTTATGGACATACCGTTTTCTTTTTTTTTTTGTCAGCCTTGGGATGCTGCGGTCCATAGTAGTTTATAGACGTCTCGGTCAATAGCCAGTTTTAGAGCATAGGGTTCCATCGTTAGTTTTAAGGACGTTTCGGTCCGAAAGCCGGCTACTACTTGCAGAGTTTAGGCTTAGGAAGATAGCGAGCGGACATAGGCGTCGTCATCTATCGTTGACCTAAGCCGTGACTCGTCAGGCGTAGTATTTTTTTAGGAAACGGCCGTTTATTGGCCTAAAAGGCCTTTCACCATGTATGTCCATGAGTAGATAGGCTCTACCCTGGTAGACTTTGTCTATGATATACGGGCCTTCATAGTTCGGTTCGAATTTCCCCCGTTTGGCATGATTGGGGATCATAGGTCTCTTGACCACTAGTACGAGTTCGCCTTGGCCGAATGTCCTCGGCCTAGTCAGTCTCTCATATGAGCGCGTCATCCTCGCTTTATAAGCCTCCAGATTTTGTTGTGCCATGAGCTGGGTTTCATCAAGGGCATCGAGCTCCTCAAGCCGAAGGTGAGAATTTTCTTCATCCGTTAGCTCGTAGTGAATTGCCACTCGTAGAGAGGGTAACTCTATCTCGAGGGGGAGTACCGCTTCTGTGCTGAATACCAATGCATACGGCGTTGTATTCGTAGCTGTTTTGAACGTGGTTCGATACGCCCAGAGAGCTTCATGCAGTCTCTCATGCCAGTCCTCTTATTTCGAGACACCGTCTTTTTCACGATCTTCGTCAAGATCTTGTTGAAAGCCTCAGCTAGACCGTTAGCTCGGGGATTATAGACCGAAGAGTATCTCCAGTCTATTTTATGCTGTTGTGCGAAGCGGCTGATCTTGTGGCTTCTATAGGCTGGCCCGTTATCGGAGATAATCCGTCGCGGAGTGCCGAACTGATAAATGACGTGTGTTTTGCAGAAATGGAGGATATTCTCCTTCTTCACTTCTCTTAGTGGTACTGCTTCCGCCCACTTGGAGAAACAATCAGTTGTTGCCAATATGAACCGATGTCCTCTGGACGATGCCGGTTCGATGGGGCCGACTATGTTAGTTCCCTACATCTCGAACGGCCAGCTAGCCACCGTTGGGTGTAGCGGATTTGGATGCTGATGGATGAAGTCCCCATGAATTTAGCACGAGTGGCACTACTTCGCGTATTCGAGGCAATCCTGGATCATCGTGGGCCAATAGTAACCCATCCTTTTGATCTTCAGTTTCATCTTTGGCCCGGCTTGGTGAGAACCGCAGAGTCCGTCGTGAATTTCTTGGACGACTCTCCTTGCCTCTTCAGGTCCCAGGCATCTTAGCCTCATGGAGTCAAACGATCTCTTATACAGAGTATCATTGACAAAGGCGAAGGATAGAGCTCGTTTCATGAGCTGATATCTTGATGACGCATCTTCAGGTGTTCGACGGGATTTGAAGTAGCCTATAAAGACTTCTCTCCAATCCTTAGCCTTTTCCTGGTCTTTTATTTGTAGGGCCGTTTTCTCGGTAGCTCCCTTCTCTTCGGACGACTCCGAAGATATTTCTGCCGGTGTAAGAATCCGACGGCTTTGCACAACGATCCTCACGTCATGGAGGTTCTCATCGGCCAGTTCTTTAGCGAGCTTGGCTAATGCATCCGTCTTGCTATTTTCCGCATGCGGTATACTTTCCAGCATGTAGGAGGGAATTTGAATCAGCAGTTGCTGTACTCTTTCGCCGTACTTCACCAGCTCTGGCTTGCACGTTTGATAGTCGCCGTTTACTTGACTAACGATCAGTTGGGAGTCTCCGAATATGAGGAGGTTTTCGATTCTCATGTCGACAGCGATCGCAAGACCAGCTATCAAAGCTTCATACTCAGCTTCATTGTTTGTCCGCGGCTCTGTTAAGGAGAAGGCAAAGCGCATTATCCCTCCTTGCGGAGTCACGAAAATGAAGCCTACCCCTGATTTTATTATGGGGGTACTTTGTTTGCGTTTCTTCATGGAAGACGCTCCGTCGAAGTAGAGTTCCCATCGGGTATCACTCCCTCCTTTCTCCCCGTCAATTGTGTCAAACGTGTGCTCATCTGGAAATTCGCAGTTCAAAGGAGAGTCGGCAGGTATCGGATGTTTAGTGAGGAAGTCGGCGATGGCCTGGCCTTCAATGCTTTGAGGGGTCTGTATGTCACCGAGAATTCCATCAAGAGTAGGGCCCATTTAGCGAGCCATCCCGTTAATATAGCCTTTGACATCAAATATTTGAGAGGATCCACCTTCGATATGAGATGGACCTCATGTGCCAACGCGTAGTGTCTAAGCTTCGTTATCGTGAAGATCAACGCCAAGTAGTGTTTTTCGATGGGGGAGTAATTGCTTTCTGCCCCCAGTAGGACTCGACTCAAGTAGTAGAGGGCTCTCTCTTTTCCTTGGTCATTTTCTTGTGCCCACAGCGCGCCTAAAGAACCTTCGAGGGCAGTTGTATACAGAATGAGGGGTTTTCCCTTGACTGGGGCGGTTAGCACCGGCGGATTCTGCAGATATTACTTGATTTCTTCTAGTGCGCCTTGGCATTTGCGATCCCAGACGAACGGGGTTCCTTTCTTCATTAGGTGACTGTAAGGACGACACTTGCCGGAGAGATTGGCTATAAATCGTCGGATATATGCGAGCTTTCCTTGGAGAGACCGCAGTTGCTTGAGAGTCCTTGGCGAAGGCATTTCCATGATCGCCTTGATCTTCGACGGGTCTATCTCGATGCCTCGGTGTCGGACGACGAATCCTAGGAACTTGCCCGAGGAAACTCCGAACGCGCACTTGAGAGGGTTCATCTTCAAGTTGCATTTCCGAAGGCGCTGAAACGCGATCTTCAGATGCTCTAAATGTTCCTCATATGATTTGCTTTTAACCACGAGGTCGTCGATATAACATTCGACGATTTCATGTATGAGGTCATCGAAGATCTTCGTCATGGCCCTCTGATAGGTGGCACCGGCGTTCTTTAGACCGAAAGGCATCACCTTGTAGTAGAATATACCCAAAGGGGTCCGGAAAGCGGTGTGCTTCTGGTCTTCGGGATGCATTTTTATTTGATTATATCCTGATGAGCCGTCCATGAAAGAGAAGACTTCGTGGGTGGATGTATTATCTATCATCAGCTCGGTGACCGGTACTGGAAAGTCGTCCTTCGGACAAACTTTGTTGAGATCTCGGAAGTCCACGCATATGCGCACCGTCCCATTTTTCTTCATCATCGAGACGATATTGGCGATTCAGTCCGGGTACTGAACCTCTTGGACGAAGCCAGAGTCGATTAACTTCTTGACCTTGGCGTTGATGCTCATTTCAAGTTCGAGCCGCATTCTTCTCGGCGCTTGTTTGACTGGCTTGATGTTCGGAGAAATTGCCAATTTATGGATGGCTATTTCTGGATCTAATCCGGGCATTTCAGAATAGTTCCATGCGAAACAATCTTTATACTGCATGAGCACGTCTTTGAGCGTAGCCACTTTTTCTTCAGACAACAGCTCACTGACGAACGTCGGCCGTGGGTCGTTTGTCGTTCCCAAGTCGATTTTCTTGAGGTTATCTGCAGTAGTATGTATCCCATCTTCCAGCTCTTTTGGCACCGGTGGAAATTATGAGATTAACTCATATTCATCATTTTCGAAGCACCAAGAAAGGTCATCCATATTCTCGGGTTCCTCTTCTGACAGCGTTATCACGTGACAGGTGCGAGATCGCTTCCAAGACCGATATTTATCTGGTTCTACTCTTGCTACACATGTGGTTTGCGGTACATGCTTCTGTGGAGGACTTACCCTCCAACTGTCGGATAGAGCGAACCTGCCTTGTTGATATTGGTCTTCGACCCAGTTCTTGAAGGTGAAGTAGTCTTCGAGAGGATGTCCTATCGCTCGGTGATAGGAGCAATAGTCCGGGTGAGAGACCTCGCTTCTTTGCTCGGGGTGCATGGACTCCGGGAGTGTCATCATTTGATGTTTCACGACGAGATCGAATATCTTCCTTGTCTTGTCTTGGAGAAAAGAATACTCCCGACCCATCTTCTTTACAAGAGACAGATCCCGGCTGCCCGATTCTTGATTGCGTGGCTTCTTGGACCCGCTTTGCAGCCGTCGAACGTTTTTTCCGTTCTTTGGTTTATTTTTGCCTCTGCGCCGGGTCTTTTGTATGACGGGCTGGCGACGAAGGGCATCGTCATTCTCTGTAGCTTGCTGAAGGAGGCGCTGCGTTCTGGCTTTCTCATAAGTGGCCATTTCGCGATTATGGTCGTCCCGAACCTTTTGACCCGCTTCCCTTATAAGCTTGTCCATTTGTTCTTCGAACGACAGACTTGACACTTTCATAGCGAAACCTTGTTCTGGTTCAGGGTTAGCATCTTCCCACAGAGCATCCCCTTCTTTATCGAAGTTATGTATGACGTAGCAGCCGCGAAATCGCTCTCGCTTCTGGGATTGAACATACCCAAGTCCGATCGTTTCCATTCTCCCGTTGGGCAACTTTTGTTGAGTTCCGGGGACGCTCCAAATCCTGTTATAGAACTGGGCTTGTCGAGCAGTCTGTTTAAGTGGTACGCCTTGGCGCCTTAACAGTCTTTTTAATCTATCTGTGTAGTATCTGGGCAAACGGATGGGCTGGAGACTGTCAAGTGTAGAATCTGCACCATGCCAAATTTCTTTCTCCACTTTAGTTTCCCCGGATCGGTAGAATAGGATCGCCTTTTCACCCTTTCTCCTGGGAGGGACATAGAACGTCTGCAGTTCTTGCACACTATAAGTTTCAAGTGCATCGAGCTCTTTGTAATGCTCTTGCGGAACCATGGCAACTTGCAAACTTTGGTCTTCATCAGCGAAAGCTTGTATCGATGGCCGAGCAGAGAATACAGCATTGACCTCATCTTCCGAGTCGCTGCCGAAGACCAGAATAGGAGTGGACGGTCCCGGCTTGTTGCGTTGGGACGGCCCTGAATAAATTATTTCCTCTTCCTCCTCGATATCACTCCCGAAGACCGGAATAGTGGTGATAGCTTTGTTCTTGTCCTCTGGTTTGCGACATCTTTCTGTATCTTCGAAATCTGGCAGGAAGTACTTGGCATCCTCATATTTGCGGACTTCGTTCACGGAGAATGGGTTTAGTTCTCCTATCACAGTGTACTCGAGACCATCTTTAAAGTACTTCATACACTGATGTTGTGTAGAAGGGATAATGTTGTACTCGTGTAACCAAGGCCGGCTGAGCAAAGTGTTATAGCAAGTCTTAGCGTCAATGACGTGAAACTTGATGTCCGTGACTAGCAGCCCAAAGCGCAACGTCAGTATCACAGACCCGAGCGTCCGTGATGACTGGGAGTCAAACCCGGAGATGATGATTTTATCACGAGCGAGGTGTTGAACGCTCATGCAGATTTCCTTCAACACCCTCACGTTGAGCAGATTGACGGAGGACCCATTGTCAACCAGGATTTTGCCTATCTTGATATCATGACAGTATCCGGAGATATAAAGGGAGCGGTTATGCTCGCATGTCCCGAGGAGAAGATCTTCATCGCCGAAAGTGATATCAGCTGTGTGCACTTCTTCCAGCTCGTCCTTCATCTTTTCTTCGGCAAGGAAAGCTTGAAACTATTCGGGCTTTTGTAACGCTTTGATCAGAGAATCTCTCGCTTCTTTTGATAGCAGAAGGGCTTCGAGAATGCTGAGCTGCGAGGGTATCTTCCTGAGGTGTGCCAGAACGTTGTAATCCACCTTACTTTTCTTGGGCGGGTCCTTGGCTGTCAGTTCCTTGACGACTTGATCATCTAAGGCGATGTCCTCAGGGACTTTTTCTTTTCCCTTATCTTTTCTATTCGAGCCACCGTTCGCGGGCCTAAGATTCTTTTCCGGCAGCGTACAATTGCGCAGCTGAATGTTCTCACAGGTCTTCATTTCTTTCGCCTTGGAGGTGGGTTCTTTGAAGAGTGGGCCAAGAGCTATTTCTTCATCAAAATCGCTCCCGAAGGTGAGAACCTGCGATCCCCCAGCGTCGACCATATGACAGTTGCTGGTCGTTCTTTTGTGCTCCTCGGTCGTATTTCTTTGCTCCCGACGAGTTTTGCGTTTCATCCGCTTGAAATGTTGTCGGTGAGCAACATATCCCAGCCACCAGCTTTTAAAAGCGTTGCACTCAACGGTGGGGTGCGTAATCCTTCGATGATATAAGCAGTAGTTGGGATGCACATCCTCTTCGTCAGGAGTGTTTCCTTCGGAGGGTGGCAGTTTCATTCCCACCGATAAGGCTTTGGCGAACCTTTTCCTCGTTTTGAACTTGCTTTTATTTGCGGCGGATGTACTTTGATCCGGTGGGAGTGTTTCGACCCTTTCATCTAGTCGCCGGCGTTTGGCCTTTTCAAATATTAACATCCCGCGCTCTCGATCGACTTTGCTTTTCAAAAGAGCTTCGTTTAGGAACGCATCAATCATTTCGTCTGATGGTCCTAGAAGTTCCGGCTCAGGATCTGCCCCCAGTTTCTCTGCATAAGGAGCTTCTTCATCGTCTATTGACGAGTGGGAGATCACATGGCAACTTACCACGTAATCTTCAGATTCATCCGACGAGTCTTCTCCATTGTCGTCATCTTCATCCTCAAGGACGTGGCTGAGAAATTCTTGGAGTGTGACTGGAGTCCGCGCTTTTTGATTATATTCTTCCAACGCGTCAATCTGTTTTTGCAAGTCCGTGCGCTTGTCACCAGGCTTCACGGGCTTCTTGGCTTTCTTCTTTTTCTTCGAAGACTTTGGCGGCTGGGTGTAAGTTCTTTGGCTGTCACCACCAACCTTTGGAGTTGGGCGCGGTTTCAGCATTCCTTCGAAGATCTCGGGTTCCAATGGATTTTTCCACCTGATCGCCAGGCATGTTTGGAGATCCTTCAGCATTCTTTTTGTCTTGGCTGAAAGAGCGATCTCCCACGGAGCTTCTTCTACAAAAGAACACGACACCCCCGGTGTGTCCGTCTTCTTGGGAGCGTGTGGCTGCGGCGGGTTCACCTTCTAATTTTCAGATAATACGAACTTGCCCTGTTGGTACTGATCTTCTATCCAGATTTTGAAGATGTAACAATCTTCGATCGGATGACCCAGCATTCGGTGATAAGGGCAGTAGTTAGGGTTGTTAATGTCGCCTGGTTGCGTTGGGCGTTTTGGCTCCGGCAGAGTGATGAGCCTGTTGCGCAGTGTCAGCTCGAATAACCTCTTCGTCTTGTCCCGAGGGAACGAGCAAGGGCGTCTCATTTTATCTCCAAGAGATCGTGTTCTATCATTTTGGCGATCAATTGGTCTTGGACCACTGGGCTGCTGTTGAGTATTGGCGACGAAGATCTCTTTCCCCTTTCCCTTTTCGTTTCGAGGCTCTGTTTTCGAGGAAGATAGTCTATGACCCATCTGGTCCATTTGAGCCAGCTTGTCAATCAAGGTCTGGAAAGTAGTCGGCTTGAAAAACATCATGAACTGGGAGATGGTCGCCTGCGGATCAAGAGTGCCCACGAACATGCCCACCGCAGGTGCTTCCTCAATGCGCTGCTCACATTTTGACCATAAATTTCGCCACCGTATTGCATATTGCACCCATGTTTCGCCTGGCTTTACCCTGGCGTTAATCAGTGCGGTAATCGGAGTATGCTCGCTAGCGCTTGCGAATCTCTATGTAAACAGCAACTCCATCTCCGCAAATGTCTTGATAGAGTCATTTGGAAGTTCAGAATACCACTCGAACGCCGTTTCCGACAAGCTGCCAACAAACTGGCGGAGCAGAAGTTTGTCATCACCACCAGTGTTGCCGCACAGGGCTCTGAATTGAGCGACGTGTTGATGCGGGTTTCCCGTCCCTTTATATACATGGAATTTAGGGATCGTATATCTCGGAAGGTACCTTATTTGATCGTACCAACCCGGATAGGGTCGTCCAGTTTTAACGATCTGCCCAGCCGCTTCATTCGCCTGGTGAGCTCGTATTTGCAGAGCAATGTAATTATCTAGAGCGGCTTTGGAGATGGTCTCCTCCTTGGCTGCTGAAAGAGCCGGAGGAGGGTTCGATGTCTCCCCTCTGTCGTCTCCAATGATAATCGGGGGGTCTTCAGCTTGAGGTTCCGGCTGTAACATCATTCCAGCCATGTCATGGAACAAGAGAGCCATTCGTTTTATGTTGGCCGCTTGTTCCGCGGCCTCTTTTTCTTTCCTCTCGAGCATTCTTCGGAGGAAATCAGCATCAGTCTCTTGTTCCTGACGTTGCTCCGAGGTCTCTGGATTTTCTCTCAGCCCAGTGAGTGCGGCCATTGCGGTCAGCATCTCCTGAAGTTTCTGCTGCTGTTGCTCTTGAGCCTTTGTTATCGATCGGGTAAGCGGTCGATGACCCGTAGAAGCATGGCTTTCCTTGTTGGGGTAAAAATTTACACCCCGGTTGATCAAGTCAAAATCAAAGTCAACCCCAAGCCAAGTGGGCCCAAGCCCAGATCCAGTGGGCCCATGCCCGGGTCGAGCCCGAACATGAAGCGGTCGGCCTCCCCCCATGGCGAGATAAGAATTTTGTAATAAATAATTTTGTTGCATTTCTTTTATTTTGTTTAATGGATAAATGTAAGAAAAATAGGCATAAAGCCAAATTTTTGTAAAGCCCATGGCTTATGTGCAAAAAGAAATGGCTCATGAGCCATGGAATAGGCAAAATGCCATTTTGTGAAGCCCAAGGGGCTATGTGTAAAGTGTATATAGCCTATAAAGGCAAAGATAATGAAAATATCTCACAACTTTTTCTCTCTCTCAAAATTTTTTCAGATCTGAGAACTTTCCTCCCTCTTCAAGGTTCCAAAACCTTCTTTTTCTCTTGAATTAAATCAAGAGTTTTACTCTTCTTTTTATAAAACAAATTAGTTTTTCACCACAAAACCCATAAAGGGGAACTCAGATCTTCCATTAGATCTCAAAAAGAAGAGATTTTTAAAAATCCCATATCTCTTGATCTTCAAGATCCAGCTAATAGAGGAGGAAGAAGAAGAACATCGTTCACTAAACCCCCCCCCAAAAAAAATACACACACACACACTCAGGAGTTCAACTCCTCTTTGATTTCTCTTCTGAGAAATTTTTTTAGGCTAAAAGCCTCTTTTTCTGGTCGGCGCTCAAGCGCAGAGCGCCCGCGTGCCGACACGTGGCGCGCCTGTGCTCAAGCGCTCAGCGCTCGAGTGCAAGTCGTCCCGGTGCCGACACGTGGCGCGCTTGTGCTCAAGCGCAAGCGCTCGAGCGCAAGTCGCCCCGGTGCCGACACGTGGCACGCTTGCGCTCGAGCGCAAGTCGCCCCCGTGCCGACACGTGGCGTACTTGCGCTCCAGCGCCCAGCGCTCAAGCGCAGAGCACCCACGTGCCGACACGTGGCACTCTAGCGCCTGAGCGCACAGCACCTAGGCGCACAACGCCCAAGGTGCTGCCCCACGCATCCTTTGGATGTATTTTTCCCCTTTATTTATATATACATGTATATATATACATATGTATACATATGTACACATACACATACTCCACGACACTGTCCCTGTTAGAAAAAAATTTCTAACGGGGCGCTGCCCCGCATCCCGCAAGGGGGCTGCTAGCCCCCTTGACCCCCAGCCCGCTATCCGGGTAGCGGGACCCCCGTAAAAACTCTGCGTGGCTCCCGATATATCCAAACCCCCCTCCAAAACAAAACACACGTACACTGCACATTGAGTTCGCATGACCAGTTTAACCCGTTAATCGAAGGTTCCCTCGCCCCAAAGGCGGGGGGTAATTAACGGCAGCTTAGTCCGCGGCTGTCGGAGATTCGGATCTCCATAATCATTAAACCCCGGCCTACCCTAGGCAGGGGGAATCTGTAGTACGCCTGACAAGCGCACGCGTATTCCCATCTCAATGGGGTGACGAAAAACACCCTTACAGATTTTGGCACGCCCGGTGGGACGAATCTCTCCTCCCATATTTCGGGTTAAACGTTCATGCGAACTCAATCAATATACATATTGATTGCCTATATTGAAACGATGTTCTTTTTTCTATGCAGCAATCAACCTTCGACGACAATGTCTCCCCAGACGAATTCAGCTTCCAACGTGACCCCGATTCCGTACGTGGTCAAGATCAACGCTCGTGTGGTTCTCCCCGCGAGCCTCAGTCGACAGTGGGAGGAACCGCCCCGCCAGTTTGGCTCCGTCATCATCTACCCTGCCGGAAGCACTCATCTGGCGGAGATCCCGGCGGAACAGGTGGCCAAGCCGGTCTCAAGGGGTAAGAGGCCGAATGTCGTGATCGCCAAGGCACCACAACCGAAACTTAAGACGGTATCTGAACGATTTTCTGGTGCTCCAGCGGGGTGCAAGAACTTCGGTACAAAGGGCAAAATCAAATGTTGTGGACGAGCTCAGGCGATGACTCTAACAAATGCACAATCGAGCGTATTTCCAAGGCCCTCCATCGCCCGGTCTGCGGCGTCTTCCCAAAGAGCCGAAGTCTGCCAGGTGCTTAGAACAGAAAAGTTAAAGCAGAAGCGACTCAGGTATCGAGCCAACAAGAGGGCCAAGGCTTCGGCCAAATGGAATCATGTGAAGTTCCAAGTGCAGGGTTGCCCCGCGACGACGGCTGAGTCGGACGTAAGAATCAGCAATTCCTTCGAGCCTCTGAAGTGGGTTCAGAAAAATGCCATGACCGCCAGAATCAAGAAGACAGCGGTCCGAACAGTGCCACAAAGAGACGTGTCCCGGCCCCAACAGAAGAAGTATGGCACTATCTCTTCAAGAGTCTATCAAGCACTCTGTGCCGCACGAAAGCAGTGGGGAAAACCCAGAAAAGAAGCGCCAGCACCATTCAAGAACCTGGTTAGGCCAGCCGCCTTCAATCGACTACCAGCTATCGAAACAAGGGGGTCAAGACAGCGATCCGTGAAATCAGCTGCCAATGATAGAAAGACGGCCGGATATATCATCCATACGGTCTATATGGCGGGCGGGCGCCCCAGCGACAACCTTCGCAGCAAAAGTAAGGATGGGGCCACCACATCCCAAGCCCAATCTAGCCTGAATGTAGTTGCCGCTGCCCAAGAACAGCCACCCCCGCTGGATGAAGAAAACCCTCTCGATGAGGATGATAGGCAGAAAGACCCCTCGGTCCACGCAGAGTCAAGCTCGGACAGCGAGGAAGAGTCGACTTTCCGCCCCAAGACTGCGGAGCAAGAGCTGCTTCAAGAGCTTCGAAAATAGCTCAGGAGCAAAGATAAAGAGATGGCCAAGCTCTATTCGATGATTGACGACTTAACGAACGTGGTGATGCAGCTTACGGCTCAAATTGCTCAAGCGCCTCCCAATCAAGCACAAGCCGCTACTAATCAGCCGGGTGATGACAATCCGAGGAAGCCAATGCCTGTTCCTTTAGGACCAAGACTGGTCGAGCCGCATGAAAGCCGGCCACATTCCGCTTCTGGGGACGCCTTGGCCCCAGATAACACTATCCCGCTAACACAGGATCGGATAATGGATTTGGTCACCAGCAAGGTTAAAACATTGGTGGCCGAAGCTGAAGCTCAGAAAGAAATCGGCAGTAGCGGGCGGCCATATCCCGCGCAGTACGATCTGATTGAATTCCCAAGCGGCTACGTTATTCCTAAGTTCGGAAGATTTGATGGAACGGGGAATGCAAATCAGCACGTCGCCCACTTCAAAGCATCGTGCGGAATTACAGGGGGCAATGACGCGCTCCTTCTTCGTCAGTTTGTCAACAGCCTGACCGGCGTCGCCTTCGACTGGTATGCGAGTATACCGGACGGGTCCGTCATTACCTTTGCCCAAATGGAATCCCTGTTTCGGCAAAGGTTCATGAGTGTCAGTGATAAAATCTCCATTGCCGACCTTGTGAGGACCAAGCCGGGGAAGAATGAAAGCAACACCGACTTTATTGCCCGATGGCGTAATCTCACGGTCAAGTGCGAACCGCAGCTGGAGCAGGACCAGTCCGTCAGCCTTCTCGTTGGGAACCTCAGCAATTGGATGGTCCCATTCTTGTGTACAGCAGGCCTCAAGACATTTCAAGAGCTAACCAAGAAAGTCCAAATGCTGGGACGCTCTAAGCAAGAGTGCCCGCCGGACTCTCAGAGAGACAAAACTTGGAAAAGCAAGCGGGACGACAGCCGTAGAAGCGGGAGTTCCAGCAGTACCAATGTCTTCAATGCGTCCGACAATGAAGAAAAGCGAAGGGCGGGCGAATCCAAAACCAACCGGTCTCGAAAACCATTGCTGGGAGGAGATGGGCCTTCCCTAGAGGAGAAGAAGAACAAGGTTTACTCTTTCAGAAGGGACAAGTTCCGTAAGATATTTAAAGATGCCTTGAACAACGGCCTACAATTGCCGGAGTCGAAAAGACCCCAAGAAGCAAAAATGACCGACAATCCTCTGTATTGCCCGTACCACCGAGTAGTGAGCCATGCGATCGAGGATTGCTATATCTTCAAAGACTGGGTCGAGAAGCAGTACAAGGCTGGAGAGATCGAGCTGTCCAAAAGTGTATTGGTGAACAATCAAGTTGCAACCACCAACTTTATACAGACAGAAACTGAAGCCTTCTGGGAGCAGACAGCCGAACCCGCTGCCCTGAGAAATGAAACGGACTCATCGCGGCCTCCGTGGAGTACGTACATATCTAATAAGACGAAGAAGATGATAAAGCTACTTCGGAAAGAACCCAGGACGGAATGGGAAGGGCAGAAGAAGCCTACCAGTCCAGCTGCCAATGCGGCTCCATCAGGCTCAAAATCCAAGAAGCTCAAGAAGAAGAAAAGTGCAGCTCGGCGTGAAAAAGAGTCTGCAGGAAGATCGACCATTCAAAAATATATCGATTCTCTCGAAAAATATGAACAAAAGAAAAGAACATTGATTCAATTAAAGGAGTTCTTCCCTGTACAAGCGGCTGAAATTCTGGCGGAGTTAGAAGAAGACTCCAATGAAGAGATCCCAGTAGTGACCTGCTACGCCATCCATCTTGGCAGCGACTCCGAGGATGAGCTCTGTTTTCCCGAAGAGGACGAGGAGCTCACCACAAAGGCCAATCAAATCCAGCTCAGAAGCGGCAGGGCTCTACCGCAAAATCAGGGCAACGCCCCAAAAGGGAAGGAAAAATAAGTCGCTAATGAAGAAGATGGCAGAGAACTGGCTGATGAAAACATAGGTTCTTCCTCGGTGGACAATAATGTCTTGGCACATCTCCGGAAGCTTCCGTCTCTCCTGAGCATCTACGACGCCTTGGTCCTATCTAAGGAGCTTAGAGATGTTCTCATTCACGCTCTACAAATCCCCGAGCAGTATCAGGCTCACTTTGCGGAAATTAATATGAAAGAAGCCCAGCACGCTTTACATGCCGCCGCAGTCACATTTAAGGATGAAGACTTGCTACTGGGAACGGCCGAGCATAATCGGCCGCTTTACGTGACCGGGTACAGCGATGGAGATCGGATTAATCGCATATTGATTGATTCGGGGTCTTCAGTGAACATCATGAACTTGCGAACGCTGAAGAGTTTTTCAATGGACGTCCGACACCTGTCAAGGGAGAGGATTGTCATTCAAGGCTTCAACCAAAATTGCCAGCAAGTTCTGGGGTCCATAGCTCTGCCAATCAAATTCGGGGATCTGCAGACCGAAGCTAAGATATACATGATCGACGCCGACACGTCTTATAAGATTCTCTTGGGGCGGCCGTGGCTCCACGATTACGGCATCATTCCGTCAACTCTCCATCAATGCATGAAGTATACTAAAAATGGCGAAGAAAGACGCATTGACGGAGACATCCAGCCGTTCGGTGTGCATGAAGTCCGATATGAAGATTCTCGGTACTTTATGAACCACCAAAATGCTAAGCCACAATTGACTGAAGATAAAGCGGCCCCAAGACTCAAAGGCAAATCTAAGCCGGCTGTCACTTTCAAAAGCAAAAACGTCCAAGTACGTCCGTATTTCGGTAGTGACACTGATGAGTCCGACGCTGGATGTCCGTCTTTCCGTAAAACTCGCCCTCGTTTCGGTAGCGATACGGACGAATCTGATGCTGAAGGCCCATCTAGCAGCAAAGTTCGCCCTCATCTTGGCAGTGACACTAAAGAGTCAGAAGAAGAGGACCTGCCGTGCAACAGCTGTGCAGATTGGCCCCCCATACAGCAAGCGAAACTACGAGAGACCTTCGAAGTCGCAGAAGGGTCCCTGGCCATCACAAGGGTGCCAGAACGGATGTGCAAAGAGCTCGACGCATTGTCAGTCTCTACCGTGGACCAGCTGAAAACTTTCTACGTGCCCGGGAGGAAAAATGGACAGAAGGGCATCCAGTTTTACAGGTCAAACCCCGTTGTGCACCCGGACGATCTTTCTGTCACGTGCCTTCCCTATGAGAGAGGCATAAGAGCCGTCCTCAATCCCAGATACTATGCGCCCGAGATGCGGGAATACTTTAAGAAGTGCGGATGCCGGTTATTTCAAACGGAGTCCGAAGCAAAGTTTTACGAAGGGCTATGGTATCCGCCCCAGGTCCGAGCACTCATTGATGGACGAATTCCAGATAGACGGGGCATAGGCTACATTCAACCTGATTCCAAAGCGTGCTACATGATCCATGTTGGTGAGGCCAGCGAAAGATCAAATGATGACGACGAGATAGCTGAGCCAGAAGAAGCTCCTCAAGAGCTCGAAGATGGCGGACAAGCAACCTTTGACGAGCTAACCAAGATTGACTTAGGAACGCCCGATAATCCAAGGCCGACCTACATCAGCTCGCTCTTGTCAGAGGAAATGAAAGCGCAGATAATTACCTTGCTGCATGAGTTCGTCGACTGCTTCGCGTGGACATACAAAGAAATGCCCGGCCTTTCCCCTGAAGTGGCCGTACATAAGTTGGCTATATCTCCCGATGCTAAGCCAGTCAAACAAGCTCCTCGAAGAATGAGAAGGGAGTTGGAAGAAAAGGTTATCGAGGAAACCAAGAAACTCATCGATGCCGGCTTCATCAGGGAAGACAAATATGCGGACTGGATCGCATGCATAGTCCCAGTGAAGAAGAAAAATGGGCAGATCCGAGTTTGTGTCGATTTCAGGGACCTCAACAAGGCATGTCCAAAGGACGACTTCCCGCTACCGGTCATGGAAATGATGGTCGATGACACCTCAAATTACGAGTTGTTCACCTTTATGGATGGCTCATCTGGATATAATCAGATCAAGATGTCGCCTGAGGATGAGAAGCACACAGCATTTCGAACTCCGATCGGAATATATTGCTACAAGGTGATGCAGTTCGGACTGAAGAACGCAGGTGCTACGTATTAAAGGGCAATGACCAATATCTTCGATGACCTAATTCATAAAGTCGTCGAATGTTACGTTGATGATCTGGTCGTTAAGACTGAAACCAAGGCCGATCATATCCAGGATCTTAGGACCGTTCTCACCAGACTGAGGGAATTTGACCTGAAGATGAATCCTATGAAATGCGCTTTTGGCGTGTCATTGGGAAAATTCCTGGGCTTCATAGTTCGACATCGAGGGATCGAAGTTGACCCATCAAAGATAAAGGCCATCATGGAGATGCCCCCTCCGAAGAGTCTGATGCAGCTAAGATCTTTTCAAGGCAAGCTTGCTTATATACGGAGGTTTATCTCAAATTTATCGGGGAGATGTAGGCCCTTCTCAAAGTTCATGAAGAAAGGAGCTCCTTTTATCTGGGATGCCGAATGTCAAGCAGCGTTCGAAAGCATCAAACAGTACTTGTTGCACCCTCCAGTGCTGGCCGCTCCCATTCCAAATAAATCGTTGATTCTCTACACCGCCGCACTAGATGAGTCACTCGGTGCGCTCCTTGCCCAGAATAACGAGGAGGGGAAGGAACATGCCCTCTACTACCTCAGTCGAACTCTAGTTGGGGCGGAACACAACTATTCCCCAATCGAGAAGCAATTGCTGGCTCTAATATTTGCTGTGAAGAAGCTAAGGCACTATCTGCTTGCTCATCGGGTTATGCTGATCTCCAAGGTCGACCCGCTCAAACACTTGATGACCAGAGCGAGCCTAGCCGGCAGAATGGCAAGATGGGCTGTTATGCTACTCGAGTTTGACATAGTTTATACTCCTCAGAAAGCAGTAAAAGAGCAAGCTCTTGCAGACTTTCTCGCTGCTCATCCCATACCAGAAGGATCGCCGCTAAATTGTGAGTTACCCGACGAACAAGTGCTGCACTTCGAGGAAGACGAGCCATATTGGGAGCTCTACTTCGATGGGGCCTGATCAATAAGGAGCTCCGGCAGATTAAGCGTCCCGGAGGTAAAAGCGAGGATAGGATTGGTGTTCACCACGCCATCAATGGGAACCTTACGGCGTTCTTTCGCTCTCACCGAGCCTCGGACAAACAATGAAGCTGAGTATGAAGCTCTGATAGCTGGTTTGGAGCTTGCCATAGAAATGGAAATCCGCCGGCTACGAGTTTACGGTGACTCCCAGCTCGTCGTCAACCAAGTAAGCGGTGATTATAAAATATACAAACCCTAGTTAGCTCGGTACAGAGGCCGAGTGGTGGAACTCATGAAACGGTTCACTCACATTGAACTAATGAGAGTCCCTAGAGCGTTGAATGGAAAGGCTGACGTACTCGCTCGCTTAGCCAAGGAGCTGGACGATCCTGACATGGACGAAATTCTGATCACAGTCAGGAGCCGACAAATTCTACCCCCAGTCTCCCTACGAGAAGAGGAAAGCGCGGAACAGAAGAGCAGTCCTGCCGAAGAAGCTTCGATCATCCAAGACGAGCCCGATTGGAGAGAACCCTTTATAGAGTACCTCCGATACGACAAGCTGCCCGAAGAAAAATCTACGAGGATCCAGCTGAAGAAAAGAGCTCTCCGATACGTGTTTGTAAATGACACTTTATACCGCAGGTCATATGACCAACTCTGGCTCAGGTGTCTGTCATTGGCCGAAGCCCAAAAGGTCATGAAAGATGTTCACTCGGGCGTTTGCGGTGCCCACCAATCTGGCCCCAAGATGCGACTTCAAATTAAACGGCTTGGGTATTATTGGCCTACCATGATACGGGATTGCGGAGAGCACGCAAAGAAATGTCAGATCTGCCAAATCCATGGTGATTTCATTCACAAGCATCCCAATCCATTGCATCCTACGGTGGCGTCGTGGCCCTTCGAAGTTTGGGGCACCGACATTGTTGGCCCAATTGATCCTCCGTCATCTAAAGGCCACCGGTTCATACTGGCCGCGACAGACTACTTCTCCAGATGGGCTGAAGCTGTTCCGCTAAAAGAAGTCAAGACAAAAGATATTATGACATTCTTCCAGCATAATATTCTATACCACTTCGGGACACCAAGAAGAATCATTTCTGACAACGGGCCTTCTTTCAAGAGCTTCAATGTCTCAAGGTTCGCTACTCAGCACAAGATAGACTGGAGATATTCCTCCATCTATAATCCAAGAGCCAATGGGCTAGCAGAAGCCTTCAATAAGACTCTATGCAAGCTCCTGAGGAAAAATGCTTCAGCCAACAAGAGAGACTGGAATCTCAAACTTCACGAGGCGTTGTGGGCATATTGTACCACACACCGTACTCCAACTCAGTCCACTCCATACTCATTGCTCTTCGGAGTGGAGGCGGTCCTCCCCCTTGAAGTCAAAGTTCCAAGCTTAAGAATGGCCGTTCAGCACGAGTTGACGGAGGAGGAAAACGTGCTCCTTCGACTTGAAGAGCTCGATGCCCTCGAAGAAAAGAGGCTCGCGGTGCAGCAAAATCTGGAGCTATACCGAGCCCAAATGTCACGGGCCTATGACAAGATAACCCGTCTCCGCGCTTTCAAGAAAGGTGAATTGGTGTTGGTCCTCAAAAGACCGATCATCCTCAATCGACATGCCAAGGGAAAATTCGAGCCAAACTGGGAAGGACCATACGTCATCGAGAAAATGTTCGACGGAGGATCCTACCAACTAATAAGTGCCGAGGGAGAAAGGCCCATGCCACCCATCAACGGCCGATATCTCAAGAAATACTACACGTGAATGCTCCAAGTCACAGGCGAATTGAGCACATCAGCCCTACAGTCTGGATCATACATCCTACAAAACCGTATACAATCCACGGGCGTAAATGACCCCTATCTCTCCCAAATCCTGCCGGTAAGACTACTTTTAAAGTCCCACCAGCGGCAAAAAAAAAGAAGAAAAGAAGAAAAAAACAGAAGAAAGAAATAAAAATAAATAAATAAACGGTATGTCCACAAGCAAAACGGGCACAGATGAAAACCCGAAAGGGCTCCGTGAGTAAAAACAGCAGGACTACCGGCGAGTCTGTGAAAACCCGAAAGGGCGCAAACTCGTGAAAAGAGATGAAATACACTCGCAAAGTCCTCTCGACCTTGTGAAGAGAAAACCCCTGCGTGAGATCCTTACGACTCACAAAGGAGCGACACACTTAAGAATCCTCACGATTCCTAAGGAGAAAATACACCTGCGGGATCCTTACGACTCGTAGGGAGAAAATGCTTTTATGGGACCCTCACGGCCCATAAAATTGAAAAGCCTTAGGTGATAGGGACCCAAACCTGTCTCCTAAGCCATCGTTCCCCACCGGGCAATGGCAAATGATGAGTCGCTCCTGGCATTTCACTTCAGTGTTAGCGGTGCTGATGCCGACCAAAAACCCAAATCCCAAGTCCTCCCAAGGCAAATGATGAGTTGCTCCTGGCATTATTCCAGTGCAGCAATGCTGATGCCAAACAAGATCTAAATTCCAAGTCCCCAAACGGCGAATGATGAGTCGCTCCTGGTACCACATTCCAGTGTAGCGATGCAGACGCCAACCAAAATCCGATTTCTCAAAATTCTCCCGGCCCTACGGTCGGTCCCCAAGTTGACCATCGTATACAATCCACGGGCTCAAATAATTCTCATCATACCCATGCCCCACCGTAATCACCAGTTACGCGGCCGGTCTCCGCTTTGGGAATGATGCTCCATTGATAAGACCCACTCATGTGTCCTCACGATATATGAGGAGAACAAACCTTTGTGGGATCCTTACGACTCATAAAGGAAAAACACACTTAGGAGTCCTCACGACTCCTAAGGAGAAAATACACCTGCGGGATCCTTATGACTCGTAGGGAGAAAATGCTTTTATAGGACCCTCACGGCCCATAAAATTGAAAAGCCTTAGGCGATAGGGATCTAAACCTATCTCCTAAGCCATCGCTCCCCAATCCCCAAATGGCGAATGATGAGTCGCTCCTGGTACCATATTCCAGTGCAGCGATGCAGACGCTAACCAAATTCCAAATCCCATACCCCAAGGGCGAATGATGAGTCGCTCCTGGTACCATATTCCAGTGCAGCGATGCAGACGCCGACAAAGTCCCGAAATTTTTCCGGCCCTACGGTCTGGATCATACATCCTGCAAAACCGTATACAATCCACGGGCGTAAAACAATCCCAACCTCTCCCAAGTCCTACCGGTGAGACCACATTCAAAGTCCCACCAAAAAAATAAAAAAAAAAATAATAAAAAAAACCAATTCTAAAATCCTCCCGGGACAAATGATGAGTTGCTCCTGGCATTATTCCAGTGCAGCAATGCAGATGCCAAATAAAAACCAAAATCCCAAAATCCTCTCAATGATAGATGATGATTCGCTCCTGGTACCATATTCCAGTATAGCGATGCTGATGTCAACCCAAATCAAAATCAA
This sequence comes from Agapanthus africanus, assembly GCA_030015575.1. Lineage (NCBI taxonomy): Eukaryota > Viridiplantae > Streptophyta > Magnoliopsida > Asparagales > Amaryllidaceae > Agapanthus > Agapanthus africanus. Next base: position 10,700,237 of record CM057351.1, read on the forward strand.
CGAGTCAACTTCCACTCCGACACCGCAGAAAGCGGAGCAAGTCAGAATCCAATCTCGACACCGCAAGAAGCGGAGCAAGTCAAGTCTACCCCTGACACTGCAAGAAGCAGAGCAAGTCAAATCAAGAACCGACCGTCCACGTCGCTAAAGGGCAGCACCGACCGTCCATGTCGCAAAAAGGGCAGAACCGACCGTCCAAGTCGCTAAAAGGGCGGCACCGACTGTCCACGTCGCTAAAAGGGCAGCACCGATCGTCTACGTCGCTAAAAGGGCAGCACCGACCGTCCAAGTCGCAAAAAGGGCAGAATCGACCGTCCAAGTCGTAAAAAGGGCAGGACCGACCGTCCACGTCGCTAAAAGGGCAGAACCGACCGTCCACGTCGCTAAAAGGGCAGAGTCGACCGTCCAAGTCGCAAAAAGGGCAGAACCGACCGTCCAAGTCGCAAAAAGGGCAGCACCGACTGTCCACGTCGCTAAAAGGGCAGCACCGATCGTCCAAGTCGCAAAAAAGGCGGAACCGACCGTCCACGTCGCAAAAAGGGCAGCACCGACCGTCCACGTCGCTAAAAGGGTAGCACCGACCATCCACGTCGTTAAAAGGGCAGCACCGACCGTCCAAGTCGCAAAAAGGGAAGAACCGACCGTCCAAGTCGCAAAAAGGGCCGCATCGACCGTCCATGTCGTAAAAAGGGCAGTGCCAGCTTCCCAAAAGGTAGGAACCGAATCAAGTCGCCTCCACGAGAAAGAAGATCCATCAATTTCATGCACAAGACCCACATATGTGGTGTGCATTTATTGATGGGGGGCAATTTGTTGGGGTAAAAACTTACACCCCGGTTGATCAAGTCAAAATCAAAGTCAACCCCAAGCCAAGTGGGCCCAAGCCCAGATCCAGTGGGCCCATGCCCGGGTCGAGCCCGAACATGAAGCGGTCGGCCTCCCCCCATGCCGAGATAAAAATTTTGTAATAAATAATTTTGTTGCATTTCTTTTATTTTGTTTTATGGATAAATGTAAGAAAAATAGGCATAAAGCCAAATTTTTGTAAAGCCCATGGCATATGTGCAAAAAGAAATGGCTCATGAGCCATGGAATATGCAAAATGCCATTTTGTGAAGCCCAAGGGGCTATGTGTAAAGTGTATAGCCTATAAAGGCAAAGATAATGAAAATATCTCACAACTTTTTCTCTCTCTCAAAATTTTTTCAGATCTGAGAACTTTCCTCCCTCTTCAAGGTTCTAAAACCTTCTTTTTCTCTTGAATTAAATCAAGAGTTTTACTCTTCTTTTTATAAAACAAATTAGTTTTTCACCACAAAACCCATAAAGGGGAACTCAGATCTTCCATTAGATCTCAAAAAGAAGAGATTTTTAAAAATCCCATATCTCTTGATCTTCAAGATCCAGCTAACAGAGGAGGAAGAAGAAGAACATCGTTCACTAACCCCCCCCCCAAAAAAACAGACACACACACTCAGGAGTTCAACTCCTCTTTGATTTCTCTTCTGAGAAATTTTTTTAGGCTAAAAGCTTCTTTTTCTGGTCGGCGCTCAAGCGCAGAGCGCCCGCGTGCCGACACGTGGCGCGCGTGCGCTCAAGCGCAAGCGCTCGAGCGCAAGTCGCCCCGGTGCCGACACGTGGCGCGCGTGCGCTCCAGCGCAAGCGCTCGAGCGCAAGTCGCCCCCGTGCCGACACGTGGCGCGCGTGCGCTCCAGCGCAAGCGCTCGAGCGCAAGTCGCCCCCGTGCCGACACGTGGCGCGCTTGCGCTCCAGAGCCCAGCGCTCAAGCACAGAGCGCCTACGTGCCGACACGTGGCACTCTAGCGCCTGAGCGCACAGCACCTAGGCGCACAACGCCCAAGGTGCTGCCCCACGCATCCTTTGGATGTATTTTTCCCCTTTATTTATATATACATGTATATATATACATATGTATACATATGTACACATACACATACTCCACGACACTGTCCCTGTTAGAAAAAAATTTCTAACGGGGTGCTGCCCCGCATCGCGCAAGGGGGCTGCTAGCCCCCTTGACCCCCAGCCCGCTATCCGGGTAGCGGGACCCCCGTAAAAACTCTGCGTGGCTCCCGATATATCCAAACCCCCCTCCAAAACAAAACACACGTACACTGCACATTGAGTTCGCATGACCAGTTTAATCCGTTAATCGGAGGTTCCCTCGCCCCAAAGGCGGGGGGTAATTAACGGCAGCTTAGTCCGCGGCTGTCGGAGATTCGGATCCCCATAATCATTAAACCCCGGCCTACCCTAGACAGGGGGAATCTGTAGTACGCCTGACAAGCGCGCGCGTATTCCCATCTCAATGGGGTGACGAAAAACACCCTTACATTCCTCTTTTCCGGAAGCCATATAAACGGTATGTATTGCCATGCCCCCGGACTTGGGGCGTTTCAGTTCAGCGTCCTTGCGGTTCGCCGTGGTCATAGGGGCTTTCTCTGGCCTCCTTCTCTTGTGAGCATTTGAAGTTGAGGGGGCCGTTGCAGCGGGCACCCAAACGGCTGTCGCCTTTCGTGGCTTGACTGGATGGTTTTCTCCTGTCGAGCTTTAAGCTTCTTTGATCGGCGAGAGTAGTCCTGGTCAATCACCGACCCTTGAACCTGTCGCTAGACTTTGTAAATTTTGGAGAACAGCTGCTGAGGGGACTGCTCCGGCTTCGTTTCTGTAACATTCTCTACGGGTGGAGAAGATCTTTTCATTACGGCGGTAGGTGAATTCCTGCGCACCCTGTTAAGCAGCCCGAAGCTGTTCCCAGTTGGAACAGCAGCATTGACTTCCACCGTTGGGGCTGGTGGAGTTAACCCAGATGGAGAGCTGCCCCCGACCTTCCTTACTCGACGCCAGTGATGACGGCGAGCGTGTCGTGCGGATGGTGTTGGTTCAGCTATGGGGATGACTTCATCATGCCCCCTGTCTTGGCGGAGGGTTGTCGCCGGTGTCAGCCTCTTGAAGACCGATGTCCGTTGAGAAGCAGTATCCAATCTATCAAAGACAGACCTTTGGGCAGGAGCGGGAGCCGGAGTGGCCAGCCTTGTAAAGACTGATCCTTTAACGGGAGAAGCTTCTTTGGTGACCTTGAGAGCAGGAATGGCTATCCGTTTTGGGATGGTCGCCTCAGGTATCGTAGGCTTCTTGACGGGCCCATTGGAGTTCGGGCTCAGCTTATCGAAGACTGATGATGTCGGCTTGGCATTGGATGACCCACTGAGATAGGCCGTGGTGGTGGTGAGTCGATCAAAGACCGACTTCTTCTGCGCTTCTTGTGGCAGAGGGATGTTAACGCTCACTGGTGGGAGCATGGTCCCGAAGAACAACCCGGTGGTAGCCTGCTTTACCTGCTCTACTGGCATTGTGAAAAGGGAGGCCGCTTAGGGGCCGTAGGTTACACCCCCAGATGGGGCGGAATGGGAGTTGCAGTTGCAGTTGGTGTAGGATGAAGCCATTGATCTTCTGTTTTCTGCACGGAGCAAGACGCCAAATCTTAGTACCTCGAATCCAGGAGCAATCATATTAAATCGTGATTCATTCGCGAACACGACACACGAAGTGTGGAGTGGAAAGAGGAAAAGGTCCCACCGGACGTGCCAGAATTTGTTCCCCACCTAACATAGAGACGGGACCGCGCAGGTCCGTCTTGCCTGAATTCGGGGAAGATGCTAATCGGTGCTATCCGTCCACCTCTCCGAAGATGCCAAGTTGATTTATGGCACCGTATATCGAAGGTTTAAACAGATGCGGCCGATATAGCAGACTTCATCAGATTCCCCCTCGTTGAGGGGTTTTTAATTGTGGGAACGCTCTTCCCTGCAGGCGCAAGCTCCTGCAGTTAATTACGCTACCGCATCGCGGTAACCACTTTCTCCTTCTCCAGATGCTCACTTCATGTCGTGTATGTTTGTTTTGTTTTTGGTTGCCCGTGGATTGTATACGGAGACTAAATTATGTTGTCGTCCGTAGGGCGTGGATTAGTCCAAATCCATATTCTCTTAGATTTGGGTTTGGGGTTGGGTTTAAGGATACGTTAGTCTCATTTGAGACTAAGATCAACTTAAACATTTTTTAAGGAAACGTTAGTCTAATTTTAGACTGAGATCTACTCAACGGGATCGTTTAGATCCAACAAAAGAACATTTGGGCTCTATTGTTTAGTTTAGGGACATTGCGGTCCATTGCCAGTTTAAGGACATGATGGTCCAGTACCAGTTTAAGGACATAGTGGTCCAGTACTAGTTTAAGGACATAGTGGTCCAAGGTTAAGGACATCGTAGTCCGTGGGTTTAAAGGGACCCCACAGTCCGAGGTTAAGGACATCGTAGTCCGTGGGTTTAAAGGGACCCGACAGTCCGAGGTTAAGGACATCGTAGTCCGTGGAATGTATGGTTGCCGGGACCCGTCACCTCTCTGAAGACGTTGAAGAATTACAACGACATGTATCAGAGGGTTCAGAGATATACCCTTGAACCAATTTTGGTTGGTAGATCTGTAGTCCAATTTGGAACTGAGATCTGTTAAAAGATTTATGAGCATATTGGCTCAGTTGATATGAGTTGAGGACTTATGGCCAATCTCGGGCTAAATCCAATTAGATCAAAATGTTTAACATTTTTATTTATGGGCTGTTGAGCCTTTATTTGGGCTTGGCCCCTTTTAACAATACTGAGCATTGATTTAAATTCTGACAATGTTTGTCTTTTATTGAATGCTGAGCATTCATCATAGCTCTGGGATTTATCAGAGAACATTTTATGTTCTGTCAGCGCAACACATCGTGCGCTTGGCGCTTTGCGCCAGTCAAAGAGCGCAGTGCGCTTCTGCTGAGTAGCGCACACGTGAGTGACACGTGGCGCGCTTGGCGCCGAACGCCAGATGATGAGCGCATTGCGCTATTAATTCAATGGCGCACACATGAATGACACGTGGTGCGCTTGGCGCTTTGCGCCAGTCCATGAGCGCAGTGCGCTTCTTCTGAGTAGCGCACACGTGAGTGACATGTGGCGCGCTTAGTGCTGAGCGCCAGATGATGAGCGCATTGCGCTAATATATGAGCGCATTGCGCTATTAATTCAATGGCGCACACATGAATGACACGTGGTGCGCTTGGTGCTTTGCGCCAGTCCATGAGCGCAGTGCGCTAATTCAAGAGCGCAAAGCGCTAACTGTTGAGTGGCGCACTCGTGAGTGACACGTGGTGCGCTCGGCGCTGAGCGCCAGTCCAAGAGCGCAGAAGCGCCTTTGATCAATTTTATGATCTGGGAAATAAATTTTCCCCTAGAAGAGACTTGTCTCAAGATCGAAAGAACAAAAGTTCTTACTTTATAGGAGATGCTTCAATCTCTTGTATTAATGAAAGGCTTTGCCTTTATGGATTTATGATCCTTAAGAGAATTTAATAATTCTCTCCCCCTTAATAATGAGATGTTCATGATCTCAGAAAGAAAATTTGTCATAAAGATCTATGATCTGTGAAAGAAATAAGTACTTCTTTGTTTTATGATGAGATCTTTTGATCTTTTTATAAAAGACCTTGGTCTTTGTAAATCTATAATCTTTTAAGATTATGAGATAATTTCATCTCTTTGTTCATCACCATTCTTTTTACCTGGAAGAAAAAATCTTCTTTTGCTGAGAGCTATGCTTCTCTTCCTGAAATCTCAAAGCTTATGGGGGGTTCTTCTGTCTATTTCTGTATATTTCTCTCTCATTTTCTTTTTTGGAAAGAAAGATCATTGGTCATTGGGACCCACCACCTCTCCGACGACACTGAGAGATTACAGCGCCATATATCGAAGGTGTGGAGGGATGTACCCTTTGAACCATGTCCCACTCATCAGGGGGGAAGAATAGGTTGGAGTTTAAGCTTCTCGCTGCTGAAAAGGGCTTCTTTGCGTTCGCGCACGTGCGTCGCACGTGTTGGCGCACATGTTTGCACGTAGCGCACATGGAGCTTGCGCATATGCGTATTATGGGGGGGGAGCAAGCTCCTATGGAGAAATAATCTCCTTTGAGTATTATGGAACACTCCCACGTGCGTTGCACGTGTTTGGCTCATGTGTGTTGCTCGTGGCGCGCACGTGGCGAGCGCACGTGGTGCTTGCGCAGATGCGCATTATGGGAGGAGCAAGCTCCTATGGAGAAATAATCTCCTTTGAGTATTATGGAATACTCCCACGTGCGTTGCACGTGTTTGGCTCCCGTGCGTTGCACGTGGCACGCATGTGGCGAGCGCACGTGCATTGCACGTGGCGCACATGGTTCTTGCGCATATGCGCATTATGGGGGGAGCAAGCTCCTATAGAGAAATAATCTCCTTTGAGTATTATGGAATACTCCTGCGTGCATTGCACGTGGCGCGCATGTGGCGAGCGCACGTGAATTGCATGTGGCGCACATGGTGCTTGCGTATATGCGCATTATGGTGGGGGGGGGGGAGCAAGCTCCTATGGAGAAATAATCTCCTTTGAGTATTATGGAATACTCTGATAATTGAATTCTTTGAGAATTGAACTCTACATTTTCCAAGAGGTATCCCCTCTTATTTATATGGTAGTGGTAGAGAAGGGATCTCTCCTTTTGCCGATGTGGGACTAAAAATGCCTCTCCCATGTAGTAGAGTATTACTTTAGATTACACGTGCGTAGCACATTTGCTCATAACCTTTGATCCCAGATGAATTATGAGGCCCATAATATATCAAATCGAAGGGTTTTTCGAGACACTCTTGATACTATCAGAATTTAGATGTTTCTCATTCGGGAGTTTGTCAAAATACAGCCCAGAAAATACTGGTTCGCATTTTCTTCCTTAGATTTCACGCGGGTAGCAAATTTGCTCATAACTTTTGATCCCGGATGAATTATGAGGCCCATAATATATCAAATCGAAGGTTTTTCGAGACGCTTTCAATACCATCAGAATTTAGCTGTTTCTCATTCGGGAGTTTGTCAAAATACTACACGAAAAATACTGGTTCGCATTTTCTTAAGCGAATCGCTGCCATTTGATATCTTGGGCTCTTTTGCGCAGAAATTTTTAGTGGGAACAGTAGCATGAGCTCGAGTTTTCTCGACGTAGATCATTTTCGGTCTTGAAGACATTGAGCAAGCTTGTTCGTTTCTTCATGTGAACCCTTACTAGAGTCCGGATTTTCACAACTTGCAACGAAGAGACTACGACATGGAGTTTTAGAAGTGAAGGACCGGTCTACAAAGGTTGTATTCTCTCATCCACTTAGATGTAAAGTGTTTACATTTAGTTTCGTCGCATTTTTTTGTAACGATTCTAGGGTTAGGGTTAGCTAATACGGTAATTTTTTAAAAATGGCATGGACGATGCCTCCCGAAATCTTGCTGCCGTGCTAGAAAATCTTACAGTGGTATCAGAGCCATGCTAGAAAATTAGAAGATATTTGTTAGATTACGAAACCGAAACGACTCAAAAACTTGAAACATGAAAACTTGGTTTCTGTCGATTTTAAAAGGTCTTCAAATTTTTTTTTTAAACAACTGCAGAATGTTGTATTAGATATAACATGAACACTGTGAAAATTTGAGGCAATTTGACAAAGTTTTGGCCGGCCACATAGGCACAAAAACTGGTGTGCTCGGTTTTTCCAGGGAGTCTGGGCTTCAAATTTGCACTGTGTTCCAGTCTCTGAGTTTTGGCGTTTCAGGTGTTGTTTGTTTTTGCTAAATTTTCATGTGATATTAACTTTCTGCAAAAGCAATTCGGAGTGTTTCATAATCGTAATTCTAACATGTTTTCGGGTTATTTAGATGACGTTAAAAAGTTCGTACCGATATCAATAACCCAATTTTTCCCTTGCTGAAATTTTTCAATAGTTGGATTTTTCCGAGTTTAAAATTTTCAGAAAATCATGCAAGCTATTCCGTGGACGCTCTAGAAGAACGATACCCAAACTTGACTTTTTGGATTGTGGAACCGCGGTCATTCCTTAGGGTGTGCGGCAGTTCCGTGGCGACATGAGTGAGGCATGGGTCGGCCCTTCTACGGATGGTTTATAGGTGTTGTGGCAGTTTCTGGGTACTTTTTGAACTCCGCTCAAGTGTTGAGCTCTTTGGGAAAGTTTGGGTGTTTGATTATTCGATCGAAAAGTTTAACATCGTCTAGCTATCTGTGATTGTGATACAATATTTGGAATCCACAAATGTAGTTATGTGATAAGTAGTTTGAATTTTATAAATCTAGCAGTGTAGTCTCATTTAATCGGTTGCCACGGGATTTTGATATTGATCAAAAGTCCGTCGCAATTATGTAGTGTACGTGGATAATCGCCAGGTAAGCTTAATAGACAGCTACGGCCCATAACCCCGACCAAGTGACTGTAGGAGAACCCCGTCGCTAAAAACATCCATTCGGGTGCTCGCGGCCGCGGTGTTCCGCCTTAGTGCACTTCGTCGACGACATCGGGGGTGCAGCCGTCTACTAAAGTTTCCGACGAGCATTCGATCAGGTTATCGAGAATCTTGTTGAATTACCTGATTGTTATTGAAAAGTGTTTTCAATATCGAGACTAAAATGCGGGGTTTATAAATGTTACGTATGCGATGTCTAAGGAATTCATTTGGTTGGGCATGAAATCCAGAATATGTGATACATTGGGTTTATGATGTCTAAGATGGTTGCGGATTCCAATTGTTGTAGTTTTTCACTTTCTTTTCTGCGACCGTAAGTGTAATATGCGGTGTATCGCCGGTTTCGTTACTATATGTCAACGACAATTGGGATATGCATATTTACTTACGTTGATGACATGTGATGTTATGTGTTGCTGTGATATGTTATATTGGATCGTCGTGTTTTGAATAGCCGGGGGATTTTATGTGAGATGAGAGTTCCCCTCCGTAAGACGGCGCGACAGAGACGTCTTGCCTGAGATTCGGGGCAGATGCTAATAGGTGCTATCCGTCCACCTCTCAAGAAATGCCAAGTTGATTTATGGCACCGTATATCGAACGTTTAAACGGATGCGGCCGATGTAGCAGACTTCGTCCGATTTTCCCTCGCTTGAGGGGTTTTTGATTGTGGGGACGCTCTTCCCTGCAGGCGCAAGCCCCAGCAGTTAATTACGCTACCGCATCGCGGTAACAATTTTCTCATTCTCCAGAATTTCACATCATGTCGTGGGTGCTTGTTTTGTTTGTGGTTGCCCGTGGATTGTATATGGAGACTAATTTATGTCATCGCCCGTAGGACGTGGATTAGTCCAAAGCCGTATTTTCTTAGATTTGGGTTTGGGGTTTTGGTCTAAGGATACGTTAGCCATATTTGAGGCTAAGATCAACTTAAACGTTTGTTAAGGATACGTTAGCCTAATCTCCAGACTAAGATCAACTTAACGGGATCGTTTAGATCCAACAAGAGAGCAATTGGCTCAATTGTTTAGTTTAATGACATTGCGGTCGATTGCCAGTTTAGGGACATGGTGGTCCAACATTCCCATTTTAGGGACGAATATTAGTTTAATGACATTCCGGTCCAACATTCCCATTTTGGGACAAATATTAGTTTAAGGACGTTCCGGTCCAACATTCCCATTTGGGACGAATATTAGTTTAAGGACGTTCCGGTCCACGAGTTTAAGGACCCCGCAGTCCGTATTCATGCGTGGTTGTCAGGACCCGTCACCTCTCTGACGACGTTGAAGGATTACAACGACGAATATCAGAGGAGTTCAGAGATGTACCCTTGAACCGGGTGTAAATTGATTTGGGAGAGCAGTTGTGCTCGGTTCAATTTAATTTGAGGACTTACGGCCAATGTTGGGCTAAGTCCAGTTGAAAAATGTTCAACATTTTATTTGCATTTGGCCTATTAGGCCTTTGTTTGGGCTTTGCCCTCTTTTAAAATAATGCAAAGCATTTTATTTTGGTCTGTTTAGACTTCTTTCTTTTAATTGGGCTCTGCCCCTTTTAATAGTGCACAGCACTTTTTGTTTGGTCTGATAGACCTTTTTTATTGGGCTCTGCCCTTGATAATGCATTGCATTAAATGCTCTGACAGCGCCCCACGTGGCTTGTCAGGCGCTTTGCGCCAATTGAGGAGCGCAAGGCGCAAACTCATGTAATGGTGATACGTGTCACGCTCTGGTGAGCGCAAGCGCAGTGCGCTGCGCCATTGCGCTGCTGACACGTGGCGCGCTCTGGTGAGTTGCGCCAATCCAAGAGCGCAATGCTCATTTTTGTAAAGCGCAAGGCGCAGTTTGTTCTGGGGCCGACACGTGGCGCTCTCTGGTAGCTTGCGCCAACCCAAGAGCGCAACAGTGCAAATTTTACAAGTGCAGGGCACTGTTTAATCTCTTGATCAAATTTAGATTAAAGAAAACAAGTTTTTTCTTGTTTCAAGAGGTTTCACCTCAAGATTAGAGAACCAATAGTTCATCAAAAAGGCTGTGCCTTTATATAGATCAAAGATCTAATCTTTTTTGGTCTTTTTTCTTTTTATGTTGAAGATCTTGATCTTGTTCTTAGATCTTTGATCTTTTTAGAAGATGTTCTTCTTTTTTGTTTAATTCTAAGAATTAAATTCTTTAAATGAAGAAGATGATCTTCTTTTTTTCAAAGGTTTACCTTCTTTTCTTTTTTGAGTTCTTTCTCAAAGTTTTCAGAGGAATTCTTTGTTTCTCTTTCTCTGTCTCTTTTTTAGACTTGGAGTCTAGGGGCCTTTATATAGTGTCAATTGGTTTGTTAAATCAGTTAAAGTGATCTTTCTCTGAGTGATTTGGGGATTTTTCCCCACCGTTGGATTTTTGATCCAAGGGCTTCTGTTTTACAGAAGATAATCTTTTTGTTTTAACAAGATCAGAAAGATCTTTCTGGAATTTTAATTCTGTTTTAGTGCTGGCACAGTTGGCGCAAGCGCACCTGCGCTAGACACGTGTCGCGCAGCGCAACTGCGCTGCCACGTGTCGCGCAGCGCAGAGCGCAGATCATCTGAAGCGTTGCTTCCTTTATTTTTATTTTAAATAGAGCCTTGCTCTGATTGGGTGCGTTGTCTTGGGCCCAGCGGTGGCGTGTCAGCTTTTGACACGTGGCGCGCTGCGCAAGGAATCTGAAGCGTTGCTTCAATTTTTGAATTTTTTGAAATTCAAACAGAGCTTTGCTCTGATTGAGGGAAACAAATTCCCCCCACCGTTGCGCTCACGTGACGCACACGTGAGTGCAGCGGTGGAAAGATTCCAACCGTTGGATCAACTCAGGAGTTGAAGGGGCGCAAGCGCCTATAAATAGGACCCCTGGTCCTCAACAGATGATCACCATCTTCAAGATTTCTCATTTTCAGAGCCTTGCTCTTGCTTTCAAGAACTTCAGAGCCTTGCTCTTGCTTCCAAAGTTAGAACTTTTTAGAAAATCTTTAGGTAAAAATTAATCTTAAATTAAATTAATTTTAATTAATAGAGCCTTGCTCTCATGGATCTTTTGATCTAAAGAAAACCCCTTTGGGGTTTCACCAACAGAGCTTTGCTCTCAAGAATCTATTTCAGGGTTTCTTAACCCATGAACAGAGCTTTGCTCTTTGGAAAAACATAGATCTTTTGATCTAAAAATGAAGAACTCTTAAAAGTTTTCATGGATCTTTAAGATCCCTTTTTTTAAAAAAATTTTAAGAATTAATTTTCCTTGGATGGATATTTCCATCATTATCTCAGAGCTAAGCTCTTTTAATCTTTTGAGGAATTTTATTCCCTTGAGACCAGAGTTTGACAAGTGTCACTCTGTGACAGAGCTTTGCTCTGAAAGAGGAGATTTTCTCCTTGTCTCTAGGGATTTCTCATTAATGAGAATATTCTTTTGGGGATCTCCTCATTAATTGACAGTCTTATCCAATGATGGGGCTGTCTTATTAACTGATGCATTGTCATCTAGATTTTGTGGGTCCCCTTTTAGTCCCCTATCCATTGCATTGCAGTGTGGTACAAATCTTGAAGTTCCAAGTATCAGGCCTTTTTAAAATTAGATTAAGATACTGACGGCTGAACCTCGTTTTTCTTTGCAGGAAATCATGTCTGCTGATCTATCCTTCCCATTTGTTCGCTCAGAGGGAGGATTTCCCGAGGCGCCGGTGGACCGGGAGGTGCTCGCTCTCATTAAGGATCATAACCCCGAGTATAAGAACATTCACCTGTGGGATAGGTAGTACAGTGACATCATCAAGGGCCGCCGAAGCTTCGATTGCGCGACGCCGTCAGAGCCTATCTCGTCGATCCCCTATGCGGATGAACCCCCAGTGAAGTATGCCGTGGAGGTCGTGAACTGGAATTCGGAGGATCTTCTCCAGCCTTCGATTGGTGCCATAACCGTGCAGCAGCCGCCGGCCGTGGACATTTTGGGGCGGCGCATATGTCAGGGTGAGGCATGCCCTTGGGGACAACCTTACAATATTGGACTGACCCCTCGACAACCGGTCGGATACTTGCAATGGGCCAGGTATATCCTATCAGCGAAGAGGACGCATCTGATGAAGATCGGTCTATACTCCGCCGTCTACGTCTCACTGTTCGAGTACCTTGTTCTTCCGACGTGGTGGGTTAAGGCATTCATAGAACAATGGAACATCCCCACCCATACCTTCCTTCTATCGGACAGGGAAGTCTCCATCTCCCTGGAAGAGTTCGCTGAGATCTCGGGTTTGCCGGTGAGGGGGGAGCATTATGAGGAGTTGCTTCCTCCTGACGAGTATGTCTTCGCCACCAAGCCACTGGTGATGGGCCTAACACCCGAGAACGCTATTCAACACCAGTTTTCGAGTCTGGTGAAGGTGCTGAATATATATGAAGGTCTTTATTTGGAATTGGGAGTCCGGGGAGTTAGTTTTGCAGACTTTATCGCCCGCTTCCTTCGACAGGAGATTTTAGCGCAGCGGAGTGAAAAGTTCGCCAAGCTTGACGACCCTTTCGGGTTCGGCTTAGATCGTCGACCAGTATCGGAAGACGATCAAAAGGATTTCTATCTCCCCGACGCCGCCATCATGCCCTTATCAGAAATCGCCGCCCCGGGCATTGATGAGGAGACCTTCTTTTTAGGGTTTCTGGGATTGTGGCTGTGCTGGTTCACGCTCCCCATGCACCCGCGATACATGAGGCCGTCCGTTTTCTACCCAGCGCATCGGATGGTGGCTGGCCTACAGTTGTCGATCGGAATCGCCGGGTTGGCCCACTTATACCATGGACTTAGCGTGGCGGCGGACGCAAATGAACCTGGGGTGCAACCTGCCAATTTCCCGATGCACTACTTCACTTCATGGATGGAAATGCATGTGCTCGGGGTATTCGGCATTCATAAGAGCCCCTGGTTTTTCGAGAAGTGCAGACTCCCAAGAGTCATGCGGCTGATCGGCTCCTCGATTGTGAATCCGTCTCTGCGGGAAGCTAGGGGGTTGCTCCTTCGTCCGCACATGGTCGGAGCGAGGATTTTTTTTATGGACAAAGTCGTGACCATCAGCTCGAGGACCTCTAAGGCGGTGTGGGCGCTGCGTGATGGTTTTAAGGACGGGGCTTCCGTATTGAAAGCCCGGGAGATTCTTCACCTCTACTCCATCCGGCCGGGCTTCCTGGTGTTCAGGCAAAACGACATGGTGCTCTTCATGAGGTACAATACCCACCTGTTCGCCCAACAATCAAGCTATAACCAGGGGGTCCCATTGGAGGCGTTTTTAGAAGAGCCCGCGGCCACCATGGAGGGGATACGGAGCGCGATGCACCATTTTATGCGGCTGAATACGGGCTCCCACTTCTTTATCAGCGAGCCGAGCCGCGTCCCCCGGGTCCTCCACGTGTATGTGGCTTGGTACGAGCACACGATCGGTGCCGTTATCCAAGAAGAGAAGCGCATGTTGGTTGACCGCAAGGGTGCGCCTCCCGGCAGCGACCGCAAGGCTCCCCTGAAGCCAAGGACCCCGGTCGTTCCTCCGCTGAAAGATGCTGGAGCTGGGCCACCGCGCGTGCTGAGCCCTCCGTGTGGATTTCCACCTCGTGATACCGTGGACGCGCCCTCAGCAACCTCGTGCTCCAGTGGAGACAGTGAATGTAGTTTCGCCCGAGTCTGGCATGGGCTCGGACATTGGGACCCGCCGCCCTAAGGTGCCCGCGAAGCGTAAGATGATCTTGGCGGAGGCATTTTCATGATCACCTTGATCTTTGACGGATCTATCTCGATACCTCGGTGTCGGACGATGAATCCTAAGAATTTGCCCGAGGAGACCCCGAATGCACATTTGAGTGGGTTCATCTTCAAATTATATTGCCGAAGGCGTTGAAACACAGTCTTCAGATGCTCTAAATGCTCCTCGTATGATTTGCTCCTCACCACGAGATCGTCGATATTGTTAGTTGTATGTATGCCCTAGAGGCCAGTATTGTACAAATGATGTATATTATATTGGATGCTTGGACATATATAGAGATGACTTTCTTGCTCGATATGATAGTATGCTATCTGGTTTCTCTTTATCTTAACATGTACACTAGTCTCTTTAAACTGTCTTATAGTTGCATGTTGGTAAAGCCCTTAGGATGTGTACTTGACTGCCTGGACTATGATGCAGATCATACTAGTGGGGGCATGGTAGTCTATAAGTACATCCTTCAAGGTCCCTAGTCGTAGGTGTATCGAGACGGGGTATCGATATACCAGAGTAGACTAGCGTATACGCTTCTCGACCCATGAGATGGGCGATGGATGATCCCATATCCATTGGTGTTTGACATCAGAGATGATATACGGGTGCTCAGTGGAGACTGGGTACACTGGACGGACTCGCCGAGAACTCCCAGATGGTGTTATACCTCACGTCAGATGGCAGTTCTCAGGTGACACTTGTGCAGGTTAGTCTGTAGACCCGAGATCGTCATGGAGTCTTGTGTGATTCCCACTGTGCTTTGATCTCCACCTTACCACATCCATGAGGGCGTGCAAAACGGTGGTCTTTGGGTACAGTCCCGAGTCACATGGAGGCAATGAGCGATAGGAGGGGTTTCGTCTCTCCCGGTATTGGGGGTTGATGTTGCGCTGTGCTCGATTGGCCGTAACAGGGAAGTCCCTGGTCAGGGCTGATCAGAGATTTGCTGGTAAGTGTTACCAGTAGTTTCTCAACCCGTTATGAGCCTCACATCGGCACGACTTATCGGTTATTGGGGTCTGACGTTTACCACCCCTAGACTTGATATGCGACATATCAGACGAACAGACCGGACTGTACGGTAAGTGTTACTGGTTGGATTCACAGGAGTGTGAGCGGGCTAGCTCGTCGATCTTCTGATCGCTCAATACCCGGATGGCCGTTACGTTTAGCAGACCGCTTGCGGCTTGTGGGTGCTTGATATGATCATCATCTGCTACCGGCGTATTGACGAGTCTTTAGGGTCCTACACAGAGGTTTCCTGGCTCAAGCGAAACGAAATAGGAGCGCATATGAGATATGTGCGGGACCGAGAATAATGCGTGTATGTGATACCGTATTTCATTCTCGCGATGAATGTTTCGATTGGTTGTATGTGATATAACCTAGTTATCGAATCATTGATTCGATAAATCGATACATTGTATACTAGTCGGTTATGTGCGGCATGACCGGATCATTGAATCAAGTGTTGATTTAATGATTTAATGTATAATTGTATATTTGATATATTAATTTGCATTAACTAGTATTGGTTCATTTTAAAAGGATTTTCTCACTTGAAGTGCACATTGTATATATGATATGCTTTTGTGTGCACTTGGTTGTATCATATTTGATGATGCATACTTACTTGGGTTTGTGCAAAGAATTAAACCATGGTTATGACAATGGTTAGGGTTTTGTGTTATTCATCTATTTATTTATCCATTCTTTATTTATTTAAATAGATAAAAGAAAAGAAAATGGTTTCTTTTTATCATGAAACTTGTTGAAGCTTCATGAAGGTTTGACTAAAGAGACCATTTGTCTTCATGCTTAACCCTAACCATTCCCACTTACCATGGTCTATTCTCTACACTTAACCTTAGTTAGCTTATGATAAGTATTGATTTATTTTCATTTTAATTCAACACTTATCATATTCTTTCTTCTTCATCATCATCTTCTTCTTCAAGAAAGCTTGATGCCATCAATGGCAACTTGAGTTCTAAAGTGAGAAATCCAATTCTAAAGTGAACCCACCTCCTATTTCTTCACCCTCTACCTCTTGCCAAGTTGTTTTGGGTGTTTTCTTCACAGGTTTCACAAATTTGTGAAGTCGGAGCTTGAACTTGTGATGCCTCGACGTAGATCATCTTCGGCACGAAGCCGACGACCTAGTCCGCCCATTTCTCCGATCAAGCCGACGTGAGTCCGGGATTCAAGATGGACAACGAGAGGACGCCTACATGGAGCTAAGGAAGTGGAGAACCGGATCTACAAAGGTTGTAGCCTTTCTCCTTTAGTTAAGATGTTAACTAGTTTACTATTTCGCCTAAATTTCTAGTCGACGATCCGTATTAGGGTTTCTCGGCACCCGTAGCTTTGAAATTGGCATGGTTGGTGCCTTGTGAGACCTCTATAGTGTGCCTAGGAACCCTACTAGTGGTATCAGAGCCTAGCTAGAGCCTTAGGCGATGTGTAGACGGAGTTAAAAGTCCGATCGAACCGAAACCCTAAAACAAAACATGCTCTCTGTACATTTTTGAAAATCTGGGAATTTTGTGAATTAAAAATATGCAGAAAAATCAGCAGGAATTTCTAAGAGTTACTGTGAAATTCGACAACCCAATTCCATCAACCCACCGCGGAACCACGGCAGAAGCATGGCTTCTGCGGCGGTTCCGCGGCCGTATGGTCACAATGCCCTATAATTTGCACAGTAATTCCTATTTTCTGATGCTGGATTTTCTGGGAATTTTTAAATATCACTCAAGAGTTGAGTTTTCTGGGTTGTATTAGGGACTCGGTATTTCGATCGGATTATCAAACTTTGTCTATGTGTTTTCCGGATAACTTTAGAATATGTTAAAAGGTTCGACCGGATATAAACACCCAACTTTTCCCCTGCCGGAAAATTTCCAAGTGTTGGATTTTTCAATGGTTTAAGGACGTTCTGAGTAGTGCAAGTAACGCGATGGTCTCTCTAGAAGAAAACAAACCTTAACTCGATTATGTGACCGTCTTGAACTGCCCTTTGAACCTTCGGGTTTGGGGCAGTACGGCGTGCCACATGTGAGGCGTTGGCTTGACCCTTCTACGGCTGGACCGTTGGTACTGAGGCATGAAGTGAATGTCGTTGAACCTATTTCATGTGTTGGACGGTTTCGGGAAAACTTGGGTGTTCGAATGTTCGATCGGAAAGTTTAATATTTTCTATTTATCTGGAATGGAATACAATAATTGGAATTCACAAACAATTATGAGATAACCGAATGAATGTTATAAATCTAGCGGTTTAGTCTCACTTGATATTGAAAAGAGTTTTCGATAATGGGACTAAAATGCGGGGTTTATAACTGTTAGGCATGTGATGTCTAAGTATTTCATTTGATTAGGCATGTGATGTCTAAAGAGGTTGCGGATTCCAATTGTTGTAGTTTTTCACTTTCTTTTCTGTGACCGTAAGTGTAATATGTGATATCGCCGGTTTCGTTGCTATATGTCAACGACAATTGGGATGCGCATATTTACTTACGTTGATGACATGTGATGTTATGTGTTGCTGGATATGTTATATTGGATCGTCGTGTTTGAATAGCTGGGGTTTTTTATGTGAGATGAGTGTTTTTCATTTTCTTTCATGTAAAAACTTGTATGTAATATTCTTTTATTGGGGCACTTCCAGGTTGCGGAAGATGTCACCCTTTGTATATTATTTACTTTTCTGCACTAGGATAGACCCAAGGAGGGGAGCACAGGTAACCGGGTTCTAGGGTCCAGTGGGAGACCATCTCGAGGAGTCGAGTCTGGGTCTCCTAACTCTAGAATTGGTAGGGTTGCTTGCCGCTCTCGTAGGGGTCTAGGGGTGTGGGATTGTCTATTCATCACGACCGTGGAATCCGTGTTTTATACTGGCTCGTATTGAAAACACGGACGTCCTAGTATATCCAATATTTCATATGATATTTTCTGCTGCGATATCTGTGATGTGATCATGTGATGTTCTGTGATAGATACTGTATATAGTATATATGATATATTATATAGACGTTACTTATGTTTTGCACCCGCACTAGCCCTGCCCTGCTCTGTCGTTAGTTACCTAACCTAACGGTGCACGAGGGGACATTGAGGCGAATGCGGATGGCATAAGTGTACGTCGTATTTATCTGTGATGTTTAGGTATTTAAATGATAGGACTTCATTAATGTGATTAATGAAAGAAAAGAAACCAAATGATGTTGTAGAATCAAATTTTAAATAAAACAGGTAGCTACAGTTCTTGCTTTGCACAGCGGTATATGTGATATATCCTGCACCTTATTCAATGAGGAAAGGACCGAGATCCCTTCACCGGGAGTGACTCCTTTAGCAATAACTGACCGATCTTTGGAGTTGGGCGCGTCTTCAACATCCCTTCGATGATCTAGGGTTCTAGCGGGCTCTTCCACCTGATTGCCGGGCATGTTTTGAGATCACTCGGCATCCTTTTGGTTTTGGCCGATAGTACAACCTCCCACGGAGCTTCTTCAACAAGGGAGCACGTTGCCCCCGGCATATTCACCTTTTTAGAGGTATGAGGTTGCGGCGAGTTCACCTTCCATTTTTCGGATAACGCGAACTTGCCTTGTTGGTATTGATCTTCAATCCATTTTTTGAAGACGTAACAATCTTCGATTGGATGACCCAATACTCGGTGATAGGGACAGTAATTGGGATCATTGACGTCATTTGGCTGCGACGGACATCTTGACTTCGGCAGATTAATGAGTCTGTTACGCAATGCTAGCTCAAACAGTCTTCTTGTTTTATTTTGAGGGAACGGGTAAGGACGTCCGAGCCTCTCCTCGAGGGATAGGTGTGGACGCATATTGTTTTGACGGACAACCGGCTTCAAGTTGCTCGGCTGTTGTTGAGCATTGGCGACGACATCGCTTTTCCTTTCCCCTTCTCATTTCGAGAGTCCGGCTTTGGAGGAGATGGTCTATGGCCCATATGATCCATTTGAGCTAGCTTGTCGATCAGGGCTTGGAACGTGGTTGGTTTAAAGAACATCATGAACTGTGAAATAATTGCATGAGGGTCTAAGGTGCCCACGAACAAGCCCACCGCTGGCGCTTCTTCGATGCGCTGTTCGCACTTTGACCACAAATTCCGCCATCGAATTGCATATTGTACCCAAGTTTCGCCTGGTTTTACTCTTGCATTGATCAAAGCTGTTATTGGAGTACGCTCGCTGGCGTTCGCGAATCGTTGAGTAAACAACAACTCCATTTCAGCGAAGGTTTTGACGGAGTCATTCGGAAGCTCGGAGTACCATTCAAACGCCGTCTCCGATAGGCTGCCGACGAATTGGCGAAGCAGGAGCTTATCATCGCCGCCGGTGTTGCCACAAAGAGCCCTGAACTGGGCAACATGTTGATGGGGATTGCCTGTCCCCTTATAGACATGGAATTTCGGGATTGTATAGCCCGGCGGGTACTTGATCTGATCATACCAGCTCGGATATGGTCGCCCCGTTTTAACGACTTGACCAGCCGCCTCAGTTGCCTGGTGAACTCGTATTTGCTGAGCTATATATTTGTTCAGTTGATAAAACTGCACATTTGTATTATATTTTTCCTACCATTTTCATATTAAAAAAGGACTTTATTATAATATATTATACATATGAGGGTTTATGTGTAAAAACAATATTTTCCATGTGTTAATATATTTTAATTAGCATTTGGTAGGAAAATGTATGCAAATAAATCCATTGACCTAATCCTAGTAGAACTAGGTCTACTAAATCTTATTTGAGTTGTTGTGCAGAATTTTCCAAGTTGTTATGCAGAATTTATCAAACAAATCAAGTTGTTGAAGAAAACTTGCCAAATTAAGAAGCAAAACTTGGAGACCAAGTCTGGAAGCAACCGAGAGAAGATTTCTGAATTCTGAAGGTGCCTAGGATTGCCACATGTCACAAGATGCAAGCCCAAGAAAACTCATCAAGAGATCTCACCCTTTGAGCGCGGATCCGCGGCCAAACCCCCCTGGGCCGCGGATCCGCCGCAAGTTTATGGAGTTAGAGCAAAAGATTTTTTGGGGTTAATCTCTGCTGAAATTTACCAAGTCTTCAACCAAAAGATTCTGGCTTTGCACTATAAAATGGCACCGAGAGCCTCTTGGAAAAGTTATCAAGCCGACGAGATCACGAAGTCCAAGACGGCTCACGCATTCAGGCTGATCATCAACTGTTCATCTACCTCCTTGGAAGAGATCGAGAAGCAAACTAGTCTTTGTAATCATTTTCTAAAGGATCAAAGTGTAATGAATATTATTGATTAATAAAGGTAGCTTTCTTCTTCTTATTCTATTTCTTCGTAGTTTAATTATGCAATTTCTTTCCATTTCTTTTTCTCCTAACATGCGTGAGTAATTCTCCGCTTGTTAGGGTTCGTAGGATTAGGGTAGGCTAATGGATGATGAACATCCCTAAACCCTTTTTAAGTCCTATAAAGTTTATGAACTTTATCAAAAGAATCATTAACATTCTAATCGGGCGCGCTAACAATTCTTTGCTAGTTCCGACTGCGATTAGCGATTAGATTAATGATTGTTTTGGTAAAGGCTAGATAATGAACGGAGTTCCGTGTCGAGATAGGGGTTAAGAGTGGGATTCCTTTTCCCTCCAGAAACCCTAATCTACACGCATCACCGTCGTTCTAGTTTTAAATCTATTAATGGATAAAAAGGTTAACTTTTAATTAATCGTCCATAACTACTAAATCCTAACGAACCCTACAAGCCCTCTTATTATATTATCTATATCCCTAAAATAATCTAGATCTATATTTTTGCATTCTTGCTTAACGTAGATCTAGAAACTTTTCACAAAACTCTTTATTCCTTCTCTCTTTTTCAACACATCTAAAGTAAGAGTAAAAGGTTCAACGTTTCCCTGAGGACGATCCGTACACATCTCGGTCTACCTACACGCGACACCGTTATTGATTGCGGTTAACTACTACAAAATTACACTCTTTCGTGCCAATCAAATGGCGCCGTTGCCGGGGAAACGTGCGTAATTTTTTATTCTTGCTATTTGTGTTGAATTCTTAGACGATTCATATCATTATTAAAACAAAACTGCAAATTGTATATTTAACGATTTGTGTGTGAATTTTGCGAGGGAATCTGGAGTCACGGACTTGAGGAAACAGGAGATCTAGGGTTTCACACTTCTCTGGTATTTTTCTTAACTCCTTCTCTCTCCTCTCAAATCCAATAAAATCTATCTTCTGCAGGATTCTTTGCAAAATCGCGCCGCTCAAAAATCTTTTTGCAAAAGTTTTGTTTTGTGGTTTGTTTTTGCATATTTTAATACGGATTTTTAAGGGGCAAGACCAAAATCCAGATTAGGTGGGGATTTCATCACCCTTCCTAAGCCCCACAAATCACAAACCGAGCATATAGATCAACCCTTCATTAATTTAAAAAATATCTAGACCAGACTCTAAGGACTGTCGCGCTCAATAAGGACAGAGGAAGGTCGTGGGTAATCTATCGTTTATCCGCATTATTTTTGTAGCGCCTAGGCAAGTGTGTCGAAGGCTAGTGGTTTTTAATTAGGCCCACGACGTGGTTCCTTCCCACTTACCTGGCACTTACCTGGCTACAAGGGTAGTACGGAGGCGGTAGAGGATTTATCCTGCGGCTTGTCCTTTGGAAGTCTAGGAGCGGTCTAGAGACTGGACCTAGGTAACCATAGTTCTAGGGTTGTGCATTTTTGTGATTTGTCTAAATCCGTCTTTTTTTTAAAACAAACCAATTACTTTCTCTCCTTTTTACCCCTTCCCCCTTCTTCTCTTCTTATAATGGGTGACCTAAACAGAAGAACACTTGCCGAGCTTTGCTGTCCACAACCAGATATCTCTTGTTTTCGAAATCCCTTCGGTATACCGTCCGGCTCTTCCATGTCCTTAAGAGATCATATAGAACAAGCAGGAAGAAACAGTTGGCCACCTCAGTCTAGGTCTTATCAACCGTATCCTAATCCTACACCTGTTTCAGTTCATACCCAGAGTGAGGAAGCCCCTAGACGAATGTCCATTGCTGAGCACATAGCTAGGTCTAGAGGCCAAAGTTTCAACCCGGACCAATATCAACCATCACCACCACTGTCCGGAGAAGAGTTTGGTATGCGGTTTGTATATAGCCAACCAACCAACCTATATCAATATTCTTCTTATCATAATATTGATCCCACTCCTACCCAAGTTCAGCAACCATTCTGTTCCTATCAATCCAATCCGACTTTTCCACCTACTCTAGACAGTTCTTCTAATCAGTCATTTGGGAGTTTTAATTATCCACATGAATTTCAATCTTATGCTGAAACCCCTTATCAACCCAAGACTAGTCTGGAGCAGACATTAGAAAGATATATGGAACTGACGAATCAAATTATGAAGGATTTGCGTAGTAAGACAGAACTGTACACCCTTCCTAATCAAACCTCCCCTTTCCAAACTGAAATCCACAACTCCAGTTTCATAGATTCATCAAGTACACCAAATAGAATGTCTGATAAGTTGTGTGATTTTGTAGTGTTTGATTTACCCAACTGTGAAGGGACCCTTTCAAGTGAAACCATACCCAACCCTTGTGATCTCTACACCTCCACTCTTGAACCAAAACTGATTGAAAACCATACTTTTGATGAGGAGTTTGAGAATTTTAACCTTCACTTGAATGAGGTGATTGACGTTGGGGATATTTTGATTGATGAACCCGAAATTTTGGATGAAGTTGTCCCACCAATTCATCAAATCCTTTCACTTCCTTATGGTCATCATCTTGAGCCTTTAATTCTTCCCGAACCCCAAATATGTCTTGAAGTTGATAATAATGGTATACACGAAGATCAGTCCGAAATACAGCCTCTATCTTCCACATCTGGTTCAGCAACACTCGACACACCAATTTGTTTACCCATTTCACCTTCTATTCTCTCCGGTTCTTCTTCTGTTCCTATAGTTTCAGTGAGTTTTGATAAATCACAATCCATTAATTCAAGTTCAATAATACTAGAAATTCAACTTGATTTAGATATTTTTGAAAATGAGGTAGATGAGTTTTTCGAGTCCTCTACCTCAATGATTTTTGATAAATCAAGTAGAATAAACTCTGGCACAAAACTCTTTGACAGCAAAATGTTCAATCACACCATCGATAAAAGTTTTGAAGAACTTTTTACTGACGAACTTGAATTTTTAAACATTACGGATTTTGTGATTGATCAATCTCCACCTCTAGAGGTTGAACCATCACCATTCCTTCTTTCTAATCATTCACATTCATCCTCATTCTTTCTTTTCTCTAAATTCAAACCCTTTCCAGACCACCTCTTATCCCTTCCCCACTTTTTCTTGACTCGATACAACACATTCTTCCACCAACCTATACGATATACTGATAAAATCTTTGAATGGTTGGTGTTGACTTTTGGTCTTTGTAAAGTCTTACTTTGACCAAATGACTCACCCCCTCTTAAAATGCTTCGTATTGTCTAACTCATGTTTGAGGGGGGGTATATTTTTGGCTCTTGAACATAACTTTTGTCCTCAAATTTGTGAGCCAAAAATAAGTTTGGGGGAGGATTTTCACTTTCATAAATTCTTTCCCCCATTAATAATGTCCTTCCAAGCTTACAGGTTTTTGTAATCCAGCAGATAGCAACAGTGAGGACACTGTTGAAAACAAATTTGGGGGAGGTTTGTGCTTATTTACACATCAATTTGCATCATATTTTGCATAAGCACAACATTTTCAAAAATTTTAAAAAAAAAAATTCTTTTATAACAAAAGAGTAGAAAGTGAAAAATTACATCCAAAAGATAGGAATAGTTTAAGAAAACTAAGAAAATTAGAAGTTTTCTTAAACGAACTAGTAATAAGTAGTTATGAGCTGTTGTCTCAAGGGTTAGTAAGATGAAGGAAGTTACTAATCTGAGGATAAAAATAAGTCTGAAAAATAGTTTCTATTCTGGAAGCCAAACATTTGAATGTTGATACCCTACTATATGCACTTACACACGTCTTGAAACTCGGGATAGTAGAGGATACCTTGAAATGCTCTTGTCTAAAAGCCAAAGTATGAAGGAAATAAAAAAATGAAGAAAATATAAAAATGGTGAAAAGAAAAATGAACACTGGTTTTGTTATCGCCAACGCAGCAATAAAAAAATATAGCGAGGGTGCCTCTTCACCTAGTGCCCTAAGGCCAACTGGTCTGGGAGTCACTGCTAAGCCTTAGGTGGTGCAAGACGAGGAAAATATTATCACCTAATCAGCAAGCACATGAGTAATCGGTCGGTTAGTACCTCAAGAAGTATTAACGATCGCATGAAGATGTGTGAGTAAATCTAAATATTCATTAAGTTAAAAAGTACTAAGATAGATGGACAAGAGTATGATAGCTTGAATTGAATTCTCCGAGTGTAGGGATGTTCTTTACACACACGAAGGGTTATATGATCAATGTTTGGATGAAAGGTAGGAATGAAGAATAAAGACGATGTTTTATTGAGGGATGATGTGATTTCTAATATTTTTTCATGACTATTAAGATAGGGCTCATGACAACTAAAAAGCTAGTATAGTTGGAAACTCTTCTTTTCAAGGCCTTTCTTTTATGGTTCTTATCTTTATATGTAAATTTCACCATCTTTCTTTTGTTATTGGATTTTGTGGGTGTAATCCGCTGAAAACCCTCAGGAGACAACACTCCTCCTACTAGGGACACCTAGAGATTTAACGGCTTGTTGCACGTGCTCAGTGCAATCGTGTCTGCCTACGAAAGTGTGCTTAGTTTTCTCCTTTCTTTTTTCTCCTCTTAAATAAACTAGTTTGCTCGGGACGATCAAAGATAAGTTTGGGGGTATTTGTTCAGTTGATAAAACTGCACATTTGTATTACATTTTTCCTACCATTTTCATATTAAAGAAGGACTTTATTATAATATATTATACATATGAGGGTTTATATGTAAAAACATTATTTTCCATGTGTTAATATATTTTAATTAGCATTTGGTAGGAAAATGTATGCAAATAAATCCATTGACCTAATCCTAGTAGAACTAGGTCTACTAAATCTTATTTGAGTTGTTGTGCAGAATTTTCCAAGTTGTTATGCAGAATTTATCAAACAAATCAAGTTGTTGAAGAAAACTTGCCAAATTAAGAAGCAAAACTTGGAGACCAAGTCTGGAAGCAACCGAGAGAAGATTTCTGAATTCTGAAGGTGCCTAGGATTGCCACATGTCACAAGATACAAGCCCAAGAAAACTCATTAAGAGATCTCACCCTTTGAGCGCGGATCCACGGCCAAACCCCCCTTGGGCCGCGGATCCGCTGCAAGTTTATGGAGTTAGAGCAAAAGATTTTTTGGGGTTAATCTCTGCTGAAATTTACCAAGTCTTCAACCAAAAGATTCTGGCTTTGCACTATAAAATGGCACCGAGAGCCTCTTGGAAAAGTTATCAAGCCGACGAGATCATGAAGTCCAAGACGGCTCACGCATCCAGGCTGATCATCAACTGTTCATCTACCTCCTTGGAAGAGATCGAGAAGCAAACTAGTCTTTGTAATCATTTTCTAAGGGATCAAAGTGTAATGAATATTGTTGATTAATAAAGGTAGCTTTCTTCTTCTTATTCTATTTCTTCGTAGTTTAATTATGCAATTTCTTTCCATTTCTTTTTCTCCCAACATGCGTGAGTAATTCTCCGCTTGTTAGGGTTCGTAGGATTAGGGTAGGCTAATGGATGATGAACATCCCTAAACCCTTTTTAAGTCCTATAAAGTTTATGAACTTTATCAAAAGAATCATTAACATCCTAATCGGGCGCGCTAACAATTCTTTGCTAGTTCCGACCGCGATTAGCGATTAGATTAATGATTGTTTTGGTAAAGGCTAGATAATGAACGGAGTTCCGTGTCGAGATAGGGGTTAAGAGTGGGATTCCTTTTCCCTCCAGAAACCCTAATCTACACGCATCACCGTCGTTCTAGTTTTAAATCTATTAATGGATAAAAAGGGTAACTTTTAATTAATTGTCCATAACTACTAAATCCTAACGAACCCTACAAGCCCTCTTATTATATTATCTATATCCCTAAAATAATCTAGATCTATATTTTTGCATTCTTGCTTAACGTAGATCTAGAAACTTTTCACAAAACTCTTTATTCCTTCTCTCTTTTTCAACACATCTAAAGTAAGAGTAAAAGGTTCAACGTTTCCCTGAGGACGACCCGTACTCATCTCGGTCTAGCTACACGCGACACCGTTATTGATTGCGGTTAACTACTACAAAAATACACTCTTTCGTGTCAATCAATATTCATCCAAGGCAGCTTTGGAAATTGTCTCCTCCTTGGCTGTTGACAGAGCCGATAGAGGATTCGACGTTTCTCCTCTGTCATCTTCAAGGACGATCGGAGGATCTTCAGCAGAAGGATCTTGCTGGATCATCATACCCACCATGTCCTGAAACAGAAGGGCCATTCGTTTTATATTGGCTGCTTGTTCTGCAGTCTCTTTGTCCTTCTTTTCCAGTATCCTGCGAAAGAATTCGGCGTCGGTTTCTTGCTCCCGACGTTGATCCGAGGATGCTTCTGGGCTTTCTTTTGGCCCACTGAGTGCAGCCATCGCAGTCATCATTTCTTGGAGCTTCTGCTGTTGCTCCTGAGCCTTCGTCACTGATCGCGTGAGCGGTCGATGACCTGTGGATATACGGCTATCCTCTTTCCCGGACGCCATGTAGATGGTATGTACCACAATGCCCCCGGACTTAGGGCGTTTAGGCTCACTGCCTTTGACATTTACTACAGGCGTGGGGATTTTCTCCGGCCTTCTTCTCTTGTGGGCCGTCGAAGTTGAGGGGGCCGTTGCTGTAGACACCCAGGTGGCCGTCGTCTTCCATTGCTTTACATGGCGGTTTTCCTCCTGTCGGACTTTCGACTTGTTATGCTGATAGGAGAAATTCGGATCAATCACCGATTCTCGGACTCATCGCCAAGTCTTGTAGACTTTGGAAGACAGCCGTTGAGGAGACTGCTCCGGCTTTGTTTCTACGACGGTCTCTACCGGTGGCGGAGATCTTTTGAGCACAACAGTTGGTGAATTCCTGCGTACCCTGTTCAGCAGCTCAAAACTGTTCCCAGTTAGAATAGCAGCATCAATTTCCACCGTTGGGGCTAGTGGAGTTAGCCCCGAGGGAGAGTCGCCCCCAGTCTTCCTTACCCGGCGCCAGGGGCGACGTCGGGCGTGACGGGTTGTTGGGATTGGTTCAGTGACGGGGATATCTTGCCCCTTGTTCAGGTGAGGGGCTGTTGCGGGTGTCATCCTCTTGAAAACTGACGTCTGTTGAGAAGTCGTGTCCAACCGGTCAAACAAAGATTTCTGAGTGGGAGCGGGGCCGGGAGCAGTTAGCCTTGCGAAGACCGATCCTCTTGCAGGAGAAGCCGCCTTGACGGCTTTAGGAGCAGGGATGGCAATCTTCTCTGGGATGGCCACTTTAGGTATTATGGGCTTCTTGGTAGGCCCTTCGGAGCTCGAGCTCAGCCTGGTGAAGACTGAAGAGTTGGAATTGGACGACCCGTTGAGAGGGGCCGTGGTAGTAGCAAGTCGATCGAAGACCGACTTCTTTGAAGCTTCCGGTACGGGTATTGGGATGGTGAAGCTCGCTGGCAGGAGCATGGTCCCGAAAAACAGACCGGTGGTAGCCTGAGTAATTTGTTCCACCGGCATCGTGAATAGTGATGCCGCCTGAGGTCTATAGGCTACGCCTCCACGTGAGGTTGA
The DNA here is from genome assembly GCA_030015575.1 of Agapanthus africanus. Lineage (NCBI taxonomy): Eukaryota > Viridiplantae > Streptophyta > Magnoliopsida > Asparagales > Amaryllidaceae > Agapanthus > Agapanthus africanus. The sequence continues at coordinate 10,728,233 of CM057351.1, forward strand.
GCGTCGTTTGCATTTGCATTTGAAGCAGTTCGAGCAGTTGGACGCCATTGCTGTTTGATTTCTGCGCCAAGCAAGAGACCAAATCTTAGTAACTTGAAACCGAGGGCAACCATTAACAAACCGCGATTCGTTCGCGAATACGACGCACGAAGTGTGGAGTGGAAAGAGGAAAAGGTCCCACCGGGCATGCCAGAATCTGTTCCCCTCCGAAAGACGGCGCGACAGAGACGTCTTGCCTGAGATTCGGGGCAGATGCTAATAGGTGCTATCAGTCCACCTCTCCGAAGATGCCAAGTTAATTTATGGCACCGTATACCTAAGGTTTAAACGGATGCGGCCGATGTAGCAGACTTCGTCAGATTCCCCCTCGCTTGAGGGGTTTTTGATTGTGGGGACGCTTTTCCCTGCAGGCGCAATCCCCTGCAGTTAATTACGCTACCGCATCGCGGTAACAACTTTCTCCTTCTCCAGAATTTCACTTCGTGTCGTGGGTGCTTGTTTTGTTTGTGGTTGCCCGTGGATTGTATACGGAGACTAATTTATGTCGTCGCCCGTAGGACGTGGATTAGTCCAAATCCGTATTTTCTTAGATTTGGGTTTGGGGTTTTGGTCTAAGGATACGTTAGCCATATTTGAGGGTAAGATCAACTTAAACGTTTGTTAAGGATACGCTAGCCTCATCTCCAGACTAAGATCAACTTAACGGGATCGTTTAGATCCAACAAGAGAGCAATTGGCTCAATTGTTTAGTTTAATGATATTGTGGTCGATTGCCAATTTAGGGACATGGTGGTCCAACATTCCCATTTTAGGGACGAATATTAGTTTAATGACGTTCCGGTCCAACATTCCCATTTTGGGACGAATATTAGTTTAAGGACGTTCCGGTCCACGAGTTTAAGGACCCCGCAGTCCGTATTCATGCGTGGTTGTCGGGACCCGTCACTTCTCTGACGACGTTGAAGGATTACAACGACGAATATCAGAGGAGTTCAGAGATATACCCTTGAACCGGGTGTAAATTGATTTGGGAGAGCAGTTGTGCTCGGTTCAATTTAATTTGAGGACTTACGGCCAATGTTGGGCTAAGTCCAGTTGAAAAATGTTCAACATTTTATTTGCATTTGGCCTATTAGGCCTTTGTTTGGGCTTTGCCCTCTTTTAAAATAATGCAAAGCATTTTATTTTGGTCTGTTTAGACTTCTTTCTTTTAATTGGGCTCTGCCCCTTTTAATAGTGCGCAACACTTTTTGTTTGGTCTGATAGACCTTTTTTATTGGGCTCTGCCCTTGATAATGCATTGCATTAAATGCTCTGACAGCGCCCCACGTGGCTTGTCAGGCGCTTTGCGCCAATTGAGGAGCGCAAGGTGCAAACTCATGTAATGGTGACACGTGTCACGCTCTGGTGAGCGCAAGCGCATTGCGCTGCGCTAGCGCGCTGCTGACACGTGGCGCGCTCTGGTGAGTTGCGCCAATCCAAGAGCACAATACTCATTTTTGTAAAGCGCAAGGCGCGGTTTGTTCTGGGGCCGACACGTGGCGCTCTCTGGTGGCTTGCGCCAACCCAAGAGCGCAACAGTGGAAATTTTACAAGTGCAGGGCACTGTTTAATCTCTTGATCAAATTTAGATAAAAGAAAACAAGTTTTTTCTTGTTTCAAGAGGTTTCACCTCAAGATTAAAGAACCAATGGTTCATCAAAAGGGCTGTGCCTTTATATAGATCAAAGATCTAATCTTTTTTGGTCTTTTTTCTTTTTATGTTGAAGATCTTGATCTTGTTCTTAGATCTTTGATCTTTTTAGAAGAGGTTCTTCTTTTTTGTTTAATTCTAAGAATTAAATTCTTTAAATGAAGAAGATGATCTTCTTCTTTATCAAAGGTTTACCTTCTTTTCTTTTTTGAGTTCTTTCTCAAAGTTTTCAGAGGAATTCTTTGTTTCTCTTTCTCTGCCTTTTTTTTAGACTTGGAGTCTAGGGGCCTTTATATAGTGCCAATTGGTTTGTTAAATCAGTTAAAGAGATCTTTCTCTGAGTGATTTGGGGATTTTTCCCCACCGTTGGATCTTTGATCCAAGGGCTTCTATTTTACAGAAGATAATCTTTTTTTCTAACAAGATCAGAAAGAACTTTCTGGAATTTTAATTCTGTTTTAGTGCTGGCACAGTTGGCGCAAGCGCACCTGCGCTTGACACGTGTCGCGCAACGCAACTGCGCTGCCACGTGTCGCGCAGCGCAGAGCGCAGATTATCTGAAGCGTTGTTTCCTTTATTTTTATTTTAAATAGAGCCTTTCTCTGATTGGGTGCGCTGTCTTGGGCGCAGCGCCGGCGTATCATCTTTTGACACGTGACGCGCTGCGCGCAGCGCAAGGAATCTAAAGTGTTGCTTCAATTTTTGAATTTTTTGAAATTCAAACAGAGCTTTGCTCTGATTGGGGGAAACGAAGAGTTTTTCATTTTTATTAATGTAAAAGCTTGTATGTAATATTCTTTTATTGGGGCACTTCCAGGTTGAGGATGATGTCACCATTGATGTATATTATTTACTTTTCCGCATTAGGATAGACCCAAGGCGGGTAGCACAAGTAACCGGGTTCTAGGATCCAGTGGGAGACCATCTTGAGGAGTCGAGACCGGGTCTCCTAACTCTAGAATTGGTAGGGTTTCTTGCCGCTCTCGTAGGGGTCTAGGGATGTGGGTTTGACTATTCATCGCGACTGTGGAATCCGTGTTTTATATTGGCTTAATTTAAAACACGGAATTCCTAGAATATCCAATATTTCATATGTATTTTTCTGCAGCTGATATTCTGTGATGTGATCACTTGATATGTTCTGAGACGAATGCCTATATTATATATATGATATATAATAAATATTGATGCTTTCGTTTCTTCGGTGATGCTTAGGAAGCATAAATTGATGGGACTTCATTAATGAGATTAATGAAATAAAAGAAACCTAAAGATATTGTAGAAATTTGTTTAAGAACTGATAGCTCTAGTTCTTGCTTTGCATAGCGGTATTCCTTATAGAATATCCAGCACCTTAATCGATAAGGAAAGAGCCGAGATCCCTTCACCGGGAGTGACCTCTTTAGCGAAACTAGCAGATGCTACAATCCACTCGGTTTGTCTTTTGATTGTTTCTATAGTTTTTGCTTTGTATAGTGATATTTATGAAATATCTTGCACCTCATTTGATGAGGAAAGAGCCGAGATCCCTTCACCGGGAGTGACCTCTTTAGCAAAACTAGCAAAAGCCTCAAAAACACTCATTTTTCAAAATCACTCGATTCTACAAGGATATCAGGTTCATTACGCAAAAGGTTTTCTTAAAAACCTGTCGTAGCCCTCCGTCGTTTCAGATAAGTAATATTTAGTATTCGTACTGCGTTTGTTGACCTCTGTCAAGGCGTAGTGTGCGGTAGCTGATTAGTGCTTATCTGCAGAGCATATGATGCGATTGGATTAGGGTAGTCGTGCGACCTTGTTGACCTGTGTCAAGGGTTGTGCGGGTGGTTTTATTTCAATCATGAAATGGCGGGTTGAACTTGACTAGCAGCCTATGGTTTGTTGATCTCTGTCAAGGTCATGGACGCTTGGGGCAGAGTATTATCGGGAATTTCAAGTGTTAAAATTTGCAATGAGATTGCATACCTTCTATGAGATAGTTGGATCCCGATACCCACTGCGAGTAAGAGTTACTCCTGGGAGAGTTTTACACATTACAATTAGCCGATCAAGTAAGTGTCTAGAAAGGTGTTAACGGGGTTACGCCCCCGGAAAAACGAGGTTTATTTTAATTAGGTCCGTGCGAAGGTACGGGGAACCTCCCTCAAAGTACCGACACTGGCCTGGCCGAAAGATTGGCGAACTTGTAGGGTGTAATTAATCCCGGCTAGTCTTACCTTTTAGGGTTTGAAGGTAGAGTTGACTAAAACAGTGGGAGCCATCCTGATTAGATAAACTAATAACCAATCTAATCTTGTAAGAGCGCACGCAGAGTGTTTTCTTCTCTCTCTCTCTCCTGGTAGCAACCATGTCACGCCTTAATCAAGATAATAATATGGATGCATTGACCGAACTTGCTTATTATACTGAGCTAGGGAACGTTGGTTTCGTTCTTTCTTATAAGTGTTATAAGTCTGAGCAGAAAATAGGGGAATATCCAGATTCCCACGCCACCCAATTGAAGAATAAGCATGTTGATGCATATTCTTCGGGTGTGTTCATTACCGAGAACTGTTTCTCAGTATCCTCTACGTCCTAGGTATGAGATACCGGATCAGGATTCCGTATATGTAATATGTTACATGGGCTATAGAAAGGTGTAGAACTGAGAATGGATGATATGTCTCTAAGTGTTAGAGAATGGTGCAATTGTTGCAGCCAAGTCTGTTGGCAGATATCACCTTGTATTAATACATTGATTCTGAACAAATATTATTACATACCGAACCTAATAAACAACATTACATCTTGTTCTTTACTGAGTTAAAGAAGGATATAATTCTGTATTGCAGGATAATGTTGTGAACATTTTCCTGAATCAAGAGTTGATTGGATCAGGCACGTTATGTAATGGCATGTACGTTCTAAATCAAACCACAGTTCAAAGTATATGTAACAACCCCAAAATTTCTGTACAACTTTCTATACAATTTTTTTTTCAGAATTACAGAAAGGGGTATTTTTTCCTGAGCACAAGTTATAAGTTTGTTTTGCTTTTTAATAGCAAGAAACAACTTGTAGCTCATTGGTAATACCTTGCACTGCTGAACCAAGCCACCAGAGTTCAAATCCCATACCCCACATTATTTTTAATATTGTTTTATTTTGAATTTTTAGAATACCAAGGGTTTACACGTTCATAACTCACAAAAACCCCACTACACATGAAAACCTAACAGTACCAGAGACTACATGAACCGACAAGGGACCCTCCGACCACCCGATTCGGCCGGGATCGGTCGAATCGGCCGGCGACTCGGCCGGACCGTCGAGTCCCCAACATGAAAAAGTTGTCTTTTAACATCCCCTGTACACCTGCATACTTTATTTCTTCAGACCAGTTACAGAGACACTTTAAAACACCAATTACTCCAATTTTAATACATTTTAATACATTTTATCACATTTTTTCATTTCAACTTTTCACCTACCCTAACCCTAGCCTTACCCTATAAATATAACCCCTACACACACACCCCTCACTCCAAAATTCTGATCAAAACTCTCAAGAAATTCCTAGAAGCTTAGTATACTTTTGGAGTAGCGAAGGGCGAAAGCTTCGGCGATTTTTCTGACGACAACCCTAGGAGCTCCCGGCGACGAAACGACGCACCGGCGCCTCCTCCCGTTTCCTCTTCCTCATCCCTAACTTCTAAACCCGTAAGTCCCTCTCCCTCTTCTCCAATCTTGTTCTAAAAATACGAAATTTCAAAACCCGACGGAATCGGAGTTAAACTGATTTCCGATTCGGTTCTTTCTAAAAATCCAACATTTTCTTAGATACAATCACACAAAACCCTTACATGTTGACTATTAATCATTAATAAACATGTTGAACAAGTTTCATGACAATCTAATTTATTTTGTAACATTTATCGTACTTTTTCACTAAAATACCCTGTAGTTTCATTTCGACATTAAACTATCACAATCTTGCTATACCTTTAAGTAGATCACGAGGTAATGACCTACCTCCTCACAACACTCATACGCAACATAGCACAATACCTTTCGGGAACATAGAATACGGGAAAACGAAACTTTACATATAAATACCATTGACTATTAAAACCGTTTTCTACAAGATTATGTATTTTACAAAAATCTTTGCAAAGCGTCGCTACAACCCATTTTGGGGAACCCGTTCGGGATGGTGCGGATTATCGCACATCTTCGGGCTTAGTAGTGCGAGATGCAGACCTCCGCAAGGAGCATTCGGTCTCGAGAGATTTAAAATACAAATATCTTAAGAAAATGATATTTCTAGAAATATAATATATAGTAAAATTATTTTTATATAAATATATATATATATATATCATAAAAATATTTATTTTGTGATAATATAAATATTCTAATTTTTTTTAAATATTCCAAGAATCACTTTACATTAAAATACCATGAAATTCATACAAGTTCAATATTACAATTAAATACCATGTATTATGAAAAATAGGTTATTCTCACTAGAAATGTCATAAAATGTAAAATATACATTTATTACAACTCTAAAGACGATAATTAAATACTTGGGGTGTATTTTGAAAATTATACAAAAGTATTTTTACATAAAACCCCCTCAAGTTCTATAAATTACCCTAAGGACCCTAGTAAATATAGGTTTAAGAGGGACCAATCTCTTGAGCCTCAGGGAGCCGGAGAAGTGGGTGCTTGTCTGTTTAAGGTAGAAAACTTAACAACGGTGTTATCAACACGGTAATCATCTTTGAAAAAGACACAAATCATGCCGCCCATGTGTAGCGGTTACCGATAACATCAAAACAATCAGGACTTCAATTTCTTTTCTAATTGTTCTGACTCAGACCGAGTATCTTCTTAATAATCTGACTTGAATATGATTCAAGTACAATCTACAATATTACAATTCAACATGAATCCATGAATCCATATATTCAATCTATTCAATCTGAATTGACCGAACCGAACCATGTATATACTTCCATTTACATGATTCTCCAGTTACATCCATGATTCTCCAGTTACATCCATTTACTGATATCATGGTTTCGGCAAGTCATCCAATTATACAATCTATATTACAAGATAATCCACGTTGCAATACAATACAACAATACAATCAAGACATCGCGGAGTTTAAGGGGTAGATTGGTACGGAAGGTGTTAAAAGTGGCACGAGACTGCAAGATTAAAACACCTAACTTGAATCCAATTGCCGTTGTTCCGGGTTGTATAACGGAGCCTTGTACATTCCGTTTGCCCTAGTCTCTAGCATATAGAGACTCCTCTCGTATATACTGGCATCCTTCTGTACCAAGCTACAAACAACAGCGTTAACACTAAATACAAAATTATAACAATATAATACAACTTTAAAAACTACTCTCTCCCTCTGTCTATCTATTTCTTCCTTATCTTTGGGACTTACCGAGTGATTGTTCGCTGACTACATTCCTTCTCTTTCTTCTTTGGAATGTTTTCAGGTGATCTGGACACTCAGGAGATCGAGCCTACTAGTGAGGACTTGGACCAGCTTGCCTACGACCCGGAGCTCTAGCTTCATTGTACACACTTTTATTTCAGTACTTTTCATTTCTGTTTTGCCATTGTTAAGCATTGTTTTCATCAGATGTATTTACTTTCCATGCATTGTACTAAAGAATGTGAATAAATAAAGTTGCTGTTTCATTATATCTTATCTCTTGTGCATTTACATTTATATTGCTTAGATACGCTTAGCGTGTTTGCTTCAGAGTAAACACGTAGCGGCCTCGTCGCGTCCCCTTCGCCGTACACCGGGAAGCAGGGCGTGACAGTATATAAAACACACACAAGAGGAGTAGTTCAGAAATGAACGAAGCCTTCTTGTGGTATTGTAGACTAGGTTATATCAATGCGACACGACCAACTAAGTTACATAAGGATGAATATGAGAACCTGTTCGAATTTTCATCTTATGATACTTGCTAGTCTTGTCTCAAAGATAAAAATGACCAATACTCCGTTTACTGGAAACAGAGAAAGAGTTAGTGAACTCTTTGGACGGATACATGATGATGTATGCGGTCCTATGTCTACAAATGCCAAGGTTGATTCTTTGTGCTTCATTTACATTCATCGATGATCTCTCAAGCTTAGACATGTGTTCCTATTGAAACACAAGTCTGAAACTTTTGAGAAATTCAAGAAATATAAGATTGAAGTTGAGAACCAGACGGGTAGAAGTATTAAGTTCTTCGATATGATCGAGAAGGAGAATACTTGCGCATGGAGTTCCTGGAGTTTCTAAAAGGAGAACGTAATACTCTCTCAGCTTACTCCTTCAAATACAACACAGCATAACGGTGTATCGGGGCGGAGGTATCGCACCCTATGAGATATGGTGCGCTCTATGATGAGTACTGCTGAGTTACTTGTTTTCTTTTGGGTGTTATGCACGTGAGAAGCTGCATACCTATTGAATGGGGTTCCGTACAAATCAGTGGCTACCACTCCATATGAGATATGGAATGGGAAGAGACCATGTCTTAAACGAGTTAAGATATGGGGTTGTCCGTCCTATGTTGAAAAGCAAAATCCGGACAAACTTGAGGCAAGGTCAGTTCTGTAAGTTTGTTAGGATATCCCAAACATTTGTGAGGGAATATCTTCTACCACTCTGAGGAGTAAAAGGTGTTTTGTTTCTCAGCATGCCACCTTTTTAGAAAAGGAATTTCTTGTGAAGAAATTTGTGGTCATGAGGTAGAACTGGAAGGAGTTCCAGCTAGACAAACTAACAGCTGATGATTTGGTAAAACCAAAGGATTCAGTAGTTTCTAACGAACCTCAGCCTCTCCGCGAATCTGGTAGGGTTCCTCATCAACTTGAGAGATACTATGGTCTTCTCGGTGACAGTTGATTCGTGTGTCAAAAACTATTTCTAAACCGCAATCAAGAACGGCGTCGCATGAAGCTAGCCGGTGAGTACGGGTCGGTCCACAGGGATTTTGTGAATTTCCGATTTGTTCTTACGAGTTAATTCCGAAGGGTGTTCGGTTGATTATTAAATCTAAAAATCTAATTAACCTAGGGCAATTATCTAGATCTATTCTTGCTAGGGTTAGGTTTAGGGATGGTTTGGAAATGCAATTAAATCTCAACGCTTTCTATACCCGAATGAAGATTTATGAGGAGTTATGGTAATTATCAATAAAGGGGATTAGATCCATTCGGGAAGGTGTTCCTTCCTCTATGTTCTTGTCCTTCCTTTAGAGATCCTTACCCTAACCTCCATGGAAAACGCACGCAACCGGGCCTTTACACTACGATGTCATCGTTACCTCGAGGGGTAGGATGCCGTAGGGCGCGGTGTGCGTGTATGCATGGAGTCCTATTGTAAATATTTGGTGGATAAGAAAGGGATGAGAGATCTCATCTCTCAAAATCCTTCCCCAAAGCTAAACCCTAAACAAGTTCCTAGGGCATGAAATTAAATCTACCTAGGGAAAAGAATTAAAATCTACACTAGGGCGAGAAATTAAATCTACTTACAGATGCATCCCTCCAATCATCCATGCAGGGTTGTCAGATCTGAATTTATGAATGGAAAGGAAACACCGATGCTCTCTAAAAAGAGATCTGAAATTTATTATTAAAAGGAGGCATAAGGAAAATACAATGTTTTGGGTTCCTATTTATAGAGAATAGGAAACCCTAGGGTTACATTTTGATTCGCATGTCTAAAATTACAAATATAGCCCTAAGTTTGACTATTCAGCGCCGCCAAACATTTGGTGGAATTTATTTCCTCTGATCGCCCTATACTGCCGCGGAACCGCGGCCCAAGGCCTGGTTTGGCCGCGGTTCCGCGGCCAGATAATGGAATTGGGCTCTTTAAATTCCTGGTCTGGTTCATTTCATTTTGGGCTTCATTTTTATTCAGGTCTTTTCTCCATTTGGCTTTTGGGTTTTCCCAGATCTTCCAGTGAATTCTTACAGTGGACTTTAACCGTGGCTTCGCGATCTTGGACCTTGCATTGCCTTAATTTTATCTTTGATGTGGGCTTGATCAAGAGTCTTCTGTTTGTTGGTCGAAGTCCACTTTTGCATCATCTTTACATCGTTTTCACTGTATTTTGTCCCAGAACCTGTAACCTGTAACATGTAGCAGACATGCGTCAAAAGCACCCGTTTATTTATAAAAAGAATAAGAATGGGTAATATAATAATGCAATATTATGGTGTGAACAAATACCTACAAACTTATCTTTTGCTCGTCCTCGAGCAAACTTATTTTTATTCACTAAAATCCTAACCTAGCCGCACTTTTGCAGGGAAACGCGATTGCACTGAGCACGTGCAACAAGCCGTTAAACCTCTAAGTGTCCCTAGTAGGAGGAGTGTTGTCTCCTGAGGGTTTTCAGCGGATTACACCCACAAAATCCTATCAATTCGGCCTATTGACTTTTGTTCTCCAATAAGATTTTCTAACAAGAAATTCTATTATCTTTTACCCGTAAATTATCCACCCATATTCTTCATACTTCCTCATTATTTAACTTAAGATTATATATGTTATGTAGACCTACTTAGCTTTCGGCATCTCTTAAGTCTTCCTTCTAGGGTTTCATCTCCATTTAGGAATTTCTATCAACTCTACTAAAAATACAAGTTCTATTCTTCATTCCTTTCTCTTATCTAAATTCTAATCACATATCCCCACGTGTGTGTATAAATCACCCCTACACTTGAAAATTCAAATCAAGCAATCATGCCCTTGTCCGTTGTCCAAATCACTTATTAATTGGTGAATTTTTAATTGAATTTTGCTTACACATCCTTCATGCGACCGTTAATACTTCTTGAGCTACCAACAACCGATTACAAGATGTGCTTGCACATTAAAGCGTGATTCCTAATCTTGCAACACTCAAGGCTTTAGCAGTGACTCCCAAACCAGTTGGTCTAAGGCACTAGGTGATGAAGCACCCTCGCTAAATATTTTTCTATTTTTACAGCCTTAAGTAATCACAAAAACCAGTGTCCATTTTTTTTTCTTTATTCACTTTTTTTTATATTTTATTTTCATTGTACTAAGGACTTTAGACAAGAGCATTTCAAGGTCTCTTCTACTATTCCAAGTTTCAAGGTGCGTGATTGTGCAAATTGTAGGGTATACGTTTTCAGAATCTAGAGTTAAGCTAGGAACTATTTTTCAAATTTATACTCTAATAAGAACATCAATACTCTTCTCTCATTTTGACTTAGCCAAAGAAGTGAACCCAAAATTTGCCTATTTCTAAATAAACTACAAGGCATATACTTTCTACCGTTAAACTTTAAGGAATGTTATTTTTAGGGTTTTTAATTTACTGAGTCTAAGATCTAGTTGCTCCTAGCCAGTTAACCTATTTGTCAAACTCAAGTCAATTAGCCAAAATTGAATACAATAATTTTTATATTTTTGAAAATTTTCAATTTTTATGGTTTTTCAAATAAGTATGCAAATGCAAAAATATGTACAAATGAATGCGAAGGAAGAAGACGTACCGAGCATACCCCCAAACTTGAACTTGACAGTGTCCTCACTGTCATGCTAAACCAAGAGGGTCAAAAAAATCGGCACTCCCCTGTTTATTTATTTACAATTTTTTTTTGTTTTTATTTTTTGATTTTTTTAAAATTTATTATAAAAAGAAAACAAAAAAAAATATATGTACATATATACAAAGGTCCCCCCCAAACTTAAGCTTGACCTTACACAAGCCAAATGTTAGCACCAACCATTCAAAAATCTTATCATGGTAAAGGTATAGTCGGTGCAAGAATGGGATGGAGATGAAAGAAATGAGAAACACGCGAGACCGTGTGGAAAGAAGAATGGTAGAATATGGTCTCGGTGGGGGGAAAGAAGGGCGGAAAGGAGAAAGAAGGATCGCGCGAACTTGAGAGTGTAAATCGAGTGAATAAATTAGCGCAATATGTGATGATCGATATGTTATAAGTGATTGCGCTAACCTATCAACCCGTCAGGAAATGGGGTCAAGTCCCTCAAGATTCGCAAGAAAACATGGGTATGCCGAACTTGGTATAGGAGATGAAAGCGTAACGGTCATTTGTACGGTTGGGACAATAGGAGAGAAGAAAGGGAGTGAATTAGGGATAGTATCTTTCTCACCGTAGTAAACTGTTTCGAACTTGAAAGATTCCATTAATGGTTCGAAACTACTATAATCAACCGAGTCTGATGGCTCATCTGAAAATGTAAAGGACTCAAACTCGGGCGGTGAGTCATCAGCATCGTCCGAAAAAGTGAAACACTCGTAGGTGTTATCGTCTGTGAGAATTGTGTCAGATTCAAAGAAAAAGGTTTCAAGCTCACAGTCTTCAAGCGGGGTCGAAACGATGGGAAGGAGGGAGGGTGATATAACAGTCAAAAGTTCAGGAGGATGAATCGGAAAATCAGACACATCAAACAAAAATGATTCAATCTCAATATTATCCTCAAGACTCGCCTCAATACTATCCTCAATATTTAACTCATCCATGCCATTATCATCAAATTCAAGACGCATATTAGATTCGGGAGAAACCTTTAATAACTCGGGATGATGATTTGAACACAAAATCTCAATTAAATCGACAGGTTCATCATCCGAAATATTTCCGGCGTCTATATCCTCAATCAAGTGAAAATCAATTTCCTTAGACACCTCATCAAAAGCATGGATATCTATCGATTTAGGTTCTAGAGGGAGGTGTAAAGATCGAAAGGATTAGGTGCGGTTTCACTTGAAAGGGGTTCTTCACAATTTGGCAAATCAAACACTACAAAATCACACAACTCGTTTTTATTTTGAACTAGTGAATCATTTAGGACATTCGATGGAAAACTGGAGTTGTGGGCTTCAATTGGGTAAGGGTAGGTTTGATTTGGAAATCCTCTCTCATTCTCACTCTGTCCAACCGCCTCCTTATACATTGAAAAATTTGAAGCTAGCGGGAAACTAGCTACCGTTTCACTAGGTTGCATAAGGGCGGCCACGGACGCTTCTACATTCCTAGTCATTTTGTTTGTTGCTGCGATATATGCCTCCAACGACTCTTCCAAACTAGACTTGGGTGGTAAGGGGGTTTCGGTAAAAGATTCAAAATTGGTTGGATATGTGAAACTCCCTAATGGCTGTGTAGAAACAGTGTCTAGTGAAGGTGGGAAAGTCGGGTATGACTGGTAGGAAGTGGATGATTGGACAGGGGTAGGATCAACATATGGATAAAAATGTGAATAATCGTGCGAATCCCTAAAACTAGATGAGTGGAGAGGGGTGAAAGATCGACTGCGAGATTGAGCAATATGCTCAGCAATGGACATCGGCTTAGAAGGTACAGCAGGACTTGGAAAAGTGGTGTCAACATATGGAGGTGGTGAAGATGGACTTGGTCGACACAAAGTGGGTTGAAAAGTCAAACTGTTTCTTCTAGACGCCTCTATTTGATCTTTCAAAGATTTTTTTGGCAAGGAAGGATCATCTTTAAATTGACCGAACAAATTAACGTACGACGCAAAATTAGGTTCGGGATACCAAAGTTCGGTTAATGATTTATTATGTGGGATGCCCATGTTGTAAGAAAGGGTGAAAAGAAAGATGGTTTGTGGTGGTGCAAGGATCTATTTGCGGCCAAAATTTTTGCAAGTTTTTATAAAAAAAATTGTCCTTTTTATTTTTATTCTTTTTCTCTTTATTAGGAAAAATTTGTTACAAAAAGATTTTCAACACTAGATATGCAACAGCAAAATATTACTTACAATCTAATTTTATATCAAGCGGGGCCCAAAAATCCTGCACAAGACTGTTATATGGAAGGGGAGAGATTTTTCAAGCGCGCAAAATTCTGCAGGCAATTCACAGAAAATATCTCAAAATTTACAGAGGAAAAATAACAGGGAGCTTACAGTGCAAATTCCATCAACTGAAGACACCAAATGGCCGGGTTTCCGCGGTTAGAATAGGTATTGTGCGGCGGATCCGCGGTGAAAAAGCCGGCTCGGGTCCCCAGAAAAATTTTGGTGCGACGACTCGACAAGACGGCCGCGGTTCCGCGGCCTAAGGTGGGTTTTGGCCGCGAAATCGCGGCGTGTTGGGGGATTTGTGTCTCCAAAATTTTTGTGCTCTTCTGTTTTTTAAAATCCCTTCTGTTCCGATATCTCGTTTTCTGTTTCACTTTCTGAAAATCTCCAGATCCGAATTTGTATATCCTGCAAAAATTCAATCACAAAGTATCCCTTCCAAAAATAACAAATTATATATATTTTTATATTTTTTTGATTTTTCAGATTTTTATGATTTTTTTTTAATTTTATGATTAACCCGAAATCGCGAAAAGGAAAGTTCTACGCCATCTCCGGCAACGACGCCATTTAATTCGTGTGTCAAAAACTATTTCTAAACCGCAATCAAGAACGGCGTCGCATGAAGCTAGCCGATGAGTACGGGTCGGTCCACAGGGATTTTGTGAATTTCCGATTCGTTCTTACGAGTTAATTCCGAAGGGTGTTCGGTTGATTATTAAATCTAAAAATCTAATTAACCTAGGGTAATTATCTAGATCTATTCTTGCTAGGGTTAGGTTTAGAGATGGTTTGGAAATGCAATTAAATCTCAACGCTTTCTATACCCGAATGAAGATTTATGAGGAGTTATGGTAATTATCAATAAAGGGGATTAAATCCATTCGGGAAGGTGTTTCTTCCTCTAGGTTCTTGTCCTTCCTTTAGAGATCCTTACCCTAACCTCCATGGAAAACACGTGCAACCGGGCCTTTACACTACGGTGTCATCGTTACCTCGAGGGGTAGGATGCCGTAGGGCGCGGTGTGTGCGTGTATGCATGGAGTCCTATTGTAAATATTTGGTGGGTAAGAAAGGGATGAGAGATCTCATCTCTCAAAATCCTTCCTCAAAGCTAAACCCTAAACAAGTTCCTAGGGCATGAAATTAAATCTACCTAGGGCAAAGAATTAAAATCTACACTAGGGCGAGAAATTAAATCTACTTACAGATGCATCCCTCCAATCATCCATGCAGGGTTGTCAGATCTGAATTTCTGAATGGAAAGGAAACACCGATGCTCTCCAAAAAGAGATCTGAAATTTATTATTAAAAGGAGGCATAAGGAAAATACAATGTTTTGGGTTCCTATTTATAGAGAATAGGAAACCCTAGGGTTACATTTTGATCCGCATGTCTAAAATTACAAATATAACCCTAAGTTTGACTATTCAGCGCCGCCAAACATTTGGTGGAATTTATTTCCTCTGATCGCCCTATACTGCCGCGGAACCGCGGCCAAATAATGGAATTGGGCTCTTTAAATTCCTGGTCTGGTTCATTTCATTTTGGGCTTCATTTTTATTCAGGTCTTTTCTGCATTTGGCTTTTGTGTTTTTCCAGATCTTCCAGTGAATTCTTGCAGTGGACTTTAACCGTGGCTTCGCGATCTTGGACCTTGCATTGCCTTAATTTTATCTTTGATGTGGGCTTGATCAAGAGTCTTCTGTTTGTTGGTCGAAGTCCACTTTTGCATCATCTTTACATCGTTTTCACTGTATTTTGTCCCAGAACCTGTAACCTGTAACATGTAGCAGACATGCGTCAAAAGCACCCGTTTATTTATAAAAAGAATAAGAATGGGGAATATAATAATGCAATATTATGGTGTGAACAGCAGTGGGAACGGGAATTGCATCATGGTTGATGATGGCCCAACTAGGTTCAGGCAGGCCATCACGAGTGGCAACTCTGTGTAAAGGCTGGATGCTATGTGATCAAAGATGGAATCCATGTACACCAACAAAGTATGACTTTGCATTTTGCACCTGAAGGGGTAAAACCCATTGGGAGCAAATGGATCTTGAGAAGATTCTTGGTGTAGATGGAAAAGTTGAGACTTTCAAACTATGCTTAAGTCTATCAGGATCAATGCAAGCATCGCGGAGTTGGAACATCTGTTTTGATGTGACAGTCAAAGAGTTTGACTTCATCAAAATGGTAGATGAACCTTGTATATACAAGAAGGTTGTAGAGAGTAAGGTTGTCTTCCAAGTATTGTACGTAGATAACATACTCTTGATAGGAAATGGTTTCATATGCTACACTCTGTCAAGCTCTTCTTATCACAGGGATTCTCAATAAAAAGATCTGGATGATACCTACTACATCTTGTGCATTATGATCTATGGTGATAGATCTAAAGTGGATGTTGGGAGTGTCCCAAATCCAGGTACATAAACACCATACTAAAGGGGTTTAGTATGGATGATTCTAAGCGTGGTGGTTCGCCCACTTACTCATGGATCACTCTCTCCAAAAAGATGTCTCCCAAGACTGATTTGGAGAGAGCTCGCGTGCAAGGGATACCCTATACTTCGGCAGTGGGCTCTATCATGTATGCGATGTTATGTACCAGACCAGATGTAGCTGACTCACTAGGTGTAGTGATCAGGAATCAATCGAATATTGGGAGAATCATTGGATAGCTGTGGATGACATTCTTAAGTACTTGAGAAACACTAAATGAATGTTCTTGGTTTGAGCTTCCAGAGTGATAAGGTCGACTGAGAGTCAGTCACAGGCATTGTCTTTAACCTCAGTGGAGGGACGGTATGTTGGAAGAGTTCTAAGTTAGATACCGTGACATACAAGACGATAAAGGCTGAATACATTGCTACCATTGATGCTTCCAAAGTGGCTGTCTCGACATTTCTTGTTCATGAGATGAACAAGGTTCCTACCATTGAGCGTCCGATAACTGTTATTGTGACAACAATGGAGTTGTGGTTTTGGCCTAGGAACGCAGTTCCTATCAGCGTTCCAGACATATTATGAGGCAAGTATCACCTGATCAGGGAGATGGTCGATCTCCCAGGGATCGAGGTCAGGAGAGTAGACACGAAGGATAACACAACGGATCCACTCACAAAGGCCTTACCCCTAGAGAGACTTCTATGTGATGGTTGAGTATGAGATACTACAACCACTGCTAAATCTGTTGAGTATGAGATACTGCAACAAATGGTCTTAGTGCAAGTGGGAGATTGTTAGTTATATGTATGCCCTAGAGGCCATTACTGTACATGTGATGTATATTGCAGTGGATGCTTGGACATATATAGGGAGGACTTTCTTGCTCGACATGATATTATGCTATCTGGTTGCACTTTATCTTAACATGTACACTTATTGTCTCTCTATTATATGTTGATAAAACCCTTAGGATGAGTACTTGACTACCAGGATTATGATGCAGATCATACTAGTGGGGATAGGGTAGTCGGTAAGTACATCCTTCAAACGTTCCTAGTCGTGGGAGTATCGAGACAGGGCATCGATACTCCAGAGTAGACTAGCGTATACGCTTCTCGACCCATATGATGGGCGATGGATGATCCCATATCCATTGGTGTTTGACTTCAGAGAAGGTATACGGGTGCTCAGTGGAGAGTGGGTACACTGAACGGACTCGCCGAGAACTCCTAGATGGTATTATACCTATCGTCGGATAGCAGTTCTCTGGTGACACTAGTACATGTTAGTCTGTAGACCCGAGATCGTCATAGAGTCTTGTGTGATTCCCACCGTGCTTTGATTTCCACCATACCACGGTCAATAGATCGTGCAAAAAGGTGGTTTTTGGGTACAGTCCCGAGTCACATGGAGGCAATGAGCGATAGGAGGGGTTTCGTCTCTCCCGGTATTGGGAGTTGATGTTGCGCTATGCTCGATTGGCCATAACAGGAAATCCCTGGCTAGGGTTGCTGAGATTTACTGGTAAGAGTTATCAGTAGTTTCTCGAACCGTTATGGACCTTGCATCAGCATGACTTATCAGGCTATTGGGGTCTGACGTTATACCACCCCCAGGCTGTGATATGCGACATATCAGACGAAGAGACCGGACTGTACGGTAGTGTTACTGATTGGATTCGCAGGAGTACGAGCAGGCTTGCTTGTTGATCTTCTGATTGCTCAATATCCGGGTGGCCGTTACGTTTAGCAGACCGCTTGCTGCTTGTGGGTGTTTGATAGGATCATCATCTACTGCCAGCGTATTGACGAGTCTTTAGAGTCCTACATAGAGGTTTCCTGGTTCATGCGAAACGGAATAAGAGCACATATGTGATATGTGCGGGACCGAGATTAATGCGTGTATGTGATACTGCATTCTATTCTCGCGATATGTGATTGTAGGGTGTTTTTTGTCACCCCATTGAGATGGGAATGCGTGCGCGCTTGTTAGGCGCATTACAGATTCCTCCTGCATAGGGTAAGTTGGGGTTTATTGATTATGGGGATCCGAATCTCCGACAGCCGCGGACTAAGCTGTCGTTAATCACCCCTCGGCTGGAGCGAGAGAATCTCCGATTGACGGGTCAAACTGGACATGCGAACTCAATGCGATGCGTTGGTGTTTTTTTTTGTTTTGTTCCATTTATTAAAAAAAGGGATATATGTATTTTTCTATATATATATATATATATATATATATATACATATATATATATATATAAACAAAAATAAATAAGTAGATAAATATTTAGAGAAACGTTTTTTTAATTTTAATTTATTATATTTTTTTAATTTTAAAATATAAAATTTAATTTATTTATTTATTTAATTTTATTTTTTTAAATAAAAAAAGATTAAAATAAAAAAAGAAGAAGAAGAAAAAAAAGATTTAAAAAACAGGACGGGGGGGGGGGGGGGGGGGGGAGAACCTGCTCCCATTTAATGGGAGCCTCTCCACACATGCACATGCTAGCATGTGAGGGTCACATGCAAGCGTGCGACTAGCATGTGAGGGCATGTGGGGGTCACATGCACATGCTAGCATGTGAGGGAGGGGGCCAAAAGGGCTCCCATTAAATGAAAGTCTTTCCCCTGACGTGCTAGCATATGATGGAGGCAATAAGGGCTCTAAGAAAAAATGATTTTTTTTTACATGGAGTTCAACTAAAAAAGATTTTTTTTTATGGAGTTAAACTCCAAAAGAATTTTAAATATGGAGTTCAACTCCAAAAAGATTTTAAATGGAGTTTTAACTCCAAAAAGATTTTTATTGTGGAGTTAAACTCAAAAAAGAGTTTTAAATGGAGTTCAACTCCAAAAAAGATTTTTATTGTGGAGTTGAACTCCGAAAGAATTTTAAATGTGGAGTTAAACTCCGAAAGAATTTTATATAGAGTTAAACTCCTAAAAAGATTTAATGTGGAGTTAAACTCCCCAAAAAAAGATTTTACTGTGGAGTTAAACTCAAAAAGAATTTTTGTAGTGGAGTTAAACTCCAAAATAATTTTATTTGTGGAGTTAAACTCCGAAAGAACCTGGGCTTCCATTTAATGGGAGCCTCTCCATACATGCACATGCTAGCATGTGAGGGTCACATGCAAGCATGTGACTAGCATGTGAGGGCATGTGGGGGTCACATGCTAGCATGTGAGGGTCACATGCACATGCTAGCATGTGAGGGAGGGGGCCAAAAGGGCTCCCATTAAATAAGAGTCTTTCCCCTGACGTGCTAGCATGTGATGGGGGCAATAAGGGCTCTGAGAAAAAATGATTTTTTTTTTACATGGAGTTCAACTCCAAAAGATTTTTTTTATGGAGTTAAACTCCAAAAGAATTTTAAATATGGAGTTCAACTCCAAAAAGATTTTAAATGGAGTTTTAACTCCAAAAAGATTTTTATTGTGGAGTTAAACTCCAAAAAGAGTTTTAAATGGAGTTCAACTCCAAAAAAGATTTTTATTGTGGAGTTGAACTCCGAAAGAATTTTAAATGTGGAGTTAAACTCCGAAAGAATTTTATATGGAGTTAAACTCTTAAAAAGATTTAATGTGGAGTTAAACTCCCCAAAAAAAGATTTTTACTGTGGAGTTAAACTCAAAAAGAATTTTTGTAGTGGAGTTAAACTCCAAAATAATTTTATTTGTGGAGTTAAACTCCAAAACATTTTCTCCTTTCTCTTTTGAAAAGAAACCAAAAATGGGTTCTCTTGAAACTCCAAAATCTAGATCTTGGATGATAAAAAAAAAGATCCTTTTTCTTCTCTTGATGGAGTCTTGGAAGGTGGGTTTATGGTAAAACTTTGTTTAGTTTTAAAAAAAGAGAGAGCTAAGCTCTTGATTTATTTGGAAAATGAAAAGGAAGAGGAAGAACTTGAAAAAGAGAGAGTGGATGCACAAACCCTAGTTTTTTGAGGGAATGAAAAGTGTATGCTTTATTCATCATCATGTTGCCTTATATAGGCTTACACATTTACATATAGCCCCTTGAGATTTACAAAATGGCATTTTGCCCATCCCATGCCTCATGTGCTTATTTCTTTTTGTACATAAGCCATGGTCTTTACAAAAATTTGGCTTTATGCCCATTCATGCATAAAAAATTACATTAAAATTATTTATTACATGATTTTTATTTTGGCATGGAGGAGGCTGGCCGCGGGCTCGACTTGGGCATGGGCCCGCTTGACCTGGGCTTGGGCCAACCTGGCTCGGGGTTGACCTTGACTTTGACTTGGTCAACCGGGATGCAAATTTTGACCCCAACAGTGATATCGGTCGGTTATATGAGATATAGACAGGTTATCGGATCAAGTGTTGATTCGATAAATTGTTACATTTGATATTAGTCGATTATATGTGATATAGCCGGATTATTAAATCAAGTGTTGATTTAATAATTTAATGTAGAATTATATATTTGATATATTAAATTACATTAACTAATATTAGCTCACTTAACCATTTCTTTTTCTCACTTTTGCATACATGATATATATGTGATATATATATATATATATATATATATATATATATATTAATGTATCATGCTAGGTTACATATACAACTTGTGTGTATGAGACTTATACCATGCTAGGGTTAAAGTTAGGGTTCATAATTATATTTAAGCAAATTCAAAATTGTGGTGTTTTTGTCATGGTTCAAAACTTGTAGAAACCTGTAGCTTTCATTGACTTAGTCCACTTGTTTGTCTAGCTTAAGTTATTTGTTAACCCAACCCTTAATCTTTAGCCTTGGTTTATTCTCTACAAGGGTTTGGCATGACATATACCATCCATGGTTGCATTTCTAACCTCATGAGATATTTTCTATTCATCACTTTCATTTCATCTTCTTCTTGCACTTTGAAGCTCTCTTGATTTTCATGAAGTGATGAAACCTTGTGAGAAAAATAAAACTAAAGCGAGCCCACTTTCTACTCATCATCCTCTACTATTAGCTATTTAGTTTAAGGTGTTTGCTTCACTAATTTCACCATTAGTGAAGAGATAGCCTGAGCTCGAGTCTCCTCGACGTAGATAATTTTCGGCCTCGAAGACATTGAGCAAGCTTGTTCGTTTCTTCATGTGAACCCTTACTAGAGTCCGGATCTTCACAACTTGCAGCGAAGGGACTACGACATGGAGCTTTAGAAGTGAAGGGCCGGTCTACAAAGTTTGTATTCCCCCATTCACTTAGATGTAAAGTGTTTACATTTAGTTTCGTCGCATTTTCTAGTAACGATTCTAGGGTTAGGGTTAGCTAATACGACAATTTTTAAGAAATGGTATGGACGATGCCTCCCGAAACCTTGCTGCCGTGCTAGGAAACTCTACACTTGTCAGTTTTTGTGTTGTGCACCGCCGAACTGAATCTAACTTGTTTCTGCTTCCCAAAAATGCAACGCTCACTGAACTCCATCTTTGATGTACTTTGACCACAAAGTAAACCCTGCTTCGATAACCCGACCTTACTTTTCTCACTCATATGCTTGAGCCTCATGTACGATAATCTGGTAACATCTGAATCTGATATAGAATTAGATGATGAAACTGCCGCCGACCCGGTAGTTATCGAACCCTGCAACACATATAAGGACCCAATTTTCAAGTCCTTCATAACGACGAGTGCACTTTTGGTTACTTTCAAAACTCCACCTACAGCAGAGAACTTATAACCCTTAACGTCGAGTGTACCCAATAAGATAGGATTCTTCTTGAAGTCAGGTGAACTTATAACCCTTAACGTCGAGTGAACTTATAAAGCCTAACTTCCGCTAATGTTCTCAATGCAATCAAATATCTTGATTTGGATTGTCCTCTTGCCAATAGATCGATTGTTAGATTTACCTAGCACCTCATGAAGGGTTTGGAAGCATCACATGTGTCAAAATCAAATTTTTAAGGTGCTAAGTGAACATACAAAGAATCATCACTAGAAATTTAGGGTTTCTAAACATACACATCATCACAAGTAGATAAAGCTAGGGTTTTGAGAGTACAACCTTTGTAGCTCCCTACGCTAGACTCCTTGGCTACTTGAGGGTTGGAAAAAGTCCGCTTGAGAACCTCTAGGTCCACGATGATCCACCCGGAGTTCTCTTTGTCCAAGCTTGAAAACTTCACAAGATCAAGAGAAGAAATGGAAGCTAACACTCTCCACTAATGGGCAAGACTAGTGTAGAATGGTGTCGTGGTTGGTTTTCTCACTTCAAAATCCTAACTTGCTAAGTATTTTGCTCACTTGAGAAATCTAGAAAGCAAAAGAGAGGAGGAAGAAGATGATGGCTCTAGAAAACTCAAGAGAATGATAATCTCATATGAAAAATAGAAAATATAAGTATATATATTTTCTACTCTTCATCTCAAACCATGGTTACATAATAAAGATATTATTGTACTTGAGTTAAAAGGCAAAAAGAAGATTAACTCATGGTTAAAAAGTGGGTGAACAAAGGTTAGTTCAAAGAAGAGTGTAGAAGATAACCATGTATTAACCTTTTTCTTTTCTTTTGTTTTAAAACAAATACAAATATATATCCATATATAATCATAAGGTGTGAGTCTTATATTGCCACCATCTTCTATATATAGAACCATGATAGAAAGATGTATGCATGTATGTGTGCATGCACGTCCATATGTGCATGAACAAGAATGAATGCATACATGCATGCATACACCCAAAAAGTCAAGAAAGGATTTCTAGTGAGAAACTAATGGTCAAATGATAAATCAACACTTGATTTAGCAATCCGGTCATATCACATACGACCCGACCAAAAGCAAGCCGCTCGATTAATATACGGTATCTCATACGCGCATTTTAACCGGGTCCACGCGCATATCGCATATGCGCACCACAACTTTTCGCCTGGACTAGGTAACTCCATTGTGGGACTCTAAGACTCGTCAATACGCCGGCAGTGGGTGATGATCACATCAAGCACCCCCAAGCCACAAGCGGTCAGCTAAACGTAACGGCCACCCGGGTATTGATCGATCAGAAGAAAAACAAGCAAACCTGCTACAACTCCCGTCGAGCCAACCGGCAACACTATCGTACAGTCCGGTCTCTTTGTCAGATATGCTGCATATCAAGTCTAGGGATGGTAACATCGACCCCAATAACTCAATAAGTCGTGCCGATGAATGGTCTATAACAGATCGAGAAACTACCGATAACACTTATCAGTAAATCTCAACATCCCTGGACAGGGACTTACTGATATAGCCAATCGAGCACAGCACAGCATCAACTCCCAATACCGGGAGAGACGAAACCCCTCCTATCGCTCATCGCCTTCGTGTGTCTCGGGACTGTACCCAACGGCCACCTGTTTGCACGACTCAGTAGAGCCGTAGTAGGGTGGTAATCAAAGTACAGTGGGAGAACACACAAGACTCTATGGCGATCTCGGGTCTACAGACTAACCTGCACCAGTGTCACCTGAGAACTGCTATCCGACGATAGATATAATTCCATATAGGAGTTCTCGGTGAGTCCGTCCAGTGTACCCAGTAATCACTGAGCACCCGTATACGATCTCGATGTCAAACATCGATGAATGTGGGAACATCCATCGCCCATCATAGGGGTCAAGTATCATATACGCTAGTCTACTCTGGTATACCGATGCCCTGTCTCGATACACCTACGACTAGGGACATTTCAGGATATGCTTATAAACTACAGATGTCCCACTAGTATGATCTCCATCATAATCACAGTAGTCAAGCCTATATCCTCAGGGCTTTATCAACATGTATGAATGAATAAAAGCATGATGAAATCAACATGTCAGATAAAGAAGAACCAGATAGCATACTATCATGTCGAGCAAGAATGTACACTGAATATATATATATATATATACATGTATGAATACATCCACTATCATATAATGGCCTCTAGGGCATACATATATCCAACAATCTCCCACTTGCTCTAAGGCCAGTTATTTGCGTATCTCATACCCAACATCTCAAAAATTCGCTCATGCTGCGGCTGAGGGAGGGCCTTGGTGAGTGGATCCGCGGCGTTATTCTTTGTGTCCACTCTCCTAATCTCGATCTCGCGGCGATCTACAATCTCCCGGATCAAATGAAAGCGCCTCAGGATGTTTCTGGACCGCTGATGGGACCTGGGCTCCTTGGCTAACGCCATAGCCCCAATATTATCACAATACAATGGTATTCGATCAATAATGGTTGGAACTACTCCTAGATCCGAGACGAACTTCCTTATCCAGACGGCTTCCTTGGCGGCATCTTTCGCAGCAATGTACTCAGCTTCCATCGTAGAGTCTGCAACGGTATCCTGTTTGAAACTCTTCCAACTTACCGCCCCTCCATTGAGGATAAATGCAAACCCAGAGGTAGATTTGCTGTCATCCTTATCGCTCTGGAAGCTCGAATCGGTAAAGGCCTCCATCTGGAGATCTCCATTACCATACACCAAGAACAATTCTTTAGTCCTTCGTAAGTACTTAAGAATGTTTTTCACAGCTATCCAGTGATTCTCCCCTGGGTTGGATTGATACCTGCTTACAACACTAAGTGCATAAGCTACATCTGTGCGTGTACATAACATCGCATACATTATAGATCCTACTGCTGAAGCATAGGGTATAATGCTCATGCGAGCTCTCTCTTCATCGGTCTTCGGGCAAGAGTCCTTGGAGAGAGTGACCCCATGGCAAGCGGGTCAGGCACCCTGCTTGGAGTCTTCCATACTAAACCTTTTTAGGATGGTGTTGATGTACCTGGTTTGGGACAATCCCAATAACCTCTTGGATCTATCCCTATAGATCCTAATGCCCAGAATGTATGTGGCATCACCCAGGTCCTTCATGGAGAACCTTAGTGATAAGAAAGATTTGACCGACTGTAGCATAAGAATGTCATTTCCTATCAGAAGAATGCCATCCACGTACAATACGAGGAATGCGACAGCTCTTCCTACAGCCTTCTTATAAACACAAGGTTCATCTGGATTTTTGATGAAATCAAACTCTTTGATGACATCATCGAAACAGATGTTCCAACTCCGTGATGCATGCTTTAACCCATATATGGATTTAAGCAATCTACATGCTTTCCCGCTGCTCCCACTGTCAATGAAGCCCTCCGGCTGGTCCATATAAACGCATTCTTCTAAATCCCCATTTAGAAATGCCGTTTTAACGTCCATCCGCCAGATTTCATAGTCGTAGTGAGCAGCAATAGCAAGTAGGATCCGAATGGATTTAAGCATGGCTACGGACGAAAAAGTCTCGTCATAGTCCAAATCTGGTCTTTGACGAAAACCCTTTGCCACAAGTCTTGCCTTATAGGTCTCTACCTGCCCATCTACACCAATCTTTCTTTTAAAGATCCATTTGCACCCCACAGGCTTTACCCCAGGGGGTACATCGTCCAAAGTCCATACTTTGTTAGTGTACATAGACTCCATTTCGGATCTCATGGCATCCAGCCACTTCACAGAGTCTCCACTCGTGATAGCTTGCTGAAAACTGGTAGGATCATCATCTTCCATGATGCAGTCTTCTCCGTCACCATCAATAAGGAAACCGTAGTACATCTCCGGTGGGCGAGAAGTCCTACCAGACCTACGAAGTGGCCGAGGTTCCTCAATTTCTATTGCAATAGCCGGTTCAACCAAGTCGTCATTTGTAGTTTGTGTCTCTAGAACCTCTTCTAGATCCACCACATTGCCATCATCTTTATCTGTGAAAAACTCTTTTTCTAAGAATGTGGCATAGTGAGAAACAAATACTTTTTGTTTCTCCTTGTGGTAGAATAGATATCCATAAGAATTCTTTGGATATCCCACAAAGTTACACATGACCGACCGTGTCTCGAGTTTGTCCGGATTCTGGTTTTTAACATAGGCCGGGCAACCCCAAATCTTAATTCTCTTAAAAGATGGTCTCTTCCCATGCCATATCTCATATGGCGTGGTAGACACGGTTTTTGTTGGGACCCTGTTCAGTAGAAACGCTGCAGTCTCTAATGCATGCCCCCAGAATGAGACAGGTAACTCAGCATCACTCATCATGGAACGGATCGTATCTAATAGGGTCCTATTACGTCGTTCTGACACATCGTTGTGCTGTGGTGTGTAAGGAGGAGTGAGCTGAGAGAGAATCCCATTCTCTTTTAGGAAGTTTGCAAATTCTGTACTGAGATACTCTTCACCTCGATCTGATCGAAGCATCTTGATACTCTAGCCGGTTTGTTTTTCTACTTCTTGTTTATATTCAGTGAATTTCTCGAAAGCTTCGGATTTGTGCTTTAATAAAAATACATGACCGAATCTTGAGAAATCGTCAGTGAAAGTAATGAAGTATGAAAAACCGCCTCTACCTGTTGGGGTAAAAATTTACATCCCCGTTGACCGAGTCAAAGTCAAGGTCAACCCCAAGTCAGGTGGGCCCAAGCCCAGGTCAAGCGGGCCCATGCCCAAGTCGAGCCCACGACCAGCCTCCTCCATGCTAAAATATAGATCATGTAATAAATAATTTTTATGTAATTTTTTATACATGAATGTATGCAAAATGGGCATAAAGCCAATATTTTGTAAGCCCGTGGCTTATGTGCAAAAAATGAAATGGCACATGAGCCATGGGATAGGCAAAATGCCATTTTTGTAAAGCCCAAGAGGCTATATGTAAACATGTAAGCCTATAAAAGGCAACATGATGATGAATAAAAGAGGACAACCTATTCCATCCCCTCAAAAAACCTAGGGTTCTTTGTGCCTCCTGCTTCTTCTCCAAGGTTCTAAACCTTCTCATTTCTTTCGAATTAAATCAAGAGTTTTACTCTTTCTTTTCCAAAACTAAGTGGTTTTCCACCACAAAACCCACAAAGGGGAATTCAGATCTCCCATCAGATCTCAAAAAGGAGTGATTTTTAAAATCTCCTACTTCTTGATCTTCAAGATCCGGCCAAACAACAGGAGGAAGAAGAAGAACCCCCTTTATCAGCTTCAAAACATCATAGGAGTTTAACTCCATACATATATACATAATAAATATTTCATTTCTGAAGCACAGCTTCTGTTTCTTAGGCTAAAAGCCTCTTGTCCTCTCCAGCGCGCAGCGCAAGTGCGCAAAGCGCCCGCGTGCCGACACGTGGCGCGCGCGCTTGCGCACCTGCGCGCTTGCGCAAGTGCGCAAAGCGCCCGCGTGCCGACACGTGGCGCGCGCGCGCTCCAACGCGCATTGCGCAAAGCTTCCGCGTGCCGACACGTGGCGCGCGCGCTTGCGCACCTGCGCACAACGCGCATTGCGCAAAGCGCCCGCGTGCCGACACGTGGCGCGCGCGCGCTTGCGCACCTGCGCGCAGCGCTCTTGCGCAAAGCGCCCACGTACCGACACGTGGCGCGCGCGCTTGCGCACCTGCGCGCAGCGCTCATTGCGCAAAGCGCCCACGTGCCGACACGTGGCGCGCTTGCGTCTGAGCGCACAGCACCTAAGCGCACAGCGCTCAAGGCGCTGGCCCCCACGCATCCTTCGGATGCCTTTTCCCCTTTATTCATATATATATGTATATATATACATTTGTATATATATACATTTGTATACAAATATACACATACACATACTCCGCAACATTCTCCCCCTCAAAAAAATTTTCGGGCCGGGGCGCTGCCCCGAACCCCGCAAGGGGGCTGCTAGCCCCCTTGACCCCCAGCCCGCTATCCGGGTAGCGGGACCCCCGTAAAAACTCTACGTGGTTCCCGATATATCCAAAACCCCCCCTTCAGAACAAAACACACGGACACCGCCCATTGAGTTCGCATGACCAGTTTAACCCGTTAATCGGAGGTTCCCTCGCCCCAAAG
This sequence comes from Agapanthus africanus, assembly GCA_030015575.1. Classification (NCBI taxonomy): domain Eukaryota; kingdom Viridiplantae; phylum Streptophyta; class Magnoliopsida; order Asparagales; family Amaryllidaceae; genus Agapanthus; species Agapanthus africanus. The sequence goes on from CM057351.1 coordinate 10,756,112, forward strand.
GCGAGGGGTAATTAACGGCAGCTTAGTCCGCGGCTGCCGGAGATTCGGATCCCCACAATCATTAAACCCCGGCCTACCCTAGGCAGGGGGAATCTGTAGTACGCCTGACAAGCGCGCGCGTATTCCCATCTCAACGGGGTGACGAAAAACACCCTACAGATTCTGGCACGCCCGGTGGGACCAATCTCCCCTCCCATATTTCGGGTTAAGCGTTCTTGCGAACTCAATCAATATACATACCTGTATTTATACTAAAAATAATGTTTTTTTCATGCAGATTTTCAAGCAATCACCTTCCGACGATGTCTCCGATGATGAACTCAGCTCTCAGCACGGCTCCCGTCTCCTACACGATGAGGATAGACTCTAAGACGGTCCTCCCGGCCAGTCTCGGGCGACAATGGGAGGAGCCGCTGCTACCATTCGGCTCTATTATGTTCATGCCAGTTGGCGCCATCCCAGCTCCTCAAGCCCCGGTGGCAGACAAACCGGTCTCGAAAGGCAGAAGACCAAATGTGGTGATCTCAAGGGCGCCCCAACCCAAACGCAAGTCGGTGTCTGAACGAATTCCCTTGGCCCCAGCTGGGGGCAAGGCCATCAACACCAATAAAGCTACAACACATCCTGAGAAAGCTCCAGCGGTGCCCTTGACCACTGCTCGATCGGGTGTCTTCTCTAAGCTCCCCTATGATCAACTCACAATGGCTTCCCGGGTAGCAGATGCCCGCCAAGCCTTCAAAATTGAGAAGCTGAGGGAGAAAAGGCTCAGATATAGAGCCAACAAAAGGGCTAGGGCTACTGCCAGGCTAAACCTCATGAGGTTCGAAGAACAGGGTTACCCCGCCAAAGATGAGGGGATGGCTGAATGTGTTATCCACACTGTCTACACGGTGGGCACGCGCAGCAAGAGCAAGGACGGGGCTACCACATCTCAAACCCAATCTGGCTTGAATGTGGTGGCCGCTTCCCAAGAACAGCCGCATCCGCTGGATGATGAAAACCCTCTCGATGAGGCTGATAGGCAGATAGAGCCCTCAATTCATGAGGAGTCAGGCTCGGAAAGTGAAGATGAGCCAACTTTCCGTCCTAAGACCACAGAGCAGCAACTTCTCCAAGAGCTCCGAAAACAGCTCAGAAGCAAAGATAAGGAGATGGCCAAGCTCTACTCAAAGATCGACGACTTGACAAATGTCGTCTTACGGCTTACGGCCCAACTTTCCTCTCAGCCGCCCAATCAAGCACAGGGCTCAGCTCATGAACCGGGAAACGGTGTCCCAAAGCAACCGACGCCTATTCCCTCAAATCCAAAAGTGGGCGAACTATATGAAAATCAGCCGCATCCTATCTCGGGAAATGTCTTGGCTACCGATGACAGTAGCCCGCTAACTCAAGATCAAATCATGGATTTGGTTGCCAGTAAAGTCAAAACATTGGTGGCCGAAGCCGAAGCGCAAAAAGATATCAGCAGTAGTGGGAGACCATATCCTGCTCAGTATGATCTGGTGGAATTCCCTAGCGGCTATGTCATCCCCAAATTCGGAAGATTCGATGGGACGGGAAACGCGAATCAGCACATCGCCCACTTCAAAGCCTTATGCGGGAATACTGGGGGCAATGATGCGCTTCTCCTCCGCCAGTTCGTCAATAGCCTGACCGATGTTGCTTTCGACTGGTACGCGAGCGTACCGGATGGCTCCGTCATAACTTTTGTCCAAATGGAATCTTTGTTTCGACAAAGATTCATGAGCGTCAGTGATAAGATCACCATTGCCGAGCTCGTAAGGACCAAGCCCAAGAGCGACGAAAGCAACACGGATTTTATAACCCGATGGCGTAATCTCTCCGTCAAATACGAACCGCCGATAGAGCAGGACCAGTCTGTCAGTCTCCTTATCGGAAATCTCAACAACTGGATGGCCCCGTTTCTATGTACCGCGGGTCTCAAAACATTCCAAGAGCTGACCAAAAAGGTCCAAACATTGGAACGCTCAAAGCCCGAGTCTGCTCAGGATCTTCAGTTCACAAGCAGACCGAAACCTTGGAGGGACGACAACCGAAAAGGTGGAAGTTCTAACATCACCGATTCTCCAAATAAGCAGAGAACGGGCGGAGCAAAAACTGACCAGTCTCGAGAGCCAACTTTGGAGGAAAGAAGAAATAAGGTCTACTCATTCCGAAGGGACAAGGTCCACAAAATTTTTAAAGATGCTTTGAAGAATGGCCTGCGGCTACCGGAACCGAAAAGGCTAAGTGAAGCGAACAAGACTAATCATCCCAACTTTTGCCCATACCACCGAGTGCTGGGGCACACTATTGAAGACTGTTGCATTTTCAAGGATTGGGTCGAGAAACAATACAAGGCGGGAGAAATATCATTGTCCCCTGGCGTGTTAACAAACAATCAAGCTGCGACCGCCAATTTCATACACACGGAGACCGAAGTCCATCAGGGACCTGATTCTCTCAAACACCCACCTTTCTCTGGGAACAATCGACCTCTAAGTCGTTAAACTGGGAATGTAAAAAAAAATGTAAATAAAAAAAAAGTGGAAATAAAAGAAAAATAAAGAAAAGCCGAAATGATGGGGCAACTCGCAATAAAAATCAGCGAGTAAAAATAAAAATGAAAATAAAGCCGAAATGATGGGGCAACCGCGAATAAATAGCTGAAATGATAGGGCAATCGCGACCTTCGCGATAAGAAAAGCTGAAATGATAGAGCAATCGCGGCAAAAAAAAAAAACAGCAAAAACAAAAAAAAGCGGCGAATGATGAGTCGCTCCTGGTACCATATTCCAGTGCAGTGATGCAGACGCCAAACAAAAATCCAATTTCCCAAAATTCTTTCAGCCCTACGGCCAGTCCCCAAATTGACTACCGTATACAATCCACGGGCTCAAATAATTCTCAGCATACCCATGCCCCACCGCAACCACCAGTTACGCGGCTGGTCTCCGCCTTTGGAATTATGCTTCATTGGAAAGACCCACTCATGTGTCCTCAAGATGCATGAGGAGAACAAACCTTCGTGAGATCCTTACGACTCACCAAGGAAAAACACACTTAGGAGTCCTCACGACTCTTAAGGAGAAAATACACCTGCGGGATCCTTACGACTCGTAGGGAGAAAATGCTTCTATGGGACCCTCACGGCCCATAAGATTGAAAAGTCTTAGGTGATAGGGATCCAAACCTGTCTCCTAAGCCATCGCTCCCCAATCCCCAAGTGGCGAATGATGAGTCGCTCCTGGTACCATATTCCAGTGTAGCGATGCAGACGCCAACCAAATTCCAAATCTCATACCAACGGCGAATGATGAGTCGCTCCTGGTACCATATTCCAGTGCAGCGATGCAGACGCCAACAAAGTCCTGAAATGTTTCTGGCCCTACGGTCTGGATCATACATCCTGCAAAACCGTATACAATCCACGGGCGTAAAACAATCCCAATCTCTCCCAAGTCCTCCCGGGGCAAATGATGAGTTGCTCCTGGCATCATTCCAGTGCAGCAATGCTGATGCCAAACAAAAACCAAATCCAAATCCCCTCGGGGCAAATGATGAGTTGCTCCTGGCATTATTCCAGTGCAGCAATGCAGATGCCAAATAAACAAAAACCAATTCCCAAATCCCCTCGGGGCAAATGATGAGTTGCTCCTGGCATCATTCCAGTGCAGCAATGCTGATGCCAAACAAAAACCAAATCCAAATCCTCCCGGGGCACATGATGAGTTGCTCCTGGCATTATTCCAGTGCAGCAATGCTGATGCCAAACAAAAACCAAATCCAAATCCTCCCGGGGCACATGATGAGTTGCTCCTGGCATTATTCCAGTGCAGCAATGCAGATGCCAAACAAAAAAAATCCAAATCCTTCCGGGGCAAATGATGAGTTGCTCCTGGCATTATTCCAGTGCAGCAATGCAGATGCCGACAAAAAAAAAACGATTCCCAAATCCTCTCAAAGACAGATGATGATTCGCTCCTGGTACCATATTCCAGTATAGCGATGCTGATGTCAACTCAAATCAAACAAATCAAACCAACCAACTCCAACATCGACCTCTGCGTCAGACAACAGGCACTCCGTCTCGGGGAAACGTCCTACCACAGGCACTCCGTCTCGGGGATACGTCCTACAACAGGCACTCCGTCTCGGGGATACGTCCTACAACAGGCACTCCGTCTCGGGGATACGTCCTACAACAGGCACTCCGTCTCGGGGAGACGTCCTACAGCAGGCACTCCGTCTCGGGGAGACGTCCTACCGCAGGCACTCCGTCTCGGGGAAACGTCCTACCGCAGGCACTCCGTCTCGGGGATACGTCCTACAACAGGCACTCCGTCTCGGGGATACGTCCTACAACAGGCACTCCGTCTCGGGGAAACGTCCTACAACAGGCACTCCGTCTCGAGGATACGTCTTACCACAGGCACTCCGTCTCGGGGATACGTCCTACAACAGGCACTCCGTCTCGGGGATACGTCCTACCACAGGCACTCCGTCTCGGGGATACGTCCTACCACAGGCACTCCGTCTCGGGGATACGTCCTACAGCAGGCACTCCGTCTCGGGGAAAACGTCCTACCACAGGCACTCCGTCTCGAGGATACGTCCTACCACAGGCACTCCGTCTCGGGGAAACGTCCTACCGCAGGCACTCCGTCTCGGGGATACGTCCTACAACAGGCACTCCGTCTCGGGGATACGTCCTACAACAGGCACTCCGTCTCGGGGATACGTCCTACCACAGGCACTCCGTCTCGGGGAAAAGTCGATCAGCGACACTCCGTGCCGGGGAAAAGTCAACCCGACACTCCGCGCCGGGGAAAAGTCGATCAGCGACACTCCGTGCCGGGGAAAAGTCAACCCACAACACTCCGCGCCGGGGAAAAGTCGATCAGCGACACTCCGTGCCGGGGAAAAGTCAACCCACGACACTTCGCGCCGGGGAAAGTCCATCAGCGACACTCCGTGCCGGGGAAAAGTCAACCCGACACTCCGCGCCGGGGAAAAGTCCATCAGCAACACTCCGTGCCGGGGAAAAGTCAACCCGACACTCCGCGCCGGGGAAAAGTCGATCAGCGACACTCCGTGCCGGGGAAAAGTCAACCCGACACCGCGCCAGGGAAAAGTCCATCAGCGACACTCCGTGCCTGGGAAAAGTCAACCCACGACACTTCGCGCCGGGGAAAGTCCATCAGCGACACTCCGTGCCGGGGAAAAGTCAACCCGACACTCCGCGCCGGGGAAAAGTCCATCAGCGACACTCCGTGCCGGGGAAAAGTCAACCCGACACTCCGCGCCGGGGAAAAGTCCATCAGCGACACTCCGTGCCGGGGAAAAGTCAACCCACGACACTTCGTACCGGGGACACGTCAACCAGCGACACTCTGCATCGGGGAAACGTCCAACACAGACACTCCGCATCAGGGAAACGTCAACTAGCCGATACTTCGCCTCGGGGAAACGTCAAGCAGACACTCCGTGCCGGGGGCACATCGACAACAGACACTCCACCTCGGGGAAACGTCGACCAGCGACACTCCGTGCCGGGGACACGTCTACCAAATCGCTCCGGATCTCCTACAAAGCAGGAACCAGATCGCTCCGGGCCAAGGAAACGTCTACCACGGACACTACTTCTCGGAGACGCGTTAAGCGTCGACCGTCCACGTCGTAAAAAGGGCAGTGCATCCTCAAAAGTGGGAACCAAAGCAAGTCGCCTCCACGTGAAAGAAGATCCATCAATTTCATGCACACGACCCACATATGCTGTGTGCATTTATTGATTGGGGGCACTTTGTTGGGGTAAAAATTTACACCCCCGTTGACCGAGTCAAAGTCAAGGTCAACCCCAAGTCAGGTGGGCCCAAGCCCAGGTCAAGCGGGCCCATGCCCAAGTCGAGCCCACGACCAGCCTCCTCCATGCTAAAATATAGATCATGTAATAAATAATTTTTATGTAATTTTTTATACATGAATGTATGCAAAATGGGCATAAAGCCAATATTTTGTAAGCCCGTGGCTTATGTGCAAAAAATGAAATGGCACATGAGCCATGGGATAGGCAAAATGCCATTTTTGTAAAGCCCAAGGGGCTATATGTAAACATGTAAGCCTATAAAAGGTAACATGATGATGAATAAAAGAGAACAACCTTTTCCATCCCCTCAAAAAACCTAGGGTTCTTTGTGCCTCCTGCTTCTTCTCCAAGGTTCTAAACCTTCTCATTTCTTTCGAATTAAATCAAGAGTTTTACTCTTTCTTTTCCAAAACTAAGTGGTTTTCCACCACAAAACCCACAAAGGGGAATTCAGATCTCCCATCAGATCTCAAAAAGGAGTGATTTTTAAAATCTCCTACTTCTTGATCTTCAAGATCCGGCCAAACAACAGGAGGAAGAAGAAGAACCCCCTTTATCAGCTTCAAAACATCATAGGAGTTTAACTCCATACATATATACATAATAAATATTTCATTTCTGAAGCACAGCTTCTGTTTCTTAGGCTAAAAGCCTCTTGTCCTCTCCAGCGCGCAGCGCAAGTGTGCAAAGCGCCCGCGTGCCGACACGTGGCGCGCGCGCTTGCGCACCTGCGCGCTTGCGCAAGTGCGCAAAGCGCCCGCGTGCCGACACGTGGCGCGCTGCGCGCGCTTGCGCACCTGCGCACAACGCGCATTGCGCAAAGCGCCCGCGTGCCGACACGTGGCGCGCGCCCGCTTGCGCACCTGCGCGCAGCGCTCTTGCGCAAAGCGCCCACGTACCGACACGTGGCGCGCGCGCTTGCGCACCTGCGCGCAGCGCTCATTGCGCAAAGCGCCCACGTGCCGACACGTGGCGCGCTTGCGTCTGAGCGCACAGCACCTAAGCGCACAGCGCTCAAGGCGCTGGCCCCCACGCATCCTTCGGATGCCTTTTCCCCTTTATTCATATATATATGTATATATATACATTTGTATACAAATATACACATACACATACTCCGCAACATTCTCCCCCTCAAAAAAATTTTCGGGCCGGGGCGCTGCCCCGAACCCCGCAAGGGGGCTGCTAGCCCCCTTGACCCCCAGCCCGCTATCCGGGTAGCGGGACCCCCGTAAAAACTCTGCGTGGCTCCCGATATATCCAAAACCCCCCCTTCAGAACAAAACACACGGACACCGCCCATTGAGTTCGCATGACCAGTTTAACCCGTTAATCGGAGGTTCCCTCGCCCCAAAGGCGAGGGGTAATTAACGGCAGCTTAGTCCGCGGCTGTCGGAGATTCGGATCCCCACAATCATTAAACCCCGGCCTACCCTAGGCAGGGGGAATCTGTAGTACGCCTGACAAGCGCGCGCGTATTCCCATCTCAACGGGGTGACGAAAAACACCCTACACTAGCCTGTGTAGACATTGGCCCACATACATCACTATGTATGAGGCCTAGGAGCTCAGTAGCTCGTTCTCCGTGTCCGGTAAACGGAGTTTTGGTCATTTTACCCTTGATACAAGACTGGCAAGTCGCATAAGATTTATATTAAAAATGGTTTAAATATCCATCTTTGTGTAACTTTTTTAGTCTTGTTTCGTTAATATGACCAAGTCTACAGTGCTAAAGAAAAGATTCATTTATTTCTGAAAGTTTTCTTTTATTAGTGTGTTGTATGCTGAAAACTGTGTGTTGATTTAGGACGTATATCCCGTTATTAAGCGTACCATACCCAACCAACATTTGATTCAGGTGAATGTTCATAACATTGTTCTGCAATACAAAATTATATCTTTCATTGTCTAACAAAGAAACAGATATTATATTACAAAGCATACTTGGTACAAAATAACATGGGTTCAAAACCAATATACACCCAGATGGCAACCCCAAGTGATACTCTCCCACTGCGACTGTATGTACATTGGAACTATTTCCAACGCGGAGAGTATGGTCACCTGTCTTCAAAACCTTGCTATTTCTCAGCTCCTGCATAGAATTGCAAATGTGAGAACCTGAACCGGTATCTAACACCCAGGAAGCAGAGTTTATTGAAAAACAGTTTTCTGTCACAAACACACCTGAAGCGGAAGCATCCCCATGCTTCTTCTTGAGATTCAAGTACTCGGTGCAGTTGCGCTTCCAATGTCCTGTCTTGTGGCAATGAAAACATTCCCCTTTCCCCGATTCTCCAGCTATGGACTTTTCCTTCCCCTTAACCTTTTTAACTCCACCCTTAAGATTGGTGGGCTTTTTCTTTTTCTTTCCCTTGGCCTTAGCCTTTGGGCGAGAAGAGGAAGATTGTCCAACAGTCATAACGGGAGTTTTCACTGATTTCAGTGTGCTCTCTGCACTCCTTAACATATTAAGAAGTTCAGCTAGTTCCTTCTCCATGTTGTGCATGTTGAAGTTAACTATGAATTGAGCAAAGGTGGAAGGGAGGGACTGCAGAATAATATCTGTATATTGTTCATTGTCCATCGTCCATCCAAGGTCCTCAAGCTCTTCTATGAGAGCTATCATCTTCAGAACATGGTCTCCTACTGGTGTGCCAGGGGCCATTATCATCTGAAACAATTTCTTTGATGCTTCGTATCATAATACGCGGGATTGCTCTCCATACAACTCCTTTGTATGGAGGAATATGGCTTGAATGTCCATATTCTCGTGCTGCTTTTGATGTGTGTTATCCATCGATGCAAGCGCGAGGCATTTGGCTGTGGCACAGTCAGCGTCCCATGTCTTGCGGACTTCAATATCCGCAACTGAGGATTTTGGACCTGGGACGGGCGGGGCTGGAGCCGTGAGGACATATGATACTTTATCATAAGTCAAGGCTATTTTCAGATTCCTCAGCCAGTCGTTATAATTGGTCCCATTCAGTTTATTTTTATCTAGTAGAAGCTTGAGTCCTGTCATGGGCATCTGCCATTAAGAGAGATAAAAGAATACACTCAGCGAAAGCTCTTGCAAAGATCAGATTGGTTATTATCTTGTCTAATCGATGTTTCCCACTGCTTTAATCAAGTTTTTCTTTCAAACCTTAAAAAGAAAAGTAGCCAGGATTAATTACAGTCTACAACTTTGCTAACCGTTCAGCCAGGCCAGTGTCGGTACTTGAGGGAGGTTCCCCGTGCTTTCGCACGGACCTAATTAAAGTAAACCTCGTTTTCCCAGAGTCGTAGCCCCATTAACACCTTTCTATACACCTAATGAGTTAGCTAATTGTAAACTGCAAAACTCTCCTGGGAGCAACTATTGCCCACAGTGGGATCGGGATCCAACCATCATATGGAAGGTATGCAATCTCATTGCAAATTTCAACTATTGAAATTCCCGATGTGGTTTTTACCCCTAGTACCTATGACCTTAACCAAGGTCAACAAATCATAAGTACTAGTCAAGTTCTACCCGTCATTTCTTGATTAATTAGACCCACTCATATGACCCTTAACCATGGTCAACAAAGTCGCATGAATGTCCTAATTAATCTGCATCATATGCAGTGTAGGAAGACATCACTTAGCTACCGTACACTACGCCTTAACTATAGTCAACAAACTTAGCACGAATACTAAGTACTCTACTTCCTAAAATGACGGAGGGTTGCGAATGATTTTTAAGAAAATCTTTAACGCTTTGAACTTGATATCGTCGTAGAATCAAATGGGTTTTTAAAAGGAGTGGCTTAAGCTCCGCAGTTTTGAAATGTAGCTTTTTCATAAAAAGCCGAGTGGTTTTCAAATCCGATTCTACAACATCTTTTTAGGTTTATTTTCTTTACATTAATTATATTAATGTAGTCCTATCATTTAAGTCCTTAAACCAATCACAGAAAAGAAACGAAAATACCACGTACGCTTATGCCATCCGCATTCGCCGCAATGTTCCGTTATGCACCGTTAGCTTACTTAACTAACGGCATACCGGGATGGGACTAGCGCGGGTGTAAAACATAAGCAACGTCTACTATATATCATATATATAATATATCATTCGTCTCAGATATCACATTACAGAACACAGGCAACATAAACACATAAATGATAATACAGGATATACTAGGATGTCCGTATTTAGTATTTAGCCAACAATAGAAAATACGTATTCCACAGTCGCGATGAATAGCCAAGCCCACACCCTGGACCCCTACGAGAGTGGCAAGCGACCCTACCAATTCTGGAGTTTAGGAGACCCGGTCTCGACTTCTCGAGATGGCCTCCCACTGAACCCTAGAACCCGTTCACTTGTGCTCCCCTCCTAGGATCCATCCTAATGCGGAAAAGTAAATAATATACAACACTGGTGACATCAACCTCAACCCGGAAGTGCCCCAAATAAAAGAATATTACATTACATTTGAATTATACATGAATGAAAAGAAAACTCTCATCTCACATAAAAAAAACCCGGCTATTCAATCGCGACAATCATGCACATCATATCTCAGCAACACATAATATCATATATCATCAACGTAAGTAAGTATGCATACCCCGATTGTCGTTGATGTATAGCAACGAAACCGGCGATAAGCGACATACTACATTTACGGTCACAGAAAAGAAAGTGTAAAACTACAATATTTGGAATCCACATTCTCTTTAGACATCGTAAATCCGAAATATCACATACTTCGCATTTCATGCCTAACTATATGAATTCCACATATTGTATCACATTTCAGATAAATAGACAGTATTAAAGTTTTCGATCGAATGATCAAATACCCAGAATTTCCTAAAGCTCAACACTTGAGCGGAGTTCAAAAATCCCGGAATGTGTCACAGTAGCAGCGGTCCAGCCGTAGAAGGGTCAAGCCAACGCCTCACATGTGGCACGCCGTACTGCCTCAAACCCTAAGGTTCATAGGCAGTTCAGACGGTCACATAATCGAGTTAAGGTTTGTGTTCTTCTAGAGGATCCACCACTTAACTTGCACGTATTTCCGAAAGATTTAAACCCCGTGAAAAAGTGAGTCAATGATACTCGTTCGAACATTTTAATACTTTCTAAATTATCCGAAAAAGGCACGAAATTAAAATTCCAATCGAATCACCGAATCCAAAACAATCTCCAGAGCATACAATACTAGATTCATATTAAAAATACCCAAAAATATATACAAGCAGTTCTAAACATTACTGCACAAAAATGAAGCATCATCTCATGTGTACGGCCGCGGAACCGCAGCCCAAGCAAGCTTTGGCCGCGGTTCTGTGGTGGGAGTTACTATTCATGCCTTCATTTTTTACAGTGATGCTTAGATTTCCCTGCTGAATTTTTTACATATTTTTAATTCTGGAAAAACACAGTTTCAGAAAAATGACCAGAGAGTGTTCAAAAAGTCCGTATTTTGGTTCGATCGGAGTTTTAACTTCGCTAAAGTGTCGCCTAAAGCTCAAGGTCGGCTCTGATACCATTGTTAGGTTTACCTAGCACCTCATGAAGGGTTTGGAAGCATCACATGTGTCAAAATCAAATTTTTAAGGTACTAAGTGAACATACAAAGAATCATCACTAGAAATTTAGGGTTTCTAAACACACACATCATCACAAGTAGATAAAGTTAGGGTTTTGAGAGTACAACCTTTGTAGCTCTCTACGCTAGACTCCTTGGCTACTTGAGGGTTGGAAAAAGTCCGCTTGAGAACCTCTAGGTCCATGATGATCCATCCGGAGTCCTCTTTTTCCAAACTTGAAAACTTCACAAGATCAAGAGAAGAAATGGAAGCTAACACTCTCCACTAATGGGCAAGACTAGTGTAGAATGGTGTTGTGGTTGGTTTTCTCACTTCAAAATCCTAACTTGCTAAGTATTTTGCTCACTTGAGAAATCTAGAGAGCAAAAGAGAGGAGGAAGAAGATGATGGCTCTAGAAAACTCAAGAGAATGATAATCTCATATGAAAAATAGAAAATATAAGTATATATATTTTCTACTCTTCATCTCAAACCATGGTTACATAATAAAGATATTTTTGTACTTGAGTTAAAATGCAAAAGGAAGATTAACTCATGGTTAAAAAGTGGGTGAACAAAGGTTAGTTCAAAGAAGAGTGTAGAAGATAACCATGTATTAACCTTTTTCTTTTCTTTTGTTTTAAAACAAATACAAATATATATATCCATATATAATCATAAGGTGTGAGTCTTATATCGCCACCATCTTCTATATATACAACATGATAGAAAGCTGTATGCATGTATGTGTGCATGCACATCCATATGTGCATGAACAAGAATGAATGCATACATGCATGCATACACCCAAAAGTCAAGAAAGGATTTCTAGTGAGAAACTAATGGTCAAATGATAAATCAACACTTGATTTAGCAACCCGGTCATATCACATACGACCCGACCAAAAGCAAGCCTCCCGATTAATATACGGTATCTCATACGCGCATTTTAACCGGGTCCACGCGCATATCACATATGCGCATCACAACTTTTCGCCTGGACTAGGTAACTCCATTGTGGGACTCTAAGACTCGTCAATACGCCAGCAGTGGGTGATGATCACATCAAGTACCCCCAAGCCGCAAGCGGTCAGCTAAACGTAACGGCCACCCGGGTATTGATCGATCAGAAGAAAAACAAGCGAACCTGCTACAACTCCCGTCGAGCCAACCGGCAACACTACCGTACAGTCCGGTCTCTTCGTCAGATATGCTGCATATCAAGTCTAGGGATGGTAACGTCGACCCCAATAACTCAATAAGTCGTGCCGATGAATGGTCTATAACAGATCGAGAAACTACCGATAACACTTATCAGTAAATCTCAATAGCCCTGGACAGGGACTTACTGATATAGCCAATCGAGCACAGCACAGCATCAACTCCCAATACCGGGAGAGACGAAACCCTTCCTATCGCTCATCACCTTCGTGTGTCTCGGGACTGTACCCAACGGCCACCTGTTTGCACGACTCAGTAGAGCCGTGGTAGGGTGGTAATCAAAGTACAGTGGGAGAACACACAAGACTCTATGACGATCTCGGGTCTACAGACTAACCTGCACCAGTGTCACCTGAGAACTGCTATCCGACGATAGATATAATTCCATATAGGAGTTCTCGGTGAGTCCGTCCAGTGTATCCAGTAATCACTGAGCACCCGTATACGATCTCGATGTCAAACATCGATGAATGTGGGAACATCCATCGCCCATCATATGGGTCAAGTATTATATACGCTAGTCTACTCTGGTATACCGATGCCCTGTCTCGATACACCTACGACTAGGGACATTTCAGGATATGCTTATAAACTACAGATGTCCCACTAGCACGATCTCCATCATAATCACAGTAGTCAAGCCTATATCCTCAGGGCTTTATCAACATGTATGAATGAATAAAAGCATGATGAAATCAACATGTCAGATAAAGAAGAACCAGATAGCATACTATCATGTCGAGCAAGAATGTACACTGAATATATATATACATGTATGAATACATCCACTATCATATAATGGCCTCTAGGGCATACATATATCCAACAATCGACACGAACTATTGTTACCCATCAAAACCACTCCACCATTAACAGACTCATAGGTGGAGAACAAATCCCTATTGGGACACATATAGTAGGAACAACCCGAATCCATAAACCATTCGTTGTTCGATCGATATATGTTGTCAAGAACCATAAGTAGATCTCCTTCTTCTTCCACAATACTAGTTTCAGCTGAAGACTCCTTCTGATTGTCTTCATAATTCTGCTTGTTTTGTAATTTGAAACAATCTAGTTTAAAGTGCCCCTTCTTCTTACAATAGTTGCAGGTCAAGTTCTTATTCTTGGACTTCAACCTTGACTTCTTCTTGCTACCTTCCGGGTCTCTCTTCTCTGCTCGCCCACGAACAAATAAGCCTGAAGATCGATCATCACCTTCTTTAGAAGTTAACTCCTTGTCGATCTTCTCTTTGTTCATCAAATTTTCTTTGACATCCTTGATTGAGATAATATCTCGTCCATAGATCATGGTGTCACGAAAGTGCTTATATGTGGGTGGCAAAGAACATAATAACAAAAGTGCTTGATCTTTATCATCAATCTTAATATCGATCTTACCCAGATCTGTAACGATCGAATTAAACTCACCGATGTGAGATTTGATTAGAGAGTCTTCTGATATATGAAGTGTGTAGAGATGTTGTTTCAATAGGAGTCGATTTGTGAGAGATTTCTTCAAATATAACTGCTCTAATTTCAAACACAAACTAGCCGCTGTTTTCTCCACTAAAACTTCTTGCAAAACTTCGTTTGTCAAACACAACTGGATAGCCGTGAGGGCCTTTTCATCCAACTCCTCCCATGCTTCCTCCATCATAGTGGAAGGCCTTAAATCCTTCCCAAGAATCACCTTTCTTAAATTATTCTGTGTCAATACGGCAATCATACGAACTTGTCATAGACTAAAACTCATATATATTCCCATCAAACTTCTCAATATCGAACTTCATAATCGTTGGAGACATGACGTAGGATCAAAAGAAGACACTTTGAGTGATTACAAACCCTAAAACTTCAAAATCACAATCTAAAAAGATGGAGAAGAGAACACAAGTGTCGTAACCCACCGTAAACTTAGATCATGAGATCGAAGACCTAACGGTTCAAACAACATACCAAATCTCTCAAATACAATATGGTTCTGATACCAGACATATACGATCTCAAAGTAATAACAAACGATATAGAGAGGCAATCAAATAAACAAAAGCAATAGAAATATGAGCACTAACCAAACAAGACACCGGATTTTACATGGAAAACCCTTGCGGGAAAAACCACGAGCGAAGGAGAAGTTTTATTAATCACCAAATATGGAGGATTACAGACGGTGGATGAATTTCTCTCCAATCCCTTTCAAAAAACCCTATTCAACTTTCACCAATACAATGGATTCAAATTATGTCAAAAGCTATCAATTTCTTGAGTTGCAAAATATTACAATATATATAGTATGCTAGAGATATGACAAATAACTAATTTCCCAGATTTATTGAAACTGCAAATATTTGGTCCAATCCGCTCGAAAGCCGGCTTGAGCTAATGATGAACCGGCTCATACAAACAGAGAACAATCGTTGATTCCAGACGCCTCGTGAGATAGCTCAAGAGATGTATTGAGTCGACTCTTGCATACAAAGATCCTGAACGTCTTGTGAGCCGGTTCATGATTGTTTTGAGCCGTCTCTTGCAACCAGAGAATTGATGATGATATTGGACGACTTGTGAGCTGGCTCAAGAGAGATATTGAGTCGGCTCAACTTAATAACCTCTGTGAAACGCCGAATTCATTTGGGAAAGTTCCAGGAATCAAGAATACGAGACAAACATAACAATATAGTAAAATAAAGAGTTAAGAATAGCAAACGCAAAGAAGTCAATTTTAGAATAGCTCGACATCTTTCGCCCAATCCCCTATTTAAAGTCCCACACTTCCAGGAATTTTCCGTTGTAACTATCACATTATTTTCATTGGATGGAGAAACCCCTCGCATCTATCGTTTCTTTCTTAGAAGCCTTACACGTCTCTCTTCTTTCGAAGCAACTCACCATCTCTTTACAATGAGTAACCATTTTCTCTGTTGAATAAGGTAAAAGAACGTTGCAGCATAACAATTTTTACAACTCTTCCTATAGGATCAAGATATAAATGTGCTTGAAATTGCTTTGTAAGTTTTGAGAGAAAAAATGTAGATGTGACCGCACAAGTAAGGTATGCGTTCGGTACGAATATTTGCATTTTATACTTTCCAATTCTATCCGTTTCTGTATATCAATAAGTGCTACTGAATTATGTTCGTTGCATTTACAATATCTAATTATGAACACATGCAGTATGACCAAAGAAGTGTGCAGATGCATGCATGCATCATAAGCCTTAAGCTAGCACACACGCTTTGGTATTTGATATTGGGAGGCATGAGCATTGATTAAAGGAAAAAGGATATTATATTAGGAGGAGGCCTATAAATATGCAGTGCATACAAGAGAGGATGAGGATATCCTTGCTTAGCTTTGTAATTGGTTGATTTTAATGTGCAATGCCCATTCAAATTCATTGGCTGCCTGCTCTCTTGTTTCAAATTGGTTGTCTTCCTATGCACTAGTTATCATGGGCAGTGAGTAGATTTTTTGACGAGGGAAGGTCGCCTCCTTCTAACCTATCTTTCTTGATTTACAATAACTAATTCAAGCAAGTTAACTCTCTTCCTCTAGTGCAGGGCACAAAGCCCGGTGATGGGCAATAGGAGTTTGCGGAGGAGACCTATACTTAGTAAAGGAATGATTGATTTTGTTCGGATTAGTAAGCCAAGTGGAGGACTCGCTAGCGGTGGTGATGATGCTTGATACCGGTGATATCCCAGACCATGACACGTGGCAGATGATGTGTCCTAGGGTATGCAAGAAAGGACCTACAGTGGCCGACCAGACCACTCCTGTGCCCGTCCCACAAACAAGCGCTGGCTCACCTCCGAGCAGCCAGCACAATTGGCCTCCTTGGCCTCACGGCTCGTCTTCAGGCTACCTCGGAACCAAGATACCTAGGCTCTCTCGCTCGTCCGCGAGCTCTCCCGCCGAGGTCATCTTCCTCGGTCTCATCGACCGACCAACGGCACCGCTCACAGGCGCAACCGCCATCCCGCGAATCTCGCCATGCGCGAGATATCCGCCGGCAACATCCCACGTTCCACGCCATCACGATCCCCCATTAACGAGCCTGTCTCTCCATTAATACGAGATCCCGCTCATCACGCGGGCGTGACATCGGGAGCGTAACGGCCGGCGTGATTCTCGCGCCTGTCCTGCCTGCTGCCACCGCTATATAAACCCCTTCTTCAGACGGTTCAAATAAGCCATTTTTACTCCACTAAGCCGTTACTCTGCTTAGATTTCCTCTCTAACTTGACCAACAGAGGGTCCTCGGTGGTACAACCATCCCGGGACTTCCTTGCAGGTAGCTCGGCGCAAACAACCTCAAACCCATTGAGATCCACACGCCTTAGGAGCCAGCCTCCAGATCAAATTCCAGCCGTCCATCGCCGCCATTAGCAGACCAACAGAAGCTAACATCTTGGCGTGGACCCCTTCCCCCCTCCCGCCGCATCAGCTGGCGCCGTCTGTAGGAAACCTTGATTCCACAAAAACAAAAGTTCATCTTCCAATCTTAATCTAATGGCGAGCGATCATCACGACGACCCCAGCACCAGCCGCCGCCTCCCCCTCAAATGAAGCGTGGAAGAACCTCCTCCACCGAATGTCATCAACGCCCTTGCCGGCCAGATAGACCGACTCGAGTCCGTCATGAAGGCGCTTATCCGTGTCCAAACGGCAGGGCAAGTTTCCCAGGTCGCCGCTCCTCCGCCTCAAGACCGGGACCCCTACAGGGGGAGAGAAGACTCTGCACGCGTCGGCACTGCCGACCACCGCCTCGCTACCTCCTATGACTGCAGATCTCCCAGGCCAATACCTTCTGTGACTCGCTGGGCGCCCCACAGTTCAACACCGAGGTCCGTCGCCAGAGCACCTCGTCCCGAGCTTCTTCGTGACCCTTTCCCTCCCAAGGAGATGTCGGTCAGTTCGCCTATTCCCAGGCATGACCAACACCCCCTCTCTCGACGAGGTCGCGTGGACGGGGCTCGCTACGGCGGCTCGAAGACCACCTCGTCGGGGGATCTGAGGAACCTCATTGAGAGGAACCGGGGCCGCTCCCAGACGCAGGTCTCCAACATCAGAGGCCGGGGATCAGAATGTGCCGAATTATCGGGACACCACGGCCGACTCAACGCCCTCGAGAAGAAAATCGAGGGTATGCATCGGGAAGGTTACCGCTCGAGCGACGGGGCTAAATACGCCACAGACTCGCTTACCAAGCCATTCACCGAGGAGCTGCTCATCGTCCACGTCTCCTCCCACAACAAGCCTTCAAAGATCTCTCTCTTCGATGGTAAATCTAACCTGAAGGACCATTTGGATGCGTTCACAGCGGGAATGAGCTTCCAAGATAACTCCGACGCCGCCCAGTGCCGAGCCTTCCTGACCACTCTCATCCGCTCCGGACGAGACTGTTCCGAGGACTCGAACCTCGCTCGATCTCAACTTTCGATGAGCTGGCCACCCAATTCCTCGGCCACTTCGTTGGGAACAGGCGGCAAAAACGCACAGTCGACCATCTCTTCACGATCAAGAGCGGGGACAAGGAGACGTTCAAAACAAACGTCACCCACTTCTACAATGCCCTTCTCGTGGTCCCAGAGCATCGGGACGAAATCGTCATCACAGCACTTAGGTCTGGTCTTAGGCACAAGGAGTGGCTACGCTCCTTTGCATTAGCGCAACCTATGACCATGGCCGAGGTAAAAGCCTGGACCGAGCGCGAGATCCAGCTCGAATCCGAGGTGAATGCAAATCTCCCCCGGGCAAAGCAAGCCGACCAGAAGAAAAGGGTAAGGGAAGAGAGAAGGGGACCTGAGCGGGCAAAGCCCTATCTCCTGAAGTTTCAGGAATACACTCCACTCAATGTCTCCCAGACAGTGCTACTAGAGGAGGCCAAGGGTGAGGGATTCTTCAAGCTTCCCCCGATCTCGCGAATGACCTCAAAACGAACCCGGGGCCCCTACTGTTGTTTCCACAGGTCGCTTGAGGAGCTCATCCATTCGGGGCACCTCGCAGCATACTTGAGGGACAGGCGGCAGGCTGACCGCGAGCAGGAGCAGCGTCCCCCCCCCCCCGCCGAGCTGACCATCGGCCAAATCATGGTCGTGTCAACGGAGAATACGTCTGGTATCTACGAAGCTCGGTACCCTATGCCAGGCATAGAGGCCAACATACATCAGAGGGGCTCGAGCTGCGCGAATAAGAGCATCTACTAGCATGCACTTCCTTTTTAAAGCAGTGTACACCTTTCTTGAGATCTTTTTGTTTATGTAATAAGAAGAGGTCAATAAAACATTGCGAAAAGAAAAAGAATCTTATTCATTCAAAAGGTACTGTAGGCTCCTCAGCTATACATCGAGAATTTTTTTTTACAATAGTGGGGGAAGGGGGTATAGAGAGCACTGCTCGTGGTACTCTGAGGATATTTCTGCCAGCCGAGCCCTCGCGGCATCTAACCTCTGCCCTCGATACCCCCCGTGAACATCGACATCGTGCCTCAATTGGTAGCTCTCAAGGACGAGCGCCACCGAGCGATTTAACCGACTCGCAGAGATCAAGCCAAAGTGCCTCAGGGACCTTAGCTTGCCGACGACCTCGTCTCTCAGTTGTTCGGACAAGGGGTTGTAGAGCCCCGGTAATGCCCTCCAGATGGAGTACATCAACAGCTGAAGTAGGGGAGCAACCGGCCAAAATGATCCTCAATGCGGCCTATCACCAACTGCACCGTGTCCTCAGTACAGTACTGATCGTAGAGGTACACGTTCTCGAAATTTATGATATCTTGGATGGTGAAAGGGAAGTCTTCCATTCCCGCATTTCGGGTGTGAGGAAAGGAGTAATCAATACCCCCTCCATTTTATAGCCCACAACGCCCCCGGAGTTCAACGGTCACCCGTTTCACCCGCAACTGTGCCGCCATGCGGCAGACATCGCGCCGTTCGATACGAAATCGAAACGACACTTCGGCGCTTCGCGTTCCTCACGCGATCGTGATACGTGTCGACAACGACTGTCCCTATTCTCGGTCCTCGCACAAGGGCGGACGGACAGAACCTCGCCAAGAAAGTCTCTTTCAAGAAGGATTCTTTCCTTTGAAACTGAGCAGCTTCACTGCTCGGTCCATCCTTAGAAGGCCTCCCACGGCCCCTCCAGCGCTAAGGATCGAAGCCCACTCCAAAAGGCAGCCGAGCGGCTACCCTGCTCGGCTATTCCTGGCTGGTAGCTCCCCTACACCATAACGCCAGGGATCGAGGCCCTCGCCAAGAGGCAGCCGAGCGGCTACCCCGCCCGGCTATCCCTAGCCGGTAGCTCCCCTAACCCGCAACGCCGGGGATCAAAGCCCTCTCCAAGAGGCAGCCGAGCGGACCCCCTGCTCGTCTATCCCTGGCTGGTAGCTCCCCTACCCCTCAACGCTAGGGATAAAAGCCCTCTCCAAGAGGCAGCCGAGCGGCCTCCCTGCTCGGCTATCCCTGGCTGGTAGTTCCCTTACCCCGCAACGCTAGGGATCAAAGCCCTCTCTAAGAGGCAGCCGAGCAGCTACCCTGCTCGGTTATCCCTGCTGGTAGCTCCCCTACCCCGCAATGTCAGGGATCAAAGCCCTCTCCAAGAGGTAGCCGAGTGGCTCCCCTGCTCGGCTATCCCTGGCTGGTAGCTCCCGTACCCCGCAATGCCAGGGATCAAAGCCCTCTACAAGAGGCAGCCTAGCGGCTACCCTGCTCGGCTATCCCTGGCTGGTAGCTCCCCTACCCCGCAACGCCAGGGATCAAAGCTCTCTCCAAGAGGCAGCCGAGCGGCTCCCCTGCTCGGCTATCCCTGGCTGGTAGCTCCCCTACCCTATAAGCCAGGAATCGAAGCCCTCACCAAGAAGCAACCGAGCGGCTACCCCTCTCGGCTATCCCTGGCTGGTAGCTTCCTTACCTCATAAAGCCAGGGATCTAAGCCCTCTCCAAGAGGCATCCGAGCGGCCCCCCTGCTCGGCTATCCCTGGCTGGTAGCTCCCCTACCCCGCAACACCAGGGATCAAAGCCTTCTCCAAGAGGCAGCCGAGCGGCCCCCCTGCTCGGCTATACCTGGCTGGTAGCTCCCCTACCCCGCAACGCCAGAGATCAAAGCCCTCTCCAAGAGGTAGCCGAGCGGCCCCCCTGCTCGGCTATCCCTGGCTGGTAGCTCCCCTACCCCGCAACGCCAAGGATCAAAGCCCTCTCCAAGAGGCAGCCGAGCGGCTCCCCTGCTCGGCTATCCCTGGCCGGTAGCTCCCCTACCCCGCAACGCCAGGGATCAAAGCCCTCTCCAAGAGGCAGCCGAGCGGCCCCCCTGTTCGGCTATCCCTGGCTGGTAGCTCTCCTACCCCGCAACGCCACGGATCACAGCTCTCTCCAAGAGGCAGCCGAGCGGCTCCCCTGTTCGGCTATCCCTGGTTGGTAGCTCCCCTACCCCGCAACGCCAGGGATCAAAGCCCTCTCCAAGAGGCAGCCGAGCGGCTATCCTGCTCCTATCCCTGGATGGTATCTCCCCTACCCCGCAACGCCAGAGATCAAAGCCCTCTCCAAGAGGCAGCTGAGCGGTTCCCCCGCTCGGCTATCCCTGGCTGGTAGCTCCCCTACCCCACAACGCCAGGGATTAAAGCGCTCACCAAGAGGCAGCCGAGCGGCTACCCCGCTCGGCTATCCCTGGCTGGTAGCTTCCCTACCCCATAAAGCCAGGGATCTAAGCCCTCTCTAAGAGGTAGCCGAGCGGCTCCCCTGCTCGGCTATCCCTGGCTGGTAGCTCCCCTACCCTGCAACGCCAGGGATCAAAGCCCTCTCCAATAGGCAGCCGAGCGCTCCCCTGCTCGGCTATCCCTGGCTGGTAGCTCCCCTACCCTGCAATGCTAGGGATCAAAGCCCTCTCTAAGAGGCAGCCGAGCGGCTACCCTGCTCGGCTATCCTTGGCCGGTAGCTCCCCTACCCCGCAACACCAGGGATTAAAGCCCTCTCCAAGAGGCAGTCGAGCGGCTCCCCTACTCGGCTATTCCTAGCTGGTAGCTCCCCTAGCCCGCAACGCCAGAGATCAAAGCCCTCTCCAAGAGACAGCCGAGCGGCTCCCCTGCTCGGCTATCCCTGGCTGGTAGCTCCCCTACCCCACAACGCCAAGGATCGAATCCCTTACCAAGAGGCAGCCGATCGGCTACCCCGCTCGGCTATCCCTGGCTGGTAGCTTCCCTATCCCATAAAGCCAGGGATCTAAGCCCTCACTAAGAAGCGACCGAGCGGCTACCCCACTCAGCTATCCCTGGCTGGTAGCTCCCCTACCCCACAACGCCAGGGATCGAAGCCTTCGCCAAGAGGCAGCCGAGCAGCTACCCTGCTCGGCTATCCCTGGCTGGTAGCTCCCTACCCCACAACGCCAGGGATCAAAGCTCTCGCCAAGAGGCACCGGGTAGCAACCCTGCTCGGCCATCCTTAAGGACCAAAAGCCCTCGCCAAGAGGCACTGGGCAGTAACCCTGCTCGGCCCATCTTTAGTAGGCCACTTACGGCCCGTCCCGCGCTAAGGATCAAATGCCCTTGCAAGAGGCAACCGGGCCCGCCCTTGCTCGGTTATCCCTAGCTGGTAGCTCCCTACCCCAACAAACCAGGGATCAAAGCCCTCGTCAAGAGGCATCGGGAAGCAACCCTACCTGGCCCGTCCTTAAGGATTAAAAACCCTCGTAAGAGGCAACCGAGCCCGCCCTTGCTCTGTTATCCCTGGCTGGTAGCTCCCTACTCCAACACACCAGGGATCAAAACCCTCACCAAGAGACGGCCGAGCGGCTTCCCTGCTCGGATATCTCTGGCTGGTAGCTCCCTACCCCAACACACCAGGGATCAAAGCCCTCGCCAAGATGCACCGAACAATAACCCTGCTCGGCCTAACCTTAGTAGGCCACCTATGGCCCCTCCCACGCTAAGGATCGAAACCCTCACCAAGATGCAGCCGAGCAGCCCCCTGCTCCAGCTACCCTGCTTGGCCATCTATGGCTGGTAGTTCACTGCCCACCGACGCCAAAAATCAAATCTGGCTCTAAGAGGCCATCGAGCAGCTACCCTGCTCGGCGCATCCCAAGCGGGCAGCCTCCTGCCCATCACACGATTAAGCAACTAAAACCCTTATCAAGAGGCATCCGGTCTATCTAAGTCTGAGCGATCTCCACCTCGACTTCGGGGCCATAGAGATACCGTCTCCCCACCGGTCTTTGCACACTTGGCAAGTGAATAGATTCAACTCGACGTGTAATCGCTAGACGAAGAACCGACATTAAACAAAGGCAGTACTGTGCAAATACAAGTGTTTCCGACAAAAGGAAAATATGCGCACAAACACGACTGCAAAAAATCTTTATTCACAAAGTCAAAGTCTTTACAAAGGTATTGTGGGCTCCCCAGCCTCATCAAACTACCCGGAGGCTTACAAAAAAGAGAGGAGGAAAGGCCAAAAAAGTTCGAGCCACAAGCCCCGCTTAGACCTCACCTCCCTCATCACCGTCGGCCGGAGGCATAACCACCGAAAGTGGGACCCGAGCACGGAGCTCACCATCGGCAAACTCTGGAAACTGCTCCTTGACAGCATCAAGAGCTTTGTTACATGCAATGGCGGAGGCCTCGCCGAGGTCGACGAAAAACCGATCCGACCCCTTGTAATCAGTCACCGCCTTCCTAACCCGAATCTTGGCAACCTTCGCCGCCTGAAGCGACGCCTCGGCATCCCGCCTGCTGGCATCCCTCGCCCTCTTCATGGCTGCAAAGCGATCGGCCAGTTCCATCAACTTCGCCTCGACGACTCGGTGGGACTCACTTAGGCGGTGATAAGACTCCCGACACTTTGAGACGCCGAGCTCCGCGGCCGCCGATCGGGTTTCGAGAACGGTCGCCCTCTCCCTCTCCATACGCAGGTCAAGTCTCAACGTCTCGACCTCCGAAGAAGACTCTCCCCCTGGACTTGAAGCAGGGAGGGCCCCCTCGGCCTCTATGTGGATGACGAGGGCGCAGCGCTGAAGGACCAGACGAAAAACATCAAAGAGACCTAAAGACCGTCGAACTAAAAAAAGAGCGCTCAAAATAATACATAAGAGGGTACATACCCGCACCGCCTCCAGAGCTATAGCCGCCATTTGGGCCCTCAGAGTCCCCCGTGGAATTTTGCCCCCTACCGACTTTTCCATACCAGCAAGCAAGCCGGCGGCAACGGAAAGCCCGGACGGGACTACGAAACGGACGTCCCCCTCCTGCACAGGAATCCCCTCAGGAATATCTGACGGTGGCGCGCGAGAGACCGTCCTCTTCCTCTTAAGAGGAACCCTGTCCCCGTCCTCTCCTACATCCCTCGTCCGGGACTCAGGAACCCGTAGACGCCTTTGGCCGTCGCCGGGACAATCGTCGGGAGCTCGTGACGAGGAAGACGGCCCTGCCGGCGGCGGCACAGTTAGCGCGGGGCTCAGGTCAGCCGGAGGCGCGGCCGCACCGCCGGCCCCCTTCGGGGACGGAGCACTAAGGGAACCAAGAGCTCTGGATCGATCCATTTATCCTTCCAAAGGGAGAGGCAAGCTCGATTCAGAAAGAAAGAGAGGAAGCAGAAGAAAAGAAAAAGCAGACATCTGACCTGATCGGAAGAAATTCTTGGGAACGCAGAGATCCGACCTAAAGAGGAGAGCGTCGAGCTTATAAGATCAAGAATGAGGAAAATATGAAGAGAGATGGGCCCTGAAGCAGACCCCACCTCTATTTTTCGTGGCCAACATACACATCCTACGGCGACAGTCATCTCCCGCCAAAACGGTTCAGTGGACTCGACAGCCACAATCGCTCCACTTGTCGCAAGCGCATTGGCCGTATCCCATCAGACGCTGGCAGTCTGCGGCCCGTCGCGTCAGCCAACCAGCGCCCGACACGTGTCCTATCGCTTCAGCGAAAGTACGTACGATCTGACGCACCCTCTTTAAATCAAAGATCGCACCCCTGATTCGTTGGCGTCATCCGGAAAATACAACAAATTGCCCCGAAACACGCCCGACGATATCTTCGAAAAAGAGCTCACCTCGGATGACCCGGCAGACTACTCTCGACCCGACCAGCCAGCTGGTCGGGACGAAAGTAGGGGGCTAATGATGATGCTTGATACCGGTGATCTTCCAGATCATGACACGTGGCAGATGACGTGTCCCAGGGCATGCAAGAAAGGACCTACAGTGGCCGACCAGACCACTCATGTGCCTGTCCTATAAACAAGCGCTGGCTCACCTCCGAGCAGCCAGCACAATTGGCCTCCTCGGCCTCACAGCTCGTCTCCAGGCTACCTCGGAACTAAGATACCTCGGCTCTCCCGCTCGTCCGCGAGCTCTCCCGCCGAGGTCATCTTCCTCGGTCTCATCGACCGACCAACGGCACCGCTCACAGGCGCAACCGCCATCCCGCGAATCTCGCCATGAGCGAGATATCCGCCGGCCACATCCCACGTTCCACGTCATCACGATCCCTCATGAACGAGCCTGTCTCGCCATTAATGGGAGATCCCGCTCATCACGCGGGCGTGATGTCAGGAGCGTAACGGCCGACGTGATTCTCGCGCCTGCCCTGCCTGCTGCCACCGCTATATAAACCCCTTCTTCAAACGGTTCAAGTAAACCATTTTTACTCCACTAAGCCGTTACTCTGCTCGGATTTCCTCTCTAACTTGACCGTCGGAGGGTCCTCGGTGGTACAACCATCCTGAAACTTCCTTGCAGGTAGCTCGATGCAAACAACCTCAATCCCATTGAGATCCACACGCCTCAGGAGCCAGCCTCCAGATCAAATCCCAGCCGTCCATCGCCGCCATCAGCAGGCCAACGGAAGGTAACATCTTGGCGCGGACCCCCCCCCCCCCCCCTCAGGTGGAAAATGGTTTCATCGGTCATGTCATTAGGAAGGGATCGACTTAATTTGCCTCCCCGAATTAAGCACATCATTCATACTCTCCTAATCCCCACTACTAGTTAAGTTTACAATTAGCACTTAAGGCTATCTAAGTGCATACAAGTTCATTAATCAAATTGATGGGTTATTCTCCTTAAGTGTTGTACTTAAGATTATTGATAGCTCATTCTCTTAACTTTAACTTGTAAGTAATTAGTTAGCATAAATGATCAAGAAGGGTAGGATTAGTTGGGGTTTAGCCAAACTAATCTAACTTACCCAAATCCTAGGTATTTTCTTTTCTTGTTAATTTTCTCCTCTTGATTCCTAGTTTTCTTTGTGACAAAATCAAACCAACTTCAAAACTCTTTTTAACTAGTCTTAATAATAGTCTAAAACCCATCTTCCCTGAGAACGACCCGTGCTCGCCGATTCTCCACGCGTTTGCGGATTAATTTAAAAGAACTTGATCTTACTCTTCAACCGTATGTTCAAAAATAAGAACCAAATTGTGATTGATATATATATATATATATATATATATATATATATATAAGATTTAGAATAAGTTTAATTTCAAATTATCTTGTTTAAACTTGGACCCAATCGAACAATATGCCAACTTATGCTATCAAAATTTGGCGTCAAGTAGACAATCGTTAGCAAACCCTATCAAAACGGTTGAAAAATCTAATCACACGGTTTAAAAGCCCGTTGTAAAGAAATTTGAAAATGAGTGATTTATAATATAAACCAAGGCAACTAATCGAGTGGTTAATACAGTTAACCAACCCTACCCCTACCAAAACGCTATTCATTTATCTTATTTGTTTATCTTTCCATAACTACTACTTTATTGAATGTAATTTTTCTTTTCAATACTCAAACATGCATCAAACGTGTATAACACTGTTATTTAACATAACCAAAGCCAGGGACTTCACTTTGCGGTTTGAAAGCTCACCCTCAAATCAAAATTCCCAATTCAAAACCTAACGGGGGCTGTTTGGTTGCAGGATTGTGAAATTTGGATTGCCAAATAGTACAATCGAAACAATCTGGATTAGCTAATTTTATGTTTGGTTGATATTAGATCCCTAATGTTGGATTTATAGATCCTTATAATACTTGTTTGGTTGGGAAAAAGCAAGTGTGATTTAGATTTGAGAATTAAACATAGATAGAGAGGGAATTTTTTAATAACATAAAGTAAAAGTACGTGGGCCCCATGTGAACAGTGCCAAATCCATATTAATCCATAAATTTTTTTTGGATTCAAGAATCCAAAAAATGGTGTGCCCTCACATAAAACAATCAAATCCAAAAAGCCCACAACCAAACAAGAATTAGCTAATTCTCGTCTCTTTTGGATTCTTGAATTGTTTAAAATTCAAATCCCCTAGAAAAAATAAATATCAAACTCCTTACAAAATGAAAGAATGCAAATTTTCTTCATTTTTTCAAAATTCAAATCCCCTAGAAAATTAATGGCTTGTGCATATAGATTAGCACATTTTCCTTTTAAGAAACTATAGCAAGCCATTCCCTAGAAAAAACAGATATCAAACTACTTACAAAATTCACAAAAAGTCATATTTAGTTTCATCAATGACAATAATTTTGGATTCTTTCATTTCCATATGGAGATCATCCCCTTCATCATATTTATTTTCATAATGATACCATGTATCCAGTGACAATAATTTTTATATGAAATGAGTAATCAGTTGTCAACTCAGTTTTTAAAGATATTAAAATACCCTTTTATCTAGAAATAAATTGAACACTTAGAATTTTTTTAAAAATAAATTTTATACATCAAAAATAATTTTGTCAGCAATTGATGCAATATGTAAATTCAAATGTATGTTTTCTCAAGCTTGTTAGATCCTAAACGTTTAACATTAAAGCCCTAAACCCCAATAACCTAACTATACACTTCGAGTCCATCCTTGAGTCGTCTTGTTTCATGTTGTATGTTGGCTTTAGTCGATCTTGAAAGTTCAATATCTACAGTGCGAACATCGATCTCCGACCTTTGGATCTTCATGCTCGATTCAATATTCCGTGTCACTAAATCTACAACATAATCGAGTAATATGAAAAAATTATTTGGCAATAATCAAAATATAATTAACATAAAAGATAATCAAAATATAATGGAGGTAGATCAACAACTATACCTCTTAATTATTGATAAATTAGTATATGGTGATGCATATATATTGTAACTTTAACATTGTACACTTAACATATAAATATTAAGTGTAAAAATATTATTATAATCTTTTCCCTCTTTTGGCTTAATCAAATGGAGTGAGATGAAACTTAGTGGAAGAACAAAGCGCCCTTTATCAACAAGCATATATTAACAAGAAAGTTTTAAGCACATGAAAAATTGTATGTGCTTAAATCCACCGTTTATATTGAAAAATTTGCATATATCATTATCCCAAATATTATGTATAAAAATAAGAAATAATATTTGCGGACAATCAAAATAATAATAATGAAGCTCTCCCTCGAATTATGCATCTTGAACTCTAAAACCTTGACAGTTTGCAAAGAAAATAATTTTTTTCGGAGATAGAAAATATATTAATAAAGCATCGTTCTTATTTTTTTGTTTAGATACAATACCAAATACCTTGAAAAGAAAATTACACCAGAAAATTTCTTGGATATTTAAAATAATCTTGATAATTTAGTGACCAAATAATTTTTCTTAAAAATCATTTAATAAACCAATTTTTTTTATAAATCCATAAAATGGATGAAATTTTCTTACATGATTTGCCATCTAAATCACTTGGTAGGATAACTCGTATTTTTCACCAATTGCCATTTGTCCACATTCTATCAATACAACATTTGTTCAAATTTTCATTTCGGGCATACCTACAATATAAGATGTGCATTTTGTTATCTAAATTTTGTTGAATCATCGGGACTTAATTTTTTAATTTTTTTTTATTGACTTAATTTTGACATTTTTAAGTGTCCATATCAAACTATAATAAGATAAATAATTCTTTACCCTATAGTGACTATATATATATATATGCCATGTAATAAGTAATAAGTGCAAACAAATTGAAGTCGTAGAATCTCAATAAAAATGAGTGAGAAGTATTGTGATTGTTTATATTTCTCATTCGTAGATTATCAACATGAGATCGAATTTTAACATTAAAATCATCTGTTTGTTTTTAAAGCGGGTCAGCCAATTCTTGCAAATTTTCGTTTTGAACTTTTGCGTATTTAATTTCTTATTCTAGCACATTAAATGCCGCTTTCTTGGTTAGCAAATCATTCTATGGTTCATTTATTTTCTTTTCTCAAGGAACATGATATTTCTTGAATAAACTACATTTCTTTGTTAACATTTTATATTCGGCATTTAATTCGAGCATAAGATCTTCAAGTTCTTTATAACAAAGAGAGTCGAAAAGGTTTTTGTTTACCTTATTTTCATGTGTCATAAAACATATTTTGGGATTCGACTTTGCAAATCTAGCCGTCTATATAGCAAACTCAATGTTTTCAAGGTTATTTGGTTTTGATTCCTTTCATCTAGCGTACATAGCCGTCTTCTTGCCAAACTTTGTTGGAAGTTAATCCTGAGGGTATGTCTTATGTTAAGAAGAGTAGAGTGTGTTTGCTTACTTATGATTTAAAACATTTTAGAATGGATATTGATGATTGTTTAGATACATGTATTGCTAAATTTAAGAGTATTCTCAATGTATTAAAAAGCAAAACCGCAAGAACATTCAATAAGAAAGAAGAGAGCTCTAGAAATTGCTTCGAATGCGACAAACCGGGTCATATAAGAATTGACTGTCCTCAGTTAAAGAAAGGACCAAAAAAATTTGGCAAGAAAAAGGCTATGTATGCTGTTTGGGAGGAATCAAAATCAAGTGATTTCGAAAAAAGTGAAATTTGCAAAACATGTAGATTTGCAAAGTCGAACCCTATCATATGCTTTCTGCCTTATGAAGATGACGTAATCGAAGAAATTTTTGATTCACTTTCATTCGATGAATTTAAAGATCTTATGTTTGAATTAAATACCGAATATAAAAAGTTAGGAAAGAAATAGTTTATTTAAGAAAAATCGTTTTTGTTGTAAAAATAGATTACTGAAGTTGAAAATGAATTGTTCAAGGAGAGCATTGAATGAACTAGAATATGAAAATAAATATTTACAAAATCAAAATGAGAATTTGCAAAAATAGGTTGACTCGTTTCAAAAGAAAATATATGTTTATTGTTAAAATTCGATTTCATGCTGATACTTCTCATTTGAGGAATATGTTCAATTACTATCCTTCTCATTTATATTCTTATGGAGATTAGTTTACATCTAAGTTTATTTGTACTTAATATTGCATGGAACATGGATGGATTTCTAGTCATTATAAAATAAAGAATAATTTATTTTATTGTAGTTTGATGTGAGCATTAAAAAATATTGCTTAAGGATCCACTAAAATTTGGATACTAAAATACATATCTTATTTTGTTGGTGTGTCTAATGTGAAGAATTGAAAAAATGAAGTATTGATAGAATGTGCACAAATGACAATTGGCAAAATAATACGAGCCATCCTATCAAGTGACTTAGATGGTTACGGTAAGAAAATTTCATTTATTTAAAGGATTATGGAAATAATTTTTATTAAATGAATTTTAGAAAAGTTTGAAATTATACATCTGCAATAAAATAAGAAAATTTCATTTATTTTGATTATGGCAATACTGAGATAAATTATGGTGATATTTTTAGGCGGAACATTGGTATGATAGGCTAAATATACAACGCATTTCACTGTATGCTAATTTGTCAATAATATAAAAAGGGAGATTGTTGGTCTTACTCTATTATTATGTTTTGATTATTGCCAAAAAAAGTTGTTCATATTATATGATTAGTTTGCAGATTTATGAATACAACATACTTAATGGAGGACGAAAGCCAAAGCCTAAAATGTCAAATCTGATGGAAATTGGAGGTCAATATTCATACTTCACAAATCATTATTTTCAAGATCAAATTTGAAGCGGACATGGAATAACAAGATGACCCAAAGATAGACTCAAGATATAATTACGTCTATGGGGTTTTTCCTTTTTTCATTATTAGGACTTTAATGTTAAAGGTGCAAGTCTAATGCTTACATATTCACATTGTTTCATGTGTTGACAAACTTTTGAGACCAAGAGTATTCTTAATATGTTTTCTAAGGTTTAAATTAATTTCTATATTAAAAGGAATTTTGATATAATTAATAATTAAGCTAAAAATTATTACTCATTCCAAATCAAATTTGGTGTTCGATGGATTCGATTCTCGGCATCAATGTTTATTATTTTTCTATATTTTTCCAATACCATTTGATATTTATTTTATTCATAAAATTACATAATTATGTATGTTAGTTAAATTAGACTCCTTGAGTTTTCCATAAGTTATTTTAGTGGAAAAATTCTTTTCAATTCGAGCTTAGTGCCTCATGTTTAAGTTAATTATTCTTCAAATTCACTTCTAGATGATTGCACTTAGTTTAAGTTAATTATTCTTCAAATCATTTCTAGATGTTTAAGTTAATTATTCTTCAAATAATTTTGTTAATACATGATGCAATATGAAAATTTAAGTGTGTTTTCTCAAGCTCGTTAAATCTTAACCCCTTAACATTAAAGTCCTAAAGAAATGAATAAAAAACAAAGCCCCCAAAATCTGACTACAGCTTTCGTCGATCTTTGGGTTGTCTTGTTTCATGTTGTATGTTGGCTTCAGTTGATCTTGGAATTTTGGTTCGTGAAGTCCAAACAATCGATCTCCGACCTCCTTTGGATTTGACATTTCAAACTTACCCCTCCATCCTCCATTTGATGCTTCGTAGCATCAAATCTACAGCATAATCGAGTAATACGAAACAATGATTTGAAGTAAGATCAACAAGTCATTTTACTTTTTATTTGATATAATTTATTATTAAAAATACATTATGAGGTTTAAATTATTTTATATCAAGTACTAAAACCACCACTTAAGACGTCATCTAAGTACCAAAGCATTTACCATATTGTTTATAGCTATTTTTACTATTTATTCAGAAAATTACTAAGTTTTACAATCTTTTTTTTTTGTTAAATGATATGAAATTCAATATTCTGATCCGAGACATTAGAATTAAGAATATGTGTTTTTTTGTTTCTCTTAATTGAAAAGACATGCAAAATACTAATGGATGATAGCATAATAAGGTCCATGATATTTATTTAACCTAAACATATAAAATTTGAAAGCACAAAAATATTTTAAGAAAAATGCATATTATTAGTCATCCATTTCAATGAAATAGACGTATAATATAAGCAAAAAATCATGTCCTAAATATAGACAAACTACATCACCATATTCGTATTACATCAGAAAATAAAACAATACTAAATAACAAACTGAAAAAAAAACTTCCAATCTCACAGTAGACTAATATAGTGGGATACTTGAAAAATGAATGAAGTGACCTTATATGCGAGAGTAAGAGTTCAAAAAGTAATGGCAAAATAGAATATTAATAAGTAAATCATTTTAGTTTGTTAATAAGGTGTTGCTTTTTGAACTCTTACTCTTATCTTAATTCACTCTGCATTTAAACGGTTGTCAATAAAGTAAATTTGATAAAACATAACTTGACTGATTTGATAGCATTGTAACTTAAGTAAATTAAATAAAAATATTTGGAAAAGATAATATTTGATGTTCTTTAGTGTTGAAGAACATAAAAAAAAAATGAATGGCGCCAATATTTCCGATTTCAATATTTTCTCCCGAGAGTATCATCATTCAACAACAAACTAAAACCGGTTACGATATGAAAATTATATTTAGCAATAAAAGGAGATGTTGGTTTCTTACTTATAAAAATGAACAATTACAAAGTGATCACGGATTTCAACATCCTATCCAGCAAATATAACACATATAAACTAGCATTGTACCTGCGCTACGCGCGGAGAAAGCATGAATCAAGAAAAATGAGATGATGAAGTAGTTTTCAGGTTAAAATTTAAATTCTATTAAGTCACTCGCCCTCTCAATTTAGTTTGATTATACTCAATAATCGATAGATATTTAAAAGACTATAAGTTATATTTTTTTATTTTTTAAATTAGAATTAAAAATATGTGTTTTTTGTTTCTCTGAATTGAAAAGACATGCAAAACACTAATGGATGCTGGCATAACAAGATTCGTCATATTTATTTAACCTAAACAAATAAAATTTGAAAGCACAAAAATATTTTAAGAAAAATGCACATTATTAGTCATCCATTTCAATGAAATAGACGTATAATATAAGCAAAAAATCATATCCTAAATATATACAAACTACATTACCATATTCGTATTACATCAGAAAATAAAATAATACCAAATAACAAACTGAAAAAAACTTATAACCTCACAGCAGCCTAATATAGTGGGATACTTGGAAAATCAATGAAGTGACCTTATATACGAGAGTAAGAGTTCAAAAAGTAATAGCAAAATAGAAAATTAATAAGTAGACCATTTCAGTTTGTTAATAAGGTGTTACTTTTTGAACTCTTACTCTTATCATAATTCACTCTGCATTTAAACGGTTTTCAATAAAGTAAATTTGCAAAACATAACTTGACTGATTTGATAGCATTGTAATTTGAGTAAATTAAATAAAATTATTTGGAAAAGATAATATTTGATGTTCTTTAGTGTTGAAGAACACACAAAAAAATAAATGGCGCCAATATTTCCGATTTCAATATTTTCTCCCGAGACTATCATCATTCAATAACAAACTAAAACCGGTTACGATATGAAAATTATATTTAGCAATAAAAGAAGATGTTGGCTTCTTACTTATAAAAATGAACCATTACAAAGTGATCATGGATTTCAACATCCTATCCAGCAAATATAACACATATAAACTAGCATTGTACCTGCGCTACGTGCGGGGAAAGCATGAATCAAGGAAAATGAGATGATGAAGTAGTTTTCAGGTTAAAATTTAAATTCTATTAAGTCACTCGCACTCTCAACTTAGTTTGATTATACTCAATAATCAATAGATATTTAAGAGACTATAAGTTATATTTTTTTAATTTTAAATTAGAATTAAAAATATGTGTTTTTTTGTTTCTCTGAATTGAAAAGACATGCAAAACACTAATGGATGATAGCATTATAAGGTACATGATATTTATTTAAGCTAAACACATAAAATTTGAAAGCACAAAAATATTTTAAGAAAAATGCACATTATTAGGCATCCATTTCAATAAACTAGACGTATAATATAAGCAAACAATCATGTTCTAAATATAGACAAACTACATCACCATATTCATATTACATCAGAAAATAAAACAATACTAAATAACAAACTGGAAAAAAAACTTACAATCTCACAGCAGCCTAATATAGTGGGATACGTGGAAAATGAATGCAGTGACCTTATATACGAGAGTAAGAGTTCAAAAAGTAATAGCAAAATAGAATATTAATAAGTAGAACATTTTAGTTTGTTAATAAGGTGTTGCTTTTTGAACTCTTACTCTTATCATAATTCACTCTACATTTAAATGGTTTTCAATAAAGTAAATTTGACAAAACATAACTTGACTGATTTGATAGCATTGTAACTTGAGTAAATTAAATAAAAATATTTGGAAAAGATAATATTTGATGTTGTTTAGTGTTGAAGAACAAAAAAAAAAAAAAATGAATGGCGCCAATATTTCCGATTTCAATATTTTCTCTCGAGACTATCATCATTCAACAACAAATTAAAACCGGTTACGATATGAAAATTATATTTAACAATAAAAGGAGATGTTGGTTTCTTACTTATAAAAATGAACCATTACAAATCACAGATTTCAACATCCTATCCAGCAAATATAACACATACTTCTAAAACTTAAAAATTTAAAAAAACTTCGAAAACATAATCGGTTAAGAGATGGTAGCAATGTTTCCATTGGAATTAATTTTCAAAGAATTTATAGCACTCGTCCATCCATCGACAAAACTGACCGCAAAACACCCTTGAAAGTTGACCGTTATCAACCCAGTAGCCATCACTTTTTGCCTTCACAACCCTTCCACAGAGCTTATCCTTGCAAGGAGATTCGGCTCCATCTTCAACATCACCCTTTGTCCGAATTTTATTCGTAATCTGCAAAGCAACTCTTCTGCATCTGTCTACTATCGGATTGCCCGATCTCGTGCACTCTTTAATTTCATGACAAGCATATAAAAGATCTGTCGGGACCCGGTTCTTGCTCACGAAACAAAATGCCACAAAGAACAAAATGCCACGCCAATTGTCATGCCAAGGAGACAGGGGCCACCTCTTGAGTCCGTGGGACCCACTGTAGAACAATGGGGATTCTTCGGAACACATTCCGAAAGAGAACCGAACTGCATTATAAATGTAATGATATCACTTTCAATTACAGAGGCGCCTTTTAAGTGAACTGGAACTACAGGAGCTTGAGAACTCCGTAGTTAAGCGTGCTCGAGCCAAGGAAGTTCTGGGATGGGTGACCTCCAGGAAAGTGGCACGTGGTCGGGTCTGGTTCGCTCCAAAGGACAAAACAGTGTGGTTTCGGGCAGAGCGGACAATACCGTCTGTACTGGGGCGTGGGGCGTTACAAGATCACCACAAGAAACTTTGTTCATGATTTCTTTGTCGTGTGCCAGTATATATGCATACAAAAACAATTTGATTCCGACCATGTATGCCGCTGCAAAGTGGCCACCGGTCATCGCTGTCTTGAGATGCTCCATGCCCAAAGTTATCCTTCCTAAGTTGTATATCTCTTCCTATAGGTTTAAAGAAAAACCCAATATCGATGAATTCGACAATATTATATATATATATATATATATATATATATATATATATATATATATATATATATATATAACAGAATATAAGTAGCAAGATATATATTAAATCAAATTATTTACCAGTCCAAGAATGAAGTTGGTATCAAGATTGGCGCTATTTGCACAGTTTCGAAGCAAAATTAGACATGCACCATTTTCCCACCAATACATTCTCAAGTACTCCTTAATCACCGAGATTGAACGTCCGACCATCTTATCTTTGGAGGCCCGATAAAAACTCTTACATCTAAAATGTATACAAAACGATGAACTATTGTTTAAAGGTCGGGAGGATGTCAGGACCCGGTTCTTGCTTATGGAACAAAGTGTCACATGGAACAAAGTGGCCACCGGTCATCGCTATCTTGATATGCTCTATGCCCAAAGTTATCCTTCCTAAGTCGTATATCTCTTCCTATAGGTTTAAAGAAAAACCCAATATCGATGAATTAGACTATATATATATATATATATATATATATATATATATATATATATATATATATAACAGAATATAAGTAGCAAGATATATATTAAATCAAATTATTTATCAGTCCAAGAATAAAGTTGGTATCAAGATTGCCGCTATTTGCACAGTTTCGAAGCCAAAATAGACATGCACCATTTTTCCACCAATACATTCCTTAATCACCGAGATCGAACGCCCGACCATCTTATCTTTGGAGGCCCGATAAAAACTCTTACATCTAAAATGTATATAAAACGACGAATCATTGTTTAAAGGTGGGGAGGATGTCATGACCCAGTTATTGCTCACGGAACAAAGTATCACATGGAACAAAGTGCCACGCCAATTTTCATGCCAATGGGGCGGGGTCCACCTCTTGAGTCTGTGGGACCCTCTGTAGAACAATGAGGATTCTTTGGAACACATTCTGAAAGAGAACCGAACTGCATTATAAATGTAATGATACCACCCTCAATTACAGAGCCGCCTTTTAAGTAAACCAGAACTACAGGAGTTTGAAAACTCCATAGTTAAGCGTGCTCGAGCCAAGGAAGTCCTTGAATGGGTGACCTCCAGGGAAGTGGCCCCTGGTCGGATCCAGTTCGTTCTAAACGACAAAACCGTGCGGTTTCTGCTGGAGCGGACAATACCGTCTGTACTAGGGCGTTACAAGATCACCGCAAGAAACTTTGTTCAATATTTCTATGGCGTGTGCCCTTATACATGCATCAAAAAACTGTATGATTCCGACTACGTATGCCGCTGCAAAGTGGCCACCGGTTATCGCTGTCTTGAGATGCTCCATGCCCAAAATTATCGTTCCTAAGTTGTATATCTCTTCCTATAGATTTAAAGAAAAACTCAATATCGATGAATTAGACAATATATATATATATATAAGTAGCAAGATATATATTAAATCAAATTATTTACCAGTCCAAGAATGAAGTTGGTATCAAGATTGCCGCTATTTGCACAGTTTCGAAGCAAAATTAGACATGCACCATTTTCCCACCAATACATTCTCAAGTACTCCTTAATCACCGAGATTGAACGCCCGACCATCTTAGTTTTGGAGACCCGATAAAAACTCTTACATTTAAAATGTATACAAAACGACATTAGATAATTCATATATTGGTTCTGAAATTATTAAAGTAATAAATGCTTACGTTGCACATAGGTTTTTAACATTGTTGAGAGGAGCCGAGAACATGGAGACGACTTGCATGGCTATTTTGATGAGCATATCTTGTGGGAGAGAGGTCACGGTCGACATCTTACTTTTTTATGGCCTTTCTTCATTACCGATGGACTAAGCTTAAGTTTCTTCATCGATAACTCGAGTACTTGAAATAGCCAGGCACAAGTGTTTGTGAGAAAATATATGATCATGATATATATATATATATGTATGTATGTATATGTATGTATGTATGTATGTATATGTATGTATTCAATATGGTAATTATCTTGGTAGGAGTAAGAGTCACCAAGTCAGTTTGAAGTTTAAAATTAGAAAGCAGCGAATGCAATTATGGTGAATTGAAAATGTATAGCTTTATGTGTCCTATCATGCATATTTCTTCATTTTGATGTCATATCATATATAAATATGCATGAAGAAAAAACACATGATTGGATGGATGAAATATATGCATTTATAGCTCATATCATAATTGCACTATCCATGTGAAAAATTCTCAATAAAACATATTCTGACAAAATATAATTTGATTGGTTTGATAGTATCGTAAGTTGAGTAAATTAAATAAAAATATTTGGAAAAGACAATACTTTATGTTGTCTAGTTACACAGAAGACAACAAAAAGTGGTTCAGCCGCAAGAATAGGGAATGCAATTAGGATGAATTGAAAATGCTGGTTTCATGTGTCCCATCATGCATTTGTCTTTATTTTGATGCCATGTCATATATACATAGGGATGTAAAAACGTATGATTGGACGAATGGAGTATATGCATTTATAGATCATATCATAATTGCACTCTGCATGCGAAAAATTCTCAATAAAGTATATTCTGGTAAATGTATAATTTGATTGATTTGATAGTATCGTAACTTGAGTAAATCAAATAAAAACATCTGGAAAAGATAATACTTGATATTGTCTAATGGTAGAGAAGACAATCAAACGTGTTTTAACCGCGAAAATAGGGAATGCAATTACGGTGAATTAGAAATGTTGGCTTCCTCTATCCCATCATTCATTTTTCGTCATATCTCCATGTATGATATTGTACAAACAATCATCTGTCCAATTAGCGTTATACTTTCCATTCAATATATAACTTAACATTTAGAATAAATGAATATATATCGTTTGACTTGTTGATTTTTATTTTCTTTTAGACTTATTATTTTCAATTTCTTATTAACAACAAATATTATATAGCAAGTAAGGTATCATAAGTATAATGATTGCAAGGATTTATAAAATATTCATATAACTAAAGTTTACGTAATTGTATAAAAATGACCTATAACTGACATGATGAAAAATGAAAAATAAATATCACTTAAACTTTGTGATGATATTACATCTTGATTTTAGAATTTCATTATACATAGCAAAATACTTTTATATCAAGGATAATCTCCACGCATTAAAGAAGCGACAATTATTGTATGCTCGAACACTTCATAAGACGAGTGATGAACGCGCAATGATAGTAATTCTTACGAATATCACTTTCATGATATATTCGGACCGGACAGATTTCTCGATAGCAATAAAATATATAGAAGACATCAAGATCCGATCGCAAAGAAACATAACTATGATTTTCAGATAACTGATAGCATATCCCACCTAAACTAAACCCAATTGGCTGGTGTCCATTGGTTATGAAATCACGAAATATAAAGCATAATATACTAAAATTGACATATCAACTCTCTGTAGGGTTTCCTAGTGCCCGTGGCGCAGTGGAGGTGCGGATGGCGAACAAAAATTTCAAGCAAACATGAAGGAACCCCGAACCTAGAATCGATCCAAATTCCTAAACTAGCAAACCAAGCATGCAAAGATACGGAATACTACCTTCGACGCGTGTCCAGCCAATCGTGGAAGACCCCTCCAAGCTCCGTGTATGTTGTCTGTATTGTGCTTGAGTGGCAACTGCCCTTGCCGAAGAAGATCCACCCGAGAGAAACCGATCCAAGCTCCGACTTCACCTAGTGAAGCGACCGACGCTCCAAGGTCGCTCCTAATGGAGAGTTGGGATGTAGGAATATTCTCACTATCCTTTTTTCTCTTTTCTAAGCTCAAGTGAGGTACCTAGAAGAAGGAGGAGGAGGTGAAGAAGAAGAAGCCATGGAAAATGGCTAAGTCTTCAAGTGAAGAAAAACACAAGTGTAGAAAGAATAACGACTCATCATTTTGCAACCATGGAAAAATAGTAACCACAAATGATTTTATCAATTTTTAAAAGTAAAGCCATACCTCTCTATACCATACTTCTTTACACCTTATCCTCCACCTCATTTTTGATTTTCTATAAAAAAAATAAACAAATGAAGTGTCCATCTTCTAGAACAAATTCCGTATAAATACGGAATACAACCCGGTATACGTATCGAAATATATATACGCGTGTTCGTACAAAAATACGAATAACCAAGAGAGAGAAAATGAATAGTGAACAATAATACTAGAATATACATATTAATATATATATATATATATATATATATATATATATATATATAATTAAATCAAAACCTGATTCAATACTCCGGCTTAATCCTAAGCCGCTAGTATTATCAACGGTTCGATTAAAGTCCGTGTAGCCTGTACACGTATTTTATCTGACACCTTGTATGCACCAACATATGTCATCTACATCATATCGCCTGAACCGGGAAAACCCTGTGTGGGACTCTAAAGACTCGACAATACGCTGGCAGTGATTTACTGAATAAATCCAAAAACCACAAGTACGTCAGCGGCACTAGCTGTACGTAATGGCTGCCTAGGTATCTGTCGAAACGGAGGTCGACAATCAAGTCCGTCTGTACCCTACTGAACCTGAATGTGACAATCTCCTTATAGTCCGGTCTCTTCGTATGAGAGTATCACATACCAGGTTTAGGGAGTGGAAACGTCAGACCCCTAATAACCCGATAAGTCGTGTCGGAGTCAAGCTCATCACCAACCGAGAAACTACTGAACTCATATCAATAAATCTCATTTACCGTGGCCACGGATTTAGGGTGATAGCCAACCTAAGACAGCACGACATCGACTCCTAATATCAGGAGAGACGAATCCCCGACAATCGTTCACTACCTCCATGTGGTTCGGGACTGTATCCAACTAAAACCTGTTTGCATGACTCCTTTGAGCCGTGGTAGGGTAGTAATCAAAGTACAGTGGGAATTCATACGAGACAAATGGCGGTCTCAGGTCAAAAGACTAACCTGTACTGATGCCATTCGAGAACTTCCATCTAACGATAGATATAATACCATCTAGAAGTTCTCTGCGAGTCCGTCCAGTGTACTCACCTACAGTAAGCACCTGCATACTATATTAGGTGACATAACACCAATGGCTTGTGAGACCGGCCACCGCCCCTCGTCGGGGTTTTGAAACGTATACACTAGTATCCACTCTCGATACTCCCACGACTAGGGACATTTAAGAATGTGCTTATAGACAACCTAGCTCTTACGTATATGACTGCCATCATAATACTGGTAGTCAATCAAGAATCCTACGAGCTTCATCATTGTGTATTAGTGACACGTAATAACAATTAAAACATGTACACATCAATGATAAAGACAAACCAGATAGCATACTATCATTTTGAGTAAGATTGTTCTACCTGTATAGGTCCTCCCTCAATTATCATAATCGGGTGCCTGCAATTACAATAATCATCTTGAGGGCACTATATCCAACAATCTCCTACTTGCACTTAAGGCTAATTATTGCGGTATCGCATACCCACATTCTGTGTGCTATCGAATACCCAATTTCTCTTCTAATCAGGTTCTCAAATCTCGTTTGAGGAACATCCGTGTTTGAGAAATAGCCTCAGTAAATGGATCCGCTACAATGTTTCAACTTCCTCTCTCTATATCTCAACTTCGCGGAGATGAACAATCTCCCGAACTGAGCGATACTTCGCCTCAAGAATTTTGTCTGGATTCAAGATGGGACCAAGTTCATAAATGAACAACCTTATCCTACAAACTTCTTGGGCTGTGTCCTTTGTTAAGTCATAACTAGCATCTTGAACCATACCTACCTCAGTATCCCTATTGGAACACTATCCAATATACGATACACAGAAGAGGTAAAACTCAAAACTCTGACAGCATCTCTGTCATGCAGGTCACCTAGGAATCCTAAACCGATAACAACCTCCCGAAGGAGGCTGTCGTTATCATATACCAAGAACATCCTCTAATGTTCATAACTGCTTCCCTTTGTTTCTCCACGATTGGATTAATATTTGCTTATTACAGCAAATGTATAAGCAATATCTGGTTTTGTATAAGACATTGCATGATTGACTCAATTGCCTAAGCAAATGATATGTCATTCATGCAAGTCCCTCTTCTCATCAGTTTAGAAGATATCTCTTTAAAGAGGGTGACTCCATCACCTACGGGTACACCACCACGTCAAGTGTCGTCGATTCTAAAACACTTTTAGAATGCAGTCTAAGTACCCGATTGGGAAACTTTTTAAATTTAGATCTAAAACCATAGATCTAATTACCAGAATCCCTGATATATTATCCATATCCAACGTGGAAAAAACAATATGTGACAACTAAAATTTGACCGATTGTAGTATATGAATATCACTTCCTATCTGGAGTATGTCATCAGAATCCCAGGACAGTACTTCCTACACCCTTCTTACTAAGTTCATCTGTTGGTTTTATAAAGTCAATCATCTTGACTATTATATCAAAACAGATGATCCGTCTATGCTATCCATGCTTTAGTCTATGAATAGGCATATGCAACTTGCACATTTTCCGCTGCTCTCACTGACTACGATAACTGTCTGATAGAGTCATATACACGTGCACTTCCACATTCCCATTTGGAAAGACGTTATAATCATCCTCTTGCCAGATATTATAGTCTAGAGCAGTAGCGGCAAGTTATATCTGTATGGACTTTAGTGTAGACACTGAAGTAAAAGTTCCATCACAATCCACAACAGATATTTGATGAAAATATTTACAATAAATCTAGCCTTATTAGGTTAATACCTTTTCACCTGCACAGATCCCAAAAGATCCACTTGCTCCTAATGGGTTTTACCCCTTCAGGAGCACCCAGCAAAGTCCAAAATCCAATATCTGCTGAAGTGCGTGGAGTCCAATTTGGATATAAAGCATTTGGTCACCTGGAATTTACCACTTCATATGACCTACAGATAACTAGTAGGGCCATCATAACCATGATGCTGACCTTTCTGTCACTGTCTCCAAGAAAGATGAAGTATCTCTCGGGTGGCTGAGGTCACCTACTAAAATCTGCGGAGTGTCTATTGGATTGTAAAGTCCAATTGAATTCTTAGGTTCTACTAAATTTTCGGTAACCATTTGTAGTTTTGGAATCACTTTCAGTTCTACCATACTCCCACCGGTTTCTTTTATAAAAAGATTCTTTTTATAAAAAGGTGGCGAGTCAAGAACAATATAACTATTGATCTTGAAAATGGTAGAAACAAAACCCTAGTGAATGCTTGGGATAATCCATAAACAACCATTACCGAAGCGTTGTTCCCTGATTAAAAATCAGGAATTACCTCAATGGGGTATCACGTGTTTACACGTGACCAAGGGTCACGTGTGGACATGTGATCTATTTACAGAATTAAATTCTAAGCAAGCAGAAGTGTAAACAAGCAGCTGAGGAAAGACCCCAATGGGGGGTCACGTGCTCGCACGTGACCAGGGGTCACGTGCTCACACGTGACGATCCTTCAGCCCAGTTAGAAGACAGAATTAAAATTCTAAATGAGGGAGGGTCACGTGCCAACACGTGATAGGTTTTGAAAGCCCTTATAACTTGATAGAATTAAATTCTAATTAAAGGGAAATCAGAAACCCTAAATGGGAAAGTATTTCTTTAAATCTTTCCAAATAAAAAGGGATTATGGAGAACCGTTGGATTAAAAATCCAAGGGTGATTAAAAATCACCAATTTATGGAAAGATTTTAGACAAGGAAAGATTTTCCTCAATTTCACCAAAAATAACAAACAGAATATTTTTTGGATTGAAAATCCAATGGTGAATAAAATTCACTGAGTGATCTAAAGGATCATAATAGTTATGAAAACAAACAAAATCTTTCAATGAAAAATTTACTAAACAAATTGATTCTTTTTCTTCTCCTATAAATAAGAGCCAAGAGGAGAAGAATTTTGGGGATATAGAATTTTGGGATATTGAAATTTTCTAAAGGCAAATAGCAGAGAGAAAAGAAAGGAGAATTTAATTCTCAAGAAAGAAACCCTAGGTGAGATAGGGGAAAGGGATCAAAACTTCA
This sequence comes from Agapanthus africanus, assembly GCA_030015575.1. Classification (NCBI taxonomy): domain Eukaryota; kingdom Viridiplantae; phylum Streptophyta; class Magnoliopsida; order Asparagales; family Amaryllidaceae; genus Agapanthus; species Agapanthus africanus. The sequence goes on from CM057351.1 coordinate 10,799,634, forward strand.
TTAAGAAAAAAAGAGAATTTAATTCTCAATCTAAGAGTTTAACTCTTCTACACAAGAACTTAGTTCTTCCTCTATTTGAAGATCTGTAGAAGCAAATCTCCTCATAGGTTGAGAATTTAATTCTCATCGGGTTGAGATTCTGCCATGCAGATCTAAAACTTAGAGGGGGAATTGAGTTTAGGGAATTTAATTCCTCAGAGATAAAACCTAGGGTTTAACCCTATATGAGAATTTAATTCTCCCAAAATTATAGGAATTTAATTCCTCCAAGATAAAACTAGGGTTCAACCCTATATGAGAATTTAATTCTCCTAAATTTATAGGAATTTAATTCCTCCAAATAAAATTAGGGTTCAACCCTGCATGAGAATTCAATTCTCCTAAAATCATAGGAATTTAATTCCTTCAAGACAGAACTAGGGTTTAACCCTATATAAGAATTTAATTCTTTCATATACATAGGAATTTAATTCCTCTAAAACCATAATTAGGGTTTAACCCTACAGAGAACTTAATTCTTAAAAATAAAGAGACTTAAAAGATCTCCATGCATACAAAGAACTAAGGTCACGTGGCCACACGTGGCCCATAAACAGATCCCCCAAAAATGAGAAGAAAAAGCTTTGAGGCAATGCCTCACGTGCTCCCACATGACCCTCATTATATAGGGAGCAGAAAAGCAAAGGCAGATTCTAACTTGGGCGCTCTCACGTGTTACCACGTGACCCATAATAAATGTTCTAATAAATCAGGGCATGAGTACACATCACGTGCCCACACGTGATGGCCAGAAAATTAAAAAGTGTTTAACACTTGTTTGCATAACAAAGTAAAGGGATCTGGCCCCACCTTTGGGTGTCCTCACGTGACCCATCCCTATTTAGTGTTTAACACAAATTTAAAGGTTTTATTTCCAGTGTTTAACACTGTTGTCCTCTAGTGTTTAACACTAATCTGAGAGTTTTATTTCCAGTGTTTAACACTGCTGTCTTTTAGTGTTTAACACTAATTTAAGAGTTTTATTTCCAGTATCACTGTTGTTCTCTAGTGTTTAACACTATTTCTAGCCAAATTGGCTAATTTTCCAGAGGCAAAAGCCTCCCCTTCAACTGAATCTCAGAATGTTCAGAGCTAAAATATTTAATGCCCAGTCAAAGATAAAAATGTTACCAAAGCCCTCAAACTCTTGTTTAAGTATTGCTGAATGATGAGGGGCTGAACCCAGACAAATGTCTTATGGTCCAAAGGTATTTCAAACTTAATTGGACTTAGCCCAAGTTGGCCATAAGTCCTCAATTCAGACTTAACTGAGCCAATGTGATCATAATCTAACTAATGGATCTTATTTCCAAATTGGACTACAGATCACCCAATCAACTCTGGTTCAAGGGTATATCTCTTCACTCCTTTGATATTTGTCGTTGTAATTCCTCAACGTCTTCAAAGAGGTGATGGGTCCCGACAACCACACATTTCATAGACTATGACGTCTCTAAACTACGGACTGTGGGGTCCTTAAACTCATGGACTATGACGTCCTTACTCTCGACCGTAATGCCTTTAAACTAACATTAGATTGTGGGGTCCTTAAACCCATGGACTATGATGTCCTTAACTTCGACCGTGATGTCTTTAAACTAACATCGGACTGTGGGGTACTTAAACTCACGGACTATGATGTCCTTAACCTCGACCGCGATGTCTTTAAACTAACAATGGACCGAGATGTCCTTAAACTAACAATGGACCGTAATGTCCTTAAACTAATCGACCGCAATGTCCCTAAACTAAACAATAGAGTCCAATTACTCTCTTGTTGGATCTAAACGATCCCGTTAAGTTGATCTTAGTCTAAAATGAGACTAACGTATCCTTAACAAATGTTTAAGTTGATCTTAGTCTCAAATGAGGCTAACGTATCCTTAAACCCAACCCCCTAAATCCAAATCTAAGAAAGATACGGATTTGGACTAGTCCACGCCCTACGGGCGACAACATAAATTAGTCTCCGTATACAATCCACGGGCAACTAAACACAAAATAAACACCCACGACATGAAGTGACCATCTGGAGAAGGAGAAAGTTGTTACCGCGATGCGGTAGCGTAATTAATTGCTGGGGCTTGCGCCTTCAGGGAAGAGCATCCCCATAATCAAAACCCCCTCAAACGAGGGGGAATCTGACAAAATCTGCTACATCAGCCGCATCCGTTTAAACCTTCGATACATGGTGCCATAAATCAACTTGGCATCTTCGGAGAGGTGGACGGATAGCACCAATTAGCATCTGCCCCGAAATTCAGGCAAGACATATTTCGCGTCTCCGTGTTTCGGAAGGGAACAGATTCTGGCACGCCCGGTGGGACCTTTTCCTCTTTCCACTCCACACGTCGTGTATCGTGTTCGCGAACCAATCGCGGTTTGCTAATGGTTGCCCTTGGGTTCGAGGTACTAAGATTTGGCGTTTTGCTTGATGCAGAAAGCGAAGGATCAATGGCGTCCACTTGCATGAAGTGTTCCAGCTGCAACTGCAATTCACGTCCCGCCTCATCTGAAGGCATAGCTTACGGGCCCCAAGTGGCTTCCCTGTTCACGATACCGGTGGAACAGGTCACTCAGGCCACCACTGGATTGTTTTTCGGGACCATGCTCCCGCCAACGAGCTTCAGCGCCCCTATACCAACACAAGAAGCTCCCAAGAAGTCGGTCTTTGATTGGCTCACAACTACTGCGGCCCCTCTCAACGGGTCGTCTGGCTCCAGCGCCTCGGTCTTCGCCAGATTAGGCCAAAGTTCCTCTGGGCCCATGATGAAGCCTGCAATTCAAGAAAAGATTATTCCGAAAAGAGTAACCATCCCTGCTCCTGAAGTCGTCAAGGCGGCTTCTCCTGCCAAAGGGTCGGTCTTTACAAGACCGACTGTTCCGACTCTAACTCCGGCCCTCGTTCCTGCTCAAAAGTCTGTCTTTGATAGATTAGACACCGCTGCTCAACGAGCGTCGGTCTTCAAGAGGCTGGCACCAGTAGCGCCTCACCTGAATAGGGGGCATGACGAAGTCACCCCTCAAGCTGAAACAATCCCGACGGCTCGACACGCTCGACGTTGCCACTGGCGCCGAGTAAGGAAAGCTGGGGGCAACTCCCCCTCCGGGCTAACTCCACCAGCCCCAACGGTGGAAGTCAATGCTGCTGTTCTAACCGGGAACAGCTTTGAATTGCTGAACAAGGTGCGCAGGAACTCTCCTACCGTCGTACTGAAAAGACCTCCTCCACCCTTGGAGGATGTTATAGAAACGAAGCCGGAGTAGCCCCCTCAACGGCTGTGCTCTAAAGTTTACAAAGTCTGGCGAAGGGTCCAAGAGTCGGTGATTGATCAAAACTATCCCCGTCGACAGAAGAAGCTGAAGGTCCAGCAGGAAGAGAACCGTCCTGGCAAGCCACGAAGCGCGACAACCACCTGGGTGCCCGCTGCAACGGCCCCCTCAACGTCAACTGCTCAAAAGAGAAGGGGGCCAGAGAAAGCCCATGTGACTACGGCAGATCGCAAAGACGCTGAGCCCAAACGCCCCAAGTCTGGGGGAATAACGGTGTATACTGTTTACATGGCTTCCGGAAAAGAGGAAATCCGCACTTCGACGGGCCACCGACCGCTTACCCGATCAATAACAAGGGCTCAGGAACAACAACAGCAGAAGCTTCAGGAGATGCTGACTGCAATGGCCTCACTCACCGGACCAAAAGAAAGCCCGGAAGCATCATCGGAGCAGCGTCATGAACAAGAAACCGATGCTGACTTCCTACGCAGAGTCCTCGAAAAGAAGGACAAAGAAGCTGCGGAACAGGCTACTAACATAAAAAGAATGGCGCTTCTCTTCTAAGACATGGTAGGGATGATGTTACAGCCGGACCTTCCAGCTGAAGACCCTCCGATCATTATTGAAGACGACAGAGGGGAGACATCTAACCCTCCTCCAGCCCTTTCAGCAACCAAGGAGGAAACCATTTCTAAGGCCGCACTGGATGACTATATAGCTCAACAAATACGAGCTCACCAGGCAAATGAAGCGGCCGGCCAAGTCGTTAAAACTGGGCGACCGTATCCAGGCTGGTATGACCAAATAAAGTACCCGCCGGGATACACAATCTTCCATGTATACAAGGGGACAGGCAATCCCCATCAACATGTCGCTCAGTTCAGGGCTATTTGCGGCAACACCGGTGGTGATGATAAGCTTTTGCTCCGCCAATTCGTCGGCAGCTTGTCGGAGACGGCATTGAGTGGTACTCTGAACTTCCAAACGACTCCGTCAAGACTTTCGCAGAAATGGAGTTGTTATTCACCCAGCGATTCGCGAGTGCTAGTGAACGCACCCTAATAACGGTATTGATCAATGCCAGGGTGAAGCCAGACGAGACGTGGGTTCAATACGCAATCCGATGGCGGAATCTGTGGTCGAAATACGAACATCGCATCGAAGAAGCACCGGCGGTGGGCATGTTCATGGGCACCCTAGACCCTCATGCAACTATTTCATAATTCATGATGTTCTTCAAACCAACCACGTTCCAAGCTTTAATCGACAAGCTAGCTCAGATGGACGAGATGGGTCATAGACCGTCTTCTCCGAAGCCGGAGCCGCGGAACGAAAAGGGTAAAGGGAAGACGACCTTCGTTGCGAATACCCAACAACTGCCCAGTGCCCCAAAAATAGTGGATCAGCTGGAAGAGAGGCGGCGATACTACAATGAGAAAATGAAGCGTCCTGATTCGTTCCCTCGGGACAAAACGAAGAGACTATTCAAACTGGCGATGTGCAACAGGCTCATCAATATGCCAAATCCTAAGCGACCACTGCAACCCGGCGAGGCTAATAATCCCAATTACTGCCCTTACCACGAAACGGTAAGCCGTCCAATCGATGATTGCTTCATCTTTAAGGGATGGATCGAGGATCAGTACCAACAAGGTAAGTTTGCGCCGTCTGAAAAGTAGAAAGTAAGCCCACCACAACCACACACTCCTAAGAAGACGGACTCACTGGGGGCATCGTGCTCTTTTGTTGAAGAAGCTCCATGGGAGGTCGCTCTATCAGCCAAAACCAAAAGAATGCTGAACGATCTCCAGACATGCCCGGCGATCAGGTGGAAGAATCCGCTGGAACCCGAGATTATCAAGGGAATGTTGAAACCGCGCCCAACTCCAAAAATTGGTGGTGATATTCAAAACACTCACGCCCAGCCGTTAAAGTCTTCGAAGAAGAAGAAGAAGGCCAAAAAGCCCGTGAAGCCTAGTAACAAGCGCACGGGCCTGCAAAAGCAGATTGACGCGCTGGAAGAGTATAACCAGAAGGCGCGGACTCCAATCACACTCCAAGAATTTCTCAGCTACGCCCTTGAGGACGGAGATGACGATAATGGAGAAGACTCGTCGGATGAATCTGAAGATTACGTAGCAAGTTGCCATGTGATCTCTCACTCATCGATAAACGATGAAGAAGCTTCTTACACAGAGAAACGGGGGGCAGATCCTAAGCCAAAACTTCTAGAACCATCAGACGAAATGATTGATGCATTTCTGAATGAAGCTCTTCTTAAAAGCAAGGCTGCCTGAGAGCGTGAGATGGCCATATTTGAAAAAGCCAAGCGCCGGCGACTGGATGAAAGGGTTGCAACGCTCCCGCTAAATCAAAGTGCCTCCGTTGCAAATAAAAACAGGTTCAAGACGAGGAAGAGGTTCTCCAAAGCCGTATCAATGGGAATGAAGCTGCCGCCCTCTGAAGGAAACATTCTTGGTGAAGCAGAAATGCATCCTAGCTACTGCTTATATCATCAAAAGATTGCGCACCCTACCAAAGAGTGCAACGCTTTTAAAAGATGGTGGCAGGGATATGTTGCTCACCAGCAACATTTTAAGCGGATGAAACGCAAAACTCGTCGGGAGCGAAGAAGTACGACTGAGGAGCTTAGAAGAACTACCGGCAACTGTCGCATGGTTAACGCCGAGGAATCGCAAGTTCTCACCTTCGGGAGCGACTCAGACGAAGAAATAACTCTCGACCCTCTCTTCAAAGAATCCACCTCGGGACAAGAGGAAGAACCAAAGGCCTGTAAAAATATTCAGCTGCGCAATCGTACGCTGCCCGAAAATAATCTCAGACCCACGAATAGAAAAGATAAGGGAAAAGAAAAAGTCCTTGAGGATATCGCCCTAGATGACCAAGTCGTCAAAAAGCTGACCGCCAAGGACCCGCCAAAGAAAAGTAAAGTGGACTACAACATTCTGGCACACTTAAGAAAGTTACCCTCGCAGCTCAGCATTCTTGACGCCCTTCTGCTATCAAAAGAAGCAAGAGATTCTTTGATCAAGGCGCTACAGGAGCCCGAGCAATTCCAAGCTTTCCTCGCCGAAGAAAAGATGAAGGACGAGCTGGAAGAAGTGCACACAGCCGATATCACCTTCGGCGATGAAGATCTCTTCCTCGGGACGAGCGAGCAAAACCGTTCCCTTTATGTCTCCGGATACTGTCACGATATCAAGATTGGCAAAATCCTGGTTGACAATGGGTCTTCCGTCAATCTCCTCAACGTGCGAGTGTTGAAAGAAATCTGCATGAGCGTTCAGCACCTCGCTCGTGATAAAATCACCATCTCCGATTTCGACTTCCAGTCATCACGGACTTTCGGGTCTGTGATACTGACGCTGCGCTTCTGGCTACTTGTCACGGATATTAAATTTCACGTCATTGACGCTAAGACCTGCTATATTGCTTTACTCGGCAGGTCTTGGTTACACGAGTCCAACATTATCCCTTCTACACAACACCGGTGTATGAAGTATTTCAAGGATGGTTTTGAGTACACTGTGACAGGGGAGTTGAACCCATTCTCCATGAACGAAGTCCGAAAGTACGAGGATGCAAAATACTTCTTACCAGATTTTGAAGACACGGAAAGATGTTACAAACCGAAGAACAAAGCTATCACCACTATTCCAGTCTTCGGGAGTGATATTGAGGAGGAAGAAGAGATAGTTTATTCAAGGCCGCCTCAACGCAACAACCCGGGACCGTCCGCCCCTATGTTGATCTTCGGCAACGACTCAGAAGACGAGGTTAACGCTATATTTTCCGCTCGGCCATCAATACAAGCCTTCGCTGGCGATAATCAGAGTTTGCAAATCACTATGGATCCACAAGAGCATTACAAAGAGCTTGATGCACTTAAAACTTATAGTGTGCAAGAACTGCAGACATTTTACGTCCCTCCCAGGCGAAAGGGTAAAGAGGCGATCCTATTCTACCGATCTGGGAAAACCAAAGTGGAAAAAGAAATGGCATGGCGCCGATTCCACGCTCGACAGGCTCCAGCCCATCTGTCTGCCTAGATATTACACGAAAGGATTGAAAAGGCTACTGAAGCGTCAAGGGGTACCCTTCAGGCAGACTACTCGACAAGCTCGATTCTACAACAGGATTTGGGATGTCCCTGGAACACAGTGCAAGTGCCCAACGGGAGAATGGAAATGATCGGGCTTGGATATGTACAATCCAGAAAACGGGAGTGAATCCATGGCAGCTACGTTATACATGACTTCGATGAAGAAGGAGACATTCTGTTAAAAGAGGCTGATCCTGAACCAAAACAAGGTCCTGTCATCAAAATGCCAAGTCCGTCGTTTGAAGAACGAATGGACAAACTAGTAAGGGAAGCGGGTCAAAAGATCCGGGATGACCATAACCGTGAGATGGCCATTTATGAAAAAGCCAGGATGCAGCTCCTCCTTCAATAGGCCGCGGAGAATGACAATACTCTTCTTCATCAACCTGTCATACAAAAGGCCCGACGCAGAGGCAAAAATAAATCAAAGAGCGGGAAAAGCGTTCGAGGGCGACAAAGCGGGACTAAGAAGTCACGCGATCAGGAATCGAGCAATCCGGATTCGTCCCTTATAAAGAAGATGGGTTGAGCATACTCTTTTCCTCAGAACAAAACGTGGAAGATACTTGATCTTGCCATAAAATATCAAATGATTACACTTCCGGAGTCCAAGCACCCCGAGCAAGCGAATGAGATCTCCCACCCAGACTATTGCTCATATCACCGATCAATAGGACATCCTCTTGAAGATTGCTTTACATTTAAAGACTGGGTCGAAGACCAATATCAGCTCGGCAAGTTCGCTTTATCCAACAGCTGGAGGGTAAATCCGCCACAGAAGCATGAACCGAAAGCCGCACATATAGCGAGATTAGAACCAGATCAATATCGGTCTTGGAAGCGAGCTCGTACTTGTCATATGATAACGCAATCAAAAGAAGAGCCCGAGAATATGGATGACCTCCCTTGGTGCCTCGAAAACGATGACGACGAGATGATCTTAGAGTTTCCACCGGCGCCAAAAGAGCTGGAAGATGGAATACATACTACTGCAGATAACCTCAAGAAAATTGATTTGGGGATGGCGAGTGACCCGCGACCGACATTCGTCAGTGAGCTGCTGTCTGAAGAAAAGGTGACTACACTAAAAGACGTGCTTATGCAGCATAAAGATTGCTTCGCATGGAACTATTCCGAGATGCCGGGACTAGATCCGGAGATTGCTGTACATAAATTGGCAATATCTCCAGATGTCAAACCGGTCAAACAAGCACCAAGAAGAATGCGGCTCGAGCTTGAGATGAGCATCAATGCCGAGGTCAAGAAACTAATCGACTCTAGCTTCATCCAAGAGGTTCAGTATCCTGGCTGGATCGTTAACATCGTCCCGGTGATGAAGAAAAATGGAACGGTCGCATATGTGTGGACTTTCGGGATCTCAATAAAGCCTACCCGAAAGACGACTTCCCAGTACCGGTCACCGAGCTGATGATAGAAAATACATCAACTCATGAAGTTTTCTCCTTCATGGACGGCTCGTCAGGATACAATCAGATAAAGATGCATCCCGAGGACCAGAAACATACCGCTTTCCGGACCCTTTTGGGCATATTCTGCTACAAGGTGATGCCTTTCGGTCTAAAGAACGCCGGTGCCACCTATCAGAGGGCCATGACGAAGATCTTCGATGACCTCATACATGAGATCGTCGAATGCTATATCGACGACCTCGTGGTGAAAAGCAAATCATACGAGGAACATTTAGAGCATCTGAGAATCGTGTTTCAACACCTTCGGCAATACAACTTGAAGATGAACCCTCTCAAATGCGCGTTCGGAGTTTCCTCGGGCAAATTCCTAGGATTCATCGTCCGACATCGGGGCATCGAGATAGATCCGTCAAAGATCAAGGCGATCATGGAAATGCCCCCGCCAAGGACTCCCAAGCAATTGCGGTCTCTCCAAGGGAAGCTCGCGTATATCCGGCGATTTATAGCCAACCTCTCAGGCAAGTGCCGTCCTTACAGCCACCTGATGAAGAAGGGAACTCCTTTCGTCTGGGATCGCAAATGCCAAAGCGCGCTGGACAAAATCAAGCAGTACCTGCAGAATCCGCCAGTACTGGCCGCTCCGGTCAAGGGAAAGCCTTTCATTCTTTATACAATAGCCCTCGAAGGTTCTTTAGGTGAGCTATGGGCACAAGAGAACGACCAAGGGAAGGAGAGAGCCCTCTATTATTTGAGTCGAGTTCTAATGGGGGCAGAAAGCAATTATTCTCCCATCGAAAAGCACTGCCTGGCATTGATCTTCGCGATAACGAAGCTCAGGCACTATGCGTTGGCGCATGAAGTCCATCTCATATCGAAAGTGGATCCTCTCAAATATTTGATGTCGAAGGCCATATTAACAGGGTGGCTCGCTAAATGGGCCTTGCTCTTGATGGAGTTCTCGATAACTTATCGACCTCTTAAGGTAGTGAAAGACCAGGCCATCGCCGACTTCCTCGCTGAGCATCCGATACCTGCCGAATCTCCCTTGAACTGCGAGTTGCCAAATGAACATGCGTTTGACACGATCGACGGGGATGATACCCGGTAGGAACTTTACTTCGATGGGGCATCCTCCATGAAGAAGCGCAAACAAAGCACCCCCGTAATCAAATCGGGGGTAGGTCTCATCTTCATAACTCCACAAGGAGGGATAATACGCTTTGCCTTCTCCTTAACAGAGCCGAGGACAAACAACTAAGCCGATTATGAAGCTTTGATAACAGGTATTGAGATCGCTATCGACATGGGAATCGAAAACCTCCTCATATACGGAGACTCCCAACTGGTCGTCAGTCAAATAAACGACGACTACCAAACATGCAAGCCAGAGTTGGTGAAGTACGGCGAGAGAGTACATCAACTACTGACTCAAATACCTTCCTACACCTTGGAAAGCATACCGCGTGCGGAAAATAGCAAGGCGGATGTATTAGCCAAGCTTGCTAAAGAATTGGCCGATGAGAACCTCGATGACGTAAGAATCGTGATACAAAGCCGTCGGGTTCTTGCACCGGCAGAAATATCTCCGGAATCGTCCGAGAAAAAGGGAGCGACCGAGCAAATGGCTCTACAAGTAAAAGACCAAGAAAAGGTTGAGAATTGGAGGGAAGTCTTTATAGACTAATTCAAATCCCGTCGAACACCTGAAGATGCGTCCTCAAAACATCAGCTCATGAAGTGAGCCCTATCTTTCGCATTCGTCAACGATACTATGTACAAGAGGTCGTTTGATTCTCTGTGGCTAAGATACCTGGGACCTGAAGAAGCAAAAAGAGTCGTCCAAGAAACTCACGACGGACTCTGCGGTTCTCATCAAGCCGGCCCGAAAATGAAGCTGAAGATCAAACGGATGGGCTACTATTGGCTCACGATGATCCAAGACTGCCTTGAGTATGCGAAGCAATGCCACTCGTGCCAGATCCATGGGGACTTCATCCATCAGCATCCAAATCCTCTACATCCAACGGTGGCTAGCTGGCCGTTCGAAATATGGGGTACTGACATAATCGGCCCCATCGAACCAGCATCGTCCAGAGGACATCGATTCATTTTGGCGACAACTGATTAATTCTCCAAATGGGCAGAAGTAGTACCGCTGAGGGAAGTGAAGACGGAGAACATCCTCCATTTCTTCAAGACACACGTCATTTATAGGTTTGGAACTCCACGACGGATCATATCCGATAATGGGCCAGCCTACAGAAGCCACAAGATCAGCCGCTTCGCACAACAGCACAACATAGACCGGAGATACTCCACAGTCTATAATCCCCGAGCTAACGGTCTAGCTGAGGCTTTTAACAAGACCTTGACGAAGATCGTGAAAAAGACGGTGTCCCGAAATAAGAAGGACTGGCACGAGAGACTGCATGAAGCTCTTTGGGCGTATCGAACTACGTTCAAAACGGCCACGAACACAACGCCGTACGCGTTGGTATTCGGTACAGAAGTGGTACTCCCCCTCGAGATAGAGCTGCCCTCTTTACGAGTGGCAGTTCATTACGAGCTAACGGACGAAGAAAATGCTCACCTTCGGCTTGAGGAACTTGATGCCCTTGATGAAACCCGACTCATAGCGCAATAAAATCTGGATGCTTATAAAGCAAAGATGATGCGCTCATATGAAAGATTGACTAGGCCGAGGACATTCCGCCAAGGCGAACTCGTGCTAGTGGTCAAAAGACCTATGATCCCTAATCGCGCCAAACGAAGGAAATTCGAGCCGAACTATGAAGGCCCGTATCATAGACAAGGTCTACCAGGATGGGGCCTATCTACTCATGGACATGCATGGTGAAAGACCTTTCAGGCCAATAAACGTTCGCTTCCTGAAGAAATACTATGCCCGACAGGTCACGGCCTAGGTCAATGATAGATGACGACGCCTATGTCTGCTCGCTATCTTCCCAAGCCCAAACTCTATAAGTAGTAACCGGTCAACGGACCGAAATGTCCTTAAACTAACAACGGACCGAAACGTCCTTAAACTAACGGCGGACCAAAACGTCCTTAAACTAACAACGGACCACTATGTCCTAAAACTAGCCGTTGACCGAAATGTCGATAAACTACGGTGGATTACGGCTTCCCAAAGCTAGTAAAAAAAAGAAGAAGAATAAAAAAAAGAGAAAAAAGAAAACGGTATGTTCATAAGCAAAATGGGCACGGATGAAAACCCGAAAGGGTTCCGTGAGTAAAAACAGCAAGTCTACCGGCGAGTGTTTGTGAAAACCCGAAAGGGCACAACCTCGTTAAAAGACACTTGCATGGTCCTCTCGACCTTGTAAGGAGAAATCACCTGCGTGAGATCCTTACGACTCACAAGGGAGCAACACACTTAGTGATCCCCACGATTCCTAAGGAGAAATTACACTTGCGAGATCCTCACGACTCGTAAGGAGAACCCTCTTATGAGACCCTCACTGCTCATAAGACTCAAAATTCTTAAGCTACATGGATCTGAACCTGTTCTTAAGCAGCCCTCACAACCTCCAATACTGCCCTACAAGCGGCTCAATGCTGACCCTTGTATACAATCCACGGGCGCAAATAAACATTTCCCTAACGAAGTCCCATCCGTGACCAGGGATATGTCTATACGGTGAACAACCCTTATAAGTCCTCTCGACTTAGAAGGAGAAAATACTCTTGTAAGATCCTTACGACTTATAAGAAACTGTACACTTAGGAGTCCTCACGATTCCTAAGGAGAAAACGCACCTACGAGATCCTCACGACTCGTAGGGAGAAATACCTTTATGAGACCCTTACGGCTCATGAAGTCAAAAGCCTTAGTCGACAGGATCTTAACCCTGTTTACTAAGCTACCTTTGTTCGACACCGACAGAGGAAAATGATGATTCGCTCCTGGCAATATCCCAGTTATAGCGATACTGATGCCGAAACCAGTGTCTAATTCCAAGCTTGCAGCAAAAAGCTAGCGAGCCACACATGCATACGAAATAGCCGAAATGATAGGGCAACTTGCAAAAAAAATCAGCAAGTAAAAATATATGTATGCAAAATAGCCGAAATGATTTGGCAACTCACAATAAAAAGCAGCGAGTAAAAAATAAAACAAGTAGCCGAAATGATTGGGCAATCGCGACCTTCGCGATATAAAAGCTGAAATGATAGAGCATCGCGGAAAGAAATAAAATAAAATGAAATTTATTCCCTACAGGTGATATCACAGCGATCCCTGTATACAATCCAGGGGTTCAAACAAAGAAGGAATCACACTTTTCCTCCCCAGGTTTCATCAGAAGAAGAAGCTAAATCTCAACGGTTCACAGATAGCCTGGAGATCATCTCAACATTCGTCTCATTACAACAGACACAACATCAAGCAAAGTGGAACAGCGGCAACCCCCAGTTCCATGACTCGGCGGTGCACAGATGACCGACAGTCAAACCCCGACTCCGTGAAATACGGATAAATTCAAAAATTCCTGGTTACGTGGAACGCGGCTTACGTCAATCCTGACCCCGTGGGAAACGTCCAGAGCGGATCCTGGTCCTCGCAGAGCACGGCAATGACCCCTTGTGAAGCATCCAGAGTGGAGCCTGGTCCTCGCAGAACACGGCAGTGAACCCGTAGGAAGCATCCAGAGCAAAATTCTTGGTTACGTGGAACGCGACTTACGTCAATCATGACCCCGTGTGAAGCATCCAGAGCGGAGCCTGGTCCTCGCAGAACACGGTAGTGAACCCGTGGGAAGCATCCAGAGCAAAATTCCTGGTTACGTGGAACGCGACTTACGTCAATCCTGACCCCGTGGGAAACGTCCAGAGCGGATCCTGGTCCTCGCAGAGCACGACAATGACCCCGTGTGAAGCATCCAGAGTGGAGCCTGGTCCTCGCAGAACACGGCAGTGAACCCGTGGGAAGCATCCAGAGCAAATTCCTGGCTACGTAGAATGCGGCTTATGTCAATCCTGACCCCGTTGGAAACGTCCAGAGCAGATCCTGGTCCTCGCAGAGCACGACAATGGCCCTGTGTGAAGCATCCAGTGCGGAGCCTGGTCCTCGCAGAACACGGCAGTGAACCCGTGGGAAGTATCCAGAGCAAAATTCCTGGTCATGTGGAACGCGGCTTATGTCAATCCTGACCCCGTGGGAAACGTCCAGAGCGGATCCTGGTCCTCGCAGAGCACGACAATGACCCCGTGTGAAGCACCCAGAGCGGAGCCTGGTCCTCACAGAACACGGCAGTGAACCCGTGGGAAGCATCCAGAGTAAAATTCCTGGTCACGTGGAACGCGGCTTATGTCAATCCTGACCCCGTGGGAAACGTCCAGAGTGGATCATGGTCCTCGTAGAGCACGGCAATGACCCCGTGTGAAGCGTCCAGAGTGGAGCCTGGTCCTCGCAGAACACGGCAGTGAACCCGTGGGAAGCATCCAGAGCAAAATTCCTGGCTACGTGAAATGCGGCTTACGTCAATCCTGACCCCGTGGGAAATGTCCAGAGCGGATCCTGGTCCTCGCAGAGCACGGCAATGACCCCGTGTAAAGCATCCAGAGCGGAGCCTGGTCCTCGCAGAACACGGCAGTGAACCTGTGGGAAGCATCCAGAGAAAAATTCCTGGTCACGTGGAACGCGGATAATGTCAATTCTGACCCCGTGGGAAACGTCCAGAGCGGAGCCTGGTCCTCGCAGAACACGGCAGTGAACCCATGGGAAGCATCCAGAGCAACTCCTGATTCCGCGAAATGCGGATGATAATAACCTCACCCATTACTTACGGGTCCTCATGACTCGTAAGGGAGCAAACTCTCTTGTGAGATCCTTACGACTTACAAGAGAAAACACACTTCGGAATCCTCACGATTCTTAAGGAGAAATTACACCTACGGGATCCTCTCGACCGGTAGGGAGAAAATTCTTTATGAGACCCTCACGGCTCGTAAAGTTGAAAAGTCTTGGGAGGCAGATCTTAACCCTGAATCCTAAGCCATCGTTGCCCTGCAAAGAAATCGAGATAACACCATCTACAGAATACATTTGATAAAAAGGATACACCATCATGGAGGAAAAATATATCTTTTATTCATGAATCAAAATGAATACAAAGTACAATTCGTGAAAGAAAAAAAATGTACTCTCATTCAGGGGCATGTACAAAGGAAGAAAAAAATATATACATATACAATTCTTCAAGTCGGCGGGCAATTTAGCAGATTTATCAGTTCATCCCTCTTTCGCTGGGCCTCGCCTTCATGATTCAGTATCGCCAAAAGACGGGCCTCCGCCTGAGCTTGTTGGGCCTGGTACGAGGCAAGCCGGCCTTCAAGCTCTTTCTCAGTAGCCTTATGGGCTTCAACCATTTCACGAGTGAACACGGCGGCTTTATCGATGGCTACCACCTCCTTGATAGCCTCTTGAAGCACTCGCCATAGTTTATACGCTTTATTGGCCTTGGCCGTAAGGTTGGCCTGAAGCTCCCTCGGCGCTTTCGAAGCCAGCCCCCTCTCTGAAAACTTGCGGCCGAGCCTCTTCTCGCATGACACCATATTCGCCGCACACCGCTCAATTAGGCCCCGTAAACTTGCTTTCGCGGCCACAACCTCCGAAGAAAGGCGTGTACATTCTAGTACATGCAAGCAAGCCTCCACCTGCCGACAAAACTCAACCCAGACTTGCACCACTGCTTCACTATGATAGGTGGCAAGAAAGGGAAGAGAGCCGTTAGCTTCAGCAGCAAACGCTTCGGCCGTGATTAGACTGCCGGCGCGAAGTTCCTCGATTAGGGATGACAGAGAGGCGAGGCTTAGTTTTGCCATACGTTCCGAGGCACGCAGAGCATAGGGGCCGGGTGACATGGCGATGCGTGACTCCAGTGCGGTATGAACTGGCAAAGCTGTTCAGATTTATAAACAGTCAGCTGAATGTGTAGGCAAAAGAACAAATGGAACAACGTTGGGACTTTACTTACCCACAGTCATGCAAGAGGGATGTGAAGGCTCCCCAGGCCCTAAGAGAATCTCAACCTCATCGTCGGCCTCCATGACTGTAAAAGACATCAATGTCATCTTGTGAAATAATAACAATGCTGTGAAAAGAGGGTAGAAAACACTAACCTTGCCCAGAAGAGAGGAGATGTGCTGAGGAGGCATTGCTTGCGGAGCAGCCATCTCCAACAGGCGCTGGAAAGACTGCCTGGGAGACAGATCAGCAATAGAGGCCGCCAATCCGCGCAATTCTGAAAAGACAAAAGGGTTCAGATAATGGAAAGTTACTAATTTAAAATATAGAAAGCTACCTTCGACGCTCCTCCCATTCTGAGTTGGAGGGATAGCAGCTTCAACGGCCTCCGCCGTGGCCTCGGACACATCATCGAGGACGCGGGCTGGTGTAGCGGCCTCTGAGGAAGGAGCAGTGGCTGCTGCTGCGGGCTCCAACGAAAGGACGGTAGCCTCGGCTACCTGCACCCTAGCTTCCGGGTCACCCTCAGGAAGATCCGTTGGAACGGCGACTGCCGAAGGTGCCTCCCCCGAGGGAGCAAGTGCTTTGGGAGCAGGAACTACCGCAGGAGACTCTATCGCAAGAACAACAGTCGCATCAACCCCCTCCACACTGATCGATGCTTCACTAGGGATATCAGCAGACTCTACGGTCAGAGCACGGCTTAGAGCCGCCGCCGCCGCCGAAGTCTCTGTAAAGTTTGTATAAAGATAAGGATACATATATGTGTATACAAGTAATATGAAATATTACAAAAAAATACAGGAACATACCGATGCGCAAGGGAGCTTCCAGTATGGCTTGTTTAAGCCGACGCCCCTTCATAAGGAGATGTGCTCGCCGAGGTCCGAGGGTGGACTCATGGCCACCGGTCCACAGTGAAAGCGCGTCCTCGGGGTTGGCTGAAATAGCCTGTTTAAGGGCCCTTTCGCCCCATTCTTCCAAAGGGCCGATGAATCGTCCCCGGATCCACGGAGGGTCTTCGTACAAGATGACGGCGGGATAAGGCTTCTTCGAAATCCTTACGTTCTCCGATTCATCTTGCGAACGTCGTATAGCATCAGCCAATTGTGCGGCTTCCTCAGCAGATGAACTCGGGAAGAGTAGGCCACCATCCGATTCTTGCATAGCCAACGGCTCATCCTGAAGAATAGGTTCAGACTCTATTAAAGAGTTGAGCAGATTAGTAGCCGTCTTCCTCCGCCGCTTGGATCCAGAACCGACCCCCGAAGACGACCGTTTCCTCCCCCGTGGAGCTCTGGCACGGCGCTGACCCACTTCACCTTCAACGCCCTCGCCTCCAACGCCCTCGCTTGGCGGTGCTGCCGAGGACGACACGGCCATTGTCGACGCCGCGGACGATGATACTGATACCGGCGCCCTATTAGCCCTCGATTGAGCCCGATTACCCAGTGGCATATCAGCTGTGGGAGTGAAGTCCATTTCCGCCGCCCCTGGAATAAGCACAATACTGGTGTCCCTCAAAGGAAAGCGAACCGGTGCATGCGGTCATGGCGGAACTCTAGTAGCTTGAGCTGGAATAGGAGCGCTGTATCCAAGAAGCACCCTCTTCTCCTCAGCAATAATCGGACTGACCCGATGAAGGTACCAGCCCGTAAAGGATCCCATGCATTGGGGAATATGGTCAGCGTCGGGAATCATGAAGCGAGAACTAGTGTTCAGCCTTACGAAGTGATGAGCAGCGTCACGAACAGCTTCAGGTGATGGGACGGGCGCAACTGTAAATGCCTCGAAAGGGACGCCCTGATCATACCCAAGTTGCCGGGCAAAGCGGTGCGGGTTGTACCGCATGAAAAGGGCCGCACTGTTCTGACGAAACACAAGGCAACCTGGTCTGATCGCGTACAGGTGCATGGCTTCCCTGGGCCTCAGAGAGGGTACCTCCTCTTTCGACAAATCGCAGAGTTGTTGAATCGGACCTGAAGGAGCAGATAGAACGCGATCAACGAATACCGATCCGCCCGTACTAGCATAGAGAGCAATCAACACGCGAATGGCCCCGGACTGAGTCGGGTCAGGAGCAGAAGCACCCATCAGCCGCATGAGTTGCGGAAAAGTGTAGTCATCATAAAATTTGGGTCTCTGGTGCGCAGCAAAGGCCCCCAACACGTGCATCTCAATCCAAGATGTGAAGTAATGAAGAGAGAAATTTACCATATCTATACCTGGAGTTGAGGTATTAGCCGCGGCGCTTAACCCATGATAAAGATGTGCTAGCGCTGGCATGCCCACAGCTAGCCGTGTTCCCTCAGCAATACGATGAGCAGGGTAGATAATCGAAGCTCTCATGAAACGGCGATGCATGGGAATGACGAACCAGCTAAGCCAAACGCTGGTGAAACCCACAAAGAAAGTCTCCTCATCCATGCCAGGAGCTGCAATCGATTCGAAAGATACCGCCGACATGATAGGAATGTAATACTGCGGCAAATCCTCTTCCTTAGTAGGCCGCTTGTTTAAACCAAACCCAAAGGGGTCATTAATGTTCGCGAACTTCGAAGCCGTCTTCGATAGGACACCCTTGCGAAGGAAGCAAGCGATAAACCTTTAAAAGTGACGCCCTGCTCCACTGACTCTGTGAACAGTTTGTCAAAAATGCCCAGGGTCTTGATCAGACTCGGGCGCTTATGGCGAACGACGTTCTCGGTAAACAGGCCGTCAAGTATTGCAGGCTCGGTTTCAAAGACATACTCATCGGGAGGCAGCAATTCTTCATAAAGTGTCCCCCTGATCGGCAGCCTCGAGATCTCGTGAAATTCTTCCAAGGAAATCGAAACTTCGCGGTTCCCTAGAAGGAAGGTGTTGGTGGGAATATTCCATTGGTTCAAGAAAGCCTTAACCCACCAGACATGAGGAGATTGATAGGGAAAGAGGGACGCATATATCGCCTGATAAAGCCCAACCTTCTGCAGTCGCGTGCGATGGGCGGACAAGATGTAACGAGCCCAAAGAAGGTAGCCCGTGGGGTGTCGAGGGGTAAGCCCTATCTTATAAATTTTCCCCCATGGCTGGGCTTCGCCCTGGCAAATGCGGCGCCCCAAAATATCTATAGCCGGTACCGGATGGTTCGGAATACCAGTTGTTGAAGGCTCAAGCCGTCCCATAGGGGTCCAATTCGGCATCTCCACAACAAAGGCAGTTTGTGGAGGATCCATCGGCAGGAATGGATAGGTAGGCTCCGTCGGCATCTCGCAAAGGAAACTGCGGCGGCCGCGGATGATGTGACCATACCAGGTCCCCCACAAAATCAAGTTGGTGCGATTCGGGTCATGAGCCCTGATCATAGACATTACTTCCTCGTCAGATGGTGACTGAGGAAAAGCAGCTTTCGAGCGAGTGAAAGGGAAGTATGGAACAGAAATCATTGTGCCTGAAATAAAAGAAAGGGAAACTGTTAAAGCGAAGCCAACAGTGTATATATATATATGTTTATAAATGTATATACATAAAAAGACAGTGGAAGAAAGCGATAGAGGACTCATTTTATGGGACCATTGGTTACAAAACACATGGGTCCCACAAAATCAAGATGGCGGCTTGCTAATGATGAGGCAAAGTAATTACAATGAGACAAAAAGAAGATTCTCAATAAATGAACAGTGGATTTCAAATGACCCTATACATTCCCTAAAAAAAGAAATCCATCTTGGACTCTGTAACAAATCAAACAGAAGCTAGGGAATTAAATTCCCAGAAAACATTACTGCAAACTTCCTCTTCTTGGTTGCAAAGAGACAACTCAGGGCAAGAAAACCCTAAGAAGCTCTCTGGGAAAAGCTAAGTTCTTCACAGGAATTAAATTCCTTTTGAAAAAGGGGAATTGAATTCCCAAAAACATTTTTTCAGAGCCAAAGCTTTTTGAGATGGAATTAAATTCCATGGAAAAGACAAACACCACCATCGACCCCTGAAGACCAGAGAAACCCTAGCGAGATCTGTTGTTTAAGGATTGAATGGATTTCTTTTTAAAGAACTTTAAAAAATGGGTTCTTGATTAAAGGGAAAAACCCTTGGTGTGGATTTAAAATCCAAAGAGTTTTTTTATATGTATGGAAGTTCTTCGATCGTTCAAAACCATTACCTGAAGAAAAGATTCTTCCTTGAACAGAGTTAAACTCTGAAGATTTTGGAACAGAGAACTAAGCTCTGAGAAAGAGAATTAAATTCTCAAAAGGAAAAGTTAGCAAGGAAGAAGATGAAAGAGTGGAGGTGCTTCTAAAGAGACCCCTGCATTTATAGGATGTGATGGGAAACGTTTCATCTCCTCTATTCCCTAGACAAGATCCAATGGTCACAAAGGTGACAGCGTTGCACTCACGTGCAGACACGTGAGAGCAACGCTGTGGGGGCATTTGTTCCCTGATTAAAAATCAGGAATTATCTCAATGAGGTATCACGTGTTTACACGTGACCAAGGGTCACTTGTGGACACGTGATCTATTTACAGAATTAAATTCTAAGCAAGCAGAAGTGTAAACAAGCAACTGAGGAAAGACCCCAAGGGGTCACGTGCTCACACGTGACCAGGGGTCACGTGTTGACACGTGATGATCCTTCAGCCCAGTTAGAAGACAGAATTAAAATTCTAAATGAGGGAGGGTCACGTGCCAACATGTGATAGGCTTTGAAAGCCCTTATAACTTGATAGAATTAAATTCTAATTAAAGGGAAATCAGAAACCCTAAATGGGAAAGTATTTCTTTAAATCTTTCCAAACAAAAAGGGATTATGGGGAACCGTTGGATTAGAAATCCAAGGGTGATTAAAAATCACCAATTTATGGAAAGATTTTAGACAAGGAAAGATTTCCCTAAATTTCACCAAAAATAACAAACAGAATATCTTTTGGATTGAAAATCCAATGGTGAATAAAATTCACTGAGTGATCTAAAGGATCATAATAGTTATGAAAACAAACAAAATCTTTCAATGAAAGATTTACTAAACAAATTGATTCTTTTCCTTCTCCTATAAATAAGAGCCATTTCGAAATTTCGAGGAGAAGAATTTTGGGGATATAGAATTTTGGGATCTTGAAATTTTCTAAAGGCAAATAGCAGAGAGAAAAGAAAGGAGAATTTAATTCTCAAGAAAGAAACCCTAGGTGAGATAGGGGAAATGGATCAAGACTTCATTAAGAAAAAAAGAGAATTTAATTCTCAATCTAAGAGTTTAACTCTTCTACACAAGAACTTAGTTCTCCCTCTGGTTGAAGATCTGCAGAAGCAAATCTCCCCATAGGTTGAGAATTTAATTCTCATCGGGTTGAGATTCTGCCATGCAGATCCAAAACTTAGAGGGGGAATTGAGTTTAGGGAATTTAATTCCTCAGAGATAAAACCTAGGGTTTAACGCTTTATAAGAATTTAATTCTCCCAAAGTTATAGGAATTTAATTCCTCCAAGATAAAACTAGGGCTCAACCCTATATGAGAATTTAATTCTTCTAAATTTATAAGAATTTAATTCCTCCAAATAAAATTAGGGTTCAACCCTGCATGAGAATTCAATTTTCCCAAAATCATAGGAATTTAATTCCTTCAAGACAGAACTAGGGTTTAACCCTATATAAGAATTTAATTCTTTCACATACATAGGAATTTAATTCCTCTAAAACCATAATTAGGGTTTAACCCTACAGAGAACTTAATTCTTAAAAATAAAGAGACTTGAAAGATCTCCATGCATACAAAGAACTAAGATCACGTGGCCCCACGTGACCCCTAAACAGATCCCCCAAAAATGAGAAGAAAAAGGTTTGAGGCAATGCCTCACGTGCTCCCACGTGACCCTCATTATATAGGGAGCAAAAAAGCAAAGGCAGATTCTAACTTGGGCGCTCTCACGTGTTACCAGGTGACCCCTAATAAATGTTCTAATAAATCAGGGCATGAGTACACATCACATGCCCACACGTGATGGCCAGAAAGTTAAAAAGTGTTTAACACTTGTTTGCAGAACAAAGTAAAGGGATCTGGCCCCACCTTTGGGTGTCCTCACGTGACCTATCCGTATTTAGTGTTTAACACAAATTTAAAGGTTTTATTTCTAGTGTTTAACACTGTTGTCCTCTAGTGTTTAACACTAATCTGAGAGTTTTATTTCCCGTGTTTAACACGCTGTCTTTTAGTGTTTAACACTAATTTAAGAGTTTTATTTCCAGTGTTTAACACTGTTGTTCTCTAGTGTTTAACACTATTTCTAACCAAATTGGCTAATTTTCCAGAGGCAAAAGCCTCCCCTTCAACTGAATCTCAGAATTGAGTAAAATTCAGAGCTATAATGTTTAATGCTCAGTCAAAGATAAAAATGTTACCAAAGCCCTCAAACTCTTGTTTAAGCATTGTTGAATGATGAGGGGCTGAACCCAGACAAATGTCTTATGGTCCAAAGGACTAATATTTCAAACTTAATTGGACTTAGCCCAAGTTGGCCATAAGTCCTCAATTCAGACTTAACTGAGCCAATGTGCTCATAATCTAACTAATGGATCTTAGTTCCAAATTGGACTACAGATCACCCAATCAACTCTGGTTCAAGGGTACATCTCTTCACTCCTTTGATATTTATCGTTGTAATTCCTCAACGTCTTCAAAGAGGTGACTGGTCCTGACAACCACACATTTCATAGACTATGACGTCTCTAAACTATGGACTGTGGGGTCCTTAAACTCATGGACTATGGCGTCCTTAACCTCGACCGTCATGTCTTTAAACTAACATTGGACTGTGGGGTCCTTAAACCCATGGACTATGATGTCCTTAACCTCGACCGTGATGTCTTTAAACTAATATCGGACTGTGGGGTCCTTAAACTCACGGACTATGATGTCCTTAACCTCGACCGCGATGTCTTTAAACTAACAATGGACCGAGATGTCCTTAAACTAACAATGGACCATAATGTCCTTAAACTAATCGACCGCAATGTCCCTAAACTAAACAATAGAGTCCAATTGCTCTCTTTTTGGATCTAAACGATCCCGTTAAGTTGATCTTAGTCTAAAATGAGACTAACGTATCCTTAACAAACGTTTAAGTTGATCTTAGTCTCAAATGAGGCTAACGTATCCTTAAACCCAACCCCCAAACCCAAATCTAAGAAAGATACGGATTTGGACTAGTCCACGCCCTACGGGCGACAACATAAATTAGTCTCCGTATACAATCCACGGGCAACCAAACACAAAACAAACACCCACAACACGAAGTGACCATATGGAGAAGGAGAAATTTGTTACCGTGATGCGGTAGCATAATTAACTGCAGGGACTTATGCCTGCAGGGAAGAGCGTCCCCACAATCAAAATCCCCTCAAACGAGGGGGAATCTGACGAAGTCTGCTACATCGGCCGTATCCGTTTAAACCTTCGATACATGGTGCCATAAATCAACTTGGCATCTTCGGAGAGGTGGACGGATAGCACCAATTATCATCTGCCCCGAACTTCAGGAAAGATGTATGTCGCGTCTCCGCGTTTCGGAGGGGAACAAGCGTGCTTTGAGTTTGTCCGGATTCTGCATTTAAACAGGAATCGGATAACTCCATATCTTTATAACCTCAATATATGCAACCAATCTATATCCATATAGAATCAAAGGCATTAATTTAGATGGAACCAGATTCAAATATCATGCAGCTGTTTCCAGTGCATATCACTTAAATTAAAAAAGGCCAATACAGCATTACTCATCAAGGAACGAACCCGCGGATGAGTAATCTGAGAGAGAATCAAGTTTTCAATATTACTATAATGGAATACTTATCATAAGTATCTATATCTTCGATCGCTTCGAAGAATCCTGATATATCCAACATATGGTTCTCTACTTTATTCTTATACCTATAAACTTCTCAAAAATCTTTGGACCTTGCATTATAACGAATGCGTGTCTAAAACCTGAGAATTCATAGGTAAACCTGAATGAAGTAAGAGTACCAACCCCTTGTCCAGAAGGACACTGAACAATATACATTTTCATGTATAAGTCCCAAGAGTATACTAACACAAATTCCATGTGTTGTAAGTTGAAAAGTGTATTTTGGCCGAGAATGTCTTACACCATTATTCAATACACCTTACGCCATCCTCAACTGATAAAGGTAAATATTTGGAACACAATTTTCAAAATTTATATCTCACTTTATAAAATAAAGATATAGATATTTCATTTTAAAATTGGTGCATAACAACGGTTATTTGAAACCAAATATTTTGCCGTTAGGCATAACCAGGCGATTCAATTCAACATCACCAATTACAAAGAATTCCGATATTGAGGATTAGATCGCCCATTTCCCAATATTTTACTTCTTCTCAGCATCTGTAATACCGTACAGATGTGAGATCCAAATCCGGTAAATTCATAGCTTAGAGTCAGAATTAATTGGGAAAACAGTTTTCATTTACAAGCACACAGAAATTCTGAAACATAAATGTTTCAAGGGGTGGTCGGGTATTCCTAGTAATATTTTTTTCACTATCCAGATTCATGACAGTAGTCGCAATTTCGTTTGCCCTCACTTCAATCCCTTTATACGTCTCTATATCTTAACTTCTGTACACTGCATTTACGTTAACTGGTTTTCTTCTTTCCCTACTTTTCGGCACCTGCCTAAGGTTTGGAAGAAGACTATCCAATAAGCACAATAGGTGTACTCTCCCAATACAAGGAGCTATCGCAACGTGAGAGAAGGTAAAAAGAAGAGACAACCGGATAATACAATCTAAATTATCCAGAACCAGTGGCCATCCTCGACTGAAATAATTGCTTCGAGTTCGTATGTAACTATACGACGGCCATTTCCAAGCAATATGGATCATCTTAGTGATATGGAGTGTTCTGGAAAAATGTAAAGGGAAATTAGGAGCAGCAGGGATATTTGCGACTGTCGTGAATCATGACAATCCAAAACCAACGTGTGTAAAAAGGTTCGGTTAACTTGGTTAATGAGTTTTAGGTATGTTATGGGTCAGTGTACCAGAGAGAGAAAAGAAACACTCAGCGTGCACTCTATCAAGATTAGATTGATTATCACTTTATCTAATCAGTATGGCTCCTACCGTTTCCTCGAATTCTCCTTCAAACCCTAAAAGAAGAACTAGTCGGGCTCATGTGTGCCTTACAAGTTTGCTAACCGTTCAGCTAGGTCAGTATTGGTACTCTAAGGGAGGTCCCCCGTGCTTTTGCACGGACCCAATTAATAACCCCGTTTCCGTAGAGACGTAATCTCGTTAACACTTTTTAGACACCTAATATGTTAGCTAATTGTGAAGTGAAAAATCTCCCGAGGAGTAATACCTACTCATCAGTGGGAATCGGAACCCAACTATCATCGTGTGATAACCTGACGGAATCCACTCAACTCACCACACTTTAGAAGGTATGCACATGCTTGGCAAGTTTCCTTTATATTTGAAACTCCCGATATGGTTTTTGCCCCTAGCGACTTTATGCCCTTAACAATGCCAACATATCATAAGCCGCTAGTTAAGTTCAGCCCGTCATTATCATGATTAACTTAGACCCATCCGCATAACCTTTGACAATGCCAACAGAGTTATGCGACTGTCCTAAATAATCCGAAACAAAACTACAAACAAGCAATACTCAGCTACCGATCACTATGCCTTGACAATACTAACATACGCAGCACGAATACTAAGTACTACTCGTAGGAAACGACGGAGGGTTACGGCTAGTTTTTGGCAAAAAACCTTTAACGTAATGAACTTGATATCGTTGAAAGAACTCGAGTGGCTTTGAAATGGAGTGGTTTAAGATCCGCTTTTTAAAACTAGTAACATAAACCTTTGGTTATGAGCGAATTCCTCATGAAGGGATCAAGGCTATTTCCTTAAAGAATGAGGTGCTGGATATTCCTAACCAAAATACCTCAATGCAAAGCAAAAGAATATGACAGTTGTTTTGAAGAAAATCGAGTAGTTTTAAAATTTGGTTCCAACAACATCAAATAGGTTTGTTTTCTTTACATTAAAGATATAATGCAGTCCTATCAAATCTAGTTTCTAAGTCACAACAGAAACAGCCAAAATAGCATGCTTTTATATGCCATTCGCATTCGCCACGGGGTCTCGGATCTTCACCGTAAAGTTACTTAACTTACGACAGGGAGGGGATATGGCTAGCACGGATGCAAAACATATAGAAGCATCTACTAATGTATATATCAACATCGCAGGTAGATAATAATCATCACAGGCAGAGAAGAATCATCACAGGCATGCGAACAACAATATGGACTAGCGGATAAACTTGGAGCCCCGCGTTTCATCTGAGCCGTAAATGAAACGCGACGTTCTCCGGTCGTGTGGATAGGCAGTACATAGTCGATCCTAGAAGCCTACGAGTGCGGCAAGCCACCTACCAATTCTAGAAACTGGGTAACACACCCTCAATGAAATGAGTCGATCACCTACCGCTTTCTAGAATCCGGTAATTTGTGCACCCCTTCATGGGTCAAATCCTATAACCTCTACAAGTGCGGCGAGCAACCCGCCAATTCTAAAATGAGATGGCCCGGTCTCAACTCCATGAAATGGCCACCTGCTGTACTCTAGAACCCAGCTATTTGAGCATTTCTCCTGGGTTAATCCTAGTATAGAAATGAAATATATATAATGGTGACATCGACCGCATCCTGGTCGAGCCCCAATAAAAGAATATACATAATACGGAAACGGAGGCTACATGTTTGAGCTCATCCCGAACAAATGAATACAATATAATAAATCAAAACTGTTACAAGAAACGCACAAGGGGATATCCGACACGACAATCCGATTAAGCCATAATCAAGATATATATCCACAGAAATAAGTAACCGAAATAAGTGTGTAACCCGATCTAATTGAGAATATAGCAATTAGACAACGTTAACAACATATCCATGCACGCAAACGAAGTCACGACAATAGAATTCCAAAACACAATTAGCGCACATCCCAAATTTACCAAGGATAAAAAACCAAGTGCACTAAACATCCAAAAAAGTCGAGTTTTGAGCCAATTCGGAAGTCCGAATCAAAACGAAACGCGTCCGAACCTTCGTGGAGAGTTAGAGCACAAAATTAACTTTGAGTTAGAAGGTCTAAGGGGGTACATCACCCGTGAGGCCACCACGAGGTGGCCAGAGGGTGAGGCAGACCCGAAACTGCCTATAGGGGGCAGTTTCGGGTCCCCACCCCCAAGACCACCTTGTGGTGGTCATGGGGAGTGGGCCCAACCCTTCGGTCCCCCCAAGGTCTTCCCGGGGTGCCTACGCACCACCCCGTGGCTTTTCGGTTTAAACTGTGAGCCCGCGGGGTGTGAAAACATTTTAAAACTAAAAAATTCGGGACTGTTTTTTCGACATTCGATGCCCGAAAAAACACGAATTCTAATGTCATAACTAGCTAGTTTAACGTGTTTGGGTTTATCTGATACCACTGTAGGGTTCCCTAGTGCTCGCGGCGCAGCGGAGGTGCGGATGTCGAACAAAAATTTCTAGCAAACACGAAGAAACCCCGAATCTAGAATCGATCCAAACTCCTAAACTAGCAAACCAAGTATGCAAAGATATGGAATACTACCTTCGACGCGTGTCCAGCCAATAGTGGAAGACCCCTCCAAACTCCGTGTATGTTGTATGGATCGTGCTTGAGTGGTGACCTCCCTTGCCGAAGAAGATTCACCTGAGGGAAACCGATCCAAGCTCCGGTTTCACCTAGTGAAATGACCGACGCTCCAAGCTCGCTACGAATGGAGAGTGGGGATGTAAGAATATTCTCACTATTTTCTCTCTCTCTTTTCTAAGCTCAAGTAAGCTACCTAAAAGAAGGAGGAGGAGATGAAGAAGAAGAAGCCATGGAAAATGGCTAAGTCTTCAAGTGAAGAAAAACACAAGTGTAGAAAGAATAATGGCTCATCATTTTGCAACAATGGAAAAATAGTAACTACAAATGATTTTATCAATTTTCAAAAGTAAGGCCATACCTCTCTATACCATACTTATTTACACCTCATCCTCCACCTCATTTTTGATTTTTTATAAAAGAAAAATCAACAAATGAAATGTCCATCTTCTAGAACTAATTTCGTATAAATACGGAATACAACCCGATATACGTATCGAAATACATATACGAGTATTCGTACAAAAATACGAATAGCCAAGAGAGAGAAAATGAATAGTGAACAATAATACTAGAATATACATATTAAAAATATATATATAAATTATTAAATCAAAACCTGATTTAATAATTCGGCTTAATCCTAAACCGCTAGTATTATCAACGGTTCGATTGTTCGTGTAGCCTGTACACGTATTTAATCAGACACCTTGTATGCACCAACATATGTCATCTACATCATATCGCCTGAACCGGAAAAACCCTGTGTGGGACTCTAAAAACTCGACAATATGCTGCCAGTGATTTACTGAATAAATCCAAAAACCACAAGTACGTCAGCGGCACTAGCTATACGGAATGGCTGCCTAGGTATCTGTCAAAACGGAGGTCGACAATCAAGTCCGTCTGTACCCCACTGAGCCTAAATGCGACAATCTCCTTACAGTCCGGTCTCTTCGTATGAGAGTATCACATACCAGGTCTAGGGAGTGGAAACGCCAGACCCCTAATAACCCGATAAGTCGTGTCGGAGTCAAGCTCATCACCAACCGAGAAACTACTGAACTCATATCAATAAATCTCATCTACCGTAGCCACGGATTTAGGGTGATAGCCAACCTAACACAGCACGGTATTGACTCCTAATATCAGGAGAGACGAATCCCCGACAATTGCTCACTGCCTCCATGTGGTTCGGGACTGTATCCAACTAAAACCTGTTTGCATGACTCCTTTGAGTCGTGGTAGGATAGTAATCAAAATACAGTAGGAACTCACACGAGATAAATGACGATCTCTGGTCAAAAGACTAACCTGTACTAATGTCAAAAGTTTGCACGTGCACTGCACGTAAAATGAAAAGTCACAATAAAAACAAACATGTGGAAAATGTTAATTAAGCAGCCGAGGACACGTGGCCAAGATCCAAGCCTTGTCCCCTCGGTTTTGGACGGCGAGATTTGCAATGGGGCCGGCGCCGCCCCCCTCCCCCCCAGGTTGCAAATACTCCCAAAAGTTTTCCCTAGCACCCCTTGGCCTACCCCGTTACCCCTATATTGTTTGATTTCTCTGCAATTATCCAGAGAGTGATAATTCCACTCTTAAATCCATTTTTAATGCACATTTTAATTCCATTCTTCATTACCCTAAACCTTAATTTATCCTATAAATACCCCTACCCTTTAGCTTTCTTCATTCAAAAATCTAGTGTCAAAACTCTCTAAAAATTTCAAGTCCAAAAAGTTGTACAAGTGGAGTTAGCTTAAGGCCAAGTTCCGGCGACGTTTTGGGACAAATCCGGCAACGAAACGACTCCCCGATGATTCCATAAGCTTCCTCTACCTCTCTTCTTTCTTTCTAATCTATAAGTCCCACTTTCCCTCATCTCCTTCTATTAAAACAAATTCCATTTTCAAAACTAGTCGGAAGCGGAGTTAATCCGACTTCCGTTTCTAATTTAACTAAAAACACCATTTATCTTAAAAACAAATTTACAATCTTTTTGTATATTGTTTAGAAATCATAAAAAAATACATTAGAACAAGTTTCATCTCAAAATAATATGTATTGCAACTTCTATTTCAGTTTTACGGTAAAATACTATCATGTTTACATACGACATTGCTTATTCATTTTACTCATATTAACTTTAGAAAACTCACGAGGTAATGACCTACCTCATCATAACACACATTTTTGACATAGCAAGATGGCTTTTGTAACATTATTTTGGGACAAAATACAAGTTTACATTTAAATACCATAAATTATCAAAAACCGTTTACTTTAAAAGTGTATTATTTAATTCCTTACAAATGCGTCTCTACAACCCATTTTGGGGAACCCGATCGGGATGGTGCGGATTATCGTAAATTCTCGGGCCCAGTAGAGCAAGATGCAAACCTCCTCACGGAGCATCCGATCTCGATGGAATTTTTAATGTAATTTTAAAGAAAAATATGATTTCTATTTAACAAATAAGTTATATATATATATAATCAAAATATCTACTTTAAATATACATTATATATATTCCCTGTTTTCTAAATCAAAGGAATCTCAAATTTCATGAAACTACCATTATAAATCAATACGATTCTAATATTACACTATAATATCATATACTATTCAAGTTAGGTTTATATCCACTAGAATATTTTACTTTATAAAAATTACAACTATGAAAACTGTAAAGACGATAATTAAATACTTGAGGTGTATTTTAAAAATATATCAAAATTATTTTTCATAAACCCCCCTCAAGTTATATTAATTTACAATAAGGATCCTAGTAAACATAGGTTAAAGCGGGACCAGTTCTCTTGAGCCTCAGGAAGACGGAGAATATGTGTGATTGCCTATCTAATATAGACAACCTAAAAACGGTGTTATTAATACGGTAATTGTCTTGAAAAAAGATACAAATCCTGTCGTCCATGTGCAGCAGTTACTGATAACATCAAAAGTAATTCAGGACTTCAATTCGTTGTAAAGTGTCTGACTTAGGTAGAGCCTCAGTCTAATATGAAACAATATATCCTTGAATATGATTCAAGATAACTTCAATACAACATGAATCCATTTATACCAGAATTCAATCTATATCAACATGACTCGACCGAACCGAACCATGGATATACTCTGATTACATGACTATCCATTTATATCCATTCCGTTTACATGATATCATGGTTTCGGCAAGTCTTCCATTTATAGAACAAAATAATACAATCAATATAAAAGACATTACGGGGTTTTAAAGTGGTAGACTGGTACGGAATGTGTTAGAAGTGGCACGAGACGGTCACTTTAATACACCTAACCTGAATATCCATTGCTGCTGTACCGTGGCTTAACAGTTCCTTGTGCTCCGTATATCTTAGTCTCCGGAATAGTGGGACTCCTCTCGTATACACTGGCATATTCTGTACCAAGCTACAAACAACTGTGTTAACAGATTTTTTTTTACAATATACCAGTTATATTCTCATCTGTCTATTCTTACATATGTTTGCGACTTACCGAGCGAATGTTCGCTGACGACATTTCTTCTCTTCATTTTTTTGGAATGTTGTCAGGTGGATCGGACTCTCTAGAGTTCGAGCCCAGTACTAAAGACTTGGAGCAGTTCGTCATTGACCCAGAGCTCTAGATACTTGTATATATTTTCTTTTCAGTTCATGCCATTGTTTAGGCATTGCTTTCCATTCTTGTATTTACATTTTCAGTTGTACTTGTAAAAAAATGTTTAATGAATAAAAGTTGTTGTTCAGTTACATCTCTTGTCAATTTTTTTCTTGTGTACATTTATTATATTTCTTAGTTACGCTTAGTGTGTTTACTTCTGAGTAAATACGTGGAGGGCCTCGTCGCGTCTCCTTACCGTACACCGGGAAGTGGGGCGTGACAACCGTGAACGTAATGAACTTGATATAGTCAAAGGAACCATGATAGCTTTTAAAAGGAGTGGTTTGGGCTCTGGATTTAAAAGTTTTTTTTCAAGAAAACCGAGTGGTTTTGAAATTGTTCCAACGATTTAACTTTGGTTTGTTTTCTTTGCATTAATCAATATTAATCCGGTCCCATCATTTAACCCTATCATAGCAGCAAGAAATGAAAATAAAATGTACGTTTATGCCACCCGCATTTGCCACGGGGCCCTGTCATGCACCGTTAGGTTACTTAATTAACGGTAAAGCGCGGGCTGGACTAGCACGGATGTAAAACATAAGCAACGTTTATTATATATATAGCCATTCGTCTCATGCAATAATAGTCATTCCAGATCATAGATCACAGCAACACAGATGAATATATTGGATATACTAGAATTTCCGTGTTTCTTTTTAGCCTAGAACGAAAAACGGATTCCACGGTCTTGATGAATAGTCAAACCCCACCCTAGACCCTTACGGGTGCGGTAAACTACCCGCCAAATTCCCGAAGTGAAGCAACCTTCCTCAATGAAATAAGTAGGCCACTCGGCACTTCAAGAACCCGATAGTTTGTGCACCCCTTCCCTGGGTTTATCCTACGTGCAAGAAAAAGTAAATGAAATAATACAACGGTGGCTACAAGCTCAACCCGGATATGCCCCGCAAAAGAATATTACATCAATTTATAAATATAAATGAATGAAAGAAAAGAACACTCTTCTTACATCCCCTCAGCTATTCATTCACGACGATCCAATACTTCATATCCACAAACTATCAACAAGATAAAAGATATGTGCAATCCCCACTAATTGACATATAGCAATTAGTAGACGTTTTGCAACACATATACAAACAGAAACGAATAAACGATGTTAAAATTCCGACTTCGAATTGCTCCGTATTGCCCCAACACAAAGATAAAAGTATATGAAATCTGGGCAAAATCAAACAATATCTAAAAATCTAAATCCAAGAGTACAGAACATCATAAAAACCCAAGACCTAACTCCAATAGTAAACTGGCCATAGCGGGAAAAACAGCATTTCCGCCGGTCGAACTTTGGAGTTTGGGCCTCGTTTTTCTCTGATATTCTAGTTACCACAAGTAGAGCACTTTGTAATTGTTTAAATAATTTTTAGAGGCTCTTTTAAAAACAACAGAAACTTGGATTTCGTTTTAATCGTTTTGGAGTTATTTCGGTTTCGTAACTTTAAACTTCGTTTAATCTGCTAGTTATGATTTAAGTAGGCTCTGATACCACTGTAAGTCGATGTCGCACACACTACACACTTATGGGGGGCGGAATACACAAAGAACGATTTTTTATACTTGCAACATCGACTTATCTACAGGATCTTTTTGGAAACCTTAACTAGCTAAATTACATAGAGTTCTAAACTACTATGTAAGTGTTTTATACCTTGTTGAATCTATTCCTTCGGGTCTTCTTCTCCTTTCCTTGAACTCCTCGAAGTTGTGGATCTAGCTCGGTCGTCGGACTCCTCGTGTCAAAGACGATCTGCCCAAGAGTCTATGTTCAAGCTCCAACGTCTAAACCGAGGTAACTAAAGTACCTAGTTCGCTAAATTAGATAACTTAAAAAATGTAGAGAGTTAATTGGAGTGTTTTATCTCAAAAGACCCAAGGGTTCACAACACATGTGAGGGTTAGGGTCTTGAGGAAGAAGGAGAGAGAAAAATGGAGATAGAAAGAAAAATGCAAATGAGCACGTGTTGAGGCCAGTGAAGAATGGCTCATTCTTTTCTCACATGAAGCATGGATTATTTTTAATAGAAAATATCAACCATGTTTCAATAGCAAGTCTAAACCAATAAACAAATAAATAAGACATGCTTCACCCATGCCATAAATATCTCCATTTTCCACCTTATTAATCTATTTTACAAAATAGATAAATCCAACGAGGTGTCCCCTTCTAGAAGCATCTCTTGTAAAATTACAAGAATGCCCTCACCGTATATACATACCTGTATTCGTACTACGAAAATACGAATACGATGAGATAATAATAATCCAATAATATAATATTAGAATCTGGCTTAAACTTAAGCGCACTAGTATTATCTGTCCGAACAACATCCGTGTAGCCAGTACACGTATATGATCGGAACCCTGCACGTAAAACCATACGGCCTCTACATCGTTTTCTCCTGAACCAGGGAAACCCTTTGTATGGGACTCTAAAGACTCGACAGTACGCTGGCAGTGGGTTTAACCATAAGTCCGTCAGCGGCATTAGCTGTACGTAACGGCTACCCAGATATCTGTCGAAAAGAAGGCCGAAGAGTGAAATCATCCGAACCCCTACTGAGCCAATCCGTGACAATCTTCGTACAGTCCGGTCTATTCGTCTAAGAGTATCGTATATCGGGCCTAGGGGGTGGTAAACGTTAGACCCCTGATAGCGCAATAAGTCGTGTCGGTGTAGAGCCCAATACCTCCTGAGAAACTACTGATATACCTACCAGTAAATCTCACTTGCCCTGATCAGGGACTTTGTGTATTGGCTATCCGAACACAGTTCGATCTCAACTCCCAATACCGGGAGAGACGAATCCTTTCTACCCACTACTGCATCCAAGTGCTTCGGGACTGCATCCAAGTGCTTCGGGACTGCACGACTCATTTGAGCCGTGGTAGGGTAGTATCTAAGTACGGTGGGAACACACTCGAGACGAATAGTGATGTCAAGTCAACGGACTAACCTGTACTCATGTTACCCGGGAACTGCTAACTGACGATAGGTATAATACTAACCAGCAGTTCCCATCGAGTCCGTCCAGTGTAACTCATAACCCAATGAGTACCTGTATACTATCTCTAGTACGGTATACCAATGGCTGCAGGACAGGCTATCTCCCCTAACTGTGATGAGAAGCGTATACACTAGTCTATTCTGGAGTATCGATACCCTATCTCGATAATCCTACGACTAGAGACAAGCTTAAGGATGTGCTTATAGACTACCCTGCCCCTACTAGTATGGCTGCCATCACAAAGCTGGTAGTCAAGCAAAGATCCTAAGGGCTCTATCAATATGTATTAGTGATATGCTAAAAGAAACATATACACATATTAAGATATAATCAAACCAGATAACATACTATCATATTGAGTAAGACTGTTATTATATCAGTGTATATCCCAAGCTTCCAAAATATAATATACAATCCAGTACTATACAATAATGGCCTCTAGGGCATATATCACTAACAATATTAACGTCAATATTTTTCGACTGCATGCACTTTCACGTGGGCCTTTGTCCCTTCTCAGTTTATGCGCCGGTATTATGCTTTATTGCTGCAGCCTTACCCTACTTGGAGCGGCTCGATCGTTCTAAAACAAGTCGGGTCTAGTTCAACCCAAGAATTCCAAACTGTCAAATTTTGTCCGATTCGCACGTTCCACCAGCCAAATAAAAAATCTCGCAAAATCATCTGGGTCAATGGATATGCCGCAGACACTACATTGACGTCTCTCAGAATCGCGAAAATCCATCGTTTAAAGCCCCGAAATCACGGTAAAAAATTTGCTCCGAACTTTGACTTTCGAATTAGAAATGAAATCAACACCCGGATCAGTTAAGATTTGACAGGCAGTATCGGGAATTAATTTGGGACGCAGCCAAATAATTAGTTTCTCGTTTTAACAACTTTTTATTTTTAGCAGTTTTCTATTTTTAACAGTATTTCTTTTGATCTATTCCGTCCTACTTGTTCTTTCTGTCCTAATTTTACCTGATAGCGTCTCTATTTTTCTACAGTCCTTTTACACATGATAACATATTTCCCTTTTTTCACGACTACTGTCTTTTTCTGTTTAATAATTCTTACTTATGCATTTTACGAATTATGATCATAAGCATGTTGTTCCAACCAAAGAAATATCCATTAAAACCAATTGGTAATCTTATATTCTTTTTCATTTGAGTTTTTTCTACACTTGCACGCTGGCACCTTCTCAAATTTTTTGTCCTTTTCCGTCATTTGTCAAATTTAGTTGTAAAAACACGACCGAGTTAGGATATTAAGTGATTTATACTACATATCCATAAAATTTATCATATGATCATCATATTAACCATATTAAACCAATTGAAAATATTAAAAAACACAATCAGAATTTGTTAAAATTGTTCATTCTTCTTCGAAATTTACATGTCAAAATAATAGAAATAATAGACGATCAATCAACAAAGAAAAACTAATATTGACATCCTAAGCTATTTTATAAGGCTCCTCACATCGATATAGTGGGCATGAGTTTTTCTTGAACAACCAAGAAATATTGCATTTCATGTGGAATGGATGATCACAACACAACTACACTCGTTCGATTAAATTACCTTCGGTACCCATCTCAATTTTTAAAAAACACACAGCACAAATATCGCCATTCTCATCCTTCAACCCTCATCTCTTTCGCATATTCGGTCTCTTGATTGTCACCACCTTATGAATTTCAGTACAAACATATACCTTTATATGAAACTTATTATCTGCCATCTCCACTGCTCCATGGACAAACTCGCTGATTTTCGTTTCAAAATACACGCGATACTGATATTGGATAGGGAATGCACGACGAACCACACAGCGAGCAAAATACAATTCTCAAGCGAACATAATTGAGAGACTACATACTTGCGATACTTGTACGAGGGCATTTTGTCCAAAATAAATTTTGCACCGTCATGAAGGTTATCGGAAAAGGGGATGATCACTTGGACAGAGTTTTCAATGTACCTGTGGGTGCACACGGAAGGATCGACACCGTCGGTATCAGTTTTGCATGGAGAAAGAGAAGTAATGGCGGTTTGTTGTACTCTTTGACCATTGAGAAAGACAACGGCTGTTCTGCATCAAGCTTTTGCGCCATTGAGAGAAGCGCAAAATAAGAAAAGAAGATCGGTAGAGTCTTAATGGCCTTTCTCTCTTCTCTCAACTCTTTTTGTAGAAAATTGGTTTTTTTTCTTTTGAGCAGACAATGAGGATGAAATGATCTGTCTTAAATAGAGCACGAGGTGGGCACAGATGCTAATAGGAGATGGGACATATGGCAATAGGAGGTGAAAATACCAAAATTTGTGAGGATAAAATTGGCTTTTTGAAAATTTCGTCACCTCTCTATACTTTTACATTATGTATATAGGATGTCCAAACTATATCAATCGTTTCTATGGTTTCTCACGGGTCCTCTAATCCAGAAATCAATGCAAATAGGCTGGTTAAAATTCCGATCTCCAGATCTTCCCTACGTTTACATTTTGACCTGACACTTGTAAAAGACATATCACTTGGGATGAAGATACATTGAGCCCAACGCAAGAATATGGAAGGCCATATTTGTTCAATGTTCTGCTGTCTCCTCCAAAAAGACGAGGGTGGGGTGGGGTGGGGTGCGGGGGTGGGGGTGCGGGAAGTGATTCCCGGTAGAGGACACACATGCTTCAGATTCAGAACAAGAACAAGAGGAGGGATCCAAAGCAAAAAGGAGAAATTGATTAATAGTCCATTCTTGGACATTGCCTTCTTTCTCTCTGGTCTCATGAACACATGGGTGACTCAACTAGCAGACAATTCTTCTAGGGGCCATTTGGTACTGATAGTGAAGATCCTCGTGGCATTCATTGCACCCGCTGAGAATGGTATTCAGTCATGTGTTATCATAAATCGTTAAACCATCAACGATTTGCGACTTGGAACAATCGTTCCCAATCGGGACACTCTAGCGATCCGGTTCGGAAGAATCACCATTCTGTTCTAGGCTGAAAGAAGTTAAACTCTTAAAATCTCTAGTTAAATGGGCATGAAGTCAGGATTTGTGTTAAATTATACTAAAATATTTTACTTTTTTCCATGAATTTAAATATAAATAGCAAAAGAAATTATATCATATATGTGCATATTATACACCCATATAAATGATCCAAAAACACACCCCGTACCAGAGTTACGATGTATGTTATGTACAAGGTTCTAAATATCGGATATCGGATTCGTATTTTCAATATCGGATAGCGCAAACCGGACGATATTAGAGCGATATGAGCTCATATCGGGTGATCATATCGTATATCGATATTGGACATATCGGACGTAAATATCAAGCACATCGGCAACAATTTTGAGTATATTAACTTACAAAATTATGTAATAATATAATATATTGTACTTTTAAATACAAATATATAAGTATCGTCTAATTTTGAAAATATAAAACTCTATTTAACAGTTAAACGATTACCAAAAACAAAAAAGAAATATAAGCCCAACTCAGGATATCTGAGGAAGAAGAAGAAGTGGGACTCACGGCGAGCAATCAATAGGATGATATGACGGGACGGAAAGGAAATGGCAGTGTCGCGAGGAGGGGGCAACGATGTGGAGAGGATAGGGAGAAGGCATCACGAGGAGGATGAGAAGACGACGGCGTCGAGAGGAGGATGCTATCGAGTCCAGAATCGAGAGCTTCAGAATTTGGGGATAAGATGTTTCAATTGATAATGTTAACAGGTCAGGTCGGGTTTAAACTTTAAACCATTAAACCAAATTATTTTTACATCATCTCGGTCTGATATTTAGCGATACGAGAAACCCAAGATATCGCCCAATATTACTCCATCTCGGCCGATATGGGTCTAAAACGAGATTTGAGCAAAATTTGATGTATCATATCGTTGGCGCACCGATAATGATATATCGCTCGAGATGGTCGATATTTAGAACCATTGTTATATATAAGTTTACTGACGAAGAATACTCCTATCGTACGACGTTCCATGATAAGTAACGTTATGAGTTCCCGTTTTCGTTCCATATATATAATATTGGTCCTGTCTCCGGCCCATAAATCGGAAGTCCAACTAGGTGCTTTTATGCATCTGCGCCACAAATCCGAAGTTTAGGTGCAAGGAAGGGACTTAGAGACATCGATAGTACTATAATAGGACCTTTCTTGCATTTTTAATTTTCTTTGTCACCCATATTAAATTCATGCTCCTCCCTCCTCTCAATTTAAAAGCACTTGTGAATCTCAAGACATCTCCCCTTCCCCAGTCCTAAACTCTTACTTTCTCTAGTTCAAAACAACTACATATTGCAAATTTCCTTAAGGAAAAAAAAGAAGGAAGAAGACACTTCAAGTTTGAGAGCAAAATGGCCTCTAAGAGGAAGCTTTTTGAGCTGCTAGAAGAGAAGCAAGAGCCTTTCTTGCTAGATGTGTACCTACAAGAGAATGGGTGGTGTTCAAGCAAGAGGCTGAAAAGAAGAGGAGTTTCTTTTGGATTCTTGAGGTCAATACTCTCCAAGCTTGTCCATGGGAAGCCCTTCACCAAAGCCTTGTATTGGGATGGCAAGAGAATCGAAAGCGGGAGGCTCAGCGTTTTCAGTTGTTGTTCAGGTATCACTTCGAGAGAATTTGGTGGAGATCAGCAATGCAGGTGCATTGAGATGGAAGAGGACTCCAAGGAGCTCAGTCCTGTTTCTGTTCTTCAATTCCCTAACAACAGTAAGTTTTTTTTCAGGGGTAAATTTTATACACCATCATTGATCTTTAAAAATACCATGAACCCTTCTTAAACTAGCGATGTCGTATGAAAACTATTTTTAAGGCATTAATGGATTTAATAACCCAAAAATGACCTTGTACATAGACTAAATAACCCAATATATATGGTAAATTTCGATTAAAATACCCTTCAAGATTTTAAAGTCCAATGGCGCACCTTTAAAAACATTTAAAAGTTGGATGGTGCTTTATAAGATTTACCTTTTCTTTTTCCTCCTTTCACTTAATTGCATCCATTGGGACTAATAACTTTGCATTTCTTTTTCCCATCAGGGTTCAAGGAACAGAACCAATCATCATCGACCTCGAGTTTCGACTCCCCAAGAGAAATGCCTGAGATCTCCGCCTTCTCTCACCACAGTGATGTGAGAGCAAAGGTCCTTGCATGGCAGAACCTTGGAGGAGATTTGAGCAGCTTGACACAGTCGTGTGTTTCAGACATGTTTGAATTCAAGCCTGAGATGAGAGAGGAGGTTGGAGTTGAGATAGAAGCAGCTATTTTGCGAGAGATTGTTGATGAAACTGTGGTAGAGTTTGTAGCCAATCATTGTACATAAAGCATGATTTTGATTTTGATTTTGGATTCAGCATATCACTTCACTGAATCAAAAAGGCCAGTTATTGTATTAATCAGTTTTTATTGAAGGAAAATGAGTTTCAGAGAATCAGGCCGAGTTACATCTGGGAAAAAAAGAAAGAGAAATTCCCGGGTAGGCCTTTTCCTCGGCTTCGTATCGGAGGCTAGGTACAATAAGCGTCCTCGTGTTGATCATTGTTGTACTTTTCCTTTAATAAGAGGCCCGGTAAAAAATAAATGTGTATAAGTTAAGCGAACGGGTGATGTTTTTACATCCGGCGATAAAAGGAAGAGAAATTCCTTATCTGGCCGGGAGCTCCAGAAAAAAAATAAAGAAACGGAAAGAACACGATTTTTAACAAAAGAATCTTTCCATAAAAAACAACCCCAAAAGACTTTCGAGAGCGAAATGAAAACGGTCCTTGTAGTTACGAATGCTTCTTAACACCGTTAGGCCTAGCCGTTGGGGGAGTGTAAAATGACACTTTTACCCCTCCAATGTCTACTGTTAAGCCTTGATTTTGCACTAACTTGAACTATGTACCGGTTGTACTGGCATCTCCAAGTTCCTGCAGCCACACCATCTTCATCTTTTGATCAGCTTCAATCTTACTTGTTGTTGGTAGGATCTGCTGCATCAACTTAGATCGATTCGAGAGATGAGGTGTGAGAGATTGCTGGGAAGAGCTTCCGAGCTCGAAGAAGCTGTAGATCGAAGAAGAAAGTTGGAGATAATGAGGAATTCGAGCAAACTATTTCTTATTTTATTTATTTAATTCTGTTAGGAATTGGTGAGCGGGATAGAGATTTAATTTGTCTAAAATATATACCAATGACCAATTACTTTGTACCCCAGAGTCCAAGCTAGGTTAAAATAATAGCGCAGACTATTCAGTTAATTGAGGATCTTCGCTGTTTTTATAATTAATTAGCAATTCCTGGCACTTGCTTCTAAAAAACCATAATATTTGAGCGTCCTTGATTTCTATTATTTACTTTCCAACGTCAACGTAAATTAGAATAATTCTGTGTTGCTTAAAACAATGTGTACCAATTGTTGAATTCATAGGCCCAAGAGAAGACGAGAGCAGGCCGAAAATCCCTTCTTATCTCTTAGAAATCCTTTCTCTCTATATATAATAATTAAATCTGTCCTTGGAATTATTCCAATTGGGTTTCAATTAAATCCACAGACTGGCTGTGACAATAATTTAATTGGTTCTAGAGAGGGAGAGAGTCTTTTGTATCGGGGAGATAAAATAGGTGAGTGTAATTACTCCATTGGAAATTTTTCGGTGCGAAGATAGGATTAGGCGCTGTTGCGCTGAACCTGAGTATATCGTTGTGTTCTTTGTGTTGTTGGTGTGTTTTTCTATTTGTTTGGTGTCTTCTGATAGCCGTTTGATATATCTTTTTCATCATCTTTGTTTGCACGCGATCCTTATAGTTTTCCGATGCACTGTGCCGCTTGTTCGCGATAAGCTTGTGCGGTCCTTTCATGGTTCACTATGCCGTGTCAGAATAGATCGGGTTACAACAAGAGTTATCAGAGCATTAGGATCGGCGATTCAGAGATCTTGGGAAGATTACGACTACGAACTACAACATAAATAAGTTTGACGGTCGTAAAAACTTTAGTCTGTTGAAGTTAAAGATGAACGCGATATTGAAGCAACAATGCGTCCACAAGATAGTTTTCACAAAAGATAACATACCAAAAGGACCACAGATATAAAGCTGGAGGCAATGGAAGATAAGACACACAGTTTGTTGCATCTTTACCTAGAAGACGAGGTGTTTTGCGAGATCGCACAAGAGCCCATAGCAACAGCTATTTGAAATAGGCTGGAGTTCCGCTACAATAAGAAGTTGTTGGATATAGTGCTCTCAAGGCAATTATTCTAATTGCAAGATGGCAATTACGTAATTGAAGGATGACCTATACGAAGAACAGTCTTACTCGAGATGATAGAATGCTATCCGGTTTGTCTTTATCTTTTATGTGATGCATTTTATTTATTATCACGTATCGTTTAGACGTGAGATAAAGCCCTTAGGATTTTGCTTGACTACCGGGACGATGATGCAAATCATACTAGTGGGATCTGGGTAGTCGATAAGTACATCCTTAAATGTCTCTAGTCGTAGGAGTATCGAGACTGGGTATTGGTACTCCAGTTTAGGCTAGTGTGTACGTTTCTTGACTTGGTTAGAGGGCGATACCTGGTCCATAGCTATTGGTGTTTGACATCGAGAATTGTATACATGTGCTCCTTGAATAAGTTACAATGGACGGACTTACCGAGAACTTCTAGTTGGTAATATACCAATGTCAGATAGCAGTTCTCTGGTGACATGAGTATAAGATAGTTCCTAGGATCTGAGATTTCCATA
This sequence comes from Agapanthus africanus, assembly GCA_030015575.1. Lineage (NCBI taxonomy): Eukaryota > Viridiplantae > Streptophyta > Magnoliopsida > Asparagales > Amaryllidaceae > Agapanthus > Agapanthus africanus. The sequence continues at coordinate 10,841,685 of CM057351.1, forward strand.
GTGTTTTATGTGTGTTCCCACTATACTTAGACTTCTACTCTACCACGGATCAAAAAAGTCGTGCAAACAGATTTTTGTTGGGTATAGTCCCGAAGCATGTGGAGGCAGTGAGCGGTCGAGAGAAATCGTCTCTCCTGGTATAGAGAGTTGATGTTGTGCCGTGTAGGACATGACCACAACCACAAGTCGGTGGCCACCGCAGTTGAGATAAACTGATAAGTGCTATCAGTTATATCTCCGGTTGGTTACTAGTTCTCTGTCGCACGACTTATCGAGTTATTGGGGTCTGACAGATTCCAAAGTCTAGACCCGATATGCGATACTCTTAGACGAAGAGACCGGGCTGTAAGGTGGCTGTCACTTATAGACTTTGTCGGGTCTGGATGAGTTCGCTCGTCGACCTGCTTTTGTCTTGATCGTACCTGGGTAGCCGTTACGTACAGCTAGTGCCACTGATATGCTTGTAGGTTATTCCGTCAAGAGATTGGATATGAAAGTGTTTCGGATTCGATCGGATATGATCCTACAGAACCTACTGCCAACGTATTAACATGTCTATGTAAATATGTATATGTATATGTATATATATATATATATCAAATATATATATATATATATATATTAATATATATATTAAGTAAATAATTAGTGAGCAATAATATTAGTTAATATATAATTATATCAAATATAAATATATATCATATTATTAAATCAACACTTAATTCAATAATCCGGTTATATCACATATAACCAACTAATATTATCACGACCCGAAATAGTCCGTGACTGGCCCTTGAATCATATGGAGTTTATAGGATCTCATCTAATTCAAGTAAGCCAAAAGCCCAGAAATCTAAAACCGTTTTAAATAATAAATGAAGGAAAAATAGTTTTAAGAAGTGAAGAAAACATGTTTTAAAACAAGGATTTTAAATAAGTAAGCCGAATATGCATTTTTAAAATCTATAGCCTTTTCTGAAAATTTCGGCAGAGTTTCCTTTGTAAATACTGGCCCCGAACGGGGTACAACATGATAAAAGCATATATACAATGATAAAAGGCATCCCTAAGCGGGAGCCAGCCCTTCGTCAATCGACGATCACAACCACGCAAGCAGTAATATACAACGCCGAAGGGCGAGGATCAAAACTTAAAAGAAACTCAAAATATCAAGAAAACCATAATACTACATCGTGCGACTCTAAGGTCGAAAAAATACATAACTGGTTTTCTAAGTCTGAAACAATATACATGTTTGGTTGATGGAATTACTAGATACAACTGAATAATACATATACAATGGTGGTTCTGATGCAAAAGAATCCACCTACCAAAGCAAATCACCCGTAAGGGAAGCAGTGTGCCAGAAAGCCGCAATGGAACCTGTACGGCAAAACCTGTAAGAACTGTGGCACAATGGGGGTGAGTTGCCAATTCGTGAATAGAAAACATCACAGAGCAGAAATCGTATATATGACATAATCCTAGGTCAATACGATCAGATATATATATAAACCTCAAATAAATAAGTCTGAAGCATAATAAGGAGGCAGGGGTAAACATCTATACATAAGTGTAATCCCATGTGCTCGTGTCAGTGCCTCAGGTAATAACATATCATAAATATGAGGTATGATCAATGTAATCAACATGAATCAATGTCAACTATATCATGAAGTCTATAAGTATGTGGATATCATCCAACTATGTAATCCATGTTTGTATGTATGTGGATCCCGTCCACGTGTCACCCAATGACAATAAGCATCATGCATGTAAATATCATAAAGTATATGCATGGAAGTATGAGGATATAAATCAACCTGTGTCCCTTACGACACATCAAAATCATGGAACCTGAGTGTCCAGCATCGACACTCGAAAACATCATGAAACCTATGCCCAGTATCGGCACGTAAATCCTCATATATCGGGCTCCGTCAGTCCGCATCGGCCCATATCATCACTCGACTCCGGTCGGTATCCTCCGGATATCCGTCGAGCCCAAATACTATCACCGGTAGGTAGTAGTCCCTCTGGCAGGCTTATCGTCATCCACACGAAATCTCTCTCTCTCGTCCCGGGGTACCATACCGGGTCCACCATGTACCCGCAATCGGTCTCATCCACCTCCTCGAATCGGGATTCACATGTCGCTCTCAGAACCGAGAAAACACATGGTGGACGCACTGAAATATCATATCAAGAGAAACCGGGTTTTTAAAACAACTCATAATCTCTTTTGAAATATCCACGGTTCTCAAATCCAGAAATCTCATGAAAACAGCATATCTCAATGCGTATAATCATAAAGCATGATGTATGCGACATATAAAAGAAATGTAAGCATATCAGTATATCATGCGACATAAAACAACAATATACACATATCGGGGGAAGACCGCTCCTTTAAAATGAATCAGTTTTAAAAAGTATCTTGCGGTTCCCAAATCTCCAAATCAAGCCAGAATCATCTATGTATGTGTAAATACGTATGTATGCAAGAATAGATGTACACTATGTAAGTACACAAGTATGAATGTACAATAGGTATGTGCAAAAGTATGAGTGTACAATATGTAAGTACACAAGTATGAGTGTACAATAGGTATGTGCACAAGTATGTGTGTACAATATGTGAGTACACAAGTATGGGTGTACAATAGGTATGTGCACAAGTATGAGTATACAATATGTAAGTACACAAGTATGAGTGTACAATAGGGGTCATATCCTGATACAATAATCCTACTGTGTAGTGACATGGCAATTATCGATGATGAAGTGTGTGAGACGGCAAGCAGGTGTACGTGAAACATATGTATCATCGATAGTGGTGCTGGTGTCCTAACAGCATGGTTTTAATATAACTTTAAACATGTTTAAACATGCGATGCGATGCGAACAGCAAAAATATGCGGCAAATGAATAATAAACACGGCAGTGCAGAATCTACATCAATGTATCTATGTCATACTGTTTTGCCATTTGAAAGTAGATGAATCGGTTTTTTTTAGGGAAATAAGGGTTACGGTGTTTTTAAGAAAAGATGCATATTTTAAAATATCCGTAGAATCCCTTTGCCTGTCTTTAAAATACTACCGATTCGTTAGTTTTTTTATATAGGTATGATATCGGCCTAGCCTAACATCTACTAAGCAAACTACGGATCTAACTAACAAGTCAATCGGGTGGGGTATGGAAAACCACATAAATCTGAGTCGATATATATATATATATATATATATATATATAATAGTCGGTGATCCCGCCTCAGAGGTACCGCGTATGATACAATATCATATGACATCCTCGAGTCATGAGTGCGGATCTTATCATCAAATAAAGCTCGTACGGTAAATCATCGTACGACATCCCAAATCTGGGTACGGGTCAATATCACATTCATCTCATCAATTATCTGGTATCCTTATCATCATATCTCATGATCTGGGGTACTGATCTAAGTCTAGTATACACCGATACCATCTATATATAAATGTATATGCGTGTATGAAAACACGCCCAAAAGCCCGCTAAAATTTCATATCGTATCCCAAATATGAACTACATCATATCACCGATCTCATGGCACTATGCCCAATCTCATCGACTCATCTCCAAATATCATCCACTATCTTCATCATCTAGGTATAAGTATAACAGATAAGCATGTGTGTGCGTGTGGGTGTAAACCTATTCTAGGGTTCGCGACTAGGAAATTATACTAGTTTACTTCTAAACCCTAATCTATCCATAGTAGACCTAATCACATCTTGAATATCCAAGTCACACATAATGCTATCATACATATATATAGTATACTAAATATTGAACTACGGGGGTGCTATACGTCATCCACCCAACTTCCCCCGTAAATATAATCTACTCACCTGCATCCTGCGTGTCGGTGTCGATGTCGCTTTCATCTTCTTCATCATATAAAGCCCTCGTGAAGGTACCTACAATGATAACACAATCACAAACGCACATTAAAATCACATTGGAAAACCAAAACGACACGCTAAGGCCTACAGGTTAAAACCTATGGACTACGCTTTCAAAACCATCAAACAATTCTCGATATCGTCGTACAAACGTCAAGTGATCGAGGTAAAACACAAATACGCAAATCCAGAATTTAAAATACGAGAAACAAAACTCCGAATCAAAACAACAACTCAGGAAAGTGGTCCCAGATTTCACCCTAGGTCAAATTGGTCAATTTTGCATATACCAAGGGTCTAGTTTACATGAGATAAAGCTATAGAACCATCACGAATCACATCCTCACTGGTCTGGCCGCAAATTGCGGCCATAAGGAATTAATTTGCAGCCTGGGTTGAGGGATATGGGCTAGGGTTTTGGTGGTAGCTTCCTAAGTGCCTGCATGTTTCTCTGTGTTTGCAAAATAATTTTCAGAGTCTCCGAGTGATAGCAGATTTCATTTTACATCCACAGAATCCACAATTTTCCAATATCGGGTTTCTAAATCCGTTTTCTGGGGTTCTAGTCTCTGGTTTAGATCTGGATTCTAGCACTAGGGGGTTTGTATGGCCTCTACCGAGCTTAATTTCACATCACAACTTTCAAAGTTTCCATTAACCCTAACTAGAATTTTCAAAGTTAACCCAAACCACATAATATCGACATGAAACATGTATGGATGCATAAGGATTTGAAACACTACACTATTGGTGCAGAAATTACCTCCTTTGGCAACTCAAGAATTTTCTTGAGTTGCCCAAAGTCCTCAAAATCTTTGCTTTCTTGGTCCATGGGATAGCTAGTGAGCTCATGCATCTTTTTAATAAAATGGGACTTGGGTTTTGAGTTGTTTTTCATGGTGTTTTGGGAGGTTGAAGATGGAGAAGGGAGGGGGGGCAGCAGCAAGAGGATGAGGAGAGGAGAGAAATGAGTGGGAGAAATGATGAGGGAATGGCCAAGTCCAATGGTTGATCCCTTACCCACTCTTTCTCTTTCTTACCCATACTTGCATATTCTATTATTTTCCTTTTCCTTTTCTATTTTCTTTCTCTCCTCAATAGTAACCCCAAAACAAAAACCATGCACCTAAAAACATGTAGTAAAAATGCAACAAGTGTTAATAAAAAAATATGGTGCATGTTTGCACAAAATACGCTTAAAGCGCGATTAGCAATTTTTAATTGCGATTAGCACTAAATTAGCATATAATTAATCATAAAAACTTAAAATTTTCATAACTCACATAAAACACCCACTTTTGAGTAATTTCTATAATTGTCAAATTTTTCCCCAAATTTTATCGGTATTTAATTATACCGCCTTATTAAAATATTCAATATTTTATTATTAAATTATAAAAATTCCCAAAAATAATATTTTATTTTTTTGAAATGTTACAAATATCATTTATCTGTATATCACATTATCAAATCAACACTTGATTCAATTATCCGGTTATATCACATATAACCTAATCGATATCAGATTACTGCCAGATTACAATACGGTATCTCATTCTCGTATTTAATCAGGCCCCCCGCACATATCAGCATATATGCCCTACTTCGTTTTACTTGAACTAGGAAACTTCTGTGTGGAACTCTAAAAACTCGTCAATACGCTAGCAGTAGGTAATGGTCACATCAGTTACCTACAAGCCGTCAGCAGTACTAGCTGGACGTAACGGCTACCCAGCTATTGAGCGAATAGAATATCAACAAGCAAGCTTGTCCAAACTCCCGTGAAGCCTATAAGTAACACTTACCGTACAGTCTGGTCTCTTCGTCTGATATGTCGCATACTGAATCTAGGGGTGGAATCGTCAGACCCCAGTAACTTGATAAGTCATGCCGATGTATGGCTCATAACGGTTCGAGAAACTACTGATAACACTTACCAGTAAATCTCATCAGCCCTGGCAAGGGACTTACTGTTATAGCCAATCGAGTATAGCGCAACATCAACTCCCAATACCATAAGAGACGAAACCCCTCCTATCGTTCACTGCCTCCATGTGACTTGGGACTGTACCCAAAATCCACCTGTTTGCACGACTCCTTTGAGCCGTGGTAGGGAGGAAATCAAAGCACAGTGGGAGCCACACAAGACACTATGACGATTTCGGGTCTACAGATTAACCTGTACCAGTGTCACCAGAGAACTGCTATCTGACGATAGGTATGGTACCATCTAGGAGTTCTCGGTGAGTCTTGTTCAGTGTACCCATTCTCTAATGAGCACCTGTGTACAATCTTTGATGTCAAACACCAATGGATATAGGATCAACCATCGCCCCATACAGGGTTAAGAAATGTACACACTAGTCTACTCTGGAATATTGATGCCCTGTCTCGATATCCCCTCAACTAGGAACAATTAAAGGATGTGCTTGTAGACTACAGAAGTCCCAGTAGTATGATCTGCATCATAGTCCTGGTAGTCAAGCAAACATCCTAAGGGCTTTATCAACATGTATCTGAGAGATAGTATAATAATACAAGTGTACATGTTAAGATAAAGAGCAACCAGATAGCATACTATCATGTCGAGTAAGAAAGTCCTCTATATATATGTCCAAGCATCCACTATATTATACAATAATGGCCTTAGGGCATACATATTCTTAACAATCTCTCACTTACACTAAGGCCATATGTTGTAGTATCTCATACCCAACATCCCAAAAAGTCTCTCAAACTGTGTCTAGGGGAGGGCCTTCGTGAGTGAATCCATTACGTTTTCCTTCGTGTCAACTCTCCTGATCTCGATCTCCCATCGATCTACTATCTCCCGGATCAGGTGATAACACCTAAGAATATGTCTGGATCTCAGATGGGACCGGGGTTCTTTGGCCAAAGCCACAACTCAATTGTTATCACAATACACAGGTATTGGATGCTCAATAGATGGAACCACACAAAGTTCAGTAATGAACTTTTTCATTCAGACAACCTCTTTGGCAGCATCGTTGGCAGCGATGTATTCAGCCTCCATCGTCGAGTCTACTACGATATCTTGCTTGGAACTTTTCCAACATACCGCCCCTCCGTTGAGGGTGAAGACAAAACCCGAGAAAGACTTATTGTCGTCCTTATCACTCTGGAAGTTCGAATCGGTAAAGGAATCCACCTGGAGTTCACCGTTACCATACACCAAGAACATTTCTTTAGTCCTTCTCAAGTACTTAAGAATGTTCTTCACAGCTGTCCAGTGTTTCTCCCCAGGATCTGATTGATACCTACTCACTATACCTATATAGTGAGTAGGTTACATCCGGTCTGGTACATAACATCGCATACACGATTGACTCGACTGCCGAAGCATAGGGTATCCCTTGCATGCGAGCCCTTTCCAAATCAGTCTTGGGAGACATCTCTTTGGAGAGAGTGATTCCTGGGCAAACGGGTAAGTTATCATTCTTAGAATCTTCCATACTAAATATTTTTAGTATGGTGTCTATGTACCTAGATTGGGACAATCCCAACATCCTTTTAGATCTATCTCTATAGATCTTTATCCCCAGGATGTAGGCGGCATCACCTAGATCTTTCATGGAGAACTTGTGTGATAAGAAGAGCTTGACCGAGTGTAGCATAGGAACATCATTTCTTATCAAGACTATGGCATCCACGTACAATACGAGGAAGACAACCTTACTCTCTAAAACCTTCTTGTATATACAAGGTTCATCTACGTTTTTGATGAAGTCAAACTCTTTGATAGCTTCATCGAAACAGATGTTCCAGCTCCGCGATACCTGCTTTAATCCGTAGATTGATTTAAGTAGCTTGCACACGCTTTCGCTGCTCCCACTGTCTATGAAACCCTCTGGCTGTGTCATGTACACGCTCTCTTCTAAATCACCATTTAGAAAAGCGGTCTTGACGTCTATCTGCCAGATTTCGTAGTCATGGTATGCAGCAATGGCTAGTAGGATCCTGATGGACTTAAGCATAACGACAGGAGAAAAGGTTTCATCATAGTCGACACCAGGTCGTTGATGAAAACCCTTAGCAACAAGTCTAGCTTTGAAGGTCCCAACCTTTCCATCTACACCAATTTTCTTCTTAAAGATCCACTTGCTCCTGATGGGTTTTACCCCTTCAGAAGCAACTTCCAAAGTCCATACTTTGTTGGTGTACATGGATTCCATCTCAGATCGCATAGCATCCAGCCATTTCACAGAGTCTCCACTTGTGATGGTCTGCTCGAAACTAGTCGGGTCATCATCTTCCATGATGCAGTCCTCGCTCCCACGTCTATGAGAAAATCGTAGTATCTCTCAGGTGGATGAGGAACCCTACTAGATCTGCGGAGTGACTGAGGTTCGTCGGGGACTATTGAATCCTCTGGTTCTACCAAATCGTCAGTTATAGTTTGTGTTGCTGGAACTTCTTCCAGTTCTACCTCATTACCACTAATTTCTTTCATAAGAAATTCCTTTTTCTAAAAAGGTTGCATGTTGAGAAACAAACACTTTTTGTTCCTCAGTATGGTAGAAAATATATCCATATGAATCCTTTGGATATCCCACAAACTTGCACAAAATAGACCTTGCCGCAAGCTTGTCCGGATTTTGCTTTTTAACATAGACCGGACAACCCCATATCTTAACTCGTTTAAGAGATGGTCTCTTCCCATTCCATATCTCATATGGAGTGGTAGGCATGGATTTGGTCGGAACTCTATTCAATAGGTATGCAGCCGTCTCAAGTGCATAACCCCAAAAGGAAATAGGCAACTCAGCATTACTCATCATAGAGTGCACCATATCTAATAGGGTGCGATTCTTGCACTCCGAAACTCTATTGTGCTGTGGTGTATACGGAGGAGTAAGCTGAGAGAGAATTCCATTCTCTTTTAAGTAGTTTCTGAATTCCATGCTCAAGTATTCTCCTCCCCGATCAGATCGTAGGATTTTAATACTTTTACCCGTCTGGTTTTCAACTTCGTACTTATATTTCTTGAATTTCTCAAAAGATTCAGATTTGTGTTTCATCAGGAACACATGTCCGTATCTTGAGAGAACATCAGTGAATGTAATGAAGTATGAAGAACCATTCCTAGCATGCGTAGACATAGGACCGCATACATTACTATGTATCAGTCCTAAGAGTTCAGTAGCTCTTTCTCCGTATCCAGTAAACGGAGTTTTGGTCATCTTTCCTTTGAGACATGACTCGCAAGTTTCATAAGGTGTAAATTCGAACTGATTCAAATATGCATCTTTATGCAACTTAGCTAGTCTTGTCGTATTGATATGACCTAGTCTACAAAGCCACAAGAAGCTTCGTTCATTTTTGAACTTTTCCTCTTGTGTGTGTTCTGTACGTTTAGAACTGTGGTTTGTTTCAGATCGTATATACCGTTACACAACGTACCAAACCCAATCAACACTTGATTTAGGAAAATGTTCATAACATTATCCTCTAATACAAAGTTATATCCTTCTTTATGCAACAAAGAAACTAATATAATATTGCACATCATGTTTAGTACATAATAACAGTCGTTCAAAATCATTGTATTACCATTTTGTAATACTAAGTGATATTCTCCAACTGCTTTGGCTGCAACAATTGCTTCATTCCTTACTTTTAGAGGCATATCACCCTTTCCTAGTTCTTTACCTCTTCTTAGCCCATGTAACAAATTACAGATGTGGGATCCTGATCCGGTATCCAATACCCATGACGTAGAGCAAACTGAGAAACAGTTCTCGGTTACGAACACACCCGAAGACGATGCATCAACATGCTTATTCTTTGTTCGGGTTGCGTGGGAATCCTGATATTCTCCTATTACTTGCTTAGACTTATGAAAATCATAAGAAAAAGCGGAACCAACGTTCCACAGCTCAGTATAATAAGTGGGTTCGGTCAATACATCCATATTATTATCTTGATTAAGGCGTGTCATTGATCGCTACCTGAAAAAAGAAAGAAGGAAACGCTTTAGCGTGCTCTCTTTGTAGATTGGTTATTATCTTATCTAATCAGGATGGCTCCCACTATTTTTATCAAATTTTCCTTCAAACCATAAAAGGTAAGATTAGCCGGGATTAATTATACCCTATAAGTTCGCCAATCGTTCAGCCAGACAGGTATTGGTACTCCGAGGGAGTCTCCACATGCTTTCGTATGGAACTAATTAAATAATCTCGTTTCCGAAGGGGCATAACCCCGTTAACACCTTTCTTAGACACCTACTGGATCAGCTAATTGTAAAGTGGAAAACACTCCCAGGAGTAACACTTACTCGTAGTGGGTATCGGGATCTAACTATCTCATAGAAAGTATGCAATCTCATTGCAAATTTCAACACTTGAAATACCCAATATCTGTTTTTACCCCTAGCGACTTATGACCTTGGCTATGGTCAACAAATCATAAGAGCTAGCCAAGTTCGACCCGTCATTTCGTGATTGAATTAAACCCATCAGTACGACCCTTAGCTAAGGTCAACAAATCTGTATGACTATCCTAATCCAATCGCATCACATGCGGCAGATAAGCACTAATCAGCTACAAACGCAGCACGAATACTAAATAGCACTTAGCTGAAATGATGGAGGGCTACGACTGGTTTTGATAAAATCCTTTAACGTAATGAACTTGATATCGTTGTAGAATCTAGTGATTTGAAAATGAGTGTTTTTTGTAGCTTTTACTAGTTTCTCTAAAGAGATCACTCCTGGTGAAAAGATCTTGGCTCTTTCCTCATCAAATAAGGTGCTGGATATTCATCAAGGAATGCCACTATACAAAGCAAGAACTAAAGAAGCTATAAGAACAAAACCGAGTGGGTTGTAGCATTTGCTAGTTTTGCTAAAGAGGTCACTCCCGGTGAAGGGATCTCAGCTCTTTCCTCATCGAATGAGGTGCTGGATATTCATCAAGGAATACCACTATGCAAAGCAAGAACTAGAGCTACCATTTTAAAATTTTGATTCTACAATATCTTTAGGTTTCTTTTCTTTCCATTAATCTCATTAATGAAGTTCCATCATTTATGTTTCCCTAAACATCATAGAAAAGAAACGAAAATAGAACGTACACTTATGCCATCCGCATTCGCCACGGGGCCCCGTCATGTACTGTTAGGTTATTTAACTAACGGCAGAGCGGGGGCTGGACTAGCGCGGGTGCAAAACATAAGCAACGTTTATTATATATCATATATATAATATAGCATTTGTCTCATGCAGTTATATAATCACATAACAGAACCAAGCAGCAGAAGTCAACATATGAAACATTGGATATACTAGGAGGTCCGTGTTTTAAATTTAGCCAGTAATGTAAAACACGGATTCCACGGTCGTGATGAATAGCCAAACCCACATTCCTAGAACCCTACGAGAGCGGCAAGTAAACCTACCAATTCTAGAGTTAGGAGACCCGGTCTCGACTCCTCGAGATGATCTCTTACTGGACTTTAGAACCTAGTTACTTGTGCTCCCCGCCTTGGGTCTATCCTAATGCGGAAAAGTAAATAATATATATCAATGGTGACATCATTCTCAACCCGGAAGTTTCCCAATAAAAGAATATTAGATACAAATTTAGATGAATGAAAATAAAAATAACTCTCGACTCACGCAAAATCCCCGGCTTTTCAATCACGACGATCCAATATAACATATCACAGCAATACATAACATCACATGTCATCAACGTATGTAAATATGCGTATCCCAAATTCCGTTGACATATAGCAACGAGATCGGAGATACACTACATATTACACTTACGGTCGCAGAAAAGAAATGAAAAACTACAATATTTAGAATTTGGAAATAATTTAGACATCATAAACCCGGAATATCTCATATTCCGAATTTCATGCCTAAGGTATAAACCTTGCATTTTAGTCTCAAACTGAAAACACTTTTCAATAAGAATTCGGATAATTCAACAAGATTCCCGACTAAGTGATCGCGTACTATACGCGATTGCGACGGAGTTTTGATCCGAATCGAAACTCCATGGCAATCGATCAACCGAGACTAAAACGCTAGATTTATAAAATACTAACCAGTTTTCACAAAACTAATTATTTTGGATTGTAAATATTGTATCACATATCATCAAAATCTAGTCGATATTGAACATTTCGATCGATTTTTCAAACACCCACAAATACCAGAGAGCTCAACAACTTGAGTCTCATCAAAAATACCCAGAGAGTGCAAAATTACAAAATGGAGCAGCACAAGAGAAAGGAGACCTCAACTCTACAAAAGTGCGGCGGAACCGCGGCCAAACATGGGGTTAGGCCGCTGTTCCGTGGCCGTTTGAAAGAGTTGGGTGCTCTAATTTCTTGAGGATCCATTAAATTACTTCCACAATTTTCTACATATTTTTAATCACAAAAATTTCAACTTTTAAAAAATCGACAGAAACTTGCCAAAATCTGGCTTCGAAAAATCGATCGAACACTTTAACACCGTAAAGACTTGCCCTAATGTTCTAGCTTGGTTCTGATACCATGAAAGTCAAACCTAGCATCACCATGAGGTTTAAACCGGCATCAAGCATGCAATTTTTAAAAATTTATTGGTGCTAAGCTACACTAACTAAGGATCAAACTAGATGATTAGGGTTTAACATGATGATATCAAGAACTTTACACCAAGAGATGAAACTACAACCTTTGTAGACCGTGCCCTTCTCTTCAAAAGCTCTGTGTTGTAGTCCACGTGACTCCAACAGGCTCCACTTGAAGATTGAACAAGCTTTCTTTTGCAATCTTCGTGCCGAAGATGTTCCACCCGAAGCTTCGCTAATCCAAACTACCTCTTCACTAAACTTACTTTAGTGAAGGAAACACACTACACCTAAGTGTTAATCAAGTGTAGGATGGTGAAGTAGGGGTTTTGTTTGCTCATTATGGATACTTTCAAGCCCTAGGGTTCACAACTCATGTGAGTGTTAGGACTTGGAGGAGGTGAGAAGGAAGATGAAGAGAGCTAGAGAGAAAAGAGCTCAAGTGAAGAACAAGAACAAGTGTGCAAGCCCTCTCAATTATGAAGTGAAGAATGGCTTCTACATTCTCACAATTATTGAACTATCAATATTTTGCAATAATCAATTGGAACCATGCTTCAATAGTATGACCAAATGAATAAATAAATATAAAAGCCATGCTTCATCCCATTCCTCATTTTCCACCTCTTTTCTATTTTCATAAAATAGAAAATCCAACCATGCTTCATTTAATACACACACACACACACATATCAAATATATATTAAGTAAATAATTAGTGAGCAATAATATTAGTTAATATATAATTATATTAAATATAAATATATATCATATTATTAAATCAACACTTGATTCAATAATCCAGTTATATCACATATAACCGACTAATATCATTTATCTGTATATCACATTATCAAATCAACACTTGATTCAATAATCCGGTTATATCACATATAACCTAATCGATATCAGATTACTGCCAGATTAAAATACGGTATCTTATACTCGTATTTAATCAGGCCCCCGGCACATATCATCATATGTGCCCTACTTCGTTTCGCTTGAACTAGAAAACTTCTGTGTGGGACTCTAAAGACTCGTCAATATGCCAGCAGTAGGTAATGATCACATCAGTTATCTACAAGCCATCAGTGGTACTAGCTGGACGTAACGGCTATCCAGGTATTGAGCGAATAGAAGATCAACAAGTAAGCTTATCCAAACTCCCATGAAGCCTATAAGTAACACTTACCGTACAGTCAAGTCTCTTCGTCTTATATATCGCATATCGAGTCTAGGGGTGGAATCGTCAGACCCCAGTAATTTGATAAGTCATGCCGATATAGGGCTCATAACGGTTCGAGAAACCACTGATAACACTTACCAGTAAATCTCATCAGCCCTGGCCAGGGACTTACTGTTATAGCCAATCGAGTATAGCGCAACATCAACTCCCAATGCCGGGAGAGACGAAACCCCTCCTATCGCTCATTGCCTCCATGTGACTCGGGACTGTACCCAAATCCACCAGTTTGCACGACTCTTTTGAGCCATGGTATGGAGGAAATCAAAGTACAGTGGGAGCCACACAAGATACTATGACGATCTCGGATCTACAGACTAACCTGTACTAGTGTCACCAGAGAACTGCTATCCGACGATAGGTATGGTACCATTTAGGAGTTCTCGGCGAGTCTTGTTCGGTGTACCCATTCTCTAATGAGCACCTATGTACAATCTTTGATGTCAAACACCAATGGTTATGGGATCAATCATCGCCCCATCAGGGTCAAGAAACATACACACTAGTTTACTTTGGAATATCGATGCCCTGTCTCGATATCTTCTCGACTAGGAACAATTAAAGGATGTGCTTGTAGACCGCACAAGTCCCAGTAGTATGATCCGCATCATAGTCCTGGTAGTCAAGTAAACATCCTAAGGTCTTTATCAACATTTACTCGAGAGACAGTATAATAATACAAGTATACATGTTAAGATAAAGAGCAATCAGATAGCATACTATCATGTCGAGAAAGAAAGTCCTCTATATATATGTCCAAGCATCCATTATATCATACAGTAATGGCCTCTATGGCATATATATTCCTAACAGTTTCTAGTATTGTGTATTTGATACACTCTTTACTGTATGTGATACTGAGATAATTTTGATGGCTGATCGTATATTTGATACACGATGTGTATGTGTATGGGATACATATAATTATCTCATATAATATATATATATATATATATATATATATATATATATATATATATATATATATATATATATGTGTGTGTGTGTGTGTGTGCGCGCGCGCGCGCGCACGCGCGCGTGTGTGTATATATATATTAATCCTACACTTTCTATGTTATGTAAATATATGTGTGTGTGTGTGTATGAGAATAATGGAAGAAAGATACCATAGGAGGGAATTTCCTACTATGGCGTCGAAAAGGTATGCTCTCCTTCATTTTTTCCGATGATCGGCACCCATTATCTTTATCGTTATCATCTAAGATTTGAGTAGACCAAATTTCATGTGATTCAACACCTTTTTCGTCATTGATTTAGCAATGTAAAAAGTTCTGTTGTTGGTAAACCGTTAATTTTAAACCCACTAAATCAACGGTGAAAAAGTTGTAGAATCGCATGAAATTTGGTGTACCCACATCTTAGATGATAACGATGAAGATGATGGATGCCGATCATCGTAAAAAATAAGGGAGGGTTCCGGATACTCACAGAGTCTAGCTCGAGTCCGAGTTCATCACTTGGAACATATGAAAACGCTACAAAGGTTGTAGTCTCATCTCCTTAAGTTCACTAGTTTAGAACTTTAGTCAATTGCATTGTTATTTCGATAGATTCTTGTTTGGATTGGGTATATACTTGCTACTATTTGTTTGTGTGCAATTCCGCCATGGTCGTGAGCATCGCGATCCTAGCCCCCGTCCATCAACATGGTAGCCAAATCGAATAACTTAGCAATTGTTTGTGGCCAATTAGAAATCCAAAACAATGTTTCAATGTGGAGTGTTCACTGTTTTGGAAACATAGACTAAAATCATTGCTTTTCGGCTCAATTTGTCGCGTCCGGGCATCGTAGATGTGATCTATATGGACTTATATCTCTATGAAACGCATCGAAGGGGGGCAACCACACCCGGGACAACTTTGAAATGCTCTCTGGGGGGAGGGGGGTGACGACCC
The DNA here is from genome assembly GCA_030015575.1 of Agapanthus africanus. Lineage (NCBI taxonomy): Eukaryota > Viridiplantae > Streptophyta > Magnoliopsida > Asparagales > Amaryllidaceae > Agapanthus > Agapanthus africanus. The sequence goes on from CM057351.1 coordinate 10,857,381, forward strand.
GAGAGTGCCCATAAGAGTGCTCTCGGGTCTGGCATGGCCTTTGGCCACCGTAAAGGTCATGCCACCCCACCGAAACATTTCAATGTGGTATCTAATTTTTTCCCCGGCGTCCACGTGAAATTTGGGCTCGTTTCGAGTCCGTTTCGACACGTTTCCGAGCCAAAAGTGCTGATTTTAATGTCAAGGTGAATAGTGTTTTCAAAATTTTGAAATCTATGATTTAGCTTCGAAAGTTGTATGATTCGTTGGTCTATGGAGATGATATAAACTAGATTAAAATGTTTAATGAATTTATATCATTGACATATGCGATACGCGTGGGATAATGGATTTTAGTTTCGAAGTGAATAGTATTTTCAATTTTCAAAAACATCACTTTGACTTAGATAGTTGTTTGATTCGTTAGCCATTTGCGACGGTATAAATATTAAAGTATTTGATGTAGTTTTATCGTCGGCATATGTGATACGCGTGAATTAACGGTTTTTTCTAAGTTGGAGTGGATAGTGTTTTTTCAGGTGTTGAATTAACGGTTTTGCTTCGATGTTTTTTTTTTGTGATTTGTTGGCCATGGACGATGAGTTAAATGGATTAAAGTGTTTAATTGATATAACTTGTCGGTGTATGAGATACGCAGTATTTAACGTCGACGAATTGATTCGATCAATTCGACGGGGTTGCACGTTATATATATTGTGATATATTGTGCTGCTAGTTTAGAATGTGTTTGGATTGTCGCGAAATGAATAGCTTTGTGAGGAATTGAGATGTTGTAATGCATTTTCATTCTTTGTTGTATCTAAACTTGTATATTCATTTGTTCGGGATGAGCTCCAACTTATGGACGTCATTTCCGCTATTTGTATATTCTTTTATTTCCGGGATTTAGCAGTTCATATGTGGCCGTCGTCATCGCCTATTATACTATTTTTTTGCGGTCGTGGCTGCTGTAGTAATTAATACAGATTTAGGATTACCTCATGGAGAAGCATACGAGCAACCGGATCCTAGATTGCAGCGGGTGACCATCTCAAGGTGTTGAGACCGGCTCATTCGATTCTAGAATTGGCAGGTTGCTTATCACGATTGTAGGGGGTATATGATAGACCCGCGGAGGAGTGCTCAAGTCATTGGATTTGAGAAAGTGCTGGGTAGCCCCCTCTTGGTGATGATGATGTGTTTCCTCGTTTCTCGGTTTGGCGGGTGACTTGCCGCATTCGTAGGGGTCTGATTTTTGCTGTGCACGGGCTATTCACGCGACCGGAGAATGTCACATTTCGTTTGATGGCTCAAACGAAATGCGAGATTCCTAGGTAATCCGACCATTCAATCTTTGTGATGTTCATTATATGCTTGTGATATGTTTACCTGCCTGTAATGATTTCTCCTGCGTGCTGCAATGTGAATATCTAAATGATGGGATTGCGTTAATAAGATCAATGCAAGGTAAAATAAATCTATACATTGTAAGAACTAATTTTTTCTAAAAAGGAAATTTTAGTTGATTCTTTTGCTTTGTATCGAGGTATTCGGTTAGGAATGTCCTGCACCTCATTCGATTAGGAAAGAGCCTTGATCCCGTCACTGGGAGTTCGCTCTTTGGTAAAAGTTTGTATCACTAAAATTGTTTTTGTAGCCGTATTCTTTTTCTTTGCGTCGTGGTATTCGGTTAGGAATATCCAGTATCTTATTCGATGAGGAAAGAGTCTGGATCCCTTCACGTGGTGTTCACTCTTGAGCAAAGGTCTACGCGATTATAAATTTTCAAAACCACTCGGTTCCATCAATGAGATCATGTTCATTACGTTAAAGGTTTTCTTCAAAACCAGTCATAACCCTATGTCATTTCAGGAAGTAGAGTGCTTAGTATCCGTACTGCGTTTGTTGACATTCATCAAGGCATAGTGTACGGTAGCTAAGTAATATCTTCCTGCTAGCATATGATGCCATTAGTTAAGACAGTCGCATTGCCTTGTTGACCTTCGTCAAGGGCTTGTGCGGGTGGGTCTAAATTAATCATGAAAAGATGGGTAAAACTTGACTAGTGGCTTATGATTTGTTGACCTTCGTCAAGGTCATAAGTTGTTAGGGGTAAAAAAACCGATATCGGGAGTTTCAAGTGTTGAAACTTGCAATGAGATTGCATACTTTTTATGGAGTGGGGTGACTTATTGACCTTCCTCAATGTTACCACGCCATGATAGATTGGGTCCTTATTCCTACTGTGAGTAATAGTTACTCCCGGGAGATTTTCTATACGAAATCTTGGTTAGTTCTCCTTTTAGGGTTTGAAAGAGAATTTCATAGAAAAGTAGGAGCCATCCTGATTAGATAAATATACCAATCTAATCTAGGTTAGGGTGCACGCTAAGTATTTCTTTTCTCTCTCTGGCAGCAACCCTGGACTGAACTTAAACTAAGACTCGTTAGCCATGTTGACCGACCTTTTTACAATCGATAGTTTTGGAATGTCTTGATTGCCTTAATTCAAGACACAGTTGCATATGTCCTTACCTATACTACTTCCCCTTTTGCTAACTCTAGAACCCTCTGTATTCGGTACAGAGATCCATATTGTTTGGAAGGCCATCGTATGGTTAGATACGAACTCGAAGAAATTGTTTCAGTCCGAAGATGGCCACTGGTTCTGAATTTGATGAATTGTTCGTTTTTCTCTCCCTCCTACCTTGTCTCAAGTTCGAGTGCTCCTTATACATAAGCAATGTATACTGGTTACGCTTATTGGATAGTCTTCTTCCGATTCTGAAATTGGTGCTGAAGGAATGGTTAAAAGAAAACCAATTAGCATATGTTCGGTATACAGAAAGGTAATATGGAGATACGCCAATAGAGGTTGAAGTGAGAAAAGGAAATTGCGACTACTGTCATAAGCCTGAGCAATGATAAAGGCAATACTATGAATACCCGACCAACCCCGCAGAAACATTTTTGTCACGAACTGGAAAAGGCACATGACTGGCACTTGAATCATGTGAAGTCTATAGGACCCCACCTAAATCAAGTAAGCCAAAGCCTATAAATTTAAACCATTTTAGGGACACTAATAGAGGTGAAGTTTTAAATAAAGGTATAATAAAATCAAGTTTTTCTTTAAATGCATAAGTAATAATATATGAAAATGCAAGTGGATATGCTATAGTGGAAAATATTTTTTCGTCTTTTAAAATTTGGGCAGCACCTCTCTTGTATATTTTGATCCAAAACCACATACAAGCAATATATATAGGCATCCCCAAGCAGGAGCTAGCTCTTCGCCAATTAGCGGAATCACAAACATGCAATAAACATATATATGACGCCCAACGACGAAGATCAACATAGAGAGAATAAAAGAATAAAGCAAGACATCAACAACATAAAAGAAGCGAACATACAACCATCACTCTAAGTCTCGCAACACAAGTCTGACTAGGTCTACCAATATACAAAGTCTAGTTTCTGATTGATGGAGTTTATCTAGATACAATAGAATATAAAAATACGAGAGTGAGCACGATCCAAAATGTGTCCCACCTACCATAGCAAAACACCCTGAATGCAAGCTGTGTGCCAGGGATACCGCTACTGATCCAAGCGGTCAAACCTGCAAGAAAGATGTGGCACAACGGGGGTGAGTTGCCAACTCATGAGTAGAAAACATCTGCAGGTAGAAATCGAATAAAACAACGATTCCTAGGTCATGCTGTATCATGAAGGTAATACTATGATCTCTAGGATGACCATGTATGCATATGTCAACAATAGAGTCAAAGCCAACGGCATATACAAATAAACATATGAAATCATATACCTGTATGCATGTGGATATCATCCACGTGTGTCCATCAACGACACAATCAATATTATGGAACCTAAATGTCCAACATCGACACTTGAATCATCATGAAAACATATGCCTGTATGTATGAGGATATCAACCAACATGTGTCCATCAACGGCACATCAAAATCATGGAATCTGAGTGTCCAACATTGACACTCGAAACATCATGAAACCCGTGTCCAACATCGACACATAAATCCTCATATCTCGGGCTCCGTCAGTTCGGATCGGCCTATATCCATCTGATCTCACGACCACGGTCGGTATCCTCCGGATATCCGCCATGCCAAACTATCACCGGTAGGTAGTACTCTCTCTGCCAGGCCCATCGTCTACTGCACAACAATCCTTTCTTTCCCCGGGGTACCATACCGGGTCCACCATGTATCCGCAAACGGTTCGTCCAACTCATCGAATCGGGTCTCGAAAACAATCTCAGAACCGAGAAAACTCATGGTAGACGCATCGAAATCACATCATGAGAAACCGCGTTTTTAAAACAATTTATAATTTCCTTTGAAATATATCCGCAATTCTCAAATCCAGAAATCTCATGAAAACAATATCTCAATGCATATAACCATAAGTACGATGTATGTAAACATAGAACAGTAATATGAGTATATCAAGTATATCATGCAAGCATATCTAGTGATAGTACCGAACAATGAATATACTTTATAATTAAAAATAATACCATGATATAGAAATTCTACTGTGTAAGTGGCATATCAATTATCGATAATGATTGTGTGTGAGCCGGCAAATCTGTGTAAGTGTAACATGCACATCATCGATAATTGTGCAGGTGTACTAGCATACGATATCATAACAACTAATGAAGCACATGTATATATATAAAATGCAATGAGAGTAAAATGAATGTAGCAAAAAGGTAAATAGTAATGCAACAAGCTAAGATATACTTCGATATACGAGCCATACAATTATCGTATCTAAAATAGCACGAATCTTTATTTTTATAAAAGTAGGGACTACGGTGTTTTTAAAGAAAAACAATACCTTTGAAATCCATAGTGTCCCTCGGTTTATCCTTTAAAATGTACACGATTCGTTAGTTTTGAAAATAGGTATGACTCAAACCCTATTCTAACATCTACATAAGTAATTAAAAGACTAAACTAATCCCGAGTTAAAAGTATGGGTCAATCATCAATATACATCTCATACGGTATAGTCCGTCGTACAGCCTCCTCAAAATCGAGGGTACGGATCAAATATCATATATCATAACTCGTACGGTATGATCCGTCGTACGATATCATAAACAAGGATACAGATCTAATTTCACGTACAAAATATCACTCTTTATTCTCATATAAATATGTATATATATAAGTACACATATAACTCAAGTCACATCTATATCAAACTCGTATCATGTCTTACATCCGTATATCGATATATTAAGCCAAATCATCTTATCTCATCATATTTCCTTTTCATCACAACAATATCTCACATCAAGTCATCTTGCATATACATCTCATTCTCATTTGTATGTATGTAGAATCTCATATCATCTATTGGCGTACGAATATAACATGTACATAGCCTTGCATCCTCAAGACAACATATCCACTAATATCATCTTTTATCGTATCATCTCATACTAAAACCTTTAATCATATTCGTAAGTTTGTAGCATATCTTTTCTCCAAATATAATTTATATATCGATTTTCCATATTAAATGTTGCGGGGGTGTTATACGCTATCCACCCGACTTCCCCCGTAGATATAAATCTACTCACCTGCCAAATTCTCGCTTAGTCAAAGTCGATGTGCTTCGTCGTCTCGGAAGTCCACGCGAGAGTACCTACGCATCAACACATATCGAAATGCTATCAAAATCCAGTCGGAAAACCGATACGGCACACGAATTATGTATAGATTAGAACCTAGAACAACCAAATAACTTTCATCATTGACGTACAAATGTCCAACGACCAAATCACATCAAGATTTTCATAAAACCAAGTTTTATATATCGGAAAACATAGCCACAACCAACTCAAAATGCTCCCAGATTTTGGCACAGAGGGTATATGACTAAACTAACAATACAGGGGTTAAGTTATAGGGAGTGTGTGCTACAGACCAAAACCCAAACACCAATAGCCAACACTAGCCCGGCGAGATGCCTCAAAAATCCGGCGTCGCCGGCCCTTTAGGGGAATTTTGTTTTAAAATTTTTCAATTTTTCAATTTTTCAATTTTTAACCCGAAATTACACAAAGAAAGAGACTACCGTCTCCCCGGCAACGGCGCCATTTGATTGTTGGTATTTTACGTGCGCTTTTAAAAGATAAATCAAAGAATATTAACCGCAATCAATAACGGTGTCGCTTAGTAGCTAGCCGGTTGAGTACGGGTTGGTCCACAGGGAGATGGATTCCTTTTATTTATGTTTTAACGAGTTAAATCCAAATGATTGGTGGTTTTTATTTTAAGATCTAAGAATGAGATAAAAGTTGATACAAATCTTGTTAGGGTTAAGATTATGTTAGTTTGGAAAATCAATTATTCTCACCGCTTTCTTTGCCCTAATTAAGAACTTTTAGGTGTTAAGGTAATAGTTAACAAAGGGGATTAGCACGTCCGGGAAGAAACTAGGTTTCTTCCCTTTGGTCCTTGTCCGTACTTTCTTAACTCTTATCCCTAAGCTCTATGGAAAACAATCACAACCGATCTTTAACTATGGTATCACCGCTACCTCGTAGGATAGGGTGCCGTAGTGAGCGGTGTGTGTTAGTATGCATAGAGTCCTACATTAAAATGTTGAACGGGCAAGAAAGGGATGAGAGATTTTCATCTCTCAAACCTTCCCTAAACCTAACCCTAACAAGTGAGGAACTACTCACTCATTAGGAAATTGATAAACGAGTTCATTTTTTTATGGTTTTAATTTAATAACCACGGCAGATAAAAAAAAATTATAACTACGGCAGATAAAAAAATTATAACTACGGCAGATAAAAAATTTATAACTACCGCAGAAAAGAAATTCAAGATAAAAAAACTTACTTCTTTATCGATGCACTCTTTGACAGATTACATGGAATTGAAAATTTAAGATCTAGAAATTAAATGAGGCATCTCAAAAGAAGCACCCAAAAGGAGGCACGAGAATTATTGGACTTTTGCTCTCCTATTTATAGCTACAGGAAACCCTAGGTTATATTCTGATCCATTCATAAATTTACAAATCTACCTTAAGAAGACCCGGTCAACCCACCGTCTTATCCACCGATACGTGCATTGCACGGCCGTGGATCCGCGGCCAAAAGCCTTGTTTGGCTGCGGTTCCGCGGCCGTTTGATGGGCTATTGGGCTCATTTCTTTAGGGCTGCTTCATGTTGCATTTTACTTCTGGTTTCTTCACTTAGTTTCTCAGAATATCTTCTATTTTCTTCCAGATTTCCACAGTGCAGAATGTTGTGGACTTTTACCGTTAGTTTCGTGTTGAAGTCTTGAATCTTGTGCTGCCCTCATATGTTATGCAATCGAACTATTTATTGATCTTCATTTGTTCCTTAAACTGGTAGGCGGCATCATACAGATTCATCTATTTATTGGTCGTAGTCTCATATTTATAGCTTCTTTTCACCATTTTCACTGTATTTGTTCTGAGAACCTGTAACCTGCAACTATTTAGCAGATATGGATCAAAAGTACCTATTTATTTGCAATATGATTAAGAATGGGGAATATAATAATGCAATATTCTACTATGAACACCAGGCATTACTTTTCGATCGGGGAATAGTTGTGTTCCGCCCCGACTAGAGTTCGACTGAGGTAGTAGAGGGCGTTTTCTTTTCCCTCCACGTTGTTCTGGGCAAGGAGCGTACCGAGTGACTCATCTAGCGCGGCAGTATAGAGAATCAACGGTTTATTTAGAATAGGGGAAGCAAGCACTGGAGGGTGCAACAGATACTTTTTTATGCTTTCGAACGCTTCTTGACATTCGGCATCCCAGACAAAAGGAGCACCTTTCTTCATGAGCTTTGAGAAGGGCCTACATCTCCCCAACAAATTTGAGATAAACCTTCGTATATAAGCAAGCTTGCCTTGAAAAGATCTTACCCGCGTCAGACTCTTTGGAGGGGGCATCTCCATGATGGCCTTTATCTTGGATGGGTCAACTTCGATCCCCCGATGTCGGACTATAAAGCCCAGGAATTTTTCCGATGACATGCCAAAAGCGCACTTCAGAGGATTCATCTTCAGATTGTATTCCCTCAGTCTAGTGAGAATGGTCCTAAGATCTTGTATGTGATCGGCCTTGGCTTTAGTCTTGACAACCAGATCATCAACATAGCAATCGACGACTTTACGGATTAGGTCATTAAAGATATTGGTCATTTCGCTTTGATATGTAGCACCTGCGTTCTTCAGTCCGAACGGCATCACCTTGTAACAGTATATGCCGATCGGGGTTCGAAATGTTGTATGCTTCTCATTCTCAGGTGACATTTTTATCTGATTGTACCCAGACGAACCGTCCATGAAGGTGAACAGCTCGTAATTTGAGGTGTCATCGACCATCATTTCCATGACCGGAAGTGGGAAATCATCTTTAGGGCATGCCTTGTTAAGGTCTCTGAAATCGACACAATTTTCAGAGGCTCCAGGTGATAGTAGATACCAAAATACATCACAATTTCCATAAAATCTGCCAATGTCGAGGTTTTCAAAGTTTGGGTTTGGGGTTCTACTCTCGGGTTTTAGTCCAAAATGTTATCACTAAGGGGGTTTAAGGTCACTACTAAGTCAATTACACTATCTCAAATCAAAATCCCTTCAAACCCTAACTAGGGATTTTCAAAGTTCACCAAACCGCATCAAAACACTTCTAAACTTGTATGGGTGCTAAGGTAATGTAAATACAAAGCTAATGGTGAAGAAATTACCTCATTTGGCCACTCAAGAATTTTCTTGAGTTGCCCCAAGTGTCCAAAATCCTTGCTTTCTAGGTCCCAAGTGTTTGCCATGAGCTTGTGAACATTTTTAATGAAATGGAGATGGGGTTTTGGGTTGTTTTTTATGATGTTTTGTGGCTTGAAGAGGGGGAGGGAGATGGGGCAACAACCCAAGTGAGTGGGAGAGAGGAAAGAGATGAGAATGATGAAGTGTGGAGACAAGCCATGGTCAATGGAGACCCTTCACCCTCTCTCTCTCTCATGCCCATCCCTCATTATAATATCCTTTCTTTTTCTTTTTCTTTGTTTTCTTTTCTTTTCTTTTCTCTTTTAAAAATCAACAACCATGCATGATAAAATGGAGAAAAGACCACGAAAAAAATGCAACAAGTGCTAAAAATGACATGTGCATGTCATGTGCACGAAACACGCTTAATGCCCGATTAGCGATATTTAATCGCGATTAGCATTAAAATAGTGTATAATAACACATAAAATTTCATAATTTGCTTAAATCACATAAAGCACATTCTTTTAGTAATTCTATATTTTTACAAATTTTTCTCCATTTATCAGTATTTAATTATACCGCCTTATTAAAATATTCAATATATTCATTATTTAATTATAAAAATTCCCAAAAATAATATTTTATTTTTCTGAAATGTTACAGTCTTCCCCCCTTAAAAAAATTCGGTCCCCGAATTTAAATTTAAACCTCTCAAATACTAAAACATTTCAGTAAAAGTCCAAGTCGTCGGGGCTCCGAAAATATCAATACATAAACTGCATCATAGTGCAATGCATGTGCATGAACAATGAGCAGATAACTCAAAAACAAAACTCCGTCAAGCATCCCATAATCATCGGAGTCATGGTGAAGACACAAATGTCATATCCAAAACGAAACCAATATGATATACATCAAAACTATACATGTAAATATCAGTCTATACATGTAAACATCTGAATGAAATGCATGCCAAACCTTTCATGTTGCTATGCGATGCGCATAACACTGCACAGTGGCGGATGTCTATTGTAAGAAAATAATCATATATGTATATATCTTTTGTTTAATATGCACGTCCCGCCGTTTTTGAAAACAATTTAGAAGGGTTTCCTTGTTTTAAACGTTTCGTGTTATATCAGACACGTAGGTAAATACTGAGACTATAGCTCTCTTTTTGGAAATCTCTTCGATAACTATCAATGTATGCAACATACATCCAAGTACTGTCCTCTGACTAATCCTGCTCAGTATGAAAACAATAGTAAATATCATAAAAACGTACTGCTCCATAAGTAATCAATCCCAAAATGTGCATATGAATGCTACGTGCGTCTGGTGCGCACGGAAATCATAATCCATGAATGTGCCATACATGTGCACAGAAACAACATCCATGTGCATCGGGTGTGCATGAAACATCTGTCAAGGGCAACGGGCGTGCCTGACAGCAACATCAGGTGCATCTGATATGCACAAAGAAAAATCTAAATCATGTGCATCCAATATGCACGAAATCACGAAATCCAATATCAAGCGCCGAACATGCACAAAATCCAATCCAAGCGCGTCAAATATGCTCAAGAATCTAATCAGGTGCACAAGGTGCACAAAACAAATATCGAGTATCACAATCGAAATCGACGGTATACAACACATTTCAATCCAAATCCAAATCAGGTATACCGTGGTATATAATCTCACAACCATGTGCATCAGCGTGCACAAAAGCAAATCAAATTACTAAAAGTGTATGGAAACTATGCCGAAAGCATAAGTCAAATCATGTGCATGCCCTAGGCACGAAATCACAATCAATATCTCAAATGACATCAAAACGAAGTCAGGTGCAACTGTGATGCACAAAATACGTATCAATGCACTGTAAGCATATGTGAACTATACCGAGTGCAAATCCAAATCGTGTGCATACCATATGCACAAAATCAACCCAACTGTATGAAATCCATGAAATCATAAACATGTGCAGCCAAGGCACAAAATGATATCAAGTGCGATACTGTGCATAAATCATAAATCAACACAATGGTGTATAAAGCATATCTCAAGTGTAATAACTATGCACAAAATATGAATATCCAGTAGGTGCAACCATGGTGCACGAAAACAAATATCATGAAACTCAGTCATCAAAACTCAATCATGCGAATAGATCGCCCAAAATACCGAAATCAAGTATGACGGAATAGTCCCGCTCAAGCACATCCTCAAAAAAAATCTCTGGCTAACTGTCGTGGTTACTCATAACATGTCTCGTCGATGATGCCGAACTCTGGCCTGCTGGGTGTGCGTAATAGAACCGCTCCTGGGTCCATGTCTTCTCGTATAGTATTTCCAGAAAGGTCCTGTCAAGGTCTCTCCCAATCTCGTTTCTGCCTAACTGCCCGGAAGTCTTTATCTTTACTATATCTATTTCTTGTTCCGGAATGGCTGCATATTCATCACGACTTCTTCTAGAAGATATATTCATATACAACACCTCTGCATGCGTATCACATCTCTGATGTCGGCGGAGTGGAACGTCATCTCATCAAGATCTCGTACGAACCTCTTACTCCACTTTTCTCTAATGTCGGCCGCTTCGGACTCGTCTCATTATGGCTGCATGGACCGTGCTCCAATGGCTATACTCGTATATGGAGCCTCCCAAGAAATGCATCCCATCGCATGGCATCCGAATGAAGTCGAACCATTTGATCGATTCGACAATACCTCATAATCCCCAAAGAGCTCAACATCTTGGGTATGGTTTAATAGTATCGAGTACATACCACAGCACCGGTGGACCAGCCGTAGAAGGGCAAACCCAAGCCTCACTAATGGCACCGCGGAACTGCTGCAAACCCTAAGGTTCAAAGGATTTCACATGGTCATTATGTCGAGTTAGGGTTTTCATTCTTCTAGAGGGTCCATAGAATTTCTTGCATGTCCTTCCGAATACTTTAAACTTGGAATATGGGTTTCTGACATTCGATCGCCTCTATCGACACTCAACGTACCTGCGTGAAGACGTCTCTACCTGGAATCAATCTATCTGATGACCTCACATCGGGGTAAGCGAACGAACCACATGTTCTAGTCATTCATCCTCGGGTGACTAGCGACCTGCTATCATATCTATAAGTACAACTCTTACTGCAACAACTCCAACATCTGGGGCAACATCTCGTCATTCGTAGAAACAACTGGCTCATTCGTCTACACGCTGAACAGTGCCTCAATCATCATGAATAAGTGATACATCAATGGTTACCAAAATCTGGATGGCCTCTATCAGTAGCTCAATCCTCTGGTGCAATCTGCACGTCCGAGAAATCTCATAACAACGATCCATCAAACGCTCATGGCCAGAAAACACAATAAAACGACGCCGCTCTATATGCAATCGTATGTCCCTGGAATCACACCTGGTCAGTCCTCATTCGTGACAAGCTCATGCTGACCGCAACTCTAGCCGTAGCTCTCTCTTCCCGTATAATCGTGGCAGCAAAACCATAAACCGATATCGATGAGGATAGATCATGAATGAATATAATGCTGTGCAAGAAAATGTACATCCTAAAGCTTCTTAAGCGGAGTAGCGTATCGTAAGTATGCCGCAGAACATACACACGGTACGTCACTCTCCTTAAGTCACCTACTCCATCAACCAAGGTCAACCTACGCGACGAAAGTTCAGATCTAATACCCCCTCGACTAAGTCTAAGTTCCGTAAGGTCAAGCTTAGATTCCGTATATATACAAACGCCCTAGGCTCCGCATTGTCAAACATAGACTTGACAAAGGTTAACCTAATGCTCTGATACCAACTTTGTCACGACCCAGAAAAGGCACGTGACTGGCACTTGAATCATATGAAGTCTATAGGGCTCCATCTAATTCAAGTAAGCCAAAAGCCAAGAAATCTAAAACCATTTTAAATAATAAATGAAGGAATACTGGTTTAAAAGCAAGTGGTATTAATAGCATAAGCCGAATTATGCGCTTTTAAAACATCAAGTCTTTTCTGAAAATTTCGGCAAAGTTTTCCTTTGTAAATACTGGCCTCGAATGGGGTACAACAAGAATAATATATACATGAATGATAAAAGGCACCCCCAAGTGGGAGCTAGCTCTTCGTCAATCGACGGCCATAACCACGCAAGCAATATAATATACAACGCTGAAGGGCGAGGATCAAAACTTAAAAGGAAACTCAAACAACATGAAATCCATAATAATACAACGCGCGACTCTGAGGTCGAAAGAATATACAACTCTGGTCTCTAAGTCTGAAATAAATATACATCTCTGGTTGATGGAGTTTACCAGATACAACTGAATATAAATAAATACAATGGTGGTCACGATACAAGTGAACCCACCTACCAAAGCAAATGGCCCGGAATGGAAGCAGTGTGCCAGCAAAGCTGTAACGAAACCTGTACGGCAAAACCTGTAAGAAACTGTGACACAACGGGGATGAGTTGCCAACTCGTGAGTAGAAAACATCACCGAGCATAAATCGTATGTATGACTCAATCGTAGGTTAATACGATCAAATATATATAAAACCTCAAATGATATGTCTGAAGCATGAAAAGGTGGCAAGGGTAAATATCTATACATAAGTGTAATCCCATGTGCTCGTGTCAGTGCTTCAGGTAGCAATATATCATATGTATGAGGTATGAATGTAATGTAATAAAAATAGAATACATGTAGACGAAGAAACTGTTTTCTTGTTTTAGTGAAATTCCTGTTTATATATCACGAGGTATCATCAATGAAATCAACATAATCAGTGTCTAGCATCGATACAAAACATAAATCCCAATATCTCAATATCTCAGGCTCCGGCTATCTGGACTGGCATGTATCATCAAATCTCAATACCTCAAATCTCAATATCCAATAACTCGGGCTCCGTCAGTCCGGATCGGCCCATATCATCAAATCACACGACCACGGACGGTATCCTCCGGATATCCGCCGCGCCAAACAATCACCGGTAGGCAGTCTGCCCCTGTCAGGCTCATCATCCTCCATGAAATCACTCTCGCCCGGGGTACCATACCGGGTCCACCATGTACCCGAAATGGTTCCTACAACTTATCGAATCGGGTCTCGAAATCCAACAGCTATCATGAAAACTCATGGTGGACGATTCATACATCACGAGAAAACCGCAACTTGCATTTTAAAAAGAGGGGGGGGGAGAGAGAGAAGTTTATATATATATATTCTTGCGGTTTTCTCCCAAATCCCAAAATCTCATGAAAATCCGAAATCCAAAATCAAGAGTAAGTAGACAGTGAATATCGGCATAAAACCCCAAAATACTGCATAACCAATGAGTATATTAATGCATCTGATATCATGCAATGAGTGCAATAGTTAAATTAGCATATGAAAGTGATAACATATTGCAACTATAAGCTAGCAGGCTATGTCAATTAAATAATATTCATTAAAGTGTACGTGACATGGCAATTACCGATGATGATGTGTGTGAGCCGACAAGCAAGTGTACGTGGAGCATACGCATCATCGGTAATGGTGCTGGTGTCCTGACAACATGATCTCAATAATGACATATGAAAACACAATATAAGCATGAAAACGCGATGCGAACAACAATAACATGCGGGAGCTGAATAATAAACACAACAATGAAGAATCTACATCAATATATATATATATATATGTGTGTGTGTGTGTGTGTCATACAGTTTTGCCATTTGAAATAACACGAATCGTGGTGTTTAGAAAATAAGGGCTACGGTGTTTTAGAAAAGATGCGTCTTTTGAAAATATCCGTATAATCCCTTGGCCTGTCTTTAAAATACTCACGATTCATTAGTTTTGAAATAGGTATGACCCGAGTCTAGTCTAACATCTACAAGTAAGCTACATGACTAACGAACAATCTAACTGAAAGGGTAAGGGAAAACCACCTAAATCTGAGTCGATACCTATAAATATAATAGTCGGTGATCCCGCCTCAATAATATCACGTACGATACAATATAAATATAATATGGCATCCTCGAGTCAAGAGTGCGGATCTATCATCAATATATAGCTCATACGTAAATCTATCGTACGGCATCCCAATCTGGGTACGGGTCAAATATCACATTTATCTTATTATTCATCTGGTATCCTCTTTATCATATATCATGATCTGAGATACTGATCTACGTCTAGTACAATACTGATACCATCTATATATATGCATGCGTGTGTATGAAAACACCACGCCAAAAGGACCCGCTAAAATATCATGTCGTATCCCAAATACGAACCACATTATATCACTGATCTTATGGCACCATGCCCAATCTCATCGACTCATCTCCAAATACCATAAATAATCCTCATCATCCATGTATAGGTATACATGTGTATATATACACATAGTTCCATACCCATGTGTGTGTGTGTGTGTATATCCCCATATACGCACATATAAGTAAAATGAATGTATGTGTGTGTATGCAAATCCCTACCCTAGGGTTCGCGACTAAACACTAACTTACAAGTACACTATAACAATCCATAGTCATTCCATATCACATCCGTATATGTATATATAATATAGATATAATGCATTCGCGTTCTATTACAAAACTGCGGGGGTGCTATACACCATCCACCCGACTTCCCACATAGATATATCTACTCACCTTGATTCTCGCTTGCCGGAGTCGATGTCGCCACGCCCATCCTGGTTGCTCCGAACCCACTCGAGAGTACCTACATGTATATCACATGACATCATGAATAGAAATTGAGCACGAAAACCAAATCGGCACGCGTATCGTTCATAGGTCAAAACCTATGGCCTAAACATGCAAAGCACGATCAGAAACCCTAGTCGTTGACGTTCAAACGTCACACGACGGGAACGCAAAACCAAATACCAAAATCCATGTTAAAACGAAGTCGTAAAACAATGCAGCAACTTAGGAAAATGGTCCCAGATTTTTCCCTAGGTCAAATTACCCAATTTTGCATATATGGGGGGTCTATTTTACAGGAGGTAAAGCCCTGGAACAAGCACGAACCCAAGCAGAAATGCCCAAGCCGCAAATTGCGGCATAAAAGGATAAATTTGCAGCCAAGTGAGGGAATTGGGGTCCTGGGTTTTGTTGGTACACTCCAGGTTGCCTGCACATCACTCTGTGTTTGATAAAAATTTTCAGAGGCCCCGGGTGATAGCAGATACCAAAATACATCACAATTTCCATAAAATCTGCCGATGTCGGGGTTTTCAAAGTTTGGGTTTGAGGTTCTACTCTCGGGTTTTAGTCCAAAATGTTATCACTAAGGGGGGTTTAAGGTCTCTACTAAGTCAATTACACTATCTCAAATCAAAATCCCTTCAAACCCTAACTAGGGATTTTCAAAGTTCACCAAACCGCATCAAAACACTTCTAAACTTGTATGGGTGCTAAGGTAGTGGAAATACAAAGCTAATGGTGCAGAAATTACCTCATTTGGCAACTTAAGAATTTTCTTGAGTTGCCCCAAGTGTCCAAAATCCTTTCTTTCTAGGTCCCAAGTGTTTGCCACGAGCTTGTGAACATTTTTAATGAAATGGAGATGGGATTTTGGGTTGTTTTTTTATGGTGCCTTGTGGCTTGAAGAGGGGGAGGGAGATGGGGCAGCAGCCCAAGTGAGAGGGAGAGAGGAAAGAGATGAGAATGATGAAGTGTGGAGACAAGCCATGGTCAATGGAGACCCCTCACCCTCTCTCTCTCATGCCCATCCCTCATTATAATATCCTTTCTTTTTCTTTGTTTTCTTTTATTTTCTTTTCTCTTTTAAAAATCAACAACCATGCATGGTAAAATGGAGAAAAGACCATGATAAAAATGCAACAAGTGCTAAAAATGACATGTGCATGTCATGTGCACAAAACACGCTTAATGCCTGATTAGCGATATTTAATCGCGATTAGCATTAAAATAGTGTATAATAACACATAAAATTTCATAATGTGCTTAAATCAAATAAAGCACCCTCTTTTAGTAATTTCTATAATTTTCTAAATTTTTCTCCATTTATCGTTATTTAATTATACCGCCTTATTAAAATATTCAATATATTCATTATTTAATTATAAAAATTCCCAAAAATAATATTTTATTTTTCTGAAATGTTACAGCTAGGGACCCTTCTGTAGTCTTGAAGGTTTCTCTTAGCTTCGCTTTTTACATGAGAGCCCAATCTGCATAGTTGTTGCAAGACAGATCCTCTTATTCTGATTCTCCAGTGTCACTGCCTAAACGAGGGCAAATTTTGTTGCCGGATGGGTGTTCAGTATCAGATTCATCCGTATCGCTACCGAAGTGAGGACTGCTTTTACGGAAGGACGGACTTCCAGCGTTGGACTCATCAGTGTCACTACCAAAATGCTGACGCACTTGGGGGTTTTTGCTTTTGAAAGTGACAGCCGGCTCAGATTTGGCTTTGAGTTTCGGGACCGTTCTGTCTTTGGTCAGCTGTAGATCAGCACTTTGGAGATTCATAAAGTACCGAGAATCTTCATATCGGACTTCATGCACACCGAACGGCTAAATGTCTCCATCAATGCGTCTTTCTTCTCCGTTTTTGGTACATTTCATGCACTGGTGGAGAGTTGACGGAACGATGTCGTAATCGTGGAGCCACGGCCATCCCAAGAGAACTTTATAAGACGTGTCAGCATCGATCACGTATATCTTAGCTTCGGTTTGCAGATCCCCAAATTTGATTGGCAGAGCTATAGACCCCAGAACTTGCTGGAAGTTTTGATTAAAGCATTAAATGACAATCCTTTCCCTTGACAGGTGTCGGACGTCCATTGACAAACTCTTCAGTGTCCCCAAGTTCATGATGTTCACTAAGGATCCCGGATCAATCAATATGCGATTAATCCGATCTCCGTCGCTGTACCCTGTCACATAAAGCGGCCTGTTATGCTCAGCTGTTCCCAGTAGCAGCTCTTCGTCCTTAAACGTGACCGCGGCGGCATGCAGAGTGTACTGGGCTTCTTTCATATTGATTTCCGCAAAGCGAGCCTGATACCGCTCAGGGTTTTGTAGAGCATGAATGAGAACATCTCTAAGCTCTTTAAATTGGACCAAGGCATCGTAGATGCTCAGGAGAGACGGAAGCTTCCGGAGATGAGCCAAGACATTGTAGTCCACTGAGGAAGGACTTGAGTTTTCATTAGCTGGTTCTCTGCCATCTTCCTCATTAGCCACATATTTTTCCTTTCTTTTTGGGGTGTTGCCCTGATTTGGCGGCAGAGCCCTGCCGCTTCTGAGCTGGATTTGGTTGGCCTTTGTGGCGAGATCCTCGTCCTCTTCGGGAAAACATAGCCCCTTCTCAGAGTCGCTTCCAAGATGGAAGGCGTAGCAGGTCACTATAAGGATCTCTTCATTGGAGTCTTTTTCTAACTCCTCCAGAATTTTAGCTGCTTCTACAGGGAGGAACTCCTTCAATTGAATCAGAGTTCTTTCTTTCTGTTCATAGTCTTCAAGGGAATCGATATATTTTTGGATGGTCGATCTCCCTGTAGACTCTTTTTCGCGTCGAGCTGCATTTTTCTTCTTCTTGAGCTTTTTGGATTTTGATCCTGATGGAGCCGAATTGGCAGCTAGAATGGTAGGCTTCTTCTGCCCTTCCTATTATGTTCTGGGCTCTTTCCGAAGTAGCTTTATCATCTTCTTAGTCTTATTAGATATGTGCATACTCCACGGAGGCTGCGGTGAGTCAGTTTCATTTCTCAGGGCAGCGGGTTCAGCCGTCTGCTCCCAAAAGGCTTCAGCTTGTGTTTGTATGATGTTGGTGGTTGCAGCTTGGTTGTTTACCAACACACTCTTGGACAGCTCGATCTCTCCATTCTTGTACTGCTTCTCGACCCAGTCTTTGAAAATATACCTATTCTCGATCGCGTGGCTCACTACTCTGTGGTACGGGGAATACAGGGGATTGTCGGTAATTTTTGCTTCATGCGGTCTCTTCGACTCTGGCAATTGTAGGCCGTTGTTCAAGGTATCTTTGAATATCTTGCGAACCTTGTCCCTTCTGAAAAAGTAAACCTTGTTCTTTTTCTCCTCTAGGGAAGGCCCATCTCCTCCTAGCAATGGCTTTCGAGACCGGTTGCTTTTAGATTCGCCTGCCTTTCACTTGTCTTCGTTATCGGACATATTGAAGATATTGGTATTGCTGGAATTCCCGCTTTTACGGTTGTCATCCTGCTTGCCTTTCCAAGTCTTGTCTCTCTGAGAGTCCGGGGTAAACTCTTGCTTTGAGCGTTCCAGCATTTGGACTTTCTTAGTCAGCCCCTGAAACGTCTTGAGGCCTGCTGTACATAAGAATGGGACCATCCAATTGCTGAGGTTTCCAATGAGGAGGCTAATGGACTGGTATTGCTCTAGCGGCAGTTCGCACTTGACAGTGAGGTTGCGCCATCGGGCAATAAAGTCTGTGTTGCTTTCATTTTTCCCCGGCTTGGTTCTCATGAGGCCAGTGATGGATATTTTGTCACTGACACTCATGAATCTTTGCCGAAACAGAGACTCCATTTGGGCAAAAGTAATGACGGACCCATCTGGTATGCTTGCGTACCAGTCGAAAGCAACACCGGTCAGGCTATTGACAAACTAACGAAGAAGGAGCACATCATTGCCCCCTGTATTTCCGCACGACGCTTTAAAGTGGGCGACGTGCTGATTTACATTTCCCGTCCCGTCAAATCTTCCGAACTTAGGAATGACGTAGCCGCTGGGGAACTCAATCTGATCGTACTGTGCGGGATATGGTCGCCCGCTACTGCCAATTTCTTTCTGAGCTTCGGCTTCGGCCGCCAATGTTTAACTTTGCTGGTGACCAAATCCATTATCTGATCTTGTGTTAGCGGGATGGTGCTATCTGAGGCAAAGGCATCCCCAGAAGCGGAATGCGGCTAGCATTCGTGCGGCTCGCCCAATCTTGGACCTAAAGGGACAGGCATCGATTACTTCGGGTTGTCAACACCCTGCTCATGAGTAGAGACTTGTGCTTGATTGGGAGGTGCTTGAGCAATTTGAGTCATAATCTGCATCACAACATTCGTCAGGTCGTCGATTTTGGAGTAAAGCTTGGCCATTTCTTTATCTTTGCTCCTGAGCTGTTTTCGAAGCTCTTGAAACAGCTCTTGCTCTGCGGTCCTGGGGCAGAAAGTCGGCACTTCCTCACTGTCCGAGCTTGACTCTACATGGACTGAGGGGTCTTTATGCTTATCGGCTTCATCGAGAGGGTTTTCCTCATCCAGCGGAGGCGGCTGATCTTGGAAAGCGGCAACCACATTCAAGCCAGATTAGGCTTGGGATATGGTAGCCTCATCCTTGTCTTGCTACACAGGTTGTCGCTTGGACGCATGCCCGCTGTTTACCCTAATCAGAGCAAAGCTCTGTTTAAATTCCGAGGCGGGAGATGAAGCAACGCTTCATTTTCCCCCAATCAGAGAAAAGCTCTGCTTTGAAAATTTAAACTTTAATAAATGAAGCAACGCTTCAGATTCTTTGCACTGCGCGCAACGCGCCACGTGTTAGGCGCAGACACATCAGCTCAGCGCCCAAAACAGCGCACCCAATCAGAGCAAAGCTCTATTTAAAGAAAAATTAAAGGAAGCAACACTTCAGTTGCGCAAGCGCTGCGCTGCGCGACACGTGTCAGTGCAGTTGCGCTGCGCTTTGCGCCGCGCGACGCGTGTTAGCGCAGATGCGCTAGCGCAGTTGCGCCGCGCGACACATGTCAGCGCAGATGGGCTAGCGCAGTTGCGCTGCGCTGTGCGCTGCTTGACACGTGTCACGCACTGGGGCGTTTGCGCCAAACAGAATTAAGATTTCAGAGAAATCTTTCTGTTCTTGTTAAAACAAGAAGATTTTCTTCTGTAAAACAGAAGCCCTTGGATCAAAGATCCAACGGTGGGGAAAATTCCCCAAATCACTCAGAGAAAGATCTCTCTAACAAATTTAACTAATTTATGGGCACTATAAAAAGGACTCTAGAGCTTAATTCAAAGGCATCAACATTTCTTGAAAAATCAAGAGCTTCAAACAGAGAGAACTCTGAGAAAAATTTCAAGAAAAAGGTAAAAACCTTCACAAGAGAGAAGAAATTTCTTCTAATAGATCATTGATCTAAAAACCAGATCAATGATCTTCATATAATAAACACTGCTTTGCACTTCTTATGAACCACTGGTTCTTTAAAAGAAGAAAAAAAAAACAAAAAAAAAATAGTGCTCTGCACTTTTATGAACCATTGGTTCTTGAATCTAAAAGATTCTCGAATCATAGTGCCTTGCACTTGCAAACTGCGCTGTTGCACTCTTGGATTGGCGCAAGCCACCAGAGCGCGCCACGTGTCAGCAACGCAGGCGTAGCGCATTAGCGCAGCGCACTGCGCTTGCGCGACACGTGTCAGCACTACAAGCGCTTGCGCTTTCTGATTGGCGCAAAGCGCCTGATAAATGCAATGCATTTCCTAAAGGGCCAAGCCCAAGTCAAAAGTCTAAACAGATCAAGAATAATGCTATGCATTATTTAAAAGGACAGAGCCCAATTGAGAGGTCCAATGGACCAAAACAAATGCTCTGCATTATAATAAAAAGGGCAGAGCCCAGTCAAAATGAGTATAAATGGCCTGAAATAATGCTATGCATTATTCTAAAAAGGGAAAGCCCAGACAAAGGCCAAATGCAAACAAAATGCGGACATTCTTAACTGGACTTAGCCCAATTTTAGATGTAAGTCCTTAAACTAAATTGACTGAGCACGGCTACTCCCTAAATCAATTTACGACCGGTTCGAGGGTACATCTCCGAACTCCTCTGATACATGTCGTTGTAATCATTCAACGTCGTCAGAGAGGTGATGGGTCTCGACGACCACACGCATCAATATGGACTGCGGGGTCCTTAAACTCGTGGACCGAAACGTCCCTAAACTAATTTCGGACCGAAACGTCCCTAAACTAATTTCGGACCGAAACATCCCTAAACTGGCGATAGAACACCACGTCTTTAAACTGGAACATGGACCAT
Organism: Agapanthus africanus; assembly: GCA_030015575.1. Lineage (NCBI taxonomy): Eukaryota > Viridiplantae > Streptophyta > Magnoliopsida > Asparagales > Amaryllidaceae > Agapanthus > Agapanthus africanus. The sequence goes on from CM057351.1 coordinate 10,879,263, forward strand.
CACGTCCTTAAACTGGAACATGGACCACCACGTCCTTAAACTGGGACATGGACCATCATGTCCTTAAACTGGAGTATGGACCACCACGTCCCTAAACTGGAACAATAGAGCCTCCAAATGCTCTTTTACCGGACCTAAACGATCCCGTTTAAGTCGATCTTAGTCCCAAACACGGCTAACATATCCTTAAACATTTAAATGGATTATAAAATTCCCAATCAACTCTGGTTCGAGGGTACATCTCCGAACTCCTCTGACACATGTCGTTGTAATCCTTCAACGACATCAGAGAGGTGACGAGTCTTGATGGCCATATATTAAACGGATCACTACGTCAAGTTGATCTCAGTCTCAAACAGGGTTGACGTATCCTTAACGAACATTTAAGTTGATCTTAACCGCAACGCGGCTAATGTATCCTTAAACTAAAAATACCAAACCCAAATCTAAGTAAATATGGATTTGGACTAATCCACGTCCTATGGGCGACGGCATTACTCAGTCTCCGTATACAATCTACGGGCAACCACAAACAAAATAAACACACACGACACGAAGTGAAATTCTGGAGAAGGAGAAAGTTGTTACCGCGATGCGGTAGCGTAATTAACCGCAGGGGCTTGCGCCTGCAGGGAAGAGCGTCCCCACAATCAAAAAACCCCTCAAGCGAGGGGGAATCTGATGAAGTCTTCTACATCGGCCGCATCCGTCTAAACCTCCGATACACGGTGCCATAAATCAACTTGGCATCTTCGAAGAGGTAGACGGATAAAACCAAATAGCATCTGCCCCGAATCTCAGGCAAGACGTCCTCGTGTCGTCGGCCGCCATTCGGAGGGGAACAGATTCTGGCACGCCCGGTGGGACCTTTTCCTCTTTCCACTCCACACTTCGTATGTTGCTCTCGCGAACCAATCGCAGTTTGTTAAATGGCTGCCTTTGGATTTCAATTTACTAAGATTTGGTCTCTTGCTTGGTGCAGAAAAAGAACTCAAGCATTAATGGCCTCTAACTGCACCAACTGCTCGAAGTGCCACTGCGACAGACGCTCCACCTCCCCTGGAGGTGTAGCATATGGGCCCCAAGCGGCTTCCTTCCTCGCTCTGCCAGTAGACCAGGTGACTCAAGCCACCACTGGCCTGTTCTTCGGGACCATGATCCCACATACAAGCTTCTCTATGCCAATACTTGCACCGGAAGTGAACAAAAAGTAGGTCTTCGACCGGCTCACTGCTACGACGACCCCTGTCAACGGGTCGCCCATTGCCAAACCAACAGCTTCGGTTTTCGCCAGGCTGGATCAGAACTCTAAACTGGCTATCCCAAGGAAGGCAATAACTGCTGCTCCAGAAGTCGTCAAGGCGGCTTCTCCTGTCAAAGAGTCAGTCTTTTCAAGACCGACAATTCCTGCTCCTGCCCCTGCTCGAGGATCGGTCTTTGACAGGTTGAATATCATCCCTCAAAAGACAGCTTCAGTCTTTAAGAGGTTAACACCGGCGACGCCTCCTTCAGACAGGGGCAAAAAGAAACTATCTCTATCTCTGAGCCAGTCCCAACGGCCCGTAAGGCTCGACGTCGCCATTGGCGACGAGTGAGGAAGGCAGGGGGCAACTCCCCCTCAGGGCTAACTCCACTGGCTCCAGTGGTGGAAGTCAACGCTGCTGTTCTAACTAGGAACAGCTTCGAACTGCTGAGGAGGGTATGTAAGAATTCTCTAACCGCTACATTGAAAAGATCTCCTCCGCCCGCGGAGAGAGTTCCGGAAACGAAGCAAGAACAGCCCCCTCAACGGCTGTCCTCAAGAATTTATAAAGTTTGGCGGAGGGTTCAAGACTCCGTGATCAACCCAGATCACTCTCATCAACGAAAGAAGATGAAGGTGCAAAAAGGAAAAGACCGTCCTATTGAACAGCAAGGGACAATGATCGCTAGGGTGCCCACTGCAACGGCCCCTTCAACTTCAACGGCCCACAAAAGAAGGATGCCGGAGAAAACCCCCGCACCGACGACAAATATCAGAGGTGGTGAACCTAAACGCCCTAAGTCAGGGGGCATTGTAGTTCATACCGTCTACACGACATCGGGTAAAGAAGACAGCCGCATATCTACGGGTCATCGACCGCTGACCCGATCAGTGACCAAGGCGCAGGAGCAACAGCAAAATCTCCAAGAGATGATGAACGCTATGGCCGCACTTACAGGGCCAAAAGAAAATCCTGAAACGTCCTCGGATGAACGCCAGGAGGAAGAAACCGACGCCGAATTCCTTCGTCGAATATTGGAAAAGAAGGACAAAGAGGCTGCTGAACAAGCAGCCAACATACATCGTATAGGCCTCCTATTTCAAGACATGGTAGGGATGATGATACAACAAGATCCTCGGGCCGAAGAGCCCCCGATCGTCCTTGGAGACGATAGAGGAGAGACATCAAATCCTCCACCGGCTCTGTCGACGGCTAAAGAGAATACAATCTCCAAAGCTGATTTGGATGAGTACATCGCCCAACAAATACGGGTTCATTATGCGACCGAAGCAGCCGGTCAGGTCGTAAAAACGGGGCGGCCATATCCAAGTTGGTACGATCAAATCAAGTACCCGCCAGGTTATACGATTCCCAAGTTCCATGTCTACAAGGGGACGGGCAATCCTCACCAGCATGTGGCCCAGTTCATAGCACTCTGCGGCAACACCGGTGGTGACGACAAGCTATTGCTTCGCCAGTTTGTTGGAAGCTTATCAGATACGGCGTTCGAGTGGTACTCTGAGCTCCCGAATGACTCTATTAAGACCTTCGCGGAGATGGAGCTGCTGTTTACTCAGCGTTTTGCAAGCGCCAGTGAACGCACTCCGATGACGGCACTAATTAACGCCAGGGTAAAACCAGGCGAGACATGGGTTCAATACGCTATACGGTGGCGGAACTTGTGGTCAAAGTGCGAACAACACATTGAAGAAGCTCCCGCGGTGGGTATGTTTGTGGGAACCCTTGATCCACAAGCGACCATCTCGCAATTTATGATGTTTTTCAAGCCGACTAGCTTTCAGGCCTTGATTGACAAGCTAGCGCAGATAGATCAGATGGGTCATAAACCTCCTCTTCCAAAGCCGAACTCCCGAAATGACAAAGGGAAGGGAAAAGCGATCGTCGTCGCTAATGCTCAACAACAACCGAGCAACTCGAAGCCGGTTGTGCGTCAAAATAATATGCGCCCGTACGTAGACCTTGAGGAGAGACTAGGGCGTCCTTACTCGTTTCCCCGCGATAAAACGAGAAGGTTATTCGAGCTGGCATTGCGCAACAGACTCATAAATCTGCCGGATCCAAAACGTCCGTTGCAACCAAGTGACGTCAACGAGTCCAACTACTGTCCTTATCATCGAGTACTGGGCCATCCGATCGAAGATTGCTACGTTGTCAAAAATTGGCTTGAAAACCAGTACCGACAGGGCAAATTCGCGTTATCTGACAAATGGAAGGTGAATCCCCCACAGCCCCACACCTCTAAAGGGACGAATACGCCGGGGGCAATATGCTCCGTCGTTGAAGAAGCTCCTTGGGAGGTTGTATTATCAGCCAAGACAAAGAGGATGCAAAACGATCTTCAGACATGCCCAGCGATCAAGTGGAAGAACCCGTTGGAACCGCAGGTCATTGAAGGGATGTTGAAGCCATGTCCAACTCCAAAAACCGATGGTGGTGGCTTAAACACTCGCAACCATCCATCAAAATCTTCGAAGAAGAAGAAAAAGAAGTCAAAGAAGCCCGTGAAGCCTGGCGACAAGCGCATAGACTTGCAAAAACAAATTGACGCGCTGGAGGAATACAACCAGAAGGCACGGACTCCCATTACACTCCAAGAGTTCCTCAATCACGTCTTCCAAGAAGAAGGTGAGGGAGAAAGTTCGTCAGATGAATCTGACGAATGCGTGGCGAGCTGTCATGTGATTTCCCATTCGTTCATGAATGATGAGGAAACTCCTCGTACTTGAACGCTGGGGGCAGATCCTGAACCAAAAATTCTGGGGCCATCAGATGAAATGATTGACGCATTCCTTAATGAAGCTCGGTTGAAAAGTAAGGCTGATCGAGAACGCGAGACGGCTATATTTGAAAGGGCCAAGCGCCAGCGACTTGATGAAAGAGCTGAGACGATCCCGCTGGAGCAAAACACCTCCGCTACCGACAAAAGCCAATTCAAGATGAGGAAAAAGTTTGCTAAAACCATATCAATAGGCATGAAGTTACCATCCTCTGAAGGAAGCATCACCGATGAAATAGAAATGCACCCATCCTATTGCTTATATCATCAGAAGGTTTCGCACCCCACTCAAGAGTGCAAAGCTTTCGTTAGATGGTGGCAAGGATACGTTGCTCATCGACAACGCTTTAAGCGGGAAAAGCGCAAAACTCATCGGGAGCGGAAAAATACGACCGAAGAGTTTAAAAGAACCACCGGTGATTGTCGCATGGTGAGCACCGGTGTGCCTACATTCGGGAGAGATTCTGATGAGGAGCTGGAACTTGCCCCTCTCTTTAAAGAGTCCAATTCGGGAAAAGAAGAAGAGCCGATGGTTTGCGAAAATATTCGGCTGCGGAATCGGACGCTGCCTGAAAAGAATCTCGGACCCTCAAATAAAAAAGATAAAGGGAAAGAAAAGGTCTCTGAAGATATCGTCTTAGATGACCAAGTTGTGGAGGAGCTAAGTGCCAAGGACCCGTCGAAGAGAAATAAGGTGGATTACAATGTCTTAGCGCATTTGAGGAAGCTACCATCATAGCTCAGCATTCTTGACGCCTTTTTGCTATCAAAGGAGGTGAGAGATTCGTTGATTAAGGAACTCCAAGATCCGGAACAATTCCAAGCAGGCCTGGCCGAGGAAAAGATGAAGGATGAATTGGAGGAAGTGCACACGGCCGATGTCACTTTCGGCGACGAGGACCTTCTCCTTGGGACGTGCGAACACAATCGCCCCCTCTATGTCTCAGGATACTGCCACGATATTAAGATAGGCAAAATCCTGATCGACAATGGATCCTCCGTTAATCTCCTCAACGTGCGGGTGTTAAAAGAAATCTGCATGAGCGTCCAGCACCTTGCTCGTGACAAGATCACCATCTCCGGGTTCGACTCCCAGTCGTCAAGAACTCTTGGGTCTGTGATACCGACGCTACGCTTCGGGCTACTCGTCATGGACATTAAGTTCCATGTCATAGACGCCAAGACATGCTACAACGCTTTGCTCGGCCAACCATGGTTACACGAGTACAACATCATCCCTTCTACACAACATCAGTGTATGAAGTATTTTAAGGATGGTTTCGAGTATACCGTGACGGGAGAACTGAACCCGTTCTCTGTGAACGAGGTCCGCAAATACGAAGATGCCAAATACTTCTTACCGGATTTTGAAGACACGGAGAAGTGTCACAAGCCGGAGAACAAAGCTAACGCCACCATCCCTGTCTTCGGCAGTGATACTGAAGGGGAAGAGGAGATAGTTTATTTAGGTCCATCCCAACACAACAAGCCAGGCCGTTTGCTCCTACGTTGGTCTTTGGTAGCGACTAGGAAGATGAAATCCATGCTGTATTCTCTGCTCGACCTTCAATACGAATGTCCGCCGACGAAGAGCAAAGTCTACAAGTCGCCATAGTGCCGCTTAAACACCATAAAGAACTGGATGCACTTAATATTTACAATGTAGAAGAGCTGCAAACGTTCTATATCCCTCCCAGGCGAGAAAGCGAAAAAGCAATTCTGTTCTACCGCTCTGAAAAAACCAAGGTAGAAAAAGAAATCTGGCATGGCGCGGATCCTACGCTCGACAGACTTCAGCCTATCCGTCTCCCCAAATATTATACGGAAGGTTTGAAAAAGCCGCTGAAACGCCAGGGGATATCCTTCAAGCAGACCGTTCGAAAAGCCAAGTTCTATGACAAAGTCTGGAACGTTCTCGGAACTCAACGCAAACTGCCTAATGGGAAAATGGAGACAATCGGGCTTGGATACATACGGTCAAAGGAACGAGAGCTACTAAACAGTTGCTATGTCATGTATGACTTCGATGAAGAAGGGGATGCTCAATAGGAGGACGCTAATCCTGAGCCAGTGAAAGTTCCAGATGCAAAAGATCCCAGTCCGTCGTTCGAAGAACAAATGGACAAGCTTATAAGGAAAGCGGGTCAAAAAGTCCGGGACGATCATAACCGCGAAATGGTCATCTACGAGAAAGCCAAAACGCAACGCCTCCTCCAACAGGCCGTGAAAGATGAAAATGCCGCTCCCTGTCAACCTGTTATAAAGAAGGCTCGACGCAAAAGCAGAAATAAATCGAAAGGCCGAAAAGGCACTCAACAGCAACAAAGCAGGGCTAAGAAGCCACGCAAACAGGAGTCGAGTGTTATTGATCTATCCCTTATGAAGAAAATGGGTCGAGCGTACTCGTTTCCTCGGGACAAGACGAAGAAAATACTTGACCTCGCTTTAAAACATCAGATGCTTATACTGCCGGAGTCTAAACACCCCGAACAAGCAGGCGATGCCTCACACCCAGACTATTGCTCTTATCACCGAGTGATAGGGCACCCTCTCAAGGACCACTTCACCTTCAAGAATTGGGTCGAAGATCAGTATCAGCTTGGCAAGTTCGCTCTGTCCGACAACTGGAGGGTAGCGCCGCCACAAAAGCACGAGCCTAAGGCCACGAAAGAAGAACCAGCTCCGCATTGGGATTGGAAGCGAATTCGTACTTGTCACGTAATAACGATATCAAGAGAAGAGCCCGAGAACATGGATGAACTTCCCTGGTGCTTCGAAAACAGCAATGATGAGGTGATCTCAGAATTCCCACCAGCGCCAAAAGAGCTGGAAGATGGAATCCATACCACTGCAGACAACCTTAAGAAAATTGAGTTGGGAATGGCAAATGACCCACGACCGACATTCATCAGCAAGCTGCTATCTGAAGAAAGGGTGGCTGCGTTAAAGGACGTGCTTCTACAGCATAAATATTGCTTCGCGTGGAACTATTCCGAAATGCCGGGACTAGATCCAGAAATTGCTGTGCACAGATTGGCGATATCCCCGGACGTCAAACCAGTCAAGCAGGCGTCGAGGAGAATGCGGCTCGAGCTTGAGATGAGCATCAATGCCGAGGTCAAGAAGCTGATCGACTCTGGCTTCATCCAGGAAGTTCAATATCCTGAATGGATCGCCAACATCGTCCCGGTGATGAAGAAAAATGGGACAGTGCGCATATGCGTAGACTTCCGGGACCTTAATAAAGCTTGCCCGAAGGACGATTTCCCAGTGCCAGTCACCGAACTGATGATAGACAATACGTCTACTCACGAGGTTTTCTCCTTCATGGACGGCTCGTCAGGATATAATCAGATAAAAATGCATCCCGAAGACCAAAAGTACACCGCCTTCAGGACTCCTTTGGGTATATTCTGCTACAAGGTGACACTCTTCGGTTTAAAGAATGCCGGTGCCACTTACCAGAGGGCCATGATGAAGATCTTCGATGACCTTATACACGAAATCGTTGAATGCTATATCGACGATCTCGTGGTTTAAAGCAAATCATATGAAGACCGTATTTCAACGCCTTCGGCAATACAACTTGAAGATGAACCCGCTCAAGTGTGCACTCGGAGTTTCCTCAGGAAAATTCCTGAGATTCATTGTTCGTCACCGAGGTATTGAAATAGATCCGTCAAAGATCAAGGCAATCATGGAAATGCCTCCGCCAAGGACTCTCAAACAGCTGCGGTCTCTCCAAGGAAAGCTCGCGTATGTACGGCGATTTATAGCCAACCTTTCAGGAAAGTGCCGTCCTTACAGCCACCTGATGAAGAAGGGAACCCCGTTCGTCTGGGACCAAAAATGCCAAAGCGTGCTAGACAAGATCAAACAATACCTGCAGAACCCGCCGGTGTTGGCTGCTCTGGTCAAGGGAAAACCCCTCATTCTTTATACAACCGCCCTCGAAGGTTCCTTAGGCGCATTATTGGCACAAAAGAACGATCAAGGGAAGGAAAGAGCACTCTACTACTTAAGTCGAGTCCTGCTGGGGGCAGAAAGCAACTACCCCCCATTGAAAAACACTGCTTAGCGTTGATCTTTGCGGTAACAAAGCTCAGGCACTATGCATTGGCGCATGAGGTCCGTCTCATTTCAAAGGTAGACCCTCTTAAGTATTTAATGTCGAAGGCCATATTGACGGGACGACTCGCTAAATGGGCCCTGCTTTTAATGGAGTTCTCGATAACGTATCAACCTCTCAAGGCGATGAAAGGCCAGGCCATCGCCGACTTCCTCGCCGAGCATCCGATACCCGCCGGTTCTCCTTTAAATTGCGATCTTCTAGACAAACATGCATTTGATGCGATCGACGGTGGTGATACCCAATGGGAGCTTTATTTCGATGGAGCATCTTCCATGAAAAAGGGCAAACAAAGTACCTCTATAATCAAATCGGGGGTAGGCCTTATCTTCGTGACTCCACAAGGAGGGATAATGCGCTTCGCTTTCTCCTTAACAGAGCCGAGGACGAATAACGAAGCCGAATATGAAGCCTTGATAGCAGGTCTTGAGATCGCCATCGACATGGGAATTGAAAACCTCCTCATATATGGAGATTCCCAGCTAGTCGTTAGTTAAGTAAACGACGACTATCAAACGTGCAAACCGGAGTTGGTGAAGTATGGTGAAAAGGTGCAACAACTGTTGACCCAAATTCTCTCCTATACTTTGGAAAGCATACCGCGCGCGGAAAACAACAAAGCAGACGTGTTGGCCAAACTTGCTAAAGAACTGGCTGACGAGAACCTCGATGACGTTAGAATCGTGGTACAAAGCCGTCGGGTGCTTGCCCCAGCAGAAATATCTCCGGAATCATCCGAAGAGAAAGGAGGGAACGAGCAGACGACCCTGCAAGTAAAAGATTGGGAAAATACCAAGGATTGGAGAGAAGTCTTCATAGACTACTTTAAATCCCACCGAATGCCTGAAGAAGCGTCTACAAGACATCAGTTCATGAAACGAGCTCTGTCTTTTGCCTTCGTCAACGATACACTGTACAAGAGGTCGTTTGATTCTTTGTGGTTGAGATGCCTGGGACCTGACGAAGCGAAAAGAGTCGTCCAGGAAGTTTATGACGGACTCTGCGGTTCTCACCAAGCAGGCCCAAAAATGAAGTTGAAGATCAAACTGATGGTCTGCTACTGGCCCACGATGATCCAGGACTGCCTCAAATATGCGAAGCAATGTCACTCATGCCAAGTTCATGGGGACTTCATCCACCAACATCTAAATCCACTACATCCAACTATGGCCAGCTGGCCATTCGAAATGTAGGGAACTGATATAGTTGGCCCTATCGAACCAGCATCGTCCAAGGGACATCGTTTCATCCTGGCGACGACCGATTACTTCTCCAAATGGGCAGAGGAAGTACCGCTGAGGGAAGTTAAGACGAAGAATATCCTCCATTTCTTCAAGACGCACGTCATATATCGGTTTGGAACGCCAAGACGGATCATCTCCGATAACGGGCCAGCCTACAGAAGCCACAAAATCAGTTGCTTCGCGCAACAGCACAATATAGACTGGAGATATTCCTTTGTTTATAATCCGCGAGCTAACGGTCTAGCCGAGGCCTTCAACAAGACCTTGACAAAGATCATAAAGAAAATGGTGTCCCGAAATAACAAGGGCTGGCACGAAAGACTGCAAGAAGCTCTTTGGGCGTATCGAACTACCTTTAAGACGGCCACAAACATAACGCCGTACGCGTTGGTATTTGGGACGGAAGCAGTACTCCCCCTCGAGATAGAGTTACCCTCTCTATGAGTGGCAGTCCACTACGAGCTGACGGACGAAGAAAATTCTCACCTTCGGCTTGTGGAGCTTGACGCCCTTGATGAAACCCTGCTCATAGCACAGCAAAATATGGAAGCTTATAAAGCAAAGATGGCGCGCTCATATGAAAGATTAACCCGACCAAGGACATTCCGCCAAGGCGAACTTTTGCTAGTGGTCAAAAGTCCTATGATCCCCAATCGCGCCAAGTGAGGAAAATTCGAGCCAAACTATGAAGGCCCGTACATCATAGATAAGGTCTACCAGGGTGGGGCTTATCTACTCATGGACATGCACGGTGAAAGGCCTTTCAGGCCAATAAACGGTCGCTTCCTAAAAAAATACTATGCTTAATGAGCCACAGCCTAGGTCAATGGTAGATGATGACGACTATGTCCGCTCGCTATCTTCTTAAGCTCAAAATCTATCAGCAGTAGCCGGCCTTCTCAATGGCAGACCGAAACGTCCTTAAACTAATAGCGGACCGAAACGTCCTTAAACTAATACCGTAGCATCCGTAGGCTGACAAAATAAAAAAATATAAAAAAATATAAATAAATAAAAACGGTATGTCCATAAGCAAAAAAGGGCACGGATGAAAACCCGAAAGGGTGCCGTGAGTAAAAACAGCAGGGCTACCGGCGAGTGTTCGTGAAAACCCGAAAGGGCACGACCTTGTAAAAAAAAGAGGAAAAGAAAATAAATAAATAAAAAGAATAAAGAAAAACGGTACGTCCATAAGCAAAATGGGCACGGATGAAAACCCGAAAGGGCTCCGTGAGTAAAAACAGCAGGACTACCGGCGAGTGTTTGTGAAAACCCGAAAGGGCGTAACCTCGTTAAAAGACACTTATAGGGTCCTCTCGACCTTGTAAGGAGAAACCACCCGCGTGAGATCCTTACGACTCACAAGGGAGAAACACACTTAGGAATCCCCACGATTCCTAAGGAGAAAATACACTTACGAGATCCTCACGACTCGTAAGGAGAACTCTCTTATGGGACCCTCACGGCTCATAAGATTTGAAAGTCTTAAGTTACAGAGACCTAAACCTATGCTTAAGCAACCCCCCCCACAACTTCCAATATTGCCTTACAAGTAGCTCAATACTGGCCTTTGTATACAATCCACGAGCACGAATAAACATTTCCCTGACCAAGTCCCATCCATGACTGGGGATATGTACGCTTGATAAATAACCCTTATAAGTCCTCACGACTTACAAGGAGAAAACCCTCTCGTAGGATCCTTACGACTTACAGAGGAATAAAGCACTTAGGAATCCTTACGATTCCTAAGGAAAAAATACACCTACAAGATCCTCACGACTTGTAGGGAGAAATAACTTTGTGAGACCCTTACGGTTCATGAAGTAAAAAGCCTTAGTCGACAGGACCCTAACCCTGATCGCTAAGCCACCTTTGTTTGACATCGACAGAGGCAGATGATGATTCGCTCCTGGCAATATCCCAGTTGTAGCGATGCTGATGCCAAAATCGGTGTCTAATTCCAGGCTTACGGCGAAAAGCCAATAGACCGCACATGCATATGAAATAGCCGAAATGATGGGGCAACTTGCAATAAAAAGCAGCAAGTAAAAATATATGCATGCAAAATAGCCGAAATGATTGGGCAACTCGGAATAAAAAGCAGCGAATAAAAATAAAATAAACAGCCGAAATGATTGGGCACCGCAAAAATAGCCGAAATGATTGGGCAATCGCGACCTTCGCGATATAAAAGCTGAAATGATAGAGCATCGCGGAAATAAAACAAAAAAAATGATGATAAAATTTTGGCCCTACAGTTAAGATCACCTCGATCCCTGTATACAATCCAAGGGCGTAAACGAAGAGGGAACCATACTTTCCTAACAGGCTCCGCCAAAAGACGAAGCCAAATCTCGACGGTTCATTCCAACTCCGAAGAAACCAGTGTCTTCAGCAAATTCCTCAACTCAAGGAAACAAACAATCCTTGACGAGAGCCTCCTGATTCGCGTCGACTCGCAGAGCAACCAGTGCCTCCGTGGGAAATTCTCGATCCGTTTCAACACCAAGGAAACAAATAATCCTTAGCGCTAGGAAAACAAATAATCCATACCAAATACCTCAACTAAAGGAAACAAACAATCCTTGACGAGAGCCTCCTGATTCGCGTCGACTCGCAGAGCAACCAGTGCCTCCGTGGGAAATTCTCGATCCGTTTCAACACCAAGGAAACAAATAATCCTTGGCGCTAGGGAAACAAATAATCCCTAGCAAACACCTCAACTCAAGGAAACAAACACTCCTTGATGAGAGCTTCCTGATTCGCGTCGACTCGCAGAGCAACCAGTGCCTCCGTGGGAAATTCTCGATCCATTTCAACACCAGGAAAACAAATAATTCTTGGCGCTAGGGAAACAAATAATCCCTAGCAAACACCTCAACTCAAGGAAACAAACACTCTTTGATGAGAGCCTCCTGATTCGCGTCGACTCGCAGAGCAACCAGTGCCTCCATGGGAAATTCTCGATCCGTTCCAACACCAGGGAAACAAATATTCCTTGGCGCTAGGGAAATAAATAATCCCTAGCAAACACCTCAACTCAAGGAAACAAGCACTCCTTGACGAGAGCCTCCTGATTCGCGTCGACTCGCAGAGCAACCAGTGCCTCCGTGGGAAATTCTCGATCCGTTTCAACACCAAGGAAACAAATAATCCTTGGCGCTAGGGAAACAAATAATCCTTAGCAAATTCCTCAACTCAGGGAAACAAACAATCCTTGACGAGAGCCTCCTGATTCATGTCGGCTCGCAGAGAAACCAGTGTCTCCGCGAGAAGATTCCCGATTCGCCTCAACTTACAAGATGAAGCCTCAGGCAGCAGAGACTAAAAAACTTGCTTCCTGAACAATGGGACCCTGCAAGTCGATCTAAAATGGTCTCATGCATACTATTCACGGGTCTCACTCTCCAAAGTCGAGTTTCGACAAAGAGGGAAACAACCGCTTATGAGTCCTCTCGACTCGTGAGAGGGAAAAATTCTCTTATAGGATCCTTACGTCCTATAAGAGAAAACACACTTAGGAATCCTCACGACTCATAAGGAGAAAAACCCACCTACGAGATTCTCTCGATCCGTAGGGAGAAAAGTCTCCATGAGACCCTCACGACTCATAGAGTTGAAAAATCTTGGGCAGCAGATCTGAACATGCGGCCTAAGACATCGCCATTTCTTGAAGAAACTAATATGCCTACTCCATTATCTGTTGAACCTGTTTATTAAGACAGCCTGCTGACAATAAAAGAAAGAAGAAAATGACAGAAAGAACATTCGATTTACATTTGATCAAGCATTCGAGACACACTCATTCATACATGGGCAGAAGACTCAGGACGAGAAATAAGACAAGCTGAAATAAAAAGTTTCCATTCATATTGCCAAAAATTTTTACAATCATAAAAGCAATGAATGAGAAACATTATTCAAATTATTACAATGGTATAACCTCAGATCCGAGGCACGGATTGAGGAATTCAAAAGTAAGGCCATCCAGAGTCCTTCTGGCCTTTCTGGTTATTCTTGTGCGCAACCTCTCGTGCTCCTGCGTGTCAAGATCCTCGGCAAGCCCAGCCGGCCTTTGGTAAGCAGTAACTATTGTCGTCTGCTGAAAAATTTGATGTAGGATGTCGATGAGGCTTTCCCGCCGTTTCTTCGAGATCAGCCCTGTCAGGTACACTGAATGCACCTTGTCTTCGGCATCATCCAGCGCATTGAGTGGTAGGGCCTCATGAAACTCCGGAAGTGCTCTCCATATTGCTCCCAGCACGACTTTCAAGAGAGCTGAACGACGAGGAAGCAGCCAACCACCGCTTGCGTTCAGACGCCCCATGACCTCTGCACATTGAGCGTCTGTAAACTCCTAGTTTTGTTGACGACCCTGTGCGCGGATATCGTCATAGGTGATGAACTCGTGCAAACTGTATAGACGCACTGCCATTATGCCTGGAGGAAATACCACAGGAAGATTAGCGATAGAAGAAAAATAATATACACAGAGGGCTAAATTCCTCGAGAGCAAAGCTCTGTTCATGGGTTAGAACCCATGAACAAAAGCTCTGCAGATCTATAAGTTTTTTGAGAGCAAAGCTCTGTTTATGAAACCCCAATGGGGATCTCTTTAGATCAAAAGATCTGTGAGAGCAAAGCTCTTTGGCTGAGATTAATTTAAATTAATTTGATTTACATTAATTTTACCTAAAGTTTCTAACTTTGAAAATGAGCAAAGCTCTGCTGGTGAAACCCCGAAGGGATTTTCTTTAGATCAGAAGATCTATGAGAGCAAAGCTCTGTTGGTTAAGATTAATTAAAATTAATTTAATCTATGAATCAATTTTACCTAAAGTTTTTCTAAAAACTTTGGAAAGGAGAGCAAAGCTCTGGAGTTCTTGAAGGCAAGAGCAAAGCTCTGAAGTTTTTTGAAAATAAAAATCTGAAAGATGATAAGCATCCGCAGGGGACCAAAGGTCCTATTTATAGGCATCAAGTTCCTCTTCAACTTCCAAAAGTTGCCACGGCAGTAGGGGAGCAAAGGTCCTATTGATAAGCATCTGTAGGGAATTCCGCCACCGTTGCGCTCACGTTTGGGGCCACGTAAGAGCAACGGTGGGGGGGCATTTGTTTACCCTAATCAGAGCAAAGCTCTGTTCAAATTCCAAGGCGGGAGATGAAGCAACGCTTCATCTTCCCCCAATCAGAGCAAAGCTCTGCTTTGAAAATTTAAACTTTAATAAATGAAGCAAAGCTTCAGATTCTTTGCGCTGCGCGCAACGCGCCACGTGTCAGGCGCAGACACATCAGCGCAGCGCCCAAAACAGCGCACCCAATCAGAGCAAAGCTCTATTTAAAGAAAAATTAAAGGAAACAACGCTTCAGTTGCGCAAGCGCTGCGCTGCGCGACGCGTGTCGGCGCAGATGCGCTAGCGCAGATGCGCTAGCGCAGTTGCGCTGCGCTTTGCGCTGCGCGACGCGTGTTGGCGCAGATGCGCTAGCGCAGTTGCGCTGCGCGACGCGCTGCTTGGCACGTGTCACGCGCTGAGGCGTTTGTGCCAAACAGAATTAAGATTTCAAAGAAATCTTTCTGTTCTTATTAAAACAAGAAGATTTTCTTCTGTAAAACAGAAGCCCTTGGATCAAAAATCCAACGGTGGGGAAAATTCCCCAAATCACTCAGAGAAAGATCTCTTTAACAAATTTAACTAATTTATGGGCACTATAAAAAGGACCCTAGACCTCAATTCAAAGGCATCAACATTTCTTGAAAAATCAAGAGCTTCAAACAGAGAGAACTCTGAGAAAAATTTCAAGAAAAAGGTAAAAACCTTCACAAGAGAGAAGACATTTCTTCAAATAGATCATTGATCTAAAAACTAGATCAATGATCTTCATATAATAATCAGTGCTTTGCACTTCTTATGAACCACTGGTTCTTTAAAAGAAGGAAAAAAAAACAAAAATAAAAAAATAGTGCTCTGCACTTTTATGAACCATTGGTTCTTGAATCTAAAAGATTCTCAAATCATAGTGCCTTGCACTTGCAAACTGCGCTGTTGCGCTCTTGGATTGGAGCAAGCCACCAGAGCGCGCCACGTGTCAGCAACGCAGGCACGGCGCATTAGCGCAGCGCACTGCGCTTGCGCGACACGTGTCAGCACTACAAGCGCTTGCGCTCTCTGGTTGGCGCAAAGCGCCAGATAAATGCAATGCATTTCCTAAAGGGCCAAGCCCACGTCAAAAGTCTAAACAGACCAAGAATAAAGCTATGCATTATTTAAAGGGACAGAGCCCAATTGAGAGGTCCAATGGACCAAAACAAATGCTCTGCATTATAATAAAAAAGGCAGAGCCCAGTCAAAATGAGTATAAATGGCCTGAAATAATGCTATGTATTATTCTAAAAAGGGAAAGCCCAAACAAAGGCCAAATGCAAACAAAATGCGGACATTCTTAACTGGACTTAGCCCAATTTTGGCCGTAAGTCCTTAAACTAAATTGACTGAGCACGGCTACTCCCTAAATCAATTTATGACCGGTTCGAGGGTACATCTCCGAACTCCTCTGACACATGTCGTTGTAATCATTCAACGTCGTCAGAGAGGTGACGGGTCCCGATGACCACACGCATCAATATGGACTGCGGGGTCCTTAAACTCGTGGACCGAAACGTCCCTAAACTAATTTCGGACCGAAACGTCCCTAAACTAATAATGGACCACCACATTCCTAAACTGGCGATGGACCACCACGTCCGTAAACTGGAACATAGACCACCATGTCCTTAAACTGGAACATGGACCATCACGTCCTTAAACTGGAGCATAGACCACCACGTCCTTAAACTGGGACATGGACCATCATGTCCCTAAACTGGAGTATAGACCACCACGTCCCTAAACTGGAACAATAGAGCCTCCAAATTCTCTTTTACCGGACCTAAACGATCCCGTTTAAGTCGATCTTAGCCCCAAACACGGCTAACGTATCCTTAAACATTCAAATGGATTATAAAATTCCCAATCAACTCTGGCTCGAGGGTACATCTCCGAACTCCTCTGACACATGTCGTTGTAATCCTTCAACGACATCAGAGAGGTGACGAGTCTTGACGGCCATATATTAAACGGATCACTACGTTAAGTTGATCTCAGTCTCAAACAGGACTGACGTATCCTTAACGAACGTTTAAGTTGATCTTAACTGCAACGCGGCTAATGTATCCTTAAACTAAAAATACCAAACCCAAATCTAAGTAAATACGGATTTGGACTAATCCACATCCTGCGGGTGACGGCATTACTCAGTCTCCGTATACAATCCACGGGCAACCACAAACAAAACAAACACACACGACACGAAGTGAAATTCTGGAGAAGGAGAAAGTTATTACCGCGATGCGGTAGCGTAATTAACTGCAGGGGCTTGCGCCTGCAGGGAAGAGCGTCCCCACAATCAAAAAACCCCTCAAGCGAGGGGGAATCTGATGAAGTCTGCTACATCAGCCGCATCCGTTTAAACCTCCGATACACGGTGCCAAAAATCAACTTGGCATCTTCGGAGAGGTAGACGGATAAAACCAAATAGCATCTGCCCCGAATCTCAGGCAAGACGTCCTCGCGTCGTCGGCCGCCATTCGGAGGGGAACACCCGCTACATAGACCGTATGGATAACATATCCGGCTATCATTTCATTATTGATAGCATATTTTGTGGACCATCGTCGTTGCCCTTCTGTTTTGGTAGCGGACAATCGATTGGAGATGGCTGGCCTGACCGGATTCATGAATGGTGCTGGCACTTCCTTTCTGGATTTGCCTCGCTTTTTTTACGCGGCGCAGAGCGCCCGAGAGACTCTTGAAGAGATGGTGTGATTCTTTCTCTTTTGAGGTTGGGACACGTCACTTTGTGGCATGGTTCGGACAACTGTCTTCTTGATTCTGGCGGTCATGGAATTTTTCTGAACCCACTTAAGAGGTTCGAGGGAATTGCTGACTTTTACGGCCGACTCAGCCGTCGTCATGGAGTAACCCTACTGTTGGAACCTCACAAGATTCCACATGGCCGAAGTCCTGGCCCTCTTGTTGGCTCGATACCTGAGCCGCTTCTGCCTTAACTTTTCTGTTTTAAGCACTTGGCAGACTTCGGCTCTTCGGGAAGACGCCGTAGACCGATTGACAGAGAGGCCAGAGAAGATACCCATTCGCGCGATTGTCAAGGGCACCATCTGAGCTTGTTGGAGCTGCTTTGTGTCCCCATTGATGTTGACGGCCTTTCCTCCAGTTGGAACAGTGGAGAGCCGTTCGAATACAGATTTGGATTTGAGGTGGGATGCTTTCGCAACCACAACTTTCGGCCTCCTGCCCCTTGAGGTCTGTTTGGCCGCTTGGTTTGCTGTGACCTCCGCCAAATGAGCGCTTTCAGCAGGGTAGATGATGATGGAACCAAATTAACGGGGTGGCTCCTCCCATTGCCGGCTGAGACTGGCAGGGAGAGCCACGCGAGCATTGATCTTGACCACATACTAGATCGGGGTCGTGTCGGAAGCTGAATTCATCTTAGAAGACATCGTCGTTGAAAGTCGATTGCTGCACAGAAAAAACATTATTTCAGTAGAAACTGTTAGTGTATATGCCCTAGGGGCCATTATTGTATCATACTAGCTTGTATATTACTTAATGGAATCTTGGGATATTCACAGTTATATAACAGTCTTGCTAAACATGGTAGTATGCTACTTGGTTTTATCTATCTTAATATGTGAGCATACGTATTGATAGAGCTCTTAGGATCTTGCTTGACTACCAGCGTTGTGATGGCAGTCACACTAGTGGGGGCTGGGTAATCTACAAGCACATCCTTTTTCAGGTCCCTAGTCGTAGGATTATCGAGACAGGGCATCGATACTCCGGAGTAGACTAGTGTGTACGCTTCTCATCCCAGTTGGGGAGATGGTCTGTCCCACAGCCGTCAGTACGTCGTACTGGAGATAGTATACAGGTGCTCGTTGGGTTACGGGTACACCGGACAGGACTCGCACGGAACTGTTGGTTGGTATTATACCCGTCGTCAGTTAACAGTTCCCAGGTGACATGAGTACAACATAGTCCGCTTGACACTGCTACTTCGCCTCGAGTGTGTCCCACTGTTCTTAGATTGCTACCCTACCACGGCTCAAAGGAGTCATGCAAACAGGTAGCAGTTAGGTGCGGTCCCGAGCACTTGGAGGCAGTGGCGGTTAGACATGATTCGTCTCTCCCGGTATTGGGAGTTGATATCGCGATGTGTCAGAGAGCCATTACGCAAAGTCCCTGGCCAGGGCAAGCGAGATTTACTTGTAGGTTCTAGTTGTTTCTCAGGGTGTAATGGGCTACACTCCGACACGACTTATACCGCTATTAGGGGACTGACGCTTGCCGCCCCTAGGCCCGATATGCGATAGTCTTAGACGAACAGACCGGACTGTATGGAGATTGTCACATCAGGCTCAGTAGGAGTTCGGATGAGTTTCCTCATCGGCCTTCTTATCGACATCTACCTGGGGACCGTTACGTCCAGCTAGTGCCGCTTGTGGTCTATGGTTAAACCCATTGTCAGCATAGTAGTCGAGTCTTTAGAGTCCCACACAGAGAGTTTCCCTGCTCCAGGCGAAACGATATAGAGGTCGTATGGTTTTACGACAAGGGTTCGGACGCATACGTGTGTTTACGCACTTACGACATTCGGACAGTTTTTACTAGCCGGCTTTGGTTTAAGCCAGTTTCTAGTATCAGGTTATTGGATTTATACAGTCTAAAGTTTTTCCGTGTTTTCACGGATAGGAGGGGCGTTCTCGTAATTTCGTGGGAAGCTTCTAGAAGGATGGTGACTTGAGGGTTTAGGTGGCATTAGCATTAATTGATTTTGTGACTCATGAGATGAATCATTCAAGTGAGTTAATGAAGCATTTATTGCTTAATGACTCACTTGATGATTCATTGCACATATTAAATGAAGCATGATGATAAATCATTTGATTTATTTTATTTGATATTCTTTATGCTTCATGATATATTAGAAGTGAGAAACAATTTCAATTGATGATCATTCTCACCTTCTCTCTCCTCAAGCTCTCTCTCTTCAAACCCTAACCCTAATCTCTCATGTGTTGAGATCAAGGGTTAGCTAGACTAATACATCCATAATCCAACTCTATATCACCTACGTTGCTTAGATTAGCACTTTAAGAAACCTAGTTAGCTCAAGTTAGAGGTGAAGCTTGGAGTATAGCTCTCGGGTGGATCATCTATTACGTGGAGGAGGCCGAGAAGGAGGTGGATAACGAAAAGGAGAAGGACACGGTTCATTAGGTATAATCACTTATCATAGTAGTTAACAACTTCTATGTTTTTTGTTAGTTATAGTTTAGCAAAGATTCTCGGTTAGTCGATGTTTGTGCAAAGAACAACATCATTTTTCAATTTTCCGCCTCCCCGCAAGTCGTGGGGTGTTGTACATCGATTTACAGTGGTATCAGAGCCTCGCTAAACAATAATTAACTCATTAGCAAAGTCGTATGAATTTCGAACGCAAAACGAACCGGAAAAGACATCGATATCACTAAGTTTCTGTCGAATTTAAAACAGGCTCTAAAAATTTTTCAGGGACCTGCAGAATAACCTACAGAGAAATATAAGAACACTGAAAAAAATTGGGTTCATGAATCGGCTAAACAGCCGCGGAACCACGGCCGATCCCACCGATCTGCCGCGGATCCGCGGCCGAGTTGGAGCCGATTCAGCCCAAGTTTTTCCTGTGGCTCTTCTGTGATGTTTTTGTCTTTTCTGGAATGTTTATTTTCTGCTCAAGTCTCAGGTGCACAGAGAAGTTTTGGAATAGAATCTGATATGTTTGCTTGATCGAAATTATACGATATTTGCTAATTTAGTTATATCTGTGAACTGTATAATGTGTTCGTAAACCTCCCCTAACTGCTAGTATGTCGGTTGGCAGGGGGTTGCATATTTCTGTAATGGATTTTACTGTTTGTGGTTATGAACTGTATTGGATTGTTGTGATGATTAGCCGGGGTTTGTGATGGGTTATAATATTCATTCATTCAAAGTAATTGTAATATGTGGTAATATTATTTTGCGGGGCACATCCAGGTTGCGGTTGTAGCCACCGTTGTATTATTTCATTTTACTGTTTTTGCTCCTAGGATAGACCCAAGGTGGGGTGCACAAACTACCGGGTACTTTGAAGTGTTTAGTGGCCTACTCACGTTGTTGAGGGAGACCGCTTCACTTCGGGTACTTGGCGGGTAGTTTGCCATACCCGTAGGGGTCTAGGGTGGGGTAATGGCTATTCATCACAACTGTGTAATCCGTCTTTCGTTGCAGGTTCAAAACAAACGCGGATTACTTTCATATCCAATAATGTTCATCTGTGATCTGGAATGCCTATTATTGCATCTGATGAATGTACAATATCTATATATGATAGCTATTTAGACGTCACTTATGTTTTACACCCGCACTAGCCCAGCCCCCGCTCTGCCGTTAGTTAAGTAACCTAACAGGTGATGACGGGACTCAGTGGCGAATGTGGATGGCATAAGAGGACGTTGTATTTTCGTTGTTTTCTGTAATGATAGGTTAATGATGGGACGCATTATTATTAATGCAAAAAAAATAAACCAAAAGTTGAATCGTTGGAACAAATTAAAAGAAACCACTCGGTTATTTTAAAACAGAGGATATTTTTAATTGCGGAGTTTTAACCACTCCTTTTAAAAGCTATCAGGTTCCTTCGGTTATATCAAGTTCACTACGTTCACGGTTTCGCCAAAACCATTCGTAGCCCTCCGTCATTTCATTTGGGTATTCAGTAGTATTCAAGCTATGCATTTTGGCCAAAGTCAAGGCATAGTGTTTGGTAGCTGCTGGGTATTCATTTGTTGCATCGATAGATAAGTTAGTTTGGGACAGTCGTATTATCATTTGACCAAAGTCAGGGGTATGTACGGATGGGTTCAAATTGACAAGATAATGACGGGTAGAACTTGACATGTGACTTATGACATTTTGACCAAAGCCAAGGTCATAAGAGCACGGGGCAAAAATTTATATCGGGAATTTCTAAAGAAACTGAAATTTGCAAAGAGATGCATACCATTTGGAGTTTGATGAATGTTGGTAGGATTCCTTCAACATTATCATATGATGATATTTGGATCCTGATCCTACTGTGAGTATATGCTACTCATCAGGAGATTCGTCACTTAACGATCAATGCTATAAACCAAGTGGGTGTCGAGAAAGGTGCCAGCGGGGCTATGCCCCCAGAGAAAAGAGGTTATTTAATGAAGGAACTTCGCGAAAGCATTGGAAAACCTCCCTCGAAGTACCGATACCGGCCTGGCTGAACGGTTAAGCAAGTATTGTACGGTGAGAATAGTCCTGGCTAATTCTTCTTTTATGGTTTGAGGAAGGATTAGAGAAAAAGTGGGAGCCATCTAGTTTAGATAAATTAAAAACTACTCTAAAATTGCAAGAGCATCATGCTAAAGTGTTTCTTCTCTCTCTCCTACTTGCAGCGACCCTGAAAATGACTGGACTTAAGTTACTTTTGGAGAAAAATATACTGACAGGGCCAAACTTTAAAGATTGGCTGCGGAATATCAAAATGGCTTTGACCTATGACAAATTGGGGTACGTCCTCACCGCTAAGGCACCTGCAGTCCGAGGTCCCAAATCCAGTAATGCGGATAAGGAAATCCGCAAAACCTGGGAGTATGATTGCGCGAAGGCCAAGTGCATCGTGCTTGCCTCGATGAACAATGAACATCAGAGGAGGCACGAGGATATGGATCTTGATGCCATATTTCTCCATACAAAGGAACTTTATGGAGAACAATCTCGTATAGCAAGATACGAGACCTCAAAGAACTTGTTTCGAGCGAGGTTGGCCGTCAGATCATCGGTAGGAGAACATGTCCTAAAGATGATTGGCTATATAGAGGAGCTCGCAGACCTTGGGACGACTTTGGATAATGAGCTCTATACAGACCTGATTCTCCAGTCCCTTCCTTCCACCTACGCCCAGTTTATTCTGAATTTCAATATTCAAAGAAAAGAAGTTGAACTTCCAGAACTCCTTAACATGTTGAGGAGTGCAGAGGGCACCTTGCAGAAGGTAAGGGAAACACCCGCTATGTTTGTTAGCGGTGCTTCTTCTTCCGGGTCCAAGGCTAGGGCCAAAGGAAGGAAGAAGAAGGCCGCCACCAAACCTAGAGGAGGTGTTAGTAAGGTGGGAGCGAAGGGAAAGAAAAAGTTTGCGGCGCCAGTAGTAGCCCAGGATGAGTGCTTCCATTGTCATAGGAAAGGGCACTGGAAGAAATATTGCAAGGCGTGAAACGCCAAGAACCAGGAACCGAAGCAAGCTGTGGCTTCGAGTTCATGTGTGTTTGTAATTGAGAATTGTCTATCAATCAACTCTACTTCCTGGGTATTGGATACCGGATCAGGATCTCATATATGCAATTCATTGCAGGCACTGAGAAACCGTAGAGTGCTGAAGGATGGTGATATGACCTGATGGTTGTTAACGGAGCTAGCGTAGGAGCTGTGTCCGTAGGGGATTATCACCTGGGATTGACGAGTGGACACATTTTGGTTTTACATAACTGTTTTTGTGTACCTAGCTTAACGTGTAATATCATATCAGTTTCCTTGTTATCAAATAAAGGTTATGATTTCACGTTTGTAAGTGATGTTGTTAACATCCACCTTAATCATAGTTTGATTGGGTCCGGTACACTGGATAACGGTATATATGTCTTAAACCAACTCCAAATTTTCAATGTCCAGAACACACTAAAAAGAAAGTCTCCAGATTTAAATAAGGCTTTCTTATGGCATTGTAGACTAGGTCACATCAATGAGACAAGGTTGACTAAGTTACATAGAGAAGGATATTTGGACTCGTTCGAATATCAAACTTATGCCACTTGTCAATCATGCCTCAAAGGAAAGATGACAAAGACTCCATTCACTGGACATGGAGTAAGAGCGAGCGAGCTCTTAGGACTCATACACAGCGATGTATGTGGTCCAATGTCTACACATGCAAGAGGTGGTTTTTCCTATTTCATTACTTTTACGGATGATTACTCAAGGTATGGATTCATTTATCTGATGAAACATAAATCCGATGCTTTTGAGAAATTCCAAGAGTATAAGAATGAAGTAGAAAACCAAACCGGCAAAAGTATCAAGACACTAAGATCTGATCGAGGTGGTGAATACTTAAGTGCCGAGTTCCTAGGTTACCTAAAAGAGAAAGGAATTCTCTCTCAGCTTACTCTTCCATACACTCCACAGCATAACGGTGTATCGGAGAGATGGAATCGAACCCTATTGGATATGGTACGTTCCATGATGAGTAATGCTGAGTTACCGCGATCTTTCTGAGGTTATGCACTAGAATCAGCAGCATATCTTCTGAACAGGGCTCCTACCAAGACTGTGCCTACCACCCCATATCAGATGTGGAGTGGGAAGAAACCCCATCTTCAGCATATGAAGATATGGGGATGTCCAGCTTTTGTTAAAAAGCAGCATGCGGACAAGCTCAAGGCACGATCAGTACAGTGTAAGTTTATGGGATATCCAAAGAATTCTAAGGGATATTATTTCTATTACGCAGAGGAACAAAAGGTTTTTATTTCTTGTAATGCCCATTTTCTAGAACAGCAGTTTTTAGAAAAGGAAATAAGTGGGAGCGAAATAGAACTGGAAGAAATTCCAGAACCATAAACTACTACTGAAAGTTTGGTAGAACCAGTAGTTCAAGAAGAACATGACATTTCCGCACCCCTCCGCAGGAGTAGTAGGCCGTCTCATCCGCCTGAGAGATACTACGGTTTTATTATAGATGGGGATAGAGAGGATTGCGTCATAGATGATGATGAAACTACTAGCTTCCAGCAGGCCATCCAGAGCGGCGACTCAGTACGATGGCTAGATGCAATGCGAACCGAAATGGAGTCCATGTGCAAAAACAAAGTATGGACTTTGGAATTTGCTCCAGATGGGGTAAAACCCATAAGATGCAAATGGATCTTCATGAAAAAGATTGGTGTAGATGGACAGGTGGAAACCTATAAGGCTAGACTTGTTGCAAAGGGTTTTCGTCAAAGACCTGGTTTGGACTATGACGAAACTTTTTCTCCAGTGGCTATGCTCAAATCCATTCGTGTCCTTCTTTCTATTGCTGCCTTCCATGATTATAAAATCTGGCAGATGGACGTAAAGACGGCTTTTCTGAATGGCAATTTAGAAGAGTGCGTCTATATGGATCAGCCAGAAGGTTTCAATTAGAGTGGGAGCAGCGGGAAAGTATGCAAGTTGCTTAAGTCCATTTATGGACTAAAGCAGGCATCGCGGAGTTGGAACATCTATTTTGAAGAAACGGCCAAAGAATATGACTTTATAAAAAAACCAGATGAACCATGTATATATAGTAAAGTTGTAGCACGAACTGTCGTATTCCTTGTCTTGTACGTGAATGACATTCTATTGATAGGAAATGACATTCCTATGCTACAATCTGTCAAAGGATTCTTGTCACACAGGTTCTCCATGAAAGACCTGGGTGATACCTCTTACATTCTGGGGATCCGGATCTATCGTGATAGATCCAAGAGGATGTTGGGACTTTCGTAGTCCAGGTATATCAACACTATACTTAAAAGATTCAGTATGGAAGATTCTAAGCGCGGTAATCTACCAGCTTGTCACGGAATCACCCTATCCAAAGAGATGTCTCCCAAGACTGATTTGGAAAGGGATCGCATGTCGATTATACCCTACGCTTTTGCGGTAAGCTCTATAATGTATGTGATATTGTGCACCAGACCAGATGTAGCTTACGCACTGAGCGCGGTAATCCGGTATCAGTCAGACCCAGGGAAGACCTAGGGAAGAAGCACTGGATAGTAGTAAATAATATTCTCAAGTACCTGAGAAGGACTAAGGAGATGTTCTTGGTTTACGGCGGAAAAGACCCCGAGATGGAGGCCTTTTATGATTCCGGCTTCCAGAGTGATAAGGACGATTCCAAGTCCATGTCAGGTTATTTCTTTAACCTCAATGGAGGGGCGGTGTGCTGGAAGAGTTCCAAGCAGGACACCGTTGCCGACTCGACGATGGAAGCGGAGTATATTGCTGCTTGCGATTCCGCAAAAGAAGCGGTCTGGATGAAGAAGTTCCTAATAGAACTTCAGGTGGTTCTTACCATTATTGATCCAATACCTCTGTATTGCGACAACAACGGAGCTATAGCTTTAGCGAAGGAACCATGGTCCCATCAGAAGTCCAGACACATCTTAAGACGGTATCACCTGATCAGGGAGATCATTGATAGTCGGGAGATCGAGCTCCGGAGAGTTGCTACTGAAGAGAACATTGCTGATCCATTCACGAAGGCCCTACCTCAGATTCAGTTCGAGAGGCTACTCGAGATCATCGGTCTTCGATATGCCAGTACATGGCCCTAGTGCAAGTGGGAGATTGTTAGTGTATATGCCCTAGAGGCCATTATTGTATCATACTAGCTTGTATATTACTTAATGGAATCTTGGGATATTCACAGTTATATAATAGTCTTGCTAAACATGGTAGTATGCTACTTGGTTTTATCTATCTTAATATGTGAGTATACGTATTGATAGAGCTCTTAGGATCTTGCTTGACAACCAACGTTGTGATAGCAGTCACACTAGTGGGGGCTGGATAGTCTACAAGCACATCTTTTCAGGTCCCTAGTCGTAGGATTATCGAGACAGAGCATCGATACTCCGGAGTAGACTAGTGTGTACGCTTCTCATCCCAGTTGGGGAGATGGTCTGTCCCACAGCCGTCAGTACGTCGTACTGGAGATAGTATACAGGTGCTCGTTGGGTTACGGGTACACCGGACAGGACTCGCACGGAACTGTTGGTTGGTATTATACCCGTCGTCAGTTAATAGTTCCCAGGTGACATGAGTACAGCATAGTCCGCAGACTTGACACTGCTACTTCTCCTCGAGTGTGTCCCACTGTTCTTAGATTGCTACCCTACCACGGCTTAAAGGAGTCGTGCAAACAGGTAGCAGTTGGGTGCAATCCCGAGCACTTGGAGGCAGTGGCGGTTAGACTGGATTCACCTCTCCCGGTATTGGGAGTTGATATCGCGCTGCGTCAGAGAGCCATTACGCAAAGTCCCTGGCCAGGGCAAGCGAGATTTACTGGTAGGTTCCAGTTGTTTCTCATGGTGTAATGGGCTATGCTCCGACACGACTTATACCGCTATTAGGGGACCGACGCTTGCTGCCCCCTAGGCCCGATATGCGATAGTCTTAGACGAATAGACCGGACTGTACGGAGATTGTCACATCAGGCTCAGTAGGAGTTCGGATGAGTTTCCTCATCGGCCTTCTTATCGACATCTACCTGGGGACCGTTACATACAGCTAGTGTCGCTTACGGTCTGTGGTTAAACCCACTGCCAGCGTAGTAGTCGAGTCTTTAGAGTCCCACACAGAGAGTTTCCCTGCTCCAGGCGAAACGATATAGAGGTCGTATGGTTTTACGACAAGGGTTCGGACGCATACGTGTGTTTACGCACGTACGACATTCGGACAGTTTTTACTAGCCGGTTTTGGTTTAAACCAGTTTCTAGTATCAGGTTATTGGATTTATACAGTCTAAAGTTTTTCCGTGTTTTCTTGGATAGGAAGGGCGTTCTCGTAATTTCGCGGGAAGTTTCTAGAAGGATGGTGACTTGAGGGTTTAGGTGGCATTATCATTAATTGATTTTGTGACTCATGAGATGAATCATTCAAGTGAGTTAATGAAGCATTTATTGATTAATAACTCACTTGATGATTCATTGCACATATTAAATGAAGTATGATGATATATCATTTGATTTATTTTATTTGATATTCTTTATGCTTCATGATATATTAGAAGTGAGAAACAATTTCAATTGATGATCATTCTCACCTTCTCTCTCCTCAAGCTCTCTCTCTTCAAACCCTAACCCTAACCTCTCATGTGTTGAGATCAAGGGTTAGCTAGACTAGTACATCCATAATCCAACTCTATATCACCTACGTTTCTTAGATTAGCACTTTAAGAAACCTAGTTACCTCAAGTTAGAGGTGAAGCTTGGAGTATATCTCTCGGGTGGATCATCTATTACGTGGAGGAGGCCGAGAAGGAGGTGGATAATGAAAAGGAGAAGGACACGGTTCATTAGGTATAATCACTTATCATAGTAGTTAACAACTTCTATGTTTCTTGTTAGTTATAGTTTAGCAAAGATTCTCGGTTAGTCGATGTTTATGCAAAGAACAAGATCGTTTGTCAATTTTCCTCCTCCCCGCAAGTCGTGGGTGTTGTACATCGACTTACACAAACATCGGAATATATGTTAAATGAGTTCGTATGAACACTTGACCCGAGATATGGGAGGAGAGAAAGGTCCCACCGGGCGTGCCAGAATTTGTAGGGTGTTTTTCTTCACCCCATTTAAATGGAAAATATGCGCGCTCTTATCAGGCATACTATAGATTCCCCCTTGCCTGGGGTAGGCGGGGGTTTATTGATTGTGGGGATCCGAATCTCCGGCAGCCGCGGACTAAGCTGCCGTTAATTACCCCTCGCCTTTGGAGCGAAGGAACCTCCGATTGACTGGTCAAACTGGTCATGCGAACTCAATGTGCAGTGTGTGTGTTGTGTTTTGAAACGTGGTTTTGGATATATCGGGGGCCTCGCAGAGTTTACGGGGGTCCCGCTACCCGGATGGTGGGCTGGGGGTCAAGGGGGCTAGCAGCCCCCTTGCGGGATGCGGGGCAGCGCCCCGTTAGAAAAAAAATTTCCCAACGAGGGACGTGTTATGGTATGGAGTGCATGAAAAATGAAGGGTGAGGAGCGTCTTAAAGATGCGTGCATGGAATGTGGGCGCCGGGCGCCCACGTGTCACGTGTCCGATGTGTGGGCGTTGGGCGCCCGTGGGTCACGTGTGGAGCACGCGACCGTTGGGCGCCAGCGGATCACGTGAGCTGCACGCGACCGCTGGGCACTGAGTGGGTCACGTGCACAGCATGCGACCGCTGGGAACGAGCGGGTCACGTGCACAGCACGCGACCGTTGGGCGCCAGCGGGTCACGTGAGCTGCACGCAACCGTTGGGCACTGAGCGCCTGGGAGTCATGTGAAGTTTACGTAGGCGCTTAGCGCCCGTGGGTCGCATGCCCAGCACGCGACCATTGGATGCCAGCGGGTCACATGAGCTGCACGCGACCGCTGGGCGCTGTGCGCTTGCGGGTCGCGTGAGGCGCACGTGGGCGCTTAGCGCCCGCCGGTCGCGGGTCCTCCACATGACCGTTATGTGCCCGCGAGTCATGTGTGTGGCACGCGATCGCTAGGCGCCGTGGGTCACGTGCGTGGTACGCGACTGCTGGAAACACCAGCGGAAAAGGGGCTTAGCCCCTGGGTTAGGAGTTGAACTCCCAAGGGGCTTTGGAGTTGAACTCCCAAGGGGCTTTGGAGTTGAACTCCAAACAGGGATTATGTATAGAAATAGAGTTAAACTCGTAAAAAGGGGGTTGATTTATGGATTTAAACTCCAACAGATCTTGAATGGAGTTAAACTCGTAGAAATCTTTGGATCTTCTTTTGAGCCTCGGATCCTCCTGGAATTGGATTTTTGGAGATGGGTATCCTTCTTCTTCCTCTTCGTTGGCTGGATCTTGGGGGAAAAGGAGGTGAGACTTAAATTTCCCCTTTTAGGGATTTGATGGCAGATCTGAGCTCCCTTTCAAAGGTTTTATGGTGAAAAACTACTTATTTTTGAAAAAGGAAGGGTTAAACTCTTGATTTAATTCAAAAGAAAAGAAGAAGGTTTAGAACCTTGAGGAAGGAGGAGGAGGTACAAACCCTAGTTTTTTTAGAGAGAGAGAAAAAGTCCTTTAGATATTTTCATCATTTTTGCCTTTATAGGCTACACACTTTATATATAGCCCCTTGGGCTTTACAAAATGGCATTTTGCCCATCCCATGTCTCATGTGCTCATTTCTTTTGCACATGAGCCATGAGTTTTACAAAAATTTGGCTTTATGCCCATTTTTCTTACATTTATTCATAAAAAAATATACCAAAATCATTTATTACAAAAAATTTATTTTGGCATGGGGGAGGCCAGCCGCTTCATGTTCGGGTTCGACTCGGGCATGAGCCCACTTGACCTGGGCTTGGGCCCACTTGGCTCGGGGCTGACTTTGATTTTGACTTGGTCAACCAGGGTGTAAATTTTGACTCCAACACTCATGAGTCCTATTAATACAAATCAAGTTACTGTGGTACCGGGCTGAAACGGTACAAATCATGTTGCTGTGATACCGGGCTGAAATGGTATAAATCATGTTGTTGTGGTACTAGGCTGAAATGGTATAAATCACGAATTCATGAATGAGGGACCGTGTTTTCAAGCTCCTGGATAATAGCCTGTTGGGTTTGGAATACTTCAATAATAATTGAAGTCCCTCTATTTTGGGCCTGTGATTCCTTGCCCCTGGACGATAACTTTAGGTTTGAGAATACTCTTGAGATTGGTTGTCATTCACACTTGAACTCACGTTAGTTATTTTTACCATGTTAGAGACCTTTTAGGATATTTTCATTTACTTCATGTTCACTATATCTACACTCCATGGCCATGTTATACTTGTTTGCGATACTGATATAGTTGACATACACATTATCATGCATGCTACTATACTTGTTTATATGTTCATGATTTATATTAATGATATAGCATATATCACATTACACCTTGCATTTCATTTATATACATTACACCATCCTTTTAATGTCGAGCGTTAGTTCGCTGACGGGTATTCCATCCATCTTTCTTTCTTTCTTGGAATGTTCGTCAGGTGGTATTGAGACAGAGATGATAGAAGCGGTCGAAGAGGAGTACAACCAGTCCGCATCATAACCAGACGTCTAGTTTTATTCAACTTTTTATTTCATTTCAGCTTATTTATGTATGTCTCATTGTTAAGGCTTATCATGTTATCGTATCTTGTATTCAGATATTTTGTCAATTATGAATTTTGAATGTAATAAATCAAAATTGGATTTCATTCTTTTGTTTATTCTTGTTAGTTTATGTTGCTTATAGACGTTTGGCGTATTTATTTCGATAAATGACCTTCTTGGAATAAATACGTCTCGAGCCTCGTCAAGTGTCGTTACCACTCTTTTAGGAAGCGGGGCGTGACAGACACACTTACATGGTATCAGAGCTACTAGGCATTGGATGTCGACCTATGGGGGGTTTTCATTGTGTGACAGTGTGGCGAAGCATAGGCTCTTACCCTCAGGGTATCCCGAGACCGGAAGGTGTTCCGGCGGTTGTAATCCTCACGAGGGGGCATACGTAAAAAGTAGCTGCTGAGGAATCCGTAGGTGCCACGGTGACCCCATTGGATGGGGTGGATGCTTGAATTACATGGTATCA
The DNA here is from genome assembly GCA_030015575.1 of Agapanthus africanus. NCBI lineage: Eukaryota > Viridiplantae > Streptophyta > Magnoliopsida > Asparagales > Amaryllidaceae > Agapanthus > Agapanthus africanus. The sequence continues at coordinate 10,910,221 of CM057351.1, forward strand.
GAGCCAAACTAGGGGCTTAGATGTAGTTTAGATGAAGTTAAAGTGTTCGATCGACGTTTTAAAACCGATCTTTGATAGTTTCTGTCCAATTTTTCAAAATTCGATTTTTTCAAGATTAAAAATTCTCAGAAAATTCAGCAGGCTTTTATATGGAGGCACAAGAAATACGAGCTCCTAATTCCTTCAAGTGGCCGTGCAACCGCCGTCTAGACCATGTCTTGGCCGCGGTTCCGCCGCGCACGTATGGAGTTAGAACTCCAGTTTTCTTGTGCTGCTTCAATTTCACCTTTTGCATTTTCTGGAAATTTTAGATGAGGCTCAAGTGGTTGAAATCTCTATGAATTGTTGATGATTAGAATGTCGATCGAAATGTTAACATCGTCTAAAGTGTTTTGGTGGTGTGATACAATTGTTAGAATCCATATTAATTAGTTTTGTGAAAACTAATTATCAATTTGTAAATCTTACGTTTTAGTCTCATAGATGGATTACCGTGGAATTTGGATTTAGATCGAAACTCCGTCGTAATCCCATATCGTACGCGAATACTTGCTGGGAGAAACTAGTAGAGAGCTACACCCCTTTACCCTGACCAAGTGACTATAGGTGAACCCCATGGCCAAGAGCATCCACTCAGGTGCTCGCGGCCATGGTGTTCCACCCATGTCCACTTCGTTGACGGTCTCGGGGGTGTGGCCATCCACTAAAGTTCCCGATGAGCCTTCGATCTTTTAACCGGGAATCCTGTTGAATTGCCTAGCTATAAATTTGAAAATTGTTTTCAACTTGAGGCTTAAATGTAAGGTTTATAGCATTAGGCATGAAATTCGGAATATGTGATAATCCGGATTTATGATGTCTATAGATACGGATTCTAATTATTGTAATTTTCATTTTTTTTCTGCGACCGTAAGTGTAATATGTGACAGTATCCCCAATCTCGTTGTTATATGACAACGATATTAGGGATATGCATATTTACTTACGTTGATGACATGTGATGTTATTGTGTTACTATATCAATATGTTATATTGGATCGTCGTGATTGAATAGCCGGAGGTTTTATGTGATGAGAGTTTTTCTTTTTCATTTATGTAAATTATTGTATGTAATATTCTTTTATTGGGACACTTTCGGGTTGAGGTTGTTGCCTCCATTCGATGCATATTATTTACTTTTCCGCATTAGGATAGACCCAAGGCGGAGAGCACAAGTAACCGGGTTCTAGAGTCCAGAGGGAGACTATCTCAAGGAGTTAGGATCGGTCGCTTCACTCTAGAATTGAAAGGGTTTCTTGCCGCTTTCGTAGGGGTCTAGGGGTGTATGATTGGCTATTCATCATGACCGTGGAATCCGTGTTTTTTATTAATAGCTTAATCTAAAACACGGACCTCCTAATATATCCTATATTTCATATACATGCTTCTGTTGTGCTGTGTTGTGATGTGATCGTATAACTGCGTGAGAAGAATGCCACTTATATATATATATATATATATATATATATATATGATATACTGGTAGACATTATTTATGTTTTGTATCCGCGTTAGTCCTGACCCCGCCTTGTCGTAAGTTAAGTAACCTTACGGTGAAGACCTGGGTCCCTGTGGCGAATGCGGATGACATATATGTGTGTTTTATTTTTATTACTTCTGTGATGATTAAGTGCTTAAATGATGGGACGACATTAATAGGATTAATGTTAAGAAAAGAAACTTAAAGATGTTGTAGAACCAAATTTGAAAGATACTCGGCCTTTTTATGAAAAAGCAATTATTTCAAATGCGGAGCTTAAGCCACTCCTTTACAAATTACTCGGTTCTAAAACGATATCAAGTTCAATACGTTAAAGGTTTTCATCAAAACCATTCGTAACCCTCCGCCATTTTAGAAAGTAGAGTACTTAGTATTCATGCTATATTTGTTGACTATAATTAATGTGTAGTGTACGGTAGCTAAGTGATGTCTTCTTATAAAGCATATAATACGATGGATTAGGACATTCGTATGACTTTGTTGACTATAGTTATGGGTCATACGAATGTGTCTAAATCAATCATGAAATGAAGGGTAGAACTTGACTAGTGCTTATGATTTGTTGACCATAGTTACAGTCATAAGTCGCTAGAGGTAAAAACTACATCAGGAATTTCAAGTGTTTAAATCTGCAATGAGATAGCATACCTTCTATTTGATAGTTGGATTCCGATTCCACTGTGAGTAATAGTTACTCCCGGAAGAATTTTACACTTTACACTTAGCTAATCCAGTAGGTGTCTAGAAAGGTATCAACGGGGTTATGCCTCTGTGGAAACGGGGTTTATTTTAATTAGGTCTGTGCGATAGCACGGGGCCCCTCCTTTGGAGTATCGACACTGGCCTGGCTGACCGGTTAGCGAACTTGTAGAATGTAACTAATCCTGACTAATTTTCCTTTTAGGGTTTGAAGGAAAATTTGATAAAAACAGTGGGAGATATCGATTAGATAAGATAATAACCAATTTAATCATGCAAGAGCTTACACTGAGTGTTTTCTTTTCTCTCTCCTAATGGCAAATACCAATGATGGGACTTAAGCTTCTATCAGAGAAAAAAACTGACGGGACCAAATTACAAAGACTGGCTGAGGAACATGAATATTGCTCTTACCTATGATAATGTTGGATACGTCCTCACTACCAAAGCCCCTTCCGTCCCAGGCCCCGATTCCTCTGTTGCGGATAAGGAGATCCGTAAGATATGGGATATCGGCTGCACCACAGCAAAGTGCCTCATGTTAGATTCGATGGACAATGAACATCAAAAGCAACATGAGAAGATGGATGTGCAATCTATCTTTCTCCATACAAAAGAGTTGTATGGGGAGCAATCTCGTGCTCTTTGTTACGAGGCCTCACGAAAATTGTTTCAAATGAGAATAGCTGCTGGTACATATGTAGGAGATCATGTTCTAAAGATGATAGGTCTTATTGAAGAGCTTGAGGACATGTGATGGACCATGGAGAATGAACAATATATTGATATCGTTCTACGGTCTCCCCCCCGCCTATACTCAATTTGCAGTGAACTTCAACATGCACAACTTGGAGAAATTACTTCCTGAACTTCTAAATATATTGAGGAGTGCAGAGAGCACGCTCAAGATGGTGAAAACTCCCGATCTACTTGTTGGGTAATCTTCCTCCTCCATGCCAAAAGCTAAAACTAAGGGAAAGAAAAAGAAGAAACCCACCAAGCCGAGAGGTGGAGTTAAAAAGGCGAAGGGGAAAGACAAATTTGGGGCTGCGGGACCAGGGAAGGGTGAATGATTCTATTGCCACAAGAAGGGGCATTGGAAAAGAAATTGCACTGAGTACCTCGCCGATCTTAAGAAGAAGAAGCATGTTGATGTTTCCGCTTCAGGTGTGTTCGTCACCGAAAACTGTTTTTCAATAAACTCTGCATCCTGGGTATTAGATACCGGTTCAGGTTCTCACATCTGTAATTGTGTGCAAGGGTTGTGAAATAACAAAGTTTTGAAGAAAGGTGATCATACTTTCCGCGTTGGGAATGGTTCAAGTGTTGATGCTGCATTAGTGGGAGAGTATCACCCAGGGTTGCCTTCAGGGTCTATATTGATTTTGAATCCCTGTTATTTTGTACCAACTATGTTATGTAATATAATAAGTGTATCTTTGTTAGACAGTGAAGGATATCATTTTGTATTGCAAAGTAATGTTATGAACATTAACCTAAATCAATAGTTGATTGGGTATGGTACACTAAATAATAGAATCTACGTCATGAATCAACACATAGTTTTCAACATCCAGCACACAAACAAAATAAAGACTTCAGAAATAAATGAAGCATTCATATGGCATTGTAGACTTGGTCATATTAACGAAAAAAGACTACCAAGCTACATAAAGATAGATATTTGAATCCTTTTGAATATAAATCTTATGAGACTTGTCAGTTTTGCATTGAGAGTAAAATGACCAAAACTCCGTTTACTGGACACGGAGAGAGAGAGAGCTACTGAACTCTTAGGTCTCATACATAGTGATGTATGTGGACCAATGTCTACGCATGTAAGAAGCGGTTATTCATACTTCATAACCTTTACTGATGATTTCTCGAGATTTGGACACGTGTTCTTGCTGAAACATAATTCTAAAGTTTTCGAAAAATTCAAGGAGTATAAAATTGAAGTAGAAAAACAAACTGGGTTGAGCATCAAGAAACTCGATCAGATCGAAGAGGAGAATACTTAAGTACAGAGTTCCTTAATTTCCTAAAAGAGAATGTGATTCTCTCTCATCTCACTCCTCCGTACACACCGCGGCACAACAGTGAACGATCGAATTAAACGAGTGAAGCGCAGCTGCACGGAGCGCCGGTGTGTAAGAGCGGAGGAATCGTACCTTATTAGATATGGTTAGCTCTATGATGAGTGATACTGAGTTACCATTTTCCTTTTGGTGGTATGTAAAATACCGTAATATATTTATTAAATAGGATTCCGACCAAATCCATGCTTATCACTCCATATGAGATATGGTGTGGGAAGAGACCATCACTTAAACGAGTTAGAATATGGGGCTGTCCTGCTTTTTTTAAAAAGCAGAATCCAGACAAACTCGTGACACGATTGGTATTGTGTAAGTTTGTGGGATATACTAAACATTCATATGGATATCTACTCTACCACAAGGAGAAACAAAGAGTGTTTGTTTCTCAATATACCACATTTTTAGAAAATGAGTTTTTTTTGCAAATGATACTATTGGCAATACCGTAGAACTGGAAGAAATTCCAGAGCCACAAACAACTACTGTCAATTTGGTTGAACCTGAAGCTTCGATAGAACTCAACGAGCTTCGGTCATTCCGTAGATCTAGTAGGTTTTCTCGCTCACCAGAAAGATACTATGGTTTCCTCATTGATGGTGATAGAGAAGATTACATCATGGAAGATGATGACCCTATTAGTTTTCAGTAGGCGATCACGAGTAGTGACTCAGTGAAATGGCTGGATGCTATGCTATCCGAAATGGAATCCAAGCACACCAATAAAGTATAGACTTTGGAAGTTGCACCATCTGGAGTAAAACCCGTAGGGTGCAGATGGATCTTTAAGAAAAAGATTGGTATGGATGGATAGGTGAAGACCTATAAAGCTAGACTTGTAGCGAAATGTTTTCGTCAAAGATCAGTATTGAACTATGATGAAACCTTTTCTCCAGTATTTATGCTTAAATCCATTTGAATCCTACTTGTTATTGCTGCTTACTACAACTATAAAATCTGGCAGATGGATAATAAAACTGCATTTCTAAATGGTGATTTAGAAGAATGCGTTTTTATGGATCAGCCAGAAAGTTTCATTGGCAGTAGGAGTAGCGAAAAGGCATGCATGTTTCTTAAATCCATGTATAGATTTAAGCAGGTATCACAGAGTTGGAACATCTGCTTTAATGATACGATCAAAGAGTTTGATTTTATCAAAAACATAGATGAACCTTGCATTTATAAGAAGATTGTAGGGAGTACAGTCACATTTCTCGTATTGTACGTGGATGGCATTCTCTTGATAGGAAATGACGTTCTTATGCTACAATTGGTCAAACTATTCCTATTACAAAGGTTCTCTATAAAGGATCTGGGTGATGCCTCGTGCATTTTAGGCATTAAGATCTAAAGAGATAGATCTAAGAGAATGTTGGGATTGTTCAGGTTCTCTATAAAGGATCTGGGTGATGCCTCGTGCATTTTAGGCATTAAGATCTAAAGAGATAGATCTAAGAGAATGTTGGGATTGTTCCAATCTAGATACACAGACACCATACTAAAGAAGTTTAGTATGGAAGATTCCAAGCGAGGTAATTTACCCGCTTGTCACGGAATCACCCTCTCCAAAGACTTCTATCCAAAGTCTGATGAAGAGAGGGCTCGCATGAGTGTTATACCTTACGCTTCTACAGTAGGCTCTATCATGTACGTGATGTTATGTACTCGCCCAAATGTAGCTTACGCACTAAGTGTAGTAAGCATGTATCAATCCAATCCAGGGGAGAAACACTGGACAACTATAAAGAACATTCTTAAGTACTTACGAAGGACTAAAGAAATGTTCTTGGTGTATGGCAACGAGGATCTCCAAATGGAGGTATTTACCGATTCCAGCTTCTAGAGTGACAAGGATGAAAGCAAGTCTATCTCGGGTTTTCTATTTCCCTCAATGGAGGGGCGGTATGTTGGAAAAGCTTCAAACAGGACACCGTTGCAAACTCAACGATGGAAGCTGAGTACATTGCTGCAAATGATGCTGCCAAGAAATCCGTTTGGATGCGGAAGTTCATCTCAGAGCTTGGAGTGGTTCCAACTATTATTGATCTAATATCCTTGTATTGTGATAATAATAGGGTTATGGCATTAGCCAAGGAACCCAGGTCCCATCAGCGTTCCAGACATATCCTGAGGCAATATCACCTGATCCGGAAGATAGTTGATCGCTACAAGATCGAAGTTCGGAGAGTAGACATGAAGAACAACACCGCGAATCCACTCACCAAAACCCTTCCACTGGCGCAATTTGAGCGACATTTTGAGATGTTGGGTATGAGATACACCAATAATTGGCCTTACTGCAAGTGGGAGATTGTTAGATATGAATGCCCTAGAGGCAATTATTGTAATTGTTGGACATGTATATATCTACAGGATAATCTTTCTCAATATGATAGTATGCTATTTAGTTTGGCTTTATCATTCATGTGTATAATTCTACTTGTTATTACTATCGCTAATACATGTTGATAAAACCCTTAGGATCTTTGCTTGACTGCCAGGATTGTGATGTAGATCATACTAATGGGGCCTAGGTAGTCTGTAAGCATATCCTTAAATGTTCCTAGTCGAGGGGATATCGAGACAGGGCATTGATGTCCCAGAGTAGACTAGTATATACGTTTTTTGACCCTGTATGAGGGCAATGGATGATCCTATATCCATGGGTGTTTGACATCAAAGATTGTATACAGGTGCTTATTAGAGACTAAGTACACTGAACGGACTCGCCGAGAACTCCTAGATGGTATCATACCTATCGTCAAATAACAGTTCTCTGGTGACACTTGTACAGGCTAGTCTGTAGACCCGAGATCGTCATAGTGTCTTGTGTGGTTCCTACTGTGCTTTGATTTCCACCCTACCACGGCTTTACTGAGTCGTGCGAACAAGTAGTTTTTGGATACAGTCCCAAATCACATAGAAGCAGTGAGCAATAAGAGGGGTTTCGTTTCTCCCGGTATTGGGAGTTGATGTTGTGCTGTGCGTGATTCGCTATAACCGCAAGTCCCTGGCCAGGGCTGATGAAATTTATTGATAAGTGTTATCAGTAGTTTCTCGATTGGTTATAGGCCACACATCGGCATGACTTATCGATTTATTGGGGTCTGACGATTCCACCCCCCACACTCGATATATGACATATCAGATGAAAAGACCGAACTGTACGGTAAGTGTTGCTTATAGGCTCAAGTTTGCTTGTTGATCTTCTATTCGTTCAATACCTGGGTAACCGTTACGTCCAGCTAATACCGCTGATGGCTTGTTGGTATCTGATGTGATCATTACCTAGTGCTAGCGTATTGACGAGTCTTAAGTGTCCCACATAGAGGTTTCCTAGCTCAAGTGAAACGAAGTAGGGCACATATGGAGATATGTGCGGGAGCTTGATTAAATACGAGTATTTGATACCGTATTCTAATCTAGCATTTTTGATATTAGCCGGGTTATATATGATATAACCAGATTATTGAATAAAGTGTTGATTTAATAATTAACTAATATAATAGTCATTTAATTATTTTCTTCACATTATATATTTGATATATACAAATGTATCATGGTTGATGATATATAGAACATGGCAATATGAGAATCACATTGGAGGAAAAGATAAAGAAAATGATTTATTTATATATATGAATAAAACAAAAAGAAGAAATGAGTCATGACTTCTAAGATGTTCTCCAAGGTGCTAAGAACCATGACTCATTGTTTTACTTAGTTATATTCATCCATATTTATAATTATCTCTAGCTCATCTTATCCTTAAGGTTCATTCTTATTTTCCAAGTTCATCATCTTCATTTTCCTCTCTAGATTTTTCTCGGTTGAAAAAGAAAAAAGAAAAGAAAGATTTTTAATGAAAATCCCCACTTCATCAAGCTACACTACTCTAGCAAATTAGTATAGGTTGTTATCTTCACTGATTCATAGATTAGTAAAGTGTAAGCTTGAGTGTGAGAAGTTTCGAGGTGGATCTTCTTTGACAAAGAATACTTCGAAAAAGCTCGTTCCATTCTTCAAGTGGAGTTGAAGAAGAGTTCAAGGAATACTACTCGGAGCAATTGAAGTGAAGGACAAGACTACAAAGGTTGTAGTTTCCATTCACTTTGTTTTTATCTCTATCTTGCTTTGCCATGAAACCCTAATCTCTAGTTCGATTCTTGTTTTGTTGACTTAGCCCTCTAGAATTTTAAAATTGCTTACTTTCTTTTGTTAAAACCCTAGTGGAGATGCTAAGACACACTTACAATAGGAATTAAGAATTAATTCATTTTTATAGCCATCTCATTCATCTTCTTCTTCTTCTTTTGAGCTTGAGAGCTCCAAGCTCTCTTCATTAATGGAAAATGTTGTCATAGTGTCTCAACTCAAATTCCGAAGAGTACCCAGTTAACTTCTCATCTTCATTAGTGCATAGCGAGCGACGAAGTAGAGTTTCTCCTCGAGACGGAAGAGATAGAGCTACAGGCATCACGACTTCACCGCGGATCATCTACGACGAGGCGATCAGCGTAAGGACGCTTCCGGATACTCATGGAGTCTAGCTCATGTCCGAGTTCATCACTTGAAACATATAAAGATGCTACAAAGGTTGTAGTCTCATTTCCTTTAATTCACTAGTTTAAAACTTTAGTCAATTGCATTGTTATTTTGATAGATTCTTGTTTGGATTGGGGCTATACTTGCTACTATTTTTTTGGTGCAATTCAGCCGTTGTCGCGAGCGTTGCGACCCTAGCCCCCGTCCATCAACAGAATTCTCTCATGAAACGTCTCTACCGCAATCGAGGTTGTACACCTTGAGGATAAAAGAAGGGACTTCTGTCAAAAATGGAGGTGAAGATCGGCGATCTCAATCGGATTATGATGGACTTGCAAAATATGGAGGTGAAGATCGACGATGAAGATCAGGCGATGGTTTTATTGTGCTTTTAATGATCGAGTTAGGCCAGTTTGTCAAATCTATGGTGTATAGCCGGGACAAGTTATCTTTGGAAGATGTCAAGGCAAATTTGCACAGTGAGGCGTTAAATGAAAAGGTGATCGGTGACAAGGGAAGTTTAGGAAATGCAATGTTCACTAGAGGCCACTTAGTGAAGCAGTCAGATGATGGTTCTAAAGTGTCGAGAAGCCGTGTGAATGACAAGTGCAGACATTGTAAAGAAAGAGAACATTGGAAGATAGATTGTCCAAAGTTAAAAGAGAAAGGCAAACAGATTTCTTTCAGCACTGCAGTCGCAGAGGAGGATTCAGATCATGGCAGTGATGGTCCGGTTCTATTAGTATGTGCAACTTCAAACGTGCATGATTCTTGGATAGCGGATTCTGGGAGCTCGCTCCATGTGACTCTGCATCAGAGTTAGTTTACTACATATTGTTCAGTTGTTGGAGGCTCGGTCTTCATGGGGATGATGCGTCAAGCAAAGTTGCTGGGGTGGGTGTTTACCATCTTTAGGACCTCTTATGAAGTTGACATTCAGAATAGATAAAATTTAAACAAAACAAGTTTGTTCATTAAAGATTAACCGGAAGGTCCTAGGGTTCGAGATTTCCGATTTCGCAAGCACATATCGTTAATTACAACCTATAATCTTAAGAAAAGATTAGACATGATACCATATTAGCCTAAATTAAAGCACATCAAATTAATAGATATACAGATACTTGCAAATAAGAGAGAGGCAAAATTGTTGACATCCGTGTCACACGATTCTCAATTTTGATGATTTAGTTCAAAACATTATTTAACGAATTCATATGTTACTAACGACGTTTACAAGTTTTTCTTGAAGTACAGTTTGCAAGAACATATCCAATATCAAGTAAGATTGCCTACAATGTGATGCGCACTCAAACCGGCAATATGGCATGACGACTCGATGCAATCGACAACGTGAAGCAAGCAAATTCAAGATCCATTCACGTCAAATGTAACAAGTCAAGGGAAATGAAGCTAATTGAAGAACCAAGACTAAGATCGAAGATATGAGCGATATACATGTAATTAGTAATGATATCATAAGGTTAAAAACCTTATTCCGACTCATTCTTAATGTCCATAACGTCTTCATCTCTTTTAGAGACGTCATACCTATCCATTGGAATTCAAATCTGTCAAAGTTCAAACCTAATGTATCATTCAGTCAGAACACTGAAGTCATCCCCCGACGTCAGTTTTAGAAAAGTTTGAACAATGACGTCAGCCTATGACATCAGTATAAGAAAAGTTTGAACTAATGATGTCGGTAGAACAAATCTTTGATTTTTATCTTTCTATTAAAGTTCTCAGTGACGTCAGGGTTTGAACTAATGACGTCAGTAGAACAAATCTCTGATTTTTATCTTTCTATTAAAGTTCTCAGTGACGGCTACCCTGACGTCACTAGAAAAAATTATGTAGAGCTGACATCTACCCCTGACGTCATCAGTTTGAATCAAAAATTTCAATTTCAAATTTTGAAATGAATGAACACTTGCGCCAAATTTGCCCCTAACTTCCTCTAAACGGTCAATAACTGTTTTATCACAATTTTTTGCAGTTATAATAACATCCCATTCAATTCTCTATAAATACCTTTGAGATCTCACAATTCAACACAGAAATTCATTGCAGATCTTTCTAAAATTCTTCGTGTTCTTTGCGTTTTAACTTGTTCAGATTTTTCATTTCCTCAAGAGCCTTGATTTTGTCCAAATCTCTCAAAACAATCCTTGTGCCTAGCCGGAAATAGTCTTTGAGATCAATAGAATTATGAGTGAGTGAAATCGTTTGTAATAAAAGTGATTTATAACCCAAGAAAAAGGGTGCTTCTCCCTTCACTTGAATTGTAGATTCGGAGTGAAAAAAGAGATCTTCCTAGAGAGATGTGAATTAGAGAGGAAAGTGTGGCTTTCTTAGAAAATCACGGTCTAGAGAGGAAGAAGACTTGTTTTTTTAGGAAATTACAGTTTAAGTGATTGATCTTTGTGAAGAGAGATATCTTGTTTCTTCACATCCCTGTGAAGTGGAATTTTTGTACTTCACAAATATAGTGGAAGAATCCTGAGTAGGAGACTCAGGCGGGGACTAACCACAGGAGGTGGTGAACCCTAGTTAACATATTTCCGTGTTTGCATTGCTCTTACTTTTTTTTACTTTTGTGTGTTTATATTGATTATCTTATTAAGTTTCTTGTTTAAAACTTGCTTTAAATATTTTCTGCAGAAACTCGATAATCACTTTAGGAATAGTACTTAAGTTTTTAAATTTGCCATAGGATATTATAATTACCTTATTCATCCCTTTCTAAGGTATTCTCAATTGGTATCAGAGCAGGCTGCTCAGTTTTTAGATTAACATATGGAGTTCATTAGATCCTAATGGCAAACCAACTGTAGGGCCAATCCACCACACGACCCCCACTTTTCAATGGCACTAATTTTTAATTTTGGAAAACTAAAATGAGAATCCTTTTACAATGTATAGACTTAGATATTCTAGATACTATAGATGAAACCTTTATTATTCCTCCCACAAAACCATATTCTGATGCAAAAAAAATCTATGAGATTAAATATTAAGGCTATGAATGCCCTTCACTTCTCGTTGGTTCCAGAGGAATTCAATAGCATTTCCATGTGTCAAACGACATATGAAATCCGGAGAACTCTCGAGACTGCACATGAGGGTACGGGCCAAGTAAAAGAAAGTAAAATTAATAGGTTAATGCACGAGTACGAAATGTTTTCTTTGAAAGAAGACGAATCAATTGATTCAATGTACTCTAGGTTTAACAATATAGTAACAGAGTTATTTAATTTAGGTAAAAAGTTTGTCGAAAAAGAAAAGAATTATAAAATTCTTCGATCACTAATCTTGTCTTGGCAGTCTAATATTACCGCTATAGAAGAGGCAGATGGCATGAGCTCCATGAGTGTTGACACTCTCATAGGTAAGTTGAAAACTTATGATATGCAACTTGGTGATATCAAGACAAAGGAGGATAATCAAAGAAATAATATCGTACTCAAAGCATCAAACAATAAAGTTGAAGAGCCAATCCCTTCAAGCGATAATGAGAGCGACAACGAAAAAACGGAAAACATTGCAAGACATTTCAAAAGGTTTCTTAAGGTAAGAGGCAACTCTTTTAAGAAACGGACTAACACTTTTAAAATCATGCGATATTTTGAATGCAGCAAAGAAGGACATCTCAAGGCAGATTGTTCGAACCTCAAGTTCAAGAAGGACAAACCAAAGTGGAAGAAACGTTCAGAGAAACGTACATTCCAAACCATCTAGGATGATTCAGATTCAAGTGAATCAGAAAATAAAGAAGTCGCCAACATGTACTTTATGGCGGTTGACGACAACGATATAAATGATGATATTTTTGATATAGAAAACTTAGTTAAGCATAATTTAATTAATTTGTGTTTTTATTTAAAAGATAGTTATCAGAAAATCCATACTAAATATAAACAACTAAAAAATAACCTTAGTATAAATAATAATTTAAAAGAAAATGGAAAAGAAAAATTTGTTCATGAAAATAAAACATTAAAAGAAAACCTAATTTTAAAAGAAGAAGTTTCTAAAGTCAATAATACTATATTTTCTTTGAATAATGAGATGCTTGATTTAAAAAGAAAATTAGAAATTAAGTTTCTAAAGTTTACTAAAACTAAAGATAATCTTGACATTACGCTAGGAACATGTGTAAATCATTATAAATATCAAGGTGTCGGTTTTCATGATGATTCCAAATATGAGAAACATACTAAGTTTTTAAAAAAAATCTAAAAAATATGTAGATAGAAATGGATTTGCATATGTAACGTGTAATTTTTGTGGTAAATTAGGTCATATTAGTTGATATTGTAAAATAAAATAAAATTTTTTATTTAAAAATCTTTTCACTTCTAACCCCAGTGGACCGAGAATGAAATAGATTCCTAAGATCACACCTCCGTCTTCTTGTTTTGCAGAATCCCCGATCATGTAAAGAGAAGTAGATTCTTGATAGCGGTTGCTCGATGCACATGACGATAATATCAAGTGCTTCCAAACATTACCAAGAGAAGATAGTGGTACCGTGACATTTGGCGATAATAAAAAGGCTAACATCATCGGTAAAGGTACTATTTCATTTAAGTATAATTCCAATATTATTATAACACATGCTGTTTTGTTAGTAGATAATTTAAAACATAATCTATTTAGTGTTAGTCAATTCTGCGATAAGGGTTATAACGTAGTATTTGAAAAAGACTTATGTAAAATAATTATAATAATATAACTATTTTAACAAGAAAACAATACAATAATATATATATATATATATATATATATATATATATATATATATATGTTCCCCTCCGAACGGCGGCCGAGACGTCACGTCACGCCTGAGGTTCGGGGCAGATGCTAATTGGTGCTATCCGTCCACCCCTCCGGAGATGCCAAGTTGATCTATGGCACCATGTATCGAAGGTTTAAACGGATACGGCCGATGTAGCAGACTTCGTCAGATTCCCCCTCGTTTGAGGGATTTTTGATTGTGGGGACGCTCTTCCCTGCAGGCGCAAGCCCCTGCAGTTAATTACGCTACCGCATCGCGGTAACAACTTTCTCCTTCTCCATATGGTCACTTCGTGTCGTGTGTGTCTATTTTATGTTTTGTTTTTGGTTGCCCGTGGATTGTATACGGAGACTGAGTTGTGTCGTCGCCCGTAGGGCGTGGACTAGTCCAAATCCGTGTTATCTTAGATTTGGGTTTGTGGTTTTGGTTTGAGGATACGTTAGCCATACTTGAGGCTAAGATCAACTCAAACGTTTGTTAAGGATACGTTAGTCTAACTTGAGACTAAGATCAACTTAACGGGATCGTTTAGATCCGACGAAGGAGTGTTTGGGCTCCATTGTTCCAGTTTAGGGACATATTGGTCCATCGTATGTATGGCCGTCGGGACCCGTCACCTCTCTGACGACGTTGAAGGATTACAACGACAGATGTCAGAGGAGTTCGGAGATGTACCCTCGAACCAGAGTTAATTGGGGGAGATTCATAGCCCGGTTTGTTTGAAGGTTTAAGGATATGTTAGCCATCTTTGAGGCTAAGATCAACTTAAACGGGATCATTTAGATCCGACAAAAGAGCATGCGGAGGCTCTATTGTTCCAGTTTTAGGGACGTGGTGGTCCATTGCTAGTTTAAAGATATTGCGGTCCATGGGTAGTTTAAGGACATTGCGGTCCATTGTTAGTTTTAAGTCATCTCGGTCAAGGTTAAGGACGTCGTAGTCCATGGGTTTAAGGACCCCACAGTCCATTATTAGTTTTAAGACATCTCGGTCGAGGTTAAGGACGTCGTAGTCCATGGGTTTAAGGACCCCACAGTCCATTGTTAGTTTTAAGACATCTCGGTCAAGGTTAAGAACCTCATAGTCCATGGGTTTAAGGACCCCACAGTCCATTGTTAGTTTTAAGACATCTCGGTCAAGGTTAAGGACCTCATAGTCCATGGGTTTAAGGACCCCACAGTCCATTGTTAGTTTTAAGACATCTCGGTCAAGGTTAAGGACCTCATAGTCCATGGGTTTAAGGACCCCACAGTCCATATCAATGTGTGGTCGTCGGGACCCGTCACCTCTTTGAAGACATTGAGGGATTACAATGTAAGTATCAAAGGAGTGAAGAGATGTACCCTAGAACCGGAGTGGATTAAATAGTCCTTGGCCCAATTTGGGATCAAGACCAATTATGTTATGAGCCCATTAGCCCAGTTAATTGCGAATTGAGGACTTATGGCCAGCTTGGGCTAAGTCCAATCGTGTCTGGAATATTGGCTTCCTGTTGGTCCATTGAAGGAGAGGCTTTGCCTCTATCCATTTAGCCAATTGGGCCAAAGCCTAGTGTTAAACACTACAGAGCAATCAGTGTTGAACACTGGGAACGAGATTGACAAGTTAGTGTTTAACACTAAAAGATAATTGGTGTTAAACACCAGCAACAAGGCTTTCAAATTATCATAAACACTAAAACAGATCAGTGTTAAACACTGGCAATGGAGATCTCAGATTAGTGTTAAACACTAAGGTAATCAGTGTTGAACACTGCGAATAAAGTTCTTTGATTAGTGTTGAACACTAAGGCCCAACAGTGTTTTAATACTGGGTTCGGGAGTTTCAATTTAGTGTTAAACACTAAGGCAAGAGGGGTCATGTGGCAACACGTGAGAGCGCCCTCCCTTCATTTGTTCTTCTGAGACTATTGCATCTTTCAGAGCATCACGTGCCATCACGTGACGGGCATTCAAATGCTTGTGTGTTAAAGCCTCTGTCAAGGGTCACATGGGTCACGTGGGGCACTGCCTCAAAGGGGCTTTCTGTAGGTCTTTTGGGGGGGTCACGTGATGACACGTGACCCTGTCTCTATGTATGTTGTTTAGAGGATCTGTTAATCATTTCCAGGAATTAAATTCCTCGTAGGGTTGAACCCTGACAATAGTTTCGGAGGAATCAAATTCCTACTTCCTTTTGAAGATTTATATTCTGGAATAGAGTTGGACTCTGAATTTTCTGTAGGAATTAAATTCCTCATATATGTGAAGAACTGAATAGGGTTAAACCCTAATAAAAGCTTTTAAGGAATTAAACTCCCATTCTCTGTTAAATTATGATTAAAGGAATTAAATTCCCGCTGTTTCAACAGAACTAGGTTCTTAATTAGGGTTAAACCCTGTTTCTTTTTGTTCTGAAGGAATTAAATTCCCATGACACAGGGTCAAGCCCTAATTTTATTTTAAAGGAATTAAATTCCTATAGTTCTGTGAGAATTAAATTCTCGTGCTTCCGTTCCCTCTCTATGTTTTGGATCTGCATGGCAGGATTTCGACCCATTGAGAATTAAATTCTCAACTTCAAGGAGAGATGTGCACTTTGCAGATCCTCTATCAAAGAGAGAAGAAATATGTTCTTCTGTTTTATATATCAGAGTTGAACTCTGTTGAGAATTAAATTCTCTTTTCTTTCAAGGAGCCTTCCCTTTCTTACCTAGGGTTGTCTTTTGCAGAAGATCCAAATTCCTCAAAGTATCAAGGCTCTCTCCCTTTTCTTCCCTCTGCGTATATGTCTCTTTTTTGTGTCTCTTGGCTCTTATTTATAGGAGAAGCAGCCGAGTCAATTAGTTTTTGACGTATCTTCATTGAGAGATTTGATTTGCACCCATCATTCGTCCTGGACCTTTGGATTATTAGGTGAATTTTATTCACCATTGGATTTCAAGTCCCGGGATTCTCCTTTGTTATTTCGGTTAGATTTAAAGGGGAAATCTTTCCAAACTCGAGATTTTCCCATAGATAGATGATATTTAATCATCTTTAAATCTTTAATTCGATTGGTTCCAGGTAATCGCTTTCCTTTGGAAAGATTTGAATCTCTTTCAGAATTTAATTCTGTTAGCAAAATGGGCTTTGAAAGCCGGTCACGTGTGACCACGTGACCCATGGTCACGTGTGGGCACGTGACCCTCTTTGGAATGAGCCCTCTTCTTCTTTTGCACTCTGCCTCTGCCGCTGCTTGGTCATCACGTGCCAACACGTGACCATTGGTCACGTGTGAGCACGTGACCCTTGTCTGGAGCCTCTTTCCTTGATTTAGTCGGGAAGCTGAATCTGACTTGATGATGCTTTTAGGTGTCACGTGCCGACACGTGACCCAGGTCACGTGGGAGCACGTGACCCTTTCTGAAGCCTTTTCCGTGAGCCCTCCTGATTTTAAATCAGGAAACAATATATATATATATATATATATATATATATATATAATGTACACACATGACTTCAACAATGAATATTTAAAATGCTTAGTTGTAAATAATGACGACGACTCATAGATTTGACATAGAAGGCCAGATTAAGCGTCAATGGATATTTTATCTAAAATAACTAGGAATAATTTAGTTCAAAGCATTCCATTATTAAAATACGAAAAAGATAAACAATGTGAGGCTTGTCTTAAAGGAAAATAAACCAAAACATTATTTAAACCTAAGAATAAAGTGACAACCGATACTCACTTACAACTAATGCACATGGACTTATTTGTTCCAAGTAGAAATTCAAGTCTAAAAAGGAAGTTCTACGCTTATGTTATAGTAGATGATTACTATAGATTCACATGAGTATTATTTCTTAAAACCAAAGACGAAACCTTTAACGTCTTCAAATTCTTTTCTAAGAGAATTCAAAATGAGATGAATCTTAGAATTTCAAAGATCAGAAGTGATCATGGTGGAGAATTTGAAAATTATCTCTTTAAAGATCAGTGTGTCAAGAAAGGATATAAGCATGATTTCTCATGTGCCAGGACACCACAACAAAATAATGTCGTTGAAAGGAAGAATCGTTCTTTACAAAAAATGGCACGTACTATATTAAATGAGAATAATCTATCCATATATTTCTGGACAAAATCATTAAGTACGTCATGCTATATCATAAATAAAATTAGCATAATGAAGTTTTTTAAGAAAAATCCTTATGAACTCTTGTACAAAAGAACCCCAAATATAAAACATTTCAAAGTTTTTGGATGCAAGTGTTTTATATTGAATACCCTAGATAATTTAAAAAAATTCAAGTCTAAGAACGACGAAGGTATATTTGTTAGTTACTCCATGACCAGCAAAACATATAGTGTCTATAATAAGAGAACACTAGTAATACAAGAAAGTATGAATGTTGAATTTGATGAAAATAACTTCAACTCTATAATACCAGAAAATGATGATGTGCCAAACATTTCTAATGGTTTAAAGAATCAATCAACCAAAAAGGAAATTGCCAAACCACAAATAGAAGATGTGCCATAAGATGTGGTAGAAGATCTTCCAAAGAGTCGACAGTTTAATCGTGATCATCCAAAAGATTTGATCATAAGTGATATTGATAAAGGAGTCATTACAAGATCATCAAGATTCAATATTTGTATTAACTTAGCATTTATATCCCTGATAGAACCCAAAAATTTTAATGAGGCTATTATTGATGAAAACTGGATAATAGCCATGCAAGAAGAACTTAACCACTTCGAAGGGAATAACGTTTGGGATCTTATTCCAAGACCTGAAAATAGACCCATAATAGGAACCAAATGGGTGTTTAAAAACAAAATTGATAAATTAGGTAATGTGGTCAGGAATAAAGCACGTTTAGTTGCTCAGGGATATAACCAAATAGAAGGAATATACTATGACGAGACCTGTGCACCAGTTGCTAAACTTGAAGCAATCCGTATCCTATTGGCATATGCTTTCTATAAAAACATCAATGTCTTTCAGAAGGACGTTAAAAGTGCATTTTTAAACGGTCAAATAGACGAGAGAGTCTATGTATCTCAACCCCTTGGTTTTGATGATCATAAATTTCCCGATCATGTCTATAAACTAAGAAAAGTACTTTATGGTCTTAAGGAAGCACCACGTGTTTGGTATGAACGTCTAAGTTCATTCCTAGAAATATAGGTTTCACGAAAGGTGTAGTGGATAAAACTTTATTCACTAAAATCTTTAACAAAGATATAATTTTAATCCAAATATATATTGACGGCATCATTTTTGGGTCAACAAATGAAAAACTTTGTGAAAATTTTGCCAAATCCATGTAAGGAAAATTTGAAATGAGCATAATGGGAGAGATTAATTACTTCCTTTGATTTGAAATTAAACAAATGGAAAATGGAATCTTCATTAATCAAGCCAAAAATACTAATGAGTTGATAAAGAAATTTGGTTTAGAAAATATAAAGACATGTAAGACACCGATGGCTACCAGTACCAAACTTACTGACGATAATGATGGTCAAAATGTTGACACTAAATTTTATCGTGGCATGATAGGAAGTTTACTATATTTGACCGCTAGTAGACCTGATATCATGTTCAGTGTATATTTGTGTGCGAGATTCCAAGCCAACTGTTCCCCTCCGAACGGCGGCCGACGACGCGAGGACGTCTTGCCAGAGGTTCGGGGCAGTTGCTATGTGGTTTTATCCGTCCACCTCTCCGAAAATTCCAAGTTGATTTATGGCACCGTGTATCGGAGGTTTAGACGGATGCGGCCGATATAGCAGACTTCATCAGATTCCCCCTCGTTCGAGGGGTTTTTGATTGTGGGGACGCTCTTCCCTGTAGGCGCAAGCCCCTGCAGTTAATTACGCTATCGCATCGCGGTAACAACTTTCTCCTTCTCCAGAATTTCACTTTGTGTCGTGGGTGTTTGTTTTGTTTGTGGTTACCCGTGGATCGTATACGGAGACTATTTATTTCGTCGCCCGTAGGACGTGGATTAGTCCAAATCCGTACTTTCTTAGATTTGGATTTTGGGTTTTGGTTTAAAGATATGCTAGCCATATTTGAGGCTAAGATAAACTTAAACGTTTGTTAAGGATACTTTAGTCTGATTTGAGACTAAGATCTACTTAACGGGATCGTCTAGATCCATTTCCAGTTTAGGGACATGGTGGTCCATTGCATGTATGGCCGTCGGGACCCATCACCTCTCTGACGACGTTGAAGGATTACAACGACAGATGTCAGAGGAGTTCAGAGATGTACCCTTGAACCAAAGTTGATTGGGGGATCTTATAGTCCAATTTGGGACTAAAGTCTGTTTGAATGTTTAAAAATACGTTCGCCATATTTGAGGCTAAGATCAACTTAAACGGGATCGTTTAGATCCGACAAAAGAGCATTTGGAGGCTTTATTGCTCCAGTTTAGGGACGTAGTGGTCCATGTTCCAGTTTAGGGACATGGGGGTCCATTGCCAGTTTAGGGATATAGGGGTCCATTGTATGTATGGCCGTCAGGACCCGTCACCTCTCTGACGTCGTTGAAGGATTACAACGACATGTGTCAGAGGTGTTCTGAGATGTACCCTCGAACCGGATGTAAATTGATTTAAGAGAGCAGCTGTGCTCGGTCAATTTAATTTGAGGACTTACGGCCATGATTGGGCTAAGTCCAGTTGAAAAATATTCAACATTTTTATTTGTTTTTGCATTGCATTTCTTTTTATTTTTATTTGGGCTCTACCCAAAAAGGATGCAGAGCATCAATTTGTTTTAGGCTCTGCCCATTTATAAATGATGCAGAGCATCAATTTTACTTGGGCTCTGCCCTTTTTATTGCTTTGCAATTTATTTTGGCCTGCTAGGTCTTTTTGACTTGGGCCTGGCCCTTTAACAAAAGAAATACATTGCATTTTTCAGGCGCTTTGCGCCAATCAAAGAGTGCAAGTGCTTGTGATGATGACACGTGTCATGCAGCGCAGTACACTGCGCTAGTGCGCTGCGCTAGCGCTGCTGACACATGGCGCGCTCTGGTGAGTTGCGCCAATTTCAGAGAGAAAAGCTCTATTTCAAAAGCGCATAGCACAAATGTTTCAGATGCTGACACGTGGCGCTCTCTGGAGGCTTGCGCCAGCCCAAGAGCGCAACAGTGCAGATTTATAAGTGCAAAGCACTATTAATTTGAGAATCTTTTAGATTCAAGAACCAATGGTTCATAAAAGAAGTGCAAAACATTATTTGTTTTCTTCGATCTAATGAGAATCAAAGAAAACAAGTATTTCTTGTTTTTTTTGTTTAAAGAACCAGTGGTTCATGAGAAGTGCAAAGCACTGTTTATTATGTGAAGATCATTGATCTTGTTCTTAGATCAATGATCTATTAGAAGAAATTTCTTCTATTTTAAGAAGGTTTTCTTTTACCTTTTTCTTGAAACTTTTTCAGAGTTCTCTCTATTTGAAGCTCTTGATTTCTTAAAAATGTTGATGCCTTTGAATTGAGGTCTGGGGTCCTTTTTATAGTGCCCATAAATTAGTTAAAGAGATCTTTCTCTGAGTGATTTGGGAAATTTTTCCCACCGTTGGATCTTTGATCCAAGCGCTTCTGTTTTACAAAAGAAAATCTTCTTGTTTTAACAAGAACAGAAAGATTTCTTTAGAATCTTGATTCTGTTTGGCGCAAATGCCCCAGCGCGTGACACGTGTTAAGCAGCGCACAGCGCAGCGCAACTGCGCCAGCGCATCTGCGCTGACACTTGTCGCGCAGCGCAACTGCGCTGACACGTGTCCTGCAGCGCAACTGCGCTAGCGCATCTGCGCTGACACGCGTCGCGCAGCGCAGTGCTTGCGCAACTAAAGCGCTGCTTCCTTTAATTTTGCTTTAAATAGAGCTTTGCTCTGATTGGGTGCGCTGCTTTAGGCGCTGCGCTGATGTATCCGTGTCTGACACGTAGAGCGTTGCGCCCGGGATTTGAAGCGTTGCATCAAAATTTGAATTTTGAATTTCCAACAGAGCTTTGCTCTGATTGGGGGAAACAAATGCCCCCCACCGTTGCGCTCATGTGGCGTGCACGTGAGTGCAGTGGTGGCAAGATCCTGACCGTCGGATCAACGGGTGAGCTGAAGGGGCGCAAGCGCCTATAAATAGGACCCTTGGTCCCTAGAAAATTTTTACCATCTTCAAAATTTTATTTTCCAGAGCCCTGCTCTTGCTTTTAACAACTTCAGAGCCTTGCTCTTGTTTTTCAAGAACTTTAGAGTTCAAACTCTAGATCATTTTTAGGTAAAATTTAACTTAAATAAATTAAATTTAATTTAATCAACAGAGCCTTGCTCTCATAGATCTTTGATCTGAAGAAAACCCCTTTGGGGTTTCACCAACAGAGCCTTTCTCTCAAGAATCCATAGATCTGAAGAGATCTTGTTCATGGGTTTTAACCTATGAACAGGGCTTTGCTCATGGATCAAATATAGATCTTTTGTAATCTGAAAATGGAGAACTCCTAAAAGTTTTCATTGATCTTTAAGATCTCAAAAAATTTTAACTTCTAAATTTTTTTTATTTAATGTATTCTCTTATCATTATTATAGAGCTAGGCTCTTCTAAGGAATTTTATTCCCTTAAGACCAGAGCTTGACAAGTGTCACTCTGTGACAGAGCTTTGCTCTGAAATGGGAGATTCTCTCCTTGTCTCTAGGGATTTATCATTTAATGGGAGTATTCTTTTGGGGATCTCCTTTTAATTGACAGTCCCATCCAATGATGAGGCTGTCTTATTAATTGGCACATTGTCACCTGGATTTTGTGGGTCCCTCTTTGGTCCCCCCCCACACTGCATTGCAGTGTAGTATCAAGTGTCAGGCTTTTTAAAATTAAACTATGACACTGACGGTTGAATTTCGTTTTTCTTTGCAGGAAATCATGTCTGCTGATCTGTCTTTCCCATTTGTTCGCTCGAAGGGAGGATTTCCCCAGGCACCAGTGGACCAAGTAGTTCTCGCTCTCATCAAGGATTATGACCCCGAGAATAAGAGCCTTCACCTGTGGGGTAGGTGGTATAATGAGATAATCCAGGGTCGCCGAAGTTTCAGTTCCGCTACGCCATCTGAGCCTATATCTTCGCTCCCTTACGCGGATGAACCCCTGGTGAAGTATGCCGTGGAGGTTAAAAATTGGAATTCGGATGACCTCCTCCAACCCACGATTGGTGCTATTCCCGTGCAGCCGCCGCCGGCAATAGATATTTTAGGGAGGCGAATCTGTCAGGGTGAAGCACGCCCTTGGGGACAGGCCTATAACATCGGATTGATGCCGCGGCCACCCGCCAGATATTTGCAGTGGGCCCGGTATATCTTGTCAGCGAAGATGACTCATCTGATGAAGATTGGCTTGTATTCGGCCATCGATGTTTCGCTCTTTGAGTATCCCTCTCCTCCAACGTGGTGGGTTAAGGCTTTTATTGAACAATGGAACATCCCTACCCACACCTTCCTGATGACGGATAGGGAAGTATCTATCTCCTTGGAGGAGTTTGCTGAAGTCTCAGGCTTGCCGATGAGGGGGGAGCATTATAAGGAGCTGCTTCCTCCTGATGAATATATCTTAGCCACCAAGCCGTTGGTGTTCAACCTGACGCCGGAGAATGCCATTCAGCACCAGTTTCCGGGCCTGGTGAAGGTGCTGGAGATTTATGAAGGGCTCTATTTGGAATCGGGTACCTGGGGAGTCAGTTTTGCAGACTTCATTGCCCGTTTCGTCCGACCGGAGTTTCTATCAGAACAGTGTGAGAAGTTCGCCAAGCTTGACGACCCTTTCGGCTTCGGCCTGGACTGTCGACCAACATCGGAGGGCGATCAAAAGGATTTTTATCTTCCCAGCATCGTCATCACGCTTTTGTCAGAGATTGCCGTCCCTGGCATGGATGAGGAGACCTTTTTTGTAGGGTTCCTGGGATTGTGGCTGTGTAGCTTTGTGCTCCCCATGCACCCGCGCCACATGCGGTCATCTGTTTTCTACCCAGCGCATCGGATGGTGGCTGGTCTGCAGTTGACAGTAGGAATTGCCGGGCTGGCTCATCTTTATAATGGACTTAGCGTAGAGGCGGACGCTAATGAGCCTGGGGTGCAGCCCGCTAACTTCCCGATGCACTACTTCACCTCCTGGATGGAAATGCATGTGCACAGAGTGTTCGGCGCCCATAAGATTCCTCCATTTTTTGAAAAGTGCAGACTCCCGAGAGTCATGCGGCTGGTCGGCGCCTCGATCGTGGTTGCGTCTCCGCGAGAAACCAGGGGGCTACTTCTTCGTCCGCACCTGGTCGGAGCGAAGGTTTCTTTCTTGGACAAGGTTATAACCATAGGCTCAGAAACCACTAAGTCGGTGGTGCCGCTGCGCGATAATTTTAAGGACGGGGCCTTCATATTGAAAGCCCGAGAGATCCTCCACCTCTATTCCATTCGGCCGGGCTACCTGGTGTTCAGGCAAAATGAGATGGCGCTTTTCATGAGGTATAACCCTCACCGGTTCGCCCAACAATTCAGCTATCACCAGGGGATACCGCTGGAAGCCTTTTTGAAAGAGCCCATGGCCAGCCGGGAGGGGATAAGGAGTGCGATGCACAATTTCATGTGGCTTAACACGGGCTCTTATTTCTTCATCAGCGAGCCGAGCTGCGTCCCTAAAGTCCTCAACACGTATGTGGCTTGGTATGCCCACGCAATGGGTCCGGTTATCCACATGGAGAAGCGCATGTTGGTTGACCGGAAAGGTGCGCCTCCCGGTGGCGATCGCAAGGCTCCTTTGAAGCCAAGGACCCCGGTCATTCCTCCGCTGAGAGATGCCGGAGCCGTGCCACCGCGCGTGTTGAGCCCTCCGCGCGGACTGCCACTCCGTGGTACTGAGGATGTACCTCCAGCGCCCCGTGCTCCAGTGGAGATGGTGGATGTGGTTTCGCCGGAGTCCGGCGTGGGCATGGATATTGGGACCCGCCGCCCTAGGGTGCCTGCCGAGCGCAAGTCAATCTCAGGTGCACCCAAGGCTGGTGGGCAGAAGAGGAAGAAGAAGTCGCTCCTCCCTCTCGATGCTATCCTCGGTTTAGAGGAGCCTCAGGCCCCTCTTACAGAAGGTATAAGCGAATATGGCAGCGATAAGGGCTTCTCGGTAGACCCGGAAGACACCGATCTAGCGGCCGCCATTGCGGCTTCTGAGCGATCAGCCAGACTTGAAGCGTGGTTGGATAAACTCGCTCGAGCATGTAATCATTAGCTGTACTTTTCATCATTTTTATCATTATCCTCGAGTAATACATTTCTCTCTTTTCTTAACAGGTGTCACTACCGAAGAAGCCATCACCGCTTCTTTGAAAACCTTCCAAGAGGAGGAAAATAAGCGCACCTTAACGGGCGTTGGTACGTCTCGCCTTATTGAGTTTTTTTTATCCTCTTTTCTGATGGCCAACCTAACCTTCTTCTTTCGTTTCTTTACAGAGGCCGCGCTAGCTGATGCGGGGACTCTCCCCGGGCCTGAAACTGAAATTCCAGTCTCTTCGGAGCCGCCGCGAAAGCCTCGACTCGACAAGTTGATGAGGGATGCCTTGAAGGATTTGGAGGAATCCCTGTTTACGAATGAGGACGTCTCAATGACGGAAGCCTTGGAGAGCTCCGTCTTGACGGCTCAAGAGGAGAGAAAGCGGCTAAGGCGCGAGGCGAAGGCACGCAGGGCTGCTTGGCCGTGGGAGCGGGCCCAAGCAGCATCCCTCATGCTGATACCCCCTCAGAAGAGCCTCCGGTCGCCTTGTCCACTGCTCGCAGACAGGTGGCGCGTGCAGTTAGAAGTGCTAACGATAAATCCTCTTCAGGTAATGTATATTTCGAGATTTGTTTATAAGAATTGTAAATTTGTCAGTTCTTATATATCTTGTCTTGCTGGGCCAAGTCCAACCGAGGGGGAGGCGGAGACCGTCGAGCCCAAGGCGCCAGAGGAAGAAGCACCGGCCGAACCCGAGCCGACATGGGCGACGTCGCTGGGGTTGCTGAGCCTGAGTTGGAGGCTGGGGGAGCTTCACCTGAAGAGGTTGTTGATGCCGAGCCTGAGGTGATGGCAAATGAGATGATCACTATTACTGAACCTGGGGCGGCGGCGGATGAGACTCTTAAGACCGGCGACCTCATGGTGGCGGCGGATGAGACGACGGCGACTGCCGAGCCCGAAAAAGTAGCGGGTGAGATGGGCACGACTCTTGGAGAAGAGCTAGCCGCTCTTTCTCAAGAGTCCGGCAATGCTCCGATTATTGCCCTCCCCGTCTACGGTCTTCCGCTGTCTCCTGGCCATGCGAGTACGACGACGGCCCCCATTAAGTCGGGCGATGAGCCCACGGGCGGTGGCCTCATGTCAGTGGAGGAAGGAGTCACCTCCATTTCGGCCGGTAGCTCATCAGGTAAATCCCAAGTTACTGTCTTTTTTTATCTTACAATCCTTCTTGACAAGTTCACATTTGTTCGTAACGCAGGTGCAGCCAGTGCCGATGCCCCATTGCTCGAGAGAGCGCCTTCAACTACTGCCTTGGCGGTGGTCACCTCTCAGCCCTCTCTCATACCGTCAAAGATGTTGGAAGGTATGGGTTTGCAACTTATTAATCTCACTTTTCAGACGTATAATTTGTGTACTAAAGTCATACTGTTGTGCCTTTCAGGAGTGCTTTTTGACCATCTTTATCGGGTGTTGCTCCCACACTTCTCCTTCCCATCCGGACTCGCTTCTTCCTCTGGTGGCGCTGGTGAGTATGATTTCCATTGATATCTTTCTTTTTCATTGATGGAATTACTTCTAACCTTTTTTCTCATCCCGACTGCAGTGCTATAGATTGAAGGAGGGGATAAAAGATCGGCTGCGCCACCGGCCCTTCCGGCCTTGCCACCTGTCTCAGCTGGTATGGCGACTATCACATTGATGACTCCCCCCTTTTTATTTCCTGAACTATTATCTGATCACATCTTGTTTCTTTTCAGCTGTCATTCCGGTCTCAGCGCCCTTCGAGCCTCGCATCATAATGCCGGCAGGTCCTTATCTGAGACGTCCATCTTCGAAAGAGGCCGTGAATAGCCTGCGCATGTTGAGTGACTACGTCGAGGAACTCGACGTTGAAACTCCTACATCTGCTGTAGACTTTGCTACGGCGGTTAACCTGATGCTGGTGATACTCGTGAACTTTCATGACGAGGACATCATCGCATCTTGGGTTAACCATTGCAGGGAGATCGAGGCTCGCTTGCATCAGCTGGAGTCGATGCGTCCCGCTCCTGAGACCTTAGCCGCCCGCAATCAAAGAGCAGCATGGATTGAGCAGAGCGCTTCTTACTTCCGCCATCTCGAACAAGAAGTTACTTCAAGGCGTAAGGAGCGTGGTGAGACTTCGAGAAAATATGCCCAACTGCATGCTCGGGTGGAGGCCAACGCTGCACGGCTGAAGGTTATCTTCGAGGGCCTTCTGCAATGCCTCTCCGAAGGGTTATCACTGAGGCAACAGCTTGACGTTGTCGAGCGGGATGCACCTAACCAGGAAGCAGCCCAGCAGGCAGCTGAGGAGCAACTTTCATCCTATTTGCAGCGGCGGGCCCAGGTGGAAGCGGAAGTGGCCGCGGCAGCCACTCAGGAGGGGGCGCTGAAGGAAGTGCGAGAGCAGCTCGCGGATTTATTAAAGACACTTCCTTCCCAATAGCTACTTTTTGTATCATTTGTACTTGTAAATAAAAATATATATATATTTTTATTCTTTAACACAATGTATCTTGTACTCAATCAAGTTTATGAATAAAAGATACACATTCTTTGTAATGTCTTGTGTCATTTCTCCGCCTTTTCTTTCTTTTATTATCAGCATGCTACCTTAGTTAACATGGTTGACAGATAATAGAGCAAGCATCTTGATTTCCTCGAGAAATAGCGATGGCTTAGGCCACAGGTTCAGATCTGCCGACTAAGACTTTTCAACTCTATGAGCCGTGAGGGTCTCATAGAGACTTTTCTCCCTACGGATCGAGAGGATCTCATAGGTGGATTTTCTCCTTAGGAATCGTGAGGATTCCTAAGTGTGTTTTCTCTTATAAATCGTAAGGATCTCATAAGAGAATTTTTTCCTCTTACGAGTCGAGAGGACCCGTAAGCGGTTGTTTCCCTCCTTGTCGAGTTTCGAGTTTGGAGAGTGAGACCCGTGGATAGTGTGCAAGAGACCGTTTTGGGCCAACTTGCAGGGTCCCAGTGCTTAGGAAACATGATCCTTTTATGCCTGCTGCCTAAGGCTTTATCTCACGAGTCGAGCCGCATCAAGAATTTCCCGTAAAGACATCAATTTCTTCACAAGTCGAGACGAATCGAGCATTTCTCGCAAGAATATCCTAACATCACAGTTAACCTCTGCTCTTTACGACAGAAGTCCGTTAGGGTCTGTGGTACTTAAGGTTTTGGCCGCCGTACCGTCGCATAAGCTGATCATGCTGTTCGAGTAGCCATGCGACTGTCGTGTCTCTGATCCCTTCGGGGGCTGGACAAGACGTCTTCAAGCAATCTTCCTAGGCAGTTTGACCGTCGGAAGGGCAAGCGTTAGGAATTTTCCATGCCGCTTTTTACTTGAGGTCAGGCTCATTTTGGCGAGCCCCGATGAGTCATAACCACTCCGCGCTGGTGTGGGATGATCACCGATAGTCTTTCAGGTTTTATGTGAGTTGCCGTCAAGACCCTGAAGCTAGGAATTTGGCCTTTGCTTCGTTTGCTGGCATCGCGTCTGCTGTATCGAGATGAATGTCGCAGTGGGAACTAGGGATTTTTCTGTGGCTCCATTTGTTTGATTGTCGCGTCTGAACTCTGCTGGAGGAAGAACGCTGGAATGACATCTCGTCTGCTGTATCGAGACGAACGTCGTAGTTGTCTCTAGGTTGCTGGTGAACCGCCGAGGTTTGGAACTAGGGATTTTGCCGTGGCTCCATTTGTTTGATGATGTTGCGTCTGCTGTGTCGAGATGAACGTTGGGGTGACATCTCGTCTGTTGTATCGAGAAGGATGTTGAGGTTGCCTCTAGGTTGCTGGTGAACCGTCGGGGTTTGGAACTAGGGATTTTGCCGTGGCTCTGTTTTGTTTGATGATGTTGCGTCTGCTGTGTCGAGACGAACGTCGAGATGGCAACCACTCCACGTTGGTGTGGGATGATCTCCGGCTGTCTTTCAGGCTTTATATGACTTGCTGTTAAGACCTCGAAGCTAGGAATATAGCCTTCGCTTCGTTTGTTTTTTCATGTCTGAATCCTGTTAGAGGAAGGATACTGTTGTTGACATTGCGTCTGTTGCATCGAGACGACCGTCGTAGTTGTCTCTAAGTTGCTGGTGAACCATCGAGGTTTGGAACTAGGGATTTTGCCGTGGCTCCATTTGTTTGATGATGTTGCGTCTGAACCCTGCTGGAGGAAGAACGCTGGAGTAACATCTCGTCTGCTGTATCGGGACGATTGTCGAAGTGAAGCTGGGATTTTGTCGTCGCTTCGCTTTATTTCAACTGCAAGGTCTTTTGTTAGCGTTGTATCTGCATCTTGATGGACGGCGAAGGAACGCCTTTATTGACATCTCATCTGCTATAACGAGACGAATGCTGAGATGGTTTCTAGGTTGTCTGTGAACCGTCGAGATTCGGCTTCGCTTTTTTTTTATAGAGCCTGTTCGGAAGGTATGGTTCCCTTTTTGTTTGTGCCCCTGGATTGTATACAGGGATCGATGTGATCTTAACTGTAGGGCAAAAGTTTTATTATCATTTTTTGTTTTATTTCCGCGATGCTCTATCATTTCAGCTTTTATATCGCGAAGGTCGCGATTGCCCAATCATTTCGGCTATTTTTCGCGGTGCCCAATCATTTCGGCTGTTTATTTTATTTTTACTCACTGCTTTTTATTGCGAGTTGCCCAATCATTTCGGCTATTTTGCATGCATACATTTTTACTTGCTGCTTTTTATTGCAAGTTGCCCCATCATTTCGGCTATTTTATATGCATGTGCGGCCTACTGGCTTTTCGCCGTAAACCTGGAATTAGACACCGATTTCGGCATCAGCACCGCTACAACTGGGATATTGCCAGGAGCGAATCATCATCTGCCTCTGTCGATGTCAAACAAAGGTGGCTTAGCGACCAGGGTTAGGGTCCTGTCGACTAAGGCTTTTGACTTCATGAACCGTAAGGGTCTCACAAAGGTATTTCTCCCTACGAGTCGTGAGGATCTTGTAGGTGTATTTTCTTCTTAGGAATCATGAGGATTCCTGAGTGTATGTTCCTCTGTAAGTCGTAAGGATCCTACAAGAGGGTTTTCTCCTTGTAAGTCGAGAGGACTTATAAGGGTTGTTCATCATGCGCACATATCCCCAATCACGGATGAAACTTGGTTAGGGAAATGTTTATTCGCGCTCGTGGATTGTATACAAGGGTCAGTATTGAACCACTTGTAGGGCAATATTGGAAGTTGTGGGGGTTGCTTAAGCACAGGTTTAGGTCTCTGTAACTTAAGACTTTCAAATCTTGTGAGCCGTGAGGGTCCCATAAGAGAGTTCTCCTTACGAGTCGTGAGGATCTCGCAAGTGTATTTTCTCCTTAGAAATCGTGGGGATCCCTAAGTGTGTTGCTCCCTTATGAGTCGTAAGGATCTCACGCTGGTGGTTTCTCTTTACAAGGTCGAGAGGACCTTATAAGTGTCTTTTAACGAGGTTGCGCCCTTTCGGGTTTTCACAAACACTCGCCGGTAGTCCTGCTGTTTTTACTCACGGAGCCCTTTCGGGTTTTCGTCCGTGCCCATTTTGCTTATGAACATACCCTTTTTTTTTAATTCTTTTTATTTTTATATATTTTTTTACGAGGTCGCGCCCTTTCGGGTTTTCACGAACACTCGCCGGTAGCCCTGCTGTTTTTACTCACGGAGCCCTTTCAGGTTTTCATTTGTGCCCTTTTTTGCTTCTGGACATACCGTTTATTATATATATATATATATATTTTTTTTGTCAGCCTAAGGATGTTGCGGTAGTAGTTTAAAGACGTTTCGGTCGTTTGCAAGTTTTAGGATATTGCGGTCCGCCATTAGTTTAAGGACGTTTCGGTCCGTCGTCGCTGTATTTGAGGCGAATCTCTAGTTTATTGACTTTTTGGTCTATGGGGCTTTCTCTATGACTGAGCATGATGCCCCCGGCGTATCCATCTTTCTCAGAGCGTGCGGTTGTGGCGGGCTCACCTTCCAGTTTTTGGAGATGACGAACTTGCCCTTTGGTATTGGTCTTCAACCCAGTTCTTGAAGACGTAACAGTTTTCGATCGGATGGCCCAATACTTGGTGGTAAGGGCAATAATTAGAACTGTTGACATCATACAGTTGTAGCTGGTGTTTCGGCTCCGGTAGAGTGATAAGCCTGTTATGCACTGCCACTTCGAACAGCCTCCTTGTTTCATCCTGATGAAATGAGTAAGGACGTCTTAGCCTCTCCTCGAGGGATATGCGTGGACGCATATTTTTTTGACAAACAACCGGTCTAGGGCCACTCGACTGTTGTTGAGTGTTGGCGACGAAGGTCATTTTCCCCTTTCCTTTACCCTTTTTGCTCGATCCTTTGTTTGCGGGGCCGAGATTTCTTCCGAGTAGCGGGCGATTGCACGGCCGAATGTTCTCGCAACTCCTTAATTCTTTCATTTTTGAAATGGATTCCTTGAGGAGAGGGTTGAGGGCAACTTCTTCGTCAGAGTCGCTCCCAAAGGTGATAATTTGCGATTCCTTGGAGTCGGCTATATGACAGTCGGCGGCGGCTCTTTTGCGCTCATCTATCGCATTTTTCCGATGTCTACGAGCTTCACACTTTGCCCTGTTGAAGTGTTGCTTTTGAGCGACATATCCTTGCCACCAACACTTAAAGGAGTCGCAGTCTTCGGTAGGATGTATGATCTTCTGATGATATAAGCAGAAGTTAGGATGCATCTCTACTCCACCGAGAGTATTTTCTTCAGAGGGTGGTAGCTTCATTCCCACTGATAGGGCTTTGGCGAACCTTTTCCTCGTCTTGAATTTGATTTTATCCGCAGTGGATGACTTTTGATTTGACGGAAGTGCCTCGACTCTTTGGTCTGATAGTCGGTGTTTGGCTCCTTCAAGTATGACCATCTCACGCTCTTGATTGGCTTTAACTTTCAGACGAATCTCATTCAGGAAGGCATCGATCAACTCGTCTGACGGCCGCGGAATTTCTGGTTCAGGGTCCGCCCTCGGTTTCTCGGCGCAAGGAGCCTCTTTATCATATACCAATGAGTGAGAGATCACATGACAAGCTGCCCCCGGTACGTCCGTCTTCTTCGGAGTATGCGACTGTGGTGGGTTTACCTTCCACTTTTCAGACAGCGCAAACTTGCCTTGTAGGTATTGATCCTCGATCCAACCCTTAAAGACGAAACAATTCTCGATCGGGTGAGTTACCGTTTGGTGGTAAGGGCAGTAATCGGGATTATTGAGATCGCCTGGCTGCAATGGACGTTTTGGTCTCGGCAGATTGATGAATCTGTTGCGTACTGCCAGTTCAAACAGTCTTCTCGTTTTATTCTGAAGAAACGAGTAAGGACGTCCTAGTCTCTCCTCGAGGGATGGACGTGGATGCGCGTTATTTTGGCGAACGACCGGCTTTGAGTTGCTCGGCTGTTGTTGAGCATTGGCAACGACAGTCGCCTTCCCTTTTCCTTTCTCATTTCGAGAGTCTGGTTTTGGAGGAGACGGTCCGTGGCCCATCTGGTCTATTTGGGCTAATTTGTCGATTAATGCCTAAAAGGTGGTCGGCCTGAAGAACATCATGAATTGCGAGATGGTCTCTTGCGGATCAAGAGTTCCCACGAACATGCCTACCACATGTGCCTCTTCTATGCGTTGTTCGCATTTTGACCATAGGTTCCGCCATCGTGTTTCGTATTGGACCCATGTTTCGCCGAGCCTTATCCTGGCATTTATCATTGCTGTTATCGGGGTGCGTTCACTAGCACTCACGAATCTTTGTGTAAACAGTAACTCCATCTCCGCAAATGTTTTGACAGAGTCGTTAAGTAGCTCCGAATACCATTCAAAGGCTGTTTCTGCTAAGCTGCCGACGAATTGGCAAAGCAACAATTTGTCATCGCCTCCAATATTTCCGCACAAGGCCCTGAATTGAGCGGCGTGCTGATGTGGATTTCCTGTCCCTTTATATACGTGGAACTTAAGGATCGTATATCCCGGCAGGTAACTGATTTGGTCATACCAGCCCGGATAGGGTCGTCCAGTTCTAACAGTTTGCCCTGCCGCTTCGCTTGCCTGATGAGCTCGTATTTGCTGAGCTATATAGTCATCCAGCGCGGCCTTAGAAATGGTCTCATCTTTGGCTGCTGAAAGAGCCGGCGGAGGATTAGATGTCTCCCTTCTATCGTCTTCAACAATGATTGGAGGGTCATCAGTTGGAGGGTCCGGCTGTAACATCATCCCTACCATATCTTGGAAAAGGAGCGCCATCTGTCTTATGTTAGCCGCTTGTTATGCGGCTTCTCTGTCCTTTTTTTGGAGGATTCTACGTAAGAAGTCAGCATCAGTTTCTTATTCGTGACGCTGCTCTGATGATACTTCCGAACTTTCTTTCGGTTCGGTAAGTGCAGCCATCACAGTCATCATTTCCTGAAGCTTCTGTTGCTGCTCCTGGGTTTTCGTCACAGATCGGGTGAGCGGTCGGTAACCCGTCGAATCACGGCTTTCCTCCTTTTCGGAAGCTATATAAACGGTGTGCACCACCATGCCCCCAGACTTGGGGCGTTTGTGTTCAGCGCTTTTACGCTTCGTCATGTTCGCTGGGGCCTTTTGTGGCCTCCTTTTCTTTTGAGTGATTGGAGTTGAGGGGGCCGTTGTAGTGGGCACCCAAGTAGCTGTTGCATTTTGTGGCTAGACGGAGTAATCCTTCTCCTGCTGAACCTTCATCTTTCTTTATCGGCGGAGATAGTTTTCATCAATCACCGACTCCTAGACCTGTTGCCAGACTTTGTAAATTTTAGAGGACAACCGTTGAGGGGGCTGCCCTAGCTTTTTCTCTGGAGCATTCTCCACAGGTGAAGGAGTTCGTTTCAACATCGTAGTAGGAGAGTTTCTGCGCACCGTATTCAGCAATTCAAAGCTGTTCCTGGTTGGAACAGCAGCATCGATCCCCACCATCGGAGCTCGTGGCGTAAATCCATAGGGGGAGTTGCCCCCAGCCTTTCTTACTCGACGCCAGTGGCGACGTCGTGCGTGTCTTGCAGATGGAGTCACCTCCATTGTTGGATAAGCTTCTTCATGCCCCCTGCTCTGGGTAGGGAAAGCAGCTTTGAGGACCTCGCCTGGAGCAGCAACCGGAGTGGCCAGCCTTGTAACAACTGATTTCTCAGAAGGAGGAGCCTTTCTAATGATTTCGTCCATTTGAGTAGGGATGGCTATCCGCTTTGAGATGGCAACTTCGGGTATCGCAGGTTTGCGGACGTTCTGGCCCAGTCTGTTGAAAACTGAGGTATTGAAACTGGGCGACCCGTTGAGAGGGGTCGCGGCAGTGGTAAGTCGATCAAAGACCGGCTTCTTTGGAGCTTCTTGCGATGTCACTGGGGCATTGAAGCTCATCAGCGGAAGCATAGTCCCGAAGAATAATCCAGCGGTGGCTTGAGTTACTTGCTCTACTGGCATCTTGAAAAGGGAGGCCACTTGGGGCCCATAAGTCACTCCTCTAGCAGAGACGGAGTAAGAGTTGCAGTTGCAGGTAATGCAGTTTGAAGCCATTGATCTTCGGTCTTCTGCACGGAGCAAGACACCAAACCTTAGTACCTTGAATCCATAGGCAACCACAGCAAACCACGATTTTTTCGCGAACACGACACACGAAGTGTGGAGTGGAAAGAGGAAAAGGTCCCACCGGGCGTGCCAGAATCTGTTCCCCTCCGAACGGCGGCCGACGACGCGAGGACGTCTTTCCAGAGGTTCGGGGCAGATGCTATATGGTTTTATCCATCCACCTCTCCGAAGATGCCAAGTTGATTTATGGCACCGTGTATCGGAGGTTTAGATGGATGCGGCCGATGTAGCAGACTTCGTCAGATTCCCCCTCGTTCGAGGGGTTTTTGATTATGGGGACGCTCTTCCCTGCAGGCGCAAGCCCCTGCAGTTAATTACGCTATCGCATTGCGGTAACAACTTTCTCCTTCTCCAGAATTTCACTTCGTGTCGTGGGTGTTTGTTTTGTTTGTGGTTGCCCATGGATCGTATACAGAGACTATTTATTTCGTCGCCCAAATCAGTACTTTCTTAGATTTGGATTTTGGGTTTTGGTTTAAGGATACGCTAGCTATATTTGAGGCTAAGATCAACTTAAACGTTTGTTAAGGATACGTTAGTCTGATTTGAGACTAAGATCTACTTAACGGGATCGTCTAGATCCATTTCCAGTTTAGGGACATGGCGGTCCATTGCATGTATGGCCGTCGGGACCCATCACCTCTCTGACGACGTTGAAGGATTACAACGATAGATGTCAGAGGAGTTCAGAGATGTACCCTTGAACCAAAGTTGATTGGGGGATCTTATAGTCCAATTTGGGACTAAAGTCTGTTTGAATGTTTAAGGATACGTTAGCCATATTTGAGGTTAAGATCAACTTAAACGGGATCGTTTAGATCCGACAAAAGAGCATTTGGAGGCTCTATTGCTCCAGTTTAGGGACGTAGTGGTCCATGTTCCAGTTTAGAGACATGGGGGTCCATTGCCAGTTTAGGGACATGGGGGTCCATTGTATGTATGGCCGTCGGGACCCGTCACCTCTCTGACGTCGTTGAACGATTACAACGACATGTGTCAGAAGAGTTCTGAGATGTACCCTCGAACCGTATATAAATTGATTTAAGAGAGCAGCTGTGCTCGGTCAATTTAATTTGAGGACTTACGGCCATGTTTGGGCTAAGTCCAGTTGAAAAATATTCAACATTTTTATTTGTTTTTGCATTGCATTTATTTTTATTTTTATTTGGGCTCTACCCATAAAGGATGCAGAGCATCAATTTGTTTTGGGCTCTACCCATCTATAAATGATGCAGAGCATCAATTTTACTTGGGCTCTGCCCTTTTATTGCTTTGCAATTTATTTTGGCCTGCTAGGTCTTTTTGACTTGGGCCTGGCTCTTTAACAAAAGAAATACATTGCATTTTTCAGGCGCTTTGCGCCAATCAAAGAGCGCAAGCGCTTGTGATGATGACACGTGTCATGCAGCACAGTGCGCTGCGCTAGTGCGCTACGCTTGCGCTGCTGACACGTGGCGCGCTCTGGTGAGTTGCGCCAATTTCAGAGAGCAAAGCTCTATTTCAAAAGCACATAGCGCAAAGTTTCAGATGCTGACACGTGGCGCTCTCTGCAGGCTTGCGCCAGCCCAAGAGCGCAACAGTGCAGATTTATAAGTGCAAATTAATTTGAGAATGTTTTAGATTCAAGAACTAATGGTTCATAAAAGAAGTGCAAAGCACTATTTGTTTTCTTCGATCTAATGAGAATCAAAGAAAACAAGTTTTTCTTGTTTAAAAAACCAGTGGTTCATGAGAAGTGCAAAGCACTGTTTATTATGTGAAGATCATTGATCTTGTTCTTAGATCAATGATCTATTAGAAGAAATTTCTTCTATTTTATGAAGCTTTTTTTTACCTTTTTCTTGAAACTTTTTCAGAGTTCTCTCTGTTTCAAGCTCTTGATTTCTTAAAAATGTTGATGCCTTTGAATTGAGGTCTAGGGTCCTTTTTATAGTGCCCATAAATTAGTTAAAGAGATCTTTCTCTGAGTGATTTGGGGAATTTTTCCCACCATTGGATCTTTGATAAAAGGGCTTCTGTTTTACAGAAGAAAATCTTCTTGTTTTAACAAGAACAGAAAGATTTCTTTAGAATCTTGATTCTGTTTGGCGCAAATGCCCCAGCGCGTGACACGTGTTAAGCAGTGCACAGCGCAGGGCAACTGTACCAGCGTATCTGCGCTGACACGTGTCGCGCAGCGCAAAGCGCTGCGCAACTGCGCTAGCGCATCTGCGCTGACGCATGTCGCGCAGCGCAACTGCGTTAGCGCATCTGCGCTGACACGCGTCGCGCAGCGCAGTGCTTGCGCAACTGAAGCGTTGCTTCCTTTAATTTTGCTTTAAATAAAGTTTTGCTCTGATTGGGTGCGCTGCTTTGGGCGCTGCACTGATGTATCTGCGCCTGACACGTGGCGCGTTGCGCCCGGGATTTGAAGCATTGCTTCAAAATTTGAATTTTGAATTTCCAACAGAGCTTTGCTCTGATTGAAGGAAACACCAACCCTGAGGAATCACATTTGACTGCAGTCAAACGAATCCTTAGATATCTAAAATTAACTATTAACTTTGGCCTATGATATCCTTAGAATAACTTGTTTCATTTGACAAGTTATCTGATGTGGATTATATTGTACGTCTCAAAGATTGAAAGAGCAAAAGTGGGACATGTCACTTTTTAGGGAATTGTCTTGTTTCTTGGATTTCAAAGAAGAAAAATTATGTTGCTCTATCGACGACCGAGGCAGAATATATTACTGCCGGTGTATGTTGTGCACAAAGTTTATAGATGAAATACACACTCGAAGACTATCGAGAAAATATTGCACAAATTCCTATACTTTGTGATAATAACAGTACTGTTCATATGACCAAGAATGCAGATCAACATTCTAGGACTAAATATATCGATATATGGTACCATTTCCTTCGTGACCATTTTTACAAAGGAGATATCGTATTAGAATATGTATGACTAACAGTCAATTAATCGATATTTTTACTAAACCACTAGAAAAGAATATATTTTCACATCTAAGAGGTGAATTAAATATGTTAGAATTAAACACACTGTAGAAACCATAAAATACGATAACATAGACATTCAAACTAACTTAATATTTTTTCCTCTTTAAACTGACATCTACACTGAAGTCAGTGTGCTACCGACGTCAGAACTGACGTCTGCCCTTGTCTGATATTTTTTCTCATCCCTTTCCTTTCAATTTCGAAAAACTGTTAGTTTTTATATAAAAAAATTATCCAGCCTAATTTAAAATTCCAATTGGCATGTGATTAGTTACTAGAACCCAGAGTTGAATTGTTTTCAAATTCAAATTAGAGTAGGAAATTTAAAAAACTTGTTAGTTTTCAAACTCCTTGGTGGTTCCTCAACCTTCTTCTCAACTTTTCTCTATAAATATGATTAAAACTCATCCAGTTTACATCATTTCTATATCTGAGAAAAATGGAGACTAGAAACGTCAACAAAAGGAATAGTGAGTATGTGAAGGGTGAAAGTTCAAAGAAACTAAAAAAAGAACCAAAGGAAAACTTCCGACTCTCAAATCGGAAGAATAAGATCCTGGTGAAGACTTCGTTCCTATCACCTTATCCGCTGCTACCATTCCTAATTCCACCAAATTTGCCAACAATTGGAGGAATTATGATTCTCTTTCGTCAAAATTTTTCAGACGATACCGTCATTCTCTATGATCCCGAGGATAACATGATCATAAAAAAGCTTACGACCGACGTTGTGGAAAAGTTCAAGAAAGAAAATTAGAATAGTTTGAATTTGTTTAGTCTGTTTGTGTATTTTTGTTTGTATTATGTTATTTGCAATAATGTACTGTATGTTTTTTGTTTATGAATAAAAATTTTATCCCTGTTTTATGTTAATTTCTTTCACAGTTTTATTTTTCTTTTTGACCATCTGACGTCCGTAACTGCAGTCAGGTTATGATTTTATAGACCTACTGGACAGACGTCAGTTATTCAAAGTTTCCCCCCTATTTTTCTCTGCACTGACGTCAGGCATGAGAACACTGACGTCAGTACGGGCAAAATCCTGATGACGATTCGACTTCTGGAGTCGATTTAAATCCCCAAATTCAATCGTAACCGTTCTTTTAAAATCAAATAGTCACACCCTTTCATCTTCAAACCCCTTAGACTATTATAGAACACCAAACCCCTTTACTTCTTTTCTCATTTTCTTCCAATTTCTCAACCCTTAAATTCTATCTAAAAAACTAATAAATTCCAAATTCTTTCAAGTTCTCACCATGTCTCCCAAACCATCAAAGAAGGCGATTGCTTACAAGAAACCCAAAGCAACCCCTTCTGAGACTTCGCCGTCTACCAGGAAATCGAAGGCCACCACTTCTGAACCTTCACCCATAACCAAGAAATCCAAACCAAATCCTTCCGATCCAAGTCTTGACTCTAATCTTTTCAACAATGCCAAGGCAAAGGATCGCTATGCCATTATTATCAACAGGACCATATATACCGGGGTAAAGGTATTATTTCCCGATCTCGTGGATTTTCTATTTCAAGAATTTTTTGAGTTTCAGGGATGGATGCCATTCCTTATCCTATACTACCCAACATTCAACATGGCGGTTCGTCTTTTCTATACTAATCTTTCTAGTGAATATGACAACCCTACCGATTACTCAACTAAAGTTTTCGGGAAAGTGTTCAAGTTTCTATTGGCATAATTGGATGTACTCTTGGAATTCCTTTCGATGGTGTGAAAGTTTTCAACTTGACACTCGAGACTTTCGAGTTCCAAGCCCCGCATACTAAAGAAGCTGCCTCTAAACTTCTTCATGGATCGAAGTTTCCTCATCTTTACAGAGATCAAAAGGAGAAGAGTTTAACTCGATAAGCCCGTGTTTTATCCAATATCCTTGCCCATGTGATAATCCCGAATTCCGGTAATCGAGATATACTTTACGGACCTCACAAGCTAATCACATATTGTGTTTTAGCGAAAATCAAGATCAATCTTACATCGTTCATCATTCAGAATATGTGGGAGATATTGGGTGGTCCATCTAATCTTTACTATGGGTGAATTATCATGAAATTGCTCCAATATCGGAAAGTGTCAATTCCGGATCCAAATGATACGACAAAGAATGCAATAGATTTCAGGACAAGGATTTTAATCTTGATGAAGTTGGATGCTGCTCCTTCATCTTCTTAACCGACACAACCATCTACCTCATCTCAACCTACCCAAACAACACTATTCGAGATTCCTCCACCACAACCAACGTTTGAATTCGCCGCTTTTGAGACTGGAATTGTTGATCGCATATGGGCATGTCGCAATCACATCTATTGTCTTTGTGGTCGAGTTGACGAAATTTCAACTTCATTGTCTACTCTCACGACTCCTTCAAGTGCTTCATCACCACCACCACCACCACCACAAGCTGACGAATGTTATGACTAGTTGTTTATAGATCCTAAGTCTTGTTTTCATGTTTTGTTATGTGTATGTTTGCACTTTAGGTCTTTTGATGTTTGGATGTTATTTTTTTAGTATGTGTGGTTTATATTTATGTGTTGGTTACCTAGTGTTTAGTTTGTATGCTCTATTTTCTTCTTAATCAATGAAATTTCAGATTCTTATTATATCGTGACGAAATTCTCTATATTTTTTATACAACTCATATCCACAATGCTTATAAGTCTCTTTTTCTAGTTAAAACTTGCATTTTTTTATCCTCCACTAAATTTTAAAATTTTTTGATATTTTTCAAAAAGGGGGAGAAAATATTTATGAATTATACCTATATAGTTCTATAAATTCTTAAATTTGTTAATAAAAATTCTAGTTAAATCACTCGCCTTCATGTCATATTTCTTAAGAAATAGTATCAGCAGTATGGGACGCTGGTATGAGTTCAAAGAATTTCTCAAATAAGCATGAATTGAGGGGGAGTATCTAAATCGAATTTACTTTTCATATATATCATGAATTCTTTAAATAAGTTTTGTTAATTATCAAAAAGGGAGATATTGTTGACATCCGTGTCACACGATCCTCAATTTTGATGATTTAGTTCAAAACATTATTTAATGAATTCATATGTTATTAATAACGTTTCCTAGTTTTTCTTGAAGTATAGTTTGCAAAAAAATATCTAATATCAAATAAGATTGCCTACAATATGATACGCACTCAAATCGGCAATATGGCATGACGACTCGATACAATCAACAACGTGAAGCAAGTAAATTCAAGATCTATTCACGTCAAATGTAACAAGTCAAGAGAAATGAAGCTAATTGAAGAACCAAGACTAAGATCGAAGATATGAGCGATATATATGTAATTAGTAATGATCTCATAAGGTTAGAAAACTCATTCGAACTCATTCTTAATGTCCGTAACGTCTTCATCTATTTTATAGACGTCATTCCTATCTGTTGAAATTCAAATTTGCCAAAATTCAAACCTAATGTATTATTCATGTCAGAACACCGACGTCATCTCCTGACGTCAGTATCAGAAAAGTTTGAACACTGACGTCAGCCCTTGACGTCAATATAAGAAAAGTTTGAACTACCGACGTCAGTCCAGACGTCATTAGAACAAATCTCCGATTTTCATCTTTCTGTTAAAGTTCTCAGTGGCGGCTACCCTGACGTCACTAGAACAAATTGTGTAGAGCCGACGTCTACCCCTTACGTCATCACAGACAGTTTGAATCAAAAATTTGAATTTCAAATTTTTAAATGAATGGACACTTGTGCCAAATTTTCTCCTAACTTCCTCTAAATGGTCATTAACTGTTTTATGACAGTTTTTGACAGTTACAATAACTTTCCATTCAGTTCTTTATAAATACCTTTGTGATCTCACAATTCAACACAGAAATTCATTGCAAATCCTTTTGAAATTCTTTGTGTTCTTTGCACTTTAACTTGTTCAGATTTTTCATTTCCTCAAGAGCTTTAAACTTGTACAAATCTCTCAAAACAATCCTTGTGTCTAATCGGAAATAATCTTTGAGATCAATAGAATTGAGAGTGAATGAAATCATTTGTAATAAAAGCGATTTGTAACCCAAGAGAAGGGGTGCTTCTCCTTTCACCTGAATTGTAGATTCAGAATGGAAAAAGAGATCTTTCTAGAGAAACATGCATTAGAGAGGAAAGTGTGGCTTTCTTAGAGAATCATGGTCTAGAGAGAAAGAAAACTTATTTCCTAGAGAATTGCAGTTTAAGTGATTGATCCTTGTGAAGAGAGATACGTTGTTTCTTCATATCCATGTGAAGTAGGATTTGTGAACTTCATAAATATAGTGGAAGAATCCTGAGTAGGAGACTCAGGGGGGGACTAGCCACAGGAGGTGGTGAACCCTAATCAACATATCGCTGTGTATACATTGCTCTTACTCTTTTTACTTTTATGTGTTTGTATTGATTATCGTATTAAGTTTCTTGTTTAAAACTTGTTTTAAATATTGTCCGCAGAAACTCGATAATCACTTTAGGAATAGTAATTAAGTTTTTAAATTTACCATAGGATGTTATAATTATCTTATTCACCCCTCTAAGGTATTCAAAACAACGAATAGAACTTATTCATAAAATTCATATTTGTATATATGTTTGAATGTAAATTACATCAATTTTGCACAAAAGATTTTAAATACATGTATAAGCTTTGTTTTAAAGCTTAAAGCTGCACTTGGGGGTATTTTAGTGTCAATTTAGACACATATAAATAAGAACTTCCCTATGTGGGGGCTACATCACAGTGAAAGTGATCAAAATGGGGCCACCATAGGAGGGGACCACCATTCATGCGGAACAAACATAATTCATGCATGTTTGTACATGGAAATAGTGTTGGGAATCGATGCTAGGGTCGTAACATTTGTGGATCCGTCGGAAGCATAAAACAATAATTTAACAAGGCATATTACCAATTCTAAATTCAAGATCAAGCATTTACTAAAAATTGCAACAATTATAGAAATCTAGAGAAGGGTTTAGGGGGCTACAACCTTTATAGCGTGTCCACCTAATCGTGGATTACCCAAGCTAGACTTTGTCACTATAGGAACGAGCTTGGTTGTCGATCTTCTTGCTGAAGATGATCCACATCGAGAAAACCCCAACTCAAGCTTCAACTCCATCAAAAGCATGCTTCAAGTTAAGCAACTTGATCTGATAATTTTCTAATGTATTAGTTGAAGAGATGCAGATTTCTCACTTCTATTTTTCTCTCATTTTAGCTCTCTTTTGCTCTCATTCTCATCTAGGAATTTGAGGAGAGAGAATGGGAATGGTAGGAATGAGGAGGAGAGAGGATGCTTCATCTATTTTGTAAAACATTTTTCATTTAAAAATTGCAAGCCATTCTTCTTTTCCACCTCTTCTTCTTTTTCTTTTTCCAAAA
Source organism: Agapanthus africanus (assembly GCA_030015575.1). Classification (NCBI taxonomy): domain Eukaryota; kingdom Viridiplantae; phylum Streptophyta; class Magnoliopsida; order Asparagales; family Amaryllidaceae; genus Agapanthus; species Agapanthus africanus. The sequence goes on from CM057351.1 coordinate 10,953,179, forward strand.
AGGAAATGAGGCATACTCTTCTAGATGTTTTTATTTATCAAATAAATAAAAACATCTAGTATGTGTATCATATACACGATGTACATGTATCGTATATATACATGTATTTGTATCGTAAACAAATACAAATGAGAAAATATAATGTGAACATAATACTAGAATATATATATATATATATATATATATATATATATATTGTCACGCCCCGCTTTCCAATAGTCGGAAATGGTGACATGATAAGCCCGCAACGTATTTATTTCGAGAAGGCCATTTCCCAGAATAAATATGCTAAGCGTAAAAGAAGCAATATAAAATGATAAGAAAATTAACATGAGATTAAAACTTCAACAACTTTAATTACATTCAACTTGATTCATTTAGAATACATGATTTCAATTGAAAGAAAATACAATAAAAGAAATGCCTAAAGAAGTGGCATGCATAAACTGAGAAGAAAATAACTGGTCTTGGCCTGGGTCACGCTCAGATCGTGCTCCTCCTCTGAGATGTCTACCTCCTCAGTCTCCACAGTATCTAACGAACATTCCAAGAAAACAAAGGTGGGTGGAATGCCCGTCAGCGAACTTTCGCACGGTAAGTCCCCAAGATATGAAGTGAAATATAAAGTTTAATGATAAAGGAAGTATATATCATGAACAATTGATTATGAGGTATGGTGTCTCAGCATGACATTTTATGTAAACTTGGCAATTTTATTTATCATGCAGTTCTATCATAATATATGTGAACAAGTATGGTAATATATATTACAAGTAGGTAAACATGACAGTATAGCATGAGCATGGCAAACAAATATAACACGACCGTGTAGTGTAGGTATGGTGAACATGCAGTGAATGTAAGTGTCTTAACAGGTCTCTACTTAGGTACACTAATTTAACGTAAGTTCAAGGGTGAATGTCAACCAATCTCAAGAGTGTTCTCGAACCCAACAGGCTGTAAATCAGAATTAAGGAACCACGGGCCCGAATCAAGTGATAGTAACGGGACTTCAACCTAATGTTGAAGTATTCTAAACTCAACAGGCTGTAATTTAGGAGCAAGGAAACACGGGTTCTCATGATAGCTTGCTTGTGTTAGTAGACATGGATTCATGATCTAGTGGGACTCTTGAGATTTCGTTGGATTCACGCATGAACTACCTTAACACCCCGTATATGCTATGTTACTGTTAAAAATTACCAACCTTGCTCGAATCATGAATACATCAAGTTGCATGATTGAGTTCATGTCTATATCAAGTATTTATGTATTCATGTCAAATTGTTTTTATGGTTCGAGTCAAGTCATAGTGTTCATATATTCATGTTTTACTTTAGTCAAGTTCAAGTGTTCCGATTCATGATCAAGTATTCATGTTTTCTTTTGATGTTTGAATTGGACTCTGATTTGAGTTTGGATTCAGGTTTAGATTTAGACTCAGAGTTGAGTCAGGCACTTGTAACTGATTTAGATCCTGAATTAGGTTTGGAAGTTATCGGTAACTGCTGCATATGAACTGCAGGATTTATGTATTTTTCCAAGACAATTACCATTGATAACACCGTTAAGTTTTCCACGTTAAATAGGCAAGCACTCACTTTCTCCGTCTCCCTGGGGCTCAAGAGAATTAATCCCGATTAAACTTATATTTACTAAAGTCCTTAAATATTGTTTTATATAACTCAAGGGGGTTTTATGAAAAATATTTTTAATATACTTTCAAAATAACCTCGAAAAGTTATGTATATTATTTAGGGTTTTCATGGATGTAAATTTTAAGGATTTGAGGTATTTTAGTAATAATAGCTTAGCTTGAGAAGTTCATGGTATTTTACTGTAAATCCTGACTTTTGTTGGTATCTTGATGGTATTTTGATGAAACTTGTAATTCTTTAATTTGAAAAAAATATAAGGTTATTATATTTTGAAAATATATGGTTTTTTTATATTTATATAATTATAAAAATTAATTTTTATTTAAGTAGAAAAATTGTGTTTTTCTTAAAACCCGTATTAAAAACCTTTGGAGACCGAATGCTCCGTGAGGAGGTCTGCATCTCGCTCTACTAGCCCAAGAATATGCAATAATCCGCACCATCCAATAGCGGGTCCCCTAAAAAGGGTTGTAGAGGCTTATTTGCAAAGGAATTTTAAAATACAATTTCAAAGAAAACCGTTTTATAGTAAATGGTATTTTGATGTAATCTTATGTTCGTAACTAAAAATACGTTCGAATAGTATCGTGCTATGGAACCATGTGTGTATGTGAGAGGTAGGTCGTTACCTCTTGAATTTTCCTAAAGGTATGTTTAAGCAAAACGAATAAAAATGATATATATAAACTTCATGGTATTTTAATGTAAATTTTAAATTAAAGGAATCTTACATGATATTTTTGATTAAAAGTTGGTTCTCAACATTGGTTTTATGTTAACAAGTATGGTGTTGGAATATAAATGAAGAATATGTAAGAAAAAGTAAAATTATCGAGTTTTAGAAGAAGATGTCGGTATTAACTCCACTTCCAACATATGTTTTGAAAATGAACTTTTAAAGAAGGAGAAGAGGGATTGGGAGGGACTTACAAGCTAGTTAGGTTAAGAGAAGGTTGATGAAAGGAGGGTTGCCGTCGCGCTGTCGCAGGGTCACCGGAACTTACTTCAATCATCACCGGAAGTTAACTGCCTGCTAACTCCTCTTCTACTCCACTTGTACTTAGAAAATTTTGAGAGTTTTAGCTAGGAATTTCAGAATGATGAAAGGCTAGGGTATTGGATAGTTTTATAGTGTGGAATTAAGGTTTTGGAATTAAAAAGATGAATTAAAATGCATTAAAATAATGATAAATGGGGAATTGAAGGGTCTCTGTTTGATTGCAGAGCAATCAAACAATGCAGGGGAGTTAGGGGTAGAGGAAGGGTCGTGTGTGTAAATCCCGAGCCTCATTAGGCTTGGAGGGCCGTCGGTGCCGGCCATGGGGGACATCTCGCCGGTCGATTTTGGGAGTAGGGCCGGTGGATTCTTTCCATGTGTTCCACTCAGTGTTAATACTCTTTTGCACATGTTTGATTTCTCTGTCTTTTCGTTTTTGTGTGTCGTGTAAACTTTTGGGCTTCCAAAATGTTTAAAACGAAAATCAAAAAAAAATTAATGTGTCTGATGGGATTCGAACACAGGGGCTACATCACAGCAGTGCAAGGCTCTACCAGTGAGCTAAAAGCTTGTTTCTTGCTGTTCTTAAACAAAATTTACTTATAACTTGTACTCAGGCTTGCAAACTCCTTTCTGTACATTAAACTGAAAAATTTTGTATAGTAAATTCAGAGTCGTTACATTCTACCCTCCTTATAAAAATTTCGTCCTCAAAATTTATACAAGGAAGTTGTAACAGATTCAAGAAAAATTAGGTTACAGCAGTGGTGAAAGAACTACTGATATTGTACCGGAAGTGTATGAAATTGTTTAGGTAAATGAAAGACCAAAAGGATGCAAGAATTTGAAAGGATGAAAAAGCTGGGAAGGGATTTTACCAGAGTTACCTTGACCCATAGCTTCGGCTTCCACGGCCGCCAAGATGAAAGCCTGATGTCTCTGCACATTTCTCTGTGCATGCTGATACATCGATCGCTGACGAGGTAAATGTAGTCCACGTGGAGGTGGTGCAGGAAGAGCTAACCGAGTAGGTGAAGCTTGGATAGCAGGTCTAGCTGTGGGAATTTGGCCAGTTCGGTTGTATAGGCAAGTTCCTATAGTGTGTGAGGATGATCCACATATCAGACAAAATCCATTCGCTCGACGGCAATCCTTGACTTGATGTCCGGTCCTCTTACAATAGATGCAGAAGTTCGGTTCAGTCTCGCAAAATAATCCTCCTGGCTTCATAGCTGGCGCTGGAAGAGTTGGCCTAGAAGAGGCTCCTCTAGTAATCTGATTGGCGGAACGTTTCATACCGACCGACTGTGGCCTTCCCTTTTCCTTGATGACAGCTTCATAGCGACGGGCTGACTTCAAAGCTGCTTCATGTGTTAGATATTCCCCCGTTGCTAGGGCAGCCTGGATTTCTGGGTCTAATCCTTATTGGAAGTGCTTGGCTCTGATTTCTGCAGTAGGAATTAGATGGGCGGCGAATCTGCCGAGCATGGTGAATTCAGCATCGTACTCGTCCACTGATTTATCCCACATGGATCCTTGTTTCAGGTGGATGAATTTCTGTTCCATCTCGAAATGCACGGTTTCTGAAAAATACTTGGTATCAAAGAGATCACGAAAAATCTTCCACTCGATTTGCTGCTCAAGACGGCTCTCCTCGGCCTTCCACCAGATTCTGGCATTTTCAGTAAACTGGAGTTTTGCTATTCTGACCCAAGCCATTTCTGGAACTCGAGCTGTAGCTAGGTCGTCTTCAATGCTCTGTGCTTATTCTTCGACCTCAAGTGGTTTCTCCTTCCTTGAGAAGTTCTTCGGGTGTAACGCTCGAAATTGTCACTCTCGGTGCTTCTGCTTCAGAGATGAAACTCTGTTGAAGGAGAGCAGTCTGCTCCTGCAAAATCGTGCTTTGAGCCCGCTGACCTTCAAGTAGGATTTTGATAGCCTCCAAAAGCATCGTCTATTCTGTGAGTGATGTGGCTACGGTAGGTGGAGGTGGTACGATGGTAAGGATAGGTGGTGGGGTACATCCACCGTTGGTGCTAGGGTTGTTGGGAGAATCCATCACCTTAGATAGAGAAGAAATATTAGGATAGATTCAACGGAAATTGAATTGCAAGGAATGCAATGTTGTTGAATCTCATATTTCTTATTATATATTGCTTATAACTTCATGCAGAACGGACCTGCATCGGCCACCAACAAAACCTGTCATGCCCCGCATCCCAATAGACGGAAACGGTGACGTGGCAAGCCCGCGACGTATTTATTTCGAGAAGGTCATTTCCCGGAATAAATACACTAAGCGTAGAAGAAAAAATATAAAATGATAAGAAAATTAACATGAGATTAAAACTTTAACAACTTTAATTACATTCAACTTGATTTATTTACAATATATGATTTCAACTGAAAGGAAATACAAGAAATGAAATGCCTAAACAGGTGGCATATATAAACTGAGAAGAAGATAACCGGTCTAGGCCTGGGTCGCAATCTGATCGTGCTCCTCCTCTAAGATGTCTACCTCCTCGGTCTCCACAGTATCTGACGAACATTCCAAGAAAATAAAGGTGGGTGGAATTCCCGTCAGTAAACTTTCGCTCGGTAAGTCCCAAAGATATGAAGTGAAATATAAAGTGTAATGATAAAGGAAGTATATATCATGGACAATTGATTATGAGGTATGGTGTCTCAGCATGACATTTTATGTACACAGTAATTTTATTTATCATGCAGTTCTATCGTAATATATGTGAACAAGTATGGTAATATATATGACAAGTAGGTAAACATGACAGTATAGCATGAGCATGGCAAACAAATATAACATGGCCGTATAGTGTAGGTATGGTGAACATGAAGTGATTGTAAGTGTCTTAACAGGTCTCTAGTTGGGTAAACTAATTTAACGTAAATTCAAGGATGAATGTCAACCAATCTCAAGAGTGTTCTCGAACCCAACAGGCTGTAATCCAGAAGTAAGAAACCACTGGCCCGAATCAAGTGTTTGTAACGGGACATCAACCTAATGTTGAAATATTCCAAACTCAACAGGCTGTAATTCAGGAGTAAGGAAACAAGGGCCCTCATGATAGCTTACTTGTGTTAGTAGACATGGATTCATGATCTAGTGGGAGTCCTGAGATTTTGTTGGATTCACGCATGAACTACCCCAACACCCCATGTATACTATGTTACAGTTAAAAATTACCAGCCTTGCTCGAATCCATGAATACATCAAGTTGCATGATTGAGTTCATGTCTATATCAAGTATTCATGTATTCATGTCAAATTGTTTTTATGGTTCGAGTCAAGTCATAGTGTTCATATATTCATGTTTTACTTTAGTCAAGTTCAAGTGTTCCGATTCATGATCTAAGTATTCATGTTTGCTTTTGATGTTTGAATAGGACTCTGATTTGAGTTTGGATTCAGGTTTAGATTTAGACTCAGAGTTGAGTCAGACACTTGTAACTGATTTAGATCCTGAATTAGGTTTGGAAGTTATCGGTAACTGCTGCATATGAACGGCAGGATTTATGTATTTTTCCAAGACAATTACCATTGATAACACCGTTAAGTTTTCCACATTAAATAGGCAAGCACTCACTTTCTCCGTCTCCCTGGGGCTCAAAAGAATTGATCCCGATTAAACTTATATTTACTAAAGTCCTTAAATATTGTTTTATATAACTCAAGGGGGTTTTATGAAAAATATTTTTAATATAGTTTCAAAATAACCTCGAAAAGTTATGTATATTATTTAGGGTTTTCATGGATGGAAATTTTAAGGATTTGAGGTATTTTAGTAATAATAGCTTAGCTTGGAAAGTTCATGGTATTTTACTGTAAAGCTTTACTTTTGTTGGTAGCTTGATAGTATTTTAATGAAATTTGTAATTCTTTAATTTGAAAAAAATATAAGGTTATTATATTTCGGAAATATATGAATTTGTAATATTTATATAATTATAAAAATTAATTTTTATTTAAGTAGAAAATTGTGTTTTTCTTAAAAACCATATTAAAAACCTTTCAAGACTGAATGCTCCGTGAGGAGGTCTGTATCTCGCTCTACTAGCCCAAGAATGTGCGATAATCCGCACCATTCAATAGCGGGTCCCCTAAAAAGGGTTGTAGAGGCTTATTTGCAAAGGAATTTTAAAATACAATTCCAAAGATAACCGTTTTTGTAGTAAATGGTATTTTGATGTAATCTTGTGTTCGTAACTAAAAATACGTTCGAAAAGTATCGTTCTATGGAACCATGTGTGTATGTGAGAGGTAGGTCGTTACCTCGTAAATTTTCCTAAAGGTATGTGTTTCCCCCAATAAAAGGGCGAAGCTCTGTTCTAAAATTTTTAATGAGGCAGCGCCTCACGTGCCTTCCACGAGGGCACCAGCGCCAGAGTTAAAAACACTTATATGGCGCCGCACGTGCTCCTCACGCGGGAGCCAACGTGCAAAGCACATAAAGGAATTAAAACCCTAATTAGTGCCCGCATGCACAACACGTAAGCACCGGCGCCCAGATAGAATTAAATTCTACTCTCTGTTAAACAGAGCCGTTGGATCAAAAATCCAATGGAGATGATAAATCATCAAGACTCGGAATTAAATTCTGTTGAAATAAAATATTCCTCAAATCTTTCTAGAAAAAAGAAAGATACCTTCGGTTGGATCATAGAATAAAATTCTATGCCTTCTGTAAAACAGAGGACCGTTAGATTAAAAATTCAACGGTGATTAAAAATCACCATTTTGTAGAATAAATTCTGTGCAAGGGAAAATAATTCCTCAATATTGTTCTGTAAAAGAGAAACCCTTGGATCAAAGATCTAATAATGGGTAAAAATCCCCAAATCAGTTAGGATCTCTTAATGAGAGATTTCTTCAAAAACTAATTAACAAACTTGCCTCTACTATATAAAGGACCCAAGGCTTTAAGTCTAAAAAAAAAAAGAATCCCCCCATAAGCTTAAAAAAAGGAGAAAGCTTAAAAAAGAACAGAGAATTAAATTCTCGAGGAAGAAGAGCTCCCTACTTGGAAATTTTAGGAAAATAAAAAAGGTATATATAAAAAGGTAAAAATATATACCTACTGGAGGGTTTAGCCATTCTCAAAGAACCGAGTTCTTTCTCTGGATCTGAGATCCAAAAGATAAGTCTCTCATATGATGAGAATTTAATTCTCATTGGGAAGAACTTATTTCTTGAGAACCAAAGAGTCATCTAAAAAATAAAGATCCTATTGATCATTAATCAAGAAATGAACCCAGCACCCCACGTGCCCCTCACGTGGGCACCACAGAGGAGAGTGCTTAGCACTCAATGAGCGGCGCCTAGTGCCTCACATGCCCCTCACGTGGACGCCACGGAAGGGGGTACTTAGCACTCAATGAGCGGCGCCCAGCGCCCCACGTGTCCCTCACGTGAGCGCCACAGAATGGAAGAGTGCTTAGCACTCACTAGGCAGCACCTAGCGCCTCACGTGCCCCTCACGTAGGCGCCATAAAGAGTGCCTGGCACTCCATTCAAAGACAAAGAGGGGTAAAGTGTTTAACACTTATTGGGCAATCCCTATGACTAAAAGCCCACATGATTATATGTGAGCGTCAGAACTTATATAAGTGCTCATCCCTTTTGTACAAAAAGGGGACGGATTATACAGAGCCCAAACAAGTGCTTGGCACTTTTCAATAGAAAAAACTGAATGGACCAAGCCCAAATAAGATAGGCCCCCTGAGGATAGAACCTCCCTGATTCAGACCAACCGAGCCCCAACTGCTCACATACATTTATGTCGATCTTAATCTCAAACCAGACTAAAGATCCTTAAATAAAACAAACCTAAATCTAAGGTATACGGATTTGGACTAATCCACGCCCTACGGGCGACGACATAAATTAGTCTCCGTATACAATCCATGGGCAACCCAAAATAAAACAATTGCGCACGACACGAAGTGAAATTTCGGAGCAGTAGAAAGTGGTTATCGCGATGCGATAACGTAATTAACTGCAGGGGCTTGTGCCTGTACGGAAGAGCGTCCCCACAATCAAAAAACCCTCGCAAACGAGGGGAATCTGACGAAGTCTGCTACAACGGCCCCATCCGTCCAAACCTCCGATATACGATGCCATAAATCAACTTGGTATCTTCGGAGAGGTGGACGGATAAATCCAAATAGCATCTACCCCCAAACTCAGGCAGGATGACCCATCCCAGTTTTGTCCCCATTTTCGGCGGTGAACAGATTCCGGCACGCCTGGTAGGACATTTTCCTCTTCCACTCCACACTTCGTGTGTTGTGTTTCACGAACAAAATCGCGGTTTGATATGGTTGCTCGTGGATTCGAGGTACTAAGATTTGGTGTCTTGCTCCTTTTTAGGAAAAAGGCCAATGGCTTCCAGCTGCACAAACTACAACAGCAACTCCCGCTCCGCCCCAACTAGAGGAGTGACTTACGGGCCTAATGCGGCCTCCATCTTTTCAATGCCGGTAGGACAGGTAACTCAAGCCACCACTGGATTATTCTTCGGGGCCATTCTCCCGCCAGCGAGTTTCAATGCCCCAGTGCCACTACAGGAAGCTCCCAAGAAGTCGGTCTTTGATCAACTTGCAACCACTACGGCCCCTATCAACGGGTCGTCCAAGTCTGCCACCTCATTCTTCAATAGGCTGAGTCAAAGTTCAAGTAAGATCGCAAAGAGGCTCGCGACACCTGAAGGGGCTATCCCAAAACGGATAGTCATTCCAACTCCTCCGGTAGGTGAAGTCTTCAAAGGTGCTTCGCCTACCAAAAGATCCGTCTTCGACAGATTGGCCGTTCCAACTCCTGCTGCGGGTAAAGTCGTCAAAGGTGCTTCCTCTATCAGAAAATCGGCCTTCGAAAGATTGGTCATTCCCTCTCAACAGACGTCAGTCTTCGACAGGCTGGCACCAATAGTAGTCCCTCATCAAAGCCGGGGGCATGACGGAGCCGCTTCCACAACTGAGGTGGTCCTATCTGTAAGACACGCTCGACGTAGCCAATGGCGCCGGGTGAGAAGATCTGGGGGAAACTCCCTCTCTGGACTTACTCCACCATCTTTAATGGTGGAAGTTGACGCTGTTGTTCCAATCGAGAACAGCTTTGAACCGCTTAGGAGGGTGCGAAAGAATTCCCCAACCGCGGTGTTGATGAAATCTCCACTTCCTGCTGAAAACATGACGCAGGCAAAACCGGAGCAATCCCCTCAATGGCTCTCCTCCCAAATTCACAGGGTCTGGTGGAAAGTCCAGGACTCTGTGATCAACAAAGACCACTCTCGTCAACCGGAGAAAATGAAGGTTCGACAAGAAAAAAATCATCCCTCCGCCATACAGGGAGGAACTTCTTTCACACAGGCACCTGTTACAACGGCTCATTTAACCTCGAACTCCCACAAAAGGTGGAGGCCGGAGAAAATCCCATTTCCTACGGCAAATTCCAAACGCGCTGGATTCAAACACCCCAAGTCTGGGGGCATGATCATCCATACGGTCTACATGGCTTCCGGAAAAGAGGAAAGCCGTGCTTCTGTAGGTCATCGACCGTAAACTCGGTCGTTGATAAAAGCTCAGGAGCAACAACAAAAGCTCCAGGAGATGCTGACGAAAATGGCAGCACTCACCAGACAGAAAGAAAGTCCGGAATCAGCAAATGAACAGCGCCAAGAGCAAGAAACCGATACAGAGTTCCTGCAAAGGGTGCTAGAAAGAAATGACAAGGAGGCCGTGGAACAAGCTGTTAATATAAAGCAGATGGTGCTTCTATTCCAGGACATGGTTGGAATGATGATTCCGCCAGAACCTCCAGCCAAAGATCCACCGATAATCATCGAGGACGATAGAGGGGAACATTGAACCCTCTTCCGGCTCTATCAGTGGCCGGGGAGGAAACGATCTCCAAAGCTGCCCTTGACGATTATATAGCTCAACAAATACGAGCTCATCAAGCCAACGAAGTGGCTGGCCAAGTCGTCAGAACCGGGCGACTGTACCCAGGCTGGTATGATTAAATCAAGTACCCGCCGGGATATACGATCCCCAAGTTCCATGTGTACAAAGGGACAGGAAATCCTCATCAGCACGTTGCTCAGCTTAGAGCTTTGTGCGGCAATACTGGAGGCGAGGACAAATTTCTGCTTCTCCAGTTTGTTGGCAGCCTGTCGGAAACAACATTGGAATGGTACTCGGAGCTTCCAAATGACTTCGTCAAAACATTCATAGAAATGGAATTGTTGTTCATACAGCGGTTCGCAAGCGCAAGCGAACGCATCCCGATCACAGCATTAATCAATTCCAGGGTGAAGCTAGGAGAGACCTGGGTCCAATACGCGATCCGGTGGCGGAACTTATGGTCAAAATGCGAATAGCGCATTGAAGAATCTCCTGCCGTGGGCATGTTCATCAGGACCCTTGATCCTCAAGCGACCGTTTCCCAGTTCATGACATTCTTCAAGACGACCAGCTTCTAGGCACTGATCGACAAGTTGGCCTAATTGGACGAGATGGGCCATGGGCCTTCCTCCTAAAAAATGGACCCTCGAAATGCCAAGGGTAAAGGGAAAGCAGCCTTCGTTGCCAACACTCAACAACAGCCGAGTGACCCAAAGCAAGTTACTTGCCAAAAAAACATGCGTCCACGGATATCCCTGGAAGAAAGGCTAAGACGTGCTTACTCGTTTCCCCGTGATAAGACGATGAGACTGTTCGAGCTGGCAGTGCGCAACAAACTCATCACGTTGCCGGACCCACGACGTCCATTGCAACATAGCGACATCAACAACCCTAACTATTGCTCCTATCACAGGATGGTGAGCCACCCAATTGAGGATTGCTACGTTTTCAAAAACCGGTTCAAGGATCAGTACCAACAAGGGAAGTTTGCGCTATCGGAGAACTGGAGGGTAAACCCACCACAGAAGGACGCTCCCAAGAAGGTAGACATGTCGGGGGCATCACGCTTGCTCGTGGAAGAAGCTCCATGGGAAGTTGTCCTTTCAGCTAAAACCAAAAGAATGCTAAAAGATCTTCAGGCGTATCCGGCGATCAGATGGAAAAGCCCGCTGGAGCCTGAGATCATTGAAGGGATGCTGAAACCGCGTCCCGTACCAAAAACTGTCGACAAAAGGCAAAATTCCAAAGTCAAGACTTCAAAGTCTTCAAAGAAAAAGAAGAAGACCAGGAAGCCTGTGCAACCTACCGAGAATGACGATAAACGCACAGACTTACAAAGGTACATTGACGCGCTGGAGGAGTAAAATCAGAAAGCACGGATACCGATCACCCTCGAAGAGTTCTTCAAGCATATTCTTGAGAACGAAGATCATGACAATGATGAGGAAAAAAACCCATCAGAAACTGAAGACTATGTAGCAAGTTGCCACATGGTTTTTCATTCGTCGTTAAATGGCGAAGAAGCTCCCTCGGCGTCAGAAAGCAAAGCAGAGGAACTGGGGGCAGGATCGGCGCCAATATCCCCAGAGCTGCCAGAAGACCCAATTGACAGGCTGCTAAACGAAGTCTTTCAAAAGAGCAAAGCTGACCGAGAATGCGAAACAACTATTTATAAAAAGGCCTAGCGTCAGCGTCAGGATGAAGAAGCTGCAGCAAGGAGGAGTCGTAAAGTACTCCGACCAAACCAAAGAACACCTGCGGCAAACAAGAGCAGGATCAAGACAGAGAAACGGTTCGCCAAAGCCCTTTCAGTGGGAATGAAGTTTTCGCCTCTCAAAGGAAACAAGCCAGGGGTCAAAAGCCTCAACGGAGAGCATTCACATCCGAACTACTGCTTATACCATCGGAGGGTCACTCACCCCACCGAAGAATGCAGTGCCTTCAAGAAGTGGTGACAAGGATACGTTGCTCATCAACAATACTTCAAGAGGATGAAAGGCGAAGCTCGTCGACAGCAAAGAAGTTCGACAAGTGTACGTGAGAAAACGAATGGCAACCTTCATATGGTTGATACCAGTCGGGAAAGCAAAAAAGTCTAAATTCTTACCTTCAGAAGCGATTATGAGGAAGAAATGACCCTTGGCCCTCTCTTCAAGAACTCCACCTAGGAAAAAGAAGAGGAGATGAAGGACTGGGAGAACATTCAGTTGCATAACTGCACGCTGCCTGAGAAGAAGCTCGGACCTACAAACAAAGGTTCAAGCAAAAGAGACAAGAGGAAAGAAAAAGTCCCTGGGGAAATCACCCTCGATGATGGAGTCATTAAAAAGCTCGCAGCTAAGGACCCACCTAGGAAAAATAAGGTGGATTACAATATACTAGTACATCTGAGGAAGATGCCCTCACAATTGAGTATATTGGATGCTCTCCTCCTGTCGAAAGAGGCGTGAGATTCTTTGATCAAGGCATTGCAAGAGCCTGATCAATTTCAAGCTTTCCTCACAGAAGAAAGGATGAAGGACGAGTTAGCAGAGGTTCACACGGCTGACATCACATTCAGCGATGAAGATCTCCTCCTCGAAACGTACGAGCATAACCGTCCGCTATACGTCACCGGGTATTGCCATGACACCAAGATAGGAAAAATCCTTGTCGACAATGGGTCTTCTGTTAACTTCCTCAACGTAAAGGTGCTGAAGGAGATTTGCATGAACGTTCAGCACCTAGACCGAGATAAAATTACCATCTCCGGTTTTGATTCACAGTCATCACGGACGCTCGGGTCCGTAATACTGGCGTTACGCTTCGGGCTGCTTGTCACTGACATCAAATTTCACGTCATTGATGCCAAGACTTGCTACAACGCTCTGCTCGGCAGGCCTTGGTTACACGAGTACAACGTCATCTCTTCTACACAACACCAGTGTATGAAGTATTTCAAAGACGGCCTCGAGTACACCCGTATGGGGGAGCTAAATCCATTCTCCGTAAACGAAGTCCGAAAATATGAAGACGCAAAGTACTTCCTACCGGACTTTAAAGATACGGAAAGATGTCATAAGTCGGAGGGCAAACGGAACTCCGTTGTCACCATCCCGATCTTTGGGAGTGACACCGAGGAAGATGAGGAAATAGTCTACTCGGGGCAACCCCAATGCAGCAGGCCCAGACCATCTACTCCTATTTTCGTCTTTGGCAATGACTCTGAGGACGAGGCCAACACCGTGTTCCCTGCTCGCCCGTCAGCACAAACCATTACTGGAGCTAATCAGAATTTACAAATCACCATGGTTCCGCCACGACATTACAAAGAACTTGATGCACTTGAAACATACAGCATACAAGAGCTGCAGACTTTCTATGTCCTTCCCATGCGAAGAGGTGAAAAAGCGATCCTCTTCTATCAATCTACGGAGACCAAAGTGGAAAAAGAAGTCAGGCATGTTGCCGAGCAGGCGCTTGACAGGCTTCAACCAATCCGTCTGCCCAGATATTACGCAGAGGGATTGAAAAGGCTATTAAGATGCCAAGGAGTTTCCTTCAAACAAACCGTTCGATAAGCCCAGTTCTACAATAAGATCTAGGACGTTTCCGTGACTCAGCGAAAGATGCCCAACAGAAAGATGGAGACGACTGGGCTTGGATATGTTTGGTCAAATAAACGGAAGCGATTCCACAACTGCCGCGTCATAAATAACTCCGGTGGAGAAAAGAATGCTTTTCCAGATAGTTGTGACGTTGAAACGAAGCAAAATCCTGCTATAAGAACATTAAGTTCGTCGTTCGAAGAGCAAGTTGACAAGCTAATAAGAGAAGCCGGTCAAAAGATTCAGGAGGATCACAACCGCGAAGTGGATATTTACGAAAAGGCCAGGACGCAGCGTCTCAATCAGCAGTTTGCGGAAAGAGAAAATTACGATGCCCTTCACTCTCAGCCCGCTGTATGTTCTCGCGACAAGAGAAAAGCCCAAACAGGGGAAAAAACAAAGTGAAGAACGAGAATGACGTTCGGAAACAGCGAAGCAGATCCAAGAAACCACGCAATCAAGAAAAAGTCTGCTGGAATCCATCTTTTATGAAGAAGATGGGACATGAATACTCTTTCCCTCAAGACAAGACAAGGAAAATATTCAACCTTGTCATAAAGCATCAAATGATGATGCTCCCGGAGCCTCGGTACCCCAAACAGGTAAATGAGGTCCATCACTCGGATTATTGCTCCTATCATCGAGCAATAGGACATCATCTTGAAGACTACTTCATCTTTAAAGACCGGGTCGAAAACCAATATCAACAAGGCAGGTTTGCTCTATCCGACAATTGGAGGGTGACCCCACCGCAAAAACATGAGCCAAAGAGAGCCTATATCGTGAAGGTGGGACCAGCTCAACACCAAGAATGGAAGCAAACTCGTACTTGCCATATGATAACACTCTCAAAGGAGGTAGAGCACGAGAATATGGGTTGCTGCTTCAAGTGCTTCACAAATGAGGACGAGGATGGGGTGATCTTAGAGTTTCCACCTGCACCAAAAGAGTTGGAAGATGGGATACATACCACGACGGACAACCTAAGAAAAATTGACCTAGGGATGGAAAACGAGCTGAGACCCACGTTCGTTAGTGAGCTGTTGTATAAAAAACAGGTAGCCACACTAAAGGACATGCTTATGCAATATAGATACTACTTCGCATGGAACTATTCTGAGATTCCGGGACTAGATCCAAAAATAGCGGTGCATAAACTGACTATATCGCCAGACGTCAAGCCAGTCAAATAAGCGCCAAGAAGAATGCGGCTCGAACTCGAGATGAGTATCAATGCCGAAGTCAAGAAACTAGATGACTCCGGCTTCATCCAAGAAGTTCAATATCCCGACTGGATTGCCAACATTGTTCCAGTAATGTAGAAAAATGGGACGGTGCACATTTACTTAGACTTTCGGGATCTCAACAAAGCTTGCCTAAAGGATGACTTCCTAGTACCAGTTACCGAACTAATGATAGATAACAAGTCTACCCATGAGGTCTTCTCCTTTATGGATGGATCTTCAGGGTACAATCAAATAAAAATGCATCCTGAAGACCAAAAGCATATCGCCTTCTGGACTCCGTTGGGTATATTCTGCTACAGGTAATGCCTTTCGATCTGAAGAACGCTGGCGCTACCTACCAAAGGGTTATGAAGAAAACCTTTGACGACCTCATTCATGAGGTTGTTGAATGCTACATTGACGACCTTGTGGTGAAGAGAAAATCTTATGAGGAATACTGGAAGCATCTAAACATAGTGTTCCAACGTCTTTGGAAATATAATCTGAAGATGAATCCTCTTAAATGCGCATTTAGAGTCTCCTCAGGAAAATTCCTGGGATTCATCATATGGCACCGGGGTATTGAAATTGACCCTTCAAAGATTAAGGCGATTATGGACATGCCCTCGCCGAGAACTCTCAAACAACTGTGGTCTCTCCAAGGAAAGCTCGCGTATATCCGGCGGTTCATAGCCAACCTCGTTGTCCCTACATTCATCTAATAAAGAAGGGGACCCCGTTCATCTGGGATCATAGATTCCAAAATGCACCGGACCAAATCAAGCAATAACTGTAGAACTCGTCAGTACTGACCGCTCCGGTTAAGGGAAAGGCTCTCATCCTATACACAACAGCCTTGGAAGGTTCTCTAAGCGCGTTATGGGCACAGGAGAATGACCAGGGGAGGGAGAGAGCTCTCTAATATTTGAGTCGAGTTATCCTGGGGGCAGAAAACAACTACTCCCCTATCGAAAAGAATTGTCTGGCACTGATCTTCGCAATAATGAAGCTCAGACACTACGCCTTGGCGCATGGAGTCCATCTCATATCAAAGGTGGATCCTCCCAAATATTTGATGTCAAGAGCCATACTAACTGGAAGGCTTGCCAAATAGGCCCTCCTCTTGATGGAATTCTCGAAAACGTATCGACTCCTCAAAGCAGTGAAAGGCCAGGCCATTGCCGACATTCTCACTGAGCATCCGATACTAGCCGATTTTCCCTTAAATTGCGAATTGCCATACGAACACGCGTTCGACACAATCGAAGGGGAGAAGGAAGAAAATAATGTCCAATGGGAACTCTACTTCAATGGAGCATCTTCCATGAAGAAGCGGAAGCATAACACTCCTATAATCAAAGCCGGGGTGGGCCTCATCTTCGTGACTCCGCAAGGAGAGATAATGCGTTTCGTCCTTTCCTTAACGGAACCAAGAATAAACAACGAGACTGAATATGAAGTTTTGATAGCGGGTCTTAAGATCGTTGTCGATATGGGAATCAAAAACCTCCTCATATATGGAGACTCCCAGCTGGTCATTAGCCAAGTAAATGGTGTCTATCAGACGTGCAAACCAGATTTGATAAAATATGGCAGGAGAGTGCAGCAACTGCTGACACAAATCCCCTCCTACATCCTGAAAAGCATACCACGTGCCGAAAATAGCAAGACGGATGCATTGTCCAAGCTGGCTAAGGAATTGGCCGACGAAGACCTCGACGATGTAAAGATTATCGTGCAAAGCCGCAGGGTTCTCGCACCAGCAAAGATATATTCGGAGGATTTAACAGTGTCATCTGAAGAAAAGGAAACGATCAAACAAGCAGTCCTCCAAATAGAAGACAAAGAAGAGGTCAAGGATTGGAGGGAAGTCTTCATAGACTACTTCAAATCCCATCGAACGCCTGAAAACGCGTCGTCAAGACATCAGCTCATGAAATGGGCTCTATCTTTCGCTTTCGTCAATGATAATCTATACAGGAGATCGCTTGAAGGTTTGTGGTTAAGGTGTTTTAGGCCAGAAGAAGCAAAGAGAGTCGTCCAAGAAACTCATGACGGACTCTCCGGTTCTCTTAAGCTGGGCCAAAGATGAAGCTGAAGATCAAAAGGATGGGATATTATTGGCCCACGATGATTCGGGACTACCTCAAATATGCGAAGCAGTGTCACTCGTGCCAAATTCACGGGGACTTTATCCACCAACACCCGAATTCGCTACACCTAATGGTAGCTAGCTGGCTGTTCGAAATGTGGGGAACTGACATAATTGGCCCCATCGAACCAGCATCATCCAAAGGACATCGGTTCATACTAGCAACGACCAATTACTTTTCTTAGTGGGCAAAAGCAATACCACTAAGGGAAGTGAAGACGTAGAATATTTTCCATTTCTTCAAGACATATGTCATCTACCGGTTCGGCACTCCGCGATGGATAATCTCGGATAATGGGCAAGCCTAAAGGAGCCATAAAATCAGCCGCTTCGCAGAACAACATAAAATAGATTGGTGATACTCTTCAATCTACAATACTCGTGCCAACGGTCTACCTGAAGCTTTCAACAAAACCCTGACGAAAATTATAAAGAAAACGGTGTCTAAAAACAAAAAGGACTGGCACGAGAGACTGCATGAAGCTCTCTGAGCATACCGAACGACATTCAAAACGGCTATGAATACAACACCATACGCGTTGGTATTCGGCATGGAAGCAGTCCTTACTTTGGAAATAGAACTCCCTTCTCTTTGAGTAGCGGATCAATATGAGCTAACAAATGACGATAACGCTCATCCTCGGCTCGAGGAGCTCGACACCCTCGACGAAACCTGCTTTATAGCGTAGCAAAATCTGGAGGCTTATAAGGCAAGGATGACACGGTCATATGAAAAACTGACTAGGCCGAGATCAATCCGCCAAAGCGAACTCATGCTAGTCATCAAAAGACATATGATCCCAAATCGTGCAAAACGGGAGAAATTCGAGCCTAACTATGAAGGCCTGTACATCATAGACAAGGTCTACCAAGGTGGGGCCTACTTGCTCATGGATATGCATGGCGAAAGACCCTTCTGGACAATAAATGGCCGATTCCTCAAAAAATACTATGCCTAACGGGTTACGATTCAGATCAATGATAGATGATGACGCCTGTGTCCGCTCGCTATCTTCCTGAGTCAAAACCCTGAAAGCAGTATTCAGAGGATTCGTTGCCTCGAAAATGGTAACAATGGACCACTACGTCCTTTAACTGGCAATGGACTGAGATGTCCCTAAACTAACAATGGACCGAGATGTACCTAAACTAACAATGGAACGGAATGTCATAAAACTAGTGCACCGCCTCAAACATGGCGCATCGCCCCAAATGCGACAATATCCACCCTTGAGATCTGTCTTGCAATCGAAGTCTCAACAGCAGAAGTTGTAACTCAAGTTCTACTGACTATACAGCTACCGCAATAATGAAGCCACTTCCCAAGTCCTGTTTACAAACAAATGGGTCGAGGAAAAAAAATGGAATGTCTACAAGCATGGGCACGGATGAAAACCCGAATGGGCGCCGTGAATAAAAACAGCAGGGCTACCGGTGAGCTTGTGAAAACCCGAAAGGGCGCAATCTTGGTTAAAAAACATCATGTCCACAAGCAAAATCGGGATGGATGAAAACCCGTAAGGGCTACTGGTGAGCTTGTGAAAACCCGAAAGGGAGCAATCTCGTAAAATCTTCACTTACGAGATCCTCTCAACTCGTAAGGAGAACTCTCCATATGAGATCCTCATAGCTCATAGGATTCAAAGCCTTAAGCTACAGGGACTTGGACCTATTCTTAAACCGTCGTATTCCCCAAGTTGCCCTACAGACGGTCCAATATTGGCCCTTGAATACAATCCACGAGCATAAATAAACAATTTCCCCACCAAGTTCCACCAATGACGAGGAATGTCCTCATGTGGTGAACGACACTTATAAATCCTCTCGACTTATAAGAAAAAAACACTCCAGTAAGATCCTTAGGACTTATAAGAGAACACACACTTAGGAATCCCCACGATTCTTAAGAAGAAAATACGCCTACGAGATCCTTACGACTCGTAGGGAGAAATAACTTTATGAGACCCCTACGGTTCATAAATTCGAAAAGTCTTAGTCGACAGGATCCTAACCTTATTTACTAAGCCACCTTTGTTGAAATCAGCACAGGAAAATGATGATTCGCTCCTGGCAATATCCCAATTGTAGCGATACTGATGCCTAAATCGGTGTCAAACTCCAAGTCCTTTCATGGAAAATGATGATTCGCTCCTGGCAATATTCCAGTCGCAGCGATACTGATGCCAAGATTGGGATCAGATCTTAAGTTCCATACTCGCAAAAAAATCAGCGAGCAAAAGATGCATATAAAAATAGCCGAAATGATGGGGCAACTCGCAATAAAAATCAGCGAGCAAATGAAATAGCCCAAATGATGGGGCAACCCTCAATAAAAATCAGCAAGCAAATGAAATAGCCGAAATGATGGGGTAAATCGCAATAAAAATCAGCGAGTAAAAAATATATGCATATAAAATAGCCGAAATGTTTGGACAACACGCAATAAAAAGCAACGAGTAAAAATATAAAAATAGCCGAAATGATTGGGCACCGCGATAAATAGCCGAAATGATTGGGAAATCACGACTTTCGCGATATGAAAAGCTGAAAAGATAGAGTATCGCGGAAATAAAAAATAAAATAAAATAAAATTTTCTCTACCCTGCAGGTGAGTCTTCGCCGACCCCTATATACAATCCATGTGCACAAATGAAAAAGGGAACCATGTTTTCCCACCATGCTCCGTCAAAGGGAGAGCCAGATCTTGATGGCGACATCTATAGTCTAGAGATCAACCTAACGTTCCTTCTCAGTGCAGACGCGACGTCAACAAAGACCCAAGAGTCGAAACAAAGCGGAACCATGGCAAATTCCTAGCTCCAAGTCTTGACGGTTCATATACAATCTAGAGACAACCCTGGCGTACCTTCTCATTCCAGCAGGAGGCAGACGCAACGTCAACAAAGGCTCCAAATAGCAAAAACAAAAAGGAGTGACGGCAAAATCCCAGCTCCATCCCGACATTCTTCTCGTTATAGCAGATGCAATGTCAACAAAGGCTCCAAATATCCAAATCAAATTGAAGAAACGATATATTCCTAGCTTCAAGGTCTCGACGTCAAGTCATATAAAGCCTAAGAGACTATCGGAGATTATCCCACACCAGCGCAGAGTGGTTATGATTCACGGGGCTCCAAACTGAGCCTAAGCTCAAGTAAAAAGTGACATGGAAAATTCCTAACGCTTACTCTTCCGACAGTCATATAGCGTAAGAAGATTACTTGAAGATGTCTTGTCCAGCTCCCGAAGGGATCAGAGACACGAAAGTTACAGGGCTACTCGAACAGCAGCTTAAAGACTGCATATCGAGGAATACATCAGCCAACGCAACGATACCACGGATCAAAGCCCTAGTACCACAAAACTTAACGGACCTCTGTCGCAAAGAGCAGGGGTTATCTATATATAACGTTAGGATAAGTTTGCCTATAAATCCAAGGGAGGTAAACTAAACAAACTCCGAAATGAGTCCATAAACTAGAGATTCCGAAATGAGTACGTTAACTAGAAACTCCGAAACAAGTGAATAAACTACGGACTCCGAAACGAGTAAGTAAACTAATTAGCACCACATTAAGGCATCAGAACACGGATAAGCGCATAAAAATTGTATATTCTTATTCATGAATCAAAATGTTTAAGAGATACAATTAATGCAAAAAGGGGAACACGGTTATAATTAGGAAGGAGGGGCTTTCAACGAATTGGTGACCTGCTCACGTGCTCCCTGGAACTCCTCCTCGCATTCAGCTACTGCGGCCAGCCCCGCTTCGATTTGAGCCCATTGTTGCAAGATGGATGAAAGCTTCTCAGTGATTTCCTGCTTCGTAATCTTGCGTGACCCCCTCAGTAATGTCGAGCTTCTGCCTCAGCACCAGCCCATCAGATATACATTGTTAGAGTTTTTCAAAAATAGCTTTCAGCTGCGTAGCATTCGCTTCGATTTGGGCGTGCAATTGAATGGATTCGCCAGAAGTCGTCACATGCTCCTTTTGCTTTAGGGTCAGCTTTTGTTCAAAATATTGAATGAAGTCGGTGCTTTGCTTGATCCATGCGACCCGCTGAGCCTTCAAGGTCAATACTTCAGGAGCGAGATGCTTGAGCTCGATCTCATGCAAACAAGCCTCGATCTTCTTACAATGATCAACCCAAAGGAGAATGAAATATTCATTGTGAAAGTTCGCAAGCATCGTCAGCATAGGGTTGACTTCGTCAGCAAAAGGCCCCGTAGCCTCGGCATCAAGATCTTTGATAAATTCTCTTAACATCCGCTTGCTAGTCACCGCTCCCCTGGAAAATTGACGTTTAGCAAAAGGCCCCGTAGGCATGGGAATGCGAGACTCAAAATGAAGCGAAGCCGGAATAATTGCTGCAAAATAAATCACGCATGAATAAGGGTCAAATTTCAACTTGAAAGATAAAGAAAGAAGCTGATGGACAAGAGCTACCGTACCAGCTATTGAAAGTGGCAAGACAGGGAGCACCGGAGGCTTGGATATTCCTTCGCTCCATCCTTCGAGCCGTGATACTATGGTTAATATGTGGAAAGCTTAGCAATAGAAGGTCTACTCATGAAAAGGAGAAACACCAAGCGAATAATATACTGACCAGTGCCGGAAGGGGGAACGACTTCCGATTGGAAGGAAAAATGTTGGTTTAGCACTTGGTATAAGTGGTCAAAGAGCACTTCTACTATGTTGCGACTATATATGGTTAATGCAAAAAAATGGAAACTACAGTGAAGCAAATAAATGAGAAGTCTTTACCTTCCGAAATTCAGGGAGACTTAGAAGAGGGAGAAGCAGCCGTGGCAGTCAAGGCAACGGCCGGCGGTACTTCTTCAGCCAGTACAGCTTCAGGGTTTGCTGCGTCTATGCTCAGGACAAAGGAAATATCACCAGAGATGCTTAATAGGATTAAAGGCTCAAGGATAATAACCCGAGGAGTACCTGACAGGTCAGAAACTGAAACCGTGCCCGAAGCGTCACCGGTAGTGACGGCTTCCTCGGTTTCCAATTGGAAAGTGGACTCAGCACCCAAGCCTTCATCCCCTAAGTCGATAAGGGCAGTTGTAATGCTGGCTTCCCCTGCCGATATCAAGGATCCCAGGGAGAAGAAATGACAGCCGGAGCGGTCTCAGATTCCAGAGAAGGGTTGGCCACTTCAGGCTCTATAGTTGCTGGCACTTCACCTGCCAGGCCATCAACAGAACTTGGCCCTACTATAGAACAAAAAATGTGTCATGATTCGAGGAAAAATGGTTGCTAAGTTCTAATAAAGGACTGGGCGTTGTTATACCTTAAAACAGCCGTTCGACTTCTTCCCGAGATGCGTGTGCAACTTGCCGATGAGCAGTAGACAAGTCAGAAGGGACATCTGCCATGAGAGTGACAGAAGGTCGAACTTCACTCGAATCTACGCCCGCGGCCAGGACAACCTGACTTCCCTCGCAGCCTACTTTTTACACTTCCTCTCAACTTAGGCCATGTGAACCGACCTCCTTAAAATTTTCGACAGAGGGATGTCGTTGTCCGAACCGAGCTCGGCCTCCGGAACCGTAATGGCGTCCATCATTAGCTACTTCAGCAACACCTCCTTTGGTGGCCATGGGAGGGCATCAGCCATAGTCGGTGGCTCTGGAAGCTTTTCTGCATCACCATATGAGATTGGCACTATACCCGGGACAACCTAGGTTTTGGTGGTCCCTGTGATAGGATAAAGGGAAAGAGTCAGACCATGAATAAAAGGAACTAAAAGAGTAAGGGTGTAATGAAACGAATTATACCAAGGCCCAAGGAGGCGCGGAGCCTTTCTTCTTCTTCAAACGTCTTGAGGGAAACCGCGAGAGCTTCTTCGATAGAGATATCTGTTAAGGAAGAGAGGTGTTAATAAAGCAAAATAAGGGGGGAGGGGATAGACGCAGAAGAATGTAAATGAAGTATACCCGACTCCGCAATAGAGGCTAACGGCGCCTGTTCACGGTCCAGTCGTTTCGACGCTTCAATGGTGGCCTGAAGGTCGAAATCAATCACAGGCGCATCAAACAAACCCTCATTGGTGCCATACTCGCACAAGACCTCATTATAGAGAGTATGGGGCTCCTGGCCGAACACGACGTCAGCAGAGAATGGAGATTTCTTCTTCTTCTGCGAACTGACACCAACAACCGACGATAAAAGCTTTCTCTTGACAGGCTTCTTCGGACGGCGGGTCCCGATCTCAGAACCAATGCCCGATTCCAAGGATACCACGGCTACCACAGTTGCAGGAACATCCGGTCGAAGCTTATCAGGGAAAGTTCGTGAGACTACCGCCGTAGTGATTTCTCTTAAAGAAGGACGAACGATTGTCCGTCGCTTCAGCGGGACCGCTGGATAACTGGCTGGGACGGCATCCTTATGGTCGAGTAGCAGCCGCCTCTCCTCCCTGATAACATCAGCTTTCGCATGCTGGTACCACGCGACGTAAGAATTCGAGGCTTTTGGCACATGGCTTGATTCGCTGACATGGAAATGGGACCCCGTATTCAATCGCATAAAATGATGCGTTGCGCCGAGAATACCCTCCTCCGTAGCAACCGGCTCAACTAAGAACGCCTCAAGGGGAACATATTGGTTATAACCCAATTGTTGGGCAAAATGATGCGGGTTTTACATCATAAACAGCACCGAGGTGTTCTATCTAAATACTAGGAAGCCCGGCCTAATAGAATACAGGTGTATAACCTCCCGAGCCCTCAACGCACAAGCCCCGTCCTTGAAAGTATCCTGCAACGGTTAGACCGCCTTGGAAGATTCTTTACCAATAGTCAGGACTCTATCGACAAAGGTCATACTGTCCCCAACCATGCGTGGGCGAAGGAGCAATCGCTAAGCTTCTCGGTATGATGGGTCTGGAGCGGAAGCGTCAACTAGATACATGACCCGGGGGAAGTTGTAGCCTTCATAGAATCGGGGTCGTTTATGAACACCAAAGGTGACCAGCACGTGCATCTCGATCCATGATGTGAAGTAGTGCAATGGCAAATACACGGGCTTTAACCCTGGTTGAGTGGTGCCAGCTGCTAAGCTCAGGCCATGATATAAATGAGCCAACCCTACAATCCCAATGGCCGCGTGCGTCCCCACGACGATGCGATGAGACGGATAAAAAACAGATGGCCTCATCTAGAGGGGGTGCGTCGGAAGTGCAAACCAACTCAACCACAAGCCAATAAACCGCAGAAAAAACGTCTCTTCGTCAACATCCGGGGCAGCAATCTCTGCAAAGGGGACGACTGGAGTATCCGGAATAAAGAATCTCTTTAAACCAGCCTCCACAGTCGGCAAGTTATCCGAACCAAACCCGAATGGGTTGTCAAGTTTCGCAAATTTAGCAGCCTGTTTATACAGAACTTCCGGACGAAGAAAGCGGGTGATGAAATTTTCGAAGCCAACTTCGTGCCCGCCAGACTCCAAGAATAAACTCTAGTATATGTTCAACACCTTAATCAAGCTTAGGAACTGATGTTGAACGGCGTTTTCCGGAGTAAGGCCGATTACCACTGATTTGGTGGCGAAGACATACTCATTGGGGGGAAGTAGCTCCTCATAGTGCTCCCATTTGACAGGTAAGCCGGAGATCTCCGCAAACTCATCCAATGAAATCGTAACCTCCCGATCTGATAAGATAAAGGTATGGGTCGGGATGTTCCATTGTTCCAAAAAAGGTTTTATCCACCACACATAAGGAGCGCGATAGTGAAAGAGGGATACGTAGATCGCGAGATACAACCCGATCTTTAATAATAGTGATTTCTTGGCCGACAGGATATATCGGGCCCACTGTAGATAGACGACCGAATGACGGGAATTCATTCCTGTCATGTAAACTTTCCCCCAAGGACGCGACTCTCCTTGGCATGTGCGTCGCCATAAAATGTCCAAGGCCATCGGCGACTGCACTGGTATTGAGGCCATGGAAGGCTGAAGACGACCTTCCGAGGTCCAGTTTACCTCTTCTACTTCGAAGGTCACCAGCGGCGGATCAGCATAATGGATCGCTGGGATCGGCTCCGAAGGCATTGCGCCAGTAAAACTACGCTGACCCCGAATAATTTGACTATACCATGACACCCACAGATAAAGAGATTTTTGATCTAGGTCATAATCCTTAATAATTGCAAAGACTTCCCGATCTATGGGCGCGTCGGCAAAAGCGCTCTCCAAACACATGAAGGGAAAGGAGGAATCAAAAGCCATAGTATTTGCACAAAAGTGGAAGGGTTAGCTATCGACATAATGTTTAAGGCTTTGACATTCTAAAATTGTACTGCACCGTAGTTCAAAAAATAAAGGGACAGAAGGCCCTACAAAATCAAGATAACGCCCCATCAATGATGGGGATGCCACTCATTAAAAATAAAATCCAAAAGGATTCTCACTTAATGAGAAAACATCATTAAACTCTGGAGTTAAACTCTCTCGAGAACTGTGTTCTACAAATAGATTTCAAATCTATCAAGAAAATTAGGAAGGGAATAAAATTCCCAAGAGAATTTCTTTAAAAGAAATTCTTCAGAGCCAAGATCTATAGGACAATGGGATAACATCCTAGAACTCGCTCAAGAAAGGGAATTAAATTCCAAATAAACTTCAAAAAACAAAGTTTCTAATAGGTTAAAACCCTAAAATATCTTTAAGATCTACAATCTACTCAAGTTTTTTTTAGATCTCTAAGAGATCATTGCAAAAGAAGAGCAAAACTCTGTTAATGGATTAAAAAAAACCCTAAAACATGAAGAGATTCCTTCGAGAGCTTCCTCAGACATTAAGACATGGTCATTGTTCTTACCAAACTTTGACAGAGTTTTGACTCTAAAAGAGTTTCTTTGAACAGATATCTGAGCTCTAAAAAGAGAATTAAATTCTCAAGAAAAGAAAAAGGCTAAAGAAGATGAACAATAGCCATTTCAAGGGCCAAAGGCCCTATTTATAAGACTTTAAGAGACGGTTCAACTCCCCAGGAGATCGAACGGTGGAAAAGGTGCCACCGCTGCACTCACATATGAGCCACGTGAGCGCAACGGTGGGGGGCATTTGTTTCCCCCAATAAAAGAGCAAATCTCTGTTCCAAAATTTTTAAAGAAGCAGCGCCTCACGTACCTTCCACGAGGGCGCCAGCGCCAGAGTTAAAAACTCTTATATGGCGCCGCACATGCTCCTCATGCGGGTGCCAACGTGCAAAGCACATAAAGGAATTAAAACCCTAATTAGCGCTCGCGTGCACAACACGTGAGCGCCGGGGCCCAGGTAAAATTAAATTCTTCTCTCTGTTAAATAAAGCCGTTAGATCTTTGATCAAACGGAGATGACAAATCATCAAGACTCAGAATTAAATTCTGTTGAGAGGAAATATTCCTCAAATCTTTCTAGAAAAAAGAAAGATACCTTCGGTTGGATCATAAAATAAAATTCTATGCCTTCTATAAAACAGAGGACCGTTAGATTAAAAATCACTGTTTTGCAAAATAAATTCTGTGTAAGGGAAAATATTTCCCCAATCTTGTTCTGTAAAACAGAAACACTTGGATCAAAGATCCAATGGTGGGTAAAAATCCCCAAATCAGTTAGGATCTCTTAATGAGAGGTTTATTCAAACACTAATTAACAAACTCGTCTCTACTATATAAAGGACCCAAGGCTTCATGTCTAAAAAAAAAAAGAACCTCCCCATAAGCTTGAAAAAGGGAGAAAGCTTCAAAAAGAACAGAGAATTAAATTCTTGAGGAAGAAGAGCTCCCTTCTTGGATATTTTAGGTAAATAAAAAAAGGTATATATAAAAAGGTAAAAATATATATCTACTGGAGGGTTTAACCCTTCTCAAAGAACTGAGTTCTTTCTCTGGATCTGAGATCCATAAGACAAGTCTCTCATATGATGAGAATTTAATTCTCATTGGGAAGAACTTATTTCTTGAGAACCAAAGAATGGAAGAGTGCTTAGCACTCGCTAGGCAACGCCTAGCTCCTCACGTATCCCTCACGTGGGTGCCATAAAGAGTGCCTGGCACTTCATACAAAGACAAAAAAGGGTAAAGTGTTTAACACTTATTGGGAAATCCCCATGACTAAAAGCCCACATGATTATATATGAGCGTCAGAACTTATATAAGTGCTCAGCCCTTTTGTACAAAAAGGGGACTGGTTATACAGAGCCCAAACAAGTGCTTGGCACTTTTCAATTAAAAAAAACTGAATGGACCAAGCCCAAATTGGCTAGGTCCCCTGAAGATAAAACCTCCCTGATTCAGACCAACCGAGCCCCAACTGCTCACATACATTTAAGTCGATCTTAATCTCAAACCAGATTAACGATCCTTAAAGAAAACAAACCCAAATCTAAGCTATACGGATTTGGACTAATCCACGCCCTACGGGCGACGACATAAATTAGTTTCCGTATACAATCCACGGGCAACCTAAAATAAAACAAACACACACGACACTAAGTGAACTTCCGGAACAGGAGAAAGTGGTTATCATGATGCGATAACGTAATTAACTACAGGGGCTTGTGCCTGCAGGGAAGAGCGTCCCCACAATCAATAACCCCTCGCAAATAAGGAGGGATCTGACGAAGTCTGCTACAACGGCCGCATCAGTCCAAACCTCCGATATACGGTGCCATAAATCAACTTGGCATCTTCGGAGAGGTGGACGGATAAATCCAAATAGTATCTTCCCCCAAACTCAGGCACGATGACCTATCCCGGTTTCGTCCCCGTTTTCGGCGGTGAACAGTATGTTTAAGCAAAACAGATAAAAATGATACATACAAACTTCATGGTATTTTAATGTAAAAGTTAAATTAAAGTTATCTTCCATGATATTTTGGATTAAAAGTTGGTTCTAAACATTGGTTTTATGTTAACAAGTATGGTGTAGGAATATGAATGAAGAATATGTAAGAAAAAGTGGAATTATAGAGTTTTAGAAGAAGATGTCGGTATTAACTCCACTTCCGACATATTTTTTGAAAATGAACTTTTAAAGAAGGAGAAGAAGGATTGGGAGGGACTTACAAGCTAGTTAGGTTAAGAGAAGGTAGAAGAAGGGAAGGTTGTCATCGTGGTGTCGCGGGGTCGTCGGAACTTGCTTCGATTCTCGCCGGAAGTTGACCGCTTGCTAACTCCTCTTCTACTCTATTTGTACTTAGAAAATTTTGAGAGTTTTGGCTAGAGATTTCAGAATGATGAAGGGCTAAGGCATGGGGTAGTATTTATATTGTGGAATTAGGTTTATAGAATTAAAAAGATGAATTTAAAAGAATTAAAATGATGATAAATAGGGAATTGAAGGGTCTCTGTTTGATTTCAGAGCAATCAAACAGTGCAGGGGAGTTAGGGGTAGAGGAAGGGTCGTGTGTGCAAATCCCGGGCCTCATTGGGCTCGGAGGGCCTCGGTGCTGGCCATAGGGGACATCTCGCCGGTCGATTTTGGGAGTGGGGCCGGTGGATTCTTGCCACGTGTTCCTCTCAGTGTTAATACCCTTTTGCACATGTTTGATTTCTCTGCCTTTTCATTTTTGTGTGTATTGCACGTGTAAACTTTTGGGCTTCCAAAAAGTTTAAAAAGAAAATCAGAAAAAAAAATTAATGAGTCTGATGGGAATCGAACAAAGGGGCTACGTCACAGCAATGCAAGGCTTTACCAGTGAGCTACAAGCTTGTTTCTTGCTGTTCTTAAACAAAATTTAATTATAACTTGTACTCAGGCTTGTAAACTCCTTTCTGTACATTAAACTGAAAAATTTTGTACAGTAAATTCAAAGTCATTACATATATTATAATTCGTCTTAAACATAAACCGACCGGTATTATAAAACGTTTAATTAACATATATGTATCATATACACATATTTAATCGAACTCCCACACGTATCGCTATACGCACACTATATCGTTTCGCCTGAGCGGGGAAAACCTCTGCGTGGGACTCTAAAGACTTAATCAATACGCTGGTGGTTGGTTAGGATCATATCCGATTAAATCTGAAACACTTTCAGATCAATCCCCTCACAGGTTAACCCACAAGCACGTCAGCGGTACTAGCTGCACGTAAAAATTACCCAGGTATTAATCAAAGGAAAGGTCGAAAAGCAAGCTTATCTGAACGCAATCAGAGTCTATCAGTGACAGTCACCGTATAGTCCGGTCTCTTCGTCAGAGAATGTCGTATACCAGTCTGGGAGGTGGAACCTGCGAGCCCCCCAATAACCCAATAAGTCATGTAGACATTAGACTCATAACCATCAGAGATACAACTGATAACATATATCTGTTTATCTCGACTACCATGACCATGGATTTCTGGTTATGTTCATGTCATGCACATCGTGACATCAACTCCATATACCGGGAGAGATGAATCCCTTCGACCGCTCACTGCTTCCATGTTCTTCAGGATTGTGCCCAACTAAAAGCGGTTTGCACGACTCATTAAAGCCATGGTAGGGTAGTAATCAAAATACAGTAGGAACACACACATGACACTATGGCGATCTCAGATTAAAAAACTACTTTGTACTCATGTCACCAGAGAACTGCTATCTGACAATAGGTATAATACCATCTAGGAGTTCTCGGTGAGTTTGTTCAATGAAACTCATTCTCCAATGAACACTTGTATACAATCCTTGGTGTCAAACACCAATAGCTGTGGGACCAGCTAACGCTCTCCAACCGGGTCAGGAAACGTATTCATTAGTCTAAATTAGAGTACCGATGCCCTGTCTCGATACTCCTACGCCTAGAAACATTTAAGGATGTGCTTATGGGATATCCAAGCCCATCCTCATCATTAATCCTGGTAGAAAAGTAAAGATCCAATGGGTTTTATCATCATGTATCAGCGATACATAATAGTAACTAAAACATATACACATGAATGATAAAGACAAACCAGATAGCATACTATCATCTCGAGTAAGATTGTTCTATCCATATAGGTCTTATACAATTACAATAAATGCCTTTAAGGCACTCATATCCAACAATCTCCCACTTGCACTAAGGCCAATTATTGCCGTATCACATACCTAACTTCTCTAATAACAGTTTCGCAAACTGTATTTAAGAAACAACCTCAATGAGTGGATCCACTATAATGTTTCTAACTTTTTATCTCTTTATCTCAATCTCGTGGAGATCAACTATCTCCCAAATCAAGCGATACCTGCCTTAGAATTTATTTGGATAAATGATGGGACCAAGTTAATAAATAATATTTTTTATCCAAACAACTTCTTGCGCTATATCCTCTGTTGAGTCATACATAGCACACAGCTTCATGATTACCTCAGTATCCCTCTTGGAACCCTTCCAATATACCGCTCCTTATAAAAGGGTAAAATTATAATTCACGACAGACAATTTGTCATCCATGTCACTTTGGAAGCTGGAATCGGTAACCGCCTCCGGTTGGATGATGCTATTACCGTACACCAAGAACATTCTCATATGTTCTTCACTGTTTTTCTTTGTATCTCCAGGATTAGACTGATCTCTGCTTACTACAACAAGTATATAAGCAACATCTCGTCTGTTACATGACATCGCATGATTGACCCTACTGCCAAAACATGCTGAATGTCATTAACATGAGTCCCTCTCTTCATCAGTCTCGAAGATATCTCTTTAGAGAGGGTGACTCCATGATATGCAGGTACACTACCGTACTAGGAGCCATCCATTCTAAACCTTTTAGAATGGTGTCAGAGTATCCGGATTGGAACAATCCTAAAATCCTTCTATATCTATCTCTATAGATCTAGTCCTAAGATCAATTTATATATTGCCCAAATCCTATATGGAGAAACTAATGTGACATC
The DNA here is from genome assembly GCA_030015575.1 of Agapanthus africanus. Taxonomy (NCBI): domain Eukaryota; kingdom Viridiplantae; phylum Streptophyta; class Magnoliopsida; order Asparagales; family Amaryllidaceae; genus Agapanthus; species Agapanthus africanus. The sequence goes on from CM057351.1 coordinate 10,984,591, forward strand.
TATAGTTTGTCCGAATCGTAGCATAGGAATATCATTTCCTATTAGGAGGATGTCATCCACATACAATATGAGGAATATGAAAATACTCCTTACTTCCTTCTTACAAATACTACATTCATCAACAATTTTGATATAGTCAAACACATTGGTTGTCACATCAAAACAAATGATTCATCTCCGCGATTCTTGCTTCAGTTCATAAATGAACTTAAACAACTTGCTCACCTTTCCGCTGCTCCCATTGAATACAAGGCCCCATGGCAGAGTCATATACACGTTCACTTCTAAATCTCTATTTAAAAAGACGTTATAGACATTTATCTGCCAGATCTCATAGTCATAACATGCAGTAGTGGTAAGTTATATCTGAATAAACTTCAGCATAAATACTGAACAAAAAGTTTCATCAGAATACATACCGGGTATTTGACGAAAAACCTTTTTTCTACAAGTCTAGCCTTATTAGGTTACTACCTTTCTATCTGCTTTTGGAAGATCTACTTACTCTTAATGGGTTTTATCCCTTCAGAAGCATCCAACAAAGTCCTTACTTTACTGAAATGCATGGAGTCCAACTTAGATATAATGCATCCAACCACCAGTCGGAAGTCACTACTTTCTATGGCCTGCTGATGACTAATAGAGTCATCATCAATCATGATACTAACCTCCTTGTTACCGTCTACGAATGAACCATAGTATCTTTCGGGCGGCAGAGATCACAAACTAAATCTGTGGAGTGGCTAAGGATTATCAGGGACAATTGAATCCTCAGGTTCTACTAAATTTTTAGTAATCATTTGTGGTTCTGGAATTACTTCCAGTTCTACCATACTGCTACTAAGTTCTTTTGCATAAAATTCATTTTCTAAAAAAGTGGCGAGTCAAGAACAAAACAACTTTTGATCCTGAAAATGGTAGAAGTTAACCTTTGCGAATGCTTGGGATAACCCACAAACAGCTCATTACTGAAACCTGCCTTGAGTTTCTCTTGATTCTTCTTTCAACATAAGCTGGACAACTCCATATCTTAACAAACTTAAGATACGCTCTCATTCTTTATCACATATAGAATCTTATGCACTGATTTAGACAGAACTTAATTCAATTAGTATGCATCTGTTTCTAGTGCATACCCCTAAATGAGAAAAACACTTGCGGAATACCGAGCTAAAGTATTCACCTCCTCGACCACATCGAAGATTCGTGAAACGTCCGATGTATCCGGTTCTCTATTTCATTCTTATACTGTATGAGCTTCTCAATTGCTTCGGCTTTGCGTTTCAACAAGAACACGCGCCCAATACTAGAGTACTCATAGGTAAATGGAATGAAATACGAATACCTACTGATTTTCTGTATGGACATCAGACCACATACATCACTATGTACAAGCTCTAAGAGTTCAACAACTCTTACTCTATGTGTTATAAGTTGAAAACTATATTCTGGTTAAGAATGTCTATACCGTTATTCTATGCACCTTACCCAATCAACACTTGATGAAGGTAAATGTTCAAAACATCATTTTTAAAATTTATTTCCTACATTATTAAATAAAGAGACGAATATATCATTTTTTAAAAATTGGTGCATAACAACGGTTATTCAAAACCAAAAGTTTGCTGCTAGGCAAAACTAGGTGACTATCCCCAATAGAAACATTTGCTCTGATTTCCGAATTTGAGGATCAAATCACCCTTTTCCAATACTTTACTCCTTCTCAGTATCTGTAACACCTCACAGATATGGGATTCTAATCCGATATCTATATACTTAGGAGTCAGAGTTTATTGAGAAACAATTTTCAAATACAAACACACCAGAGGGTGAAGCATTACCATGCTTCAAGGGCTAGCTGGATATTCCTAGTAATGCCTCTTCCATTGCACAGACTCATGACCGTAGTTGCAATCTCCTTTCCCTTAACTATAACCCCTTTAATTGTCTCTTCATCTTACCTTCTATACATCATACTTAGTCTGGTTGGTTTTCTTCCTTTCCTTTGTTTCAGCTTCAGTCGAAGAAGACTATCCAGCAAGTATAATTGATGTATTCTCCTTATTCAAGAAGCTCTCAACTAGAGAGAAGGTAGTGGGAAGATACAATTGAATTATATCAATATACAATTTGTTTTCTCCATAACCAGTGGCCATTCTCGGACTGAAACAATTTCTTTAAGTTCGTATATAACTATATAAGATGGTCTTCCAAGCAATATGGGTCTCTGTGTCTGACATAGAGGGTTCATGAGAAAATAAAAGGGAAGTATGAGTGGAAAGGACATATGCGAATCCGTCGTGAAATAGGACAATCATGATAGTAGTTTCTATCTCCTTTCTCTTAACTGCAACCTATTTAATTGTCTCTTCATCTTACCTTCTATACACTATACTTAGACTGATTGGTTGTCTTCCTTTCCTTCATTTCAGCTTTAGCCTAAGGTTTGGAAGAAGACTATCTAACAAGCATAACTGGTGTATTCTCCTTATTCAAGGAGCTCTCAACTAGCGAGAAGGTGGAGAGAAGAGACAATAGAATTATATCAATATACAATTTAATTTCTTTAGAACCAATGATCATTCTCGGATTGAAACAATTTCTTCGAGTTCGTATGTAACGATACAAGATGGCCTTTCACGCAATATAGATCTCTGTGTCTGACATAGAGGGTTCAGTAGAAAACAAAGGGAAGGTAGGAGCGTGGCAAGGATATATGCGACTTCGTCATGAAATTATGACATTCTAAAACAAATGATTGTAAAAAGATTCGGTTTAACTTGGTTTTATGAGTTTTAGTTTAAGGACAGTCATGGTCGCTGCCAGTAGAGAAAGAAAAGAAACACTTAGTGTGCGCTCTTGCAAAAATAGACTGGTTTATTAATTTATCTAATTAGGATGACTCCCACTGTTTCGTCGAATATTCCTTCAAATCTTAAAAGGAGAACTAGCCGAGATCATGTACACTTCTTAAGTTTGCCAACTGGTCAGCCAAGCCAATGTAAGTACTTCGAGGGAGTTCCTCCTTGCTCTCGCACGGACCCAATTTAATAACCCCATTTTATTATAGACGTAACCTCGTAAACAACTTTCTAGACAGCTAATGAGTTAGCAAATTGTGAAGCAAAAATCTCCCGGGGGGAACTATTACTCACAATGGGAAACATGATCCAACTATCATATAGAAGGTATGCAATCACATTGAAAGTTTTAACACTCGACACACCCGATATAGTTTTACCCCTAGGACCTTGACGAATGATCAACAAATCAAAGGGTCCTAGCCAAGTTCAACCCGTCATTTCGTGATTGATTTAGACTCATCCTTACGACCCTTGATGAATGATCAACAAAGTCGTACGACTGTCCTAACCAATCGCATCATATATAGGCATGAAGACATCAGTTGGCAACCGTACACTACGCCTTGACGAATAATCAACAAACGTAGCACGAATACTAAGTACTCTACTTCCTAAAATGACAAAAGGCTACGACTTGTTTTGAAGAAAACTATTAACGTAATGAACTTGATATCATTGAAGGAACCGAGTGGTTTTGAAAATTTATAATAACATAAACTTTTGCTCAAGAGTCGAATTCCCCGTGAAAGGATCAAGGCTCTTTCCTCATTGAATGAGATGCCAGATATTCTTAATTGAATATCTCTATACAAAGCATAAAAATATGACTATAATTTCTTTTGAAAATTTGGTTCCTACAACGTATTAGGTTTGTTTTCTTTGCATTAATCATATTAACGCAATCCTATCATTTAGATAATAACACTTATTATCTAGAATCTTATCACACCATAAAAATATGATATGAAAAGAAAATAGAGTGTTTTATATGCCATTCGCATTCGTCACGGGGTATTGGGTCTTCACCGTAAGATTACTTAACTTATAGCAGGGCGGACGCAGAGCTAGCATAGATGCAAAACATATAGAAACACTTATACACACACACACACATCATCATAATAAGCAAGTAATCACATTACAGGAATGCGGTAAACAACAAGTAAATGGAACAGTTCGGATATCCTAGAAATCCCGCAGTTCATTTGAGCCGCAATCGAAACGTGACATTCCACATTCGCGTGAATATCCCCTACAAAGCCAAACCAAGACCACTACGAGCGCAGTGAGCCACCCTCCAATCCTAGAAACAAGGCAACCCGGCCTCAACCATGAGGGGACCACCCGACGCTTTCTAGAATCTAGCGGCTCGAGCACTCCTCCATGGGTCTGTCCTAAACTCCTACAAGCGCGTAGAGCAAACCGCCAACTCTAGAACGATGCGGCCCATTCTCAACTCTTTGAGATGTCCACCTACCACATTCTAGAATCAAGCGGCTTGAGCGCTACTCTGTAGGGTAAAACTTATATCATATACATGCAACGGTAACGATGGTCTCAACCCGACCGCGTCCCGAAAAAGAATAATACATACAACGGCAACGTCGATCTCAACCCGATCATGTTCCAATAAAGAATATACATTTGGAATTTACATAATACATAAATATGAATACAACACTTTGAATACAACACATTCACACGTGGAGATATTCATCGTGACAATCCGAACCAAACCACACACACAAATATCGCATTCAACTAATGTACAATCTCATCGAATTGATCACACATCAATTCGTCGACGTTAAACAACACATATCAACATATGTGTGTCCGAACCAACTTGATCAAACACTCTGATCGAGTTAATTTGGAACCGTGGCCAAAGAAATCAAAACCCTAAAATCCCGGACACTTTCAATTTCTAAAACTGAAATTAAAAGTGCACCAAAGCTCACAAAACCCCCTCATTTTGCAAATTTCGAAGTCCTAGAGGATCCAAAAAGAGCCTGAGCGTCGAGGGGCTCTCGGGCACACCCAAAAGACGACCAAGGAGGCATAGGGGGATGCCCAAACCAAAGAGCACCTATATGGTGCTCTCGGGTTCAAGCAGACCCGAGAGCACCGTATAGGTGGTCTCAGGTTCTTGAAACCCACCTGAGACCACCAATTGGTGCTCTTGGGTCGGGTCAGCCCTCCTATGCCTCCTTTACCTTCTTGGGGTGCCTCCCGTGTTGTAAAGGGCATCTTAGTCTAAACCAAGAAACCTCCAGCTCGGTAAATTGCAAAATTGAGTTTTTCATAAAAATTTTAAAACTAGTTTTGTAAAAATTGGGTTTTGAAATACAATTATCCACAAATGGCAATTATAAGTAAATGATAGGATTTGATACCTAGATTGGAATCAGAGCTAGGGTCGCAACATTTGTGGACCCGGTGGAAGCTTAAAACGATAATTTAACAAGGCATAGCACCAATTCCAAACTCAAGATTAAGCATTTACTAACAATTGTAACAATTATAGAAATCTCGAGAGGGGTTTAGGGGGCTACAAACTTTGTAGCATTTCCACCTAATCGTAGAGGACCCAAGCTATACTTCGTCGCCTTAGGAACGAGCTTGGTCACCGATCTTCTTGCCGAAAATGATCCACATTGAGGAAACCCTGACTCAAGCTTCAACTCCATCAAAAGCATGCTTAAAGTGAAGTAACATGATCTAATGCTTTGCTAATGTATTAGATGAAGATATGTTGTTTTCTGACTTCTATTTTCTTTCATTTTAGCTCTCTTTTGCGCTCATTCTCATCCAGGAATTTGAGAAGAGAGAATAGGAATGGTTGGAATGAGAAGGAGAGAGGATGCTTCATCTATTTTGTGAAACATTTTTCATTTAAAAATTGCAAGCCATACCTCCTTTCCACCTCCTTACTTTTTCCAAAAAACGAAATGAGGTGTCCCCTTCTAGATATTTTTATTTATCAAATAAATAAAAACATCTAGTATGTGTATCATATACACAATATACATGTAGCATATATATACCCATATTTTTATAGTATACAAATACAAATGAGAGAAAAATAAAGTGAACATAATACTAGAATATATATATAATTAAATCAATCACTTGATTTAATAATCCGGCTTAATCATAAATCGGCTAGTATTATAAAATGTCCGATTAACATATATGTATCATATACACATATTTAATCGAACTCTCGTATGTATCGCCATACGCACACTGCATCGTTTCGCCTGAGCGGGGAAAACTTTAGCATGGGACTTTAAAGACTTAATCAATACGCTGGCAGTAAGTTAGGATTATATCCGATTTAATTTGAAATACTTTCATATCAATCCCCTCATGGGTTAACCCACAAGCACGTCAGTGGTACTAGCTGCACGTAATGGCTACCTAGGCATTAATCAAATGAAAGGTCGACAAGCAAGCTTACCTGAACGCAATCAGAGCCTCTCAGTGACAGTCACCGTACGGACTGGTATCTTTATCAGAAAGTGTCACATAACATGTCTGGGGGTGGAACTTGTTAGACCCCCAATAACCCAATAAGTCATGCAGACATTAGACTCATAACAATTAAAGATACAGCTGATAACACTTATCGGTTTATCTCAATTACCATGGCCATGGATTTCTGGTTTTGGTCATGTCATGCACAGCGCGACATCAACTCCTTATACCGGGAGAGACAAATCCTTTCGACCACTCATTGCCTCAATATGCTTCGGGATTGTACCAACCTAAAACCTGTTTGTACGACTCATTAGAGCCATGGTAAGGTAGTAATCAAAGTACAACAGGAACAGACACAAGACACTATGGCGATCTCAGGTCAAAATTCTACCATGTACTCATGTCACCAGAGAACTGCTATCTGGCAATAGGTATAATACTATATAGGAGTTTTCGATAAGTCCGTTCGGTGAAACTCATTCTCCAATGAGCACATGTATACAATCATCGATGTTGTCACACCCTGCTTCCCAGAGTACGCAAAGATAGGCACGTGACAGAGCCAATCATGCTACCTGTGGATAGGAAACATCCCTCCACAGTCACATTACGGCTGTCTAGAGATATCAAGAACAGTGGAAATAAAATAAACTATCCAGTACATGTCCATGAGCCAGAATAAACGAGTCAAGAAATAATATGCGGAAGCAATAGATCCAAGTAACAATAACAATCTTTAAAGTACGTCCCAAATACAGGATCACAACAGGAAATAAAAGTGCTGAAAGAAAACTAAACTAAAGTACTAACAGGTCCTCACTGCTCGGCCTGCTGACTGAAATACTCCTGAACGGCCTGCGACAGGGAGAGAGGATCTGGGCCATGCAAAACCCAGACGTCAGTGCGTCATAATATCAACAATAATACAATCAGTAGGTAACAAGACATGCAGGCATGGGTATGAACAATAACAAGAGTATAACAGTATCATGAATAAGGAACAGTGAAGGGTATAATCACATGTGATGTATAATGAGTAATCTAAACTGTGCTATATGGTTACATATTCTAAAGTTTTCGAAATCAATTAATGTAATCCTCATCGTAACCCATCGGTGATTATTCCGTAACGCCCAGAAAAACGGCAAACAATAGGTATTCCGTAACGCCCGGAAAAACGGCAAACAATAGGTATTCCGTAACGCCTGGAAAAACAGCAAACAATATGATAGCCCTTTGAGTTACGTTCGGTTACATTCTTGATTTTCCCATACCCCCAAGTTGTGTGTTCAAGTCAGGTATTGATAATTCTGAAGCTAATGCCAACACAGGATCAAGCATGAACAGGTTTGTCTATACAGATAACAGGATATGTCCATCGGGACAACATGTCAGGATTGTCGGCATTAGAAACAGGAACGGGTGACATGTCAAGTAGTAATATATCAGGTCATGTCAAGTAGTGCACATGTATCAAGTCATTTCAAGTAGTGGTATATCATGTCAGGTCAAGTAGTGCACATGTATCAAGCGGGTGCTCATAATCAAAATGTAGCAAGTACGGGTGCACAAATAAAAGCATGGATGCAGAATCATCTATCAGGGGTTACATCATGACTAAGTAAGATGCACAATATCAAGCATAGGGTACTAATGTATTAATAATATGAGTTAATGTAATATGGGGTGCAACTAGATATACAGAATTAATGGTATGGATACACAAATAAACATGGATGTATAAATAACTATCAGAGGTTACAACTATAGCTTCATGACTATGTAGGATGCACATTATCTAGCATAGGGTTACATTTATAGCCTCAAGACAAAGTGGGATATACATTATTAAACATGGGGTGTCACTACAATAAAACATGAATTAATATGATCTATAGATGCCGTTATATATATTTTAAATGATATGGATGCAAACGGGTATCCGAAAACTGTAAAATTGTAATATGGATGCACAATGTGATAAACGGGTATCATTTTACTCATATGGATGCACAATAATATATCTAGCATGTAGCAAGATGAATTAGCATACGACTAGATATGTAAATAATGATATGGATGCACACGGATGTCTGAAGACAGTAAAATAGTAAAATGGTAATGTGGGATGCATGATTTAAAATACATGTATTATATTTATTCAAATAGATGTAAATACAGTAACATAGGATGTACCAAGATAAACTTGCCTGAGCAGAACACACGACGGATGCGTACGACACGTCCGACGTCGGGTAAACGTTGCAAAACCATACGCGGGACGGGTCCAAGCAAGGCAAGAGGGTAACCACTCTGACTGGGAACGTCCACAGGGTTTCCTGGATCGTCAACGGCGATCACGGCTCCGGCGATCACCGGAAATGGAATCAAGAAATCAAGAAGAAGAAAAGAGAATAAGAAACAAGAAGAAAGAGAAGAAGAGAGAGAGGCTCACTGGATTTGTGTACTGGGGTCAGGAGAGAGGTGATGGTGGCGACGAGATCAATGGCGGTGAGGTGCGCCGGTGCGATGAGGGTTAGGGTTTCGGGTGTTAGTGTTAGGCTCGGGTATTAGGGTTGCAGTGGGGGTTCTTGGTGTAGGATGGAGAAGAGAGAAGAAGGAGAGGGAGAGGAGGAGATGGTGGTGGTGACGGCGAGGTGAGGTGATCGTCGGCGATGAGGTGCAGGTGAAGGGTTCTGTTGGGTTGAGGGTTGGTTGCAGAGTTCTCGGGGAAGAGGAAGGAGAAGCAAAAGGTGATGAGGAGGAGGAGGAGAAGATGGAGGCTCGGTTAAGGTTGAGGGGTGAGAGGCATGAGAGTTAGGGTTAGGGTTTTAGAGGAGGCAGGGAACTGTGGGTTTTCCTCATGTGCGCGGGCTTTTAAAAAGAAGAGAAGAGAGAAAAAAGGAAGGAAAAGAATGAAGGGAGGTGACCACATGCGCGCAAGCGGTGACCAGAGCTGAGAAGCGAACAGTGTTCACGAGAGGAGAGAGAGAGGGCACGAGAGGAGAGAGAAAAAGAAAGAGAAAGAGAAAGAGCTGTGTGGTGGGGTCGGGGAGAGAGAGAGAGAGTTGTTAGGAAAAATCGTTTAAGATTTTAAATAAAAAAAGATTTGTAAGTTATATAAATTTTTTTAAATTATTATAAAAATATTATATTAAACAAAATTAGATTTTCCCGGTAAATATAAATTTAGTCCAAAACACGCCCGGGTCGGGTCTAAAATTCAGTTTTAAAAGTACGAAAAATATGTGTGACGACCAAAATTAAAAAATGAATGTCCAGGTAACGAAAATGCATACCCCCAAGAACGGATGCAAGTACATGCGCGTAGCCATCCAAACAAGTCCGTTTCACTGAATAGGACGAGAACAAGATGCGTGGATGCTACCATAGGGTTAGGGGTATCAAGCAGGCCATGAAATGTATTTTTAAAATATTTTATGTGAATTTAAATATTATATTTAAAAATGCAGATGCCAGATAAAATGCGAGTATGCAATGTACAAATAAATGAAAGTGCACGTGTCCATGTAACAGGTCAAGCTAAATCATGAACATGAATCAAGACAGGTTTCAATAAAGCGGGTCGGGTCGGATGCAAATACAAATGTCAAATACAGTATTCGCACCCAAAACACAATAAATCAGGAAAATACTATAAATAAAGAAATACTTGAAATAGAACTGGTATAAATGAACTAGGATGTTACAGGTGTCAAACACCAATAGCTGTGGGACCAATTATTGCCTTCCAACCAGGTTAGGAAACGTATACACTAGTCTAAACTGAAGTACGGATGTCCTGTCTCGATACTCGTACGACTAGAAATATTTAAGGATGTGCTTATGGAATATTTAGGCCCCACTATTACGATCCCCATTATTAATCTTGGTAGTCAAGCAAAAATCCTATGGGCTTTATCATCATGTATTAGCGATACGTAATAACAAGTAAAACATATACATATGAATGATAAAGGCAAAACAGATAACATACTATCATCTCGAGTAAGATTGTTATATCCGTATAGACCTGGTACAATTACAATAATTGCCTTCATGGCACCTATATCCAATAAATGAGACCTCCTGATGCCAGGAGGGGTGGCCTGACCATCGAGAGGGGTCCCGATGGTGAACAGAGAGGCCAATTTAGGCTCTCTCTGGCTTGTTTTTAGGTAAAAGAATGAAGTTTCTTTATGAAACTTCATCAAATATGGAAATTCACATATTGAATTCTATGCACAACGTAAAAATGATATATTTTCATCATTTTTACAATTTGGTGTGCAATATGAACACATATTTTTGTGTTCAGGGAGAACGTGAAGAAAACATATTTTAAAAAAGAATACAATATGTTTAAGTGAATTGGATTCTATTAAAGAGATATAATTTTTATATCTCCATGAAAAGAGTAGGATTTTTCTATTCATTTATATATATTCATTAGAAATTCATGGGGGATTTCAATCCATGATTTCTGTTTTTCATGAACAGAAATGAGTTTATTCTCATTTCTCATAAATATGCAGGAAAAATAGGATACCATTTTTCTCCTTATGCAGGACATGAGATGGCTCATGTCCTAAGTACTGTCTAAATTTGTCAAGAACATGTAGATTCATGTTCTAAAAAGCCCTTCATCTTTATTTTTTTTTATCAGAACAGATGAAGAAGCATGATCATGGCTATCTTCTTTGTTGAGGCAAAAACTTAAAAGGTTTCTATGGATCAAAAGCAGATCTTTGATCTAATCTGATCGAGTGATGTATAGAAAGAGAACAATAAATTGATGGAGGAAGTCCATTCCTTAATTTCTCACCTTCTTCTTTTTCTTCTTCTTCAAACTGAGAGCACTCTGGAATTCTCTCAGGAATTTCCTTGGCAAAAATGTCTATCTCTCTTCATTTAATTTTGTTGAATGAGAAATATTTATACTTCTCTAGGAGTGGGAGTGGTTAAACACCACTCTCTCATGTTCGTAGGGTGAGCGAAAGTGAAATAACCTCCCACTATCCTTAAAAATAGGTTGAACTGCCTATTTTTAAAGGGGTCCCGATGCCATTTATCAATAGGCTTAGAGCACCTTAAATTGTACCTCTCGATAGCGGGAAGGGGGCCTGATGGCTTGAGACCCCTCAAAAACAACTCTTTTTGAGTTGTTTTTGAAAGAGGATCCCCAATGCATGGGTCCCAGACTATTTAAACAAGCTTTTAGTTTGTTTATGATGTTTTTTACATCATTTTTTGTCTTAATTGATCAATTCTTGATCATTGACCGTGTTCTTTAATTGAATACTTATATAAATATTCAAAGTTATTAAGAGTAGAATTTTTTAACTCCAACAAATTCTCCCAGCAAATGGATATGCACAATTTTGTCCATATCTTTTGTTGCATATGGATATGTGCATGCATTTTATGCCAAGGGCATATATTAAGTCATCACACTTAATGAAGAAAAGTCTCATTGGCCCAAGCTTTTGTCTCTTCATCTTTTGAAGTTTGAACGGAAATAAAAGTTTTTTTATTTTCCTTCATGGATTCACATGTTAAGTATTAATTGATAAGCTTTTACAAATTAGCCACTATTTTATTAGGCCAATTCCTCTGAGTATTTCTTTAAAATACACTCAACTTATCATCCTAACCTGTTAGTTTATTATTATATTGGATATGGGTGTTAGTTTATAGTCGTCTCGGACGTAAATATTAGACAAACTTTAAGTGAATACTCTTTAGTATTGTCCGCTTCATTGTCTTCAAAAAGTGGTAAGTTGGGCTGAACCATTTGTATATTGGTTTTAGCCAACCATGTATATAAAACAGAGCCGAATCTATAGTACCCATACTTTTAAAGATACTAAAATAAGACTGATCAATCCGTCTATCTTATGTTATTGTAGGACCCATAAGATAAATTCTCTCTAGGGTAAGTCTTCTTTTTTTTTAGAGTATACCTGAGTTTACCTCAGGTGTCGCATTTTGGGGCTTATCTACAACATTTTATGTAACTACAGGATCTTATAATAAACTTTTTCATAAATATCCTTTTTTAGGATTCATCAAAGTTGTACTTAGGTACTGTTGTTTAGGCATACCCATAAAGTGGATAATATTGCGAGGCCATTGAGGTGAAGTTTTTATTGAGTTTCCTTTTGGGATAAATCTCAGCCTTATCTCGGCGCTGTCTTTAGTTGGTTTTTACGCAATACGGATATTTTACCATAGGACCTGTTGGATAAGAATTTTTTGAGAGTTTCCTTTAAGGATCAATCTTAGACTTATCTTAGGTCTTGCTCATTTTGTAAGCATATCCACAGCGACTGACGATAAATCGAAATGAGTCACCTCTCTACAACGCACTCAATTTATCATAAGTCAGATTCAAAATCCAAAAGCAGCTAAAAGTCGTTGTTTGTCTGTCCTTCGACATATATATATATATATATATATATATATATATATATATATATATATGTATGTATGTATGTATGTATGTATATGAGTTTCGATTTTATATATCAAGGCGTTGGTTATGCTTGAGACTTTCTTGGTTCAAGCATTGGCAAACCAGGATTCCAAGAAAAAGATGAATAACAGTAATGCCGAGGCACTCAATTTGGCGCGCGGTAGTAAATACTCTTGTCAATTTGCTTTAAACCAAAACAATATCATCAATCGTGATTTTAGGCGTAATACTTCTTTAGATATCTACCATTAATAGGAGGCATCGGTCTATTTCCATAGATATTAATGAGTTGATAGGAATCACCCCCATAGACAATTTCTATAATATAGGGGCTTTCTTAATTCGTGTCAAACTTTCCTCCGGTCTTATGATTCATAATCTTCTGGCGTCGTAGTACTAAGACTAGTTCGTCTTGAGTAAAAGGCATTTTTCTAACCAGTTTATTAAAGGAGTACATCATTCTTGCTCGATAGTATTCTAGATTATGTTGAGCTTTAAGTTGTGTATCATCTAGAGCTTCAAGCTCTTCAAGTCTTAACTCTGTATTTTCTTCTATCATTAATCCTTCATGAATCATAATCCTTAAAGATGGTATTTGAATTTCAAGAAGAAGTACTGCCTCTATTCCAAATACCAATTGGTATGGGGTAGATTTCGTGGGAGTCTTATATGTGGTTCTATATGCCCACAATGCTTCAGTGAGTTTATTAAGCCAATCCTTTCTTTTTTTAAGGGTTATTTTCTTAAGCAATTTGGTCAGGATCTTATTGAAAGACTCTGCTAAACTATTAGACCTAGGATTATATATAGAAGAGTATCGCCAATCGATTTGATTATCTGCGGCGAACTTTATAACTTTGCTGCTTTTATAGGCCGGACCGTTATCCAAAAGTATATGTCTCGGAATACCGAACCTATAAAGCACATTGTTCCTAAAGAACTTGATGATGATATTAGCCGTGATTTCTTTGAAACTCGCGGCTTTGGACCATCGAGAGAAATAATCAGTAATATCCAAAATGAACCCGTGTCCATTAGACGATGGAGGTTCAATTGGACCAACAATATCTTTTCCCCGCATCTCAAAGGGCCAAGAGGACACCGTGGGATGTAGTGGATTTGGGTGCATATGAATGAAATAATCATGTATTTGGAATATATGACACGTCTTTGTGTATGCAATCTTGTTTCATGTTTGGCCAATAATAACCCATTTTTTTATTTTAATTTTCATTTTAGGACCAGCTTAATGGGCCCCGCATACCCCTGAATGAGTTTCTTCCATTACTTTTTCCGCCCCATCCACAGATAGTCATCGTAACAGAAGCTCATCAAAAGTTCAACGATATAGTGTACCATCAATGTACACGTATCGTAATGCTTGTTTCCTTAGAGCAAATCGAGCAGATTTGTCATCAGGTAATATATCGTTACAAAAAAAGTCTAGAAATGGTTGTCGCCAATCTGACTTCTCTGTAGTTTCTTCACCTTCTTGAATGTGTAAAGCTTGCTCAAGTGCCTCTTCATTGATGGCTTATGGATTTTCAAAATCCTACTATTTAGTTTTAATGATATTATACAATATAAATAGATCTCTACATGTGTTTTATATTGTATATTTTATAACACTGTATATGAGTTTGCTCGTGTTTGAGAAAGATTTCAGGATATCAATCGACACAAGGCTGTGATAGAGGATGGAGGAAATTGAGCTAAAATGGAAAATCTATTAGAGTTTGGAGGATAATGGAGTAGAGCTCCTCAATGATCACATTCAAGCTTCATGAATCTAAGGAGCCAAAGTCCAAATTTAAAAGAATTCAAGAATTGAAGAAATCAAGAGTTCGAGCTACAAGTGTATTCTCTAGGAAATCAATGTAAGTACTTCATGGTTTATGAGATTAGTATGAAAAAATCTCAAACACATACACTATTTCATGCATGAAATCTTTGGGCAAAACTTGGTAAAGTTTTTCATTCAAAATGATTTTCAATTTCAAGTTCAAAATTTTCTGTACATTATTTCTTCAAACGTCTGTCCAAGTCTTATTCAGACATCTGCGCACTATTGTAAAACATGCATATATTTGAAATATCAGTTTCTTCTTCAAAACAAACTTCTGAAGCATGCTAGAACAAACATCTGGTTTTTCTGTGGATTTTCATTGTTTAAAACTTTTGACAGAACAAACTTCTGTCGATATTTCTTCATACGCCTGTTTGTTCTCTGGATTTTCATTGGCTTAAAACTTTTTAAGAACAAATGTATGTCAAATTTTCTTCAGACGTCCGGTTGTTCTCTGTGTTTTCATGGCATTCAAAATTTTTATGGGAACAAACGTCTGAACCTTATTGACACAAACGTCTGAAGGTTAAAAACTTTGAAAATCTTTTCTTGTTCAGACGTATGTTACTTGTTCTTCAAATGTCTGGTTGTTTTCTGTACTTTCATTGGCCATATTGAAAACCACGACAAATGTCTGAAACTCATGATGACAGATGTATAAAGCTATTTTTGTTTAAAAAAAATATTACCGTTATGTACATTTAATGCTATAACGGCTAGTTTTATTTTGTCTTCAGACATTAATCCCCTTGGCCTTCAGATGTCTGTTCTTCTATGTGAGGCGTAATAAATGCATGTATTTGTTTGATTTTTATGTGGGGTTTAAAAGGGATTCTTATGTAGTTATTGCACAACAACCATTCTGAAAAATTGCATTCATTCTTTGAGTTCATCCTTACCTACCAAAAGAAAAACAAAAACACTTGAGCTTTAATTGCAAATCTAATACTCCATTGAAGTATTCTAGAGCATGAATAGTAAACTCTTTAGAGAGTATCTTGGATTGTAATCTTCTTCTTCTTCTCTCTTTGTGTGGAATCTTTTGAGTGCAGGAGAGTTATTGTAAGTGAGGAAAACTGCTCTGAAGAGGATCACTCATGTGTCGAGTGATGTGTTTTTGTAGGAATGCAATGTGTTTGTCTCAGTGGAGACGTGATTAAGTGGAGCGGGCTCGTCGTCTAAAGAAAGAGGACCAGGGGATCTCTCGAACCTTTCTAAATCGCTTGTGTTTGGGTTTTATTTCTCTCTTGTCATCTCTTACTTGCATATTATCTTGTGCTATATTTGTGTTTCCTTTTATCTTGCAAATAGAATTTTTAATTTGTAGGTTATGTAAGTATAATCCTATTCACCCCCTCTAGGATTATTTCATTCATCATCAAGAGGCACCGCATACACTAAACGATTTTGCACAATCATATGAATTTCATTTAGGTCGGAGACAACTAATTCCTTAGCTAGCTTTTCTAGCGTATCAGCCTTCCCATTTTGTGACCTTGGTAAATTTTCCAACTTGAATATAGGCATGTGCAAGAGTAGTCTTCTAGTTTTCTTGCAATATTTGATTAATGTTGGTTTGTATATCGTAATACCAAGTTTATTTTGTACTCTATTATCCGTATTTCATATGTTTCTTTTTCTATTTAATTTAATTCCAAATATTTTCCACATATTTTTCCCTATATTTTCTTAACCCTAATACCTAATTCTAAAATTTTTCTAAACAATCAAACCCAATCCCTAATTAATTTCCTAATTATTTTTCCAAATAACTTTCCAATTTTTTCTAAATTCTTTTCTTCAATAAAACCTAATCTAAACCCTAAACTACCTAAACCTGACCCAGACCCGACCCGACTCCCCACTCCCACTCCCTTCTTCTTCTTCTCCTTCCCTTTTCTTTCCCGCCTCTTTTCCCGCATCACTCGCGCTACTCCCACGAACCGCTCCTCCCTGAGACTTCGTCCTCGTCCCAACGTTTCCCCCCACGTCTTCCCCCTCATTCGCGCTATCCTGAGATCCCGCCCTCGCCGCAACCGTCCCGTGATCCCCTCGCCTGCCTCACCTCCTGCTCAACAACTGACCCCCTCTCTTCATCCCTCTCTACCTCCAACCTCTCTCCTCTTTCTCTTTCTCCCTCCCTCCGTATCCCCTCAACGGAGTTCTACTACCCTCGCCATTATCACTGCCATCACCACACCCTGTAACCTCTTCGCCTCCACCAACCCACAACTGAGCACCAAACACGCAACCACGTTGACGCCTCCTCCTCCGATCGCGAGAACCCCCACCACTACCCCAACACACCCGCTGCCCTCCTCCATCCCCGCGCCCCGAGCTCCTAAGCTGACCCAGCTCGCACCCAAGCCTCCTTGCCACCATCATCACCTCCCTTCTCCATGCCTCCATTCCATCACTTTCAACAACTACCGCATTGCCCTGCTGCACCACCTTCTTATCCCTCCATCGCCTAGCTCCGGCCTGACGAGCCCCAGTGACCACGGTAACCACCTAGCTACCCGACGAGCTCAGCGCCACCACCAGCACCTGCTCCACCTGTGTGCCTCCTCAAACCCAACATCAAACTGGAACATCGCTACCACCCTTCACCGAAGCTGCTCTGGATTGTTGCCGACCATCCTTGACCGTCGCTTCAGCCCCTCGCCGTCATCGCCACTACTCTCGTATCAAGCCCCCCGCTGCACAGAGCCAGAGCCGAGCCTTCGCCACCTCCTTGAATGCCTGAGATTGCCGTTGCTTTCGCCATGACCGTGTCATTATCTCTGTCATGCCAGCCATCTCCATCGTCAAGCTATCGTCGCCAGGCAAGTTAAACACTTGCTTTATATGCTATCTATACTAATATAAATATATATATACAATCAAAGATTAATTATATTTCTTGGAGTCTGATAAATTTGGCAACCCGTATTCGTGCGTTGCATGACAAACTGAACAAATAATGAGCCTAATATCTTGTGGTTGATGTATATAGTTCACAGGAATCGAATCCGTTCATGTCCGTGAGATAAACCAAATCCGCTGTAGTTTCGAAACGAGTGCTAAGTGCTTGATGAAAACCATATGTGAAAACATAATCAAAATGGTGGAGCCCATAATATTTAGACACTGATAATGTCAACAAACACTCTGTAGAAAATTGACTGCAAACTGACATCGTTTCTCACCTAAAGTGATGCCCATACCGAAACTCGCGTTTTACCGAACACTTGACATAAATTCATAATTAATTCCAGAAAAATCCAATCGCATCATACCTGGGTTCATTGCAAAGGGTACTACATAATCTTTAACACGTCATGTAGTTGTACTGTAAGATATATCCTCTGAACATCTAAAACAAAGAACTTACCTGACCTTGGACTGCGGTCCAGAGCAGGAACTTACCCCTTGACATGCATTTATACACCTTAAATATTAATGTTTAAATGAGATAGTGTGAAGAGCCAATTACCGATACGTACAAAATTGTTTTAGCTTTCCAATGGTACCGGTTTCACTAAATTCCAATATCATTTGGTATTTAAATCATATTTTAAACGGATAACATGTACGGCAGATTTCTGTCATTTCAGCTTGCACCCTTCATCAGTAATATGATCATAACTCCTAACCCAAAATGACTACTCTTTATCCGTCTCCTGATATGTAAAGTTAAATTATAGCCCTACAATTAGTTGAACAGTAGCGTCGTCTAATTATACACCCAATAGGGAGTAAAACGTGTTAAGAAATGGACTTCCAGTTCTGAAACTGGATTTCCAGCAGAAAACATTTAAAATGGAATGACCATAACTCGGAAACCTGATACTCGATTGACTAGAAACCAATTTTACCATACATATAATTTAATACACTATTTATGTTTTTTATATTGTTTCGCAAAATTATGCACGTGTAATTTTATGTGATTTTTCTATTCCAACCGACACCGGTTGCTCATATGTATTCAGTAGTGCATTTACTATATCCCCACCATATTGCATGACTGTTATACCCTTGTAAATAGTGTTCATTTGAATCGATATCCTAGTGACCGTGTTACATTACCATGTGCTAAATATTAGTGATTGAATTGTTGCAAGTACGTTAGTGTAAAAGCGTGATTGAATAATGGAAGTGATACGTAATTGTACACAATCAGCGTAACCAATTAGTTATTGCATTGTCGACGCCTATGGGATGTATATAAGTGTAACTATAACTAGTATGGGACGGGTATGGAAGCATTTATATTAGTGTCATAGGTAAGACATCGAGCACTGTCCATTTATCTTGGATACCATTCGAGACATGCTTGATGGAGACCCTGTCTCCAGTTCTCGCGTAGACTTGTCATGGAGCGACTAGTATTTAGATTCATGGTCGATGTTTGATATAGACTGCGGGGCGTGGGGTATTTTGAGTGTGAGTTTGATCAACGGAATCTCAGGAGTCCCACTGCCGGCGTATGTAGTGATTTCGGGATTTGTACTGATAGTGTTTCTAATTCTTACTAATCGTGATTCAGGCCCGTGTTCCCTTACTCCTGGGGCTTACCCTTAGGTTGGGGATACTCCTACGGTGGTTGATGCTAACACTTGGACTGACGATAGGTCTAGTGACTTGGATATTGAGACTTAGAGACTGATTGCTTTAGTGATATGGACATTGCATTGATTACTGATCTGATACACCTACTTTATCGTTACATGTACCGGTTATTTTATGCTAGTGTCATTACTCTATATTAATGCTTTATGTTTATCATCGTTGCACATTATATATGTATATATTAATATTGTGTCGCTCTGACGACCTGAGTATGCATGCTCAGAGTGAGAAGTGAACTTAGCTCGGATCAGGATCTGTCTTACCTCGAGAATATTGTGGACATCTAGATTAGCGACGGCAGCGCTATCATTTCCTTTGACTCTATCTGGTTAATTTTAAATCTGTTTGATAGAATTATTGACTACGTTTCTCATTCCTTATGCTATGATTACTGATTACCACGTAATGCTAGAAGCCGAAATGTGACTACAGCAGGATATTTCCTTGATCGTAGGAACATGGCTGGCCTTGTCACCCCCCGTATTCCATATTTTGGGAAGCGGGGGCGTGACATGGTTTTGTTGGTATTAGAGCCTGGATTGTTTAGAATGAGATTACTGTTTCCGACCAAGGCTTGACAATTTAAGTCGTCCATTCGGTCTAGATTGTAAACTTGTTATTCTTGACTAGAATCACTATAGTTTGTCAAGCTACATTTTGACTCCATCCGCTAGAGTTTTGGATGACTTAGTAGATTTATGTGATTGTAACTATGAACTGCAGCTTAGTTACAAGGCAGCGCTCTGCTTGAGTGACTTGGAGTTCTACCTTTGATTTCCGTTCGATTGAGTTTCACCTCACCACATATTCTTTTTTCTTTTGTCAATTCTATATCTTATTCTGATTCTTATATCTTAAACCTTCGTCCGAAAATTTGTTGTTTTGGAATCATGGCTTCCCACGACTCTCCTTCCGCCTCTGCTTTTAAGGATCACCCCGCCGAGATTTTGGGCGTACTGCAAGGATTGAGAGAAGACCGGGAGAGGACGAACGATCTTTTAGCTGAGGGGTTAAGAAGGAAGCTAGTTCGAACACTAAGAGGAGCCCCGAACGTGAGGGAATCCCTGTTAGTGAAAGAGGAGGTGTACAGATGAAGCGCCCATTTGCTTCTCAGCAGACGAAGCAACGGAGAACTCAAGTCTGCGGTTATTGCAAGAGGCCGAGGCACCTTCAGAGGAACTGTCGCTAGGCTAAAGGACAGTGTTTGATTCGGGGATCTGGTGAACAGCATGCAACGATTGCCCTCGAAGAAAAGAGCTGCAAAGAGGAGATTCGTCAACGCTCTCCACATCTGCTTGAGTAACTTAGTTGTTTTCGTAGTTCGAATTTCAAGGATGATATGGGCCCAGCATATGATTCAAACTTGCCTTACGAGATCGCAGAGATTTAGATATCGACACGGAATTATCACTTTTCCTGCTTTCAATAAAGACATTGTTATTTTGTTTAGTAGTTGTTTCTTCCGTTCAAACCTTGTATCTGTTGAACTCCTTGGTTTAAATGCAATAAAATTGTAAATTGTGATTAAGTACTTTTATTTTATTCATTTACACTAAGTACTCCTCTATTTTCAAATTTTCAATAGTTCTAATTTACGTTGCATATTTTATTTTCTAATGAATTTTCCAACTGATATTTTCATACTATCGTTCTTTTAATATGTAGTTCTGTTTTCATACCTTTTATTTTAATTTCCTCTGCTTTTAATTACAGGATGTCACTTCGGGTTATCTTTTACTTATTATTTTTCTTTAACGTTAAACTGTTTATTATAGTGTCATCATTCACATTCGTTCGTTAGTTGGTATTCTTTTGTTTAACTCTTAAAATTCATATTTTTTTTTGTGTTCATATTTGTGCTAACTATCTTTTATTTTCGTATTTACGTTTACTTGCGTATACTTATGCTCCAATCAATTTAGATTTTCTATTTACTGTAATATAAATTATGGTTATCTTGTATGCAAATACATTTTATTTACTTGTACATATATCATTATCTCGGTATTATCTTAGTTTCTTTTGTGTTCTATTATCATCGCACTTTTGCAAATACAGTTAGTCTTGTCCACTATGTTAATTATTGAAATCTAGTTTGTTTACCAGCCCACTTATTTTTCATTTTTTTCTTATATATTTTACCGTATGAGTATTCTCAAGTTATTTTATAATTAACTGGTTTGTAGTTTTACTAATGTAGTTTTGGTTCTTACGACCTATCAGTCAATCATTCACTATTATTTATTATTGTTATTCTATTTTTTCATTGCAATTGTATATATATAGTTTATTACTATTATTTTTTATTTATTTTGACCTTACATATGATTTTTCCTGCTCTATTTGCTTATATATAAATGTTCGATTTTTTTAGTGGTTGCTTTTCGCATGACTTTTATAGCTTATTGTTTATTTTAATTTCGAGAACGAAATTTTATTTAAGTAGGGTATGATATAATACCCAGTTTATTTTGTACTCTATTATCCGTATTTCGTATGTTTCTTTTTCTATTCAATTTAATTCCAAATATTTTCCACATATTTTTCCCTTTATTTTCTTAACCCTAATTCCTAATTCTAAAATTTTTCTAAACAATCAAACCCAATCCCTAATTAATTTCCTAATTATTTTTCCAAATAACGTTCCTATTTTTTCTAAATTCTTTTCTTCATTAAAACCTAATCTAAACCCTAAACTACCGAAACCCGACCCAGACCCGGCCCGACTCCCCACTCCCACTCCATTCTTCTTCTTCTCCTTCCCTTTTCTTTCTCACCTCTTTTCTAGCCTCCCTCGCGCTACCCCTATGACCCGCTCCTCTCTGCCACTTTGTACTCGTCCCAATGTTTCCCGCCACATTTTCCCCTCCCCCGCGCTACCTCGATATCCCCGCCCTCGCTGTAACCGCCTGAGATACCCTCGCCTGCCTCACCTCCCTCTCAACAACCGACCCCCTCTCTTCATCCCTCTAGACCTCCAACCTCCCCCTCTCTCTCCCCCCTCCGTCTCCCCTCACCGACGCTTCACTACCCCCACTATCATCACCGCACCCCTGCAACCTCGTCGCCTCCACCAACCCACAAACGAGCACCAAACACCCAACCACGTTGATGCCTCCTCCTCCAATTGCGAGAACCCACACTACTACCCCAACACACCCGCTGCCCTCCTCCATCCCCGAGCCTCGAGCTCCCAAGCCGACCCAGCTTGTACCCAAGCCTCCTTGCCACCATCGTCACCTCCGTCCTCCACACCTCCACTCCATCACTTTCAACAACCACCGCATCGCCTCGCTGCACCGCTGCCTTAGCCCTCCATCTCCTAGCACCGGCCATACGAGCCCCGATGACCATGGTAACCACCTAGCTCCCTGACGAGCTCAACGCCACCACCAGCAACTGCTCCACCTGCGTGCCTCCTCAAACCCAACATCAAAATGGAGCCTCACTACCACCCTTCGCCGGAGCTGCTCTGGATCGTTGCCGACCATCCTTGATCGTCACCTCAGCCCCTCGCCGTTATCGCCACTACTCTCGCATCAAGCCCCCCGCTGCACAAAGCCATACCCGAGACTTCGCCACCTCCTTGCACGCCCGAGATTTCCATTGCTGTCGCCATGACCGTGATGTTATCTCTGCCGTGCCATCCGTTGCCATCGTCAAGCTATCGTCGCCAGGCAAGTTAAACACTTTCTTTACATGCTATCTATACTAATATATATATATATATATGTATGTATGTATGTATATATATACAATCGAAACTTAATTATATTTCTTGGAGCCTGATAAATGTGGAAATCCGTATTCGTGTGTTGCATGATGAACTGAACAAATAATGAGCCTAATATCCCATGGTTGATTTATATAGTTCATAGGGATCAAATCCCGTTCATGTCCATGAGATAAACCAAATCCGCTGTAGTTTCGAAACAATGTGCTAAGTGCTCGATGCAAACCATATGCGAAAACATAATCAAAATGGTGGAGCCCATATTATTTAGACCCTAATAATGTCAACAAACACTCTGTAAAAAATTGACTGCAAACTGACATCGTTTCGCACCTAAAGTGACGCCCATACCGAAACTCGCGTTTTACCGAACACTTGACATCGTTAAATTCATAATTAATTCCAGAAAAATCCAATCGCAGCATGCCTGGGTTCGTTGTGAATGGTACTGCATAATATTTAACACGGCATGTAGGTTTACTGTTAGATATATCCTCTGAATATAGAAAAAAAAGAACTTACCTGACCTTGGACTACAGTCCAGAGGAGGATCTTACCCCTTGACATGCATTTATACACCTGAAATCTTAATGTTTAATTGTGATAGTGTGCGGAGCCAATTACTGCTGCGTGGAAATTGTTTTATATTTCCAATGGTACCTGTTTCACTAAATTCCAGTATCATTTTGTATTTAAATTATATTTTAAACGGATGACATGTACAACAGATTTCTGTCATTTCAGCTTGCACCCTTTATCAGTAATCTGATCATAACTCCTAACCCAAGATGACTACTGTTGATCCGTCTCCTGAGATGTAAATTTAACTCATAAACATACAATTAGTTGAACAGTAGCATCACCTAATTATGCCCTCAACAGGGAGTAAAATATATTACGAAATGGACTTCCAGTTCTGAAACAGGATTTCCAGCAGAGAACACTTAAAATGAAATGACCATAACTCGCAAACCTGAAACTTGATTGACTCGAAACTAATTTTACCGTACAGATAATTTAACACAATGTTTACACTTTTTATATTAATTTTCCAAATTATGCACTTGTGATTTTATGTGATTTTTCAATTCCAACCGACATCGGTTGCTCATATGTATTCAGTAGTGCATTTACTATATCCCTACCACATTGCATGACTGTTATACCCTTATAAATAGTGTTCATTTGCATCGATATCCTAGTGACCATGTTACATTACCAAGTGATAAATATTAGTGATTGGATTGTTGCAAGTACGTTAGTGTTTACATTACCAAGTGCTAAATATTAGTGATTGGATTATTGCAAGTACGTTAGTGTAAAAGCGTGATTGAATAATGGAAATGATACATACTTGTACACAATCAGCGTAACCAATTAGTTATTGCATTGTCGATGCCTATGAGACATATATAAGTGTAACTATAACTGGTATGGGACAGGTATGGAAGAACTTATATTAGTGTCATAGGTAAGACATCAAGCACTGTCCATTTATTTTGGATACCAGTCGAGACATGCTTGATGGAGACCCTATCTCCAGTTCTCGTGTAGACTTGTCATGGAGCGACTAGTATTTAGATTCATGGTCGGTGTTTGATGTAGACCGCAGGTTGTGGGGTAGTTTGAGTGTGAGTTCAATCAACGGAATCTCAGAAGTCCTACTGCCGACATATGTAGTGATTTCGGGAATTGTACTGATAGTGTTTCTGATTCTTACTGATCGTGATTTGGACCCATGTTCCCTTACCCCTAGGGCTTACCCTTGGGTTGGGGATACTCCTGCGGTGGTTGATGCTTACACTTGGACTGACGATAGGTCTAGTGACTTGGACATTGAGACTTAGAGACCGATTGCTTTAGTGACATGGACATTGCATTGATTACTGATCTAATACACCAGGTTTATCGTTACATGTACCGGTTATTTTATGATCGCGTCATTACTCCATGTTACTCCTTTATGTTTATCATCGTTGCACATTATATATGTATATATTACTATTGTGTCGCTCTGACTACCTGAGTATGCATTCTCAGAGTGAGAGGTGAACTTAGCTCGGATCAGGATCTGTCTTACCTCGAGGATACTGTGGACATCTAGATTAGCGACGTCAGCGCTATCATTTCCTTTAACTCTCTCTAGTTAGTTTTACATCTTTTTGATAGAATTAGCGAGTGCGTTTCTCATTCCTTGTGCTATGCTTACTGATTACCGCATAATGCTAGAAGCCGAAGTGTGACTACGGCAGGATATTTCCTTGACCGTAGGAGCATGGCTGGACTTGTCACCCCTCGTATTCCGTATTTTAGGAAGCGGGGCATGACATATATCTTGAAGGTTCCTAGAAATTGTCTTATTATTAGCTGAAAATCTCCATAAATATGTAGATTTTGTATCCTCATTTAGATGGAGAGCTACAAACCGAGAATAAGGGCTTCATATTCAGCCTCATTATTCGTTTAGGTTCGGTTATCACGAAGGCTTGTCTAATGATGCCCCCGGCAGGGGAAATGAACACTATACCAAGTCCTACTTTGACTTTAGGAATTCCACCTTGTACTCCGGGCTCAAGTGATGACGCACCGTCAAAGTACAATTCCCAATATGGTTCATCTTCTTCTATAAGAAGAATGTCCTCCCCTAGCAATTCACATATCATAGGTGAATTATCTGGTACTGGGTGTGCAACTAAAAAGTCGGTGAGAGCTTGACCTTTAATAGTTTTTTGAGGCACATATTGAATGGCAAATTGGAGTAATATTAATGTCCTTTTGGCGAGTCGTCCAAACAACACTGGTAAACTCATTAAATATTTTATAGGATAAGATTTTGATATTAACCAGATTTCATTTGATAATAAGTAGTGTCTAAGCTCAGTCACAGCAAAGACTAAAGATTGGCAGTGTTTTTAATAGGAGAGTAATTTACTTCAACTCCCATAAGCACCCCGCCTAGGTAATATAGCACATTCTCCTGCCCGACATCATTTGCCTAAGAAAGCATTGCGCCTAGTGTCGGGACCCGGTTCTTTCTCACGGAGCAAAGTGCCACACGGAACAAAGTGCCATGCCAAGTGTCATGTTAAGTGGGCGGGGGCCACCTCTTGAGTCCGTAGGACCCACTGTAGAACAATGGGGACTCTTCGGAATACATTCCGAAAGGGGGCAGATCTATACTATAAATGGAATGATACCACTCTTCAATACAGAGGCGCCTTTTAAGTGAACCGGCACTACAGGAGCTTGAGAACTCCGTAGTTAAGCGTGCTCGAGCCAGGAAAGTTTTGGGATGGGTGACCTCATGGGAAGTGGCCCCTGGCTGGGTCCGGTTCGCCCCGAAGGACAAAACCGTGCGGTTTCGGCCAAAGCGGACAATACTCTCTGTATTGGGGGTGGGGCGTGACAGAATGGTATCAGAGCTGGTCCCTCAATAGTAGGTCTGTGGTTCGAGGACGAACCGTTGTTCAAAGGTGGGGAGAATGTCGGGACCCGGTTCTTGCTCACGGAGCAAAGTGCCACACGGAACAAAGTGCCACGCCAAGTGTCGTGTTAAGTGGGCGGGGGCCACCTCTTGAGTCCGTGGGACCCACTGTAGAACAATGGGGACTCTTCGGAATACATTCCGAAAGGGGGCAGATCTATACTATAAATGGAATGATACCACTCTTCAATACAGAGGCGCCTTTTAAGTGAACCGGCACTACAGGAGGTTGAGAACTCCGTAGTTAAGCGTACTCGAGCCAGGGAAGTTCTGGGATGGATGGCCTCCTGGGAAGTGGCACCTGGCTGGGTCCGGTTCGCCCCGAAGGACAAAACCGTGCGGTTTCGGCCAAAGCGGACAATACTCTCTGTATTGGGGGTGGGGCGTGACAGAATGGTATCAGAGCTGGTCCCTCAATAGTAGGTCTGTGGTTCGAGGACAAACCGTTGTTCAAAGGTGGGGAGAATGTCGGGACCCGGTTCTTGCTCACGGAGCAAAGTGCCACACGGAACAAAGTGCCACGCCAAGTGTCGTGTTAAGTGGGCGGGGGCCACCTCTTGAATCCGTGGGGGCCACCTCTTGAGTCCGTGGGAAGGGGGCAGATCTATACTATAAATGGAATGATACCACTCTTCAATACAGAGGCGCCTTTTAAGTGAACCGGCACTACAGGAGCTTGAGAACTCCATAGTTAAGCGTGCTCAGGCCAGGGAAGTCCTGGGATGGGTGACCTCCTGGGAAGTGGCCCCTAGTCGGGTCCGATTCGCCCCGAAGGAGAAAACCGTGCGGTTTCGGCCAGAGCGGACAATACTCTCTGTATTGGGGGTGGGGCGTGACAGAATGGTATCAGAGCTGGTCTCTCAATAGTAGGTCTGTGGTTCGAGGATGAACCGTTGTTCAAAGGTGGGGAGAATGTTGGGATCCGGTTCTTGCTCACGGAGCAAAGTGCCACGCCAAGTGTCGTGTTAAGTGGGCGGGGGCCACCTCTTGAATCCATAGGGGCCACCTCTTGAGTCTGTGGGACCCACTGTAGAACAATGGGGACTCTTCGGAATACATTCCGAAAAGGGGCAGATCTATACTATAAATGGAATGATACCACTCTTCAATACAGAGGCGCCTTTTAAGTGAACCGGAACTACAGGAGCTTAAGAACTCCGTAGTTAAGCGTGCTCGGGCCAGGAAAGTCTTGGGATGGGTGACCTCCTAGGAAGTGGCCCCTAGTCGGGCCCGGTTCGCTCTAAAGGGAAAAACCGTGCGATTTCGGCCAAAGCGGACAATACTCTCTGTATTGGGGGTAGGGCGGGCTGGGTCCGGTTCGCCCCGAAGGGCAAAACCGTGCGGTTTCGACCAAAGTGAACAATACTCTCTGTATTGGGGGTGGGGCGTGACACCTAGGGATCCTTCTAATGCCGATGTATAGAGGATAAAGGGACGACCCTGAATTGGTACGAAAACTGGTGGATGTACAAGGTAAGATTTAATTTCTTCGAAAGCTTCCTGACATTCGTTATCCCAGATAAATGGTGCATTCTTTTTAACTAATTTAGAAAAGGGCTTACATTTCCCCGAAAGATTGGCAATGAATCTTCAAACGTAAGAATTCCCTTGAAAAAGCGTTACTTTTAAACTTTACGAGGGAGAAGCATATCCATAATCGCCTTATTTTAGCTGGATCTATTTCTAAACCCCTATATCTGATAATGAAACCCAAAAACTTGCCCCGAAGGCCAAAGCGGACAATACTCTCTGTATTGGGGGTGGGGCGGGCTGGGTCCGGTTCCCCCCGAAGGACAAAACCGTGCGGTTTCGGCCAAAGCGAACAATACTCTCTGTATTGGGGGTGGGGCGTGACACTTAGGGATCCTTCTAATGCCGATGTATAGAGGATAAAGGGACGAACCTGAATTGGTGCGAAAACTGGTGGATGTACAAGGTAAGATTTAATTCTTCGAAAGCTTCCTGACACTCGTTATCCCAGATAAATGGTGCATTCTTTTTAACTAATTTAGAAAAGGGCTTACATTTCCCCGAAAGATTGGCAATGAATCTTCAAACGTAAGAATTCCCTTGAAAGAGCGTTACTTTTAAACTTTACGAGGGAGAAGCATATCCATAATCGCCTTATCTTAGCTGGATCTATTTCTAAACCCCTATATCTGATAATGAAACCCAAAAACTTGCCAGAAGACACACCAAAAGCAGCATTTAGTAGGATACATTTTTAATTTAAACAATAAAAAACAACCGATAAATACTTTAAATGATCACTTTTATTAGAACTTTTTACAACGAGATCATCTACATAACATTCACAAACATCATGTAAAAGTTCATCAAAAGTTCTAGTCATCGCCTTCTGATATGTGGCTCCAGCATTCTTGAGGCCAAAAGGCATAATTTTATAGCAGTAGATCCTCATCAGAGTCTTGAAGGAAATATGCTTCTCGTCCTCTGGGTGCATTTTTATTTGGTTATATCCAGAGCATCCATCCATAAAAGAGAATATCTCATATGTTGAGATATTATCGATCAACAACTCTGTGGCTGGCAGTGGGAAGTCATCTTTGGGGAAACATTTATTGACGTCCCTAAAGTCAATGCAGACTCTAATATCTCCGTTTTTCTTATTGACTAGGACTGTTGAAGAGACCCAATTAGGATATCGCTCTTCACGAATGAAGTCGACGTCTATCAGTTTCTTGAACTCTTTTATAACGGCTTTCTCAATTTCAATTTTCATGTTGCGCTGAAGTCGTTTCACCAGCTTCTTTCTTTGTTCGATCATGAGTTTTTGGACCGCGATCTCTTGGTCTAAACCTGGCATTTCAGAATAAGTCCAGGCAAAGCAATCAATATATGCTTTAAAAAGCTATATCATTTTAAATTGCTCTTATTTATTAAGTTGAGCACTAATAAAGGTAGGCCTAGGATTTTTTTCAGTTTCCAGGTTTACTTTTATTAAATCATCAACATTAATGTTGGGGTCAAAATTTGCACCCCAGTTGACCGGGTCAAAGTCAAGGTCCACCCCAAGTAAGCAGGCCCAAGCCCAAGCAAGTGGGCCCATGCCTAAGTCGAGCCCCGCGGCTGGCCTCCCCGTTGCCGAAATAAAAACCATGTAATAAATAATTTTTATGTAATTTTTTATGCATGAATGTAAGAAAAATGGGTATAAAACCAAATTTTTGTAAGCCCGTGGCTTATGTGCAAAAGAAATAGCACATGAGACATGTGATGGACAAAATGCCATTTTGTAAAGCCAATGGGGCTATGTGTAAATGTGCAAGCCTATATAAGGCAATATGATGATGAATAAAAGGTATACTTTTTCATTCCCTCAAAAATTTAGGGTTCTTTGTGCCTCCTTCTCCTTCATCAAGGTTCTAAACCTTCTTTCCCTTTTTCAATTAAATCAAGAATTTTACTCTTCCTTTTCCAAAACTAAATAGTTTTTCACCACAAAACCCGCAAAGGGGAACTTAGATCTCCCATCAAATCTTAAAAATAAGATATTTTTAAAATCTCATACTTCTTGTTTTTCAAGATCCGGCCAACAAAGAAGGAAGGAGGAGACCCATCTCTAAAAATCCCATCTTGGGAAGATCCAGAGCCAAAGGGAGAAACAAAGCAGCCCTCTTTGATCATTTCTAAATTATTTTAGGAGTCTAACTCCATTCAAGATCCATTGGATTTTAACTCCATAAATTAATATCTGTCAGGAGTTCAACTCCATAAGTCAAATCGGGAGCACAGCTCCCAGTGCAGGGACCAAGTCCCTTTTGCTGCTGACGCGCAGCGCCCGTGTGCCAGGCACGTGGGGCGCTGGCGCTCTGGCGCACAGCGCCCACGTGCCATGCAAGTGGTGCGCTGGCGAGCTGGCGTGTAGCGCCCGCGTGCCAGGCACGTGGTGCGCTGGCGCTCTGGCGCGCAGCCCCCGCGTGCCTAGCACGTGGGGCATTTTCGCCCTCTCCCACGCATCCTTTGGATGCCCTTTACCTTTTTTATATATTTATATATGTATACATACATACACACACACACACATACTCTACAACACTGTTCCCTGTTAGAAAAAATTTCTAACGGGGTGCTGCCCTACACCCCACAAGGGGGCCGCTAACCCCCTTAACCCCCAGCCCGCTATCCGGGTAGCGGAACCTCCATAAAAAACTTTGCGGGGCCTCCGATATATCCAAAACCCCTTTCAAAACAAAACATACGTACACTGCACGTTGAGTTCACATGACCTGTTTTGACCCGTCAATCGGAGGTTCTCTCGCTCCAAAGGCGAGGGATAATTAACGGTAACTTAGTCCGTGGCTGCCGGAGATTCGGATCCCCACAATCAATAAACCCCCGCCTACCCTAGGCAGGGGGAATCTGTAATGCGCTTGATAAGCACGCGCGTATTCCCATCTCAATGGGGTGACGAAAAACACCCTACAGATTCTGGCACGCCTGATGGGACCAATCTCTCCTCCCATATTTCGGGTTAAACGTTCATACGAACTCAATCAATATACATATCGATATTTATACTAAAATAATTCTCTTTCATGCAGGATTTCAAGCGATCAAGCCTCAACCATGTCTTCAAGGATCAGCTTAGCTCTCGACACCGCTCCCATCTCCTACACGATGAAGATGGACGCCAGGACGGTCCTCCCAGCTAGTCTCGGGCGATAATAGGAGGAGCTACCGCTACCATTTGGCTCTATTCTGTTCGTGTCAGCTAACGCTATCCCAGCTCCTCAAGCTCCGGTAACCGATAAACCGACCTCGAAAGGAAAGAGGCCAAATGCGGTGATCTCGAGGGCACCACTACCCAGATGCAAATCGGTGTTTGAACGAATTTCCTTAGACCCAGCTGGGGGCAAGGCCATCAACACCAACAAAGCAACAGGGCATTTCAGGAAAGCTCCAACGGTGCCCCTGACAACTGCTCAATTGGGTATCTTCTCTGAGCTCCCCGTTAATCGGCTCACCATGGCTTCCCATGAAGCAGATGCCCGCCAAGCCCTTAAAATTAAGAAGCTAAGGCAGAAAAGGCTCAGATATAGAGCCAACAAATGGACTAGGTCTCTCGCTAGGCTGAACTTCATGAGGTTCGAAGAATGGTTACCCCGCCAAAGATGAGGAAATGGCAGGATATGTGGTCCACACTGTCTACATAGTGGGCACACGCAACAAGAGCAAGGACGGGGCCACTACATCTCAGATCCAATCTGGTATGAATATGGCTGCCACTTCCCAAAACCAACATCCTCTGGGAGGTAATGAAAACCCTTCCAGTGAGGCTGATGAGCAGAGAGATCCCTCGATTCATGAGGAGTCGAGCTCAGAAAGCGAAGATGAGTCGATCTTCCGTCCCAAGAACGCAGAGCAGCAACTTCTACAAGATCTCCGAAAACAGCTCAGAAGTAAAGACAAGGAGAAGGCCAAACTTTACTCCAAAATTGACGACTTGACGAATGTCGTGATGCAGCTCATGGCCCGACTTGCCTCTCAGCCGCCCAATCAAGCGCAGGGCTCTGCTCATGAACCGGGAAACGGTGTCCCAAGGCAGCCGACGCCTATTCCCCAAATCCAAGGGTGGGCGGACCGCATGAAAGTCAGTCGCATCCTATCTCGGGAAATATCTTGGCTACTGATGACAGTAGCCCTCTAACTCAAGATCAAATCATGGATTTGGTTACCAACAAAGTCAAAACATTGGTAGCCGAAGCTGAAGCGCAAAAAGATGTTAGCAGTAGCGGGAGACCATATCCTGCTCAGTATGATCTAGTAGAATTTCCTAGCGGCTATGTCATCTATAAATTCGGAAGATTCGATGCGATGGGAAATGCGAATCAGCACATCGCCCACTTTAAGGCCTCATGCGGGAATACTGGGGGCAATGATGCGCTTCTCCTCAACCAGTTCGTTAATAGCTTGGCCGATGTTACTTTCGACTGATACGCGAGCATACCGGATGGCTCCGTTACTACTTTTGTCCAAATGAAATCTCTATTCCGACAAAGATTCATGAGTGTCAGCGATAAGATCACCATTGCCGATCTCGTAAGGACCAAGCCAAAGAACGACGAAAGCAGCACGGATTTTATAACCCGATGGCGCAATCTCTCCGTCAAATGTGAACCGCCGATTGAGCAAGACCAATCTGTCAATCTCCTCGTCGGAAATCTCAACAATTGGATGGCCCCGTTTCTATGCACTGCGGGTCTCAAAACATTCCAAGAGCTGACCAGAAAAGTCAAGATGTTGGAGCGCTCAAAGCAGGAGTTCTCCTCAGATTCCCAAAATAACAATAGGTCCTGGAGAAACCGAAAAGACGATAATCGCAAAGCAGGAAATTCCGACGATTCTGAATCTTTTAACACTTCGGCTAACCGAAATAAGCAAGGTATGCGGGCCTAATGCTAACCGGCCTCAGAAGCCAGTGTTCGGAGAGGGAGGAGAATCTCCGCTGAAAGAGAAGCTGGATAAGATCTATTCCTTCAGAAGGGAAAAAATCCGTAAGATATTCAAAGACGCCTTGAGGAACGGTCTACAACTACCAGAGTCAAAAAGACCGTAGGAAGCGAATATGACCGACGACCCCAAATACTGCCCCTATCACAGAGTGATAGGTCATGCCATTGAGGACTTCTTAGTCTTTAAAGATTGGGTCGAAAAGCAATACAAGGCAGGAGAGATAGAACTGTCTAAAGGCGTGTTAACAAACAGTCCAGCTGCGACCGCCAATTTCATACAAAGGGAGACCAAATACATCCGCCTTTCTCTGAAAACAATTGACCACCATGTCATTAAACCGGGAATAATCGACCTCTAAGTCGTTAAACTGGGAATGTAAAAAAATGTGTAAATAAAAAAAATCTGTAAATAAATATATATATATATATATATATATATAAAATGCCGAAATGATGGGGCACCTCGCAATAAAAATCAGCAAGTAAAAATAAAGATGAAAATAAAGCCGAAATGATGGGGCAACCGCGAATAAATAGTCGAAATGATAGGGCAATCACGACCTTCACAATAAGAAAAGCTGAAATGATAGAGCAATCGCGGTATAAAAAAAGGCGAATGATGGGTCGCTCATGGTACCATGTTCCAGTGTAGCGATGCAGACGCCAGCCAAATTCCAAATCCCAAAACGGCGAATGATGAGTTGCTCCTGGTACCATATTCCAGTGCAGCGATGCAGACGCCAACCAAAATCCAATTTCCTAAAAATTCTCCCAGCCCTACGGGTGCTAATTGACTACCGTATACAATCCACGGGCTCAAATAATTCTCATCATACCCATACCCTACCGAAGTCACCCGTCCAGCGGCCGGTCTCCGCCCTAAGAATTATGCTCCATTTAGGAAGACCCACTCATGTGTCCTCATGATACGTGAGGAGAAAATCCCCGCTTGAGATCCTTACGACTCACAAAGGAAAAACACACTTAGGGGTCCTCACGACTCCTAAGGAGAAAATACACATGGTTCCCCCAATCAGAGCAAAGCTCTGTTTTGAATTTCAAAATTCAAAATTGAAGCAACGCTTCAGATCCCGTGCGCTGCGTGTCAAAAACAGACACGCCAGTACCAGGAGCGTTGCGCCCTAGGCAGCGCACCCCAATCAGAGCAAAGTTCTGTTTCAAAATTCAAATTTTAAAAGTTGAAGCAACGCTTCAGATCCAGCGCTCTGCGCTGCACGCCACGTGTCAAACACAGGTGCGCTAGCGCAGTTGCGCTGCGCTCTGCGCTGCGCGTCAAACACAGGTGCGCCAGCGCCAAGTGCGCCAGCCCTGGAATTAAAAGAATTCCCCACCGTTAGATCAAAAGATCTAATAATAATAAATTATTAATTAATCAGAATTAAAATTCTGTTATGGAAAGATTTTCCAACCTTATTAAAACAAGAAGATTATCTTCTGTAAAACAGAAGCCTTAGGATCAAAGATCCAACAGTGGGAAATATTCCCAAATCAATTAGAGAAAGATCTCTTCAACTAATTTAACAAATAAATTGGCGCTATATAAAGGCCTCAAGACTTCAAGTCTCATATAGAAAAAATCCTCTACAAACTTTGAGAAAAACTCAAAGAGAAAGAAAGGCAGGCCTTTGAAGAAAGAAGATCATTACTTCATCTTTAAAGGTAAAACAATTAATTCTTGAACAACAGAGATGAATCATCTCGTAAAAAGAAGAAACATCTTCTAAACAGATCTTAGATCTATAAAAAAGACTAAGATCTTTGATTAAACATAAATGATTAAAAGATCTAATCATAAAAATATAAAAAAGAAGTATTTTACTTCATTCACAGATCTTTTGATCTATAACGGCAAAGCATTTTAATAAAAACAAGAACTTTGGTTCTTGGATCTTGAGGCAAGGCCTCCTTTGAAGAACATAAACTTGTTCTTTGATCTTAAATTTGATCTGATGCGCTTTACGCTACTGGAAAGTGCTTTGCACTCATGAACTGCGCCTTTGCGCTCCTTGGACCGGCGCTCAGTGCCAAAACATGCCATGTGTCAACCACAGACACAGCTTGCACTTTGCGCTCCTGAAAACAGCGCACTGCGCTCTTGGGTTGGCGCTCAGCGCCAAGTGTTCCACGTGTCACTCACTGGCGCACCCATAAACTGGCGCATCACCCTCATAAATTAAAAGCGCAGTGCGCTAACAAACTAGCGCTTAGCGCTAAGCGATACGTGTCACCCTCATGT
The DNA here is from genome assembly GCA_030015575.1 of Agapanthus africanus. NCBI lineage: Eukaryota > Viridiplantae > Streptophyta > Magnoliopsida > Asparagales > Amaryllidaceae > Agapanthus > Agapanthus africanus. The sequence goes on from CM057351.1 coordinate 11,019,823, forward strand.
GCGCTAATGCAATGCGCTCTTTAATTGGCGCAAAGCGCCTGATGCGCCACGTGGCACGTTGTCAGAACATACTTTGTTTTGATAAATGCTATGCATTTAATTCCAGACAAAATGTCAGAGCCCAATGCTTGGCATTATTAAAAGGGCAGAGCCCTAACAAAGGCCTAACAGGCAGAACAAAAATAAAATGTTAAACATTTTAAACTGGACTTAGCCTAATTCTGGCCATAAGTCCTCAAGTTAAATTGAACTAAGCTCATCTGCTCTTCCAATCAATTTACACCCGGTTCGAGGGTACATCTCTTTACTCCTCTGATATCTGTCGTTGTAATCCTTCAACGTCGTCAGAGAGGTAACGGGTCCCGACAAACACACATTGCTACGGACTGTGGGGTCCTTAAACTCATGGGCTATGATGTCCTTAACCTCGACCGTGATGTCTTAAAACTAATGTCGGACTGTGGAGTCCTTAAATCCACGGGCTATGATGTCCTTAATCTCGACCGTGATGTCTTAAAACTAACACCGGACTCTGAGGTCCTTAAACTCACGGACTATGATGTCCTTAACCTCGACCGCAATGTCTTAAAACTAATAATGGACCGTAATGTCCTTAAACTAACTATCGACCGCAATGTCATTAAACTAAATAATAGAGCCCAATTGCTCTCTTGTCGAATCTAAACGATCTCGTTAAGTTGATCTTAGTCTAAAATTAGACTAATATTTCCTTAACAAACGTTTAAGTTGATTTTAGCCTCAAATAAGGCTAACGTATCCTTAAACACAATCCCCCAAACCCAAATCTAAGAAAGATACGGATTTGGACTAGTCCACGCCCTACGGGCGACAACATAACTTAGTCTTCGTATACAATCCACGGGAAACTAAATACAAAACAAACACCCACGACACGAAGTGACCACATGGAGAAGGAGAAAGTTATTACCACGATGCGGTAGCGTAATTAACTGCAGGGGCTTGCTCCTACAGGGAAGAGCGTCCCCACAATCAAAAACCCCTCAAACGAGGGGGAATCTGACGAAGTCTGCTACATCGGCCGCATCCGTTTAAACCTTCGATACATGGTGCCATAAATCAACTTGGTATCTATGAAGAGGTGGACGGATAGCACCAATTAGCATCTGCCCCCAGATTCAGGCAAGACGTCCAGTCTTCCCGGCCTCCGGCGGTAAACAGATTCTGGCACACCCGGTGGGACCTTTTCCTCTTTCCACTCCACACTTCGTGTGTCGTGTTCGTGAACCAATTGAGGTTTGCTAATGGTTGCCCTTGGGTTTCAAGGTACTAAAATTTGGCATTTTGCTTGGTGCAGAAAGAAAAGGATCAATGGCGTTCACCTGCACAAAGTGTTCCACATGCAACTGCAACCCACGTCCTGCCTCAACTAAGGGCATAACCTACGGGCCCCAAGCGGCTTCCCTGTTCACGATGCCCGTGGAACAGGTTACTCAAGCCACCACAGGGCTGTTTTTCGGGACCATGCTCCCTCCAATGAGCTTCACCGCTCCCGTGCCCATACCAAAAGCTCCGAAGAAGTCGGTCTTCGATCAAATTACAGCTACTGCGGCCCCTCTCAACGGGTCGTCCAGCACCGGCACCTCAGTCTTCTCCAGATTGAGCCAAAATTCCTGTGGGCCCACAATGAAGCCTGCAATCCTAGAGAAGGTTATTCCGAAGAGAGTAACCAACCCTGCTTCTGAAGTCATCAAGACAGCTTCTCCTGCCAAGGGGTCGGTCTTTACAAGACCGACTGTCCCAAATCCCACTCCCGTTCCTGCTACTCAAAGGACATCAGTCTTCAACGGGCTGACGCCAGCAACGGCCCCTCATCTGAACAGGGGGCAAAATAAGGCCATCCCTGTCACCGAGCCAACTCCATCAGCTCGACACGCTCGACGTCGCCACTGGCGCTGAGTGAGGAAGGCCGGAGGCAACTCCCCTTCTGGGCTAACTCCACCAGCCCCAACGGCGGAAATTAATGCAGCTGTTCCAACCGGGAACAGCTTCGAGCTGCTGAATAAGGTGCGTAGGAATTCTTCTACCGCCATACTGAAAAGATCTCCTCCTCCGATGGAGAATGTTGCGGAAGCAAAGCCAGAACAGTCCCTACAGTGGCTGTCCTCCAAGATCTACAAAGTCTGGCGGCAGGTCCAGAACTCAGTGGTTGATCAAGATTACCCTCGTCGACAAAAAAGGGCGAAGGTTCAACAAGAAGAAAGCCATCCTGCCAAGCCACAAAAAGCTATCTGGGTGCCCACCGCGAGGGCCCCCTCAACTTCGACCGCTCATAAGAAGAGAAGGCCGGAGAAGATCCCCGTGCCTGCGACAAATGTCAAAGGCACCGAGCCCAAACGCCCTAAGTCTGGGGGCATGGTGGTGCATACTATTTACATGGCATCCGGGAAGGAGGATAGCCGCGCTTCTACGGGCCACCGACCACTCACCTGATCCATCACAAGAGTTCAGGAACAGCAACAGCAGAAGCTTCAGGAGATGCTAACTGCCATGGCCGCACTCACCGGGCCAAAAGAAAGCCCGGAGGCATCATCAGAACAACGTCATGAACACGAGACTGATGCTGAATTCCTTCGGAGAATGTTCAAAAAGAAGGACAAGGAGGCTGCGGAACAAGCGGCCAATATAAAGCAAATGGCTCTTCTGTTCCAAGACATGGTGGGTATGATGATCCAGCAGGACCCTCCAGCTGAAGATCCTCCGATTATCCTCGAAGACGACAGAGGAGAAACATTAAATCCACCTCCGGCTCTTTCAACAGCCAAGGAGGAAACTATCTCCAAGGCCGCCCTGGATGATTATATTGCTCAACAAATACGAGTTCAGCAGGCAAATGAAGCAGCTGGCCAGGTCGTGAAGACTGGGCGACCGTATCCAGGCTGGTATGATCAGATAAAATACCCGTCGGGCTATACAATCCCGAAATTCCACGTGTACAAGGAGACGGGCAATCCCCACCAGCACGTCGCCCAGTTGAGAGCCCTGTGCGGCTATACCGGGGGCGATGATAAGCTTTTGCTCCGCCAATTCGTCGACAGCTTATCAGAAAAAGAGTTTGAGTGGTACTCCGAACTTCCAAACGACTCAGTCAAAACTTTCGCAGAAATGGAGTTATTGTTCACCCAGCGATTCGCGAGCGCAAGTGAGCGCACCCCGATAACAGCATTGATCAATGCGAGAGTAAAGCAAGGCGAAACTTGGGTTCAATATGCAATCCGATGGCGAAATCAGTGGTAGAAGTGCGAATAGCGCATCGAAGAAGCACCAGCGGTGGGCATGTTCGTAGGCACGTTAGACCCTCATGCAACTATTTCACAGTTCATGATGCTCTTCAAACCGACCACGTTCCAGGCTTTAATCGATAAGTTGGCCCAGATGGATCAGATGGGTCATAGACCATCTCCCCCGAAGCCGGAACCGCGGAACGAAAAGGGTAAAGGGAAGGCGATCTTTGTTGCAAACACCCAACAGCAGCCCAGTGCCCCAAAGCTAGCAGATCAACTGGAGGAGAGACGGCGTTATTACAATGAGAAAATGAAGCGTCCTTACTCATTCCCACGGGACAAAACGAAGAGGCTGTTCGAGCTGGCTATGCGCAACAGGCTTATCAATTTGCCGAATCCAAGGCGACCACCGCAACCCAACAAAGTGAATAATCCCAATTATTTCCCTTACCACCAAACGGTAAGCCACCCGATCGAGAATTGCTTCGTCTTTAAGGGATGGATCGAGGATCAGTACCTACAAGGCAAGTTTGCGCTGTCTGAGAAGTGGAAAGTAAACCCACCACAACCGCACACTCCTAAGAAGACGGACACACCGGGGGCAACGTGCTCTTTTGTTGAAGAAGCTCCATGGAAGGTCGTGCTTTCAGCCAAAACCAAGAGGATGCTGAATGATCTTCAGACATGCCCGGCAATCAGGTGGAAGAACCCGCCAGAACCCCAGATCATCGAAGGGATGCTGAAGCCGCGCCAAACTCCAAAGATTGGTGGTGATGGCCAAAGCACTCACACCCAGCCGTCAAAATCTTCAAAAAAAAAGAAGAAGAGATCCAAAAAGCCCGTGAAGCCTAGCGACAAGCGCACGGACTTACAAAAACAGATTGATACGTTGGAAGAGTATAACCAGAAGGCGCGGACTCTAATCACGCTCCAAGAGTTCCTCAACCACGTCCTTGAGGACGGAAATGATGGAGAAGACTCATCAGATGGATCTGAGGATTACGTAGAAAGTTGTCATATGATCTCTCACTCGTTTACAGACGATGAAAAGGCTCCTTGCACAAAGAAACTGGGGGCAGAGCCTGAACTGGAACTTCTGGGTCCGTCAGATGAAATGATCGAAGCATTCCTAAACGAAGCTCTCCTGAAAAGTAAAGCTGATCGGAAGTGTGAGATGGCCATACTTGAAAAAGCCAAACGCCGGCGACTAGACGAAAAAGTCGAGGCACTCCCGCCGAATCAAAGAACATCCGTCGCGGATAAAAACAAGTTCAAGACGAGGAAAAGGTTTGCTAAAGCCATATCAATGGGAATGAAGCTACCACCCTCTGAAGGAAACACTCCTGGTGAAACAGAAACCCAACCTAGCTACTGCTTATATCATCGAAAGATTTCGCACCCTACCGAAGAGTGCGACGCTTTTAAAAGATGGTGGCAGGGATATGTTGCTCACCGGCAACATTTTAAGTGGATGAAACGCAAAACTCGTTGGGAGCAAAGAAGTGCGACTGAGGAGCATGAAAGAAATACCGGTAACTGTCGCATGGTCAACACTGGGGGATCGCAGATTCTCACTTCGGAAGCGACTCTGACAAAGAGATAGCTCTTGGCCCTCTCTTTAAAGAATCCACATTGGGGAAGGGAGAAGAACCGAAGGCCTGTGAAAACATTCAGCTGCGCAATCGCACGCTTCCAGAAAAGAATCTCGGATCCACGAGTAGAAAAGATAAGGGAAAAGAAAAGGTCTCCGAGGATATCGCCCTGGACGACCAAGTCATGAAAGAACTGACCGCCAAGGACCCGCCAAAGAAGAGTAAGGTGGACTATAACGTTCTAGAACACTTGAGGAAGTTACATCGCAACTAAGTATTCTCGATGCCCTTCTACTGTCAAAAGAAGCGAGAGATTCACTGATCAAGGCGCTACAAGAGCCAGAGCAATTCGAAGCTTTTCTCGCCGAAGAAAAGATGAAGGACGAGCTAGAGGAAGTACACACAGCTGATATCACCTTCGGCGACGAAGACCACCTCCTTGGGACATGCGAGCACAACCGTCCCCTCTATGTCTCAGGATACTGCCACGATATAAAGATAGGCAAAATCCTGGTCGACAATGGGTCTTCCGTCAATCTTCTCAACGTGCAAGTGTTGAAAGAAATCTGCATGAGCGTCCAGCATCTCGCTCGTGATAAAATCACCATCTCTGGTTTTGACTCCCAGTCATCGCGGACTCTCGGGTCTGTGATATTGACATTGTGCTTCGGACTGCTTGTCACAAACATTAAATTTCATATCATTGACGATAAGACATGCTATAACGCTTTGCTCAGCCGGCCTTGGTTACACGAATACAACATCATCCCTTCTACACAATATCAGTGTATGAAATACTTTAAGGATGGTCTCGAGTATACCGTAATGGGAGAGCTGAACCCATTCTCCGTGAACGAAGTCCATAAATACGAAGATGCAAAATACGTTTTGCCAGATTTCGAGGATACGAAGATATGTCGCAAGCCGGAGAACAAAGCTATCACCACCATTCCTGTATTTGGGAGTCATACTGAGGAAGAGAAAGAGATAGTTTATCCAGGCCCGCCCCAGTACAACAAGCCAGGACCGTCCGCTCCCATGTTGATCTTTGGCAGTGACTTGGAAGATGAGGTCCATGTCATATTCTCCGCTCGGCCTACAATACAAACATTCGCTGATGAAGAGCAAAGTTTGCTAGTTTCCATGGTTCCGCCTAAATATCATAAGGAACTAGACGTGCTTGATACCTACAGTGTGGATGAGCTGCAGACGTTCTATGTCCCTCCCAGTCGAAAAGGTGATCCTATTCTACCGCTCCGGGGAAACCAAAGTGGAGAAAGAAATCTGGCACGGTGCGGATTCTACACTTGATAGGCTCCAGCCCATCCGTCTGCCTAGATATTACACAGAAGGCTTGAAAAGGCTATTGAAGCGCCAAGGGATACCCTTTAAATAGACCGCTCGAAAAGCTAAGTTCTATGACAGGATCTGGAACGTTCCCGGAACTCAGCGTAAGTTGCCCAATGGGAGAATGGAAGCGCTCGGGCTTGGATATGTTCGATCCAAGAAATGGGAGTTACTCCGCGATTGCTATGTCGTACATGACTTTGATGAAGAAAGAGATGCTCGATGGAAGAATGCTAACCCTGAACCAGAAAGAACCCCCGACGTGAAAATGCACAGTCCGTCATTCGAAGAACAAATGGACAAGCTTATAAGGGGAGCTGGTCAAAAAGTTCGAAATGACCATAATCGCGAAATGGCCATCTACGAGAAAGCCAGGACTCAGCGCCTTCTTCAACAGGCTGCGAAAGATGAAAATGCCCCTCCCTGTCAACATGTTGTACAAAAGGCTCGACGTAGAGGCTAAAACAAGTCCAAGAGCGGAAAAAGCGTTCGACAGCGACAAAGCGGGACTAAGAAGTCACGCGATCAAGAATCGAGCGGTCCGGATTTGTCCCTTATGAAGAAGATGAGTCGAGCATACTCTTTTCCTCAAGACAAGACAAAGAAGATACTTGATCTTGCCGTAATACATTAAATGCTTACGCTCCCGGAGTCCAAGCATCCTGAGCAAGCTAACGAGGTCTCTCATCCAGACTATTGCTCTTATCACCAAGCAATAGGACACCCTCTCGAAGACCGCTTCACCTTCAAGAACTGGGTCGAAGATCAATATCAGCTACACAAATTCGCTCTATCCAGCAGCTGGAGGGTAATATCGCCACAGAAGCATGAGCCCAAATCCGCGAGAGTAGACCCAGATCCGCATCGGTCTTGGAAGCGAGCTCGTACTTGTCATATGATAACGATATCAAAAGAAGAACCCGAGAATATGGATGACCTCCCTTGGTGCTTCGAGAACAATGATGACGAGGTGATCTCAGAGTTTCCACCAGTGCCAAAAGAGCTAGAAGATGGAATACACACTATGGCAGATAACCTCAAGAAAATTGATTTGGGGACAGCCCGACCCGCGACCGACATTCGTTAGTGAGCTGTTATCTGAAGAAAAGGTGGCTGCGCTAAAAGACGTGCTTATGCAGCATAGAGATTGCTTCGCATGGAACTATTCCGAGATGCCAGGATAAGATCCAGAATTTGCTGTCCACAAATTGGCGATATCCCCGGACGTTAAACCAATCAAACAAGCACCGAGAAGAATGCAGCTTGAGCTTGAGATGAGTATCAACGCCGAGGTCAAGAAGCTAATCGACTCCGGCTTCATCCAAGAGGTTCAGTACCCTGATTGGATCGCCAACATCGTCCCGGTGATGAAGAAAAATGGGATGGTGCGCATATGTGTAGACTTTCGGGATCTCAATAAAGCTTGCCCGAAGGACGACTTCCCAGTTCCGGTCACCGAGCTGATGATACACAATACGTCCACTCACGAAGTCTTTTCCTTCATGGACGGATCATCAGGATACAATCAGATAAAGATGCATCCCGAGAACCAGAAGCACACCTCTTTCCGGACGCCCTTGGGCATATTCTGCTACAAGGTGATGCCTTTCGGTCTAAAGAACGCCGGTGCCACCTATCAGAGGGCCATGACGAAGATCTTCGATGACCTCATACATGAAATCGTCGAATGCTATATCGACGACCTCATGGTGAAAATCAAATCATACGAGGAACATCTCGAACATCTGAAAATCGTATTTCAACGCCTTCGACAATACAACTTGAAGATGAACCCTCTCAAATGCGCGTTCGGGGTGTCCTCAGGTAAATTCCTAGGATTCATCGTCCGACACCGAGGTATTGAGATAGATCCGTCAAAGATCAAGGCGATCATGGAAATGCCTCCGCCAAGAACTCTCAAATAATTGTGGTCTCTCCAAGGGAAGCTCACGTATATCCGGCGATTTATAGCCAATCTCTCTGGCAAGTGCCGCCCCTACAGTCACTTGCTGAAAAAAGGAATCCCGTTCGTCTGGGATCACAAATGCCAAGGCGCTGGACGAAATCAAGCAGTATCTGCCGAACCCGCCAGTGTTGGCCGCTCCGGTCAAGGGAAAGACCCTTATTCTTTATACAACATCCCTCGAAGGTTCTTTAGGCGCGCTGTGGACACAAGAGAATGACCAAGGGAAAGAAAGAGCTATCTATTACTTAAGTCGAGTTCTCCTGGGGGCAGAAAGCAATTATTCTCCCATCGAAAAACACTGCCTGGCGCTGATCTTCGCGATAACGAAACTCCGGCACTATACATTGGCACATGAAGTCCGCCTCATATCGAAGGTGGACCCTCTCAAGTATTTGATGTCGAAGGCCATATTAACGGGACAACTTGCTAAATGGGCCTTGCTCTTGATGGAGTTCTCAATAACTTATCAGCCTCTTAAGGCAGTGAAAGGCCAGGCCATCGCCGACTTTCTCGCTGAGCATCCGATACCGGCCGATTCCCCTATGAATTGCGAACTGCAGGATGAACATACGTTTGATGCGATCGACGGTGGTGATACCTAATGGAAACTTTATTTTGATGGAGCGTCTTCCATGAAGAAGCGCAAACAGAACACGCCTATAATCAAATCAGGGGTAGGCCTTATCTTCGTGACCCCACAAGGAGGGATAATGCGCTTCGCCTTCTCCTTGATAGAGCCTAGGATAAATAATGAAGCCGAGCATGAAGCTTTGATAGCAGGCCTCGAGATCGCCATCGACATGGGAATTGAAAACCTCCTCATATACGGAGACTCCCAGCTGGTCGTCAGTCAAGTAAATGGCGACTACCAAACGTGCAAACCAGAACTGGTGAAGTACGGCGAGAAAGTACAGCAGCTGCTGACCCAAATACCTTCCTATATCTTGGAAAGCATACTGCATGCAGAAAATAGCAAAGCGGATACATTAGCTAAGCTCGCTAAAGAACTGGCTGACTAAAACCTCGATGACGTAAGAATCGTGGTACAAAGCCGTCGGGTTCTTGCTCCGGCAAAAATATCTCCAGAGTCATCCGAAGAAAAGGAAGCGACCGAGCAAATGGCTCTATAAGTAAAATACCAAGAGAAGGTTGAAGATTGGAGATAAGTCTTCATAGACTACTTCAAATCCCGTCGAACGCCTGAAGACGCGTCCTCAAAACATCAGCTCATGAAGCGAGCCCTATCTTTTGCCTTCGTCAATGATACTCTGTACAAGAGATCATTTGATTCTCTATGGTTAAGATGCCTGGGACCTGAAGATGCAAAAAGAGTCGTCTAAGAAGTTCACGACGAACTCTGCGGTTCTCACCAAGCCGGACCGAAGATGAAGTTGAAGATCAAACGGATGGGCTACTATTGGCCCACGATGATTCAGGACTGCTTCGAGTATGCGAAGCAATGCCACTCATGCCAGATTCATGGGGACTTTATCCACCAGCATCCAAATCCACTACATCCAACGGTGCCTAGCCGACCGTTCGAAATGTGGGGAACTGACATAATCGGCCCCATCGAACCGGCATCGTCCAGAGGACATCGATTCATTTTGGCGACGACTGATTACTTCTTCAAATGGGCAGAAGCAGTGCCACTGAGGGAAATGAAGACGGAGAATATCCTCCATTTCTTCAAGACGCGCGTCATTTATCGATTTGGAACTCCGAGATGGATCATCTCCGATAACGGGCCAGCCTACAGAAGCCACAAAATCAGCCGCTTCACACAACAGCACAACATAGACTGGAGATACTCCTCAGTTTATAATCCCCGAGCTAACGGTCTAACTGAGGCTTTTAACAAGTCCTTGATGAAGATCGTGAAGAAGACGGCGTACCGAAACAAGAAGGACTGGCACGAGAGACTGCATGAAGCTCTCTGGGTGTATCGAACTACGTTCAAGACGGCCACGAACGCAACTCCATACGCATTGGTATTCAGTACAGAAGCGGTACTCCCGCTTGAGATAGAGCTACCCTCTTTACGAGTGGCAGTTCATTATGAGCTAACGGACGAAGAGAATGCTCATCTTCGGCTTGAGGAGCTCGATGCCCTTGATGAAACTCGGCTCGTAGCGTAACAAAATCTGGAAGCTTATAAAGCAAAGATGACGCGCTCATATGAAAGATTGACCAGGCCGAAGACATTCCGCCAAGGTGAACTCGTGCTAGTGGTCAAAAGACCTATGATCCCCAATCGCGCCAAGCAGGGAAAATTCGAGCCGAACTATGAAGGCCCGTACATCATAGACAAGGTCTACCAGGGTGGAGCCTATCTACTCATGGACATGCATGGTGAAAGACCTTTCAGGCCAATAAACGGTCGCTTCCTGAAGAAGTACTACGCTTGACGAGTCACGGCCTAGGTCAATGATAGATGACGACGACTATGTCCGCTCGCTATCTTCCTAAGCCCAAACTCTATAAATAGTAACCGGCTTACTTTACAACGGACCGAAACGTCCTTAAAACTAACAGCGGACCGAAATGTCCTTAAACTAACAGCGGACCGAAACGTCCTTAAACTAACGGCGGACCGAAATTTCCTTAAACTAACGACGGATCACTATGTCCTAAAACTAGCTGTTGACCGAGATGTCGAGAAACTACGGTGGATTGAAGCATCCCAAAGCTGATATAAAAAAAAAGAAAAAAAAATGATATGTCCATAAGCAAAATGGGCACGGATGAAAACCCGAAAGGGCTCCGTGAGTAAAAACAGCAGGGCTACCGGCGAGTCTTGTGAAAACCCGAAAGGGCGCAACCTCGTTAGAAAAAAAATTTAAAAAAAAGAGAGAAAAAACGGTATGTCCATAAGAAAAATGGGCACGGATGAAAACCCGAAGGGGCTCCGTGAGTAAAAACAGCAGGGTTACCGGCGAGTGTTTGTGAAAACCCGAAAGGGCGCAATCTCGTTAAAAGATACTTACAAGGTCCTCTCGACCTTGTGAGGAGAAACCACCTGTGTGAGATCCTTACGACTCACAAGGGAGCAACACACTTAGGAATCCTCATGATTCCTAAAGAGAAATTACACTTGCGAGATCCTCATGACTCGTAAGAAGAATCCTCTTATGAGACCCTCATGGCTCATAAGATTTGAAAGTCTTAAGCTACAGAGACCTAAACCTGTTCTTAAGCAACCCCCACAACCTCCGATACTTCCCTACAATCAGTGCAACACTACCCTTGTATACAATCCACGGGCGCGAATAAACATTTCCCTAACCAAGTCCCACCCGTGACTAAGGACATGTTCGCACGGTGAACAACCGTTGTGAGTCCTCTCGACTTATAAGGGGAAAACACTCTTGTAAGATCCTTACGACTTATAAGAGAACATACACTTAGGAGTCCCCAAGATTCCCAAAGAGAAAACACACCTACGAGATCCTCACGAATCGCAGGGAGAAATACCTTTGTGAGACCCTTACGGCTCATGAAGTCAAAAGCCTTAGTCGACAGGACCCTGACCCTGTTTGCTAGGCCACCTTTGTTCGATATCGACAGAGGCAAATGATGATTCGCTCGTGGCAATATCCCAGTTGTAGCGGTGCTGATGCCGAAATCGGTGTCTGATTCCAAGCTTGCAGCGAAAAGCCAGCAAGCCACACATGCATATGAAATAGCCGAAATGATGGGGCAACTAGCGACAAAATCAGCAAGTAAAAATGTATGCATGCGAAATATCCGAAATGATTGGGCAACTCGCAATAAAAAGAAGCGAGTAAAAATAAAACAAATAGCCGAAATGATTGGGCACCGCGAAAGATAACCGAAATGATGGGGCAATCGCGACCTTCACGATATAAAAGCTGAAATGATAGAGCATCACGGAAAGAAATAAAATGAAAATGAAAATGAAATTTATGCCCTACAGGTGATATTACATCAATCCCTGTATACAATCTAGGGGCGCAAACAAAGAAAGAATCACACTCCTCCCCCCCAGGTTTCATAAGAAGAAGGAGCCAAATCTCGACGGGTCACAGATAGCCTGGAGATCATCTCAACATTCGTCCCATTACAGCAGACACAACATCAAGCAAAGCGGAACAGCGACAACTCCCAGTTCCATGACTCGGCGGTGTACAGATGACCGAGAGTCAAATCCCAACTCCGTGAAATGCGGATATAATCAACAAATTCCTGGTCACGTGAAACGCAGATAACGTCACTTCTGACCCCGTGGAAAACGTTCAGAGCGGATCCTGGTCCTCGCAGAGCACGGCAGTGAACCCGTGTGAAGCATCCAGAGTGGAGCCTGGTCCTCGCCAAACACGGCAGTGAACCCGTGGGAAGCATCCAGAGCAAAATTCCTGGTCACGTGGAACGCAGATAACGTCACTTCTGACCCCGTGGAAAATGTCCAGATCGGATCCTGGTCCTCGCAGAGCACGGCAGTGAACCCATGTGAAGCATCCAGAGCGGAGCCTGGTCATCGCTGAACACGGCAGTGAACCCGTGGGAAGCATCCAGAGCAAAATTCCTGGTCACATGGAACGCGGATAACGTCACTTCTGACCCCGTGGAAAACGTCCAGAGCGGATCCTGGTCCTCGCAGAGTATGGCAGTGAACCCATGTGAAGCATCCAGAGCGGAGCCTGGTCCTCGCCGAACACAGCAGTGAACCCGTGGGAAGCATCCAGAGAAAAATTCCTGGTCACGTGGAGCGCGGATAACGTCACTTCTGACCCCGTGGAAAATGTCCAGAGCGGATCGTGGTCCTCGCAGAGCACGGCAGTGAACCCGTGTGAAGCATCCAGAGCGGAGCCTGGTCCTCGCCAAATACAGCAGTGAACCCATGGGAAGCATCCAGAGCAAACATCAGACTATGGAGTCCTTATATCCATGGACTATGATGTCCTTAACCTTGACCGTGATATCTTAAAACTAACATTGGACTGTGAGGTCCTTAAACTCACGGACTATGATGTCCTTGACCTCGACCGTGATGTCTTAAAACTAATAATCAACCGTAATGAATTTTAACTAGTTTTACCTTGGTTCAAGGGTACATCTCTTCACTCCTTTGATATTAGTCGTTGTAATTCCTCAACATCTTCAAAGAGGTGACGGGTCCCGACAACCGCACATTTCACGGACTGTGGGGTCCTTAAACCCATGGACTATGAAGTCCTTAACCTCGACCGTAATGTCTTAAAACTTACATCGGACTGTAAGGTCCTTAAACTCATGGACTATGATGTCCTTAACCTTAACCGTGATTTCTTAAAACTAACAACGGACTGTGGGGTCCCTAAACCCATGGACTATGATGTCCTTGACCTCGACCGTAATGTCTTAAAACTAACATCGGACTGTGAGGTCCTTAAACTAATGGACTATGATGTCCTTAACCTCGACTGTGATGTCTTAAAACTAACATCGGACTGTGAGGTCCTTAAACTCATGGACTATGATGTCCTCAACCTCGACCGTGATGTCTTAAAACTAACATCGGACTGTGAGATCTTTAAACTCATGGACTATGATGTCCTTAACCTCGACCGCGATGTCTTAAAACTAACATTGGACTGTAAGGTCCTTAAACTCATTGACTATGATTTCCTTAACCTCGACCGCGATGTCTTTAAACTACGGTATTCTGGAGAACGTCCAGAGTGGAGCCTGGTCCTCGCCAAACATGGCAGTGAACCCGTGGAAAGCATCCAGAGCAACCCCTGACTCCGTGAAATGCGGATAAGGACAACTTCACCCATCACTTGTGGGTCCTCATGACTCATAAGGGAGTAAATTCTCTTGTGAGATCCTTACGACTTTCAAGAGAAAACGCACTTAGGAATCCTCACGATTCTTAAGGAGAAATTACACCTACGGGATCGTCTCTACCCGTAGGGAGAAAATTCTTTATGAGACCCTCACGGCTCATAAAGTCGAAAAGTCTTAGGTGACAGATCCTAATCCTGTTTTCTAAGCTATCGCCACTCTACAATGAGCCCAAGACTGACAGCTATACGCTATCTACAGACCGCACTTGCTAAAGTCACATGGCAAACAACACAGCAAGAAAGAAGGAGAGAAATGACACAAGACATTACGAAGAACGTGTATCTTTTATTCATGAATTCGATTGGGTACAAAATACATCATATGAAAGAATAAAAGAACAAATACATTTTATTCAAAATTACAAATGGTACAAAATTTTTATTGAGAGGAAAGCGCTTTCAATAATCCAGTCAGCCGCTCGCGCACTTCCCTCAGCCCCTCTTCCTGATCAGCTGCCGCGGCCAACTCTGCTTCGACCTGGGCTCGCTGCTGCAAGTAAGACGAGAGTTTTTCCTCGACGGCTCGCTGAGCTGCTTCACGATCATGTACATCACGCTCAACGACATCGAGCTTCTGCCTCAATGTTAACCCATCTGAGATACATTGCAGAAGGCCTTCGAAGATAACTTTCAACTGGGCAGCGTTCGCGTCGACCTCAGCATGCAGTTGAGCAGAATCGCTTGAAGTTTCTTTACATTCCCTTCGCTTTAAAGCCACTTCTTGTTCAAGATAGCGGAAGTAAGAAGCGCTTTGCTCGATCCATACCGCCCGTTGAGTGATCATAGCCAGAATCTCAGTGCGGGACGCTTAAGCTCAAGCTCATGCAAGCAAGCCTCGATCTCCCTACAGCGATTAACCCAAGACTCAACGACGCCCTCACCATGAAAATTCATGAGCGTCGCCAGCATAGGGTTAACCTCTATGGCAAAATCCGCAGCAGATGTGGGAGTCTCTGCGTCAAACTTCTCAATATACTCGCTCAGCATGCGTAGACTGGTCAAAGCACCTTTGGATGATGGACGCCTGGAAAAAGATCCTGTCGGCAATATAATACGAGACTCGAACGGGGTTGGAGTCGATGTGATTGCTGCAAAATAGATCATAATCAGATGTCGGCTTAGGAAATAAAGAAAACACGCAAAAAGTAGAGTCTACTATACCGGCTGCAGCAGGGGGCAGAGCTGGGAGTACTGGTGGCGCAACGACAGCCTCGTCCCCTCCTTCGATTCGTAAGGCTACAATCAATATAAAGAAGAGTTAGCAATAATGCGACTGCCCTTTAAAGAAGAGGACGTCGTGCAGAGAAAATAGTCACCGACACCAGCAGGCGGACTAATCTCGGACAAGAAGGAGAAGTGTAGGTGCAGCACCTGGTATAGGTGGTCAAAAAGGACTCCTATAAAGACACAATAATGCAACGTCAGTACATAAATTATACAGCCTAGAGATAAGATTGGTGGGTCACAAATCCATACCTTCCAACATCTGAGACGGTGCGAGAGAAGGTAGAGAAGTGGTCACCGTCAGAGCGATAACTGACGGCGCTGCCTCGGGTAACGCGACATCAGCACTAGCCGCACCTGCATTAGAAACAAGATAAACCCTGTCAGGAAGGATTGCAAAATAAAGAAAGAAGGGTGGTGACCCAAGATTTACCTGATGAGTCGCCAGCCGGAGCCGTGACGAGGGCGTCACTTGATGCAACGGTGGCGTCTCCCTCCTCCATTGGGGTGGTCTCACCTCCCATTGCCTCATCCCCTGACTCCACAGGAGCAGTCGTCACGCTCGCGACGCCAGGAGATGACAAGGAACCTAGGCGGGGAGAGCGATAATCGAAGCGGTGCCCGACTCTTGAGAAAGAGCGGCCATCTCGTGCCCAGCGATCGTACCCGTTTCGCCCGCTACCACCTCGGACTCAGTGGTCGCAGCCGTCTCGTCCATCGCTGCCTTAGGCTCGTCCGTAGCAGCCGTTTCGTCTACTGCTGCCTCAGGCTCGGCCGTAGCAGCCGTCTCACCCGCCGCCACCTCAGATTCGGCATTGGTAGCCATCTCGGGCATAGCAGTCATGACTGTCTCGTCAGCCACTATCTCAAGCCCGGCAATTATGGTTACATCGCCTACCGCCGCCTCGAGTTCAGCAGCTACCTCCTCCACCGCCCCCTCAGGCTCAACGGTCGCCGCCACTCCTTCAGTAAGGCTCGGCCCTGCAAGAAAAGATATATAAGAACTGATAGTTTAAAAGTTTTGACAACGAAGCCTCAAAAACACATTACCTGAGGTTGATTTACCGTTGGCTTCCCGAGCTGCATGTGCCGCCCGTCTATGAGCAGTAGACAAGGCAACCGGGAGCTCCTCTGAAGGAGTAGCAGCGGGAGTAACGGCACTTGAACCTGCTCCTGCAGCCAAAGCAGCACTACGCTCCCTTGCTGAGCACCTCAGATGCTTCATTTCCTCCCGGGTCGTCACGACAGACCTTTTGGAAGCCTCCTTCAGCAAAGCGTCGTCATCCGCATTCAAGGTTACCTCCAGAGCCGTCAAAGCTTCCATCATCGATTTTTTAACCAGGGCCTCTTGTGGCAATGCCGAAGAGGCCGGGACGTCGGTATCTGGCCCGGGGAGAATTTCCACATCAGCTTATGGGATAGGCCTTGTGGTCCCTGCGATAAGACAAAGAGAGGGTCAGATTACTCATGAGAAATGGAAGCAGAAACATAGCGAACCGAAATGTACCAAGGCCTAAGGATGCTCTAAGTCGTTCCTCCTCCTCGAAAGTCTTGAGAGAAGCAGCGAGAGCTTCTTCGGTAGAAATGCCTATTAAAGAAGGAAAAGCATTAGTCAAAGACAATGATAAAGGTATGATGCAATGACAAAAAATACAACTAATGATTACCTGATTGCGCGAGTTTAGCCAACCACTCGTCTCGTCTTGCCAATCGCTCGGAAGCTACAATGGCGGCCTCCAGATCAGTGTCATCTGGTGGCATAAATAGGCCGTCGTTGGTCCCATACTCACTCAAGCCCTCGCTATAAGGAGCATGAGGTTCCTGACCCAATACAACGTCAGTAGAGAGGATCGACTTCTTCTTCCTCTTCTGCGCGCGAACTCCGGTCGCAGCCAAAATCAACTTACACTTCATGGGCACTTTGGGATGGCGGGTCCCGGTATCCGAGCCCATGCCAGATGTCACGCCCCGGTTCCCAAAATACGGAATACGAGGGGTTGACAAGGCCAGCCATGCTCCTACGGTCAAAGATACATCTTGCCGTAGTCACACTTTGGCTTCTAGTTTTTCATGGTAAACAGTAAAGGATGCGCAGGCAATGAGAAATGCAGTAACTGAATGAAACAATGTAAATAACTGACCTGAGGGGAAACAAAAGAATATAACTCTGGATAGCAAATCGAGGTGTCTGTGATATACGTCTAGTCCTGGTCCAGGCTAAATCTTCTCCTCACACTAAGCATGCATACTCAGGTCGTCAGAGCGACACAATAGTAATATAATATATAAATTCATGTGACAATTCTAACAGTGATAATAGATATGTATAACAGTAAATCAATGACAGTATGGGTATGAATATGCAGTAATCAATGCAGCGGAACCATAAAAGCAGTAGAATGATATGCCACGTATGTCAACACAGTAAGTAAGATATATCAATACCAGTATCCCTATCAGTCTCTAAGTCTCACTGTACAGGTCACTAAACCTATCGTCAGTCCAAGTGTGAGAGTCAACCACTCGCGAGTGTCCTCCACCCAAGGGTAGAACCCAAGGGCAAGGGACCACGGGCCCAATATGTATATCACGGTAATAATCATGTACCCTGTAAATCTCCATATATCTCCCTAAATATATAAGCCGGCATGGGACTCCCGAGATTCTGTTGAACTCACACTCAAACTACCCCACACCCCATGGTCTACATCAAACGCTAACCATAACCCTAAATATCAATCGGTCTGTGACAAGTCTGCGCGAGAACTGGAGGCAGGACTTCCATCAAGCACGTCCCGACTAATACCTAAGATAAATGGCAGTGTCTGGCGCCTTATCTATGACACCCGTGCAAGAGCTTCCATAAGTGTCCCATACCACTTATAGTCACACGTACACGCGTCCCACAAACGTCGACAGTGCTATAGAATCATAAAGTTCACTGATTGTGTACAAGTACGTATCACTTTCATTTATTCACTGATACACGAACACTAACGTACTTGCCACAATCATCACTAATACCTAACACTGGGTAAATGCACGTTATCACTAGGTTATCAATGTAGTGACATGTGTATGATATGATGCGTAAACATTATATATAGCATGTTTAGGATGTCATGAATCGATAATCTACCACTTACATGATTTATCATAAATCATACGGTTACCATTTAGTGAAACGATGAACAGGTAATAATTAGTATGTTCAGTTATCTATCCATCGAATTTAGTTTCATGTCAATCGGGTTCCAGGATCATTAATTATGGCCATTTCATTTTAAACGTTCGCGGCTGGAAATCCGGTTTCAGAATCGGAAGTCCGTTTCGCAATGCATTTTAATCCTAATTGGGATTTGATTTTAGCGACGCTACAGTTGGATGAAATCTAGGGTTTTCAGTAAGGTATTCAACTCAACAGACGGATCTTCAATCACATCTGCACGTCAGAAGTTATACAGTGTTTAACATTAATATGTCATCTCAGAATCTGTTCTGGACTGTTATACGTCCACATCTATTAAATTACAGATTAAATAACAAAAGATAACGAAACAGGATGAAACCAGTTGTGTTGTCTAGCTAACACATTCTCCTATAAATAACAGTGGAGTTCCACAACCTACGAGTTAAGGAAACATGGTGGTGTTCATTACGGGACAGTAAACAACAACTGGAATCGCTCTGGACTGCAGTCCAGAGTCGTACTCCGATCCAAATATCGTCACAGTTTAAGTATAGGAATGTCTGGAAACTAGTATAGGGTTAAATAACAGTAGTGATTTTAACGGTTTTCAGGTACAATAAAATTCCAGTTTTACTAGTAAACTTGGGGGTAGTCATTTTGGTCATTAACGGTCATATTATCCAACGAAATTCACACACTACATTCACAGCCATACGGGCCAGATGATACGATTGAGTTCCATCAAATTAGGTGAGTAATTTCATTGGGAACACACGTCGAACAGGTATGGCACACAATTGATCTAAAATTGTAACTTCATGATCTATGTAATTAAATATTGTAACTTGAGTATATAGCATGTAAGCAAGTAAAACACTTGCCTGGACACGGTGAACTGATGGCGCGGCAGCTAAGGCAGTAGTGACACGTCCCGGCACGGAGTAGCAAACACGCGATGAGTCTCGGCTAAACTTGGGTCGGGTAGGATGCAGCCGAGGCTCGTGGATGTTGGGGCTCGCTGTTGGTAGTTAATATAGAGGGCAGTGGTGTAGCGGGGAGACGAATTCGCCGTCTAGGGTTTGAGAGGGAGAGGTAGAGGAAGAGAGAGATTTTAGAGAGAGAGAGAGAGAGAGACCAGTGAGAGTGTGAGATAAAGAGTTAGAGAATTAGAGTGAGAGATAGAGAAAAACCAGAGAGAGGGGAGTAAAGAGAGAGAGATCAGAAAGAGTTAGAGAGAGAGACAAGTAGAGAGAGAGATGAGAGAGAATCAGAGAGAGAGAGAAGCAGGGAGAGAGAGCTTGGAAGAGGGGAGTGAGAAGAAGGGAGGGGAAGAGGTAGTGAGGATGATGGCGACGGTGGTGATGATGATGTTGGGGTCTCGGCGGTGGTTGAACGGCGATGAGGCGGGGATCGGTTCGGGTGTCGATGAGTTGGTGGTCGGTTTCTCGAGGTGGAGGCAGAGGCTCGATGGAGTTCGCCGATGAATGGGTGTGTAGGGATGGTGTCACGGCGATGACAGGGAGGGTGTCAACGGTGAAGACGAGAAGGAGATGACGAGGTAGAGGCGTGCGACGTGAGGGGACGGTGGCGAGTGTGACGCGCTGGCGTGAGCGTGGGTTCGAGGGAGAAACGAGAAAGGAAAGAGAGAGAGAGAGAGAGAAGACGTGGGGGAGAGAGGGAGAGAATTATGAGAGGAGAGAGAGAGGCGCGCGTCGCGGGTAACGCTCGCGAGCGTTAGCGCGAGGGGCGGCGACGATGGTGGATCGGGGAATAGTGGAGCGGGAAAAATGGGGTGTAGCCGTTGGAGGAAGAAGGGTTGGGTAGTGGGCCGAGTCGGGTAAGAGGCGCGGGCTGCAAGGGAGTGGGCCGGGGAATAAAGAGAAAAATATAAAGGAAATTGAAGAGAGAAGAGGGATGGGCTGAGGGATGAACGGGCTGGGCCGGGCCAAAATTTAATTAATTAATAATGAAATAAAGAGTTGGCTGAGGCAATAGGCTGAGATTTTGTAGAAAAAGAAAATGATATATTTGGTTTGGGTTTAATAGAATTTTGAAATAAATAAATAAATAATTATAAATAAAAAATAAAATCTTATAAGTTAATGAGAAACACGAATATTGGTATAAAAAGGGGTTGGGTGTTATATCATACCACCCTTATAAAAATTTCGTCCTCGAAATTTAAAATAAATGATAAGATATACAAACATAGGCGAAATTTATCATATTGCAAACTAACACATAAAGATTTACTAGAAATCCGTGGACGAAGAAATTTGAAGGTATAAATATGTAAGAACAACATACAAAAGATAGATCTAAATAGGTATAAGGCAGGAATAATTATAAGGGCAACTACATGTATACGAAAATAGCAATAACGACAGTAATGAATAATGATATTCGAGGCATACCCGATAAAATCGAAACTCAAATATGTGTACGTATAATTATATCAAAGGTAGCACAACAGAAATAATAAGTGTAAAGCACAACCATAGATAATAGTAACCATAGGCACAATACCCGAAAATAAAGTAACGACAATAAAGTAGTGAAAGATTTGTAGGTAGGTTAAAACATTTTAGGATAACGTATCGGTCACATAACTGCGAAAGCTCACATAGTGAAAATAAGGAGCATGGAACAAAATATGCGCGGTATAATGTTGCGCTACAAAAATGAGGATAATAATAATGTATTTAAAATACCTAAAATGGAGTAATCAATAACACGCACTCTTTGATAAATTCAAAATAGTGAAAACTAAATTTTAAATAATAGTGTCTCCAAATATAGTTAGGGTAATAGAGAAAACACCAATATAAATAGGGCTAGCTAGGGTAGGGATTACAATGAAGTGTTGCTCATTCAAAGGTCGGAGTGTGGCGGTTTTAGGCTGAAGATCAAGGAGATTGGGATCGGGTCAGCACAGGAAGTAAGGGTGAGCCACAAAGGACTACAAGGGAAAAATATGGGGAGGATAACGGTCGGTAGGTCATATGAATCAAAATTTGAAGAGTTAGCTAACTCGGAAATTTCGCAAGAAATGTTCTCCTCCCAGAAGGATCTCAAATGGGGAACAGACGAAGGATGAAGGTGGACCTCTAAAAGATCCGGTGTGGTACTGGTTAATCTGAGTGAGGGTTAAAACAATGTAAGGAGTAGGGGTGAACCGATCTCAGTAGAAAAATAATTGTATAGAAGAAATACTCAAGCATCAAGTGAACTAGGAAGATCGAAAGGTTAGCGAACTCAGCAGTTTATTTCATTCCAGAAGATTTTAAACAAAGCATTCTCAAAGACGAAATGTGGCCCTAAACTATACACAGATTTATTTAGCCAGAAAAGACAACATTTAAAAGGAATCCCGTCAGTCGTGGTTGTGGAGATTTAGTAGGTTGCGGTAGGCTTGCGCACTCAGGTAGGGACGTCCGTTTCCATATCGCCTCGCAGGGATCGCCATCGGGAGTTCTTCCACGGCAGGGTCTTGATCTTCTGGTCCTTCTTCCCCAGATGGAGCTTCATCATCGATGTCCGATTCCATGTGATTCTCTTTTTCTGGATTCTCTTCCATGGGGTTTTCCTCCACTGGATTTTCTTCTATCGGGTCTTCCTCGGGATCTTCCTCTGTCGGGTTCTCTTCAGGGTCTCCTTCCTCTTCGTCGGAATCGCCTATCATGTCAAACTCAGGGGCGGCTGCTCCTTCATCATCTGAATAGCTGTTTTCGAAAATGACCTGAGGATCGTTGATCTCATCATCCGAACTCATCAGCGAGCGGTCTAAGGAAACGCATGACTGTGCATCCTCATCCAAATGCGGCGCTGCTCCAGGATTGTCCATGGCCTGGAAAGTAAGCGTCATGATTATGCAGTGGAATACATCAAGAAAATAGCTCAGGGTATGAAG
Organism: Agapanthus africanus; assembly: GCA_030015575.1. Classification (NCBI taxonomy): domain Eukaryota; kingdom Viridiplantae; phylum Streptophyta; class Magnoliopsida; order Asparagales; family Amaryllidaceae; genus Agapanthus; species Agapanthus africanus. Next base: position 11,042,164 of record CM057351.1, read on the forward strand.
TATAGGAAAAATATGCGGTGGCAGGAACTGAAAGATCGGGATTAAAATGCTGTGATCATGAATAGTATAAATAAGGAGAAAGCAAGAGAATGATACATATATTACGATTCAAGTTTTATTGCATTCAACTAAAAGTTCAACGGACACAAGATTTCAAACGGAAAGAAATATTCATAAGAGAATGACAACATTATTACTGAAAGTAGAAAACATGAAAATGATATATTTGGTTTGGGTTTAATAGAATTTTGAAATAAATAAATATAAATAAAAAATAAAATCTTATAAGTTAATGAGAAACACGAATATTGGTATAAAAAGGGGTTGGGTGTTACACCAGATTCGGGTGAAACCACGTTTACCGTCTCCACGGGAGCACGGGGCGTCGATGGCACGTCCACAGGATCACGGGGCAATCCACGCGTGGGGCTTAGCACACGTGGAGGCTCAACTACAACATCTCCTCTTAGTGGAGGAGGGACAGGGGTCCTTCGCTTTAAGGGGACGTTGCGATCGCTGGCGGGGGGCGCACTCTTGCGATCAAGCAGCAGTCGCTTCTCTTCCCTGATGACGGCGCCCATCGCGTATTGATACCAGGCCCCATATACGTTGAGGGCCCTTGGAATGCAACTCGGTTCGCTAATGAAGAAGTGGGAGCCCATATTTAACCGCATAAAGTGATGCAGTGCACTCCGTATTCCCTCTCTGGTGGCCGCAGGCTCTTCCAAAAACGCCTCCAGTGGGACCCACTGGTTATAACTTAGCTTCTGGGAAAAACGATGGGGGTTGTATCTCATAAAAAGTGCCGCATCATTTTGCCTGAATACGTGGAAACCCGGCCTGATGGAGTATAGATGTAGAATCTCTTGAGCTTTCAACACGGAGGCCCCGTCCTTGAAATTGTCACGCAACGCCAGCACAGTCTTGGAAGTTTCCTGGACGATTGTCAGGACCTTGTCCGTGAAAGATATACCTTCTCCGACCGTGCGCGGACGAAGAAGCAACCCCCTAGCCTCCCGCTGAGGCAGATTCACGACAGAAGCGTCGATCAGCCGCATAATTCTCGAGAATCTATACTTCTCGTAAAACGAGGGTCTTTTATGAATACCAAACACCCCGAGCACGTGCATTTCCATCCACGAAGTAAAGTAGTGCATCGGGAAATTGGAGGCTTGCACCCCGGGTTCAGTTGTGTCCGCTGCCACGCTAAGACCGTGGTACAGGTGGGCCAACCCGGCAATCCCGAAGGCCAATTGTATGCCAGCCACCATTCGATGTGCTGGGTAGAAGACGGACGGCCTCATATAGCGAGGGTGCATGGGGAGTGCGAACCAGCACAACCATAGCCCCAAAAACCCGAGAAAGAAAGTCTCCTCGTCGATACCTGGAGCAGCGATTTCCGACAAAGGGATGATTGCGGCATCGGGGAGATAAAAGCCTTTTTGATCATCTTCCAGTACTGGTCGACGATCTAAGCCAAAGACGAAGGGATTGTCAAGCTTGGCAAATTTTTTGCCCCGTTGCGATAGAATCTCCGGTCGAAGAAAACGGGCAATGAAGTCTGCGAAACTAACTCCCCGGCCTCCGGATTCTAAGAAAAGACTCTCGTACATATTCAGCACCTTTATCAGACTCGGAAACTGGTGCTGAATAGCGTTCTCTGGCGTTAGGTCCATCATCAACGACTTGGTGGCAAAAACGTATTCATCCGGAGGAAGTAGCTCCTCATAGTGCTCCCCCCTCACCGGAAAACCGGAAATCTCAGCAAATTCTTCTAGAGAGATGGAAACTTCTCTGTCCATAAGAAGAAAGGTATGGGTGGGGATGTTCCATTGCTCCACGAACGCCTTAATCCACCATGTCGGAGGAGCAGAATACTGGAACAGCGAGGCATAAACCGCAGGGTATAGACTGATCTTCAGCAGGTGCACCTTCTTCGCTGACAAAATGTACCTGGCCCACTGCAGATACCCGGCCGAATGTCGAGGGGTTAACCCGATATTGTAGGGTTGTCCCCAAGGGCGCGACTCGCCCTGGCATATGCGCCGCCCCAAAATATCCAAAGCTGCCGGCAGCTGCATGGGTATGGCAGCAATCGAAGGTTGAAGAAGATCCTCCGAAATCCAATTAACAACCTCCACGGCATAGTTTGTAAGTGCACGGCGGCGCCCCGGCCGTCAATCCGACGGCCAAAAGCGGAAGCGGTGATAAACTTTAAATTTTCTTAAACTGGCAAACCGCCGCGCACTACTACCCGGATCGAACCATTAATTAGTCCTAGCTACCAACAGGAAAGGGAAGAGAGATAAACCGACGATCCAAGTCCTCCGGTCTTCTCATCATCGTCCCGATCTCCTGCGGAATGTCCCGTCTCCTCCTCGTCGCCGGAAGTGCACCACATCGCCTACTTCTTTTACGGGCTCCCACCTCAATGCCGAGGCAACTCGGGCACGAAGCCGGCTACTCGACGTGCCCAAGATTTGCTGTAGAATGTGTGAAGAACCATGTCTCACTTTTTGGGGATTGTGGAATTGCCATTGGTGGAGGAAAGGAGAACAACTTTAGGAAATGAGCTAGAGGACTTTTCTAGCAAACATGAGAAGCAAAAATACCACACCTCAAAAATGAGCCCCATTCCATTTCCTTCCATAGGAATGGCCGGCCCCCCCTCCCTCTCAAGTGTGATTGGAGAGAGAAAGAGAAAAGTCAAGGGGGTGGGTGGAAGCAATGATGAAAAGAGATGATGAGAGAACAAAACCCAACACTCCAAAAGCCAATCATAACCTACAATGGTCAAGCCATCATCATAAAGCTAGAAGTCAAAAGATGGGCTCCATCATGAAACCATCATGATATAAATATATGCAAAGAACCCCCTCCACTAATGCCTATTTGCAACAATGCAAATAAACCCTCCTCCACCACACTTCGGCCAATGAACGGAACAAAGGAAATTGGCCGAAACGGAAAGCAAACTGGCAACTCCAGAAAACTGATCCCGTAATAAATTACAGGAAAACCCCAATACTGTGCATACACACCCGCATCTGTATTTCGACCGAAATACAAATGCAATGAGACAAAATCTACACTGTACTATACTAGGATCCGGCTTAAACCAAAGCCGGCTAGTGATATCTGTTCGATCCTGATCCGTGCAATACCGCACGTATCTGATCGAACCCTGCCATATAACCATACGGCCTATAGTACAAACTGTCCGATCCTGATCCGTGCAATACCGCACGTATCTGATCGGACCTTGCCATATCTCCATACGGCCTCTACAACCTTTCGCCCGAAAGCTGAGTAACTGAATGTGGGGGACTCTAAAGACTCGTCAACACCTCGGTTGTGGATTTAACCACTAGCACGTCAGAGGTATAAGCCAATACGTAACGGGCTACCAAGTATTGACTAAAAGGGACGTCTGTGAGTGAACTCAGCCTGACAACCCTACTGAGCCTGTCAGTGACAATATCCGTACAGTCCGGTCCGTTCGTCTATGAGCATCGCATGGCGGGCCTAGGGGGTTGGTAAAAGTCAGACCCCCAAAAGCGGTACAAGTCGTGTCGGAGTGTAGCCCAGAACACCCTGAGATACTACTGGAATACCTACCAGTAAATCTCCTTGCCTTGGCCAAGGACTTTGTGTAATGGCTCTCCTAGACACAGCACGACCTCACCCCCAATACCGGGAGAGACGAACCCCTGAAGATACGCTCACTGCCTCCATATGGCTCGGGACTGTACCCAACTAAAACCTGTTTGCACGACTCCTTTGAGCCGTGGTAGGGTTGTAATCAAAGTACAGTGGGAACTCACACGAGACAAATGACGATCCCCAGGTCGATGAACTAACCTGCACACATGTCACCAGGGAACTGCCATCTGACGTCTGGTATATGACCAACTAGCATGTTCCCGGCGAGTCCTGTCCGGTGTACTCATAACCCAATGAGCACCTGTATACATCTTAGGTGATCCAACTGACACCAGTGGCTTGTGAGACCGGCCACCGCCCCTCGTCGGGGTCTCGACTGTATACACTAGTCTACTAATGGAGTATCGATGCCCAGTCTCGAAACTCCCACGACTAGGGACCTTTTAAGGATAAGCTTATAGACCCCAGCTCCCACTTATATGATCGCCCTCATACTGCTGGTGGTCAAGCAAGAATCCTAGGGGCTCTATCAACGTGTAATAGCGACGTGTCAGGTCACCTAAAGCAGTACACGATGATAAAGGTAAACCAGATAGCATACTATCATCTCGAGTAAGACTGTCCTACCGGGATAGGTCCTCCATCAATCATTACAATCACGTACCTGTGACCTAATAATTGACTCTGAAGGCACTATCTCCAACAATCTCCCACTTGCACTCAAGGCTAATTATTGCGATGTCGCATACTCACAGCCCGTGTGATACCGAACACCCAACTCCTCTACTAGTCAGTCTCACAAAGCCTGTTTGGAAGACTATCGCGTTCGAGGAATAACCTCAGTGAGTGGATCCGCTTAGTTGTTTCTTTCTATGTCTCTCTATATCTCAAGTTCGCGGAGAAACCCATCTCCCGAAATGAGCAATACCTGTCTTAGAATGTGTCTGGATGTCTGATGGGACATAGCTCATAAATGAACTCCAAATCCAAACTTCTTAGACTGTATCGTTAACTGAACTTAATCAGTATCCTGCGCCATGCCACCCTCAGTATTGCCTTGGACCACCTGTCCAAAATACTGCCCCTCATCAGAAGGAAAAACTATAACTCTGACAACCTCCTTGTCGTCCATGTCACCTTGGAAGCCTGGAATGATAACTGTCTCCCGAATAAGGCTGTCGTTATCATATCCCTAGAACATCCATTTATGTTCTAAAACTGCTTCCTACTGTTTCTCCAGGATTGGATTAATGTCAACTTATTGCATCTAGTGCAAGAACAACATCTGGTGTGGTACTTGACATCTCACGATTGACTCAATTGCCTGAGCAAGTGATCTGCCAATCATGCACGTCCCTCTCCCCTTTAGTCTGTAAGACACCTTTGGAGAGGGTGACTCCATTACCTGCAGGTACACTACCGTGCCAGGAGTCGTCCATCCTAAATACTCTTAGAATGCTGTCAAGTACCCTGATTGGGAAACCACCCAAATCTAGATCTAAAACCATAGATCTAGTAACCAGTATGTCTGATGTAAAATCCAAGTCCCATGTGGAGAAACCACTATGTGACGACCAAAGTATAACCGATTGTAGTATAGGAGTTTCTTTTCCTATTCTGTGTATGTCATCCAAATACCAGGATATCACACCCTACTACCTTCTCAACAGATCCATCCCCTATTCTGATGAAGTCAAACCTATGACTGTCACGTCAGAAATAGATGATCTATCTCCGCTACATCTGCTTTAGTCTATAAATAGACATAAGCTACCTGTCCACCAATGCTTCCGCTGCTCCCACTGACTACGACAACCCTCTGGCAGAGTCATATACACGTACACTTCTAAAACTGGTTTAGAACGACGCTATACTCATCCTCCCGCCGGGTCTCGTAACCTGGAACAACAGCAATGGCAATTGTGGGTAAACAAGAACTTCCCTGTCACCGTCCTTGAGGCTACCGTAGTGCCTCTCGGGTGCCTGAAGTTACCCACCTTATCTGCGGAGTGGCCAATGGAATGTCAATCCAGATTGAATCTTTAGGTTCCTTATCAAATCTTCAGTAATCGTTTGTGGTTCTGGAATCACTTCCAGTTCTACCATACTCCCACTACTGTTTTCTGAAAAAATCCATCTTTAATAAAACTGTGGCGAGTCTAGAACAATATCGCAATTGTTCATCCAGATGGTAGAAAGTCAACCCTCGTCATAGCCTGGGTCAACCCACAAACAGCCATTACAGAAAACGTGCCTTGAGTTGTCCAGTGTCTGGTTTTAATCATAAACCGGACAACTCCCCGTACCTTAACATCGTTAAGATATGAACTGTTCTATATCCAATATAGAAACAGAGGCACTGATTTAATTGAACCAGATTCAAATCATGCAGCTGTCCCCAGCGCATGTCAACTAAATGGAAGGAGGCCGATCAGCGTTACTCAACTTAGGAATACTTCCAATTATGAGTAACCTGAAAGAGAAGCAAGATCTCTTTATCATTACTATCAACTGAATACCATACACAAGTATCTACATCTTCGATCTCTTTGAAGAATCCCGATACTTGCTATACCTGGTTCTCTACTCTATTCAAATACCTATAACTTCTCAAAATTTGGACCCTGTGTTTCCGCGAAACACCTGTCTAAAAACTAGAGAAGTCATAAGTAAACCGAATATAGTACGAGGACCAAGCCCTCTGTCCTGATGGACCCTGGACAACATACAATCCTTTGTATAAGTCCCTTGAGTCTGATAACTCATTCACTGTGTGTCGTAGGTTGAAAACTGTACTTATGGTTAAGAAGAATTACACCGCTGTTTAATGCTCCTTACCTAACCATCCACTGATATAGGTAAATGTCGTAGACATAATTTCAGAAAGGTATATCTCACTCTATGAAAATAGACGTACAGATATATCAATTTGAAATTGGTGCATAACAGCAGATATTCAAAACCAAATATTTGCCGACCGGCAAACAGCCCAGGTGATTTCCTCAAATATCACTGATTACAACGAATCCCGATATAATGAGGATAATCACCCAATTCCCAATAACTTACTCCCACTCATCATCTGTAAAACCATACAGATGTGAGAATCGTACCTGGTAAATACATACCCTGGAGTAAGTATCTAATCGGGAAATCAGTTTTCCTTTAACATTACACAGTGAAACTGAAACATTGAAATGTTCCGTTGGGGTATTCCGGTATTCCTAGTAATGCCTCTTCCAGATTCACGACTGTAACCGTATAGTTCTTTGCCACCTCTCCAAATCCCTTCATATGTCTTTAGTCTTTACCTTCTGCACACCCTTTTAGGCCAAATGGTTTTCTTCCTTCCCTACCGTTCGGCACCAGCCTATGGTTTGGAAGAAGACTATCCAATAAGCATAATGGGTGTACTGTCCCAATCCTAGGAACACTCGCAATGAGAGAGGGTGAAGATAAAAGACAACCGAATAAACCTTATTCCTATTTCTCCTGAACCAGAATCCATCCCCGAACTGGAACCAGTTCCATTCGAGTTCGTATATAACCATACGATGGAGTATCCAAATAAACTGTGGATCTTCGTAGTGATACGGAGTGTCCTGGAGAAATACAAAGGTGATGTGGGAGTGGTAACGAAATATTTGGTTTGGTCGTGAATATCTGTTGCAATTTACTTTGCCCTCTTACTAATCCCTTGCTTTGTCTGAACTTAATACCTTCTGCACACCATCGTTATGCTAATTGGTTTTCTTCATTCCCTACCGGTCGGCACCAGCCTAAGGTTTGGAAGAAGACAATCCAATTTGCGTAATAGGTGTACTACCCCTAAACCAAGGAGTACTCGTAACCTGAGAGAGGGTAAAAGGAAAAGACAACTGAATAATCCTATCCGTTTTCTCCAGAACCGGAAACCATCCTCGAATAAATTCTTTCGAGTTCGTATCTAACCATACGATGGTTTTGTCCAATGGAAGTGGACGTTCGTAGTAAAACGGGGTGTCCTGGAGAAAAGGGTAAAAGTAGGAGTGGCAATGAGGTTTGCAACTCTGACAATCCAAAAGCCGGTGTTTAAGAAGGTTCGGTCAACTTGGTCACTGAGTCAAAGTCTTAGGGTCGGGTCAATGGTCGCTGCCAAAGAGAGAGAGAAAAGAAAACACTCAGCGTGCACTCTAACCTAGATCAGAATGGTCACCAATTTATCTAATCTGGAAACCTCCTACTGTACCTCAAATTCTCCTCCAAACCTGAAAGAAGAATTAGTCGAGGTTACCCGAGGAGTAAACTAACTCATCAGTGGGAATCGGGATCCAACTATCATTGCATGATAACGTGACGGAATCCGCTCACGCTATCACACTCCAGAAGGTATGCGCATATCTGGCAAGTTTCAGTTCTTTTGAAACTCCCGATGTGATTTCTGCCCCATGCTCTTATGACCTTGACTTTGGCCAACATATCATAAGTCACATGTCAAGTTCTACCCGTCATTCTCCAGGTTAATTTGAATCCACCCGTACATACCCTTGACTTTGGCCAACATGGCAGTACGACTGTTCCAAACCAACGCATCTATCTATGCTGCATATGAATAACCAATAGCTACCAAACACTGTGCCTTGACTTTGGCCAACATACACAGCTTGAATACTACTGACTATCCATATGAAACGACGGAGGGCTATGAATGGTTTCTGGCGAAAACCTTTAACGTAATGAACTTGATATCGTTGAAGGAACGGATAGCTTTTTAAAAATATAGTGACGAAAACCTTTGCTAAAGAGGTCACTTCCGGTGAAGGGATCTCGGCTCTTTCCCCGTAGAATGGGGTGCAGGATATTCCAAATGAATACCGCGATGCAAAGCAAAAGTAATTGGCTATAGTGAGGTTAATGCCCTGACGCAAACTTCTGTCCAAGGGGTCACTCCCGGTGAAGGGATCTCGGCCCTTGCCTCGTCGACTGAGGAGCAGGATATTCTAATGAATACCACGATGCAAAACAAAAGTAAACGTCCTTGCAATAACAGCTTTTTGAAAAGTGTTCCAACAACATCAGATTAGGTTTGTTTTAACTTGCATTGATCCGAATCAATGCAGTCCCATCAATTGATCACACCAAAAAGAACGAAAATATACTGATGTACGTATATGCCATCCGCATTCGCCACTGGGTCCCGTCATTACCCGTTAGGTTAGCTTACTAACGACGGAGCGGGGACTGGACTAGCGCGGATGCAAAACATATACGACATCTACTAATATATATACCAATATATAGTATTTCGCTCAAGGCGTGAATAAAATGCAGCATCACAGAAATGTACAGCATCACAGAAACAATACAGATATCTGGGATCCCCGGGTTTCACAGAGCCACTACTGAAACCCGACGTTCCCCTGGTCGTGTGGATAGCCTGTGCAATGAAATCCTAGACCCCTACGGGCGCGGCAAGTTACCCGCCAAAACCTGAAGCGAGGCAGCCCCCTTCAGCAACGTGAATGGACCACCCAGCACTTCACGGAATCCGGTAACTTGGGCACCCCTCCTGGGTCAACCTGTACCCCCTACGAGTGCGGCGAATAGCCCGCCAATCCTAGAGTGAAGCCCCCTCCGTCTCAATGCCATGAGATGCGGGCTTGTTGCCCTCCAGAACCCGGCTATCCGTGCACCCCTCCGCGGGGCAATCCTAGTACAGAAAGTAAAATATACATACAACGGGTACATCGACCGCAACCAGGTCGTGCCCCAAAATAATAATACAAACAGGCAGTGACGGCAGTCCACATGTCGGACGCTCGCCCCGCAATATCAAATGTACATAATACAACAAAACTGTACTAGCATTGCATCCAGGCTATCCCCCACGACCGATCCGCAACATCACAGCAAAAACAAAACATCAACGTGAAAGTCACGTTCGCAAATCCGTCTAACCGGGCTATAGCAGTTAGACCGGATTTACCGATCAAGTGACATTCACGGTCGCAGATATAATGTAAATACTGTGAAAAATGTGTTTAAAATATCCGATCGATCAAAAATTAACAAGTGGGCCCCTAATCAAAACTGTAGCACTCACAGAAAACCTGGGCCCAATTTTAATATTCCAAAACCCATATTTTAAGCCCAGAAAGCCTCTGAAAAAAAATTGGTGAAGTGATCTCCACAGTGTGCGGCGGAAGAGCGGCGGAATGGGGGTATATGCGGCAGTTCCGCGCTCCCACTGTAGATTCACTTCATCGAAATTTTACAGAGTTCTTAGATTTTCAAGTACATCAATATTTTACAACCTGAAAAATTTTTCGACACCAAAAATTTCCAACAGAAAACTGATGCTAACAAAAATGTAGTTTTGGAACATTCGATCGATCGAAACAGAAAAACACACTACACCAAGCTAGACTAAGTTAATGGCGAGGCTCTGATACCAATGTAAGTGCACGGCGGCGCCCCGGCCGTCAATCCGACGGCCAAAAGCGGAAGCGGTGATAAACTTTAAATTTTCTTAAACTGGCAAACCGCCGCGCACTACTACCCGGATCGAACCATTAATTAGTCTTAGCTACCAACAGGAAAGGGAAGAGAGATATACCGACGATCCAAGTCCTCCGGTCTTCTCATCATCGTCCCGATCTCCTGCGGAATGTCCCGTCTCCTCCTCGTCGCCGGAAGTGCACCACATCGCCTACTTCTTTTACGGGCTCCCACCTCAATGCCGAGGCAACTCGGGCACGAAGCCGGCTACTCGACGTGCCCAAGATTTGCTGTAGAATGTGTGAAGAACCATGTCTCACTTTTTGGGGATTGTGGAATTGCCATTGGTGGAGGAAAGGAGAACAACTTTAGGAAATGAGCTAGAGGACTTTTCTAGCAAACATGAGAAGCAAAAATACCACACCTCAAAAATGAGCCCCATTCCATTTCCTTCCATAGGAATGGCCGCCCCCCCCCCCTCTCAAGTGTGATTGGAGAGAGAAAGAGAAAAGTCAAGGGGGTGGGTGGAAGTAATGATGAAAAGAGATGATGAGAGAACAAAACCCAACACTCCAAAAGCCAATCATAACCTACAATGGTCAAGCCATCATCATAAAGCTAGAAGTCAAAAGATGGGCTCCATCATGAAACCATCATGATATAAATATATGCAAAGAACCCCCTCCACTAATGCCTATTTGCAACAATGCAAATAAACCCTCCTCCACCACACTTCGGCCAATGAACGGAACAAAGGAAATTGGCCGAAACGGAAAGCAAACTGGCAACTCCAGAAAACTGATCCCATAATAAATTACAGGAAAACCCCAATACTGTGCATACACACCCGCATCTGTATTTCGACCGAAATACAAATGCAATGAGACAAAATCTACACTGTACTATACTAGGATCCGGCTTAAACCAAAGCCGGCTAGTGATATCTGTTCGATCCTGATCCGTGCAATACCGCACGTATCTGATCGAACCCTGCCATATAACCATACGGCCTATAGTACAAACTGTCCGATCCTGATCCGTGCAATACCGCACGTATCTGATCGGACCTTGCCATATCTCCATACGGCCTCTACAACCTTTCGCCCGAAAGCTGAGTAACTGAATGTGGGGGACTCTAAAGACTCGTCAACACCTCGGTTGTGGATTTAACCACTAGCACGTCAGAGGTATAAGCCAATACGTAACGGGCTACCAAGTATTGACTAAAAGGGACGTCTGTGAGTGAACTCAGCCTGACAACCCTACTGAGCCTGTCAGTGACAATATCCGTACAGTCCGGTCCGTTCGTCTATGAGCATCGCATGGCGGGCCTAGGGGGTTGGTAAAAGTCAGACCCCCAAAAGCGGTACAAGTCGTGTCGGAGTGTAGCCCAGAACACCCTGAGATACTACTGGAATACCTACCAGTAAATCTCCTTGCCTTGGCCAAGGACTTTGTGTAATGGCTCTCCTAGACACAGCACGACCTCACCCCCAATACCGGGAGAGACGAACCCCTGAAGATACGCTCACTGCCTCCATATGGCTCGGGACTGTACCCAACTAAAACCTGTTTGCACGACTCCTTTGAGCCGTGGTAGGGTTGTAATCAAAGTACAGTGGGAACTCACACGAGACAAATGACGATCCCCAGGTCGATGAACTAACCTGCACACATGTCACCAGGGAACTGCCATCTGACGTCTGGTATATGACCAACTAGCATGTTCCCGGCGAGTCCTGTCCGGTGTACTCATAACCCAATGAGCACCTGTATACATCTTAGGTGATCCAACTGACACCAGTGGCTTGTGAGACCGGCCACCGCCCCTCGTCGGGGTCTCGACTGTATACACTAGTCTACTAATGGAGTATCGATGCCCAGTCTCGAAACTCCCACGACTAGGGACCTTTTAAGGATAAGCTTATAGACCCCAGCTCCCACTTATATGATCGCCCTCATACTGCTGGTGGTCAAGCAAGAATCCTAGGGGCTCTATCAACGTGTAATAGCGACGTGTCAGGTCACCTAAAGTAATACACGATGATAAAGGTAAACCAGATAGCATACTATCATCTCGAGTAAGACTGTCCTACCGGGATAGGTCCTCCATCAATCATTACAATCACGTACCTGTGACCTAATAATTGACTCTGAGGGCACTATCTCCAACATAGTTCACCGGGGGTACATCTTCATACGAGATCGGATCTGATGGCGTCGCACAAGAGAAGCTTCGGCGACCTTTGATAATTTGGTCGTACCACGTACCCCACAGGTGAAGGTTTTTGTATTCCGGGTCATAGTCCTTAATAAAATGTGCTTCAGGGAATCCTCCCTCTGAGCGGAAAAACGGGAAAGAAAGATCAGAAGACATGTCTCCTGCAAGAAAGAACGAAATTCAATTATCAGTGTCATAATTTAATTTTAAAAAAATCCCGACGCTCTGTACTAAATCTGTACCACACTGCAATGCAGTGGAGAGGGGACCAAAGGGGAACCACGAAATCCAGATGACAATGCATCAATTAATAAGACAGCCTCATCATTGGATGAGACTGTCGATTAATGAGGAAATTCTCAAAGAATATTCTCATTGAATGAGAAATCCCTCGGGAGAAGGAGAAAATCTCCCTTTAAGAGCAAAGCTCTATAACAAAGTGACACTTGTCAAACTCTAGTCACGAGTGAATAAAATTCCATAAAGAGCTTAGCTCTGTAATGATGATGGAAAATCCATCAAAAATTAATGAAAATTAATTCTTGAGAATTAAAATTTTGGGATCTTAAAGATCCATGAAAAAACTCTTAAAAGTTCTTCATCAAAAGATCAAAAGATCTATATATTGTCAAAAGAGCAGAGCTCTGACTCATGGGCTAAGAAACCCTAAGAAAGATCTGTTTAGATCTATGGGTTCATGAGAGCAAGGCTCTGTTTATGAAACCCTAAAGGGGTTTTCTTTAGATCAAAAGCTCTATGAAGAGCAAGGCTCTATTAATGGGTAAAAACCCCAATTTATTAGAATTAATTTAATTTAATTTTACATAAATTTAGTAGAGTTTTAACTCTTGAAACTTCTTGAACAAAAGAGAAAGGCTCTGAATAAAATTCTTAAGAAGAAGATGAAGATAATCTGAGGACCAAAAGGTCCTATTTATAGGCGCTGAACCGCCTCCTCAACTTCTGAGTTGATCCAAAGGCTCAGATGTTGCCACCGCTGCACTCACGTGTGCGCCACGTGAGCACAACGATGGGGGGCATTTGTTTCCACCAATCAGAGCAAAGCTCAGTTTTGAATTTCAAAATTCAAAATTGAAGTAACGCTTCAGATCCCGTGCGCTGCGCGTCAAAAGCAGACACGCCAGCGCCAGGAGCGTTGTGCCCTAGGCAGCACACCCCAATCAGAGCAAAGCTCTGTTTTAAAATTCAAATTTTAAAAGTTGACGCAACGCTTCAGATCCAGCACTCTGCGCTGCGCGCCACGTGTCAAACACAGGTACGTTAGCGCAGTTGCGCTGCGCTCGGCGCTGCGCGCCACGTATCAAACACAGGCGCGCTAGCGCAGTTGCGCTGTGCGCCGTGTGTCAAATACAGGCACGCCAGCGCCAAGTGCGCCAGCGCTGGAATTAAAAGAATTCCCCACCGTTAGATCAAAAGATCTAATAATAATAAATTATTAATTAATCAGAATTAAAATTCTGTTATGGAAAGATTTTCCAACATTATTAAAACAAGAAAATTATCTTCTGTAAAACAGAAGACTTAGGATCAAAGATCCAACGGTGGGAAATATTCCCAAATCAATTAGAGAAAGATCTCTTCAACTAATTTAACAAATCAATTAGCCCTAAATAAAGGTCCCAAGACTTTAAGTCTCATATAGAAAAAACCCTCTGCAAACTTTGAGAAAAACTCAAAGAGAAAGAAAGGCAAGCCTTTGAAGAAAGAAGATCATTTCTTCATCTTTAAAGGTAAAACAATTAATTCTTGAACAACAGAGATGAAATCATCTCGTAAAAAGAAAAAACATCTTCTAAAAAGATCTTAGATCTATAAAAAAGACCAAGGTCTTTGATTAAACATAAAGGATTAAAAGATCTAATCATAAAAATATAAAAAAGAAGCATTTTACTTCATTCACAGATCTTTTGATCTATAAAGGCAGAGCCTTTTTAATAAAAACAAGAACTTTGGTTCTTGGATCTTGAGGCAAGGCCTCCTTTAAAGAAGATAAACTTGTTCTTTGATCTTAAATTTGATCTGATGCGCTTTGCGCTATTGGAAAGTGTTTTTCACTCATGAACTGCGCATTTGCACTCCTTGGACTGGCGCTCAGCGCCAAAACATGCCACGTGTCAACCACAGACACAGCTTGCGCTTTGCGCTCCTGAAAATAGCGCACAGCGCCAAGCGCGCCACGTGTCACTCACTGGCACACCCATAAACTGGCGCAGCGCGCTCAAAAATTAAAAGCGCAGTACGTTAACAAACTAGCGCTTAGCGCTAAGCGACACGTGTCACCCTCATGTGCGCTAGCACAATGCGCTCTTTAATTGGCGCAAAGCGCCTGATGCGCCACGTGGCGCGCTGGCATAATATACTTTATCCTGAAAAATGCTATGCATTTAATTCCAGACAAAATGTCAGAGCCCAATGCTTGGCATTATTAAAAGGGCAAAGCCCAAACAAAGGCCTAACAGGCAGAACAAAAATAAAATGTTAAACATTTTTAACTGGACTTAGCCCAATTCTGGCCATAAGTCCTCAATTTAAATTGAACTGAGCTCATCTGCTCTTCCAATCAATTTACACCCGGTTCGAGGGTACATCTCTTTACTCCTCTGATATCTGTCGTTATAATCCTTCAACGTCGTCAGAGAGGTAACGGGTCCCGACAAACACACATTGCTACGGACTGTGGGGTCCTTAAACTCATGGGCTATGATGTCCTTAACCTCGACCGTGATGTCTTAAAACTAATGTCGGACTGTGGAGTCCTTAAATCCACGGGCTATGATGTCCTTAATCTCGACCGTGATGTCTTAAAACTAACGTCGAACTGTGGAGTCCTTAAATCCACGGACTATGATGTCCTTAACCTCGACCGTGATGTATTAAAACTAACACCGGACTGTGAGGTCCTTAAACTCACGGACTATGATGTCCTTAACCTCGACCGCAATGTCTTAAAACTAACAATGAACCGTAATGTCCTTAAACTAACTATCGACCGTAATGTCATTAAACTAAACAATAGAGCCCAATTTCTCTCTTGTCGGATCTAAACGATCTCGTTAAGTTGATCTTAGTCTAAAATTAGACTAACGTGTCCTTAACAAACGTTTAAGTTGATCTTAGCCTCAAATAAGGCTAACGTATCCTTAAACGCAACCCCCCAAACCCAAATCTAAGAAAGATACGGATTTGGACTAGTCCACGCCCTACGGGCGACAACATAACTTAGTCTCCGTATACAATCCACGGGCAACCAAATACAAAACAAACACACAAGACACGAAGTGACCATATGGAAAAGGAGAAAGTTGTTACCACGATGCGGTAGCGTAATTAACTGCAGGGGCTTGCGCCTGCAGGAAAGAGCGTTCCCACAATCAAAAAACCCCTCAAACGAAGGAGAATCTGACGAAGTCTGCTACATCGGCCGCATCCGTTTAAACCTTCAATACATGGTGCCATAAATCAACTTGGCATCTTCGGAGAGGTGGACGGATAGCACCAATTAGCATCTGCCCCCAAATTCAGGCAAGACGTCCATTCTTCTCGGCCTCCGGCAGTAAACAACACCTACGGGATCCTTACGACCCACAGGGAGAAAATGCTTTGTGAGACCCTTACGGCTCACAAAATTGAAAAGTCTTAGGTGATAGGGACCTAAAACCTGTCTCCTAAGTCATCGCTTCCTGATAAGCAAGCGCAAATGATGATTCGCTCCTGGTACCATATTCCAGTGTAGCGATACTGATGCCAAGCAAAAATCAAATCCCCAAATCCACTCATGACAGATGATGATTCGCTCCTGGTACCATATTCCAGTGTAGCCCGAATATCAGACTTGGCCTCGATGAAATTCGAAGAAAGTCTGCACACACAACTTCCATTTTCTCCTTCTTCCAAAAGAAAGAATAAAAGATGCTGATGTCAACCTAAATCAAATCAAATCAACAATATCCGCGTTGGAATCATGCTTCGTCTCAGAGTGTACCCCGTGTTGAAATCATACTTCGCCTCGGCGTATCTGCCTTCCCTGTCGAAATTATACTTCGTCTTGGAATCAAGTCAGCCAACAAGCTCTGCGTCGGAATCATGCTTCGTCTCAGAGTATACTCCACGTCGAAATCAAGCTTCGCCTCAGAGTATCTGCCTTCCCTGTCAGAATTATGCTTCGGCTCGGAATCAACCAACGACCTCCTCGTCAGAATTAAGCTCCGCCTAGGAATCAAGTCGACCAATAAGCTCTGCGCCGGAATCATGCTTCGTCTCAGAGTGTACCCCGAGTCGAAATCATGCTTCGCATCGGCGTATCTGCCTTCCCTGTCGGAATTATGCTTCGGCTCGGAATCAACCAGCGACCTCCTCGTCAGAATTATGCTCCGCCTCGGAATCAATTCAACCAGCAAGCTCTACGTCGGAATCATGTTTCGTCTTAGAATGTGCACCCCGTGTTGAAATCATGATTTGCCTCCGAGTATCTGCCTTCCCTATCAGAATTATGTTTCTCCTGGGAATCAACCTCTGCATCGAAATTATGCTTCGGTCAGAATGTCTGTCGCTCTTCGGAATGATGCTCCGACCCTGGAGTCATGCTCCGCTCTTCGGAATGATGCTCCGATCCCTAGAATCATGCTCCGCTCTTCGGAATGATGCTCTGATCCCTGGAATCATGCTCCGCTCTTAGGAATGATGCTCTGATCCCTGGAATCATGCTCCGCTCATCGGAATTATGCTCTGACCCCTGGAATCATGCTCCGCTCGTCGAAATTATACTCCGACCCCTTGGAATCATGCTCCGCTCTTCGGAATTATGCTCCGATCTTCGGAATCATGCCCAGCTCTTCGGAATTATGCTCCGCCCCCCGGGATCATGCTCCACGGACCTGGAATTATGCTCCGCAAATCGGAATGATGCTCCGATCCCCGGGAATCATGCTCCTCGAGGGATGCTCCTCCCCCAGAAAGATGTTCCACCTCAAAGTCCAGCTTCAAGATCTATCAATTTTATGCACACAACTCATATGCGCGGTGTGCATTTATTCCAGGTCAACCCCAAGTAAGAGGGCCCAAGCCCAAGCAAGTGGACCCATGCCCAAGTCGAGCCCCGCGGCCGGCCTCCCCCTTGCCGAAATAAAAACCATGTAATAAATAATTTTTATGTAATTTTTTATGCATGAATGTAAGCAAAATGGGCATAAAGCCAAATTTTTGTAAGCCCATGGCTTATGTGAAAAAAGAAATTGCACATGAGATATGGGATGGGCAAAATGAAATTTTGTAAAGCCCAAGAGGCTATGTGTAAATGTGCAAGCCTATATAAGGCAACATGATGATGAATAAAAGATATACTTTTTCATTCCCTCAAAAATCTAAGGTTCTTTGTGCCTCCTTCTCCTTCATCAAGATTCTAAACCTTCTTTCTCTTTTTCAATTAAATCAAGAGTTTTACTCTTCCTTTTCCAAAACTAAATAGTTTTTCACCACAAAACCCGCAAAGGGGAACTTAGATCTCCCATCAGATCTTAAAAATAAGAGATTTTTAAAATCTCACACTTCTTGTTTTTCAAGATCCGGCTAACATAGGAGGAAGGAGGAGACCCATCTCCAAAAATCCCATCTTGGGAAGATCCAGAGCCAAAGGGAGAAACAAAGCAGCCCTCTATGATCATTTCTAAATATTTTTAGGAGTCTAACTTCATTAAAAATCCATTGGAGTTTAACTCCCTAAATTAATCTCTGTCAGGAGTTCAACTCCATAAGTCAAATTGGGAGCACAGCTCCCAGTGCAGGGACCAAGTACCTTTTACTGCTGACTCCTAGTGCCCGCGTGCCAGGAACGTGGGACGCTGGCGCTCTGGCGCGTAGCGCCCTCATGCCAGGCACGTGGTGCGCTGGCTCTCTGGCACGCTGGCTCTCTGGCGCGCAGCGCCCGCGTGCCATGCACGTGGTGCGCTGGCGCACAGCGCCCGCGTGCCATGCACGTGGTGCGCTGGCGCACAGCGCCCTCGTGCCATGCACGTGGTGCACTGGCGCTCTGATGCACAGCGCCCACGTGCCAGGCACGTGGTACGCTGGAGCTCTGGCGCACAGCGCCCACGTTCCTGGCACGTATGGCGCTGTCGCCCTCTCCCACGCATCCTTTAGATGCCCTTTCCCTTAATATATATATATATATATATACACACACACATACATACATACATACACACACACACACATATTCTACAACACTGTCCCCTGTTAGAAACAATTTCTAACGGGGCGTTGCCCCGCACCCCGCAAGGGGGCTGCTAGCCTCCTTGACCCCCAGCCCGCTATCCCCGTAAAAAACTCTGCGAGGCCCCCGATATATCCAAAACCTCTTTCAAAACACAACGCACGTACACTGCACGTTGAGTTCGCATGACCTGTTTTGACCCGTCAATCGGAGGTTCTCTCGCTCCAAAGATGAGGGGTAATTAACGGCAGTTTACTCCGCGGCTGCCGGAGATTCGGATCTCCACAATCAATAAACCCCCGCCTACCCTAGGCAGGGGGAATCTGTAATGCTCCTGACAAGCGCGCGCGTATTGCCATCTCAATGGGGTGACGAAAAACACCCTACAATTAGCTTGTCCTTACTCTTCAAATTCAAGAGGGGCTGACTGTAATTTTGTTAGATCCAAGTCTTACAATTCCATATTTTCCTGTGAAGTGTTTGCAATATCTTGTTCTGTCTGTTTTTGATGCGCAGAAATCACGCGGTAGTGATAAACATGTTTAAAATGAGGACGTTTGGAAGTATATGAGAAATATCCCAAGCCTCATGTATCTTTCGGTTTTGAGCCTTTTACGTATTCCCAGGTTTTTCGTGGATACTATAAGGCATCAAATGTGTGAAAGGCTTCTGTGGATTGTCTTAAAAGTACCGCCACTTTCCTGAAAGTTGCAGGTTTTTGAGTGGCATATCTGTCGGGATTTTGACATCTACTTGAGCATCTTGTTCAAAGTAGGAAAGTCTCTTCTCAACACATTTATTAGGTTGAGATTTATAAAATAAGATTCCTTTTTTCCCCGGGACGGGGGGACATAAAAGGCTTCTAGATGTGATAAATTAGCCACATGCAATTCTTGTAAGGCCTTTTGTTGTTTATAGGGAGTGAAAATGAGACGAACTTGATTCTTCCCTCTTCGACCCTTGGTTCTAAAGTCTTTTATTTCATAATAGGGACCATCTTCATCATCATCATCTGATATTTGAAGGCTCTCAACATGTTGACAAGTCCTAGGGAGAAATTGCACCAATGCATCATCATCTTCGTCTATAGACTTTGAATCGAACCATACCCTCAGAACCTTTTTACTCTCTTGTTCGAATTCAGAAGATTGACTGTTTGTATCATCATAATCATATTCTTTGGAATATGCATCTGCCTCGGGTTAGCTGATTTATCATTGAACTCTTCAAGGAAAAATCGAGCTTCTTCGGTGCGCAATCCATTAACTGTGAATGGGTGAGTTTCCCTATCAATCTGGTATTCCCTATCACCATCTTTTTATTTGAGACACTGATGTAATGTTGATGGTACTATTCCATAATCGTGCAACCAAGACCTACCAAACAAAACCTTGTAAGTAGTATCAGTGTTAATCACATGAAACTTCATCCTGCATTTTAGCAGTCCCACTTGAAAGTCGAGAGTGACTGATCCTAAGACTTTCCTTGTATTCTAATCAAATCCTTGAATCAAGATTTTTTCAGAAGTGAGATGGTTTATATCGAGTGCCAAGGTATGAAGAGTTCTTAACGAGATTATAATTATTGATGCACCTGGGTCAACAAGTACCCTCTTAGCGGTGGTGTCATTGAAACTCCCAGTAATAAATAGGGGTCGATTATGTTCAGAGGTTCCTAACAACATATCTTCATCATTGAACACAACTCCGACTGATTTTCATCATAACAAGTTTCTTTCACGGCTACTTCAGTGAAGAATGCTTGGTATTCTTTAGGATTTCGTAGAGCTTCAATTAGCATGTTCCTAAGCTCTGGAGAATGTATCAATGCTTCATATACAATCATTAATGCTGGTATCTTTTTAAGATGAGCCAGCACATTGTAACTGCTTTGCTTTTTGCCTTTGAAGTTGTATGGAGAGCAACCTCTTCAACCTCAATAATCTTGTCCTTTTCAGCCTCTTTAGCAATGCGTTTAGGCTCATTAGGCTTTGAATCAGGAACGACAGTTCCATGACGAGTGGTCACTTGGTTTACAAATTTAACTTTGTGACCGTCCTCATCTTCATCAGGAAAATAGAGTGCATCATCTTCTGCTTTACTCTCGCAATGAATAACTCCGCAAGTATGAGAAGAGTTTATTGTTTGAAGATTTCTTCTTTGCCTTTGTGTAGGTGGAGGAGATAAGGTGGATGAGTGATTCTCAGCCAACTCTAACATTCGATGCCGGAATATTATACAATTTCTTAGCGTGTGTCCTTGCATTCGGTAGAACACACAGAAATTGGTACCTTCCACACGCTCCTCTTCAAGTAAAGATGCAGAAATAAGGAGTTCCAAACCATCGCGAAGTGTAGAACGTTTGGAACAAATCCACATCAGACATTGAATCCATTTCCTGATTCATTCGTCTCCCTGATGAGAAGGAGAAGATGAATTCTTAAGGTAACCTGGCTCTTTGGCTGTGACCAGCAACAGAGTTTCTAAATTTTGGATCCTCCTCGGCCAGTTTCTTGAAACCCTATCATTTGACTGCTCACTTTGGTATTCAATCCCTCGTCGTTGCAAATTATCAATTCGAATTTTCTATTGATCAAGTTTTTGATGAAACTGTGTCATTATCTGACAAGTTTCCTGCATATCAACACGTAAGTCTCTGACTTCATTATTTAACTCCGAGATTGTCCATGTAGCGGTGAGATGCATTTCGTTATGCCTCTCAAAGGTCCTAAATAGGAAATTCATTATCTCGATTGAATTCCTCTGCAATAACCAATGAGGTGGAGTCCTCAAAGGATCCTCAGAAGGGGGATGACTTGACCTTCCTTCAACAGATGGATGCTCATCGCTATTTGTATCATTTTTACCTTCATGCGAGAGGGTAGGAGGCATACCCTACTCTGGTTGAGAACTTTCAGCCTCTTATATCCTGGGATTTTGATGGCTCACCCAACGGCAGGTATGAACGTGATCCGAAGAGCTTAAAGAAGTCTTTTGCCTTCTTCGATTATTGGGGACTGGTGGTACTTGCATTCGAGAAGAATCCTGTATCATTTCTTGGAACGTGAAGAAGTTTCTCAAGGAATGTCATGTTCACTAGTGTAGTATAAAAAAATTAGAAGATCCCACCAGTTCGGCCACTGTAGCATCCTTGAATATAGAAGTTTCGTGCTTAAGCTTCTGAGCAAACGGAAGGCTGCATACAAATCTTGATCAGACATCGATTCGATAGCCCTACCGATTTGTTTCCACGGTGATTGAATGTTTTGAATCAAAGAGGTAGAAGTCGCATCGGTATGAGTTGTTGTCTCAGATTTTGAGAAGGACGAGAAACATTTATTGCTGGAGTCCTCTGTCGATTAGCTCGTGCAGCAGCCACTTGAGCTCTTTCATTCTCATATGTTGATATTTGTCGCTGCAAGTTCCCTATTAATATCTGAGATTCTTGAACTTATTGGCGCAACAAATCTATATCTTGGCGCACTAAAGCACTATCGCTTCGCAGCCTTATATATTCTTGAAATATTTCTGAAAACACCCTATCCACATTTTCAAGGACATTTGTCACGCCCCGCTTCCCAGTGTACGGCGAAGTGGACGCGACGAGGCCCGCTACGTATATACTCAGAAGTACATACGCTAAGCGTAACTAAGCAATATAAAGTAAATCACAAGATACGAACAGTATAGAAATAACAGCAACTTTTATTAATAACATTCTTTGTACAATGCATGAAAAGAAAATACAACTGGAATGAAAAGCAATGCCTAAACAGTGGCATAACAAAAAATGAAATAAACTGGAAAGAACAAGGTACAGTATCTAGAGCTCTGGATCTTCCTGGAACTGCTCCAAATCTTCACCGGTGGGCTCGATCTCAGCTTGGTCCAACGCACCTGACGACATTCAAAGAAGAAAGAAATAGAATGTCGTCAGCGAACAGGTCGCTCGGTAAGTCCCAAAGATAAGAAGAATGAGAATGACAGAGTAACAGTATTTTCTAAAATATTATATTGTTGAATATTATGGAATATTGTTTAACGCTTTTGTTTGTAGCTTGGTACAGAAGGATGCCAGTGTATACGAGTGGGATCTCTATATGCTAGAGATCAGGGCAAAAGGAAAGTACAAGGAACCGTTATGCCATGGTACAACAGCAATAGGATTCAGGTTAGGTGTCTTAATCTGACCACCTCGTGCCACCTTTAACACCTTCCGTACCAATCTACCCCTTAAACCCCGTAATGTTTTAACAGTATTGTAGTATTGGAATATGTAAGTTGGGTGACTGACCAAAACCATGATATCAGTAAACATGTTGCAACTGCATAATCAGGTAAATGGAATATCAGGATAATGGATGAATATACATGGTTTGATTCAGTCAAAAAGGATATATTGTTAACTGGATTCAGGGTTTCATGTATTCAAAATGTGTTGGAATATAAAAGAATATAGATTGACTTGAATCATATTCGAGTCAGGAATAGTCAGACTTTAATCCGAGTCAGACTAAAGAAGATAATTTGAAGTTCAATATCAGCTAGGGGCCTTATAGTAATTTGTAAAACTTGAGGGGGTTTTATGTAAAAAGTACTTTTGTATATTTTTTCAAAATACACCTCAAGTGTTTATTATTCGTCTTTATTGTTATAATGAATGTGAATTTTATTTGTGTTATTCTAGTGATATATCCTAATAAAAGTATTAATTGTTTTATTTGAAGTTCGTGGTATTGTAGTGTCACTTTTAATTTTGTAATTTTTAGAAAAATGTGGAAACTTTATATTATGATAAAATAGATGTTTAAATGATAATTATATATATATATATTAACACATGAATAATTTTATATAAATATTTAGAAAAAATCTCATTTTCCCTAAATATCGTATTTTGAACCTTTCGAGACCGAATGCTCCTTGCGGAGGTCTGAATCTCGCACTACTAGCCTGCGGGTGTACGATGAACCGTACTATCCCTAACAGGTTCCCCAAAAGTGGGTTGTAGCGGCGCTTTGCTTAGGTTTAACAAATACTTTTCATTTGGGAAAACGGTTTTATAAATATAGGGTATTTATTTGCAAAAGAGTACAGTTTTCCGTATTTTAGTTATTAGGGTTTTCTAAACCAACTAGCTTATTTCTAAGGTCTAAACGATGAGTCATTAGAAGCCTCAAATCGCCTCTTCACCGTCAATTGCGGCCAGGTAAGTGCTAGGTAAGTGGGAAGGAACCACAGTCGTGGGCCTAATTAAAAACCACTAGCCTTAGACACACTTGCCTAGGCACCACAAGACAGTTTAGATAAACGATAGATGTCCATGACCAATCGTGTTTTCATTTTATTAAAAGATTTTATCTAGAAAAGATTACAACTTAAAGCTTTAAATAAAGATTAGGGTATTTTAGTGAAAAGTCCTGTAATTTCGTATTCTGTGTTTTGATATTTATCAATTAGGGTTATATTGAGTGTGTGTAGGGGTAGGTCATTACCCCGTGACTTATTTTAAGTTTTGGTGAAGTTTAAAGGTAAAACATGCTATGTTAAACTTAAAGGTATTATAGCGCAAGAATACGGTATTCGAAAACGTTATCATTTTATGTGTGAAAATTCATTCAAATTGGATTTTACAAGTTTAGTGATCAAGATAAACCTATTTAGGAGTGAGAGAATTAATTAAACTAAGAAAAATGAACTTCATGGTATTTTTATGAAAGGAGTACGGTTTTACAAAGAACTTATCATTTCATGTGAAAAAATTTGATTATATTGGTTTATGGGTGATTAATAGTCAACATGAATATGGGTAGATAATATGTATTAGGTGACAAGTCGAAATTTAGAGAAAAACCGAATCGGAAATCGGTTTGTCCGATTTCCGTCGGGTTCCAAAAGTCGTATTTTTATCTTAAAGAAAAGAGAGATAGAAGAAGGTGGGACTTACGATTTGGACAAGCTAAGGAAGCTAGAGGTCGTGATGGTTGTCGATTCGTTGAAAACGTCGCGAAGGTCCTGATCCGGTCGCCGGAATCCGTCGTCGATTTCGGCAGCGCTTCACTTCTCGCTCTTCGTACCGAGTTCTCGAGAATTTGGGAGAGTGGACTTAGAGTTGTGAAGGGAAAAGGTAGAGTATAGGGGTCTTTATATAGGGCTAGGCTAGGGTTAGGGTTAGGATTAAAAAATATTAAAAGAAAATATAAAAAATATTAAAAATCATTAAACCTAGGAGTAAAAGGGATTTATTAGCCAAATCAAAACCGATCCAGGTATAATAAGTGTGCAAGAGGGTTGACCAAGTCAAGAGCCAACTTTCTCAGTTGGTGACTCGGCCGTCCGGCCAAGTCCGGCCGGCGGCTCTGGACCGAGTCGGCCGAGTCGGGCCGAGTCGGGGGTCCATTGGCCGGGGAATTTCCTGGGGTACAATTTGGTATATTTACTTTTTCAAGTCCAGTACATATTTTGGGAGTTATGGACTTTTTACCGTTAACTTCCAAAAAAAAAATTAAAACAAAATAAATACAAAATTAATGTGGGGCATGGGATTTGAACTCCGGTGGCTTGGTTCAGCAGTGCAAGATATTACCAATGAGCTACAAGCTCTTTCTTATAATTATTGTGTTATTTAATTACTTAAAATGATAGCAGCAAGAGTAAATACTCCAAGTATACATTAAATTTTAAAGTAATTTCTTGTACACTAAAAATGGAGTTATTTCATTCTTGTAGCTTGTAATTAAAAACAAAAATAATTACCTAAATCTTGTGCTCAGGCTAAAATACCCCTTTGTGGATTTTGAAAAAGAAATATTTGAAAATTTTTGTATAGGAAAAAGTGTATCAAAAATTAGGGTTGTTACATTCTACCCTCCTTATAAAAATTTTGTCCTCGAAATTTGTAAAAGGAAAGTGTAACAGTTTCAAGGAAGTTTTGTATTGATGTGCTGACAGTATGTGAAAAATAATAAGGTAGTGCAAGGGTTTTAAAAACGTGAAGAATGTGTGAAGGAATGAAAGGATGCGAAGGTTTTGGTAAAATTTTAAAAGAAGTGAGGGCATTTTGGATTAGGACAGATTCAAGGTATATGATTCAAAGAAATGATGGGATTCAAGGAACACGATTATAAAGAATGTTTTAGTTGCTTTTTCTTGTGTTATATTGCTTAGGTTGTTCACGCAGACCAGAACTGCATGACAGGGATTCATACAGCTCTGACCTGCATGGGCCACCAACAAAACCTGTCACGCCCCACTTCCCAGTGTACGGCGAAGTGGACGCGACGAGGCCCGCTACGTATATACTCAGAAGTACATACGCTAAGCTTAACTAAGCAACATAAAGTAAATTACAAGAGACGAACAGTATAGAAATAACAGCAACTTTTATTAATAACATTCTTTGTACAATGCATGAAAAGAAAATACAACTGGATTGAAAAGCAATGCCTAAACAGTGGCATAACAGAAAATGAAAAAAACTGGAAAGAACAAGGTACAGTATCTAGAGCTCTGGATCTTCCTGGAACTGCTCCAAATCTTCACCGGTGGGCTCGATCTCAGCTTGGTCCAACGCACCTGACGACATTCAAAGAAGAAAGAAATAGAATGTCGTCAGCGAACAGGTCGCTCGGTAAGTCCCAAAGATAAGAAGAATGAGAATGACAGAGTAACAGTATTTTCTAAAGTATTATATTGTTGAATATTATGGAATATTGTTTAACGCTGTTGTTTGTAGCTTGGTACAGAAGGATGCCAGTGTATACGAGGGGGATCTCTATATGCTAGAGATCAGGGCAAAAGAAAAGTACAAGGAACCGTTATGCCACGGTACAACAGCAATAGGATTCAGGTTAGGTGTCTTAATCTGACCACCTCGTGCCACCTTTAACACCTTTTGTACCAATCTACCCCTTAAACCCCGTAATGTTTTAACAGTATTGTAGTATTGAAATATGTAAGTTGGGTGACTGACCAAAACCATGATATCAGTAAACATGTTGCAACTGCATAATCAGGTAAATGGAATATCAGGATAATGGATGAATATCCATGGTTTGATTCAGTCAAAAGGATATATTGTTAACCGGATTCAGGGTTTCATGTATTCAAAGTGTGTTGGAATATAAAAGAAAATAGATTGACTTGAATCATATTCGAGTCAGGAATAGTCAGACTCTAACCCGAGTCAGACTAAAGAAGATAATTTGAAGTTCAATATTAGCTAGGGGCCTTATAGTAATTTGTAAAACTTGAGGGGGTTTTATGTAAAAAGTACTTTTGTATATTTTTTCAAAATACACCTCAAGTGTTTATTATTCGTCTTTATTGTTATAATGAATGTGAATTTTATTTGTGTTATTCTAGTGAATATATCCTAATAAAAGTATTAATTGTTTTATCTGAAGTTCATGGTATTTTAGTGTAACTTTTAATCTTGTAATTTTTAGAAAAATGTGGAAACTTTATATTATGATAAAATAGATATTTAAATGATAATTATATATATATTAACACATGAATAATTTTATATAAATATTTAGAAAAAATCTCATTTTCCCTAAATATCGTATTTTAAACCTTTTGAGACCGAATGCTCCTTGCGGAGGTCTGAATCTCTCACTACTAGCCTGCGGGTGCACGATGAACCGTACTATCCCTAACAGATTCCCCAAAAGTGGGTTATAGCGGCGTTTTGCTTAGGTTTAACAAATACTTTTCATTTGGGAAAACGGTTTTATAAATATGGGGTATTTATTTGCAAAAGAGTACAGTTTTCCGTATTTTAGTTATTAGGGTTTCCTAAACCAACTAGCCTATTTCTAAGGTCTAAACGATGAGTCATTAGAAGCCTCAAATCGCCTCTTCACCGTCAATTGCGGCCAGGTAAGTGCCAGGTAAGTGGGAAGGAACCACAGTCGTGGGCCTAATTAAAAACCACTAGCCTTAGACACACTTGCCTAGACACCACAAGACAGTTTAGATAAACGATAGATGTCCATGACCAATCGTGTTTTCATTTTATTAAAAGATTTTATCTAGAAAAGTTTACAACTTAAAGCTTTAAATAAAGATTAGGGTATTTTAGTGAAAAGTCCTGTAATTTCGTATTCTGTGTTTTAATATTTATCAATTAGGGTTATATTGAGTGTGTGTAGGGGTAGGTCATTACCCCGTGACTTATTTTAAGTTTTGGTGAAGTTTAAAGGTAAAACATGCTATGTTAAACTTAAAGGTATTATAGCGCAAGAATACGGTATTCGAAAACGTTATCATTTTATGTGTGAAATTTCATTCAAATTGGATTTTACAAGTTTAGTGATCAAGATAAACATATTTAGGAATGAGGGAATTAATTAAACTAAGAAAAATGAACTTCATGGTATTTTTATGAAAGGAGTACGGTTTTATAAAGAACTTATCATTTCATGTGAAAAAATTTGATTAAATTGGTTTATGGGTGATTAATAGTCAACATGAATATGGGTAGATAATATGTATTAGGTGACAAGTGGAAATTTAGAGAAAAACCGAATCGGAAATCGGTTTGTCCGATTTCCGTCGGGTTCCAAAAAGTCGTATTTTTATCTTAAAGAAAAGAGAGATAGAAGAAGGTGTGACTTACGATTTGGACAAGCTAAGGAAGCTAGAGGTCGTGATGGTTGTCGATTTGTTGAAAACGTCGTGAAGGTCCTGATCCGGTCGCCGGAATCCGTCGTCGATTTCGGCAGCGCTTCGCTTCTCGCTCTTCGTACCGAGTTCTCGAGAATTTGGGAGAGTGGACTTAGAGTTGTGAAGGGAAAAGGTAGAGTATAGGGGTCTTTATATAGGGCTAGGCTAGGTTTAGGGTTAGGGTTAAAAAATATTAAAAGAAAATATAAAAAAATATTAAAAATTCATTAAAAATCATTAAACTTAGGAGTAAAAGGGATTTATTGGCCAAATCAAAACCGATCCAGGTATAATAAGTGTGCAAGAGGGTTGACCAAGTCAAGAGCCAACTTTTCTCAGTTGGTGACTCGGCCGTCCGGCCAAGTCCGGCCGGCGGCGCCGGACCGAGTCGGCCGAGTCGCCGGCCGCCGGTGCCGAGTCGGGCCGAGTCGGGGGTCCATTGGCCGGGGAATTTTCTGGGGTAAAATTTGGTATATTTACTTTTTCAAGTCCAGTACATATTTTGGGAGTTATGGCCTTTTTACCGTTAACTTCCAAAAAAAAAATTAAACCAAAATAAATACAAAATTAATGTGGGGCATGGGATTTGAACTCCGGTGGCTTGGTTCAGCAGTGCAAGGTATTACCAATGAGCTACAAGCTCCTTCTTGTAATTATTGTGTTATTTAATTACTTAAAATGATAGCAGCAAGAGTAAATACTCCAAGTATACATTAAATTTTAAAGTAATTTCTTGTACACTAAAAATGGAGCTATTTCATTCTTGTAGCTTGTAATTAAAAACAAAAATAAATACATAAATCTTGTGCTCAGGCTAAAATACCCCTTTGTGGATTTTGAAAAAGAAATATTTGAAAATTTTTGTATAGGAAAAAGTGTATCAAAAATTAGGGTTGTTACAACATTATTATGGTTTTCAATTGTTCAGATTAGAGTGCCAGTAGTTTCAGTCACATTTCTCATGAAAACCTGTGGCTGGGTGAAATGGTTTTCATCGGGATCACTGACTTCATTAGGCGTTGAAGGCCTTGAGCCTCCAGGTTCAATCCAAGATGAAGATGATGAAGGGATGGAGTTAATAGCGACTTGATCCTGCACATGTCCACTTTCATTGATAGGCCCTTACTAATTACCAGGTGAGGTAGGATTCGAGTCATTCACACACGGTAATGCCTCAATTATCTTTTCGGCTGGATATTCTTCATTTGTATCCAAACGAGAAGTATTGCTCTCTCCTTGTAACCTTGCACATGGAGCCTTAGAATCTTCAGGGGTTAAGACAACATCGATTTCTGAGAATTCATCAAGTTCTTGAAAAACGGATTCTTCGGTTATAGGAAGCGCGTCGGCTTCTTGGGGTTCATTCTCCGCCGTCTAAGAAGACGTGTGAGATGTCATACGGCATATGTGAACCTGTATAAGCTTGGTCCTCCCATCTCTTCTTAACAACACATTAGCGAGTATAATTAAGTGTTGCCGCTGTCGTTCCGCTTCTTTCGGGTTAGATGACCTGGCATTGCCGTCTTCCCAGAACCTTTCTTTCAGCGTATCTTTATCACCTTCCTCTTTTAGGAAATTAGGTGGGATGAAATCGTGCAGAGTTATTAGGGGAATGTTTAAGTACTCCTCCAGTTGAGGCACCTTCTCTTTCATTTTATTATTTTGATGATTCGTGCCAGACAAAGCCTTGCTCGTCTAAGTTATTGCAGGCACCTTTTTCTTCCGAGGGATCTCTGGCATCTTTTCCAATCTCTTTTGAAGCTTTTGAGTCTTCTATGAGATGATGGTTTCCTACGTATATCCTTGTAATTCAGAAGCCATCGGCATGACTGTCTTTTTACCACACGCAGTTACATAATGACTGTGTGTGGTAGGGACATCAACTTTAAATGTGTCGGCTAGGGCAATGTTCCCTAATTTGTAGTGCTCTTCTACATAATTCTTGAAGACAAAGCAGTCTTCAATAGGATGCCCTAACATTCGGTGATAGGGATAATATCTCAGGTTATCCTTCTCATTGGTATCTTCAGGTTTCTTAACCTTAGGAAGTTCCAATCCGTTCTTTAAAACCATATTGAAAATATGCTTTGTAGGCTCTCTTGTAAATGAGTATTTCTTACTCATCCTTTCTTCAAGAGAAGTCTTCGAGCGGTTATCTTCCGATGATTTGGTTTGTCGTGAAGACGTTTGTATTGGTTTTGAATCTGAAGACTCTAAAGCAGCGTCAACGGTCAGGGACATAACATGTTTTCCCTTTTGGTTATTACAGGATTTATAGATTTTCTCTGTCTTCTCTTGCGCAAATACCTAATAATCCTCGAACAACTCTGGATCTGCATTCCCTAAAGTCATGATTTGATCAATTAAGGAAGCAAACGTGGTATGCTTCACGGATACCATAAAAAGCTTGTCCTTCCCAGGGATTTTATTGAGTAGCAGTTGGACTGACTGCTCTTTGGGGATTGGCGGCTCACAACGAATACTGGACATTCTCCATTTCTGCTCGAACTCAAGTAATGACTGCTTTTGTAGGATTCATCAAGGTAACCTGAGTAAATTTCATTTTATCTGTGACATTACCTACAAACCTCTTCTTGAATTTCTCCGCGAGCTGGTTGAAAGTGAGTATTGAGTCTGGTCTAACTCAGCAATCCAGTCAAAGGCGATGCCATGTAAACTCTTTGGGAATGCCCTTAAAAGGAGCTTGTCATTCCTAATTGAATCATCGCAAACTACTTTAAAGTGAGCCAGATGCTGCTCAGGGTTCCCTGTCCCGTTATATGTACGAAACGAGGGTATCACATACCCTAGAGAATAGAATTCATCATTGTATTCATCTGGATATGGCTGCTTCGTTACGGGGCCAGATGTTTTCTGATTCATCTGTGTCATCTATTCTACAATGAATTTCTGCAGAGTATCAACATCTATATCAGCAAAGGATAAAGGCCTACTGTTGATGATGAAGGCATCACATTAAGAGTTATTGTATCTGGAGTAGTTTCCTCTACCACTATTGATGCTGGTCTTGCAACCCCTTGAGGCTGATTAATTTCCCTTACAGGTGGAACAACCCCTATGTTTATTAACGGTATTGTTTACGGAGTAGGAGGATTCGCTTCCCTCCTAGGTGTTCTGGCTGTGGAGTTTTGCGGTATCGCTGCTTGTTCTGCTCTTTCAGCTGGTGGGTTTTGCCTAGGAGCTTCTGCTAGGCTGTGAACCTAAGCAAACAAGACCTGGATGATGGCCATCATATTAGTTATATGTTCTTGCATTTCATCAATTTGACGATCCATGTTCCTCAATGGAACGTTTTCACCTATATTATTGCCATCAGCCCATTGCGCGGGATTATTTTGATCCGGTGGAGGAATGTTCTCTACAGGGATCTCCTGCGGATTGGGAGGGTTCAAGCACTGCATATTTATTTCCCCCTCTGCCCGAGGGTGATTATCTTGACTCTTTGTGCCGACTGACAGACCTCCACGCCTGCTAGCCTACGGATCGTTTGAATTACTTGAACCAACCATCCGGCAGGTGTGCACCATTCGGAAAATATGCACAACTGACTGAGTCGGGGAATGTGACATTGGATTATCCGATGAATTTCTTACCGGACTAGCAGAAGTAGTTGGTTGCAGGACTCAGATTCCTTTGCTTGAAATGAACTCGAACTATAATCAGTATCTGGCGTTGATCTTCACTCCTCACGAGCAACTACATATGCCTCGCTAGCCAGATTATTCAGGATTTGTTTCTTCTTACGATGAATGACCCTAGGAGGGACGGTTCTTTGAAGAGTCTTCGCTTCTTTGTAGGTCATGTACGTCCTCTTATTTTTATTTCCACGACCTCGGGATGACCCTACAATTAAGTCATTCCGTTGAAATTGTTGCTGCTGCATCAGCAGCGGTGCAAATGAATTTTTGACAGGTACCGTAGGAATCTTTCAGTTTTGAAGAGTGGGATTCATGTTTTCATTGCGGGCTTTCTTAGCGACCCTTCTTCTGGCACTGTGAGAAGTTCCATTCTTCCTTTGGTCGGAAAGAGCAGCAAAGCATCACGTCTTAAAAATGGTATCATCATTTTCATGAGGGTTCTACTAAGGCCCTTGAGAGAAAGAAAGTCTTTCAAACATGAACTTCCTTTTAGTTTCGACACAGGGAGCTGGCACCGCAACTGGTTTCCCCTTGTAGATAATGGTGGCGTCGTTGAGGAATTCTCTCAAACCGAGAGCACTCTGAAATTCTCTCAGGAATTTCTTTAGCGAAAATGTTTATCTCTCTTCTTTTAATTCTGTTGAATGAGAAATATTTATACTTCTTTAGGAGTGAGAATGGTTAAACACCACTCCCTCATGTTTTTAGGATGGATGGGGATGAAATAAATCCCCACCAATCCTTAAAAATAAGCTAAACTGTCTATTTTTAGAGGGGTCGCGATATCATTTATCAATAGGCTCAGGAAACCTTAAATTGTACCTCCCGATAGCGGGAGGGGGGTCCCGATAGATCGGGAGAGGGGTCTCAATGGCTCGAGACCCCTAAAAAACAACTCTTTTTGAGTTGTTTTTGAAAGGGGATCCTCAATGTATGGGTCCTAGACTATTTGAACAAGCTCTTAGCTTGTTTATGATGTTGTTTACATCAATTTTGGTTTTAATTGATCAATTCTTGATCATTGACCTTGTTCTTTAATTGAATACTTATATAAGTATTCAAAATTATTGGGAGTTGAATTTTTTAACTCCAACAGTTAGCACAGTTCGAATTCACATGCATGATGGGATTGTTCGAATGTTGACAAGTGTCAGGTATGTGCCTTATTTGAGGAGGATTTTGGTCTCTTTGGGGGCTTTGGGCATATTTGGCTACAATTGCATGGCCGACAGAGATTCTATAAGGATTTGTAAGGGTTCTCTGATTGTAATGAAGGTGAAGAGGTGGGGATTTTATATTTTCTTCAGGGACAAACAATCGTAGGATATGTTGTCGAAGTTTCTACCAGTTTAAGCGGTTCAGATTCAATCAGGATGTAGCATCCACAATTTAGTCATATCAGTTAGACGATTTAAAGGCGCCTCAGAAGAGGCAATTACTTGGAGGTGGAGAGTTCGGCGGGACAGATTTCCATAAGGATTGTAAGAATAAGATACAGATGGTTCCAACACCAAATTGTTCTAGAGGCGGAGCCAGACATTATTTTTCCTTCATGGAAAACTTCTCGAGTAAGTTGTGAGTGTACATTTTCAAATCTGACGCCGAGAATTTCAGAAGTTCAAAATGGCCGTGTTGGATTTGCAGCTCAGGAAGCGCGTAGAGGTTTTTCTGTCCGATTGTGGTGGAGGGTTCGCTTCGCATGAGTTCGTAGGATTGTGCAGGGCGAAGAGGGTCGTGCATCGGTATACCATGTTGGGAGGTCCTCGGTTAGATGGCTTTACAGGTTAAATAGTTCAGACGATTGAGAAGAACAGAACTTTATGGCTTATGGGTGGTTTCCCGAGGGAGTTTCGGGCTGGTGTCCTATCTACTGCTGAGTACCTCATCGATTAGTCACCATCGACGACGGTAGATATGAGAATTCCTGAGTTATGGACTG
Organism: Agapanthus africanus; assembly: GCA_030015575.1. Taxonomy (NCBI): domain Eukaryota; kingdom Viridiplantae; phylum Streptophyta; class Magnoliopsida; order Asparagales; family Amaryllidaceae; genus Agapanthus; species Agapanthus africanus. Next base: position 11,076,020 of record CM057351.1, read on the forward strand.
GAGGGGCAAGTGATTACTCAGCGCTTCACGTTATTGGGTGCACCGAGGAGCTGAGGGTAAAGAGATGTTCTCTTGTCGGGTTCGGAGGCGGAACAAAAGGGTACAGATCGTGGTGTCCTGAGACCTAGAGTGGAGTAATCAGCCAAGTGGCGTTCGTTGATTCTTCAATAATTTGAAGAAGACAGACTTGGTCAGATGGTAAACAGAGAACGGGTATGCCGCCAAACGAGGTGGGGTTCAAAGTCCCAGTCCGGTTTACGAGAGATGAGATGGTCAGTACTCTAATTTAGGTGGAGAGTACAATAGAGCCAGTTTTACAGAGGTCGAGAATAATTCGACGCACATGAGTGGCTAGGGACGAGTCTCCAATACAAGAGGTTCGAGAGTTCGGCAAAAAGTCTGGACGTTTGATTTGTGGCATGGATAGTGTCATAAATGGAGAGTTGTGTCGGTTGCTGCAAAGTATCGAACATGTTCTAACTTGGTATGGGATAAAGAAGATTCGGTCCGTGTCTTCTTACTTAGAGGCGCACTTTAGGCTTTTGGCGATATTATCACCAGGTTCAGATGTAGACAGAGATCATGTGTCTTTAGTGTCATATGCGAGTGCAAAGGTTGGTGTGGGATGCATGCGACCGATTATTACAAATGCAGTTGAAGTAGTCAACAGATGTTGGACTATTCCGAGCAGAGAGCATTGGTCAGTTATCGAGTGGATTCTGAGATACTTAAGAGATAGTGAAGGGCGGGTTTGTCTCGTCATTCAGCAGAGGCAGCATTGATGGTTACATTGTGACTATGTATATGGGGGCAGATGAAGCTTGACGACAGGTTACATGTTAGGCACGGATGCAGTGCCAGATAGATCGACGTTTCAGCCAGTTATCGCGCAATCAACAGCAAAAGCAGGATTGTTAACCTTCTTAGAGACGATTAGAGGGACCATGTATATGCGGAGCATGTTGGGTTTAGGAGTTTCACAGATGGTGAGTGTGTTCTTCTTGGAGGATAAGAAGTGGTCATTGCTCTTATGAAATTGGGAACCTCAAATAGTCTGGCAGTTGCTTTTACAGAGGTGGTTCCGAATATCGAATTTGAGCAGTGCTCGAACTTGATTTTGCCTAATTGATTGTCGAGGACAAAACCACAATAAGAATATAGTTTCAAGCAAATGATGAGATGTCGGTAAATTTTGCATAAGGTACAGTTTGTTGATTTTGTTGCAAATTCATAGTCCTAAGAGAAGCCAGCAGTCCCAATGATAAAGTTCAAGAAAGTCACGTGCACCCGCACGTGAGGATCCAATGAGATTGGCTACGGCTATTGATTAAATCCTAATCTGAATCTATTCTTATCTCTTAGAAATCTTATTTCTATATATAATAATTAAATCCCTAGGTCCTTGGAATTAATCCAATTGGGTTTCAATTAAATCCAGACTTAAAATAAAAATAGAGAAGGCTGTGGCAATAATTTAATTGATTATAGAGAGAGAAAGAGAATATATTGTATTGGTATTGGGCGGTAACAGGAGGAGAAGGTGTAATAATTTTTACTACAGTGGAAAGTTTTCGTTGTTAAGAAAGGATATCATGCAGTTGCGTCAAGCCTGGGTATATCGTTGTATTCTTTATGTTGTTGGTATGCTTTACTATTTGTTTGGTGTGTTACGATAGCCGTCAGATATATCTTTTTATCGTCTTTGTTTGCACGCGATCCTTATAGTTTTCCGCTGCATCATGTCACTTGCACATGATAGGCTTGTGTGATCCATTCGTGGTTCACCTGTCAGAGTAGATTGGAGCCACAACACCTATATTTTAATTTCATAATTTTGTCATTACTTGTTAGCCATGCAGAACTATAATGCACGAGAATCTATTCATTATTTGAAGTAAACCATACAGCCAAACCAAACCAAACCATAGCTAGTGATATCCAATATTAGAGTACCGAGTCGATATTATTTTGGACTATTATTTTTTGTTATGGTTATTATATATTTCATATTCAATAGCATCAAACTTAAATAATTTATTTTGGGGCACGGCTAAACAACACTAAATTTTTGGTGTCGGGTTATTGGTTTCGGAGGTGAAATTTGAACAACTTAATGGTTTCAAGGGTGAAATTTGGAAATACTAAATTTTAGGGGTGCAATTTGAAAAACTTAACAGTTTTGGGGACGAAATTTGGAAATACTAAAATTTTTCTGTACCGTCTCCGCTCCTTCATGAATTAATTAAATGTTTTGGATTAATCATAAGTAGTGAATACCAAGTTTTGGGGTTGGTCAAACAAATCCTTATTTATTAAATTTATTAAATGTCTTAAATACTTCACTGACTATCTATCAATCTATTTATCTAATACAAATTTGGGTTGGTCAAGACATCTTTTGCGAGTCAAAACACTAATTTTGGATTTTCCCCTTTTGTCTTTCTCTTTACCCATATTTAATTCAATATTATTTTTCCAATATTCATTTTCCAAAAACCCCATTAATATGAGACCCAAGAACAAATGAAAATTAATTTGTGGGATACTTCTTTTTAATAATTTGGTTTTTATTTTATTTTAATTCATATATATTGAGTTTTTTTGCAAAGAAAAATGCTCATGATTGAGTTATTTCTTAAAGATTTTAATATTTGTATTTAAATATAAAAAATAAATAACTAACAACATCATTTATCGTTTTTCGAACATAATGAAAACATATGTATAAAAAATTGTATATTTTTCTTAAATATATAGCAAAAAATAATATTTGCCTATAAATATATTCGGTCGTGTTTGATTCAATCTGGTTCTTAATTAAGGAGAGGAGAGGAAGCCCATGTCAAGAAATTGTAGGGAGGAAAAAAAGATAGATGAAATAATAATGAAAAACACCAAAAGGAGTTAATTTGGAGTATAAAAAGCCCATAGAATGAGGTATGTAATGAATTAATTGGAAAGTATATCAAACATATTACGTATCATGACTATGAGGAAATGCTCATGCTATTTGTTTAGTAGCTTACCTCATCCAATCAAACGCTATAAGAAACGTACGTAATCACAAACTCACAATGGAGACATTTGACTGAAAATGTTGTTTGCAATTTTTATTTTTCTTTGAATAAAAACACCTAATAAAAATTGACGGTCAACTTTTACCTTAAAGTAACCTTAAACAAACGAAACAGTCCTTTTATGGGCCTAAGGCCCAGGGAGTTGATCCATAACCCCTCTAACATAAAAACCGATATGTTTCTCTCCAATTTGTTCTAGTCATCGTGATCTACATGATTTAAATAGGCCATGTATCAAATTCACGAGATTTCATGACCACTAAGGCATCCATCATGATGGTATGCAAGTTCTTCTTTTTAAGGGGGTACAAAACTATTCCTCCTTGTAGGAGATGGTAAAGAAGAATTTTTGAATTAAAAAGCAGCGGTATAAACCGACTATTTAAGCAGCTGCTATTGTTTGGTGTATATCATCTTCTGAATTAAGAGACAGAGAGTCGAGATGGGTAAGGAAAGAGATAATTATAGGTGCGGCTGCCGCGACGAAATCATTGGAAAAACATGAACGAATTATAGTGGGGATGGACCTATGCCGGGGCTGGATCTGCCTGTTGCAGCAGGTCTGCTGCGGTTGACCAAAACTCCGGTACCAACAAAAAAAACCTTGTGTCCTGAGATGCATCCTAGGCAAGATGGTTCCCTCTCACAGTCAAGGAGGTAAAAATAAAAAGCATCATAGAACCGAGAACCCTCAAATTCATTCTATAAAGTTGAAATTGGCAAGATGGTTCCCTCTCACAGTCAATGGAGAAAACACATTTCATTCTATAAAGTTGAAATTGGCATGGAATTTCTCTCTCTTTACCTACTCATGCTTGGCCCCCCAAATTCGCATGCTGGCAATGCATTTGATCTGAAAAAGGATGATTCTTTCAGCTCAAAACTGCTACTGCTCAAAGCTAAAAAGAAAAAGAGAAGTTAGATTGACTTCCCCCAATAATGCTCACTTATTATATCCAGTTCAATCTACAGTGCTAAAACATCAGGATTTTTTTCAGACCAACCTGTGGAATCTTTCTCAGAATCCAATGTCATTTTCCCATCATGAATGAAGAGCATTCTTGGACTTTCAATGGATTCTCTCTTTCTCATGATGATTTATATACATGAATGAAGTGCATTCTTGGACTTTCAATCGATTCTTTCCTTCCAGTGATATATATATATATATATATATATATATATATATATATATTGTAAGGATTACGTGTCTACCGTGCAGCGGAAATCCAAGACCTTTGTTTTATGGTAGATTGAAAAAGACTATCTGACGGATACCAAATCACACGAAAAGAACACACCAACAAAAACATACAAGATTTACCCAGGTTCTAAACAACTAGCACATAATCCTGCAAACCAAGATGAAAACTTTCACTATGAGAAAGAATTACAACAGATTACACCGACTTCTTAACCCTCTTTTACACCGACTTCTTAACCCTCTTTTACAAAGAAATACTCTCTTACAAAACTTCTCTCTATCCGCGACCGCGTTTGGCCGCTTCTTCCACTTTAATCAAATCCTAAGTGATTAGAGAATTATAGATACAAAAATCCCTAAAGAGAGTCTCATATTTATAGGGTAAATAAATATTATGAGATAAATTCATATTTAAATTAGAGATAACACTACTAAAATAGGGGGTTGCCCCTACGGATAACGACATCCGTAGGGGCAGATTTCGTTTGACCCCTACGGGTTAATCCGTAAGGCCAAACGGTTGCCCCTACGGTCCTTATATATTTATTTAAAAATTATTAAATCTTAAATTGTTGTCTGTCCCTACGGAGCCGCAAACCAAGAACCTACGGGCTTATCCGTAGGGGCAACTAAATAGAGAATTAAGTAAAAAGGCAGATCGATCCCTACGCTGATTATCTCTTTATTCTCTCATCACTTAGCGCGCGAACCCAAATCCCCAAACCCTCGTTCCCGCCGATCGCCGTTCTCGTCGTCGCCGTTCTCATCGTCGCCAGCGCCGGCCCATTCGTCGTCGCTACCGCCAGCTTCTTCCTCATCTTCGTTCGTCGTCGCCACCGCCTGCACAGGTTAGGAAATCTTAAATTAAATAAATTTTAGATTGTTTTAGGTCTATGGTTCATGGTTTGGGTAGGCATCGGTTGGGATTAGCGGTAGGGTTAGGGGTGGGGCTGGGGGGCTGCTGTTGCGGTTGGGGTTGGGGTTCGGCAGGGGGTAGCGGTTGGGGTTAGGGTTGGGGTTAGGGTTGTGTGTCCCTGAGCACTTCATGATTGGGGCTGGGGCTGGGGCTGGGGGCTGGGGCTCGGGCTCGGGCTCGGGCTAGGGTTGGGGCTTGGGCTCGGGCTGCAGCTAGGGCTGTGGTTGGGGTTGGGGCTCGGGCTCGGACTGCGGTTAGCGTTAGGGGCTGGGGCTGGGGCTGCGGTTGGGGTTGGGGTTCGGCAGGGGGTTGCTGTTGGGGTTGGGGTTGGGATTAGGGTTAGGGTTGGGTTGGGGTTTTGGATTTCAGGGTCTAAGTTAATTTCCATTCTAATTAGCATTAAGCTCGTTAATTGAAATGTTGATGATGATCATATGAGGAAAATGTGTCTAGTTTGAGAAGGTGTTGGAAACTGGACTAATAATGTGGGTAAAGCCCAGTTTAATTAATAATTTTATTTGTCATTCTCAAATTTTCTTGGAAACGGAGACTGTTTTGTGGAACTTTTAGCCATTGGGCATGTTGGGTTGAATATGTTTGCTAATTGCATAAGATGCTCATAAGATTCTGGATTTTGAGGATGGGCCGTTGTAATTGGAAATGCTTAGAATTGTAGGACCTTCTTTGTTTTAGCTATATATAATTGGAAAAAAAAAGACACATTTCTGATTTGAAGAAAAAGAAGGACAAGATAGGGATTTAGTTATGGATTTTACTTGGGCGTCTCCTCTTTTAATACATGTCTATCTTTACAAGAATATCGTGTCACATATTCGGTTTTAGCATCTGTACGCAACTGCTTTGATTATCATCGTGTTATTAACATCTTGAATTTCTATCCTTTTTCTAATATGTTTCATAGTTAATATAATAATCATTTGTCTATATTTGTTGACAGTGGCCTTTCTTTTGGATGAACATGTTTTTTGATGCATGTTTCAGTCATGTGAATTCATATGTTGCGTATAACGCTTTATGATATCAGTATCCTACATTTGTAGTTTTAATTGTTGATTGTTATAGATGAATGCTATTGCAATAATAGTTTTTGGTAGATGAATGCCATTGCAATGTAGGATGATCAGTTCTATCAATCTTGATCTCAATGGTTTAAAATCATGTTACGCATACAACACGAATGCACAACAAACGCATCATTAAAGAGTGGTTCGAGATGTTCAAGTTAAAACCAATATATGATACTCGATGATAATATGAAAGCTTCATATTCTCATCGATACTCATATATGAAACTAAAAGCGTCACTTAGCCCCCGTCTATCGGTTAACATACGTGCGATGTTCGTCGTGACATAGAACTATACGAAGATTGTTAAATATCGGATGATATAGCTTGATACTAACAACCGTCGTATAGTCTATGCGACGAGAAAATTCAATCGTATGGTAACCGATAGATTTGTCCCGTGTGGACAAGTTAAGAATGTATAAAGCAAACACCTTCATTCACTTGTGTTTTCATCCGTTTCGAGATATTTCGTCGGTATCTTTCCACTGGTTCTCCGTGTACAAATATAGATTAGATGTTCATTTCAACGTTGTTTCACAGCTTTGAAATGATTATCTATTCTATTAAAGTGTACTCGGAGAATAGCGGGGAGGTGCTGCCGAAATTTACTCGAAATGGTTGAAAGCACAAGTGATGGGTGTTCGCTCTATACATTCTTAATGGGATAGAAGCCTTACCCCCGACAGCCGGAACACACACATACAACAAGAAAACACAACAAACGCATCATTAGAGACTGATTCGAGATGTTCAAGTTAAAACCAATATATGATACTCGATGATAATATGAAACCTTCATATTCTCATCGATACTCATATATGAAACTAAAAGCGCCACTTAGTCCCCGTCTATCGGTTAACATACGTGCGATGTTCGTCGTGACATAGAACTATACGAAGATAGTTAAATATCGGACGATATAGCTCGATACTAACAACCGTCGTATAGTCTATGCGATGAGAAAATTCAATCGTATGGTAACCGATAGATTTGTCCCGTGTGGACAAGTTAAGAATATATAAAGCAAACACCTTCATTCACTTGTGTTTTCATCCGTTTCGAGATATTTCGTCGGTACCTTTCCGCTGGTTCTCCGTGTACAAAGATAAATTAGATGTTCATTTCAACGTTATTTCACAGCTTTGAAATGATTATCTATTCTATTACAGTGTACTCGGAGAACAGCGGAGAGATGCTGCCGAAATTTACTCGAAACGGTTGAAAGCACAAGTGATGGGTGTTCGCTCTATATATTCTTAATGGGATAGAAGCCTTACCCCCGACAGCCGGAACACACACATACAACAAGAAAACATAACAAACGCATCATTAGAGAGTGATTCGAGATGTTCAAGTTAAAACCAATATATGATACTCGATGATAATATGAAACCTTCATATTCTCATCGATACTCATATATGAAACTAAAAGCGCCATTTAGTCCCGTCTATCGGTTATAATACGTGCGATGTCCGTCGTGGCATAGAACTATACGAAGGTTGTTAAATATCGGACGATATAGCTCGATACTAACAACCGCCGTATAGTCTATGCGACGAGAAAATTCAATCGTATGGCAACCGATAGATTTGTCCCGTGTGGACAAGTTAAGAATGTATAAAGCAAACATCTTCATTCACTTGTGTTTTCATCCGTTTCGAGATATTTCGTCGGTATCTTTCCGCTGGTTCTCCGTGTACAAAGATAGATTAGATGTTCATTTCAACGTTGTTTCACAGCTTTGAAATGATTATCTATTCTATTACAGTGTACTCAGAGAACAGCGGAGAGGTGCTGCCGAAATTTACTCGAAACGGTTGAAAGCACAAGTGATGGGTGTTCGCTCTATACAATCTTAATGGGATAGAAGCCTTACCCCCGACAGCCGGAACACACACATACAACAAGAAAACACAACAAACAGACATAGAACTATACGAAGGTTGTTAAATATCGGACGATATAGCTCGATACTAACAACCGTCGTATACGTGCGATAATTTATTCTTTTCAACGACAAACGCATACACAAAGAATATACACGGATTTTCTCTTTTGTCAGTAACTATCCCGTTCTTATATTTCTCAATATAGTCACCATAACCTACAATTTATATGTTATACAGTCTAACATGGCCCATGAGTACGTCAGAGTTAAGGACTGGATGTATATGGATTGGCAACAACGTATGCAACCTAAGTTTGTCGCAGGAGTTGCTGCTTTCATTGAATTTGCACGCGCACATAATAAGATCATAATAGAGAAGATTCTCTGTCCGTGCGATAGATGTGGCAATAAGTACTGGCAGAAGGTAGAATTGGCAGAGCTTCATATTGTAAAATATGGGTTTACTAGACTTTATACAACTTGGAAATATCACGGGGAAGGAGAAGAATGCAGTACTGCGGCAGAAGAAGAAGGAGAACACGATAATGCGGCAGTAGAAGAAGAAGAATTCGGTAATGCGGCAGAAGGAGAAGACTGTAATTTATTTCCATCAGAAGAAATGGAGGATATGGTAGAGGCTGCCCTAGGTGAATCTATTCGTACCGAAAATGACATTCCTTCCGGTCAAGGACCGCGTGCGGATAAATATGAAAATTTCATGAATGATGCTAGGAAACCAATTTATGAGAATGTGAAGTATTCCACCCTCTTATGGTTCGTCCAACTTTTCCAGATTAAGTGCCTAAATGGATGGAGCAACAAGTCATTCACAATACTTCTTTCATTCTTGAAAGATTTTATGCTTCCGGGAAATAACATGCCCGACAGCTGGTACGAAGCCCAGAAGATGATGTCTGATTTGGGTCTAAAGTGCGAGAAGATTCAAGCATGTCCTAAAAATTGCGTGTTGTACCGGAAAGAGAATTCAGATTTGAAAGAGTGTCCAACATGCGGAGAGGCCAGGTATAAGCCGAAAGATTCTGATAAGAAGCCTGATATACCTGTCAAGATAGCATGATACTTTCCCATAACACAGAGGCTACAGAGGCTATTCAGGTACAAGAAAACAACCGAGGCAAAGATTTGGCATCACCGTGCTCCTCCAAGTGAAGATGGAAAAATGAGCCATCTAAGAGATTCATCGGCATGGAAGGATTTTGATAGGAGACACGCAATATTCAGTAGCGATCCTCGCAATGTCCGGCTCGGACTAGCTACTGATGGCTTCTGCCTATTCAACTATATGGCTGGAAGTCACAGCACATGGCCCGTTGTAATGATAATTTATAATCTGTCGCCTTGGTTGGCTATGGACCAATCATACTTTATGATGCCTCTTCTTATCGACGGACCAAACTCACCGGGGAACAATATTGACGTCTATCTCCGACCTCTGATCGAGGAGTTGAAATCTTTGTTCATTGATGGTGGTAGAGACATATGATGCAAACACAAATACAATCTTCATACTGCGTGCGGCTCTAATGTAGACAATTAATGACTTTCCTGCGTATGGAATGCTATCAGGTTGGTCCGTACATAGTCACAAAGCATGTCCTCATTGCCATGAACACACAACATCGAAATTCTTGAATTTTAGCAGGAAGGTTTGTTATTGCGGCCATCGACGTTTCCTGCCTCCAGACCACCCCTATAGGTTAGACACGGTTCACTTTGATGGTCATCAGGAGCTTCTTGGACCTCCATCCCCATTGTCCGGAGAGGATGTGACTGCTAAATGGGATGGTTACAATAATGTGACCTTCGGGATGGATCCGACGAAACAGATCAAACCACCATTTTAGAACAAGTTAAGCATTTTCTTCGAGCTTTTGTACTGGTCTACAAATTTAGTGTGTCATTGTCTGAACGTCATGCATATAGAGAAGGGAGTATCAGAGCACATACTTAACTTGCTTCTTTGTAAAGACGGGAAATCGAAAGACAATATGAATGCTCGGATGGATCTACAAGAGTGGGGAATAAGAAGTGAATTGCACCCTAGACCGGTAGCGGGTAAACCGGGCAAGTTTGTACTTCCCAATGCCGCTTATCATATGTCATAACCGGAGAAGAAAAGATTCCTGCAGGTGTTGCATGATTTGAAAGTTCCCGCAGGTTTCTCAGGATCATTCAACAAGAAAATAAAAATTGTGAAGGGCAAGATCGATGGGCTGAAAAGTCATGATCACCATATTATCGTGGAACACCTTCTTCCATTAGCCCTCAGGACTTCTCTCCCCGAATCGGTTGGTCTAGTAATCAACGACCTATGTTGTTTTTTCAGGGAGTTGTGTGCTAAAACACTGGAGGTTGTGACGCTGGATAAACTAAAAAATTCTATTGCGTTGATACTTTGCAAGTTTGAGCATATTTTCCCACCGTATTTCTTCGATATCATAATACACTTGACGGTTCATCTTGCAACTGAGGCTAAGTTAGCCGGACCGGTACAATATCGATGGATGTATCCCGTCGAGAGGTACGTGTAATTTTTCGTTTCGCGCAATTTATAAATTTATTGTTGTCCTGTATGTCCGTATTTATTTATTCAACATATTTTCATTAGGTACCTCTACACTCTTAAGAAGTATATACGCAATAAAAATCGACCAGACGGTTCTATCATACAAGGTTATCTTCTTGATGAAGCAACCACATTTTGTTCCCGCTATCTGGACGAGAACATTGAGACAAGACTTAACCGGCCACGAAGAATTCAAGATGGGCCATATGGTAAAGCCGAGTATAAGAGGGTAGACACTATATTTATCAACAAGATATACCAGTTTATCTTGCTTAATTGCGCATGTCTTGAACAAATTAGAGAGTAATTTTTTTTGGATTAATTGTTATATCTGTGTTTGTGTGTGTATGAAATGATATAATATTAATGTCACCATTATTTGTCGAAAACAGAATTCATTTTATTGAGGTACGTGAGGGGCATCCTGATTGGAACGAAGAACGATTAGAAAAATATCATCAGGATAATTTTTGTGATTGGGTCACAGATCATGTAAGTTATTCGAATAACATTTTATTGCTATCAGTTTTAATCTAAACTTGTATCGTTATGTATTTGTCGTAAAATTTATTTTGTTAGATCCACGATCCGATTTTGTCTGCATCATTTAAGAGTGATTCAAGATGTTTAGCTCAATTTCATAGTATGGAGGTTGCATATTACAAAGGATTTGGTGTCCTTGGATACAAATTCGAAGTTAAGGAAACAGAAACATCTAGAACCACTCAGAATAGTGGGATGGCGACGGTAGGATCGGACGGTGTGATTTATTATGGGTACTTAAATTGTATACTCGGCATCCACTATCCCGGACGATCAGAACCCTTTTATATATTCCAGTGTACTTGGTACGATACGCGAACCGATTCGGACAAGTGGAGAAGCAATCTTGGGACTTGGAAAGATGAATATGGATTGACCAGTGTGAACACACTTCGATTTTACGGTCAGGAAGATCCATTTATCTTTCCGAACCAGGCGTTCCAAGTATACTACTCACAGTATTTGAAGCATCCGGGATGGAGTGTTGTATGCCGATGGAAACCCAGAGATGTCTACGATGTCCCAGAATTCGAGGACAGCGATGAGGACGAAGAAGAGAGAAGGCTTAGAGTCCTCCGACCGTCTGTTTCGAAGGACAGGTTGTCTTCGACCGATCATGAAGTTACGTGGGTTAGAAATGACATCGACGATGAAATCCAAGTAGATATGTATAATGCGCCCACGAAACGAAAAAAGTTATCAGTAATGTTATATTATTACTTCTCATTTTACGATCTATACATATATAGTCAATACTTTTAATTATTGTCTAATGCGTCCACGAACCGTTTATCTAGATTTAATGATGATGTTGGGAGCAGCGAGGGGCGGCAGGAGCTCCAGCCGCGGCAGAGGCAAAGGCAGAGGCAGAGCGGTTCTGCCGCCCGGAGAGCTGCGTAGGGAGCTTCAGAGGGCCGGTCTTGTACCCAGATCGGAGACCCCTTCGGATGCCTCCTTCCGTGTGGATTTTGCCACACCTCCAGGTATACTGCACGCATATCCATTTTGAATGTAATATTACAGATATTCATGCCTGTTTATATCAAAATTACTTATATTGTCAATGTTTGATTGTCTAGTTGTTGGAGAAGCGTCCACATCTGGGACAAAGGCCACTCCCGCTCCTCCAGGTATGTTTATATATCATATAGTGCATGTATATTGATTTAGAATGCTATATCATAAATATACGCACATTCCTTTTGCTCTTACTTAACAATTTTTATTATTGTCTAGCTGTAGGTGGTGACACCACCGCACCTGCGGGTATGTTTATATATCCTATAGTGCATGCATATTGATTTAGAACGTTATATTATTGATCTACACATTCTTTTTGCAATTACTTATATAATCTATTTTTAATTGTCTAATTATAAGTGGTGTGTCCACATCTTCCGCAGGGGCCACTCCTGCCGCTTCCATACCCTCCGCATCGTCTGCAGGTTAGTATGAATAAATATAAAATATTTATTCATTTTACATATGCTCTATAGAATAAATATGAACTTCATGGAAATTTAGCGTCAATGTTTATTTTCTAGTTGGAGGGGATGCGTCCGCATCCGGAACCCCGGCTGTTCCTCACCGGAGGAACTATCGTCCCGCTCGTGCTGCTGCCCGGGCCCAGGCTCGTGCGTTAGTAACCGGAGGTATATATCACACTTCAATTTTCGTTTAAGCTTGATTTCTTAATACAACTTTGTCTTAATATTGATTGTCTTGATATTTCGTGCATTCCCATCCCTAGAGGGGGACTCGAGGCCCGAATCAGTCCCATAGGCTGAGGCCTGACAGAGCTAGGGGGAGGCAGCATTCCCCCTCTTTTTGACCCTTGACTATCACTATACCGGTCCTCATGCCGAGAGGTTCGGCCGGTATATGGGGGACGAGAGCCGGCTCGTGAAGAACTATCCACTTCACGTTGACTGGGACGAGCAGCACCGGAGCTTATTCGCCTTCTTCTTTGATCAGGCTCGGGTACGTATTAATATATATTTTCATTTGATTTATCCAATATATTTATTATTAACACTTTCAATCTAATAACAATGTTTTTTTTGTATTTTCAGTCGGATTACGATTTTCAGCCTGTACCCGACCCTGATCACCCTGGGAGGGTGCTCGACATTCATGCTCTGTACAATGGCCTGATGAAGAACATGCAGACCAAGGTCCGATACAACAGGAATGAGCTGAAGGCCGACTGCTACTCCCTGTGGATGGTGACCCCCGAGGCAGAGAGAGCGGCCCTCCTATGTACTCCGGCATTTGCGAGAGTCGACGTAGAGACATGGCCTCTATTGTGCGAATATTTCGACTCCCAACGCAAACAGGTATGTATTTTAAATGTAATTCATTGTTTAGGATATAATTTATTTTTTTGTGTTCCTTAATTAGAAAACTAAATGTTAATGCGTTGTGCAGAAACAGGCCGCTCAGAGTGCAGAAACAGGCCGCTCGGAATGCAGAGAACAGGAAGTCGGCGAAGAGGGGTCGCCCCACTTACACAGGTGGCTCGAGAAATATTACTCGAGCCATGGAGTTATCGGTAAATTAAAATAGACCGACCTTTGTGATATTCTCCAATATTAAGAGTTGTTTTCTAATATTTCTAATATTAAGAGTTATTTTCTAATATTGCAGACAGCTGAGACCGTGGCGCAAGGTGGTACACCGAGCTTGATGTCCGCATATCTTGCTGTCCACGGCACCTCGACAGATCCCGCCACGGGCGAGCTTCGATATCCCGACGTCGCTACCCAGGAGTATTGCGTAAGTGTTAATATTTATTCTACCCATATTTGAAATTTTAGTTTTGGAAGGTTCAAATTTAAATTTTATACTTATACTTTACTGCTTAATGTGGGTGTAGGAGCAGGTGGTTGAGCAGGCCGAGGCCTCGGGGATCGATTTTATCGGACAGAGCGATCCGAGGCCGCTGACCCCAGTTCTGAACGCCGCACACGGAGGGCACCACGGAGGTTGGGAAAGAGGCCGGGGACTGGGCCCTAGCGGGGCCCATATGAGGTTGGACTCCACCCCGGCGGTTACTTCCTCCGTCTCCAGTGAGCGACGTGTCCAGCAGGAACTGGAGAGCTTGAGGGCCACCATTCAGGAGTTGAAGGAGATGCTGGTATGTATACTACTTTATAGTAAAATATCATGTCATATTATAGATATCAACATATCCATAATTAGTACGTAGCCTGAGCTTATTTTGTTTTAGACTTAGATTTGATTAATCATACATACATATATAATTAAAATAAACAACGGTTTTCCAAACTAGATATCCAAATGGGGTTTCGAAATAACTTGATAATGATACGAATTCGAATAATACACAGTTCTTACACGCTTCTTACACATGTTAGGTCCAGACGCGACAGGGTACATCGGTCGAGCCTCCACATGCATCTCCTTCGGCTGCGGCTCCGCAAGCCACTACATCGGCTGCGGTTCCGCAGACAGCTCCTAAAGCTCCACCGCCCGCTCAGACTCCCGCAGCTGCGGCTCCGAAAGCTACTACCTCGACGGCGGCTGCGCAGACCACATCGCCAGCTCCACAGGCCGCTCAGATTCCCGCACGCGCCTAATTGCATGGTTTATTGACCGAGGAGCAGGCGCGCCAGATTCTATCGTTTATCAGAGGTGGAGCTGGACCGAGCTAGGGTAGCTTTTTGATTCTTATTTTTTGAAACATGTATTTATTTATATGATACAGTTTGTACTACATTTTGAAACGATATTGATATTGGTTTATATTTATATCATATTCAGTTTTTGGGTTTCTTTTGTATATTATATGCGTGAGATGTGATTATGAATACTGCGATATATGTTGTGTGATGATTAATTTTATCTTTGATTGATATATATATTATTATGCATAGGGCGAGAAAAAATCATGCAGCCCTTTTTTTAAAAAAAAACAGATAATGTGTACCTACGGATTAATCCATAGGTACACATGTTGCCCCTACGGTTTAAACCGTAGGGGCAAAATATCAGCATTAACTGATATTTCCCCCCTGATCTCAGTATCAGGGGGTTGGGATTGCCCCTACGGATATATCCGTAGGGGCAAACAAACGCCCCTACGGAGTTATCCGTAGGGGCAAAATATCAGGATTTCTGATATTTTGCCCCTACGGATATGTACCTACGCATTTATCCGTAGGGGCTATTACTTGGCCCTACGGATTCTTCCGTAGGTACAGTTAATATATTTAAAACAACCGTAAATAAAATAACTTTTTTCCCCTACGGCCTACTCCGTAAGTGCAAATGGACCTACACATAACTCCGTAGGGGCAAGGTTTTGCCCATAGGGGCAAGTTCAGGGCTTCAACTTGCACCTACAGGTTATTTTTTCGTCCCTACGGATATATCCGTAGGGGCAGTGGTTTGCCCCTACGGGTAAATCCGTAGGGGCAACCCTTATTTGTTGTAGTGTAAATATGAGTTTAAACTAGAGATTAGACTTAAATTTAAACTAAAGAAATTAAATTTAAATCCTAACTAATCCGAATTTAAATCAAATTCAACAATCTCCACCTTGTATTAAATTCACCATAATCTATTCACTTTCTCAATACCTTGTAACTCCGTCCCCGTCGTCTTGTGCTCAAAGACATCTTAACAATCTACTAGGCAAAACTTCAACCTGAACCATCTCAAAAAATAGGTTTGTCGGATCCTCCAGGGTTCCAATCTTCGTAAGAGACATTATTTTCTTCTCCACCTACAAAAAGAACACTCTCACCACCTTTGGAACTCTCAAACCCAACATTCTCCGCATACACATGATGCCTCCCTAACCGTCTGCATGACGGCTATCAACCAAGAATCAAAACCATAGAACTAAACCAACACAAAACTACAAGTTTGGAATTCAAGCTACCCTTGTTGTATCTTCATATGCTCCACACTTGTATTGGACTTCTTATAAATTCCTAGTGGTTTGAACAAGTTTGGTGAAGACCCGCCCCATCATAGATGATCCACCTTGAGACCTCCAAGTCCCTAGCTTCTGTTAGTGATATGTATGCCTTATAGGCCATTATTGTATGATATAGTGGATATTTGGACATATATATGGAGGACTTTCTTGTTCAATATAATAGCATGTTATCTGGTTGCCTTTATCTTAACATGTTCACTGGTATTATTATACCGTCTCTCATATACATGTTGATAAACCCTTAGGATGTAAGCTTGACTACCAGGACTATGATGTGGATCATACTACTGGGACCTGGGTAGTCCACAAGCACATCCTTCAATTGTTCCTAGTCGAGAGAATATCAAGACAGAGCATCGATATTCCCGAGTAGACTAGTGTGTATGTTTCTAGACCCTGTATGGGGCGATAGTTGATCCCATATCCATTGGTGTTTGACATCAAAGATTGTACGCAGGTGCTCATTAGAGAATGCGTACACCAAACATAACTCGCCGAGAACTCCTAGATGGTACTATACTTATCGTCAGATAACAGTTCTCTGGTGACACTGGTACAGGTTAGTCTATAGACCCGAAATCATCATAGAGTTTTGTGTGGTTCCCACTGTGCTTTGATTTCCTCCCTACCATAGCTCAAAGGAGTCGTGCAAACAGATGGATTTTGGATACAGTCCCGGGTCACATAGAGGCAATGAGCGATAGGAGGGTTTTCGTCTTTCCCGGTATAGGGAATTGATGTTGCGCTATACTCGATTCTCTATAACAGGAATTCTTTGGCCAGGGCTGTTGATGAGATTTACTGGTAAGTGTTATTAGTAGTTTCTCGTACCGTCATAGGCTTTACATCGGCATGACTTATCAAGTTATTGGGGTCTGACGATTCCACCCCCAGACTCGATATGCGACATATCAGACGAAGAGACCGGACTGTACGGTAAGTGTTACCTATAGACTTCATGGGAGTTTGGACAAGCTTGCTTGTTAATCTTCTATTCGCTCAATACCTGGATAGCCGTTACATCCAGCTAGTACCGCTGACGGCTTGTGTGTAACTGATATGATCATCACCTACTGCTGGCAAATTGACGAGTTTTTAGAGTCCCACATAGAAGTTTCCTGGTTCAAGAGAAACGAAGTAGGGCACATATGCTGATATGTGCGGGGGGCTTGATTAAATACGAGTATGAGATACCATATTGTAATCTGGCGGCTATTTGTTATCAGTTAGGTTATATATGATATAACCGGATTATTGAATCAAGTGTTGATTTGATAATGTGATATACAGATAAATGATATTAGTCGGTTATATGTGATATAACCGGATTATTGAATCAAGTGTTGATTTAATAATATGATATATATTTATATTTGATATAATTATATATTGACTAATATTATTAGCTCACTAATTATTTTCTTAATATATATTAATATATATTTGATATATATATATATATATATATATATATATATATATATATATATATTAAGAAGCATGGTAGGATTTTCTATTTTTTGTGAAAAATAGAAATGAGGTGGAAAATGAGGAATGGGATGAAGCATGGCTTTTATATTTCTTTATTCATTTGCTTGCACTATTGAAGCATGGTTCAATTTATTTATTGAAATAAATTCCATGCTTCAATGAGTGAAGATATTATGTGAGCCATGGTTCATTTTTTGGAGAGGCTTGTTCATTTTTCATTTTGAGAGCTCATGTGATGAGTTTCTCTCTAGCTCTCTCTCCCTTTTCCTCACCTCCACCTCCAAGCTCAATCCCTCACATGAGTTGTGAAATCTTGAGCTTGTGAGAACACTGGTGAGCAAACAACACCCTTACTTCACCATCATACACTAGATTAGCACTTTGGTGTAGTGTGTTTACTTCACTAAAGAGTTTAGTGAAGAGGTAGCTTGGATTAGCGGACTTCGGGTGGATCATCTTCGGCACGAAGGTCATTGAGTAAGTTCGCTCAACCATCAAGTAGAGCCTAGTGGAGTCGCGTGGACTACAACCTGGAGATTGAGAAGAGAAGGACACAGTCTACAAAAGTTGTAGCCACATTTCTCTTAGCTAGTTTTTATGATATCATAGTTAAACCTTAATCATCTAGTTTAAAATCTTGGTTAGTGTTGATTAGCATCCCGAAAATTTTTAAAATGGCATGCTTGATGCTAATAAAATGCAGTGGTGGTACTAACAAACACTTTCATGGTATCAGAGTCAAAACTAGAAGATTATACGATATTAGTAGAATTGCGAAACTGAAACAACTCAGAAAACCGAAACCCAAAAACCTGTTCTCTGTCGATTTTCAAATGGTCTCTGAAAATTTTTTAAACAACTGCAAAATGTTATATGAGATATAACTAGAATAGCATGAAAATTCGAGAAAAAAATTCAAAGATTGACCCGGCGAGATTGGGGATTTGGCCGGCCTGGCCGGTCCCTATACATTTTTTTGGGCTCGAATTTTTTTGTTGTTCTGTGGTGTTGGGTTTAGGGATTCGTGTTTATGTTTGATTAGCCCAGTTTGCATGTGAGGTTAACTTTCTTATTGGGGCAATTCGGAGTGTTTCGTAGTCGTAATTTTAACGTCGTTTCGGGTTTAAATTTGATATGTGATGCAGTAGTTGGAATCCACATTAAATTAGTTTTATGAAAACTAGTTTGTTTGTAAATCTAGCATGTTAGTCTCTATTGATCGATTGCAACGAAATTTTGATTCGGATCGAAACTCCGTCACAATCGCGTATCATACATGAATACTCGCCAGATAATTTTACTAGGTAGCCACGCCCCATAGCCCCGACCAAGTGACTTAAGGAGAACCCCGTTGCCAAAAGCATCCATTCGGGTGCTCGCGGCCACGGTGTTCCGCCTAAGTGCACTTGGTCGACGACATTAGGGGTGCAACCATCTACTAAAGTTCCCGACGAGTACGGGAATCTTGTTGAATTACCTGACTAAATTATTGAGAAGTGTTTTCGATATGAGACTAAAATGCAAGGTTGATAGGTTAGGCATGAAATTCGGCATATGAGATATTCCGAGTTTATGATATCTAAGGAAATACGGATTCTAATTATTGTAGTTTTCCATCTCTTTTCTACGACCGTAAGTGTAATATGTGGGGTATCCCAAATCTCGTTGCTATATGTCAACGGAATTTGGGATACGCGTATTTACTTACGTTGATGACATGTGATATTATGTGTTCCTGTGATATGTTATATTGGATCGCTGTGAATGAATTGCCGGGGGTTTTTATGTGAGACGAGAGTTTTTCAATTTTCATTCATGTAAAATTTGTATGTAATATTCTTTTATTGGGACACTTCCGGATTGAGGATGATATCACCATTGATGTATATTATTTACTTTTACGTATTAGGTAGACCCAAGGCGGAGAGCACAAGTAACCGGGTTCTGGAGTCCAGTGGGAGACCATCTCGAGGAGTCGAGACCGAGTCTCCTAACTCTAGAATTGGCAGGGTTGCTTGCCCCTCTCGAAGGGGTCTAAGGATGTGGAATTGGCTATTCATCACGACCGTGGAATCCGTGTTTTTCATTATTGGCTTAATTTAAAACATGGAGCTCCTAGTATATCCAATATTTCATATGTTGACTTCTGCTGCTTGGTTCTGTGATGTGATTATATAACCGCGTGAGACGAAATGCTATATATATATATATTATAAACGTTGCTTATGATTTGCACTCGCGCTAGTCCAGCCCTCGCTCTGCCGTTAATTAAGTAACATAACGGTGCATGACGAGACCCCGTGGCGAATGCTGATGGTATAAATGTACGTTCTATTTTTGTTTCATTTTCTGTGATGTTTAGGGAAATATTAAATGATGGGACTTCATTAATGAGATTAATGAAAAGAAAAGAAACCTAATCATGTTGTAAAATCAAAAGTTTTTAAAAAGGTAGCTCTAGTTCTTACTTTGCATAGTGGTATTCCTTGATGAATATCCAGCACCTCATTCGATGAGGAAAGAGCCGAGATCCCTTCACCGGGAGTGACCTCTTTAGCAAAACTAGCAAATGCTACAACCCACTTGGTTTATAATCATAGCTTCTGTAGCTATTGCTTTGCATAGTGGTATTTCTTGATGGATATCCAGCACCTCATTCGATGAGAAAAGAGTCGAGATCTCTTCACCGGGAGTGACCTCTTTAGCAAAAGCTAGTAAAAGCACGCGTTACGCACCCGTTCGCCACTTTGTTCTCAACTATTCCGATTCCAGCAAACGGAGGATGAGGCCCTTCGAGCCCACAGTAGACGGCCCAATGGGACTTCCTTAAACACTCCTACAACTCCAGTTCCCACTCTTCCTCAACAGGGCATTCGATGCCTATTCTTCCCGCTGGATTATATTAGCCATTCATTTTGCAGTGCGTGGTATTGACTGGGAAAGCCCCGATTTTCTCCTATGGGCAATAACGAGGGCGTAGCTTGAGATCGATTCAAATTGGACAAAATTTCTCGTTTAATTAGACTAGGTTTGTTTTTGAAAACTACTCGATTTTAAAAGCGGAGCTTAAACCACTCCTTTTCTAATCACTAGATTCTACAACGATATCAAGTTCATTACGCTAAAGGTTTTCTTAAAAACCAACGTAGCCCTCCGTCATTTCAGATAAGTGCTATTTAGTATTCTGTTGCGTTTGTTGGCCTCCGTCAAGGCGTGGTGTGCGGTAGCTGATTAGTGCTTATCTGTAGCATGTGATGCGATTGGATTAGGGTCTTCGTACGACTTTGTTGGCTTTCGTCAAGGGTCATGCGGATGGGTTTAATTCAATCAAGAAATGAACGAGTTGAACTAGACTAGCGGCTTATGGTTTGTTGGCCTCCGTCAAGGTCATAGGAAGTTAAGGGTAAAATCAATATTGGGAATTTCAAGTGTTGAAATTTGCAATGAGATTGCATACTTTCTATATGATAGTTGGATCCCGATACCCACTGCGAGTAAGAGTTACTCCTGGGAGAGTTTTCCACTTTACAATTAGCCGATCCATTAGGTGTCTAAGAAAGGTGTTAACGGGGTGATACCCCTATGGAAACGAGCTTATTTAATTAGTTCCATGCGAAAGCATAAAGAGACTCCCTCGGAGTACTAATACCTACCTGGCTGAACGATTGGCGAACTTATAGGGTGTAATTAATCCCAGCTAATCTTACCTTTTAGGGTTTGAAGGAAGATTTGATAAAAACAGTAGGAGCCATCCTGATTAGATAAAATAATAACCAATCTAATCTTGCAAAGAGCGCATGCAAAAGTGATTATCCTTCTCTCTCTACTGGTAGCGACCAAGACACGCCTTAATCAAGATAATAATATGGATGTATTGACCGAACCCACTTATTATACTAGGCTAGGTTCTGCTCTATCTTATGATTGTCATAAATCTGAGCAAGGAATAAGGGAATATCAGGATTCCCAAGCCACCCGAACGAAGAAGGAGCATACTGATGTATCTTCTTCGGGTGCATTCGTAACCAAGAACTGTTTCTCAGTTTTCTATACGTCCTGGATATTGGATACCGGATCAGGATCCCACGTATGCAATTTGTTACATGGGCTAAAGAGAGATAGAGAACTAGGAAAAGGTGATATGTCTCTCAGAGAAGGGAATGGTCCAATTGTTGCAGCCAAAGAAGTTAGCGAATACCACCTTATATTACCAAGAGGTAACACAATAATTCTGAGTGGCTGTTATTTCGTACCAAAAATATTGTGAATATTTTCCTAAATCAAGTGTTGATTTGGTATGGTACGTTGTATAACGGTATATACGTTCTAAATCACAAAACAGTTCTAAGTATACAGAACACACACAAGAGGAACAGTTCAGAAATGGACGAAGCCTTTTTGTGGCATTGTAAACTAGGTCATATCAATGCGACAAGACTAGCTAAGTTGCATAAAGATAGATATTTAAATCAGTTTGAATTTACATCTTATGAAACTTGCCAGTCATGTCTCAAATGTAAAATGACCAAAACTCCGTAACTGGACACGGAGAAAGAGCTACTGAACTCTTGGGACTGATACATAGTGATGATGCGGTCCTATGTCTACACATGCCAGGAATGATTCCTCGTACTTTATTATATTCGCCGATGATCTCTCAAGATACGGACATGTGTTCTTGTTGAAACACAAATCTGAATGTTTTGAGAAATTCAAGAAATATAAGTACGAAGTTGAGAACTAGACAGGTAAAATTATTAAAATCCTTCGATCTGATCGGGGAGGAGAATACTTGAGCACGGAATTCAGAGACTACTTAAAGAGAATGGGATTCTCTCTCAGCTTGCTCCTCCGTATACTCCACAGCACAATGGAGTTTCGAGCGGAAGAATCGCACCCTATTAGATATGGTGCGCTCTATGATGAGTATTGCTGAGTTGCTTATTTTCTTTTGGGGTAATGCACTTGAGATGGCTGCATACCGATTGAATAAAGTTCCAACCAAATCCGTGCCTACCACTCCATATGAGATATGGAATGGGAAGAGACCATTTCTTAAACGAGTTAAGATATGGGGTTGTCCGGCCTATGTTAAAAAGCAAAATCCGGACAAGCTCAAGGCAAGGTCAATTCTGTGCAAGTTTGTAGGATATCCAAAATATTCTTATGGATATATCTTCTACCACACCGAGAAACAAAAAGTGTTTATTTCTCAACATGCCACTTTTTTTAGAAAAGGAATTTCTTGTGAAAGAAATTAGTCATAAAGAGGTAGAACTGAAAGAAGTTCCAGCTACACAGACTATAACTAACGATTTGGTAGAACCGGAGAATTCAATAGTCCCCGATGAACCTCAGTCACTCCGCAGATCTAGTAAGGTTCCTCATCCACTTGAGAGATACTATAGTTTTCTCATAGACGGTGGGAGCGAGGATTGCATCATGGAATATGATGACCTAACTAGTTTTGAGTAGGCCATCACAAGTGGAAACTCTGTGAAATGGCTGGATACTATGCGATCTGAGATGGAATCCATGTACACCAACAAAGTATGGACTTTGAAAGTTGCTCTTGAAGAGGTAAAACCCATCGGGAGCAAGTGGATCTTGAGAAAATAATTGGTGTAGATGGAATGGTTGAGACCTTCAAAGCTAGACTTGTAGCAAAAGGTTTTCGTCAACGACCAGGTGTCGACTATGATGAAACCTTTTTCTCCAGTGGCTATGCTTAAGTCCATCAGGATCCTACTTACCATTGCTGCATACCATGACTACGAAATCTGGCAGATGGACATCAAGACCGCTTTTCTAAATGGTGATTTAGAAGAAAGCGTATACATGACACAGCTAAAGGGCTTCGTACACAGTGGGAGCAGCGAAAGAGTGTGCAAGCTGCTTAAATCAATTTACGGATTAAAGCAGGTATCGCGGAGTTGGAACATCTGTTTTGATGAAGCTATCAAAGAGTTTGACTTCATCTAAATGTAGATGAACCATTTATATACAAGAAGATTGTAGAGAGTAAGGTTGTCTTCCTTGTATTGTACGTAGATGACATATTCTTGATAGGAAACGATGTTCCTATGCTACATTCGGTCAAGCTCTTCTTATCACACAAGTTCTCCATGACAGATCTAGGTGATGCCTCCTACATCTTAGAGATAAAGATCTATAGATATAGATCTAAGCGGATATTAGGATTGTCCCAATCCAGTTACATTGACACCATACTAAAGAGATTTAGTATGGAAGATTCTAAGTGTTGGGTCCCGGCAGCGCCCCGGCCGTCGAAACACGGCCAAAATGCGGAATTAAAATTTTCTAAACCGGCGCTACCGCTACTCGATTTACGGATCGACCTTAAACCCTATTCTAGCGAGCTAACTAAGAGTTAGAATCATTATACCGAGATGATCCAAGTCCTTCGGTCTCCATTCCAAGCTCCTAGCGATCCTTTGATGATGTTTGGTTGCCGATCTTCCTCCATCTCCGATGATCCACCCGAAGGAAACGGCGCAAGCTCCAACCTTGACAAACGAGGTAACCGACGCTCCAAAGTCGCTAGCTATGGAGAGTGGGGGTGTATGAAAGTTTCACTACCATTTTCTCTCTTTTCTTGTGCTCAATGGAGCAACCATAGAAGAAGAATGAGGTGATGAAGTCTTGGCATGAACTAAAAATGGCTAAGTCTTTCTTGTGTGAATGAGAGTGGAGAGTTTAATGAAGTGTGTCATCAAGCAAATGAAATGAGCCCCATGTCCTTTATTGGCCGCTCCCCCTTCTCATTCACACAAAAAAGAAATATTTCATTTTCTAATTTGATTAAACAATGTGAACGATTAAACAAATGTGCACCATACCTTGGTCCATGCCTAAAACCATGCCACAAATCACATCACCTTTTATACCTCATGAATAAAAACAAATGAATTTCCATAAATGGAAAATCATATAAATGAGGTGGCATCTTTTAGAAGGTATTCCGTATAAAATACGGAATACTTCCCGGTACATGTATCGAAATACATATACGTGTACAAAAATACGAATAGCCAAGAGAGAAAATAAATAGCGAACAATAATACTAGAATACATATATATAAATACATATGTAAATTATCAAATCAAAACCTGATTTAATAAACTGGTTTAATCCTAAGCTGCTAGTAATATCAACCGTTCGATTAAAGTATGCGCAGCAAGTGCACATATTTAATCGGACACCTGTATGTACCAACATACGACATGTACACCATATCGCCTGAGCCGTGAAAACCCTCTGTGTGGGACTCTAAAGACTCGTCAATATGCTGGCAGTGGGTTTAACCACAAGCACGTCAGCGGCACTAGCTGTACGTAACGGCTACCCAGGTATTGAGCGAAAGGGAGGCCGACGAGCAAACTCATCCTGAACCCCTACTGAGCCTATCAGTGACAATATCCGTACAGTCCGTTCTGTTTGTCTAAGAGTATCGCATATCAAGTCTAGGGGGTGGATAAAGTCAGACCCCCAACAACGCGATATTTAGTGTCGGGATGAAACCCATCACCACCTGAGAAACTATCGATCCTGGATCGATAATTCTCTTCCACCGTGGTCATGGATTTATGGTGATGGCCATCCGTACACAACGCGATATCAACCCCCAATACCGGGAGAGACAAATCCCCGACGATTTGATCACTGCCTCTATGTGGCTCGGGACTGTACCCAACTAAAACCTATTTGCACGACTCCTTTGAGCCATGGTAGGGTAGTAATCAAAGCACAGTGGGAACTCACACGAGACAAATGACGATCTCAGGTCGACAGACTAACCTATATACATGTCACCTGGAAACTGTTATCTGACAATAGGTATAATACCAACTGGCAGGTTCCCGGCGAGTCCGTCCAGTGTACTCATAACCCAATGAGCACCTGTATAGTATCTTAGGTGAACAAACTAACACCAATGGCTTGTGAGACCTGGCCACCGCCCCTCGTCGGGGTCTCGATCAGTATACACTAGTCTACACTGGAGTATCGATGCCCGGTCTCGATACTCCCACGACTAGGGACATTTAAAGATGTGCTTATAGACCCCCAGCTCCCACGTATGTGATAGCCATCACAATGCCGACAGTCAAGCAAGAATCCTATGGGCTCTATCAATATGTACATGATGATAAAGACAAACCAGATAGCATACTATCATCTTGAGTGAGACTGTTTTATCGGTATAGGTCCTCACTCAATCATCATAATCACAAGTACGCGACTATGATAATTGCCTTGAGGGCACTATAGCCAACAATCTCCCACTTGCACTTAAGGCCAATTATTGCGATGTCGCATACTCACAGCCCGTGTGATACCGAACACCCAACTTCTCTACTAATCAGTTTCGCAAAGCCTGGTTGCGAAAATGATTGCATTTGAGAAATAGCCTCAGTGAGTGGATCCGCTCCAGTGTTTCTTTCTGTATCTCTCTTAATCTCAACTTCGCGGAGAAAAATATCTCCCGAAATGAGCAATACTTGTCTTAGAATTTGTCTGGATTTCTGATGGGACCCAGTTCACAAATGAACTCCAAATCTAGCAAAATACTTAGACTGTATCGTCCACCGAATTTAATCAGTGTCCTGCGCAATGCCTTTCCTCAGTATCCGCTTGGACCACCTGTCCAACATACTGTCCCTCAAAAGAGGGAAAAAACTATAACTCTGACAGTCACTCTGTCATCCAGGTCACCTTAGAAGTCTGAATGATAACCGTCTCATGAAGGAGGCTGCCGTTACCATATCCCAAGAACATTCACTTATGTTCATAAACTGCTTCCCAATGTTTCTCCACGATTGGATTAATATATCTGCTTATTGCATCTAGTGCAAAAGCAATATCTGGTGTGGTACTCGACATTTCATGATTAACTCAATTGCCTAAGTAAGTGATATGCTAATCATGCAGATCCCTCTCCCCTTTAGTCTGTAAGACATCTTTAGAGAGGGTGACTCCATCACCTGCAGGTACACCACCATTCCAGGAGTCATACATTTAATGTCAAAGTACCCAAATTAGGATACTTCCCAAATCTAGATCTAAAATAATAGATCTAATAACCAGGAAACTTGATATTATATCCATATCCTATGTGGAGAAACAACTTTGTGACAACCACAGTACAACCGATCGTAGTATAGAAATATCTCTTCCTATTAAGTGCATGTCATCCCGAATCCTCGGACATCACACCCTACTACCTTCTTACCAGATCCATCTCCTATTCTGATGAGGTCAAGACCGATGACTGTCACATCAAAAATAGATGATCTATTTCCACTATACCTGCTTTAGTCTATAAATAGACATAAGCTATTTGCCCACTATGCTTCCGCTACTCCCACTGACTACAACAACCCTCTGGCAGAGTCATATACACGTACACTTGTAAAACTAGTTTAGAACGACGCTATACTCATCTTCCTGCCAGGTCTTATAGTCTAGAACAGCAGCAATGGCAAGTCTGGGTAAACAAGAACCTCCTGTCACCGTTACTGAGAAGACCGAAGTACCTCTCGAGTGCCTGAGGTTACCCACCAAAATCTGCGAAGTGGCTAATGGAACGTCAAATCCAATTGAATCCTTAGGTTCTTTTAAATTTCCAGTAATCGTTTGTGGTTCTGGAATAACTTCCAGTTCTACCATACTCCCACTTGTGTTTTCTGAAAAAATCCATTTTATTAAAACTGTGGCGAGTCAAGAACAATATAAATATTGATCTTCCTGATGGTATAAAGTTAACTCTCGTCAAAGCCCGGGATAACCCATAAACAGCCATTACTGAAACGTGCCTTGAGTTTATTCGGATTCTGGTTTTAAGCATCAGCCGGACAACTCCCTATACCTTAACATCGTCAAGATATAAATTGATTCTATATATATCTAATATCGAAACAAAAGCACTAATTTAATTGGAATCAGATTCAAAATCATGCAGCTGTCTCCAGTGCATATCAACCAAATGGAAAAAGGACAATTAGCATTACACATCTAGGAGTGCATCCATATATAAGTAACCCGAAAGAGAAGCAAGTTCTCAAAACCATTACTATCAGCGGAATACCAAACACAAGTATCTACATCTTCGATTTCATCGAAGAATCCTGATACTTCCAACAAATAGTTCTCTACTTTATTCTTATACCTATAACTTCTCAATATCTGGACTTTGCATTTCAACGAAATACTTGTCCAGAACTGGAGAAGTTACAAGTAAACAGAATATAGTACGTGTACCAACCCTATTGTCCTAACGGACACTGGACAACATACAATACTTTGTACAAGTCCCCTGAGTTCAATAACTCAAACCCTGTGCGTCGTAGGTTAAAAAACTGTAGTATGGTTAAGAAGAATTACACCGCTGTTGAATGCACCTTACCTAATCACCAACTGATATAGGTAAATGTCATAGACACAATATCAAAAAGTTATATCTCACTCTATAAAATAAATGTACAGATATATCGGTTTGAAATTGGTGCATAACAACGGATATTCAAAACCAAATATTTGCCATCCGGCAAAAACCAGATGATTTCCTCAAATATCACCAATTACAACGAATTCTGATATAATGAAGATCTAATCACCCAATTCCCAATATCTTACTCCCACTCACCATCCGTAATAACATACAGATATGAGAAACTGATCTGGTAAATACATACCCTGGAGTTAGATTCCAATTGGGAAAACAGTTATCAATTAACATCGCACAGTAAAACTGAAACATGAAAATGTTCCAAAAGGGTTAACTGGTATACCTAGTAACGCCTCTTCCATTATCCTGAATCATGACAGTAACCATATACTTACCTGCCCTTACTGCAATCCCTTTATTATGTCTTTACTTATTACCTTCTGTACACCTCCTTTACGCTAATTGGTTTTCTTCATTTCCTACCCTTCGGCACCAGCCTAAGGTTTGGAAGAGGACTTTCCAATAAGTGTAATAGGTGTACTCTCCTAATCCTAGGAGCCCTCGCAACCTGAGAGAAGGTAAAGAGAAAAGACATCTGAATAATCCTATTTTTTTTTCTCCTGAACCAGAATCCATCCTCGAAAAAGTTCCTTCGAGTTCGTATGTAACTATACGATGGATTTATCCAATGGAAGTGGATATTCGTAATAATACGGGGTGTTCTGGAGAAAAGCAAAGTGGATGTAGGAGTGGCAGGGGTATACCCGGTCTTTGTCGTGAATGATGGTGATCGCAATTTCCTTTGCCATTATTCTAATTCCTTTATATATGTCTTTACTTATTACCTTCTGAACACCATAGTTAAGCTTGTTGGTTTTCTTCCTTCCCTACCGTTCGGCACCTGCCTATGGTTTAGAAGAAGACTATCCAATAAGCTCAATAGATGTACCCTCTCCTAATCCTAGGAGCCCTCACAACCTGAGAGAAGGTAAAGGGAAAAGACAACCGAATAATCCTATTCAAACTCTCCAGAACCAGAATCCATCCTCGAAAAAAGTTCCTTCGAGTTCATATATAACCATACGATGGATTTATCCAATGGAAGTGGATGTTCGTAATAATACGGGGTGTTCTGGAGAAATGCAAAGGTGATATAGAAGTGGCAATGATGTATGTGACGCCGTGACATTCCAAAAGCCAAAGTGTTTTAAGAAGGTTCGGTCAACTTGGTTCATGAGTTTTAGTTAAAGGTCGGGTCATCGTCGCGGCCAGAGAGAGAGAAGAAACACTCAGCGTGCACTCTAACCTAGATCAGAATGGTTGATCATTTTATCTAATCTGGATGGCTCCCACTGTTTCCTCGAATTCTCCTCCAAACCTAAAAAGGAGAATTAGTCGGAATCACCCGAGGAGTAATCCTACTCATCAGTGGGAATCGGGATCCAACTATCATCGCATGATAATCTGATGGAAGCCACTCGAGTCAGCACACTCCAAAAGGTATGCACAAGCCTGGTAAGTTTCCTGTATGTTTGAAACTCCCGATATGATTTTTACCCCAAGCGGCTTATGACCTTGACAGAGGTCGACATATCATAAGTCGCAAGTGAAGTTCAACCCGTCATTGTCCTGGATTAACTTAGACCCACCCGCACGAGCCCTTGACAGAGGTCAACATGACCGTGCGACTGTCCTAAATAATCGCATATCTATACAACAAACAAGTATTACCCAGCTACCAAGCACTGTGCCTTGACAGAGGTCAACATACACAACATGAATACTAAGTAATACCTGTAAGAAATGACGGAGGGCTACGACTGGTTTTTGGCGAAAAACCTTTAACATAATGAACTTGATATCGTTGAAGGAATCCAAGTGGTTTTATAAATATATAGTGGCGAAAACTTTTGCTAAAGAGGTCACTCCCGGAGAAGGGATCTCGGCTCTTTCCCCGTCGAATGGGGTGCAGGATATCCCAAACTGAATACCACGATGCAAAGCAAAAATAATCGACTATAGTAAAGTTATTATGTTGACGCAAACTTTTACCCAAGGGGTCACTCCCGATGAAGGGATCTCGGCCCTTACCTCGTCGAATGAGGTGCAGGATATTCCAAATGAATACCACTGTGCAAAGCAAAAGAGAACGTCTGTAATGTCATTTTTTTTAAAAACTTGGTTCCAATAACATCATATATAGGTTTTTTTTCCTTGCATTGATAAGAATCAACGCAGTCCCATCAATTAATTACACCAGAAAAAAACGAAAATAAAATGTACGTATATGCCACCCGCATTCGCCACTGGGTCCTGTCATCACCCGTTAGGTTACTTAACTAACGACAGAGCGGGGACTGGGCTAGCACGGATGCAAAACATATACAACATCTACTAGTATATATAAATATATATATAACATTCGTCCCAGGCATGATATAAAGAAACATCATAGAAACATCACAAAAGCAATACAGAATGGTGGATAATCTGGAGCCCCGAGTTTCACTTGAGCCGCAAGTGAGACCCGACGTTCCCTGTCGTGTGGATAGCCTGTGCAATAAAATCTAGACCCCTAAGAGCGCGGCAAGTTACCCGCCAAAACCAGAAGTGAGGCAGCCCCCTTCAACAACGTGAATGGGCCACCCGGCACTTCTCGGAATCTGGTAACTTGAGCGCCCCTCTATGGGTCATACCTATACCCCTTACGAGTGCGGCGAATAGCCCGCCAATTCTAGAGTAAGGTCCCCTCCATCTGAATGCCTTGAGATGCGGACCAGTTGCCCTCTAGAACCCGGCTATTCGTGCACTCCACCGCGGGGTAACCCTAGTACAGAAAAGAAAATAATATACAAGGGTGACATCGACCTCAGCTCGGTCGTGCCCCAAAAGAATAATATACAAACTGGCAGTGACGGCAGTCCACATGTCGGACGCTCGTCCCGCAATATCAAATGTACAAATGAAATCTAAACTGTACTAACATTGCACCATAGCTATCCACCACGACGATCCAACCAACATCACAGCACATCAGAGAACATCAACGCGAATGTCACGTTCACAAACCCGTCTAAAAGACATATAGCAATTAGACGAGTTTACCGATCAAATGACATTCACGGTCGCAGAATATAATGTATGTACTGTCAAACGCACGCTTAAAATATCGATCGACTAAGTTCCAAATTGGCCCCAATACCAAAACAACACTTTACTGAAACCTGGGCCAAAACAGAATATCACAAAAATCACAATTCCAAGTCTCTGTACTACAGTGAAAATTTGAAGGCTCGTCGCTAATAAATGGCCGCGGATCCGCCGCCAAAAGGGGATTAGAGCGGCGGATCCGCGGCACTTTAGTGGCATCACGAGCTCAAATTTTTTGTGTAGCCTTATTTTTGCCTGCACGGATTTTTAAGCTACTGCAAATAATTTTTTGAACACTTTTGAAAAACGGCAGAGAACAGAACATTGAAATCGTGATTTTGGAAATTTCCGTCGATCGATCTTTCAAGCACGTTTAAACAAGCTAGTAAGGGGTTTAAAGGGTGGCTCTGATACCATGTTGGGTCCCGGCAGCGTCCCGGCCGTCGAAACGCGGCCAAAATGCGGAATTAAAATTTTCTAAACCGGCGCTACCGCTACCCGATTTACGGATCGACCTTAAACCCTATTCTAGCGAGCTAACTAAGAGTTAGAATCGTTATACCGAGATGATCCAAGTCCTTCGGTCTTCATTCCAAGCTCCTAGCGATCCTTTGATGATGTTTGGTTGCCGGTCTTCCTCCATCTCCGATGATCCACCCGAAGGAAACGGCGCAAGCTCCAACCTCGACAAACGAGGTAACCGACGCTCCAAAGTCGCTAGCTATGGAGAGTGGGGGTGTATGAAAGTGTCATTACCATTTTCTCTCTTTTCTTGTGCTCAATGGAGCAACCATAGAAGAAGAATAAGGTGATGAAGTCTTGGCATGAACTAAAAATGGCTAAGTCTTTCTTGTGTGAATGAGAGTGGAGAGTTTAATCAAGTGTGTCATCAAGCAAATGAAATGAGCCCCATGTCCTATATTGGCCGGCCCACCCTTCTCATTCACACAAAAAAGAAATATTTCATTTTCTAATTTGATTAAACAATGTGAACCATTAAACAAATGTGCACCATACCTTGGTCCATGCCTAAAACCATGCCACAAATCACATCACCTTTTCCATCTCATGAATAAAAACAAATGAATTTCTATAAATGGAAAATCATATAAATGAGGTGGCATCTTCTAGAAGGTATTCCGTATAAAATACGGAATACTTCCCGGTACATGTATCGAAATACATATACGCGTATTCGTAAAAAAATACGAATAGCCAAGAGAGAAAATAAATAGCGAACAATAATACTAGAATACATATATATAAATACATATGTAAATTATCAAATCAAAACCTGATTTAATAAACTGGCTTAATCCTAAGCCGCTAGTATTATCAACTGTCCGATTAAAGTCTGCGCAGCAAGTGCACATATTTAATCGGACACCCGTATATACCAACATACGACATGTACACCATATCGCCTGAGCCGTGAAAACCCTCTATGTGGGACTCTAAAGACTCGTCAATACGCTGGCAGTGGGTTTAACCACAAGCACGTCAGCGGCACTAGCTGTATGTAACGGCTACTCAGGTATTGAGCAAAAGGGAGGCCGACGAGCAAACTCATCCTGAACCCCTACTGAGCCTGTCAGTGACAATATCCGTACAGTCTGGTCTGTTTGTCTAAGAGTATCGCATATCGAGTCTAGGGGGGTGGATAAAGTCAAACCCCCAACAACGCGATATTTAGTGTCGGGATAAAACCCATCACCACCTGAGAAACTATCGATCTTGGATCGATAATTCTCTTCCACCGTAGCCACGAATTTATGGTGATGACCATCCATACACAACACGACATCAACCCCCAATACCGGGAGAGACGAATCCCCGACGATCCGATCACTACCTCTATGTGGCTCGGGACTGTACCCAACTAAAACCTGTTTGCACGACTTCTTTGAGCCATGGTAGGGTAGTAATCAAAGCACAGTGGGAACTCACACGAGATAAATGACGATCTCAGGTCGACAGACTAACCTGTACACATGTCATCTGGAAACTACTATCTGACAATAGGTATAATACCAACTAGCAGGTTTCCGGCGAGTCCGTCCAGTGTACTCATAACCCAATGAGCACCTGTATAGTATCTTAGGTGAACAAACTAACACCAATGGCTTGTGAGACCTGGCCACCGCCCCTCGTCGGGGTCTCGATCATTATACCCTAGTCTACACTGGAGTATCGATGCCCGGTCTCGATACTCCCACGACTAGGGACATTTAAGGATGTGCTTATAGACCCCCAACTCCCACGTATGTGATCGCCATGACAATGCTGGCAGTCAAGCAAGAATCCTATGGGCTCTATCAACATGTACATGATGATAAAGACAAACCAGATAGCATACTATCATCTTGAGTGAGACTGTTTTATCGGTATAGGTTCTCACTCAATCATCATAATCACAAGTCCTCGACTATGATAATTGCCTTGAGGGCACTATAGCCAACACTAAGTGTGGTATTTTACCCGCTTGTTCAGAAACCACCCTCTCCAAAGAGATGTCTGTTGGGGTCAAAACTTACACCACGGTTAACCAAGTCAAACTCAAAGTCAATCCTAAGCCAGGTGGGCCCAAGCCCAGGCCAAATGAGCCATGCCTAAGTCGAACCCCGCGGCGAGCCTCCCCCATGCCGAAATGAAAATTATTTAATAAATAATTTTGATATAATTTTCATACATGAATGTAAGAAAATGGGCATAAAGCCAAATTTTTTTAAAGCGCATGGCTCATGTGCAAAAGAAATGAGCACATGAGGTATAGAATAGGCAAAATGCCATTTTGTAAAGTCTAAGGGGCTATATGTAAATTTGTAAGTTTATATAAGACAACATGATAATGAAATAAAATATACAATTCATTCCCCATCAAATCTCTAGGGTTTGTGCCTCCATCCTCAGTCTCTCAAGTTTTTCCTCTTTCTTTTCATTTTCCAATTAAATCAAAAGTTTGGCTCTCTTTTTTTAAAAACTAAATAAAGTTTTACCATAAACCCACTGAACGAGAGTTTAACTCACATCCGATCGAAAAAAGGGGTTAGATTTTTGTTACCTTCTTCTTTCTCCTCAAGATCCAATTTGAGAGAGGGAGAAGAAAGGAAACCCACCTTCTAAAACTCCATCAAGAGAAAAAAAAAAGGGTCTCTTTTTTTATCATCCAAGATCTAAATCTTGGAGTTTCAAGAGAACCCATTTTGGGTTTCTTCTCATAAGAGAAAAGAAGAAAATCTTTTGGAGTTTAACTCAACAAATAAAATTCTTTTGGAGTTTAACTCTATAATAAAAACATCTTTTGGGAGTTTAACTCTGAATAAAATTATTTTGGGAGTTTAACTCCAAATAAATTTTTTTGGAGTTTAACTCCATCACAAAAAAAAATTCTTTTTGGAGCTCCTGCTCCCTCTCACGTGAGGGAGAAGGGAGCTCCCACTAAGTGGGAGCTTTCCCTCCTTCTCACATGAGAGGAAGGCTCCCACAAAGTGGGAGCCCCTGCTCCCATTCATGTGAGGAAGAGGGAACTCCCACCAAGTGGAAGCTTTCTCCCCTCTCATGTGAGGGAGAGGCTCTCCATTTAATGGAGTTTAACTCCACTCCAAATAAAAAAAAATTTGGAGTTGAACTCCATTTAAAATTCTTTTGAAGTTTAACTCCACAACTAAAATTCTTTTGGAGTTTAACTCTACAATAAAAATCTTTTTGGTGAGTTTAACTCCACATTAAATCATTTTAGGAGTTTAATTCCATTTAAAATTCTTTTGGAGTTTAACTCCACAATAAAATTCTTTTTGGAGTTGAACTCCATTTAAAATTCTTTTTGGAGTTGAACTCCACAATAAAATTCTTTTAGAGTTTAACTCCACCATAAAAATCTTTTTGGGGAGTTTAACTCCACATTATTTTTAGGAGTTTAACTCTATTTAAAATTCTTTTGGAGTTTAACTTCACAATAAAAATCTTTTTGGAGTTGAACTCCATTTAAAATTCTTTCTGGAGTTGAACTCCACAATAAAATTCTTTTGGAGTTTAACTCCACCATAAAAATCTTTTTGGGGAGTTAAAATCCACATTAATTTTTTTTAGGAGTTTAACTATATTTTAAAAAAAATTGGAGTTTAACTCCATAATAAAAATCTTTTTGGAGTTGAACTCCATTTAAAATTCTTTTGGAGTTGAACTCCATGTAATAAAAAAATAAAATAATTAATAATAATAATTTTGGATCCCCCCTCATGTGACGGGAAGGCTCCCACCAAGTAGGAGCCCATGCTCCCTCTCACGTGAAGGGGAGGCTCCAACCAAGTGGGAGCTTTTTCCCCTCACGTGAGGGGGAGGAAGCTCCCACTAAGTGGGTGCTTCTCCCCTCCTTCAAGTGAGGGGGAGGCTTCCATTTAGTGGGAGCCTCTTTCCAACCTCACGCGAGTGGGGGGCCCTTTTTTTAAATTTTTTATTAAAAAAAAGAGAAATAAATTATAAATAATATATTTTTAAAAAAAATGTGTTTCTTTAAATATTTTATTATTAAATTTTAATAAAAAATATATATCCTTTTTTTACAAATGGAACAAAAAAATGAACACGTCTCAATTGTTATATATAA
Organism: Agapanthus africanus; assembly: GCA_030015575.1. NCBI lineage: Eukaryota > Viridiplantae > Streptophyta > Magnoliopsida > Asparagales > Amaryllidaceae > Agapanthus > Agapanthus africanus. Next base: position 11,112,005 of record CM057351.1, read on the forward strand.
AAAAGCACACCAAAATTTCGCATTGAGTTCGCATGACCGGTTTTACCCGTCAATCGGAGGTTCTCTCAGTCCAAAAGCGAGGGTTAATTAACGGCAGCTTAGTCCGCGGCTGCCGGAGATTTGGATCCCCACAATCAATAAATCGCGGCCTGCCCTAGGCAGGGGGAATCTGTACATGCCTGACAAGCGCGCGCATTCCCATCTCAATGGGGTGACGAAAAACACCATACAGATTCTGGCACGCCCGGTGGGACCTTCTCTCCTCCCATATTTCGGGTTAAACGTTCATACGAACTCAATCAATATATATATATATATATATATATATATATATATATATATTTATACTAAAATAATGCTCTTTCATGCAGGTTTTCAGCAATCAATTTTCAACAATGTCTCCAAAAATGAACTCAGCTCCCATCTCCTACGCGATGAAGATGGACACCAGGACGGCCCTTCCGGCCAATCTCGGGCGACAGTAGGAGGAGCCGCTGCTACCATTTGGCTCTATTCTAGTCATGCCAGCTAGCGTCATCCCAGCTTCTCAAGCTCCAGTAACAGACAAACCGGCCTCGAAAGGAAGGAGGCCAAATGTGGTGATTTCGAGGGCACCACTACCCAAACGCAAGATTGTGTTTGAACGACTTTCTTTAGCCCCAGCTGGGGGCAAGGCAATCAACACCAACAAAGCAACAAGGCATCTCGGGAAAGCTCTAGCGGCGCCCCTGACAACTGCTTAATTGGGTGTCTTCTCTAACCTCCCCGCCAATCGTCTTACAATGGCTTCCTGGATAACGGATGCCCGCCAAGCCCTCAAAATCGAGAAGCTAAGATAGAAAAGGCTCAGATACAGAGCCAACAAAAGGGCTAAGGCTCCTGCTAGGCTGAACTTCATGAGTGTTGGGGTAAAAATTTACACCCCGGTTGACCAAGTCAAAATCAAAGTCAACCTCAAGCCAAGTAGGCCCAAGCCCAGGTCAAGTGGGCAAAAGCTCGGGTCGAGCCCGAACATGAAGCGGCCGGCCATCCCCCATGCCAAAATAAAATTTTTGTAATAAATAATTTTGTTGTATTTCTTTTATTTTATCTTATGAATAAATGTAAGAAAAATGGGCATAAAGCCAAATTTTTGTAAAGCCCATGGCTTATGTGCAAAAAGAAATAGCACATAAGGCATGGGATAGGCAAAATGCCATTTTTGTAAAGCCCAAAGGGCTATATGTAAAGTGTATAGCCTATAAAGGCAAATATAATGAAAATATCCCAATAAAATTTTCTCTCTCCTAAAAAGAATAAAGATCTGTGATCTTTTCCTTCCACAAGGTTCTAAACCTTCTCCTTTTTTTTGAATTAAATCAAGAGTTTTACTCTTCCTTTTCCAAAACTAAATAGTTTTTCACCACAAAACCCACAAAGGGGAACTCAGATCTCCCATCAGATCTCAAAAAGGAGAGATTTTTAAAAAATCCCATACTTCTTGTTCTTCAAGATCCTGCCAACAGAGAAGGAAGAAGGAGACCCAACTCCAAGAACCCCACTTTGGGGAAGATCCAGGGCTTCAGGGGAGAAGCCCCTTCCATCAGCTCCAAAATATCTTAGGAGTTCAACTCCTCAAAAATATATACACATATATATATACAAAATAATAAATATTTCCTTTTTGGAGCACAGCACCCATTACAGGGACCAAGTCCCTTCTGCTGCTGGCGCCCACATGCCAGGCACGTGGGGCGCTGGCGCTCTGGCGCCCGGCACCCGCGTGCCAGGCACGTAGGGCTCTGGCGCCCGGCGCCCGCATGCCAGACATGTGGGACGCTGGCCCACGCATCCTTTGGATGCCCTTCCCTTATACACACACACACACACACATGCTCTACAACACTGTCCCCCGTTAGAAAAAATTTCTAACAGGGTGCTGCCCCGTACCCCGTAAGGGGGCTGCTAGCCCCCTTGACCCCCAGCCCGCTATCCGGGTAGCGGGACCCCCGTAAAAACTCTGCGGGGCCCCCGATATATCCAAAACCCCTTCAAAACACGCACACTTCATATTGAGTTCGTATGAATAGTTAACCCGTCAATCGGAGGTTCTCTCGCTCCAAAGGCGAGGGGTAATTAACGGCAGCTTAGTCCGTGGTTGCCGGAGATTCGGATCCCCACAATCAATAAACCCCCGCCTACCCTAGACAGGGGGAATCTGTAATGCGCCTGACAAGCGAGCGCACATTCCCATCTCAATGGGGTGACGAAAAACACCCTACAGATTCTGGCACGCCCGGTGGGACCTTTCTCTCCTCCCAAATTTCGGGTTAAACGTTCATGCGAACTCAATCAATATACATATCGATTGCCTGTACTGAAATGATGTTTCTTTTCCCATGCATCAATCAACTTTCAACGACAATGTCTTCCAAGATGAATTCAGCTTCCAACGCGACCCCACTCCCATACGTGGTCAAGGTCAATGCTCGTGTGGTTCTCCCCGCAAGCCTCAGTCGACAGTGGGAGGAACTGCCCCGCCAGTTTGGTTTCGTCATCATCTACCCTACCGGAAGCGCTCATCTGGCAGAAATCCACACAAAACAGGTGGCCAAGCCGGTCTCAAGGGGCAAGAGGCCGAATGTTGTGACCGCTAAAGCACCACAACCGAAACTTAAGACGATATTTGAACGACTCTCTGGTGCTCCAGCTGGGGGCAAGACTTCCGGTACAAAGGGCAATATTCAAGAATCCGGCCAGGCCAGCCGCCTTCAATCAACTGCCCGCTACCGAAACATGGGGCTCAAGACAGCGATCTGTGAAATCAGCCTCCGATAATAAAAAGACGGCTGGATATATTATCCATACAGTCTATATGGCGGGCGGGCGCCCCAGCGACAACCTTCGCAGCAAAAGTAAGGATGGGGCCATCACATCCCAAGCCCAATCTGGCTTGAATGTGGTTGCCGCTTCCCAAGAACAGCCGCCTCCGCTGGATGATGAAAACCCTCTCGATGAGGACGATAGGCAGAAAGACCCCTCAGTCCATGTAGAGTCAACCTCGGATAGCGAGGAAGAGCCGACTTTCCGCCCCAGGACCGCGGAGCAAGAGCTACTTCAAGAGCTTCGGAAATAGCTCAGGAGCAAAGATAAAGAGATGGCCAAACTCTATTCGAAAATTGACAACCTAACGAACGTTGTGATGCAGCTTACGGCTCAAATTGCTCGAGCGCCTCCCATTCAAGCACAATTTGCTACTCATGAGCCGGATGATGACAATCCGAACCGGCCGATGCCTGTCCTTTTGGGTCCAAGATTGGTCGATCTGCACGAAAGCCGGCCACATTCCGCTTCTGGGGACGCCTTGGCCCCAGATAGCACTATCCCGCTAACACAAGATCGGATAATGGATTTGGTCACCAGCAAGGTTAAAACATTGGTGGCTGAAGCTGAAGCTCAGAAAGAAATTAGCGGTAGTGGGCGGCCATATCCCGTACAGTACGATCTGATCGAGTTCCCGACCGGCTATGTCATTCCTAAGTACGGAAGATTTGACAGGACAGGAAACGCAAATCAGCACATCGCCCACTTTAAGGCATCGTGCGGAAATACAGGGTGGAATGATGCGCTCCTTCTTCGTCAGTTTGTCAACAGGATGACCGGTGTCGCTTTTGACTGGTATGCGAGTATACCAGACGGGTCCGTCATTACCTTTGCCTAAATGGAGTCTCTGTTTCGGCAAAGGTTCATGAGTGTCAGTGATAAAATCTCCATTGCAGACCTTGTGAGGACTAAGCCGGAGAAGAATGAAAGCAACACCGACTTTATCGCCCGATGGCGTAATCTCACAGTCAAATGCGAACCGCCGCTAGAGCAGGACCAGTCCGTCAGCCTTCTCATTGGGAACCTCAGCAATTGTATAGTCCCATTCTTGTGCACAGCAGGCCTCAAGACGTTTCAAGAGCTTAACAAGAAAGTCCAAATGCTGGAACGCTCAAAGCAAGAGTCTACTCCGGACTCTCAGAGAGATAAGACTTGGAAAAGTAAGCGGGACGACAACCGTAGAAGCGGGAATCCCAGCAGTACCAATGTCTTCAATGCATCCGACAATGAAGAAAAGCGAAGGGTGGGCGAATCCAAAACCAACCGGTCTCGAAAGCCAGTGCTGGGAGGAGAAGGGCCTTCCCTAGAGGAGAAAAAGAACAAGGTTTACTCTTTCAGGAGGGACAAGGTCCGAAAGATATATAAAGATGCCTTGAACAACGATCTACAATTGCCAGAGTCGAAAAGACCTCAAGAAGAAAAAATGACCGACAATCCCCTGTATTGCCTGTACCACCGAGTAGTGAGCCATGCGATCGAGGATTGTTATATCTTTAAAGACTGGGTCGAGAAGCAGTATAACGCTGGAAAGATCAAGCTGTCCAAAAGTGTGTTGGTGAACAATCAAGTTGCAACCACCAACTTTATACAGACAGAAGCTGAAGCCTTCTGGGAGCAGACAGACGAACCCGCTGCCCTGAGAAATAAAACCGACTCACCGTAGCCTCCTTAGAGTAAGCACGTATCTAACAAGACGAAGAAGATGCTAAAGCTGCTTCAGAAAGAGCCCAGGACGGAATGGGAAGGGCAGAAGAAGCCTACCACTCCAGCTGCCAATGCGGCGACGTGAAAAAGAGTCTGCAGGGAGATCGACCATTCAAAAATATATCGATTCCCTCGAAGACTGAATAAAAGGAAAGAACTCTAATTCAATTGAAAGATTTCTTCCCTGTAGAGGCCGCTGAAATTGTGGAGGAGTTAGAGGAAGACTCCGATGAAGAGATCCCTATAGTGACCTGCTACGCCATCCATCTTGGCAGCGACTCTGATGAGGAGCTCTGTTTTCCCGAAGAGGACGAGGAGCTCGCCATAAGGGCCAACCAAATCCAGCTCAGAAGCGGCAGGGCTCTGCCTCCAAATCAGGGCAACGCCCCAAAAGGAAAGGAAAAACAGGTGGGTAATGAGGAAGATGGCAGAGAACCGGCTAATGAAAACTCAAGTCCTTCCTCGGTGGACTATAATGTCTTGGCTCATCTCCGGATGCTTCCGTCTCTCCTGAGCATCTACGATGCCTTGGTCCTATCTAAGGAGCTTAGAGATGTTCTCATTCATGCTCTACAAAACCCCGAGCGGTATCAGGCTCGCTTTGCGGAAATTAATATGAAAGAAGCCCAGTACGCTTTGCATGCCGCCGCAGTCACGTTTAAGGACGAAGACTTGCCACTGGGAACGGCTAAGCATAATCGGCCACTTTACGTGACCGGGTACAGCGACGGAGATCAAATTAATCACATATTGATTGATCCGGGGTCCTCAGTGAACATCATGAACTTGCGAACTCTGAAGAGTTTATCAATGGACGTCCGACACCTGTCAAGAGAAAGGATTGTCATTCAAGGCTTCAATCAAAACTGCCAGCAAGTTCTGGGGTCTATAGCTTTGCCAATCAAATTTGGGGATCTGCAAACTGAAGCTAAGATATACGTGATCGACGCTGACACATCTTATAAAATTCTCTTGGAACGGCCGTGGCTCCACAATTATGGTATCATTCCGTCAACTCTCCATCAATACATGAAGTATACTAAAAATGGCGAAGAAAGACGCATTGACGGAGACATCCAGCCGTTCGGTGTGCATGAAGTCCAATATGAAGATTCTCGGTACTTCATGAACCACCAAAATGCTAAGCCACAACTGACTGAGAAATAGAGCGGCCCTAAGACTCAAAAGCAAATCTGAGCTATCTGTCACTTTCAAAATCAAAAACACCCAAGTGCACCCGCGTTTCGGTAGTGACACTGATGAATCCGATGCTGGAAGTCCGTCCTTCCGTAAAACTAGCCCTCGTTTCGGTAGCGATACGGAAGAATCTGATACTGAAGGCCCATCTAGCAGCAAAGTCCGCCCTCATCTTGGCAGCGACACTGAAGAGTCGGAGGAAGAGGACCTTCCTTGTAACAGCTGTGCAGATTGGACCCCTACGCAACAAGCGAAATTACGAGAGACCTTCGAAATTGCAGAAGGGTCCCTGGCCATCACAAGGTTTCCGGAACGAATGTGCAAAGAGCTCGATGCATTGTCAGTCTCTACCGTTGACCAGCTGAAAACTTTCTACGTTCCCTAGAGGAAAAGTGGACAGAAGGGCATCCTGTTTTATGGGTCAAATCCCGTTGTGCACTCGGACGATTTGTCTGTCACGTGCCTTCCCTATGAGAGAGGCATAAGAGCCTTCCTCAATCCCAGATACCATGCACAGGAGATGCGGGAATATTTTAAAAGGTGCGGATGCCGGTTATATCAAACGGATTCCGAAGCAAAGTTTTATGAAGGGCTATGGCATCCTCCCCAGGTCCGAGCACTCATCGATGGACGAATTCCAGATAGACGGGGCATAGGCTTCATTCAACCTGATTCTAAAGCATGCTACATGATCCATGTTGGTAAAGCCAGCGAAAGATCAAATGATGATGACGAGATAGCCAAGCCAGAAGAAGCTCCTCAAGAGCTCGAAGATGGCGGACAAGCAACCTTTGACGAGCTAACCGAGATTGACTTAGGAACGCCCGATAATCCAAGGCCGACCTACATCAGCTCACTCTTGTCAAAGAAAATGAAAGAGCAGATAATCGCCCTGCTGCATGAGTTCGTCGACTGCTTCGCGTGGACGTACAAAGAAATGTCTGGCCTTTCCCCTGAAGTGGCCGTGCATAAGCTGGCTATATCTTCTGATGCTAGTCCAGTCAAACAAGCTCCTCGAAGAATGAGAAGGGAATTAGAAGAAAAGTTCATCGAGGAAACCAAGAAAATCATCGATGCCGGCTTCACCAGGGAGGAGAAATATGCGGACTGGATCGCATGCATAGTCCCAGTGAAGAAGAAAAATGGGTAGATCCGAGTTTGTGTCGATTTCAGGGACCTCAACAAGGCATGTCCTAAAGACGACTTCCCGCTACCGGTCATGGAAATGATGGTCGATGACACCTCAAATTAAGAGATGTTCACCTTTATGGATGACTCGTCTGGATATAATCAAATCAAGATGTCGCCTAAGGATGAGAAACATACAGCATTTCGAACCCCGATCGGAATATACTGCTACAAAGTGATGCCGTTCGGATTGAAGAACGCGAGTGCTACATATCAAAAGGCAATGACCAATATCTTTGATGACCTAATCCATAAAGTCATTGAATACTATGTTGATGATCTGGTCGTCAAGACTAAAGCAAAGGCCGACAACATCCAAAATCTTAGGACCGTTCTCACCAGACTGAGGGAATACGATCTGAAGATGAATCCTCTGAAGTGCGCTTTTGGCATGTCATCGGGAAAATTCTTGGGCTTTATAGTCCGACATTGGGGGATCGAAGTTGACCCATCCAAGATAAAGGCCATCATGGAAATGCCCCCTTCGAAGGATCTGACGCAGCTGAGATCTTTTCCAAGAAAAGCTTGCTTATATACGAAGATTTATCTCAAATTTATTGGAGAGATGTAGGCCCTTCTCAAAACTCATGAAGAAATGAGCTCCTTTTGTCTGGGATTCTGAATGTCAAGAAGCATTCGAAAGCATCAAGCAGTACCTGTTGCACCCTCCAGTGCTCGCTGCCCCTATTCTAAATAAACCGTTGATTCTCTACACTGCCGCGCTAGATGAATCACTCGGTGCACTCCTTGCCCAGAACAACGAGGAGGGAAAAGAAAATGCCATCTACTACCCCAGTCGAACTCTAGTCGGGGCGGAACACAACTATTCCCCGATCGAAAAGCAATGCCTGGCTCTGATATTCGCTGTGAAGAAGCTGAGGCACTATCTGCTCGCTCATCGAGTTATGCTGATCTCCAAGGTTGACCCGCTCAAACACTTGATGACCAAAGCAAGCCTAGCCTGCAGAATGGCAAGATGGGCTGTCATGCTACTTGAGTTTGACATAGTTTATACTCCTTAGAAAGCAGTAAAAGGGCAAGCCCTCGCCGATTTCCTCGCTGCTCATCCTATACCAGAAGGGTCGCCGCTAAATTGTGAATTACCCGATGAACAAATATTGCACCTCGAGGATAGCGAGCTATGTTGGGAGCTCTACTTCAATGGAGCCTCATCAATAAGGACCTCCGGTAAATCAAGCGTCCAGGAGATAAAAGAAGGGATAGGATTGTTGTTCATCACGCCATCAATGGGAACCCTACGGCGTTCTTTTGCTCTCACCGAGCCTCGCACGAACAACGAGGCTGAGTATGAAGCTCTGATAGCTGGTCTAGAGCTCGCCATAGAAATGGAAATCCTTCGGCTATGAGTCTACGGTGATTCCCAGCTTGTCGTCAACCAAGTAAGCGGCGACTATAAGATATACAAACCCGAGTTAGCTCGATATAGAAGTCAAGTGGTGGAACTCATGAAACGGTTCACTCACATTGAACTAATGAGAGTCCTTAGAGCGTTGAACGGAAAGGCTGACGTACTCGCTCACTTAGCCAAGGAGCTGGCTGATCCTGACATGGACGAAATTCTGATCACAGCCAGGAGCTGGCAAATTCTACCCCCTGTCTCTCTACGAGAAGAAGAAAGCGCGGAATAGAAGATCAGTCCTACCGAAGAAGCTTCAATCGTTCAAGATGAGCCCGATTGGAGAGAGCCCTTCATATGGTACCTCCGATACGATAAGCTACCCGAAGGAAAATCTGCGAGGGTTCAGCTGAAGAAGAGAGCTTTCCGATACGTGTTTGTAAATAACACGCTATACCGCAGGTCATATGACCAACTCTGGCTCAGGTGTCTATTATTGGCCGAAGCCCAAAAGGTCATGAAAGAAGTCCGCTTGGGCGTTTGCGACACTCACCAATATGGCCCCAAGATGCGACATCAAATTAAACGGCTTGGGTATTACTGGCCCACCATACGGGATTGCGGAGTGCATGCAAAGAGATGTCATGTCTGCCAAATTCACGGTGATCTCATTCACAAGCATCCCAATCCGTTGCATCCTACGGTGGCGTCGTGGCCCTTCGAAGTCAGGGGAACCGACATAGTTGGCCTAATTGATCCTCCGTCATCTAGAGGCCACGGGTTCATATTGGCCGCAACTGACTATTTTTCCAGATGGGCTGAAGCTGTCCCGCTAAAGGAAGTCAAGACAGAAAATATTCTGACTTTCTTCTAGCATAATATTCTATACCGCTTCGATACACTAAGAAGAATCATTTACGACAACGGGCCTTCTTTCAAGAGTTTCAAACTCTCAAGGTTCGCTATTCAGCACAAGATAGACTGGAGGTATTCCTCCATCTATAATCCAAGAGCCAATGGGCTAGCCGAAGCCTTCAATAAGACTCTATGCAAACTCCTGGGGAAATATACTTCAGCCAACAAGAGAGACTGGAATCTCAAACTTCACGAGACGTTGTGGGCATATCGTACTATGCACCGCACTCCAACTCAGTCCACTCCATACTTATTGCTCTTCGGAGTGGAGGCGGTCCTCCCCCTCGAAGTCAAAATTCCAAGCTTAAGAATGGTCATTCAGCATGAGTTAACGGAGGAGGAAAACGTGCTCCTTCGGCTCGAAGAGCTCGACACCCTCGAAGAAAAGATGCTTGCAGTACAGCAAAATCTGGTGCTGTACCAAGCCCAAATGTCACGGGCCTATGACAAGATGACCCGTCTCCGCGCTTTCAAGAAAGATGAATTAGTGTTGGTCCTCAAAAGACCGATCATCCCCAATCGTCATGCCAAGAGAAAATTCGAGCCAAACTGGGAAGGACCATACGCCATCGAGAAAGTGTTCAACAGAGGATCCTACCAACTAATAAGTGCCGAGGGAGAAAGGCCCATGCCACCCATCAATGGCCGATATCTCAAGAAATACTACGTGTGAATGCTCCAAGTCGCAGGAGAATTGAGCACACAAGCCCTACGGTCTAGATCATACATCCTGTAGAGCCGTATACAATCCACGGGCATAAATGACCCCTATCTCTCCCAAGTCCTGCCGGTGAGACTACTTTTAAAGTCCCATTAGCGGCAAAAAAAAACGGTATGTCCACAAGCAAAACGGGCACGGATGAAAACCCGAAAGTGCTCCGTGAGTAAAAACAGCAGGACTGCCGGCGAGTTTGTGAAAACTCGAAAGGGCGCAAACTTGTGAAAAGAGATAAAATACACTCGCAAAGTCCTCTCGACCTTGTGAGGAGAAAATCCCTACGTGAGATCCTTACGACTTACAAAGGAGCAACACACTTAGGGGTCCCTACGATTCCTAAGGAGAACATACACCTGCGAGATCCTCTCGACACGTAGGGAGAAAATGCTTTTATGAGACCCTTACGGCTCATAAAATTGAAAAGCCTTAGGTGATAGGGATCTAAACCTATCTCCTGAGCCATCGCTCCCCAACGGGCAACGGCAAATGATGAGTCGCTCCTGGCATTTCACTTCAGTGTTAGCGGTGCTGATGCCGACCAAAAACCCAAATCCTAAGTCCTCCCGTGGCAAATGATGAGTTGCTCCTGGCATTATTCCAGTGCAGCAATGCTGATGCCAAACAAGATCCAAATTCCAAGTCCCCAAACGGCGAATGATGAGTCGATCCCGGTACCATATGCCAGTGCAGCGATGCAGACGCCAACCAAAATCCAATTTCTCAAAATTCTCTTGGCCCTACGGTTAGTCCCCAAATTGACTACCGTATACAATCCACGGGCTCAAATAATTCTCATCATACCTATACCCCACCGCAATCACCAGTCCAGCGGCCGGTCTCCGCCCTTGAACTTATACTCCATTTGGGAAGACCCACTCATGTGTCCTAACATACATGAGGAGAACAAACTTACGGGATCCTCACGACTCGTAAGAAAACACCTTCGTGGTATCCTTACAACTTACAAAGGAAAAACACACTTGGGAGTCCCCACGACTCCTAAGGAGAAAGTACACCTACGGGATCCTTTCGACTCGTAGGGAGAAAATACTTTTATGGGACCCTTACGACTTACAAAATTGAAAAGCCTTAGGTGATAGGGACCTAAACCTGTCTTCTAAGCCATCGCTCCCCAACAGGAAATGGCAAATGATGAATTTCTCCTGGCACATGTGCTTCAGTGTTAGCAACGTTGATGCCTACCCTAACCCCAAAATTCCAAACTCCAATCCAAATGACCCCTAAGTCTTTAAACTGGGAATAGATGACCTCTAAATCGTTAAACTGGGAACAGATGACCCCTAAGTCGTTAAACTGGGAACGAGGGAAATTTCCTCATGGCAAATGATGATTCGCTTCTGGTACCATATACCAGTGTAGCGATACTGATGCCAAACCAAAACCAAAATCCCCAAATCCTCTCATGGAAAATGATGATTCGCTCCTGGTACCATATTCTAGCGTAGTGATGCTGATGCCAACCCAAATCACATCAAATCAGCAAAACAACCAATGACCTCCCTGGCATAATCAAGCTCCACCTCGGAAACAATTCAACTTCATCCCTGACGCCGCAAGAAGCGGAACAAGTCAAATCAAGTCACCGACCGTCCAAGTCGCTAAAAGGGTAGAATCGACCGTCCAAGTCGCTAAAATGGCAGCACCGACCGTCCACGTCGCAAAAAGGGCAGCGCCGACCGTCCACGTCACAAAAAGGGCAGCATCGACCGTCCAAGTCGCTAAAATGGCAGCACCGACCGTCCACGTTGCAAAAAGGGCTGCATCGACCGTCCAAGTCGCTAAAATGGCAGCACCGACCGTCCACGTCGCAAAAAGGGCTGCACCGACTATCCAAGTCACAAAAAGGGCAGTACCGACCATCCAAGTCGCTAAAAGGGCAGCATTGACTGTCCAAGTCACAAAAAGGGCAGAACCGACCGTCCAAATCGCAAAAATGGCAGAACCGACCGTCCAAGTCGCAAAAAGGGCAGAACCGACTGTCCAAATCGCTAAAAGGGCAGAACCGACCGTCCAAGTCGCTAAAATCGCAGCACCGACCGTCCACGTCACAAAAAGGGCAGCACCGACTGTCCACGTCGCAAAAAGGGCAGCATCGACTGTCCAAGTCGCTAAAAGGGCAGAACCGACCATCCAAGTCTCTAAAATGGCAGCACCGACCGTCCGCGTCGCAACAAGGGCAGCACCGACCGTCCACGTCGCTAAAAGGGCAGCACCGACTGTCCAAGTCGCTAAAAGGGCAGCACCGACAGTCCAAGTCGCAAAAAGGGCAGCACCGACCGTCCACGTCGCTAAAATGGCAGCACCGACTGTCCACATCGCAAAAAAGGCAGCATCGACCGTCCAAGTCGCTAAAAGGGCAGCACCGACCGTCCAAGTCGCAAAAAGGACAACCAACCGTCCAAGTCGCAAAAAGGGCAGCACCGACCGTCCAAGTCGCTAAAAGGGCAGTGCCAGCTTCCCAAAAGTGGGAACCAAATTAAGTAGCCTCCACGTGAAAGAATATCCATCAATTTCATGCACACGACCCACATGTGTGGTGTGCATTTATTGATGGGGGCAATTTGTTGGGGAAAAAATTTACACCCCGGTTGACCAAGTCAAAATCAAAGTCAACCTCAAGCCAAGTGGGCCCAAGCCCGGGTCAAGTGGGCCAATGTCCGGGTCGAGCCCGAACATGAAGCGGCCGGCCTTCCCCCATGCCAAAATAAAAATTTTGTAATAAATAATTTTGTTGTATTTCTTTTATTTTATCTTATGAATAAATGTAAGAAAAATGGGTATAAAACCAATTTTTTGTAAAGCCCATGGCTTATGTGCAAAAGGAAATAGCACATAAGGTATGGGATAGGCAAAATACCATTTTTGTAAAGCCCAAGGGGCTATATGTAAAGTGTATAGCCTATAAAGGCAAAGATAATGAAAATATCCCAACAACTTTTTCTCTCTCCTAAAAAAATCAAGATTTGTCATCTTCTCCTTCCTCAAGGTTCTAAACCTTCTCCTTTCTTTTGAATTAAATCAAGAGTTTTACTTTCCCTTTTCTAAAATTAAATAGTTTTTCACCACAAAACCCACAAAGGGGAACTCAGATCTCCCATCAAATCTCAAAAATGAGAGATTTTTAAAAAATCCCATACTTCTTGTTCTTCAAGATCCTGCCAACAGAGGAGGAAGAAGGAGACCCACCTCCAAGAACTCTATTTTGGGGAAGATCCAGAGCTTAGGGGGAGAAGCCCCTTCCATCAGCTCCAAAATATCTTAGGAGTTCAACTCCTCAAAAATATATATACATATATATACAAAATAATAAATATTTCCTTTTTGGAGCACAGCTCCCAGTACAGGGACCAAGTCCCTTTTGCGGCTGGCGCCCGCGCGCCAGGCACGTGGGGCGCTGGCACTCTGGCGTCCAGCGCCCGCGTGCCAGGCACGCGGTGCGCTAGCGCTCTGGCGCGCAGTGCCCCCGTGCCAGGCACGTGGGACGCTGGCCCACGCATCCTTTGGATGCCCTTCCCTTACACACACACACACACACATACACACACACACACACATGCTCTACAACATTGTCCCCCGTTAGAAAAAATTTCTAACGGGGCGCTGCCCTGCACCCCGCAACGGGGCTGCTAGCCCTCTTGACCCACAGCCCGCTATCCGGGTAGCGGGACCCCTCTAAATACTCTGCGGGGCCCCCGATATATCCAAAACCCCTTCAAAACACACACACTGCATATTGAGTTCTCATGAATAGTTGACCCGTCAATCGGAGGTTCTCTCGCTCCAAAGGCGAGGGGTAATTAACGGCAGCTTAGTCCGCGGCTGCCGGAGATTCGGATCCCTATAATCAATAAACCCCTGCCTACTCTAGGCAGGGGGAATCTGTAATGCGCCTGACAAGCGAGCGCGCATTCCCATCTCAATGGGGTGACAAAAAACACCCTACAATGAGATTCGAAGAACACGGTTACCCCGCCAAAGATAAAGAGATGGCTGGATATGTGGTCCACACTGTTTATATGGTGGGCACGCGCTGCAAGAGCAAGGACGGGGCCACCACATCTCAAATCCAATCTTGTATAAATATGGTTGCCACTTCCCACGACCAGCATCCTCTGGGAGGTAATGAAAACCCTTCCAGTGAGGCTGATAAGAAGAGAGATCCCTCGGTTCATGAGGAGTCAGGCTCGGAAAGCGAAGAGGAGCCAATCTTCCGTCCCAAGAACGCAAAGCAGCAACTTCTCCAAGAGCTCCAAAAACAGCTTAGAAGTAAAGACAAGGAGATGGCCAAACTTTACTCCAAAATTGACGACTTGACGAATGTCGTGATGCAGCTCACGGCCCAAGTTGCCTCTCAGCCGTCCAATCAAGCGCAGGGTTCTGCTCATGAACCAAGAAACGGTGTCCCGAGACAGCCGATGCCTATTCCCTCAAATCCAAAGGTGGGCGGACCGCGTAAAAGTCAGTCGCATCCTATCTCGGGAAATGTCTTGGCTACCGATGACAGTAGCCCGCCGACTCAAGATCAAATCATGGATTTGGTTGCCAACAAAGTCAAAACATTAGTAGCCGAAGCCGAAACGCAAAAAGATATCAGCAGTACTAGGAGACCATATCATGCTCAGTATGATCTGGTAAAATTTCCTAGTAGCTATGTCATCCCAAATTCGGAAGATTTGATGAGACGGGAAATATGAATCAGCACATCGCCCATTTTAAAGCCTCATGCGGGAATACTGGGAGCAATGATGCGCTTCTCCTCCGCCAGTTTGTTAATAGCCTGACCGATGGTACGCGACCATACCAGATGGCTCCGTTACTACTTTCGTCCAAATGGAATCTCTGTTCCGACAAAGGTTCATGAGTGTCAGCGATAAGATCACCATTGTCGACCTCATAAGGACTGAGCCAAAGAACAACGAAAGCAGCACGGATTTTATAACCCGATGGCGCAATCTCTCTGTCAAATATGAACCGCCGATGGAGCAAGACCGATCTGTCAGCCTCCTCGTTAGAAATCTCAACAATTGGATGGCCCCGTTTCTATGCACCGCGGGTCTCAAAACATTTCAAGAGATGACCAGGAAAGTCCAGATGTTGGAGCGCTCAAAGCAGGAGTTCTCCTCTGATTCCCAAAATAACAATAGGTCCTGGAGAAACCGAAAGGACAATAATCGCGAAGGCGGAAATTCTGACGATGCTGACTCTTTTAACACTTCGGCTAACCGAAATAAGCGAGAGATGAGCGTGCCTAATACCAACCGGCCTCAGAAGCCAGCGTTTAGAGAGGGAGGAGAATCTCTACTAAAAGAGAGCCTGGATAAGGTCTATTCCTTTAGAAGGGACAAAGTCCGTAAAATATTCAAAGACGCCCTAAGAAACGGTCTACAATTGCCAGAATTAAAAAGACCGCAAGAAGAGAATATGACCGACGACCCCAAATATTGGCCCTATCACAGAGTGATAAGTCAGCCCATTGAGGACTGTTTCGTCTTCAAATATTGGGTCGAAAAGCAATACAAGGCAGGAGAGATAGAACTGTCTAAAGGCGTGTTAACAAACAGTCAAGCTACGACCGCCAATTTCATACAAATGGAGACCGAAGTCCTTCGGGAACCTGATTCTCTCAGACATCTATCTTTCTCTAAAAAGAGATGACCGCCACGTCATTAAACTGGGAACAATCGACCCCTAAGTCGTTAAACTGGGAATGTAAAAAAAATGTGTGTGTAAATAAAAATAAATAAATAAATAATGTGTAAATAAAAGAAAAAAGAAAATCCGAAATGATGGGGCAACTCGCAATAAAAATCAGCGAGTAAAATAAAGATGAAAAATAAAGCCGAAATGATGGGGCAACCGCGAATGAATAGCCGAAATGATAGGGCAATCACGACCTTCGCGATAAGAAAAGCTGAAATGATAGAGCAATCGCGGCAAAAAAAACGACGAATGATGAGTCGCTCCTGGTACCATATTCCAGTGCAGCGATACAAACGCCAACCAAAATTCAAATCCCCAGACGGCGAATGATGAGTCGCTCCTGGTACCATATTCCAGTGTAGCGATGCAGACGCCAACCAAATTCCAAATCTCTAAATTTCCAGCGGCGAATGATGAGTCACTCCTGGTACCATATTCTAGTGCAGCGATGCAGACGTCAACCAAAATTCAAATTCCCAAAATTCTCCCTGCCCTGCGGTTGGTCCCCAAGTTGACTACCATATACAATCCATGGGCTCAAATAATCCTCATCACACACATACCCCACCGCAATCACCAGTCACGCAGCCGGTCTCCGCCCTTAGAATTATGCTCCATTTGGGAAGACCCGCTCATGTGTCCTCACGATAAATAAGGAGAACAAACTTACGAAATCCTCTCGATTCGTAAGAAAACACCTTCGTGAAATCCTTACGACTCATAAAAGAGCAACATACTTAGGAGTCCTCACGACTCCTAAGGAAAAAATACACCTACGGGATCCTTTCGACCCGTAGGGAGAAAATGCTTTTATGGGACCCTTACGGCTCATAAAATTGAAAAGCCTTAGGTGATAGGGACCTAAACCTATCTCCTAAGCCGTCACTCCCCAACAGGGAAAGGCAAATGATGAATTGCTCCTAACACCTGTGCTTTAGTGTTAGCAACGCTGATGCCAACCCATATTCCAGAATTCCAAACTTCCGATCCAATAGACCCCTAAGTCGTTAAACTGGGAACAGATGACCTCTAAGTCGTTAAATTAGGAACAGATGACCTCTAAGTCGTTAAACTGGGAACGAGGGAAATCTCCTCATGGCAAATGATGATTCTCTCCTGGTACCATATTCCAGTGTAGCGATGCTGATGCCAAACCAAAACCAAAATCCCCAAATCCACTCATGGCAGATGATGATTCGCTCCTGGTACTATATTCCAGTGTAGCGATACTGATGTCAACCCAAATCATATCAAGTCAGCAAGACAACCCACAACCTCCCTGGCGGAATCAAGCTCCACCTCGGAAACAAGCCAAATCCCGACACCGCGGAAAGCGGAGCAAGTCAAATCGAATTCTGACACCGCAAGAAGCGGAGCAAGCCAAATCAAGCATCGACCGTCCACGTCGCTAAAAGGTTAGCACCGACCGTCCAAGTCGCAAAAAGGGAAGAATCGATCGTCCATGTCGCTAAAAGGGCAGCACCGACCGTCCAAGTCATAAAAAGGGCAGAACCGACCGTCCACGTCGCTAAAAGGACAGCACCGACCGTCCACGTCGCAAAAGGGCAGAGCCGACCGTCCAAGTCGCTAAAAGGGTAGAACCGACCGTCCAAGTCGCTAAAAGGGCAGAACCGACCGTCCATGTCGCTAAAAAGGCAGTATCGACCGCCCACGTTGCTAAAAGGGCAGCACCGACCGTCTAAGTCGCAAAAAAGGCAGCACCGACCGTCCACGTCGCAAAAAGGGCAGAACCGACCGTCCACGTCGCTAAAAGGGCAGCATCGACCGTCCACGTCGCTAAAAGGGAAGCAACGACCATCCACGTCGCAAAAGGGCAGAACCGACCGTCCATGTCGCAAAAAGGGCAGCACCGACCGTCCACGTCGCTAAAAAGGTAGCAGCGACCTCCATGTCGGAATTATGCTCCGTCTCGGAATCAAGTCAACCAGCAACACTCCATGCCGGGGAAAAGTCGACCAGCGACACTCCATGCCGGGGCACGTCGACCAGCGACACTTCATCTTGGGGATACGTCATACACTGACACTCCGTCTGGGAGACACGTCAAGTATCGACCTTTCATGTCGTAAAAGGGGCAGTGCCGGCTTCCCAAAAAGCGGGAACCAAATCAAGCCGCCTCCACGTGAAAGATAATCCATCAATTTCATGCACACGACCTACATGTACGGTGTGCATTTATTGATGGGGGCACTTTGTTGGGGTCAAAAATTACACTCCGGTTGACCAAGTCAAAGTAAAAGTCAACCCCAAGCCAAGTGGGCCCATGTCCAGGTCAAGTGGGCCCATGCCCAAGTCGAACCCCGCGGCCAGCCTCCCCCATGCCGAAATGAAAATTATGTAATAAATAATTTTGATGTAATTTTCATACATGAATGTAAAAAAATGGGCATAAAACCAAATTTTTGTAAAGCCCATAGCTCATGTGCAAAAGAAATGAGCACATGAGGCATGGGATGAGCAAAATACCATTTTGTAAAGCCCAAAGGGCTATATATAAATTTGTAAGCATATATAAGGCAACATGATAATGAAATAAAATATACAATTCATTCCCCATCAAATCTCTAGAGTGTGTGCATCCATCCTCACTCTCTCAAGTTCTTCCTCTTCCTTTTCATTTTCTAAATCAAAAGCTTAGCTCCCTTTTTTTTAAAAACTAAATAAAGTTTTACCATAAACCCACTGAAAGAGAGTTTAATTTTCACATCCGATCGAAAAAAGGGATTAGATTTTCGCTACCTTCTTCTCCATCCTTAAAATCCAATTTGAGAAAGGGAGAAAAAGTGAAACCCACCTCCCAAGATTCCATCAAGAGAAGAAAAATTGTCTCTTTTTTATTATCCAATATCTAAATCTTGGAATTTCAGGAGAACCCATTTCGGGTTTCTTCTCAAAAAAGAAAGGAGAAAATTTTTTGGAGTTTAACTTCACAAATAAAATTCTTTTGGAGTTTAACTCTATAACAAAAACTTTTTTTTGGGAGTTTAACTCCGAATAAAATTGTTTTTGGAGTTTAACTCCAAATAAAATTTTTTGGAGTTTAACTCTATCACAAAAAAAATCTTTTTGGAGCTCCTGCACCCTCTCACGTGAGCACGTGAGGGAGAGGGAAGCTCCCACTACGTGGGAGCTCTCCCTCCTTCTCACGTGAGGGGAAGGCTCCCACAAAGTGGGAGCCCCTGCTCCCTCTCATGCGAGGAAGAGAGAACTCTCACCAAGTGGGAGCTTTCTCCCCTCTCACGTGAGGGGGAGGCTCCCCATTTAATGGAGTTTAACTCCACACCAAATAAAAATCTTTTTGGAGTTGAACTCCATTTAAAATTCTTTTGGAGTTTAACTCCACAACAAAAATTCTTTTGGAGTTTAACTCCACAATAAAAATCTTTCTGGTTAATTTAACTCGACATTAAATCATTTTAGGAGTTTAACTCCATTTAAAATTCTTTTGGAGTTTAACTCCACAATAAAAATCTTTTTGGAGTTTAACTCCATTTAAAATTCTTTTTGGATTTGAACTCCACAATAAAATTCTTTTGGAGTCTAACTCCACCATAAAAATCTTTTTGGGGAGTTTAACTCCACATTAAAACTTTTTAAGAGTTTAACTCCATTTAAAATTCTTTTGGAGTTTAACTCCACAATAAAAATCATTTTGGAGTTGAACTCCATTTAAAATTCTTTTTGGAGTTGAACTCCACAATAAAATTCTTTTGGAGTCTAACTCCACCATAAAAATCTTTTTGGGGAGTTTAACTCCACAATAAAAATCTTTTTGGAGTTGAACTCCATTTAAAATTCTTTTGGATTTTAACTCCACATTTAAAATTCTTATGGAGTTTAACTCCACAACAAAATTCTTTTGGAGTTGAACTCCATGTAATAAAAAAATAATAATTAATAATAATAATAATTTTGGAGCCCCCTCATGTGAGGGGGGGCTCCCACCAAGTGGGAGCCCCTGCTTCCTCTCATGTGAGGGGGAGGAAGCTCCCACTAGTGGGAGCTTCTCCCCTTCTTCACGTGAGGGGGAGGCTCCCATTTAGTGGGAGCCTCTTTCCCACCTCACGTGAGTAGGGGGGCCTTTTTTTTAATTTTTTTATTAGAAAAAAAAGAGAAATAAATTATTAATAAATTTTTTTAAAATGTTTTTCTTTAAATATTTTTTTATAAAAAAATATATATCCTTTTTTTTTTACAAATGGAACAAAAAAATGAACACGTCTCAATTGTTATATATAAAAAAAAAACACCAACACTTCGCATTGAGTTCGCATGACCGGTTTTACCCGTCAATCGAAAATTCTCTCGCTCCAAAAGCGAGGGGTAATTAACGGCAGCTTAGTCCACGGCTGCCGAAAATTCGGATCCCCACAATCAATAAACCCCGGCCTGCCCTAGGCACGGTGAATCTATACATGCCTGATAAGCGCATGCATTCCCATCTCAATGGGGTGACGAAAAACACCCTACAATGTCTCCCAAAACTAATTTGCAGAGGGCTCGCATACAAAGGATACCCTATGCTTCGGCAGTCGGGGCTATCATGTATGCGATGTTATGTACCATACCAGATGTAGCTTACTCACTAGATGTAGTGGGTAGGTATCAATCAGATCCAGGGGAGAAATACTGGACAGCTATGAAGAATATTCTTAAGTACTTGAAAAAGACTAAAGAGATGTTCTTGGTGTATGGTAACGGTGAACTCCAGGTGGAGTTCTTTACTGATTCAAGCTTCCACAGTGATAAGGACGACAGTAAGTCGGTCTCGGGTTTTTTCTTCACCCTCAATGGAGGGGCGGTATGTTGGAAGAGTTCCAAGCAAGATACCGTAGCAGACTCGACGATGAAGGCTGAATACATCGCTGCCAATGATACTGCCAAAGATGCTGTCTGGATGAAGAAGTTCATAGCTGAACTTTATATGGTTCCATCCATTGAGCATCTAATACCTATGTATTGTGATAACAATAGAACTGTGGCTTTGGCTAAAAAACCCAAGTCCCATCACTGATCCAGACATATTCTTTGGTGGTATCACCTGATCAGGGAGATAGTAGATCGCCGGGAGATCGAGAACAGGAGAGTTGTCACGAAAGATAACACAACGGATCCACTCACAAAGGCCCTCCCTCAGATGCTATTCGGGGGACTTTTTGGGATGTTAGGTATGAGATACTACGACAACTGGCCTTAGTACAAGTGGGAGATTGTTAGTGATATGTATGCTCTAGAGGCCAATATTGTATGATATAGTGGATGCTTGGACATATATATGGAGAACTTTCTTGCTCGACATGATAGTATTCTATCTGGTTGCCTTTATCTTAACATGTTCACTGGTATTATTATACTGTATCTCATATGCATGTTGATAAAGCCCTTAGGTTGTAGGCTTGACTACCAGGACTATGATGCGAATTATACTACTAGGAACTGGGTAGTCTACAAGCACATCCTTCAATTGTTCCTAGTCGAGGGAATATCGAGACAGAGCATCGATATTCCAGAGTAGACTAGTGTGTACGTTTTTTGACCCTGTATTGGGCGATGGTTGATCCCATATCCATTGGTGTTTGACATCAAAGATTGTACACAGGTGCTCATTAGAGAATTGGTACACCGAACAGAACTCGCCGAGAACTCTTAGATGGTACTATACCTATCGTCAGATAGCAGTTCTCTGGTGACACTGGTACAGGTTAGTCTGTAGACCCGAGATCGTCATAGAGTCTTGTGTGGTTCCCACTGTGCTTTGATTTCCTCCCTACCACGGCTCAAAGGAGTCGTGCAAACAGGTGGATTTTGGGTACAATCCCGAGTCACATGGAGGCAATAAGTGATATGAGCGGTTTCGTCTCTCCCGATATAGGGAGTTGATGTTGCGCTATGCTCGATTGGCTATAATAGGAAGTCTCTGGTCAGGGCTGTTGATGAGATTTACTGGTAAGTATTATCAGTAGTTTCTCATACCATTATAGGCCGTACATCGGAATGACTTATAAAGTTATTGGGGTCTGACGATTCCACCCCCGGACTCGATATGCGACATATCAGACGAAAAGACCGGACTGTACGGTAAGTGTTACCTATAGGCTTCATGGAAGTTTGGACAAGCTTGCTTGTTGATCTTCTATTCGCTCAATATCTGGGTAGCCGTTATGTCCAGCTAGTACCGCTGATGGCTTGTGGGTGACTGATATGATCATCACCTACTGCTGGCGTATTGATGAGTCTTTAGAGTCCCACATAGAAATTTCCTGGTTCAAGTGAAACGAAGTAAGGCACATATGCTGATATGTGTGGGGGGCCTGATTAAATATGAGTATGAGATACCGTATTGTAATCTGGCGGCTATTTGTTATCGGTTAGGTTATATGTAATATAACCAGATTATTGAATCAAGTGTTGATTTAATAATGTGATATACAGATAAATGATATTAGTCGGTTATATATGATATAACCGGATTATTGAATTAAGTGTTGATTTAATAATATGATATATATTTATATTTGATATAATTATATATTGACTAATATTATTAGCTCACTAATTTTTTTCTTAATATATATTTGATATGTGTGTGTGTGTGTGTGTGTGTGTGTGTGTGTGTGTATTCAGAAGCATGGTAGGATTTTCTATTTTTTGTGAAAAATAGAAATGAGATGGAAAATGAGGAATGGGATGAAGCATGACTTTTATATTTCTTTATTCATTTGCTTGCACTATTAAAGCATGGTTCAATTTATTTATTGAAATAAATTCCATAGTGAGGATATTATGTGAGCCATGGTTCATTTTTAGCAGACTTGTTCATTTTTCATTTTGAGAGTTCATGTGATGAGTTTCTCTCCAGCTCTCTCCCTTTTCCTCACCTTCACCTCCAAGTTCAATCCTTTACATGAGTTGTGAAATCTTGAGCTTGTGAGAACACTAGTGAGCAAACAACACCCCTACTTTACCTTCCTACACAAGATTAGCACTTTGGTATAGTGTGTTTGCTTCACTAAAGAGTTTAATGAAGAGGTAGCTTGGATTAGCGGATTTCGGGTGGATCATCTTCGGCACGAAGGTCATTGAAGCAAGTTCGTTCAACCTTCAAGTGGAGCCTAGTGGAGTCGCGTAGACTACAACCCGGAGCTTGAGAAGAGAAGGACACGGTCTACAAAGCTTGTAGCCACCTTTCTCTTATCTAGTTTTTATGATATTATAGTTAAACCCTAATCATCTAGTTTAAGATCTTGGATAGTGTTGATTAGCACCCCGAAATTTTTTTAAATGGCATGTTTGATACTAGTAAAACCCAGTGGTGGTGCTAACAAACACTTTCAGCTTCACACTTCAAATTTGAAGTGAACTAGGAAATCAAGTATGCTATATTTGAAATCCTAAAGATATAGTAATCTTTCATTAATCTCTTTGTCTTTTTAATTTTCTTTTTAGATTTCTTTTTCTAGAAATCAAGAGGAAGTAGGAGAAGAATTGCTCTCTTAAATTTTTGAGAGAGTAAAATAAGAATGTTAACCATTTTACAAAATGGTTTTTAATTCTTATTCTCCTCTCTCTGCAAAATCCTAGCTTTTGGAACCTATCAAGCATCCAAGTGTCAACCCTTTTCTCTTCCTTCCATTTGTCACCACTTGAAGCAAAGATGAAGGTATGTTGCACCACAGGCACAATATAAAGCTAAAAGAAAAAGAAGCTAAAAAAGAATAAGTTACACACACACACACACACACACACACACACACACACACGAGAATAATGGAGGAAAGAGGCCATAGAAGGGGATTTCCTCCTATAGCATCGAAAAAAATACAACCTCCATGATTTTTTCCGACAATCGGCATCCATCATCATCATCGTTATCATTTAAGATGTGCATACACCAAATTTCATGTGATTCCACCACTTTTTCACCGTTGAATTAGCAATGTAAAAAGTTCTATTGTCGGTAAACCATTAATTTTGCACCAACTAAATCAACGGTGAAAAAATGGTATAATCACATGAAATTCGGTATATCCACATTTTAGATGATAAAGATGGACGTGATGTATACCGATCGTCGAAAAAAATCATGAAGGGTGCATTTTTCCGACGCCATAGGAGGAAGTTCCCTCCTATGGCACCTTTCCTCCATTATATAATAATAATAATAATAATAATAATAATAATAATAATAATAATAAAACATAAATAGATATACACATGTAATTAATTTCTAATGTATTTAAAATACATAAAAAGACAATATAATTATTGATAAAATACTACATACACTAAATATATGTATCAATATATTAAATTAGTGCTCGATATAATATCCGTCTTTTGAAAAAGATCTGCTAGTATTTTAACCGTCCGATTACCGTTAGTGTAACAAATACACTAGTTTTAATCGAACTTGGCGCGTACCAATGTACCACAACTATATCGTTTTGCCAAAGCGGGAAACTCTGTGTGTGGGATTCTAAAGACTCGACAATACACTGGCAGTGAGTTATTGAAGAAAACCCTAAAACTCACAAGCACGTCAACGACACTAGCTGTACGTAACGGCTATCCAGGTATTGAACGAAAAGAGGATCGAAAAGCAAGCCCGTCCGAACCCTTCCTGAGCCTGTAAGTGGTATCTACCATACAGTCTGGTCCGTTCGTCTGAGAATATCGCATATCGGGTCTAGGGGGTGGTTAAAGTCAGACCCCTAATAATGTGATACATCGTGCCGGTATCTAGCCTAATACCATATGAGAAACTACTGATCTGCAAGTCAGTAAATCTCATCTTCCATGGACATGGACTTATGGTATTGGCCACCGAACACTGTGTGACATCGACTCTCTATACCGGGAAAGACGAATCTCTTCTATCGCTTACTGCCTCCAAGTGCTTCGAAACTGCACCAAAAAACTACATGTTTGCACGACTCAATAGAGCTGTGGTAGGGTAGAAATCAAAGTACGGTGGGAACACACTTGAGACAAATGATGATGTCAGGTCAGCGGACTACCTGCACTAATGCCACCGGAGAACTGCTATCTGACGTTAGGTATAATACCAACTAGTATGTTTCCGGCGAGTCCGTCCAATATAACTCATAACCCAACGAGCACCTGTATACAATCTTTGATGACTAATACCAATGGCTGTGAGACCGGCCATCGCCCCTCGTCAGGATCAAGAAACGTATACACTAGTCTATTCTGAAATATCGATGCACAATTTCGATATTCTCACGACTATGGACATTTAAGGATGTGCTTATAGACTATCCAACTCTCACAAGTCTGATCGTCGTCAGAACGCTGGTAGTCAAGCAAGAATCCTAAGGGCTCTATCAGCATGTAATAGTGATATGCTATACCACACAAGACATGTATATGATGATAAAGACAAACCAGATAGTATACTATCATCTTGAGTAAGAATGTTCTACCCGTATAGGTCCTTCCTCAATCATCATAATCGTCTGCCTGAGGATACTATATCCAACACATGCAATGCCATCTAACCAATAATCTCCCAATGTGGTTGCAATAATTGCCTTGAAGGCACTATATCCAATACATGCAATGCCATCCAACCAAGAATCTCCCAATGTGGTGTACTGATACACGATCCTCTCTGGCTTGCATATTCCCGCAAACTTCTGTGAAGCGAACTCTCTGCCGAAATCGGACCGAAAAAACTCTACGCGTTTCCCAGACTCCTTTAGATAGAACCGGTCAATAAGAGATTTCTTCATGTAAATGGAATCCAACCTTGAGCCACTTCTTAAAGAATCTTATCAGCTATTGAATGCCGGATCGAACTGTGAGTTTTGTCCTCCATCTCTACACTTTCCGCTACCGTGATCATCGCCGGAATCCTGTCTTTCATAAAGATAATCTTATGCACACCTTGTTGTCTTAGCAGCGCCGTCATTTTCAATCTCCATAAACTGCATTTATTGCGCCTACGAACTTTTCAATGTCATAATTTGTAGACGTCATCTCCCAATCGATTCCAAAACTCGAACTTGACGTTCTAAAATCACTTGTTGTAAGGATTACATATTTATCGCACAATGGAAACTCAAGACCTTTATTTTATAGTGGATTGAAAAAGACTATCAGACGGATGCCAAAATCACGCGAAAAGAACACACCAATAAAAACACACAAGATTTACCCAGATGCGGCGCAACCAGCACACCTAATCCTGCAAACCGCGACAAAAGCTTTCACTATGAGAAAAAATTACAAGAGATTATACCGACTTCTCATCTCTCCTTTACAAAGAAACACCTTCTCTTACAAAACCTCTCTCTATCCGCGACAGTGTTTGCCCGCCTCTTCCACTCTAATCAACTTAGATTATTAGAGAATTATGGATACAAAAATCCATAGAGAAAATCTCATATTTATAGGGTAAATAAATGTTAGGAGATAAATCCATATTTAAATTGGCGATAAATATGAATTTACACTAAAGTTTAGATTTAAATCTAAACTAAAGATATTAGATTTAAATCCTAACTAATCCCTAACTAATCCGAATTTAAATCAAATTCAACACAATCTGCATAGTCTAGTTCATGTGTGTATCCAATCTGCATATACTCTTGATGCATAGAACGAATAATCTGTTGGCAGTCTACTGCAGATATATAACAAGAGATATTTTGCTCCAATAACTTGATATGAAAATAGATTTGAGAAAGCTAAATGATTTAAGTATATCACACAACACTGGAAGCAATTCACAAAGCATAATGTTAATAAAACCATTTAAAATACAAACACGAGCAATATTCATGGCAAACCATTCCACGACACCCGATAACACAAATAACATACATCACACGCGAAAGTAATAAACTGTAACAAATCGGAACATTTCCTCAAGGTTTAGGGTGGACCTCTTAAAATTCATCTACATACCATTCTATCTCACATGTTGCTAGTACTATCATGTTGTGGTTTGTTGTTATCGGCTCTTGGGCTACTCCCTGTGCTGCTTGATAAAGAACCAAATGTAGTAGTCTTTTGTAGAACACCGGTTGGGGACGCCTCGAGCCTCGAACTCGCCTCCCAGCCCTCGGTCAAAAGATTTAGCGACGAAGAAGAGCAGTTCTTGCTAAGGCCCTTTGGTGTGTTGTAAGTGTTGGTTAAGACCTCGCCTAGGGGCCCACCAACAGTCGGCTGCTCCCAAGATATCGGTATCCAGTTGCTCGTCTCTCGCTGCTCCTTTTCATTGAATTGATCCCGAGACAATCGAAGGGGAGAAAGAGCCAGCTTCTCTCGGTTGGGGGAGTTAGAGGAAGACGAGAAATCGGTAGGGATCGAGATCGAGAGTTGGGTTTTGGGGCAATCATCGATGAAATGTCGAAGGGGGTGAGTTTCGAATTGAGAAGTGGAGTCGAAGGTGATGTTCTCAGTCCTCGAAGGGTTTAAGACGGAATCGGACGAAACTAGTCCAAAGTCAGCCTGAGACGAAGTTAGCATCGAGAGGCCTCGGGAATCCCCGATGTGATCGTTTATCTTCTCTTTGCCCATCAGAATCCTGTAAACAAACACATTCTTTCAGTTTCAGATACCTTTAGAAATCTCTTAAACTTGAAAATAAATTGTATACCTCCTTTTGAAAGAGGACTCGATTAGCAAAACTTGAAGTGATTGTTCTGATTAGCAGAACTTGAAGAGGACTTGATTAGAAATCTCGTAAACTTAATACGCTCTTGCTTATTAAGAAACTGGCTTATTATGGATCTAGCGAGCACACATGCACACACGGTATACATAAATAATCATCTCTACAAGCCTTGATCATGCACAAATCAAATTGACTTAAAATAATACTGAGTGAGCATATCCTTTAACATAATTTAGAATCTTCAAAGTATTAAATAGGAAAAAAGGGTTAATGGCAAAAACTAATGATACCCTTATTAGCACAAACACTCTTCGGTTTTGCAAAACTGTAATGTTGATGGATTCTCTACGAGCATATTTACACCTGTCAAAGCTGATGACATCTTTGGCATTTCAGTTGTGCTCGTGTGAAACCCAGTTACCAAATTTGCTATGAGGGAAAAGTAATTATAGAACATTTAATTAGCAATTACTATTTTGATAGATGTTCTCCTCGACGTCCACTTGTAGCTTTTACATGGAAAAGAGACGCAATGTGCATAAGATTCTACAGGTAAGAGGAAAGCAAATAGCAAATCATGGTTATAAAAAAGAATTGCCATATTTTGTAAAGTTTTCTTATCTGCTGTAGTTTTAATTCCTAAAAGTGCCACTTTATACTCCGCATCCTCTATGTTTAATTTCTAAATGAAAAACACAGGAAAATTTAAAATTTGTCAACTGCATCGCGGGTTATGTCAGAAAACGGAAAAGGAATAAAAATAATGCATCGCAGCACATGTTAAATGGAACCCAAAGCATTGCAACAGTTTAGTGGAGGTTGGCGATAAGCGTTACAGAAACATCGACTAATTTCCAAAAGGGCCAAATGAAAGCACTTGTGCACTTTAGTTTAAGGCCCAATTTAACTATTTAGCAACACAACAACTATAAAGATAGCAAGCATGAGTATGCACGATACAGGACATCCAAAATCATTCAGCTACTTTTCCGTATGGACTTGATGTATATGGAAGGCCTTTAATGAAGAAATACGGTAAATTTTAATCCCGTAGGATCAATGAAACTGCTTTTAATATTAGTTAGAATCCTCTAAGCGCTACTATCCAAAACTCAGATCTTTATACTAAGTAGCGACAATAAAGGCTGTGTGCATTGACAAAATTGCTATTAACTAGAAGCGACAATCAAGGGCTTCGTGCATCGAGAAAATTTCAATTGAGCTAGAAGCAACAAATATAAGCATGCAGCAGAATCGGAAAAAAAAGCTCCTTCTTGGAACATGGCAATGAAAGGCATTAAAAGGTAAAAAAGCGACCAAATCTCTATTGTTGGAATGCAAGGCTTGCACAAGTCCAATGGGCAGATAGTCGTTCATTAGAAGCGACAACTGAAGGAACAATATACTACAAGGGCGACAAATTAAGCATATCGTTAGAAATGACAAGAAAGGCATGCGATGGTTTATTCACAATTCATCGTCCATTTTTGGACATGATTGCTCAACCATGCACAAACTTTCAATTTATACATATAAAAGAAGTTTAAAAATTTCAACCTCTTAGTGATTTATAATTTCATAATACTTATTGGAAAAAAACTATAGAAACTAGATGCTTGTAATTTCACCACATAAGGAAAAGGAAACTAAATCACCCGTATCATGAATCATGAATATATATTTTTTAACTACCTGTTGAACTGGGAAGGCGAAGGATCGACGACGTTTGAGTTCAGGCCCTTAGAAGCAGCTGAAGCAGCCAGTGATTGTGAGGTGGCGATGAGTTTTGAGGCTTGGCCAGCATGGCCTTCCACAAGCTTTCTTGAACGATGGCGGCCTCGGTTCATGTGTCGTTCGCAGTACTTTTGGTCGGCGACCGCATCCCTCGAGCACCGCCATTTCTTGCCGTCTGTTCGACGGCATCTTCCTGGCTCCGGATCCGCATTTCCAGAGAAACCCAGATGGAAAGTTCCCCATCCCACTACATTAAATATCACACACATACAAACTCAGAAAAGCGGGAAAAAAAAAAGAACAGTAATACTAAGTGTAAGAAAATCGCTTTACCCATAAGCTTAAGCTATTTAGGTTCTGGATTAACAATGTATATCTGGCTTAACATTTAAGCCTTAAACGACAACAAGATGATGAGATTTGAACTCGAGACCATCAGAAACTCATTGTGCCATGTCAAAAATCACTTTAATCATAAGCTTAAGATTTTTGGGTGAAGTGGGTACGAAAAAAGATGAGGAAAATGATGTCAACAATAAAAGATTTGGGATATATAAGATTACAGAGCCAGTGAACTGAATGTCATTTTCTATGGAAAGGAAAATGAAACAGCACATCAAGGGTAAAATCAGCAAATATACCTTGACTTTCAAATCACATCATGTGAAAAAACAATATACAGGAAATGCAAAAATGATTTTGCCAAAATCTTTATTCCTATTTTTTCTTCTTCTTCTTTCTGATCAAGGAAGAAAGAAGAGAGAGTCTCACAAGCACTGGATCTGAAAGATCCCGGTGGGTATGCAGCAGGGAACCCAGATGGATTGATGCTCCTCCTCTGCAATGGGATGAGGAGATTTGATGGTATTGGGACCTTTGCATCAATGTATTTGTAGATCAAAGCTTGGTGCTCAAGCTCCATCCATTGTGAAGGGGTGAAGGGCCCTCTGACCCCAGCCATCACCCCATGCATGCTCACATTTGTGCTCCCTGAAACCATTCCTGCAAAAAAAGAAGAAGACGAAGAAGAAAGAAACATCAAGCAAAAGGGGAGGAGCAAGCTAACATAAAAGTTGTAAAATGATAATAAAGAAGGTGGTGAACCCCCAAACTAGCATCCAATGGGTTTCTATTCATAAAAAGTAGGTAGATACCCATCCACCCAAACCCCCCAAAACTTTATTTCTTTTTCCTTATCATTGACAAGACCCAAATCCAAATTAAGATGAAGGCATGCCCATTGAAAAGACCCGCTTCCCCAAAACAATGAAAGAACCAAAGATGAGGGCATGCATCATCACATGTTACCTGGATTCCTATAGAAATAGGCAGCTGGAGGAGGAGGAGGAGGAGGAGGAGGAGGAGGGGAATATGAAGTGGGGTAATGGTAGTAAGAAGACCCATCATTGCCTGCCATCATCATCATCAAAGAAGCATTTGGTTTTGTTGTTGTTGTTGTTGATGATGATGATGATGATGAGAAGCTGAGCATCTGCTCTCCATTCTCAGGGAACAGAGATGAGTGGGAGTTGTTGTTGGTGGATCTGAGGAGATTGTTGAAAGGAGGAGCTGCTGCTGCTGCTGACTTTGTTGATTGATCACTTCTTGCTGCTTTCAAACTCCTTGACCACCAATATTCCTCATCCTCAACCTCATTGCACCTCCCATGCTTCAAGGAAAGACCCTTTTGGGTCATGGGTTCATTCTCCAAAGGGGCAAAATGTGAAGACAGAACACAACCACCACCACCACCACCACCGCTATTATTAGAAGAGGAGCCCACAAAGCCATCCAAGCTCAGAACCCCAGCAAACTCCATCTCAGCCACCAAAACACTAGTTGAGGGAATAGAATGATGGGGCTGGGATCAAGAGATTGAAGGGTGGAAAGGCGAAGAGGAGAGGATGAAGATGGGCATTTTTATCTTTTTGGGTTGTTGTTGTTTGGTTGTGAGGAAGGGGAAGGGGGAGCAAAGGGGTGTTTTCAGGTTTGGATTTGTGCTCAAAAAACCAGGCTGGTTTTCTTTTTAGGGGGCTGTGAGAGTTAATAATTATTGAGAGAGAGAGTGTGTGAGATTTTATATCCATAGCGTAGGGCACTTTTACCTTTGAACAACAAAAAAATTAAATTTGGTGCACTGTTTTGGATGTGTTTGATGCCTTTTTAAGGCCTGGTTTGATTGGAAAATTGAACCTCAGAAATTTTTTATTTTTACCGAATAAAAGTTTTGGTGATTCTAATGACACAAATAATTATTTTTTTATCGGTATTTTTTCTGAAATAGGATATTTTTTATTTAAAATTATTAAAATAGGGTAGTTTTATTTTAATTTAGAAGAATAGGACGGTTTGTGGACCCCACTCCCCTCCCCAGTTTAGAGGGCGGGTTCCCAGAACCTGCCCCTATATAGTATAGGAAAGAACCCGCCCTCTCTATTAATATAAAGAGAGCGGGTTCCCATAACCCACCCTCTTCTATATGAAGAAGAGGGCGGGTTCCGGAAACCCGCCCTATTAATTAAAAAATAAATAAATAAATAAACGAAAATGCAAAAAAAAAATGTAATAAAATAATAAAATTGTATTATATGAATGTGGTGTACAAAATGATTCCGTCAAATTTACAATACAAAAAAATCCTATCTGTTTATAAAATATAAATTCTATCTCGACGGTCAAATTAATAATACCAAAATAAATCCGTCAAATTTACAATAAAAAAAATCATATCTGTTTGTAAAATGTAAATTATATCTCGACGGTCAAATTTATAATATCAAAATGAATCCGTCAAATTTATAATACAAAAAATCTTCCGGTGCACTTGTCACGATCTCGAAGGTCCCGTCCCTGATGACTGTCCTGCACATCTGGTCCTATAATGACCTAATTGTTTGCATAGGTTATATCTGACGTGCCTTTGCTGAGGATCAGCATCCATTGTCATTCGATCTCGACGCACCTTAGGTCTTCTGGGCCCTATATTTTTTTTCCGGCGGTAATACGGTCGGTGTTTTTCTGTTCCCAATATAATAGTGCCAATAGCGACCGTCCGGTATAGGATGAAATTTTGGATCGTATGCTTTTGGTAATTGGAAACTGTATAGTAATGCGAAGCAAAATTGTAATGTGAGTTATGCATGCTGCTCGCAGCAGCAATTGCGTGGGCACAAGGTAAATATTGTTGCTGGAAAATACCGCATGTGCATGAAGAGAGCACTTCATCTCTCTAAAGTTTACGGTATATTGATTCTCATTACTCCCCGTTATTTGAAACTCCGTCGTGTCAAACCTTTCGGATCTGTAGTATTGCGCTCTGCGCTATCTTTTCCGGAATATATTTTCGTAATACGTGGTGAGCGGAATCTCCATCGCCAAGGACTTTTCTCTTCTTTGCACAAAGTAAGTATTCATCCGAAAAAAGTTCGAACAATCAACCCCTGTATCGGTAAGCCTCTAACACCTTTAAGGACCCCGTTGAAACTTTCAGACATATTAGTGGCCATTAGTAGATATCTGCATCTATTATCATTTGCTTGTGACCACATACGTACTGGATACTCATCTAATCACGGTTTCGCGGTTTGACTCATCTCCCCAATTTTCGTCATGTATATGTCATGGATATTAGGGTTAGACGCTTCACCGGCTTTGTACATAAGCTTATGTAGATCTGAATTTTTAAATTTTCTATCAAAATTTTGCCTGAAGTGCCGCAGGCAAAACCTATGTGGGGTCGTCGGAAATACAGATCTCATTGCAGCTAGTATTTCTAGATGTCTATCAGATATGATATACAAATCTGTTTTATTAATAACAGATGGGATACTTTTGAGTTGACGGAAAAATCATGACCAGGATGATGCATTTTCACCCTCGACAATAGAAAATCCCAACGGAAATATACCGTTATTAGCATCAACACCTGTAGCAATTAACATGCAGCTTCTGTACTTACCGTATAGATTTGTCCCATCAACGTACAATACCGGCCGACAGTGTGTGAAACCAGCCGCGCTTGGAGTAAAGCACCAGAAAATTCTTTGAAACCTGACAGAGCTATCGACATCAGTTCCTGGAACCCGCCCTCCTTTCCCTATAAAACCCCGCCCTCTTCAGTATGGTTAAATTAACTCTGCCCAAAATCCCTTCTCATATCTAAAATATCAAAATTGTCTCAATGGAGAATCAACCATTCGACAAATCTCTGCTCGTTGATCAAAACAAATACAGATCTTTTAATATATTATACGGAGAGGAAAGATTCAAAACTTATTAAATCTTTTTTAATTACCCATTTCTTTTAATTCTAATAGTTGAAAATAATATGATTTAATTTTGCATGGTGGAGATAATCTCACAGTTGTCACCTATAGTTCTGACAAATGGCAAGTTACCGACCAGCGAATAATCGAGCGGATTCGAAGGGCCGGATTTTATGAAGCTTCATTGCTTCGTCATATCCAAATTGACCACAGTCTCGTTACCTCTATTGTTGAGCGTTGGAGAAAAGAGACCCATACTTTTCATCTAAGATGGGGTGATGCCACTATCACACTCCAAGATATTGGCCTCTTACTCGGTTTACGGGTCAATAGGGTTGGATTGGTCGGAGAAAAAATTGTTGGTCCAAATAGCGACCACCCATACTGAGATATATATGCCAAATCTGCTCTCGGACAGGTAAAAATATTAATGTCAATAAACTCTTGATATCTTTGTTTTTAGCTAAGTAAATTATTTATATCTAATATTCAGATTCAGATTCTCTCTTATTGGTTCCCCTCTTTAGTGTACCTATTGCATGGATATTTTGTACATTATTTTTAGTTTTAATATTTCACAAAAAATTCTAATATCAGGCAGCAGGAGTCTATAGTAAGGGGTATAAGATCAGTTTAAACTGGCTGAAAGATACATTCACTAATATCCCGGATGAAGCCACCGATGAAGTCTTAGATAGACATGCACGTGCCTACATTCTCTACATGATCGATTCTTGGTTGATGTCGGACCAATCGGCAACGCATGTCTATCCTTTATACCTTGGATTCCTTACGGACTTTGATGTGTGTGGCCAATATGCTTGGGGAGCAGAGGTCTTAGCCTATCTTTACAAGGAACTCGATAAGGCATGTACTCCAACGAAGAATAAAATTTGTGGCTGCATTACATTACTTCAGGTACATTCCTTATTTTTAACATCTAGAAATTTGCAAAATTATAATATTGGTTATTTCCCTTATCATCTGACATTTTATTTATAGATTTGGTCATGAGAGCACATGTGTATAGGAAGACCGGATCAAGTTAAAATAACTGTCTTGGATACCTCTGGAAAGACACTCGGCTCTTGGTGGAATGGCAAGAAAGCGTATAAGGCTCCTCGTCGAGTACTTAGGTACTATAGAGATGAGTTGGATCGTATGGAGGCGATTCAGGTAAGCATAACTTAGGTAATTAAGTTTGTTTTATAATTTTGAAATAGTTTCATCACAATTTTTGTACTATATTATTTGCGCAGTTCACGTGGACGCCTTATACAGCAAATCGTCTGCATGGATTACCCGGCATCTGTATCGAATGAGAGCTGGTTTGGCGGGCTCGATGCCCACTCCTCTGCATTAATATCGTTGCCATGCATCTACCGGACCGGGTGTTGCGACAGTTCAGTAGATCGCAACATATTCCTGTCCCACCGCCTGCACCTATGACAATAGAGGGAGACATGCGAGGAGGAAAGGCGGAGCATGATTGGAGGGAGAATCATCATCGATATTTGCTGAGATGGGAGGATAGGCAGCGTGATATTGCCTTACAGCAAATAGGTGACCAAACAACCACCGACGCTACCGAAGCATATCTACAGTCGTATAAGCGTGTCATCATAAGATATCTTCTGCTCCCTCTAACGACTTCCTAAATATTGAACGGTATGAGCCTAGAGCCCACATGGAACGAGATTTGGTAAGTTAAATTCTTTAGATTATATTACTTTTTAATATCCGGCGGTATGAGTCAATACTTAGTTCTTATTTCTAATGTAACAACAGGCTCGTGTGTTGCATCATATACAATCAATGTTGCAGGATCCATATCCGACTGATGCTGGTATGGAAACTCAGGCTCTATTTTCAAATGTAGACCAATATATTGGTGGTATATTCGGTTCATATAATATGCTTCCACATTTATCGCCGGCACCGGAGCAGCAGTATGAGCCGGCACCGGAGCAGCAGTATGAACCGGTACCAGAGCCGCAGCATGAGCCGGCACCAGAGCTGCAGCATCACGGAGATCCAGCGCAGCAAGATCAGTGGTTTGGATCACCATACCGTTAGCAGCAAGCCTGGCATACCGGACAAGAGCAACAACTGGAGGAACACCAGTTTTGGGGGACCGGTTTTGCGCAACAATACCAGTCTTGGGGTCAGGTTTTGCAAAATAGGCGTCTTGGGGGTCAGGTTTTGCGCAACAACAGCAACCTTGGGGGTCAGGATTTGTGCAGCCATGGGGCCCAGGTTTTGTGCAACAACAGCCGCATGAAACCGGGACATGTTCTTCGCTACAACTGTCCAGTTGGGAGACGGATTTATCGTCATACATACAGTTGTTGGGAGGCAGCACATATCCGACACATGTCCCACATTCAGGATTTGCGGAACAACAGCCTGCCCAAGACGCCGCTGAAGACGAAGCTGAAGCTGAAACCGAAGCAGAAAAGCAGCCGCCGCCACCATATACCCAAGAAACGGGTGGGTCCTCCAGTCATCCCAAGAGGCATAGGCTTATGTCAAGCCTTCTCGGATTTCATAAGGGAAAGGGAAAAGGAAAACGATAGTTATATATATTTTACAAACAGATATGATTTTTTTGTATTATAAATTTGACGGATTCATTTTGTTATTATAAATTTGACAGTCGAGATAGAATTTACATTTTACAAACATATATGATTTTTGGTATTATAAATTTGACGGATTCATTTTGTTATTAGAGTGTACACCAGATTCATATGTAAACAACGATTAATATTATACTATTTTTATTCATTTATTTAATATTTAATTTACTCATTTATTTAATATTTAATTAAATTCGATAATTTTATTTAATTTTTTTTTAGAAAACCCGCCCTCTTCGTAACTTAGGGAAGGGCGGGTTCTTAGAACCCGCCCTCCCCGTTCTTGGAACCCGCCCTCTAATCTGTGGAATGGGTGGGTCCACCAAACCGTCCTATTCTTCCAAATAAAATTAAAACTACCCTATTTTTATAATTTTAAATTAAAACTATCTTATTTCAAAAAAAACCTTTTTTTTAAATAAAAAAATACTAACTTACATCCGTGAATTTTGCTTATGACTCATAACACCTTCGCGATGTAACAACAAAGAGATCAGTTGATGAAAATGCTCTTAAACTCGATATAACCCTGTGACCATTGATAGAGTAGTGGGGGTTGTGCCGCTTCTCGTAGCTTTCAACTCAGACTAGCTTTCCCAAGTGCATAACAAGA
The DNA here is from genome assembly GCA_030015575.1 of Agapanthus africanus. Taxonomy (NCBI): domain Eukaryota; kingdom Viridiplantae; phylum Streptophyta; class Magnoliopsida; order Asparagales; family Amaryllidaceae; genus Agapanthus; species Agapanthus africanus. The sequence continues at coordinate 11,148,580 of CM057351.1, forward strand.
ATAAACAGTCCTCAACAACGATGTTTGATATTGGTTTGGCAATGCAGGTACATTCTTACACGCTCAAAAGGACCTGCATAGTGCAAGGAGACCTCCACCGGCGCCCGGCCCTCTCCACCTGTGCTTGTCCCTCTTCCTTCTTCACTTGTGGATGATGATTAGGGTTGATTCTACCGTATGATTCGAGATATAAATATAATACATTGATGAATGTAATACAACAATGATAACTAGAAGTGCAACTGTGAGTATTAGGAGAAGATGGAGGATTTGATTGAGAACAAGTGCTTTAAAAAGTTTAGGATCTGATCGGGGTAGATTTAAGTTTGATTTTTGAAGATGTAGAGTTAATTGGATTTAATGGAAGAAGATTTTGAAATGAGAGACGATTTTGGTGTTTGATTGAAGATATCAATAGTGAAATGTTGAAGATTTTTTTTGTTTGATCGGAAAAGGAGGGTAAAGTAAGAAATCGATGATCTTTAGGAACGTAATAATTGGTTTAAGATTTAGAATTTTATTGAGAAGACAAGTGCTTAAAAAAAGATTTAGGATTTTATCGAGAAGACAAGTGCTTTAAAAAGAAAAAGAAATTGATGGAAGTAAAGTTGGATGATTGATGTGAAAAACTGTGTATTTCCTAATTACTGCAATCAATAACGGTGTCGTAATGGCTAGCCGATAGTGAGTACGGGTCGTTCACAGGGAAATGGTGAACTATTTATCTTGTTTTAGACGAGTTAATAAAGAAAAGTGGGAATTTTATTGTTTTATACTAAGAAGATTTGAAACTGTTATAAGAGAAGGGCTTGTAGGGTTTATCGGATTGAGTACTTAATGAATAAATTTATAAAAATAATTCTTTTTATATTTTAATTATTTATTACTAGAGAAACAGTGATGAATGTGGATTAGGGTTATCGGAGAGATTAAGGTTTCCTCTACTGATCCTTATTCTTCCATTGACCCCTAATTATCTCAAGCCCTCAACAAAACGAATATTAACGAATCTTTAATCGTGGTCATAGCTATCATGATTTGATAGCACGTCCGAATAAGAGGGTTAAGACTCCCATTGCTAAAATTTATAAAAATTAAAACTTAAAAAGAAGTTGTGCGATTTTTTTCATCCATTAAATTACCCTATCCTATAAACCCTAACAAGCGAGAATTTACTCGCTTATTGAGATAAACGAAGTGAACGAGAAACGATTAAAAATTAATGAACCCATAAGAAATAACAAAAAATAAAAGTGCGGAAAGTAAATGCAGAAAATAAAGTGCGGAAAGCAATGAGACAAGATTAAAAAACTACCTTTTATTAAATAAACAATTGCATTACAGAATTTGATTGATGAAAATCTAAACTGCAAATCCTAGCTTGCTCGAGAGATCTAAATTGTTCGATCGATAGATAACCCTAATTGCTCTCGGTCCTTTTTATATGCTCTGGAACTTGAAACCCTAGACGCCATTGATTGAAGCCGAAAAACCGCGATGTATTATGATATGTGTTCTACTATGTTCTCTACTTACTGCAATCACGTCGGTTTTGCTTGTAGCTAGCCGGTTGAGTACGAGTCGTCCACTGAGAGATAGTTCGTATTTGTCACGACCCAGAATTTAGCCCGTGACCGGCACTTAAATCACGCAACGTCTAAAGGCGTAACGTAATTCAAGTAAGACGAAACCCAGAAATCTAAATTTTTTTGCGGAAAATAGTGGAGGTGTAGTTTTGAAATAAGGGTATAAAAAAATCAAGTTTTTCTTTAATGCCTAGATAATGAAGCATGAAAATGCAAGTGGATTATACTAAAGTTAAAAACATTTTTCGTCTTTAAAAATTTGGGCAGCGCCTCCCTTATATATTTTGATCCAAAAACTACATACAAGCAATATATATAGGCATCTCCAAGCGGGAGCTAGCTCTTCGCCAAACAGCGGAAACACAACTACGCAAGTAAGAAAGAGATATATATACGACGCCCAACGACGAAGATCAACACAAAAAGAATAAATAACTAAAGCAAGACATCAAAACCTCAAAGAAGTGAACATACACCCATCGCTTTAAGTCTCGCTACACAAGCCCTTCTAGTATAATAAATTTACAAATTCTAGATTCTGACTGATGGAGTTTATCTAGATACAATAGGAATAATAAGTACAAGAGTGGGTACGATCCAATGTGTCCTTCCTACCATAGTAAAACACCCGAATGCGAGCTGTGTGCCAGTGATACCGCTACTGATCCAAGCGGTCAAACGTGCAAGAAACTGTGGCACAACGGGGGTGAGTTGCCAACTCGTGAGTAGAAATATCAGCAGGTAGAAATCGAATAAAACAACGATTCCTAAGTCATACTGTATCATGAAGGTAATACTATGATATCTAGGGTGACCATAGGAGTGCATCCACATATGAGTAATCTGAAAGAGAAGCAGGTTCTCAAAACCATTACTTACAACGGAATACCTAGCACAAGTATCTACATTTTTGACTACCTCGAAGAATCCTGATACTTCCAACAAATGTTTCTCGACTTTATTCTTATACCTATAACTTCTCAAAACTTGGACCCTATATTTCAACAAAATACTTGTCTAAAACTAGAGAAGTCAAAAGTAAAAAGAATATAATACGAGTACCAACCATTTTTCTTGCAACATATGGTTCTCTATTTTATTCTTATACCTATAACTTCTCAAAATCCGGACCTTGTATTTCAACAAAATACTTGCCTAGAACTGGAGAAGTCATGAGTAAACAAAATATAGTACGAGTACCAACCCTTCTGTCCTAACGGATATTGGACAACATACAATACTTTGTATAAGTCTCCTGAGTTTAATAACTTAAACACTGCGCGTTATAGGTTGAAAACTGTACTATGGTTAAGAAGAATTACACTGTTGTTGAATGCACCTTACATAATCACCAACTGATATAGGTAAATGTCATAGACATAATTTCAAAAAGTTATATCTCACTTTATAAAATAAACGTACAGATATATCAGTTTGAAATTGGTGCATAACAACGGATATTCAAAACCAAATATTTGCTGTCAGGCAAAACCCAGGTGATTTCCTCAAATATCACCAATTACAAAGAATTCCGATATAATGAGGATATAATCACCTAATTCATATTATTCTACTCACACTCATCATCTGTAACACTATACAGATGTGAGAATAAAATCTGGTAAATATATACCCTGAAGTCTGAATCAAAATAGGAAAAACAATCCCAATATCTTACTCCTACTCATCAACTGTAACGCTATACAGATGTGAGAATCAAAACGGATAAATAAATACCCTGGAGTAAGGATCTAATTGGGAAAACCGTTTTCAATTAACACCGCACAGTAAAACTGAAACATGAAAATGTTTCGAAGGGGTATCCGGGTATTCCTAGTAATGCCTTTTCCACTATCCTGATTCATGACAGTAACCGTATACTTCCTTGCCCTCACTGCAATCCTTTTATATGTCTTTACTTATTACCTTCTGTACACCATACTTAGGCTAATTGATTTTCTTCCTTCCCTACCCTTCGGCACCAGCCTAAGGTTTGGAAGAAGACTATCCAATAAGCATAATATGTGTACTCTCCTAATACCAGGAGCCCTCGCAACCTGAGAGAAGATGAAGAGAAAAGACAACTGAACAGTCCTATTCTATTTCTCTCAAACCAGAATCCACCCTCGAATTAGAATAAGTTCTTTTGAGTTCGTATGTAACTATACGATGGAATATCCAAGCAATATGGATTTTCGTAGTGATACGAAGTGTTCTGGAGAAAACCAAAGTGGATATAGGAGTGGCAGGGGTATACGCGGTTTTGTCGTGAATGATAGCAGTCGCAATTTTCTTTGCCTTTATTCTAATCCCTTTATATTTCTTTTCTTATTACCTTTTGTACACCATACTTAGGCTAATTAGTTTTCTTCCTTCCCTACCTTTTGGCACATGCTTATGGTTGGAAAGAAGACTATCCAATGAGCGCAATAGGTGTACTCTGCTAATCCTAGGAGCTCTCGCAACCTGAGAGAAGGTAATAATAAAAGGCAACCGAATAATCCTATTCAATTTCTCCAGAACCATAATCCATCCTCGAACTGGAACAAGTTCCTTCGAGTTCGTATGTAACTAAACGATGGATATATCTAAGAAATGTGGATGTTCGTAGTGATATGGAGTGTTATGGGGAAATATAAAGGTGATATAGGAACGGCAATGATATATGCGACTATGACAATCCAAAACCCAAAGTGTTTTAAGAAGGTTCGGCTAACTTGGTTCATGAGTTTTAGTTTAGGGTCAGGCCATGGTCGCTGTTAAAGAGAAAGAGAAAAGAAACACTCAGCATGCACTCTAATCTAGATCAGAATGGTTAATCACTTTATCTAATCAGGATGGCTCCCACTATTTCCTCGAATTCTTCTTCAAATCCTAAAAGGAGAATTAGTCGGGATCATCTAAAATCACCCGAGGAGTAATCCGACTCATCAGTGGGAATCGGGATCCAACTATCATCGCATGATAACTTGATGGAGGCCACTCAAGTCACCACATTCTAGAAGGTATGCGCATGCGTGGAAAGTTTCCTGTCTGTTTGAAACTCCCGATGTGATTTTTACCCCTAGGACCCAAGTGACCTTGACGAATAATCAACAAATCAAAAGGTCCTAGTCAAGTTCAACCCGTCATTATTTTGATTGCGTTAAACCCACCCGCATGACCCTTGACGAATAATAAACAAAGTCGTACAAATGTTCTAACCAATCCACATGTCCATACGACAGAAAATCATTACAGAGCTATCGCACACTACGCCTCAGCGAATAGCAACGACAAACGTAGCACGAATACTAAGCAATACTAATCTGAAATGATGGAGGGTTATGACTGGTTTTTGGAGAAAAACCTTTAATGTGATGAACTTGATATCGTTGAAGGAACCGAGTGGTTTTACAAATATATAGTGGCGCAAACTTTTTGCTAAAGAGGTCACTTCCGGTGAAACGATCTCGGCTCTTTCCTCATCGAATGAGGTGCAGGATATTCCAAACTGAATACCATGATGGAAAGCAAAAGAATTGACTATAGAGAATTTATTACACAGACACAAACTTTTTCTCAAGAGGTCACTCCCGATGAAGGGATCTCAGCTCTTGCCTTGTCGAATGAGGTGCAGGATATTCCCAATTGAATACCACTGTGCAAAGCAAAAGAAAATGTCTGTAATATCTGTTTTAAAAAAATTTGGTTCCAACAACATCAAATAGGTTTGCTTTATCCTTGCGTTAATCAAAATTAAAGCAGTCCCATCAATTAAACATATCACACCAGATAAAGGAACGAAAATAAAATGTACGTATATGCTATCCGCATTCGCCACTGGGCCTCGTCATCACCCGTTAGGTTACTTAACTAACGGCAGAGTGGGGGCTGGACTAGCGCGGGTGGAAAACATATACAACATCTACTAGTATATATAAATATATATAACATTCGTCCCAGGCATGATATAAAGCAAAATCACAGAATCTCAACCAAGCAACACAGAGTGGTGGATAGGCCGGAGCCTCGGGTTTCACTTGAGCCGCAAATGAGACCCGACGTTCCCTATCGTGTGGACAGCCTATGCAATGAAAACCTAGACCCTTACGAGTGCGGCAAGTTACCCGCCAATCCTAGAAGCAAGGCAACCCCAATCAACAACGTGAATGGGTCACCCAGCACTCCACGGAATCCGGTAACTTGGACACCCCTTCGTGGGTCAACCTGTACCCCCTACGAGTGCGGCGAATAGCCTGGCAATTCTAGAGTAAGGCCTCCCTCCGTCTTAACGCCATAAGATGCGGGCCCGTTGCTCTCTAGAACCCAGCTATTCGTGCACTCCGCCTTGGGGTAATCCTAGTACAGAAAAGAAAATAAATATGTATAAGGGTGACATCGACCTCAACCCGGTCGTGCCCCAAACAAATAATATACAAACTGGTAGAGACGGTAGTCCACATGTCGGACGTTCGCCCCGCAATATCAAATATACAAATGAATCTGAACTGTACTACCATTGCACCACTGGCTATCAACCATGACGATCCAACCACAACCACAGCACAACACAGAACATCAACGTGAATGTCATGTTCGCAAACCCATCTAAAAGACATATATCAATTAGACGAGTTGTATTGCTCTAATAACATTCACGGTCACAGATAGTAATGGATGTACTGAAAACCTTTAAACAGTGTTAAAAATAGCGACTTCGAAATACTCCGTATTGCCCCCAAGCTAAAGATAACACAATATGCAATATGGGCAAAAACAAACAATACCAAAAACCCAATATTCCAGACACCAAGACCTAACTTGCATACCAGACCGGCCAGGCCGGTTTGGTATGCGATCTCGCCGGCCAAATTTTTGCAATTGGGGCTCGTGTTTTGAGGGTGTTCTAGTTACAACATAAATAGCCTTCTGCAATTATTTTAAAAAAAATTTGAAGACTAGAAAAATTCGACAGAAACTGGAATATTCGGGGTATCGTTTCGGAGTTGTTTCGGTTTTGATACTTTAACATCGTCTAAAACTGCTAGTAAGGGATTAATGGGTTGGCTCTAATACTATGTTGGGTTATGCCAGCGCCCTGGCCATCAAACCGTGGCCGATTGCGATTTTTTTTCTAAACTGGCGCTAGAACAACCCGATGCTACGGATCTACTATTAACCCTAGTCTAGCAAGCTAAATAGAGTTTATGATGGTTATACCGAATGATCCGTGTCCTTCGGTCTTCAACCACCTTTCCAAGCTCCTAGAGTCCACCATGATCAAGCTTGGTCGCCGGTCTCCCTCCATCGAAGATGATTCACCCGAGGATTTGTATTCCGAGCTCCTACCTCAATAGCCGAGGTAACTAGGGTACCTAGTTCGCTAAACTAGATAGACTAAAGAATGTAGAGTGTAGTGATAGATTAATTTGTTTCATAAACCCTAGGTTTCTCAACACATGAGACTTGAAGGGTGAAGGTAGAAAAAGAAGCTTGAGGATAAGAGTGTGAAGCAACTCAAGAAAAAAATTGGCTAAGTGTTATGTGTTGTGTTGTGAGCAATAATGTAGCCGCCAATAAATATCTTAAATCTCCAAAATATCTTAAGACCTCAAAATATCTCAAGTCTCCTAAATATCTCACAACAAAACAAAAATATCAAGCATGCTTGAATAGTAATCAGAAGTCACTACAAAGTCATGCTGCAATAAATGCAATAAATACCTCATCATCTCCACCTCATTAACCATTTAATCTTAAATGGTTAAAACTAAATAAGGTGGCATCTCTAGAAGCACCTTATAATAAATTACAAGAATATCCCTCATCCGTATATACATACCCGTATCCGTATTCCGAAAAATACGAATACAATGAGACGAAAATAATCCAATAATATAATACTAGAATCCGGCTTAAACCAAAGCCACTAGTATTATCCGTCCGAATCCTGATACGTGCACAAGTGCACGTATATGATCGAACCCTGCCGTAAAACCATATGGTTTCTACATCATTTCGCCCGAAGCAGAGAAACCCTCTGTGTGGAACTCTAAAGACTCGTCAATATGCTGGCATTGGGTTTAACCACAAGCATGTTAGCGGCACTAGCTGTACGTAACGGCTACCCAGGTATTGAGCGAAAGGGAGGCCGACGAGCAAACTCATCCATACCCTTACTGAGCCTGTCCGTGATAATATCTGTACAGTCTGGTCTGTTCGTCTAAAAGTATCGCATATCGAGTTTAGGGGGTGGATAAAGTCAGATCCCTAATAACGCGACATTTTGTGTCGGTATGAAGCTCATCACCAAGTGAGAAACTACTGATCCAAATCAGTAATTCTCAACTATCTTGGCTAAGGATTTCTGGTGATGGCCACCCATACACAACGCGACATCAACCCCCAATACCGAGAGAGACGAATCCCCGACGATCTGCTCACTGCCTCCATGTGGCTCGGGACTGTACCCAACTAAAATCTGTTTGCATGACTCATTTGAGTCGTAGTAGGGTAATAATCAAAGCACAGTGGGAACTCACACGACATAAATGACGATCTCAGGTCGACAGACTAACCTGCACACATGTCACCTGGGAACTTCTATCTGACAATAGGTATACTACCAACTAGCAGGTTTCCGGCGAGTCCGTCCAGTGTACTTATAACCCAATGAGCATCTGTATACTATCTTAGGTGAACAAACTAACACCATTGGCTTATGAGACCTGGCCACAGCCCCTCGTCAGGGTCTCGATCAGTATACACTAGTCTACTCTAGAGTATCATTACCCAGTCTCGAAACTCCCATGACTAGGGACATTTAAGGATGTGCTTATAGACCGCCCAGCTCTCACGTATATGATCGCTATCATAGTGCTGGTAGTCAAGAAAGAATCCTATGAGCTCTATCAACATGTAATAGTGATCTGTAATACCACATAAAGCATGTACCTGATGATAAAGACAAACCATATAACATCCTATCATCCTGAGTAAGACTGTTCTATCCGTATAGGTCCTCTCTCAATCATCGCAATCATGTGCCTGCTATTCAATAATTGACTTGAGGACACTATAGCTAACACTGACTACTAGTTCTTTCTGCACTTACTTTCATTATGCCATTGTTTAGGCATTTTCTTTATTTATTGTGTCTTTTAATTTTAGACAGTTGTATATAAAGTTGAATGTTAATAAAGTTGTTGTTTCATTTTATTACTCTTGTCATTCTTGTTCATTATTATATTGTTTAATTACGCTTAGCGTATTTGTTTCATAGTAAATACATTGCGGGTTTACCACGTCACCATTTTCGTCTACTGGGAAGCGGGGCGTGACAAAAGGTCTCATTTATAGGTTATGCAAGGGTTTTAAAAAATGATAAAAATAATTGCAAGGCTCAGGGTTCGAATATGTGACTTTTGAACTAGCAATGCAATGACTTAACAAATAGAATACAAGCTTACTATTACACACAAATAAATAGAAACAAATGTATACAGAGTTTCAAAAGAGGATAATTTTTAAGATAAATGAAATAAATCATTTTCTTAAACTAATTTTTTCTTTTAAATAAAATAAATCTCTTTCTAAAATTTTCATTTCAAAACAAAATCGAATAAATTCTTTATTAAAAAAACAAAATAATTCTTTTAAAATAATCTTTCAAAACCTTTTTTTTACAAAACGAATCATTTCGAAACAAATATATTTTTATTTGTTAAAATGCAGTATGGTAGGGCCGTTACATTCTACCTCCTTAAAAAAATTTTGTCCTCGAAATTACTGAAGGAGGATATTACAACAGAGCAAGGAAAAGGGTCAGGATAACACAGTCAACTTTCATCGTCACACTCCATCAGTCGGTACTCTAATTGATATGAAGGTGTGCGACTAGAGTAGATTGCGAGGGAATAAAAAAATGGAAGAACAAAAATGGTGAGATATTATGAATAAGATAATTTGAAGGCCGACATAAGGTTTCTAGGATAATTTTCTAAGTTGACGAAAATGATTCAAGGATGCATAAAACGGGAAATTATGGATGCAAACAAGAAAGAAAAGAATTGACTGGAATTTAAATAGTAGGAGAAATCTAACAAGAAGGAAATGGTAAAAGAGAAAGGAATAGATAAGGATCATGCAGCCGCAAAGGCTGGAGTCTAAGCTACTAGTATCGTATAGCTTGTTTTAAAGGTGAAAGAGGGATGATCCAAGGAATACTAGTAAGGAGGTAAATTGACTGGAATGTTAAAGGATTTCCGAGGATGATTGTTCATGGTCAAGAATCTCGAATGCTACCTTTCTTTGACGACAGTCCAGGGTAGTGGAGAAAGTTCGAAGTTAACGAGAATAGTTGTAACGTTTTAAAAATAATTAAATAAATAATTAAATGAATAAAATTGTTTAAGTGAATTTTATGAATTTCGGTAAAGTAAAATGTATTTTTCGTAAAACTAAACCGTGATTGTTTTTCATTATAATTTCAAAAATACCTATTTTAATTATGTAATTACTAGTAAATGGTGTTTATTTAGCCACTTATAAATTTTTAGTTTATTAAATATTTTTCCTAAATTAATTATTTTAAATATTAACATAAGCTTTATTTTTACACTAAATTAGTGTAAATTACAAATTTGAATGATTTTAATTTGTAAAAATGAACCATGGCATATTAGAATTTAGTGTGTATCATGCAAAATTTATTTGCAAATTTTTCCATTTTTCTAGAGCTTTCTTGAGTTGCTATAGTAAAGAAATAAAATAAAATAAAGAAATGCATGAAAAGACATAATGAAGTGATATTTTGGTGGAGACTTCTACACATTTTCTCACCCTCTTCTTTCTCTCCCTCACCTCCAAAAAAATGGCCAGCCTCAACTCCCATGGTAGCCCCCATTTTCCTTATTTTATTTTGCTCCAAAATTCATCAAAAATCCTATAAATATTCAATAAAAATCCACAAAATCCTATTTATTTTCATACCCTTTATTCCTTGCTCATTTTTATATGAATTTTGGAGATGGAAATCACGCATTTTGGAGGCTCATTTTCTTGTTTGGATTTCATATTTTGGAGGTATAAATTTCCTTCTTTTGTTTATTTGTTATTAGATGTTTCTTTTAAGCATGTTTAGATTTAATGAATTAATTCTATGTTCAATTTTTAAAATTCAAGTTAGGGTTTCTAAATTCAAGTTATGATTTTTTATTAATTAATTAGGGTTATAATAGTTAGTTTAACACTTTTAGAATTGAAAAATCTTGCATGGTTGTTGAATTGTAAATTTTTCATTTAAAATTATTTAAATTAGGAATTTTGCTAACTAGGTTTCTATAAAACATAATTTTTGGTGAAATAAAATTTCAATTAATATTTGTAACACTAGATTGTGGTCTTAATAAGGGTATTAACTTGTTGGTGGAATGGAAACTTAAATTGATTGCTAGTTTCTATTGATAATTGATAAATTGTGATAAAAATTGCTATTTTATAAACTAGATTTTAGAAATTCCTAAATATATGAGATTAAAAATATAATTTATGGTTTCATTAAATCATTATCATCATGAATTGTAGTTTAATACATTAATTCATGCAAAATCATGTTTTGTGGTGGAATTGTGGTATTTTGCTTGAAAAATGTTGAAAATTGTTAAAGGTTGCAAACTAGAAATTTCAAATTAATACAAATTTGTGTAATAAAAATATAGTAGAGGTTTGTATAGTCTAGTTATGCTATTTAATGAGTTTTATGACCATTGGTTTCATTTAAATGTCAAGTTTTGATGAAAAACGGTAAATTGGCATTTTCGGGTTTTACGAAATTAGACGGTTTGATGAATTTTAGGGTTTCGATGGATTTAATCATGTTTTATAATATAAGTAATGTGTTTTAAAACTACGAGTTATTGTTGATGTTATCTCGATCCATCGGAGTTTGTACGCCGATATCGAGCGATATTTGGTTCTTTTGCGTGGACGGGACATAGGTTTTAACCTATGCTGGTTCATTGCGTCGTTTTGACTTTTGTATGTGATTCAGTTTACGATACTATTTATATGTTTGCGTTTAGGTACCCCTCACGTGGACTGCGGGCGATGAAGAGGAGGATGGCGACACCGTCTTCGGCAGACATGGACCAGGTGAGTAGATGCATATCTACGGGGGGAAGTCGGGTGGATAGCGTTTAGCACCCCCGCAACGTAGAATAGAAATAGTACTTATTGACATTAGGAAACCAGATGTGACCCTAGATTCTTAATGAGTAAGGCCCTAGTAATGACCCTAGACTGGACTAGACTGATTTAGGAAGACATATCAGAAGATGAATACCTTGGAAGAGGTTCGTAGGTTTCAGGTAGAAACACACACACGCACACACTGAAACACGACATGGTGTATACGTGCATGTGTATATATATATAGGACGAGGTGTATGTATGTATATATATATATATATATATATATATATATATATATATATATATACAACACGTATATGGGATACATTGATGTAATATGATATCCGAGGTATGATGAAACAGTAAAACTGGGCTTGATGCCGTGATTCTTGGCTATACAGTCGTATTAAGTGTTAGCGGATCATTAGAGAATGAGATAATGAACATGTATACTTAAATTATAATGGGTGGTGATGATATTGAGGTACATGGGACTCTAAAATAATACCCGGACTGTAACTTGTGATTGATCACGATATGGGATATGTATGACTTGATTACGACATCATATAGGTGTGACCTGATGTCGATATCATAGAGGTGTGACTTGAGGACGATATGATATCAGTATGACTTAATCACAATATGATACATATGACATGATATTTCTGAGGATAAACTAATGATGCTTATTATGATGGCAATGATATATAATTGATGTAGGCGGTTACAGTTTAGCACCTTGATCATGAGATGTATTGATAATGACATTATATGAATGATGAGACACCTAGGAAATACTTGACCCGTACCCCGATATTGGGATGACGTACGATGGATTTTACCGTACGAGGCATAGATATGATGATTGATCCGCACTCTTGTTTTGAGGAAGTCGTACTATGTACGTGATGCTATTGAGGCAGGATCGCCGACTATTAGAGATATGGACTCAGGCGTTAGGTGTACTTCTATCGACCAGTTCTTAGGTTTAGTTTTTCTTAGGAGGGTTAGATGAACACTAGGTTAGGTTTGAGCCATATAGTGGTAGTGGTATTTGTATATCAAATGAGTGGATAACACACATCCGTCTTTACTTTTTCACTGTAATCATAATGTTGCATGTTCATACATATGTTGCTATAATCAGTATAAACTTTACCTGTTAGGACACCAGCACCATTACCGATGATGTGCATATTCCACGCACACTTATTTGCCGGCTCACACACATCATCATCGGTATTTGCTATGTCATGTACACTTTAGATCATATTATCTTTTATGGATACATTCAGCTAACAGCTAGATTGATATAATATCGTGATTACTCTCAGATGTTAGTCTAGACATGGCATCATTACGTAGACATTCATGCGTTCATATTTTCAGGTTATCATGCAGTATTATGGGGCATATGCCGACATTTATCATATTCTTACTCATGATTTTGAGATTTGGATTTCTATGAGATTTCTGGACTTTTGGGGAAAACCGCAAGAAAATATAAAAAACTTCTCTTTCTCTCCTCCTCTCTTTTTTAAAATATAAGATGCGGTTTTCTTGTGATGTATGTGTCGTCCACCATGAGATTTCATGTTTTCTGATGGATTTCGAGACCCGATTCGAGGAGTGGATGAACCGTCTCGGATACATGGTGGGCCCGGTATGGTACCCCGGGGCAAGAAGATCGAGTTGTAGACGATGAGCCTGGCAGGGGAAGGCTACCTACCGGTGATGTCTGGCGCGGCGGATATCCGGAGGATGCCGACCGTTGTCGTGAGATTTGATGTTATGGGCCGATCCGGACTGACGGAGCCCGAGGTATTGAGACTATGAGACTTGAGGTTTACATGTTTGTGTCGATACTTGACACGGATTTCCATGGACTTCATTGTTGAGATTTCAGATTCCTATACACATTTTACTATGATAACAGCTAAAGATTTCTTATACAGATATTTCTGGATTTCAGGATTGATTATTTTATATTCATGATGCATGCATATCCATTCATATGACATAGTATTATATGAGGCACTGACACGAGCACGGAGTATCTGCATTTACACGTAGTTTTACCCTGCTATTACTAGATGATTGGGATATAATAGTGTATTATTATGACCTAGGATAGCGTCGTGCATTCGATTTCTTTTCGTAGATGTCTTCTACTCACGAGTTGGCAACTCACCCCCGTTGTGCCAAATTTTATTACAGGTTCGATGTACAGGTTTCCCTTGGCAGTTGCTGGCACATCATTTTCATTTCGGGTGATTTGCACGGTAGGTTGGTTCATTTGTATCTGAACCGCCGTTGTATTTTTATTATTTTATTTGTATCTAGAAAGCTCCATCAACCAAACTTGTATTACTTGATAAGTTTATTGGACCGGTCTTTTATTTCGACCTTAGAGTCGCGCATGTATTATTCTGATCTGGTGGTTTTGTTTTCTTTGAGTTTTGAGCCTCGCCCTTTGGCGTTGTATATTATTGTGCTTGTTGTGGTTGTTTCCGCCTGTTGGCGTTGATACTAGCTCCCGTTGGGGATGCTTTTTATTGTTTATGTATATTATACTTGTTGTACCCGTTTGGGGCCAGTTTTTACAGAGGAGACTCTACCGAAATTTTTGGGAAAATTTGCTGATGCTTTTAAACTTGTTTTTCTTCATGTTTTCTTTTACTTCTTCTTCTTTTATATGGTTTAGATTTCTGTGCTTCGGCTTATTTAGGTTACGTGGCGCCTCTAGACGCTTCGTAATCTAAGTGCCGGTCACGTTCCGTACTTTCGGGTCGTGACAAAGTTGGTATCAGAGCGCCAGGTTTAACCTTGTATAAGTCTAGGCGACCCTTGGTTGATGGAGTAGGCGATTTAGGTAGAGTAACGTACCGTGGATATGGTCCGCGGCATACTTACGATACGCTACTCTGCTTAAGGAGCCTTAGGATGTACAATTGTTTGCACCGTATTCCATTCGTTCTTTTGATCTATCTTCGTCTATGTTGGAGGGTGGTTTCTGTTACCACGGGCACACTGGCAGAGGGAGCTGCGGCTCGAATACGATAACCATTAGGGTATCGTTTATTCTTGAGGATTGAAGCATTGCTTAGCGTGCGGACGAAGGGTATTCATATGCCGTCCGGATGAAGTTAAAGGGTTCAAACGATTATCAGAAAACCATTTTCCCAAGTTTAAGGTATTCGGAAGTACATGCAGGTATTTCGATGGACCCTCTAGAAGGATGAAACCCTAACTCGACATAATGACCACGAGAACGCCCTTGAACCTTAGGGTTTACGGCAGTTCCGCGGTGCCATTAGTGAGGCTTGGGTTTGCCCTTCTACGGCTGGATCATTGATGCTGGGGTATGTACCGGATATTTTTAAGCTGTACTTGAGTGTTGAGCTCTCGGGGAATTATGGGATTTTGATGGATCGATCGAAAAGTTTAATGTAGTCCGGATATCAGGTGAAGGGATCGACTACGTGGGAGACTCTAGATGTGAGTATTGCCGTTGGTAGCGCAGTCAGCACACTTATGAAGAGACAAGTTTGAAGCAGCAGATATCAGAAGAAAGAGGCGCACATTGACGATAGTGATTACGACGTGACTTGGTGATTTGAATTTCATATTTCTATTATTGGATTTTGGTATTTTGAGGATTTTGTTCTACGATTGGTATTTCTTATGTGTACCTTCATTACATTCTATCTGTGTTTCACATATCAGTTGCATTGATATTGCTTAGTATACACCCAGTACACTTGATTAGGTTTTATATATTTTGAGATTTTTGATTTGATTTCGTGCATAGGGGTCACACATGATTTTGACATATGTTTCGACCTAGTTTTCATGCATTTTTGTGCTGTGATTTCGATTTTGATATTCGATGTATGTTTTCGTGCACCATGTGCACCTGATTAGGATTCTTGCGCATACTTGGCGCACTTGATGCGATTTTGTGCACACCAGATGCACTAAATCGGGTTTTGTGCAGATTAGATGCACCTGATAGTGAGTCGTGCACGCCCGTTGCACTTGACAGATGTTTTGGTGCACACCTGTTGCACTTATTTTGTTTTTGTGTGTATTCATGGTATCTGTATTTGGTTTCGATTTCAGTGCGCACCGGACGCACATGCTATTTTATTGATGTGATTGGGATTGATTTCAGTTTGAGCAGTTTGTTTCATAATCATTATTATTTGATTTAGTAACCAGGCGGGACGTGTATGTTAAATAAAAGATATATATATATATATATATATATATATATATAGTTATTTTTTTAAATAAACGTCCGCTACTTATGCTATGACACGTGCATCACACGGCAATTTTCAAAAGGGGGTGTTTGCAAATTTCCTTATCCAGATATTTGTACGGTTTTACTATGATGCGCACTATATATAAGTTACAGATTGATGTATATTATGATGGTTTTCATATTGGGTTTTGATATTTTATTCTCTCCATAACTCCGATGATTGCGCTATACTTGACGGAGTTGATTTTTGTTATGTATTGATGATTTCGGAACCCCGACGATTTGAGTGTTTTGGTAAATGTTTTAGTATTTGGAGGGGGAGTTTTAATTTAAATTCGGGGACCGAATTTCTTAAAGGGGGGAAGATTGTAACGTTTTAAAAATAAATAAATAAATAATTAAATGAATAAAATTGTTTAAGTGAATTTTATGAATTTCGGTAAAGTAAAATATATTTTTCGTAAAACTAAACCGTGATTGTTTTTCATTATAATTTCAAAAATACCTATTTTAATTATGTAATTACTAGTAAATGGTGTTTATTTAGCCACTTATAAATTTTTAGTTTAATTAAATATTTTTCCTAAATTAATTATTTTAAATATTAACATAAGCTTTATTTTTACACAAAATTATTGTAAATTACAAATTTGAATGATTTTAATTTGTAAAAATGAACCATAGCATATTATAATTTAGTGTGTATCATGCAAAATTTATTTGCAAATTTTTCCATTTTTCTAGAGCTTTCTTGAGTTGCTATAGTAAAGAAATAAAATAAAATAAAGAAATGCATGAAAAGACATAATGAAGTGATATTTTGGTGGAGACTTTTACACATTTTCTCACCCTCTTCTTTCTCTCCCTCACCTCCAAAAAAATGGCCAGCCTCACCTCCCATGGTAGCCCCCATTTTCCTCATTTTATTTTGCTCCAAAATTCATCAAAAATCCTATAAATATTCAATAAAAATCCACAAAATCCTATTTATTTCATACCCTTTATTCCTTGCTCATTTTTATATGGATTTTAGAGATGGAAATCACGCATTTTGGAGGCTCATTTTCTTGTTTGGATTTCATATTTTGGAGGTATAAATTTCTTTCTTTTGTTTATTTGTTATTAGATGTTTCTTTTAAGCATGTTTAGATTTAATGAATTAATTCTATGTTCAATTTTTAAAATTCAAGTTAGGGTTTGTAAATTCAAGTTATGATTTTTTATTAATTAATTAGGGTTATAATAGTTAGTTTAACACTTTTAGAATTGGAAAATCTTGCATGGTTGTTGAATTGTAAATTTTTCATTTAAAATTGTTTAAATTAGGAATTTTGCTAACTAGGTTTTTATAAAACATAATTTTTGGTGAAATAAAATTTCAATTAATATTTGTAACACTAGATTGTGGTCTTAATAAGGGTATTAACTTGTTGGTGGAATGGAAACTTAAATTGATTGCTAGTTTCTATTGATAATAGATAAATTGTGATAAAAATTGCTATTTTGTAAACTAGATTTTAGAAATTCCTAAATATATGAGATTAAAAATATAATTTATGGTTTCATTAAATCATTATCATCATGAATTTTGGTTTAATACATTAATTCATGCAAAATCATGTTTTGTGGTGGAATTGTGGTATTTTGCTTGAAAAATGTTGAAAATTGTTAAAGGTTGCAAACTAGAAATTTCAAATTAATACAAATTTGTGTAATAAAAATATAGTAGAGGTTTGTATAGTCTAGTTATGCTATTTAATGAGTTTTATGACCATTGGCTTCATTTAAATGTCAAGTTTTGATGAAAAACGGTAAATTGGCATTTTCGGGTTTTACGAAATTAGACGGTTTGATGGATTTTAGGGTTTCGATGGATTTAATCATGTTTTATAATATAAGTAATGTGTTTTAAAACTACGAGTTATTTGTTGATGTTATCTCGATCCATCGGAGTTTGTACGCCGATATCGAGCGATATTTGGTTCTTTTGCGTGGACGGGACATAGGTTTTAACCTATGCTGGTTCATTGCGTCGTTTTGACTTTTGTATGTGATTCAGTTTACGATGCTATTTATATGTTTGCGTTTAGGTACCCCTCACGTGGACTGCGGGCGATGAAGAGGAGGATGGCGACACCGTCTTCGGCAGACATGGACCAGGTGAGTAGATGCATATCTACGGGGGGAAGTCGGGTGGATGGCGTTTAGCACCCCCGCAACGTAGAATAGGAATAGTACTTATTGACATTAGGAAACCAGATGTGACCCTAGATTCTTAATAAGTAGGGCCCTAGTAATGACCCTAGGCTGGACTAGACTGATTTAGGAAGACATATCAGAAGATGAATACCTTGGAAGAGATTCGTAGGTTTCAGGTAGAAACACACACACGCACACACTGAAACACGACATGGTGTATACGTGCATGTGTATATATATATAGGACGAGGTATAGGTATATATATATATATATATATATATATATATATATATATATATATATATACACACACACACACAACACGTATATGGGATACATTGATGTAATATGATATCCGAGGTATGATGAAACCGTATAACTGGGCTTGGTGCCGTGATTCTTGGCTATACAGTCGTATTAAGTGTTAGCGGATCATTAGAGAATGAGATAATGAACATGTATACTTAAATTATAATGGGTGGTGATGATATTGAGGTACATGGGACTCTAAAATAGTACCCGGACTGTAACTTGTGATTGATCACGATATGGGATATGTATGACTTGATTACGACATCATATAGGTGTGACCTGATGTCGATATCATAGAGGTGTGACTTGAGGACGATATGATATCAGTATGACTTAATCACAATATGATACATATGACATGATATTTCTGAGGATAAACTAATGATGCTTATTATGATGGCAATGATATATAATTGATGTAGGCGGTTACAGTTTAGCACCTTGATCATGAGATGTGTTGATGATGACATTATATGAATGATGAGACACCTAGGAGATACTTGACCCGTACCCCGATATTAGGATGACGTACGATGGATTTTACCGTACGAGGCATAGATATGATGATTGATCCGCACTCTTGTTTTGAGGAAGTCGTACTATGTACGTGACGCTATGGAGGCAGGATCGCCGACTATTAGAGATATGGACTCAGGCGTTAGGTGTACTTCTATCGACCAGTTCTTAGGTTTAGTTTTCCTTAGGAGGGTTAGATGAACACTAGGTTAGGTTTGAGCCATATAGTGGTAGTGGTATTTGTATATCAAATGAGTGGATAACACACATCCGTCTTTAATTTTTCACTGTAATCATAATGTTGCATGTTCATACATATGTTGCTATAATCAGTATAAACTTTACCTGTTAGGACACCAGCACCATTACCGATGATGTGCATATTCCACGCACACTTATTTGCCGGCTCACACACATCATCATCGGTAATTGCTATGTCACGTACACTTTAGATCATATTATCTTTTATGGATACATTCAGCTAACAGCTAGATTGATATAATATCGTGATTACTCTCAGATGTTAGTCTAGACATGGCATCATTACGTTGACATTCATGCATTCATATTTTCAGGTTATCATGCAGTATTTTGGGGCATATGCTGACATTTATCATATTCTTACTCATGATTTTGAGATTTGGATTTCTATGAGATTTCTGGACTTTTGGGGAAAACCGCAAGAAAATATAAAAAACTTCTCTTTCTCTCCTCCTCTCTTTTTTAAAATATAAGATGCGGTTTTCTCGTGATGTATGTGTCGTCCACCATGAGATTTCATGTTTTCTGATGGATTTCGAGACCCGATTCGAGGAGTGGATGAACCGTCTCGGGTACATGGTGGGCCCGGTATGGTACCCGGGGCAAGAAGATCGAGTTGTAGACGATGAGCCTGGCAGGGGAAGGCTACCTACCGGTGATGTCTGGCGCGGCGGATATCCGGAGGATACCGATCGTTGTCGTGAGATTTGATGTTATGGGCCGATCCGGACTGACGGAGCCCGAGGTATTGAGACCATGAGACTTGAGGTTTACATGTTTGTGTCGATGCTTGACACGGATTTCCATGGACTTCATTGTTGAGATTTCAGATTCCTATACACATTTTACTATGATAACAGCTAAAGATTTCTTATACAGATATTTCTGGATTTCAGGATTGATTATTTTATATTCATGATGCATGCATATCCATTCATATGACATAGTATTATATGAGGCACTGACACGAGCACGGAGTATCTGCATTTACACGTAGTTTTACCCTGCTATTACTAGATGATTGGGATATAATAGTGTATTATTATGACCTAGGATAGTGTCGTGCATTCGATTTCTTTTCGTAGATGTCTTCTACTCACGAGTTGGCAACTCACCCCCGTTGTGCCAAATTTTATTACAGGTTCGATGTACAGGTTTCCCTTGGCAGTTGCTGGCACATCATTTTCATTTCGGGTGATTTGCACTGTAGGTTGGTTCATTTGTATCTGAACCGCCGTTGTATTTTTATTATTTCATTTGTATCTAGAAAGCTCCATCAACCAAACTTGTATTACTTGATAAGTTTATTGGACCAGTCTTTTATTTCGACCTTAGAGTCGCGCATATATTATTCTGATCTGGTGGTTTTGTTTTCTTTGAGTTTTGAGCCTCGCCCTTTGGCGTTGTATATTATTGTGCTTGTTGTGGTTGTTTCCGCCTGTTGGCGTTGATGCTAGCTCCCGTTGGGGATGCTTTTTATTGTTTATATATATTATACTTGTTGTACCCGTTTGGGGCCAGTTTTTACAGAGGAGACTCTGCCGAAATTTTTGGGAAAATTTGCTGATGCTTTTAAACTTGTTTTTCTTCATGTTTTCTTTTACTTCTTCTTCTTTTATATGGTTTAGATTTCTGGGCTTCGGCTTATTTAGGTTACGTGGCGCCTCTAGACGCTTCGTAATCTAAGTGCCGGTCACGTTCCGTACTTTCGGGTCGTGACAATAGATCAAGGACACAGAAAAAAGGTAGTTTTATGAGATGCAAGTGAAAAGGAGTGGTCTGAATTCAAGGAATCAAAAGTCTAGATGTGATCTTCAAGGAAGTCGAAAGTGAATTTCAAGATGGATTCAAGGATTAAGATGAGATTCAAAAGAAAAGTTAAATGTTGTCGGATTTCTAAATTCTTGTAATATACTTCTTTTAGCGGTCACGCAGAAATGATCTGCATGGACCATAACTAAAACCTGTCACGCCCAACTTCCCAAAAGGCGGCAACAGGTACGTGACAAGGCCCGCGACGTACTTATACCGAGAAGGGGTCTTCCTTAATATAAATACGTTGAGCATTAAATTAAGCAGTTTAATACAATAAGAAATTTAGCAAGGAACAAGTAATCCAATCACATGTATTACATTCAAATGCCACATATAAAAAGAAAGACAGATAACAAGTCTGAATATCCGATACAATCGAAAATAGAAATAAACGAAAGCCTTATATGCATACTATTAATGGAAAGGAGAAGGCAGCTAGAAGTCCTCTAATATCTCGACCTCTCCCTCAATCTCTTCATCTGCCTATGTATTACTTGAAGAACATTCAAAAAAGAAGAAAAGAAATAAAACGAAATGTCCGTTAGCGAACTTGCGCTCGATAAGTCCCACATTAAAAGTATTGATTTTAAAAGCTAGATTTAAATCAAAAGTATAAGCATCGAGATAACAGGGCTATAACTAAACATGTACGCATGATAATACGTTTGATATGATAAGGCATGTGGTCAAAATAATAAGCATGTTATAAATGGCCATGAAATCATAAAATTTACTATATTAACATAAGTTTGTTTCATGAGAATTCAACCCACTTAAGGAGCTTTACCATTTCGGCTCTGTACCATAACAACACGGATTCATGAGTTAGTAATGTATCGTTCTGCCTCGGTACCTCAGCAACACAGATTCATGTGTTAGTAAGGGCACCCCCGAAATAAATCGACATCATCTCTTCCCAAACTACCCCAACCTCGTTTCTAATCTACAAGTTTCATATATGAATCAAATATGGGTCCATGTATGTGTGTTTTATAGTTTCATGTCAGGTCATGGATTCACGGATTTAAGGATACACGTATTCATAAAGTTTGTGTCAGGTTCGAGTTGCAATGCAAGCATTTTAAGCGTAGTTTACAAGCATGACAATCCGGAAAATTAGTGCTAGTTCGCATGCAAGAAAACACAATTTTTGTTCTAAATTTGGATTAGTAATAAATATAAAAGTTCTATATCAGAGAGTCAGGCAACCAACAAAATTGAGTTTTCCTCATTCGGGGTCCAAACGAGTGAAGTATAAGGCTTTTGGTGTCACCATGCAAAGCTGGACAGAAACATTCCGGAATCGTCGCAAGTTTTAAAAACGCAGATGTTGATAGTTTCTATCGGTTTTCTTGTTGGATATAATGCTCTCAAGGCAATTATTTAAATTGCAGATAGGCAATTATGGTAATTGAGGGAGGACATATACGGGTAGAACAGTCTTACTCGAGATAATAGTATACTATCTGGTTTTTCTTTATCATTCATGTGTATAAGTTTTATTACGTGTCGCTAATACATAATGATAAAAGCCATAGGATTCTTGCTTGACTACCAGTATTATGATAGCGATCATATACGTAGGAGCTGGATAGTCCATAAGTACATCCTTATGTTCATAATCGTGGGAGTATCGAGACTGGGCATCGATATTCCAAAGTAGACTAGTGTATACTTTTTAGACCCCGACGAGGGACGGGGGCCAGTCTCATAAGCCATTGGTGTTTTGGCACCTAAGAATGTATACAAGTGCTCACTAGAGGTGAGTACATCGAACGGACTCGCTGAGAACTTCTAGATGACATTATACTTGAAAGTTTGTCTTAGCACCTCTACAAGTTTTCTATGAACATCAAGTATGCAATTTTAAAATTTTAGAGGGCTAAGTATACTAAACATGATCATACTAGAGATTAGTGTTTCAAAGTAACCAAAAAGAAGTTCTAAACTAAGTGAAAAGAGGCCGCAACCTTTGTAGTCTAATTCTTCACTTCAAAAACTCTGAGTAGTAGTCCTAGAACTTTTCTTTGTCTCCACTTGAAAGATGGAACGAGATTGCTCGAAGTCTTCTTCGTCGAAGATGATCCACCTCGAAGCTCATACTTCACCGATCAAAGTATTAGTGAAGTAACAACATAAACTAGTTTGCTAAAATAGTGTGGGTTGATGAAGTAGGGTTTTTGCTCACTAAAAAGTCTTTTCTTATTTTTTCTTCGTGCATGAATAGTGTAGCAAGTGAAGAAGAAGGAAGAAGAAGAAGATGGTTGTGTGAGAATGAGTTAAACTTGGAATTGTGACCAAAATTCATATGAATTCAACCATGCTTATCTCTTTTATATTAAAACAATAATGACTCACTTGAAAACATATGAGTCATTCTCTTTACGTTTAAAAAGATAAATGATAAATCCAAATGTTCTTATCTTCATTTCCATGTAATTCTCATACATCAATCTTATGTGTATCATCAACTATGATACAAAAAGAATACATATTTATATCAAATATATAAATATATATAAAAAGAAGAAAAACTTATGTTAGCATGATATTAGTTAATATATATATATATCAAATTATTAAATCAACACTTGATTCAATAATCCAGTTATATCATATATAAC
Organism: Agapanthus africanus; assembly: GCA_030015575.1. NCBI lineage: Eukaryota > Viridiplantae > Streptophyta > Magnoliopsida > Asparagales > Amaryllidaceae > Agapanthus > Agapanthus africanus. Next base: position 11,172,337 of record CM057351.1, read on the forward strand.
TCAGCTAATATAAAAAACACTAGATTAGAATATGGTATGATATACTCGTATTTAATCAAGCTCCTGCACATATCTTTATACATGCCCTACTTCGTTTCACTTAAGCCAGGAAACCTGTATGTGGGACTCCAAAGACTCACCAATACGCTGGCAGTAGGAAATGATCATATCAAACACCCATAAGTCGTCAGCGGTACTAGCTGGACGTAACGGCTACCCAGGTATTCAACGAATATAATATCAACAAGCAAATTTGTCCAAACTCCCGTAGAGCCTATAAACAACACTTACCGTACAGTCCGGTCTCTTCTTCTGATATGTCGCATATCGAGTCTGGGGTGGAATCGTCAGACCCCAATAACTCGATAAGTCATGTCGATGTGTGGCCTATAACCTTTCTAGAAAATACTGATAACACTTATCAGTAAATCTCATCTGCCTTGACCAGGGACTTAATGTTATAACCAACCGAGCATAGCACAACATCAACTCCCAATACCGGGAGAGACGAAACCCCTCCTATCGCTCACTGCCTCCATGTGACTCGGGATTGTACCTAAAAATCACCTATTTGCACGACTCAGTAGAGCCGTAGTAGGGTGGAAATCAAAGCACAGTGGGAACCACAGAAGACACTATGACAATTTAGGGTCTACAGAATAACCTGTACAAGTGTCACCAGAAAACTGCTATCTGACGATAGATATGGTACCATCTAGGAGTTCTCGGTGAGTCCTGTTCAGTATACTCATTCTCCAATGAGCACCTGTGTACAATCTTTGATGCCAAACACCAATTGTTTTGGGATCAACCATCGCCCCATACAGGGTCAAGAAACGTACACACTAGTCTACTCTGGAATATCGATACTCTATCTCGATACTCCCTCGACTATGAACTTTTAAGGAGTGGTTATGGACTACTCAAGCCCTACTAGTATGATCTACATCATAGTCCTGATAGTCAAGCTAACATCCTAAGGTCTTTATCAACATGTATCAAAGAGACAGAAAACTAAAACAAGCGCACATGTTAAGATAAAGAGCAACCGGATAGCACACTATCATGTTGAGCAAGAAAGTCCTCTCTCTCTCTCACTCTATATATATATGTGTGTGTGTGTGTGTGTGTGTGTGTGTGTGTGTCCAAACATCCACTATAATCTACAATAATGGCCTCTAGGGCATACATATTCCTAACAATTTCCCACTTGCACTAAGACCGGTTGTTGTAGTATCGCATACCTAACATCCCAAAAAGTCCCTCGAACTGTGTTTGGGGAAGGGCCTTCGTGAGTTGATCCGCCGTATTGTCCTTCATGTCTACTCTCCTGACCCCGATCTCGCGGAGATCAACTATCTCCCGGATCAGATGATTCCGCCTCAGAATATGTCTGGATCATTGATGGGACTGGGGTTTCTTGGCCAAAACCACAGCTCCATTGTTATCACAATACAAAAGTATTGGATCTACAATGGATGGAACCACACCAAGTTAATAATGAACTTCTTCATCCAGACAGTCTCTTTGGCAGCATCGCTGGCAGTGATGTATTCAGCCTCCATCGTCGAGTTTGCAATGATCTCATGCTTGGAACTCTTCCAACATACCGCCCCACCATTGAGGGCGAAGACAAAGCCAAAGATAGACTTGCTGTCATCCTTATCATTCTGGAAGCTTGAATCGGTAAAGGACTCCACTTGGAGCTCTCTGTTACCATACACCAAGAACATCTCTTTAGTCCTTCGCAAGTACTTAAGAATGTTCTTCACAGCTGTCCAGTGCTTCTCCCCTGGGTTTGATTGATACCTACTTACCACACTAAGTGCGTAAGCTACATCCATTCTGGTGCATAACATCGTGTACATGATAGACCCAACTGCAGAAGCATAGGGTATCACGTTCATGCGAGCCCTTTCCCAACCAGCCTTGGGAGACATCTCATGAAGAGACTGATTCCTGAACAAATGGGTAAATTACAACGCTTAGAATCTTCTATACTAAATCTCCTTAGTATGGTGTCTATGTACCTGGATTGGTCCCAACATCCTATTAGATCTATCCCTATAAATCTTTATCCTCAGGATATAGGAGGCATCACCCAGATCTTTCATGGAGAAATTTTGTGATAGGAAGAGTTTAACCGAGTGCAGCATAGGAAAATCATTTCCTATCAAGAGTATGTCATCTACGTACAATATGAGGAATACGACCTTACTCTCTATTACCTTTTTATATATACATGGTTCATCTACGTTTTTTATGAAGTCAAACTCTTTGACTGCTGCATCAAAACAGATGTTCCAACTCCGCGATGCCTGCTTTAATCCATAAATTGATTTAAGCAGCTTGTACACCTTTCCGCTGCTCTTACTGTCTATGAAGCCTTCTGGTTGTATCATATATATGCTCTCTTTTAAATCACTATTTAGAAAAGTGGACTTGACGTCCATCTGCCAGATTTCATAGTCATGGTATGCAGCAATAGCAAGTAGGATCCTGATGGATTTAAGCATATCCACTGGAGAAAAGGTCTCTTCATAGTCGACACCTGGTCATTGATGAAAACCTTTTGCTACAAGTCTAGCTTTGAAGGTCTCAACCTTTCCATCTACACCAATCTTCTTCTTGAAGATCCACTTACTCCCAATAGGTTTTATCCCTTAAGGAGCAACCTCCAAAGTCTATACTTTGTTGGTGTAGATGGATTCCATCTCAGATCGTATAGCATCCAGCCATTTCACATAGTCTCCACTTGTGATGGCCTGCTTAAAACTAGTTGGGTCATCATCTTCCATGATGCAATCCTCACTCCCACCGTCTATGAAAAAACTGTAGTATCTCTCAGGTGGATAAGGAACCTTATTAGATCTGGGGAGTGTCTGAAGATCGTCGAGGACTATTGAATTCTCTGGTTCTATCAAATCTTCAGTTGCAGTTTGTGTTTCTGGAATTTCATTCAGTTCTACTTCATCACCACTAAGTTCTTTTACAAGAAATTCTTTTTCTAAAAAGGTGGCGTGTTGAGCAACAAACACCTTTTGTTCCTCAATGTGGTAGAATAGATATCCATATGAATGTTTTAGATATCACATAAACTTACACAAAACTGATCGTTCTTCGAATTTGTACTGATTCTATATTTTAATATAGGCCGGACAACCCTATATCTTAACTCGCTTAAAACATGGTCTTTTTCCACTCCATATCTCATATGGTGTTTTAGGCACAGATTTTGATGGAACTTGATTCAATAGGTATGCAGCTATCTCAAGTGTATAACCCCAAAAGAAAATAGGTAACTCAGCATTACTCATCATAGAGCGCACCATATCTAATAGGGTGCAATTCCTCCGCTCCGATACACCATTGTGCTGTGGTGTATACGGAGGAGTAAGCTGAGAGAGAATCCCGTTCTCTTTTAGATAATCTCGGAATTCCGTGCTTAAGTATCCGCCTTCTCGATCAGATCGAAAGATTTTGATACTTTTACCCATCTGGTTCTCTATTTTGCTCTTATATTCCTTGAATTTCTTAAAGGCTTCAGACTTGTGATTCAACAAGAACACATATCCGAATCTAAAGAGACCATCGGTGAATGTAATGAAGTATGAGGAATCATTCCTGGCATGTGTAGACATAGGACCTCATATATCACTATGTATCAGTCCCAAGAGTTCAGTAACTCTTGATCCGTGTCCTGTAAAAAGAGTTTTGGTCATCTTTCTTTTGAGACATGACTGACAAGTTTCATAAGATGTAAATTCGAACGGATTCAAATATCCATCTTTATGCAACTTAGCTAATCTGGTCACATTGATATGACCAAGTCTACAGTGACATAAGAAGGCTTTGTTCATATCTAAACTTTTTCTCTTGTGAGTGTTTTGTATATTTAGAACTGTATTTTGATTTAGAACATATAAACCATTACACAATATACCAATCCCAATCAACACTTGATTTAGGAAAATGTTCATAATATTTTTCTCTAATGCAAAGTTATATCCATCTTTATCTAATAAAGAAACAGATATTATATTGCACATCATCGATGGTACGAAATAACATTCATTCAAAATCAATGTATTAGCAGTTGACAATACAAGGTGATATTCGCCAACAGTTTTAGCAGTAAAAATTACTCCATTCCCCACTCTGAGAGACATATCACCCTTTCCCAGTTCTTGACTTTTCTTTAACCCTTGTAACAGATTACAAATATGGGATCCTGATCCGGTATCCAATACCCAGGACGTAAAGCAGACTGAGAAACAATTCTCAATAACTAACACACCCAAAGAAGATACATCAGAATACTCCTTCTTCATTAGGGTTGCGTGGAAATCCTTACAATCCCGTATCCTTTGCCCAGACTACTTATAACAGTTGTCATAAGATAGAGCGGAACCAATGTTCCTTAGCCCAGTATATTAAGCGGGTTCGGTCAATATATCCATATTATTATCTTGATTAAGGTGTGACATGGTCTCTACCTGGAAAGAGAGAGAAGAAACCCTTTAGTGTGCGCTCTTACAAGATTAGATTGGTTATTATCTTATCTAATCAGGATGGCTCCCACAGTTTTTATCAAATCTTCCTTCAAACTCTAAAAGGTAAGATTGGTCGGGATTAATTACACCTTATAAGTTCGCTAATCTGTCAGCCAGGCTGGTGTTAGTACTCCGAGAGAGTCTTCCCGTGCTTTCGCATGGAACTAATTAAATAACCCCGTTTCCACAGGGGGCATAAACCCGTTAACACCTTTCTAGACACCAACTGGATTAGCTAATTGTAAAGTGGAAAACTCTCTCAGGAATAACGCTTACTCACAGTGGGTATCGGGATCCAACTATCATATAGAAGGTATGCAATCTCATTGCAAATTTCAACACTTGAAATTCCCAATAATAGTTTTTACCCCATGCGGCTTATAACCTTAGCAAAGGTCAACAAATCATAAACTGCAAGTCAAGTTCAACCCGTCATTTCATGGCTGATTTAGACCCACCCGTACGACCTTTGGTAAAGGTCAACAAAGCCGTATGACTGTCCTAACCAATCGCATCAACATGCGGCAGAAAAGCACTAATTAGCTACCGAACACTATGCCTCGGCAAAGGTCGACAAACACAGCACGAATACTAAATAGTACCTATTTGAAATGATAGAAGGCTACGAATGATTATGAAGAAAACCTTTAACGTAATGAAATTGATATCGTTGTAGAACCTAGTGATTTGAAAAGGAGTGGTTTAAGCTTCGCTTTAAAAATCGAGTAGTTATTCAAAACAAATCGAGTGAGTTGTAGCATTTGCTAGTTTTTGCTAAAGAGATCATTCTCGGTGAAGGGATCTAAGCTCTTTCCTCATCGAATGAGGTGCTGGATATTCATAATGGAATACCATTATACAAAGTAAGAACTAGAGCTACCTTTTGAAAAAGTCATTCTACAACATCTTTTAGATTTCTTTTCTTTTCATTAATCTTATTAATGAAATCCCATCAATTACGTTTCCTAAACATCACAGAAGAAACGAAAATAAAACACACATCTATGCCATCCGCATTCGCCATAGGGACCCGGGTCTTCACCGTATGATTACTTAACTTACGGCAGGGCGGGGTCAGGACTAGCGCGGATGCAAAACATATATAGTGTCTACTAGTATATCATATATATAAGTAGCATTTGTCTCACACATTTATATGATCACATCACATCACAGCACAACAGAAACAGATATGTGAAATATAAGATATATTAGGAGGTTCATGTTTTAGATTAAGCCATTAACGAAAAACACGGATTCCACGGTCGTGATGAATAACCAAGCCTACACCCCTAGACCCCTACAAGAGCGGCAAACAACCCTGCCAATTCTAGAGTTAGGTGACCGATCTCGACTCCTAGAGATGGCTCTCCACTGGACTCTAGAACCCGGTTACTTATGCTCTCTGCCTTGGCTCTATCCTAATACGGAAAAGTAAATAATATATATCTAATGGAGACAACAACCTCAATCCGAGAGTGTCCCAATAAACGAATATTACATACAATAATTTACATGAATGAAAATAAAAAACTCTCATCTCACATAAAACCCCGGCTATTCAATCACGGCGATCCAATATAACATATCGATATAATAACATAATAATATCACATGTCATCAACGTAAGTAAATATGCGTACCCTTAATGTCGTTGTCGTATAGCAACGAGATCAGGGATACTGCCACATATTTCACTTACGGTCGTAGAAAAGAAATGAAAACTACAATAATTCGAATCCGAATCAATAGATATCATAAACCCGGATTATCATATATTCTGAATTTCATGCCTAATGCTATTGTTCTCGCCAAAATTTTGGCTCAAAACTTGCTCCCTTAAAAAAATAATAATAACAATAAAATAAAAAATATAAAAAGGGAAAACTCCACATGCAAAGAATGTAACAACTGTCTCAGCACAAGCGCTGAGAGTCAAAGACTCTGAGGCAGCGCTCACGTGCAGAGAACGAGAGCGCTAGTGCCAAGAGCGCTAGCACTGAGAGTCAAAGACTCTGAGGCAGCGCTCACGTGCAGAGCACGAGAGCACTAGCGCCAAGTGCGCCAGCGCTAAGAGTCAAAGACTCTGAGGCAGCACTCACGTGCAGAGCACGAGAGCCCTAGCGCCAAGTGCGCCAGCGCTAAGAGTCAAAGACTCTGAGGCAGCGCTCACGTGCAAGGCACGAGAGCACCAAGAGCTAGAACTAAATGTTCCCCGCCGTTGGATCAAAAATCCAACGAAAATGATAAATCGTCAAATTACCAGAATAAAATTCTGTTTCCAAACAAGAAAGATTGTGCTCTGTAAATCAGAGCACCATTGGATCAATGATCCAATGGTGATTAAAATTCACCAAGATACAGAACAATCTCTGTATGGGAAAATAATTTCCCAATCTTATTAAAAACAAGAAGATTGTCTCCTGTAAAACAGAAGCCTCAGGATTAAAGATCCAACGGTGGGAAACATCCTCAAATCAATTAGAGAAAATATCTCCTTAACCAATTCAACAAATCAGCCTCCACTATATAAAGGCCCCAAGACTTCAAGTCTTGCATCGAAGAAACTCCCCATAAGTTTCATATAGAGGAACCCCCCCAAACTTTGAAAAATTTTAAAGAGAAGAGCAAGCTCTCGGAAGAAGAATTTCTTCAAGGTAAATAAAACAGAGAGATCATGCATCCCATCAAAAAAGAAGAACTTAGTTCTTTTTCTAGATCATAGATCTATGAGGCAGAGGTTTTTCACAAAAGAGATCATAGCATCTCATCATAAAAAGGGAGGGAGAAGAACTTAGTTCTTTTTAGATCACGGATCTATAAGACGAAGACAAAGTCTTCACAAAAACATAAGAGATTGCAACATCTCTTATAAAATAAGAATCTTGTTCTTAGAGCCACGAGACAAAATCTATTATAAACGAGAACTTAATTCTCAGAGCACAAAATTGATCAAGAGTGCTCTGCACTCATCGGCCGGGGCTCAGCGCCAAGCGCGCCGCGTGCTCCTCATGTGTGCGCTATTTCATAGAGAGCGCTCTGCACTTATTGGCTGGCGCTCAGCGCCAAGCGCCCCATGTGCTTCTCACGTGTGCGCTACTTCAGAAGAAGTTCCTTAGCGCTCCAAATCTGGCGCTCAGCGCCAAGCACGCAACGTGCTTCTCACGTGTGCGCTACTTCATAAGAAGCGCCTTAGCGCTCCAAATCTGGCGCTCAGCGCCAAGCGCGCCATGTGCTCCTCATGTGTGCGCTATTTCAAAAGAAACGCTCTGTACTCATTGACTGGTGCTAAGCGCTATGCGCGCCACGTGCTCCTCACGTGTGCGCTATCTCACAGAAAACGCTTTAGCACTCTAAGTATGGTGCTCAGCGCCAAGCGCACCACGTGCTTCTTACGTGGGCGCTGAGGGAACATAAACTGTTCTTTAAATAAATCCCCATATCAATAATGAGAGTTCAACACTCAATAAAAGACAAAAAGGTTATCAGAACCCAAACCAATGCTTAGTATTGTTAAATGAAAAAGGACTGAGCCTAATTAAATGCTCAACATTTTAACTGAGTAGGTCGAGCCCAAGTTGTCCACAGAACCCTAATTTAGATTAATTGAGCCCATATGCTCATAAATCTTTTTAACTGATCTTAGTCCCAAACTTGACTACAGATCTCCCAACCAACATTGATTCAAGGGTACATTTCTTCATACTTCTGATATATGCCGTTGTAATTCTTCAACGTCTTCAGAGAGATGGAGGGTCCCAATAACCAATAACTTTTGGCGCATCTCCAAACGGTTGAACCAAAACCATATAGACTATGACGCCTTTAAACTGGACTATGATGTCCTTAAACTTTATGGACTATGATGTCTGTCACGCCCCGCTTCCCGGAATACGGCGAAAGGGACGCGACGAGGTCCGCTACGTATATACTCAGAAGTACATATGCTAAGCGTATCTAAGCAATATAAAAGTAAATCACAAGAGACAAGAAATATAGAAATAACAGCAACTTTATTAATAACATTCTTTTGTACAATGCATGAAAAGTAAATACAACTGAAATGAAAAGCGATGCCTAAACAATGGCATAACAGGAAATGAAAATACTGAATAGAACAAGGTACAATGTCTAGAGCTCAGGGTCTTCGTGAAACTGCTCCAAGTTTTCACCGGTGGGCTCGATCTTTGCTGGGTCCAAAGCACCTGACGACATTCAAAGAAGAAAGAAATAGAATGTCGTCAGCGAACAGGTCGCTCGGTAAGTCCCAAAGATAAAGAGGAATTAGAAAAGACAGAATAAGAGGTATTTTCTAAAGATATTGTAAAATATTGTAGAATATTGTGTTAACGCTGTAGTTTGTAGCTTGGTACAGAAGGATGCCAGTGTATACGAGAGGGGTCTCTATATGCTAGAGACCAGGGCAAACGGAATGTACAAGGAACCGTTAACCCATGGTACAACAGCAACAGAATATAGGTTATGTGTCTTAATCTGACCACCTCGTGCCACCTTTAACACCTTCCGTACCAATTTACCCCTTAAACTCCGTAGTGTTTTGATAGTATTGTTGTATTGTATTGTGTAAGTTGGATGACTGACCAAAACCATGATATCAGTAAACAGATTGTAACTGTATAATTAGGTAAATGGAATAACGGAATAATGGATGTATATCTATGGTTTGATTCAGTCAAGTTGTATAGGTTGTTAACTGGATTCTGGGATTCATGTGTTCATATTGAGTTGGAATATTAAAGAATATAGATTGGCTTGAATCATATTCAAGTCAGAAATAATCAGACTCAAACCCGGGTCAGAGTAAAAGAAATGTAAGTCGAAGTTCTAATTTATTAGGGTCATTATTGTAATTTATAAAACTTGAGGGGGTTTTATGTAAAAATACTTTTGTATAGTTTTCAAGATACACCTCAAGTATTTATTATTCGTCTTTATATTTATAATGAGTGTGAATTTTATTTGTGATATTTCTAGTGAAAATATCCTAATTATATAAATAAAGGTATTAATTTGTAATATTGATTTATTTGAAATTCATGATATTTTAATGTAACTTTTAATCTTGTAATTTTTTTAGGAAAAGGTGGAAACTTTATCTTATAATAAAATAGGTGTTTAAATGATAAATATACATATGTTTATACAAGAATAATTTTTAATAAATATTTTATTTTCCAAAAATCTTATTTTTCTTAAATGTCGTATTTTAAACCTTTCGAGACCGCATGCTCTTTGCGGAGGTCTGAATCTCTCACTACTAAGCCCGAGGGTGCACGATAAACCGTACTATCCCTAACGAGTTCCCCAAAGGTGGGTTGTAGTGGCGCTTTGCAAAGATTTTATAAATACTAATCATTTAGAAAACGGTTTTATAAAGATAAGGTATTTATTTGTAAAAGGTGTAAATTTCCGTATTTTAGATTCTAGGGTTCCCTAAGCCAACTAGCCTATTTATAAATGGTCTAAACGATAAGTCATTAGAAGGCTCAAATCGCCTCTTCACCGCCAATTGTGGCGAGGTAAGTACAAGTGAGGAAGGAGGGATCCGCTCACGAATCGTGAGGCGGGCTTTTTAAAGTTACCTTTGCTCACTTGCCTAGCCTAGACACCACAAAGTCAGGTTTAGATAAACGATCGATGTCCACAACTTATCGTATTTCTTATTAAAACATATTGTTTTAAAATTGTATATAACTTAGAACTTTTAGAAAAGGTTTATAAAGAAAATGGTATTTTAATGTAAAATCTTGTTTTGTCGTATTCTAAATTTTCAAGATAGCGTGTTATAATTACATATGAGTGTGTGTGGAGGTAGGTCATTACCTCGTGATCTACTTTAAGGTATAGTAAAGTTTAGGGGTTAAATGTGATAAACTAAATATGGTGGTATTTAAGTGAAAGAATACGATATATTGCAAAAGTTATCATTTCATGTGTGAAAACTTGTTCAAATTAATTTTTAAGTGATTAGTAGTCAACATGAATATGTTTAAGCATTATGGAATTAGTGATAAGTGAGATTTGATAGAAAACCGAATCGGAAATCGGGTTGTTCCGATTTCCGTCGGGTTTGTAAAGTCGTATTTTAATGAAAGAAAAGAAGGATAGAAAAGGGAAACTTACGGATTTGGACAACACTAGAGAGTGAGAGGGAGGTAGAGGGTTTGCCGGCGCGTCGAATCGTCGTTGAGAGGTCCTAGCACGATCGTCGGAATTTCGCCGTCGATTTCGTCAGCGCTTCGCCTTTCGCTCGTTTTCTCACGTACTAAGTTCTCTTGGAATTTTGGGAGAGTGGACTTAGCAATTTAGGATGAGAGGGTAGAGGGTATGGGGGGTTTATATAGGGTTAGGATAGGGTTAGGGTTTTTAATAAAAAAAATATAAAATTATATAAAAATTCATTAAAACTCATTAAACCTAGGAGTATAAAGGATTTATTGGGCAAATGATAACCGATATAGGTATAATAAGTGTGCAGGAGGGTTGACCAAGTCATAACACAACTTTTCTCTGTTGGTGATTCGGCCGTCCGGCCAAGTCCGGCCGGCGGCGCTGGACCGAGTCGGCCAATTCGCCGGCCGGCGGCGCTGAGTCGGGCCGAGTCAGGGTTCCAATGGCCGGGGATTTTCCTGGGGTACAATTTGGTATATTTACTTTTTCATGTCTAGTACATATTTTGTGAGTTATGGCCTTTTTACTGTTGACTTCCAAAAAAAATTAAAACAAAATAAATACAAAAATAATGTGGGGCAGGGGATTTGAACTCTGGTGGCTTGGTTCAGCAGTGCAAGGTATTACCAATGAGCTACAAGCTCCTTCTTGTAATTATGGAGTGAAATAAATACTTAAAGAGATATCAGCCGCAATAAATACTCCAAGTATACATTGAATTTAAATCAATTCTTTGTACTTTAAAAATGGAGTTGTTACAATGTCCTTAAACTCTGTGGACTATGATGTCCTTAAACTTATGGACCGCAATGTCCCTAAATTAAAACAATAGAGCCCAAATGCTCTTTTGTTGGATCTAAATGATCCTGTTAAGTAGATCTTAGTCTAAAATTAGACTAACGTATCCTTAATAAACGTTTAAGTTGATCTTGATCTCAATGAGATTAACGATCCTTAAACCCAACCCAAAACCAAATCTAAGAAAATACAGATTTGGACTAATCCACGCCCTACGGGCGACAACATAAATTAGTCTCCGTATACAATCCACGAGCAACCAAAAATAAAACAAACATGCACGACACGAAGTAACCATCTGGAGAAGGAGAAAGTGGTTACCACGATGCGGTAGCGTAATTAACTGCAGGGGCTTGCGCCTGCAGGGAAGAGTATCTCCACAATCAAAAACCCCTCACAATGAGGGGGAATCTGATGAAGTCTGCTACAACGGCCGCATCCGTCTAAACCTCCGATACATGGTGCCATAAATAAACTTAGCATCTTCGGAGAGGTAGATGGATAAAACCAAATAGCATCTGCCACCAAAATTCAGGCCGGACGTCCCAACGTCCCGGTCGCTTTCGGCGGCGAACAGATTCTGGCATGCTCGGTGGGACCTTTTCCTCCACTCCACACTTCGTGTGTCGTGTTCGCGAACGAATCGCGGTTTAATATGGTTGCCCATGGATTTGAGGTACTAAGATTTGGTGTTTTGCTTCATGCAGAAAAAGAAGATCAATGGCTTCTAACTGCTCCAGATGCAACAATTGCAACAACTCCCGCTCCGTCCTTACAGGAGGAGTGACTTATGGGCCTCAAGCGGCCTCCATTTTCGTGATGCCAGTGGAACAGGTGACGCACGCCACCACTGGGTTGTTCTTTAGGACCATGCTCCCACCAATGAGCTTCAGCTCCCCGATGCCATCACAGGAAGCTCCGAAAAAGTTGGTCTTTGATCAGCTTACAACTACCGTGGCCCCTCTCAACGAGCCGTCCAAATCCAACGCCTCGGTCATTAATAGACTAGGCCAAAGCTCCAATGGGCCCGTAAAGAAGCCTGCAATACCTGAAGGGGTTATCCCGAAAAGGATAGCCATCCCTGCTCCAGTAAATGAAGTCATCAGAAAGGCTTCTGTTGCTAAATGATCGGTCTTCACAAGACTGTCCGCTTCAACTCCCGCTTCGGGCAAAATCACCAAAGCTGCCCCCCTGCCCAAGGGTCAGTCTTCGACAGGTTGGACGCTTCCTCTCGGAGGACGTCAATTTTCAATAGTCTGGCACCAACGGCGGCCTTTCACCAGAACAGGGGGCATGATGAAGCTACCACGACAACGGAGGTGATCCCATCTGCAAGACGTGCTCGACATCGCCACTGGCACCGAGTGAGGAAAGCTGGAGGCAGTTCCCCTTTTGGACTCACCCCACCAGCTCCAATGGTGGAAGTTGATGCTGCTGTTCTAACTGGGAACAGTTTTGAACTAATTAACAGGGTGCGCAGGAATTCACCAACTGCCGTGCTAAAAAAGTCTCCCCCGCCTGCTGAAAAGATAACAAAAGAAGAGCCAGAGCAGCCTCCTCAACGGCTATCCTCCAAAATCCATAGGGTATGGCGAAGGGTCCAAGACTCCGTGATTGATCAAGACTACTCCCTCCAACCAAAGAAAATGAAGGTTCGGCAAGAGAAGGACCACCCTGTCGTACCACAGAAGGTGTCATCTACTTGGGTTCCCGCTGTAACGGCCCCCTCAACTTTGACCTCCCATAAAAGGAGAAGGCCGGAGAAGATCCCTGCGTCTGCGACAAATCGCAAGGGCACTGAACCTAAACGCCCTAAGTCTGGGGGCATGGTGGTGCACACTATTTACATGGCTTCCGGGAAAGAGGATAGCCATATCTCCACGGGTCATCGACCACTTACACGGTCTGTGACAAAGGCTCAGGAGCAACAACAGCAAAAGCTCCAGGAAATGCCGACAACTATGGCCGCACTCACTGGGCCAAAAGAAAGCCCAGAGACATTGTCAGAGCAGCGTAAAGAATAGGAAACTAATGCCGAATTCCTCTGAAGAATGCTCGAGAGGAAAGACAAGGAGGCCGCGGAACAAGCGGCTAACATAAAACAAATGGCGCTTCTATTTCAAGATATGGTGGGCATGATGATACAGCCAGATCCCCCAGCTGAAGACCCTCCAATAATCCTTGAAGACGACAGAGGGGAGACATCAAACCCTCTTCTGGCTCTATCAGCAGCCAAAGAGGATACCATCTCCAAAGCCGCCCTTGACGACTATATAGCTTAACAGATATGAGCTCATCAGGCGAGCGAAGCGGCTAGCCAAATCGTCAAGACTGGACGACCCTATCCGGGGTGGTACGATCAAATAAAATACCCGCCGGGATATACGATCCCTAAATTCCACGTGTCCAAGGGGACATGCAATCCCCATCAGCACGTCGCTCAGTTCAGGGCTCTCTGCGGCAATACTGGGGGTGACAACAAGCTGTTGCTTCGCCAGTTTGTTGGCAGCTTGTTGGAGACAGCATTCGAACGGTACTCCGAGCTCCTGAATGACTCTGTCAAGACGTTTGCAGAAATGGAGTTGCTATTCACCCAGCGTTTCGCAAGCGCTAGTGAACACACCCCAATCACGGCACTCATCAACGCCAGAGTGAAGCCAGGAGAAATCTGGGTTCAATACGCCATTCGGTGGAGCAACCTATGGTCAAAGTGCGAACATCGCATAGAGGAGGCTCCTGCCGTGGGCATGTTCGTAGGGACCCTTGACCCTCAGGCAACCATCTCCCAATTCATGATGTTCTTCAAGCCGACCACTTTCCAGGCCCTGATCGACAAGCTGGCCCAGATGGATCAGATGGGCCACAGGCCGTCCTCTTCAAAAACGGAACTTCGAAATGAAAAGGGCAAAGGGAAAGCGACCTTCGTCGTCAACGCTCAACAACAACCAAGTAACTCAAGACGGGTTGTTCGCCAAAGCAATAAGCCACGATCTCTCAATGAGAAGTTGAGACGTCCTTACTCATTCCTTCGGGATAAAACAAGGAGACTGTTCGAATTGGCAATGCGCAACGGGCTTATCACTCTGCCAGATCCGAGACACCCACCGCAACTTGGTGACGTAAACCATCCTAACTATTGTCCCTACCATAGAGTAGTGGGTCACCCAATCGAAGATTGCTAAGTCTTCAAAAACTGGGTTGAAGACCAGTACCAATAAGGCAAGTTTGCGCTGTATGAAAACTGGAGGGTAAACCCGCCACAACCGCACACTCCTAAAAAGGTCGACATGCCGGGGGCATCACGCTCTTTTATAGAAGAAAATCCATGGGAGGTCGCTCTTTCAGCCAAAACAAAAAGAATGCTAAAGGATCTCCAAACATGACCGACGATCAGGTGGAAAAGCCCACAGAAGCCCGAGATTATTGAGGAGATGCTGAAACCGCGCCCAACATCAGGAGTTGGTAGCAAAATAAAAAACACCCAGGCCCAGCTGTCAAAGTCTTCGAAGAAAAAGAAGAAGACCAAGAAGCACGCGCAGCCTGACGACAAGCGCACGGAGCTGCAAAAGCATATCGACGCGTTGGAGGAATATAACCAGAAGGCACGAACCCCGGTCATACTCCAAGAGTTTCTCAACTGTTGGAGATAGTGCCCTCAGAGTCAATTATTAGGTCACAGGTACGTGATTGCAATGATTGAGGGAGGACCTATCCCGGTAGACCCGGCGGGAGGATGAGTATAGCGTCGTTCTAAACTAGTTTTAGAAGTGTACGTCTATATGACTCTGCCAGAGGGTTGTCGTAGTCAGTGGGAGCAGCGGAAGCATTGGTGGACAGGTAGCTTATGTCTATTTATAGACTAAAGCAGATGTAGCGGAGATAGATCATTTATTTCTGACGTGACAGTCATGGGTTTGACTTCATCAGAATAGGGGATGGATCTGTTGAGAAGGTAGTAGGGTGTGATGTCCTGGTATCTGGATGACATACACAGAATAGGAAAAGAAACTCCTAAACTACAATCGGTTATACTTTGGTCGTCACACAGTTGTTTCTCCACAAAGGAAATGGATTTTATATCAGACATACTGGTTACTAGATCTATGGTTTTAGATCTAGATTTGGGTGGTTTCCCAATCAGGGTACTTGACAGCATTCTAAGAGTATTTAGGATGGACGACTCCTAGCACGGTAGTGTACCTGCAGGTAATGGAGTCACCCTCTCTAAAGGTGTCTTACAGACTAAAGGGGAGAGGGACGTGCATGATTGGCAGATCACTTGCTCAGGCAATTGAGTCAATCATGAGATGTCAAGTACCACACCAGATGTTGTTCTTGCACTAGATGCAATAAGTTGACATTAATCCAATCCTGGAGAAACAGTCGGAAGCAGTTTTAGAACATAAGTGGATGTTCTAGGGATATGATAACGACAGCCTCATTCAGGAGACAGTTATCATTCCAGGCTTCCAAGGTGACATGGACGACAAGGAGGTTGTCAGAGTTATAGTTTTCCTTCTGATGAGGGGCAGTATTTTGGACAGGTGGTCCAAGGCAATACTGAGGGTGGCATGGCGCAGGATACTGGTTAAGTTCAGTTGACGATACAGTCTAAGAAGTTTGGATTTGAAGTTCATTTATGAGCTAGGTCCCATCAGACATCCAGACATATTCTGAGACAGGTATTGCTCTTTTCGGGAGATGGCTTTCTCCGCGAACTTGAGATATAGAGAGACATAGAAAGAAACAACAAAGCGGATCCACTCACTGAGGCTATTCCTCGAACGCAATAGTTTCGCAAACGAGCTTTGTGAGACTGACTAGTAGAGGAGTTGGGTGTTCGGTATCACACGGGCTGTGAGTATGCGACATCGCAATAATTAGCCTTGAGTGCAAGTGGGAGATTGTTGGAGATAGTGCCCTCAGAGTCAATTATTAGGTCACAGGTACGTGATTGCAATGATTGAGGGAGGACCTATCCCGGTAGGACAGTCTTACTCGAGATGATAGTTTGCTATCTGGTTTACCTTTATCATCGTGTACTGTTTTAGGTGACCTGACATGTCGCTATTACACGTTGATAGAGCCCCTAGGATTCTTGCTTGACCACCAGCAGTATGAGGGCGATCATATAAGTGGGAGCTGGGGGTCTATAAGCTTATCCTTAAACGGTCCCTAGTCGTGGGAGTTTCGAGACTGGGCATCGATACTCCATTAGTAGACTAGTGTATACAGTCGAGACCCCGACGAGGGGCGGTGGCCGGTCTCACAAGCCACTGGTGTCAGTTGGATCACCTAAGATGTATACAGGTGCTCATTGGGTTATGAGTACACCGGACAGGACTCGCCGGGAACATGCTAGTTGGTCATATACCAGACGTCAGATGGCAGTTCCCTGGTGACATGTGTGCAGGTTAGTTCATCGACCTGGGGATCGTCATTTGTCTCGTGTGAGTTCCCACTGTACTTTGATTACTACCCTACCACGGCTCAAAGGAGTCGTGCAAACAGGTTTTAGTTGGGTACAGTCCCGAGCCACATGGAGGCAGTGAGCGTATCTTCAGGGGTTCGTCTCTCCCGGTATTGGGGGTGAGGTCGTGCTGTGTCTAGGAGAGCCATTACACAAAGTCCTTGGCCAAGGCAAGGAGATTTACTGGTAGGTATTCCAGTAGTATCTCAGGGTGTTCTGGGCTACACTCCGACACGACTTGTACCGCTTTTGGGGGTCTGACTTTTACCAACCCCCTAGGCCCGCCATGCGATACTCATAGACGAACGGACCGGACTGCACGGATATTGTCACTGACAGGCTCAGTAGGGTGTCAGGCTGAGTTCGCTCACGGACGTCCCTTTTAGTCAATACCTGGTAGCCCGTTATGTATTGGCTTATACCTCTAACGTGCTAGTGGTTAAATCCACAACCAAGGTGTTGACGAGTCTTTAGAGTCCCCCACATTCAGTTACTCAGCTTTCGGGCGAAAGGTTGTAGAGGCCGTATGGAGATATGGCAAGGTCCGATCAGATACGTGCGGTATTGCACGGATCAGGATCGGACAGTTTGTACTGTAGGCCGTATGGTTATATGGCAGGGTTCGATCAGATACGTGCGGTATTGCACGGATCAGGATCGAACAGATATTACTAGCCGGTTTTGGTATAAGCCGGATCCTAGTATAGTACAGTGTAGACTTTGTCTCATTGCATTTGTATTTCGGTCGAAATACAGATGCGGGTGTGTATGCACAGTATCGGGGTTTTCCTGTAATTTGTTACGGGACCTGTTTTCTGGAGTTGCCAGTTTGCTTTCCGTTTCGGCCAATTTCCTTTGTTCCGTTCATTGGCCGAAGATTGGTGGAGGAGGGTTTATTTGCATTGTTGCAAATAGGCATTTGTGGAGGGGGTCTTTGCTTTTTGTAGCATCATGATAGTCTTCATGATGGTGCACCATCCATTGACTTGCTTGACTTTCTTTATCATCATGGTTGTTGATGATGAGAGATGGTGGTTAGTTGAGTGTTGGTTTTGCTTTGTTATCATTTGGTTCATATGATAACCATTCCTCTCTCTCTCTCTTGTTTATATATGAGAATGGCTCCCATTTTTTTTGAGACTCCTCTCTCCATTCTCACTCTCCTTCTCCTCTAGTGATGGCCGGCCACCATGAGGGTGGGTTGCCCATTTTTGTAGTGGGGATTTTTTCTCTCTTGATGTTAGAAAAATCCCCAAGTTCCTCCACATTGTTCTTGTATCATCCCTCCACCTAAAATGGCATCTCCATGAACCCCAAAGTGAGACTTGAGGACTACATATTCTACAGCGAACCTTGGGCACGTCGAGTAGCCGGCTTCGTGCCCGAGTTGCCTCGGCATTGAGGTGGGAGCCCGTAAACGATGTAGGCAACGTGGTGCACTTCCGGCGACGAGGATGAGACGGACGGAGATCCCGCGAGGAGATCGGATTGGAGATGAAGACCGGAGGACTTGGATCGTCGGTATATCTCTTCCCTTTCTTGTAGATAGCTTAGACTAGTTAATGGTAACGATCCGGGTGTTTAGTGCGCGGTGGTGCCGGTTTGCTAAGTCCGCAAAATTTAAGTTATTCACCGCTTCCGCACTCCGGCGTCGGATCGACGGCCGGGGCGCCGCCGTGCACTTACAGTGGTATCAGAGCCTCGCCATTAACTTAGTCTAACTTTGTGTAATGTGTTTGCATTTCCGATCGATCAAAAAGTTCCAAAACTTCATTTTAGTTCGCATCAGTTTCTGTTGAAAATTTTTGGTCTCGAAAAATTTTTCAGGTTGTAAAATATTGATGTACTGGATAATCTAAGAGTTCTGTAAAAATTTGATGAAGTAACTCCACAGTTGGAGCGCGGAACCGCCGCGAAAACCACCTTTGTGCGGCCCTTCCGCCGCGCACTATTCACATCACTTCACCATTTTTTTACAGAGGCCTTCTGGGCTTAAAATATGGGCTTTGGAATATTAAAGTTGGGCCAATTGTTTCTGTGAGTGCTACAGTTTTCTTTGGGGCCCACTTGTTAATTGTTTGATCAATCGGAAATTTTTTAAAAACACATTTTTCACAGTATTTACATTATATCTGCGACCGTGAATGTCACTCGATCGGTAAATCCGGTCTAACTGCTATAGCCCGGTTAGACGGATTTGCGAACGTGACTTTCACGTTGATGTTCTATGTATTTGCTGTGATGTTGCGGATCGGTCGTGGGGGATAGCCTGGATGCAATGCTAGTACAGTTCTGTTGTATTATGTACATTTGATATTGCGGGGCGAGCGTCCGACATGTGGACTGCCGTCACTGCCTGTTTGTATTATTCTTTTGGGGCACGACCTGGTTGCGGTCGATGTACCCGTTGTATGTATATTTTACTTTCTGTACTAGGATTGCCCCGCGGAGGGGTGCACGGATAGCCGGGTTCTGGAGGGCAACAAGCCCGCATCTCATGGCATTGAGACGGAGGGGGCTTCACTCTAGGATTGGCGGGCTATTCGCCGCACTCGTAGGGGGTACAGGTTGACCCAGGAGGGGTGCCCAAGTTGCCGGATTCCGTGAAGTGCTGGGTGGTCCATTCACGGCGCTGAAGGGGGCTGCCTTGCTTCAGGTTTTGGCGGGTGACTTGCCGCGCCCGTAGGGGTCTAGGATTTCATTGCACAGGCTATCCACACGACCAGGGGAACGTCGGGTTTCAGTAGTGGCTCTGTGAAACCCGGGGATCCCAGATATCTGTATTGTTTCTGTGATGCTGTACTTTTCTGTGATGTTGCATTTTATTCACGCCTTGAGCGAAATACTATATATTGGTATATATATTAGTAGATGTTGTATATGTTTTGCATCCGCGCTAGTCCAGTCCCCGCTCTGTCGTTAGTAAGCTAACCTAACGGGTAATGACGGGACCCAGTGGCAAATGCGGATGGCATATACGTACATCAGTATATTTTCGTTCTTTTTGGTGTGATCAATTGATGGGACTGCATTGATTCGGATCAATGCAAGTTAAAAACAAACCTAATCAGATGTTGTTGGAACACTTTTCAAAAAAGCTGTTATTGCAAGGACGTTCACTTTTGTTTTGCATCGCGGTATTCATTTAGAATATCCTGCTCCTCAGTCGACGAGGCAAGGGCCGAGATCCCTTCACCGGGAGTGACCCCTTGGACAAAAGTTTGCGTCAGGGCAATGACTTCACTATAGCCGATTACTTTTGCTTTGCACCGTGGTATTCAGTTGAAATATCCTGCACCCCATTCTACGGGGAAAGAGCCGAGATCCCTTCACCGGGAGTGACCTCTTTAGCAACGGTTTTCGTCACTATATTTTCAAAAAGCTATCCGTTCCTTCGACGATATCAAGTTCATTACGTTAAAGGTTTTCGCCAGAAACCATTCGTAGCCCTCCGTCGTTTCATATGGGTAGTCAATAGTATTCAAGCTGTGTTTGTTGGCCTTAGTCAAGGCACAGTGTTTGGTAGCTATTGGGTATTCATATGCTGCATAGATAGATGCGTTGGTTTGGGACAGTCGTATAGCCTTGTTGGCCCTAGTCAAGGGCTTGTACGGGTGGATTCAAATTAACCTGGATAATGACGGGTAGAACTTGACATGTGACTTATGATTTGTTGGCCTTAGTCAAGGTCATAAGAGCATGGGGTAAAAATCACATCAGGAGTTTCAAAAGAACTGAAACTTGCCAGATATGCGCATACCTTCTGGAGTGTGGTAGCGTGAGCGGATTCCGTCACGTTGTCATGCGATGAGAGTTGGATCCCGATTCCCACTGATGAGTTGGTATACTCCTCGGGTAACCCCGACTAATTCTTCTTTCAGGTTTGGAGGAGAATTTGAGGTACAGTGGGAGGATTCCAGATTAGATAAATTGGTAACCATTCTGATCTAGGATAGAGTGCACGCTGAGTGTTTCTTCTCTCTCTCTCTCTGGCAGCGACCATTGACCCGACCCTAGACTATGACTCCGTGACCAAGTTGACCGAACTTACTTAACACTGGCTTTTGGATTGTCAGAGTTGCAGACCTCATTGCCACTCCTACTTTTACCCTTTTCTCCAGGACACCCCGTATTGCTACGAACGTCCACTTCCATTGGACAAAACCATCGTATGGTTAGATACGAACTCGAAAGAATTTATTTGAGGATGGTTTCCGGTTCTGGAGAAAACGGATAGGATTATTCAGTTGTCTTTTCCTTTTACCCTCTCTCAGGTTACGAGTACTCCTTGGTTTAGGGGTAGTACACCTATTACGCAAATTGGATTGTCTTCTTCCAAACCTTAGGCTGGTGCCGACCGGTAGGGAATGAAGAAAACCAATTAGCATAACGATGGTGTGCAGAAGGTATTAAGTTCAGACAAAGCAAGGGATTAGTAGGAGGGCAAAGTAAATTGCAACAGATATTCACGACCAAACCAAATATTTCGTTACCACTCCCACATCACCTTTGTATTTCTCCAGGACACTCCGTATCACTACGAAGATCCACAGTTTATTTGGATATTCCATCGTATGGTTATATACGAACTCGAAAGGAACTTGTTCCAGTTCGGGGATGGATCCTGGTTCAGGAGAAATAGGAATAAAGTACATTCAGGTGTCTTTTATCTTCACCTTCTCTCGTGTTGCGAGTGTTCCTAGGATTGGGACAGTACACCCATTATGCTTATTGGATAGTCTTCTTCCAAACCATAGGCTGGTGCCGAACGGTAGGGAAGGAAGAAAACCATTTGGCCTAAAGGGGTGTGCAGAAGGTAAAGACTAAATACATATGAAGGGATTTGGAGAGGTGGCAAAGAATTATACGGTTACAGTTGTGAATCTGGATAATGGAAAGGGCATTACTAGGAATACCGGGATACCCCATCGAGACATTTCAATGTTTCAGTTTCACTGTGTAATGTTAAAGGAAAACTGATTTCCCGATTAGATACTTACTCCAGGGTATGTATTTACCAGGTACGATTCTCACATCTGTATGGTTTTACAGATGATGAGTGGGAGTAAGTTATTGGGAATTGGGTGATTATCCTCATTATATCGGGATTCGTTGTAATCGGTGATATTTGAGGAAATCACCTGGGTTGTTTGCCGGTCGGCAAATATTTGGTTTTGAATATCCGCTGTTATGCACCAATTTCAAATTGTTATATCTGTACGTCTATTTTCATAGAGTGAGATATACCTTTCTGAAATTATGTCTACGACATTTACCTATATCAGTGGATGGTTAGGTAAGGAGCATTAAACAGCGGTGTAATTCTTCTTAACCATAAGTACAGTTTTCAACCTACGACACACAGTGAATGAGTAATCAGACTCAAGGGACTTTTACAGAGTATTGTATGTTGTCCTGAGTCCATCAGGACAGAGGGGATGGTCCTCGTACTATATTCGGTTTACTTATGACTCCTCTAATTTTTAGACAGGTGTTTCGTGGAAACACAGGGTCTGAATTTGGAGAAGTTATATGTATTTGAATAGAGTAGAGAACCAGGTATAGAAAGTATCGGGATTCTTCAAAGAGATCGAAGATGTAGATACTTGTGTATGGTATTCAGTTGATAGTAATGATAAAGAGATCTTGCTTCTCTTTCAGGTTACTCATAATTGGAAGTATTCCTAAGTTGAGTAACGCTGATCGGCCTCCTTCCATTTAGTTGACATGCGCTGGGGACAGCTGCATGATTTGAATCTGGTTCAATTAAATCAGTGCCTCTGTTTTATATTGGATATAGAACAGTTCATATCTTAACGATGTTAAGGTACGGGGAGTTGTCCGGTTTATGATTAAAACCAGACACTGGACAACTCAAGGCACGTTTCTGTAATGGCTGTTTGTGGGTTGACCCAGGCTATGACGCGGGTTGACTTTCTACCATCTGGATGAACAATAGCGATATTGTTCTAGACTCGCCACAGTTTTAATAAAAATGGATTTTTTCAGAAAACAGTAGTGGGAGTATGGTAGAACTGGAAGTGATTCCAGAACCACAAACGATTACTGAAGATTTGATAAGGAACCTAAAGATTCAATCTGGATTGACATTCCATTGGCCACTCCGCAGATAAGGTGGGTAACTTCAGGCACCCGAGAGGTACTACGGTAGCCTCAAGGACGGTGACAGGGAAGTTCTTGTTTACCCACAATTGCCATTGCTGTTGTTCCAGGCTGCGAGACCCGGCGGGAGGATGAGTATAGCGTCGTTCTAAACTAGTTTTAGAAGTGTACGTCTATATGACTCTGCCAGAGGGTTGTCGTAGTCAGTGGGAGCAGCGGAAGCATTGGTGGACAGGTAGCTTATGTCTATTTATAGACTAAAGCAGATGTAGCGGAGATAGATCATTTATTTCTGACGTGACAGTCATGGGTTTGACTTCATCAGAATAGGGGATGGATCTGTTGAGAAGGTAGTAGGGTGTGATGTCCTGGTATCTGGATGACATACACAGAATAGGAAAAGAAACTCCTATACTACAATCGGTTATACTTTGGTCGTCACACAGTTGTTTCTCCACAAAGGAAATGGATTTTATATCAGACATACTGGTTACTAGATCTATGGTTTTAGATCTAGATTTGGGTGGTTTCCCAATCAGGGTACTTGACAGCATTCTAAGAGTATTTAGGATGGACGACTCCTAGCACGGTAGTGTACCTGCAGGTAATGGAGTCACCCTCTCTAAAGGTGTCTTACAGACTAAAGGGGAGAGGGACGTGCATGATTGGCAGATCACTTGCTCAGGCAATTGAGTCAATCATGAGATGTCAAGTACCACACCAGATGTTGTTCTTGCACTAGATGCAATAAGTTGACATTAATCCAATCCTGGAGAAACAGTCGGAAGCAGTTTTAGAACATAAGTGGATGTTCTAGGGATATGATAACGACAGCCTCATTCAGGAGACAGTTATCATTCCAGGCTTCCAAGGTGACATGGACGACAAGGAGGTTGTCAGAGTTATAGTTTTCCTTCTGATGAGGGGCAGTATTTTGGACAGGTGGTCCAAGGCAATACTGAGGGTGGCATGGCGCAGGATACTGGTTAAGTTCAGTTGACGATACAGTCTAAGAAGTTTGGATTTGAAGTTCATTTATGAGCTAGGTCCCATCAGACATCCAGACATATTCTGAGACAGGTATTGCTCTTTTCGGGAGATGGCTTTCTCCGCGAACTTGAGATATAGAGAGACATAGAAAGAAACAACAAAGCGGATCCACTCACTGAGGCTATTCCTCGAACGCAATAGTTTCGCAAACGAGCTTTGTGAGACTGACTAGTAGAGGAGTTGGGTGTTCGGTATCACACGGGCTGTGAGTATGCGACATCGCAATAATTAGCCTTGAGTGCAAGTGGGAGATTGTTGGAGATAGTGCCCTCAGAGTCAATTATTAGGTCACAGGTACGTGATTGCAATGATTGAGGGAGGACCTATCCCGGTAGGACAGTCTTACTCGAGATGATAGTTTGCTATCTGGTTTACCTTTATCATCGTGTACTGTTTTAGGTGACCTGACATGTCGCTATTACACGTTGATAGAGCCCCTAGGATTCTTGCTTGACCACCAGCAGTATGAGGGCGATCATATAAGTGGGAGCTGGGGGTCTATAAGCTTATCCTTAAACGGTCCCTAGTCGTGGGAGTTTCGAGACTGGGCATCGATACTCCATTAGTAGACTAGTGTATACAGTCGAGACCCCGACGAGGGGCGGTGGCCGGTCTCACAAGCCACTGGTGTCAGTTGGATCACCTAAGATGTATACAGGTGCTCATTGGGTTATGAGTACACCGGACAGGACTCGCCGGGAACATGCTAGTTGGTCATATACCAGACGTCAGATGGCAGTTCCCTGGTGACATGTGTGCAGGTTAGTTCATCGACCTGGGGATCGTCATTTGTCTCGTGTGAGTTCCCACTGTACTTTGATTACTACCCTACCACGGCTCAAAGGAGTCGTGCAAACAGGTTTTAGTTGGGTACAGTCCCGAGCCACATGGAGGCAGTGAGCGTATCTTCAGGGGTTCGTCTCTCCCAGTATTGGGGGTGAGGTCGTGCTGTGTCTAGGAGAGCCATTACACAAAGTCCTTGGCCAAGGCAAGGAGATTTACTGGTAGGTATTCCAGTAGTATCTCAGGGTGTTCTGGGCTACACTCCGACACGACTTGTACCGCTTTTGGGGGTCTGACTTTTACCAACCCCCTAGGCCCGCCATGCGATACTCATAGACGAACGGACCGGACTGCACGGATATTGTCACTGACAGGCTCAGTAGGGTGTCAGGCTGAGTTCGCTCACGGACGTCCCTTTTAGTCAATACCTGGTAGCCCGTTATGTATTGGCTTATACCTCTAACGTGCTAGTGGTTAAATCCACAACCAAGGTGTTGACGAGTCTTTAGAGTCCCCCACATTCAGTTACTCAGCTTTCGGGCGAAAGGTTGTAGAGGCCGTATGGAGATATGGCAAGGTCCGATCAGATACGTGCGGTATTGCACGGATCAGGATCGGACAGTTTGTACTGTAGGCCGTATGGTTATATGGCAGGGTTCGATCAGATACGTGCGGTATTGCACGGATCAGGATCGAACAGATATTACTAGCCGGTTTTGGTATAAGCCGGATCCTAGTATAGTACAGTGTAGACTTTGTCTCATTGCATTTGTATTTCGGTCGAAATACAGATGCGGGTGTGTATGCACAGTATCGGGGTTTTCCTGTAATTTGTTACGGGACCTGTTTTCTGGAGTTGCCAGTTTGCTTTCCGTTTCGGCCAATTTCCTTTGTTCCGTTCATTGGCCGAAGATTGGTGGAGGAGGGTTTATTTGCATTGTTGCAAATAGGCATTTGTGGAGGGGGTCTTTGCTTTTTGTAGCATCATGATAGTCTTCATGATGGTGCACCATCCATTGACTTGCTTGACTTTCTTTATCATCATGGTTGTTGATGATGAGAGATGGTGGTTAGTTGAGTGTTGGTTTTGCTTTGTTATCATTTGGTTCATATGATAACCATTCCTCTCTCTCTCTCTTGTTTATATATGAGAATGGCTCCCATTTTTTTTGAGACTCCTCTCTCCATTCTCACTCTCCTTCTCCTCTAGTGATGGCCGGCCACCATGAGGGTGGGTTGCCCATTTTTGTAGTGGGGATTTTTTCTCTCTTGATGTTAGAAAAATCCCCAAGTTCCTCCACATTGTTCTTGTATCATCCCTCCACCTAAAATGGCATCTCCATGAACCCCAAAGTGAGACTTGAGGACTATATATTCTACAGCGAACCTTGGGCACGTCGAGTAGCCGGCTTCGTGCCCGAGTTGCCTCGGCATTGAGGTGGGAGCCCGTAAACGATGTAGGCAACGTGGTGCACTTCCGGCGACGAGGATGAGACGGACGGAGATCCCGCGAGGAGATCGGATTGGAGATGAAGACCGGAGGACTTGGATCGTCGGTATATCTCTTCCCTTTCTTGTAGATAGCTTAGACTAGTTAATGGTAACGATCCGGGTGTTTAGTGCGCGGTGGTGCCGGTTTGCTAAGTCCGCAAAATTTAAGTTATTCACCGCTTCCGCACTCCGGCGTCGGATCGACGGCCGGGGCGCCGCCGTGCACTTACATCAACCACATCCTTGAGGACGAAGATGACGACACTGATGAAGGAGAAAATTCTTCAGAAGAGCCCAAGGATTATGTGGCAAGATGTCACATGATCTCTCACTCATCAATAGATGACAAAGAAGTTCCTGATGCAGAGAAACTGGGGGCAGGATCGGTGTCAAAATCCTTGGAACCGTCAGACGAGATGATTAACATGCTGCTAAGCGAAATCCATCAGAAGAGCAAAACTGATCGAGAATGGGAAATGGCCCTATTCGAAGGGGCCAGGCGTCAGCGTCAAATTGGAGAAGCCGTGGTAGGGATGGGCCAAAAAATACTCCAACCAAATCAAATCACCCCCTGAATGGGTGTATTCCACATCATCGTCATGTGTCCCGTCACGTAATAAATATACGTGCGCGCAGGATGAACTATGGACAGAAAAGTCCTTAAACTAGAAATTCGCCTCAAATATGGCAACACCGGACCGAGATGTCCCAAAACTAACAATGTCGCCTCAAACACGGCGATAGCGAGGTGGAAGTCCACAAGCCCAGCGGTGAGGACTGCAACTCAAATCCTACCGGCAAACTAGTGGGCCACATGCGGTGAAACTCTTCTCGAGAGTTTCATCGTTAAAAAAAAATGGTACGTCCACAAGCGAAACGGGCACGGATGAAAACCCGAAAGGGCTCCATGAGTAAAAACAGCAGGACTACTGGCGAGTGTGTGAAAACCCGAAAGGACGCAGATTCGTAAAAGAAATTCATGCACACTTGCAAGGTCCTCTCGACCTTGTAAGGAGAAAAAACCTGTGTGAGATCCTTACGACTCACAAGGTAGCAACACACTTAGAGATCCCCACGATTCCTAAGGAGAAACTATACTTACGAGATCCTCACGACTCGTAAGGAGAACCCTCTTATGAGACCCTCACGGCTCGTAAGATTCGAAAGCCTTAGGCTACAGAGATCTGAAGCTGTTCTTAAGCCATCACATTTCCCAGACTGCTCTACCAACGGTTCAATATTGACCCTTGTATACAATCCACGGGCACAAATAAACGTCTCCCCCACCAAGTCCCACCAACGACGAGGAATGTCCTTGTTTGGTGAACGAACACTTGTAGGTCCTCTCGATTTGCAAGGAGAAAATGCTTTTATGAGATCCTTACGACTTATAAGAGACCACACACTTAAGAATCCTCACGATTCTCAAGGAGAAAACGCACCTAGGAGATTCTCATGACTCGTAGGGAGAAATATCTTTATGAGACCCTTACGGCTCATGAAGTCAGAAGCCTTAGTCGACAGGATCATAACCCTGTTTGCTAAGCCACCTTTGTTCGACATCGACAGAGGCAAATGATGAGTCGCTCCTGGCAATGTCCCAGTGGTAGCGATGCTGATGCCTAAATCGGTATAAAATTCCAAGTCCTTTCACGGCAAATGATGATTCGCTCCCGGCAATATTCCAGTCGTAGCGATGCTGATGCTAAGATTGGTATCAGATCCCAAGTTGCATATTCATGGCGAAAAGTCAGCGAGCCATAAATGCATATGAAATAGCCGAAATAATTGGGCAACTCGCAATAAAAAACAGCGAGTAAAAAGAAAAAATAGCCGAAATGATTGGGTAATCGCGACTTTCACGATATAAAAAGCTGAAATGATAGAGCATCGCGGAAAGAAAAAAAATGAAATGAAACTTTTGCCCTGCAGTGTAACAACCCTAATTTTCCTATACATTTTTGTACACAAAATTTTAAATTTTTTTTTTCAAAATCCATAAAGGGGTATTTTAGCCTGAGCATAAGATATAAGTAATTATTTTGTTTTTAATTACAAGTTACAAGAATGTAATAACTCCATTTTTAGTGTACAAGAAATTACTTTAAATTTAATGTATACTTGGAGTATTTATTCTTGCTGCTATCATTTTAAGTAATTAAATAGCACCATAATTACAAGAAGAAGTTTGTAGCTTATTGGTAATACCTTGCACTGCTGAACCAAGCCACCAGAGTTCAAATCCCATGCCCCACATTATTTTTAATATTATTTTGTTTTAAATCCTTTGGAAGCCGAACAGTCCACACACCATAACTCCCAAAACTTGAACTAAACATGAAAAACTAAATATACCAGAGGCTACACCAGACGACCCCCCACCTCCCTGACATCCGACTCGGCCCGACTCGGCCGACTCGGACGGCGGACCGGCCGACTCGGCACGGCGTCGCCGGCCGGACTCGTCCGGTCGGCCGAGACGTCAACAAAAAAGTGTGAATTTTCCTCTCCCCTACCCCCTGTATACTCTAATTTATTGGATCGGCTCCAGAATGTCAATTAACACCTAATTACTCCAATTTTTAATGAATTTTCTATAATTTTTACATTTTTTATTAAAAACCCCTTCACCTACCCTACCCCTAACCTACACTATAAATACACCCCTACCCTCTACCCTCTCATCCCAAAATCCTGAGCCCACTCTCTCAAAATCTTCTCAAGAGTTGTGTACTTTGAAAACAAGTTCGCGGTGAAACTCCGACGAAATTCCGGCGGAAATTTCGGCGACGTTTTTAGGAACTACCGGCGACGACGCAACGCATCGGCAATCCCTTTAGTTCCCCCTTACTCTAGTGTAATCGAAAACCCGTAAGTCCCATTCTATCCCCCTTTCTTATTCTCTAAAATACGAAACTAAAAACCCGACGGAATCGGAAAAAATCCGATTTCCGATTCGGTTTTCTATAAATTTCACTTCTCACTAATACAATCATAATTAAACATCCTTATGTTGACTACTAAACACTAATCAAAGAATTTGAACAAGTTTCACCATATGAAATGATAGCTTTCTCAATTTACCGTATTTTTCGTTTAAATACCACAATGTTTCACTCTTTCATTTAACACCATCAAACTTGCTATATATTTAAAGTAGATCACGAGGTAATGACCTACCTCCACACACACGCAAATACAACCCTAAACGACATCATAAAAAATTGAGAATACGATAAAACAAAACTTTCATTTAAATACCATATTTTTAATAAAATCAATTCTAAAAGTTTAGCTTTGATACAATTTTAAATAAATACCTATCATTAGGAAAATACGATAAGTTGTGGACATCGATCGTTTATCTAAACCTGACTTTGTAGTGTCTAGGCTAGGCAAGTGAGCAAAAGTAACTTTAAAAGGCCCGTCTCACGATTCATGAGCGGATCCCTCCTTCCTCATTTGTACTTACCTGGCCACAATTGGCGGTGAAGAGGCGATTTGAGACTTCTAACGACTTGTCGTTTAGACCATTTAGAAATAGGCTAGTTGACTTAGGAAACCCTAGAATCTAAAATACGGAAAATTTACACTTTTGCAAATAAATACCCTTTACTTTATAAAACCGTTTTCTAAAGGATTAGTATTTTACAATCTTTGCAAAGCGCAGCTACAACCCATTTTTAGGGAACCCGTTCGGGATTGTGCGGTTTATCGTGCACCCTCGGGCTAGTAGTGCGAGATTCAGACCTCCGCAAGGAGCATTCGGACTCGAAAGGTTTAAAATACGATATCTTAAGAAAATGAGATTTTTGGAATATAAAATATTTATTAAAATTATTTTTGTATAAATATATGTATATTTATCATTTAAATATCTATTTTATTATGATATAAATTTACCACCTTTTTCTAAAAATCACAAGAATAAATTTTACACTAAAATACCATGAACTTCAAGTAATCAATATTACAGATAAATATCCTTATTTATAAAATTAGGATATTTTCACTAGAAATGTCACAACATAAAATCCACCCTCATTAAAACTCTAAAGACAAACAATAAATACTTGAGGTGTATTTTGAAAAAGTATATAAAAGTATTTTTACATAAAACCCCCTCAAGTTTATAAATTACCCTAAGGACCCTAGCAATTATAAGACTTCGATTCACATTTCTGATTGTCTGACTTGGGTTTGAGTCTGATTATTCTGACTTGAATATGATTCAAGTCAATCTACAATCTACAAGATTTCAATTCAATATGAACACATGAATCCATGAATACAATTATTAATTTATACAACTTGACTGAACCGCACCATGGATATATATTCCTTTTACATGATTCTCAGTATTCCATTTACATGACTCTACGGTTACAACCGTTTCCTGATATCATGGTTTCGATCAGTCAGGCAATCAATCTTACAATCAATACAATTTACAAGATAACAATACAAACAAGACATCGTGGGGTTTAAGAGGTAGATTGGTACGGAAGGTGTTAAAGGTGGCATGAGGTGGTCGGATTAAGACACCTAACCTATATTCTGTTGCTGTTGTACCGTGGCATAAACGGTTCCTTGAGTTCCTGATACCTTAGTCTCCGGGGCAAGTGAGACTCCTTTCGTATACACTGGCATCCTTCTGTACCAAGCTACAAATAACAGCGTTAACACTAAATACAACAAAATAACAATACAACTGAAAAAGCTACTCTCTCTCTTACTCTTTGTCTATTCCTCCCTTATCTTTGGGACTTACCGAGCGACCTGTTCGCTGATGACATTCTGTTTATTTCTTCTTTCAATGTCGTTAGGTGGTTTGGACCCGGCGGAGATCGAGCCATCTCAAGAAGACTTGGAGCAGTTTGCCGAAGATCCAGCACTTTAGTTTCATTGTACACTTTTCTTTTCAGTACTTTTCATTTCCTGTTATGCCACTGTTTAGGCATCTTTTATTTCAGTTGTATTTCCTTTCATGTATTGTACAAAGAATGTTAATAAATAAAAGTTGCTGTTCTTTTTATTTCTTGTCTCTTGTGTATTTACTTATATTGCTTAGATACGCTTAGCGTATGTACTTCTGAGTATATACGTAGCGGACCTCGTCGCGTCCCCTTCGCCGTACACTGGGAAGCGGGGCGTGACAGGTTTTGTTGGCGGCCCATGCAGGTTAGAGCTGTATGAAACTCTATCATGCAGTTCTGTTCTGCGTGAACAACCTAAGTAATATAACACAAGAACCAGCAACTAAAACATTCTTTACAATTCATGTTCCTTGAATCTTACAATTTCATATTCCTTGAATCTTATCATTTCATGTACTTGAATCTGTTTTAACCCAAATTTTTCTTCAAGGTTATGGATTCCCCGAACAACACTAGCACCAACTTCAACAACACACTTCCACTACCTCTCATACCTGCTGTTCCTGCGCCACTCAACGAGCAAACGGTTCTGCTTGAGGCAATCCGCAGCCTCCTAGAGGGACAACAACAGCTCTTAAACCGTTTCGAGGCTGAAGCACCTGGGGTGAAGCAATTCAGAGCTTTACATCCCAAACAGTTCTCAGGAAAGGGGAGCCCACTGGAAGCTGAGGAATGGATACAAAGTATCGAGGATGATCTGGCAGCAGCACAAGTGCCAGAAATAGCTTGGGTCCGAGTTGCAAAGCTGCAGCTCACGGACAATGCACGGAACTGGTGGAAGGCGGAAGAAAGCCGCCTTGATCAGCCCATTGAATGGAAGACTTTTCGAGATAAGTTCGACGCGAAGTACTTCCTTGTAACTGCCAGGTTTGCCATGGAATAGCAGTTCATTCATCTACAACAAGGTTCGATGTGGGACAAGTCAGTAGATGAGTATGACGCTGAATTCACCATGCTCAGTCGCTAAGATATGTCACAGTATTTCAAATTTTTAATATCACATACTTCACAGCTAACACAAGACCGTAACAGATTTGCGGCACACCTGATACCGACGGATGAGATTAGAGCCCGTCGATTTCAACAAGGTTTGGACACGGAAATTCAGGCTGCACTAGCCACAGGGAAATTTCCGACTCACGAGGATGCTCTGGAAGCTGCCCGCCGTTATGAAGCAGTGATAAAGGCAAGGGGCAGACCTCAATCTGCAGGAGTGAAACGCCTGCCACTCAAATGGCAGGAGGGGCCTCTTCAAGGCCAGCTGTTGAACTCAGAAGACTGGAAGAAGTCAAGGATCGGCCAAGACCCGATTTTTGCTTTTATTGCAAGAGAGAAGGACACTTGTGGAAAGACTGTAGGCGCGCAAAAGGCCTATGCTAGGTTTGTGGTGCGTCCAATCATGGAATTGGAAACTGTCCTTATAGACGCAACCCAGCACACACACCCATCAACTACCCGCAGCAGCCAGCTATCCAGGCTCCTACAACTCGTCCTGCACTTCTAGCACCACCTCCACGTGGATTTCCTGCTCAGCCAAATCGCCAATTCCATCAGGCACTGAGAAACATTCCTCGAGTACAGGGGAATATGCCTTCAGCTAGGAGGAACGTGCCACGGCGATAGGCTTACACATTAGCAGCTATAGAAGCCAAGACAGTTGACCAAAGTAACACTAGTAAGACTCTTTCACATTTTTTTAAACACTTGCACCACCTTGTTATTTTTCATACACTGTTAGTACTTTAGTCACCAAACTTTCCTTGAATCTGTTACACTTTCCTTTTACAAATTTCGAGAACAAAATTTTTATAAGGAGGGTAGAATGTAACAACCCTAATTTTCCTATACATTTTTCTACACAAAATTTTAAATTTTTTTTTTTTTTTTCAAAATCCATAAAGGGGTATTTTAGCCTGAGCATAAGATATAAGTAATTATTTTGTTTTTAATTACAAGTTACAAGAATGTAATAACTCCATTTTTAGTGTACAAGAAATTACTTTAAATTTAATGTATACTTGGAGTATTTATTCTTGGTGCTATCATTTTAAGTAATTAAATAGCACCATAATTACAAGAAGGAGCTTATAGCTCATTGGTAATACCTTGCATTGCTGAACCAAGCCACCAGAGTTCAAATCCCATGCCCCATATTATTTTAATATTATTTTGTTTTAAATCCTTTGGAAGCTGAACAGTCCACACACCATAACTCCCAAAACTTGAACTAAACATGAAAAACTAAATATACCAGAGGTTACACCAGACGACCCCCACCTTCCTGACATCCGACTCGGCCCGACTCGGCCGACTCGGACGACGGACCGGCCGACTCGGCACGGCGCCGCCGGCCGGACTCGGCCGGTCAGCTGAGTCGTCAATACAAAAAGTGTGACTTTTCCTCTCCCTACCCCACTGTATACTCTAATTTATTGGATTGGCTCCAGAATGCCCATTAACACCTAATTACTCCAATTTTTAATGAATTTTCTATAATTTTTATATTTTTTTTATTAAAAACCCCTTCACCTACCCTACCCCTATCCTACCCTATAAATACACCCTTTACCCTCTACCCTCTCATCCCAAAATCCTGAGCCCACTCTCTCAAAATCTTCTCAAGAGTTGTGTACTTTGAAAACAAGTTCGCGGCGAAACTTCGATGAAATTCCGGCGGAAATTCCGGCGACGATTTTAGGAACTACCGGCGACGACGCAATGCATCGGCAATCCCTTTAGTTCCCCCTTACTCTAGTGTAATCAAAAACCCGTAAGTCCCATTCTATCCCCCTTTCTTATTCTCTAAAATACGAAACTACAAACCCGACGGAATCGGAACAAATCCGATTTCCGATTCGGTTTTTTATAAATTTCACTTCTGACTAATACAATCATAATTAAACATCCTTATGTTGACTACTAAACACTAATCAAAGAATTTGAACAAGTTTCACCACATGAAATGATAGCTTTCTCAATTTACCGTATTTTTCGTTTAAATACCATAATATTTCACTCTTTCATTTAACACCATCAAACTTGCTATACATTTAAAGTAGATCACGAGGTAATGACCTACCTCCACATACACGCAAATATAACCCTAAACGACATCATCAAAAATTGAGAATACGATAAAACAAAACTTTCATTTAAATACCATATTCTTAATAAAATCAATTCTAAAAGTTTAGCTTTGATACACTTTTAAATAAATACCTATCATTAGGAAAATACGATAAGTTATGGACATCGATCGTTTATCTAAACCTGATTTTGTGGTGTCTAGGCTAGGCAAGTGAGCAAAGATAACTTTAAAAGGCGCGTCTCACAATTCGTGAGCAGATCCCTCCTTCCTCATTTGTACTTACCTGGCCATAATTGGCGGTGAAGAGGCGATTTGAGGCTTCTAACGACTTGTCGTTTAGACCATTTAGAAATAGGCTAGTTGACTTAGGAAACCCTAGAATCTAAAATACGGCAAATTTACACTTTTACAAATAAATACCTTTTACTTTATAAAACCGTTTTCTAAAGGATTAGTATTTTACAATCTTTGCAAAGCGCCACTACAACCCATTTTTGGGGAACCCGTTCATGATTGTGCGGTTTATCGCGCACCCTCGGGCTAGTAGTGCGAGATTCAGACCTCCGCAAGGAGCATTCGGACTCGAAAGGTTTAAAATACGATATCTTAAGAAAATGAGATTTTTGGAATATAAAATATTTATTAAAATTATTTTTGTATAAATATATGTATATTTATCATTTAAATATCTATTTTATTATGATATAAATTTACCACCTTTTTCTAAAAATCACAAGAATAAATTTTCACTAAAATACCATGAACTTCAAGTAATCAATATTACAGATAAATACCCTTATTTATAAAACTAGGATATTTTC
Source organism: Agapanthus africanus (assembly GCA_030015575.1). Lineage (NCBI taxonomy): Eukaryota > Viridiplantae > Streptophyta > Magnoliopsida > Asparagales > Amaryllidaceae > Agapanthus > Agapanthus africanus. Next base: position 11,207,643 of record CM057351.1, read on the forward strand.
ACTGGAAATGTCACAACATAAAATCCACCCTCATTACAACTCTAAAGACGAACAATAAATACTTGAGGTGTATTTTGAAAAAGTATATAAAAGTATTTTTACATAAAACCCCCTCAAGTTTATAAATTACCCTAAGGACCCTAGCAATTATAAGACTTCGATTCACATTTCTGATTGTCTGACTCGGGTTTGAGTCTGATTATTCTGACTTGAATATGATTCAAGTCAATCTACAATCTACAAGATTCCAATTCAATGTGAACACATGAATCCATGAATACAATTATCAATTTATACAACTTGACTGAACCGAACCATGAATATATATTCCTTTTACATGATTCTCAGTATTCCATTAACATGACTCTACGGTTACAACCGTTTCCTGATATCATGGTTTCAGTCAGTTAGGCAATCAATCTTACAATCAATACAATTTACAAGATAACAATACAAACAAGACATCGCGGGGTTTAAGGGGTAGATTGGTACGGAAGGTGTTAAAAGTGGTACGAGGTGGTCAGATTAAGACACCTAACCTATATTCCGTTGCTGTTGTACCATGACATAAACGGTTCCTTGAGTTCCTTGTTCCCGCCAAAAATTTCTGTGCAAAGGAGCCCAAGGTATCAAATGGCAGCGATACGCTTAAGGAAATGCGAAGCAGTATCTTCCGGCCTATATTTTGATAAACTCCCGAAAGAGAAACAGATAAATTCTCATGGTATCAAAAGCGGCTCGAAAAACCCTTCGATTTGATATATTATGGGCCTCGTAATTCATCCGGGATCAAAAGTTATGAGGAATTACGTGTCCACACGTGATGGACTTTTAAGAACCCGCTGGAGGAGTTAAAAAATATAATAAAAACTCAGAAAAGACCCCAATGGGGCATCACGTGCTCACACGTGACCATGGGTCACGTGCAGACACGTGATGGGCTTTTAAGGCCTCTAAAATAATGAATAGAATTTTATTCTAAAAGTCAGAAAATACCTCAACGAGGTATCACGTGCTCACACGTGACCAATGGTCACGTGTTGACACGTGATGGTTAAAACTGAAACATAAATAAGCGGCTGAGAAAGGAACCCAATTGGGGGTCACGTGCTCACACGTGACCAAAGGTCATGTGCCAGCACGTGACTGGCTTTAAAAGCCTTATAATTTAATAGAATTAAATTCTAAAAGTTCTGAATCTTTCCAAATGGAAAAGGGTCATGGGGAACCGTTGGATTAAAGATCCAAGGGTGATTAAAAATCACCAATTTATGGAAAAATCTTAAATAAGGAAAGATTCCCCCTAAATCTAACCGAGATAACAAATAGAATATCTTTTGGATTTAAAATCCACGGTGAATAAAATTCACTGAATGATCTAAAGGCCCAGAATTAATGATAAATATAAATCAAATCTCTCAACAATCAAATCAAATCTTTCAATGAGAGATTTGCTAAACAAATTGATTCTTTTCCTTCTCCTATAAATAGGAGCCAAGAAGAGAAGAGAAGGGATCTACCTTTCGGAGAGAAGAAACAAAGAGAGGAGAATTTAATTCTCTGCAAAAGAAAAACCCTAGGTGAGAAAAGGGAAAAGATTAACTTCAAAAAGATAATTTAATTCTCAAAATTCAAGAGTTTAACTCTTATAAAAAAAAGAAGAACTTAGTTCTTCTTCTGGTTGAAGATCTGTACAGAGCACATCTCCCCATAGGATGAGAATTTAATTCTCATCGGGTTGAGATCCTGCCATGCAGATCCTAAACTTAGAAGGGGAATTGAGTTTTGAGAATTTAATTCTCCTAAAACGAAACTAGGGTTTAACCCTAATCAAGAATTTAATTCTTTTACATATCTGGGAATTTAATTCCTTTGAAAAGAAATCAGGGTTTTATCCTAAATAAGAATTTAATTCTTTCACGATAGGAATTTAATTCCTCCAAAATCATAATTAGGGTTTAACCCTACAAAGAATTCAATTCTTAAAAGATCTCTGTTCATGAAAAGAACTAGGGTCACGTGCCCCCACGTGACCCTTGAAAAGATCCCCTGCAAAGAACTTTGAAGCATCACCCCACGTGCTCCCACGTGACTCCCAGAACGCAGAAAGAAAAAGCAAAGGGAATGAAAGCTTTGGGCGCTCTCACGTGTTATCACGTGACCCCTCAGCAAATACTTTAACAATTGGCGCACAGATCCCTATCACGTGCCAACACGTGATGCTCTAAAATAAAAATAAAAGTGTTTGACACTTATTCGCAGATTTGAGGATAAACCAAAAGGAGATCTGGCTCCACATTTAGGGCGCCCTCACGTGTCACCACGTGACCCCTAATAAGCATTCTAACAGACCAGAGCGGGGGCCTCCATCACGTGCCCACACGTGATGGCCAGGAAATTAAAAGTGTTAAACACTGATATGCAGAATAAAATAAGGGAAATCAGGGCGCTCTCACGTGTCCGCATGTGACCCCTCCCTCCTTAGTGTTTAACACTAATTGGAAAACTCTATTTGCAGTGTTTAACACTGATTTTCTTAGTGATTAACACTAATTGGAAAACTCTGTTCCCGGTGTTTAACACTGATTTGCTTTAGTGTTTAACACTAGTTTGAAATCTCTGCTGCCAGTGTTTAACACCGATTTGCTTTTGTGTTAACACTAATTTGAAAACCCTGTTGCTAACACTGATTATCTTTTAGTGTTTAACACTAATTTGCTAATCTTATTCCCAGTGTTCAACACTGTTGGTCTGTAGTGTTTAACACTAGCTTTAGCCCAATTGGCTAAGTTTTTAGAGGCAAAGCCTCTTCTTCAATGGACCAACAGAGGGCCAATATTTCAAACATAGTTGGACTTAGCCCAAACTGGCCATAAGTCCTCAAATCATCTTGAACTGAGCACATTTGCTCTTTCAACCAACTCATTGGTTCAAGGGTACATCTCTGAACTCCTCTGATATTTGTCGTTGTAATCCTTCAACGTCTTCAGAGAGGTGACGGGTCCCGACAACCACACATCAACACGGACTGTGGGGTCCTTAAACTCATGGACTTATGCGTCCCTAAACCAAGATACGGACTGTGGGGTCCTTAAACCCGCGGACTTATGTGTCCTTAAACTAACGGACTAATGCGTCCTTAAACACACCCATATGGACTGTGGGGTCCTTAAAACCATGGACTTATGCGTCCCTAAACTGGCAATGGACCACCACGTCCCTAAACTGGAACTTGGATCACCACGTCCCTAAACTGGCAATGGACACCATGTCCCTAAACTGGAACAATAGAGCCCCCAAATGCTCTTTTGTCGGATCTAAACGATCCCTTTTAAGTTGATCTTAGCCTCAAATATGGCTAATGCATCCTTAAACCTTCAAACAGACTTTAGTCCCAAATTGGACTATAGATCCCCCCAATCTACTTTGGTTCCAGGGTACATCTCTGAACTCCTCTGACATCTGTCGTTGTAATCCTTCAACGACGTCAGAGAGGTGATGGGTCCCGACGGCCATACATTCTATCGACCGCAATGTCATTAAACTAAACAATAGAGCCAATTGCTCTCTTGTCGGATCTAAAGGATCCCGTTAAGTTGATCTTAGTCTCAAATTAGACTAACGTATCCTTAACAAACGTTTGAGTTGATCTTAGCCTCAAATATGGCTAACGTATCCTTAAACCAAAACCCCAAACCCAAATCTAAGAAAATACGGATTGGGACTAATCCACGTCTTATGGGCGACGACATAAATTAGTCTCCGTATACAATCCACGGGCAACCAAAAACAAAAAAAACACACATGACACGAAGTGACCAGCTGGAGAAGGAGAAAGTTGTTACCGCGATGCGGTAGCGTAATTAACTGCAGGGGCTTGCGCCTGCAGGGAAGAGCGTCCCCACAATCAAAAACCCCTTAAACGAGGGGGAATCTGACGAAGTCTGCTACATCGGACGCATCCGTTTAAACCTTCGATACACGGTGCCATAAATCAACTTAGCATCTTCGGAGAGGTAGACGGATAGCACCTATTAGCATCTGCCCCGAATCTCAGGCAAGACAGCCCATGTCTTGGCCGCCGTTCGGAGGGGAACAGATTCTGGCACGCCCGGTGAGACCTTTTCCTCTTTCCACTCCACACTTCGTGTGTCATATTCGCGAATGAATCGCGGTTTGTTAATGGTTGCCCTCGGGTTTCAAGTTACTAAGATTTGGGCTCTTGCTTGGTGCAGAAAGCAAACAGCAATGGCGTTCAACTGCTCGAACTGTTCCAACTGCAACTGCAACAGATGCTCCACCCCACCTGGAGGTGTAGCTTATGGACCTCAGGCGGCATCACTGTTCACGATGCCGGTGGAACAAATCACCCAGGCTACTACTGGACTATTTTTCGGGACCATGCTCTCGCCAATGAGCTTCATTGCCCCAATGCCCGTACCAGAAGTTCCTAAGAAGTCGGTCTTCGATCGACTTACAGCTGCTGCGGCCCCCCTCAACGGGTCGCCCAACACCAATGCCTCGGTTTTCTCCAGACTAGGCCAAAACTCATATGGGCCCACGATGAAGCTTGCGGTCCTTGAGAAGGTTACTCAAAAGAAAGTAGCCAAACCTACTTCTGAAGTCGTCAAGGCGGCTTCTCCTGCTAAGAGGTCGGTCTTCGTAAGACTGACCGTTCCAACTCCCACTCCCGTTCCTGCTGCTCAGAAGACATCAGTTTTTAATAGGCTGACACCGGCTACAGCCTCTCACCTGAACAGGGGGCAAGACAAGGCCATCCCCGTCACCGAGCCAATTCCCGCAGCACGACATGCTCGACGTCGCCACTGGCGCCGAGTGAGGAAGTCGGGAGGCAACTCCCCTTCCGGGCTAACTCCTCCAGCCTCGACGGCGGAAATTAATGCTGCTGTTCCAACTAAGAACAGCTTTGAATTGCTGAACACGGTGCGCAGAAACTCTCCTACCGCCGTACTAAAAAGATCCCCTCCTCCGGTGGGAAATGTTGCGGAAGCCAAGCCAGAACAGTCCTCTCAGCGGCTGTCCTCTAAAATCTACAAGGTCTGGCGCCAAGTCCAAGACTCGGTGATTGATCGAAATTTCTCCCGCCAGCAGAAGAAGCTGAAGGTCCGGCAGGAAGAAAACCGTCCTGTTAAGCCACAGAAGATGACAACTACTTGGGTGCTCACGACAGCGGCCCCCTCAACGTCAACCACTCAGAAAAGAAGGAGGCCAGAGAAAGTCCCAGTAAACATGGCAGACCACAAAGACGCTAAGCCCAAACGCCCCAAGTCTGGGGGCATGGTGGTGCACACTGTTTATATGGCTGCCGGAAAGGAGGAAAGCCGTGCTTCGACGGGTCACCGACCGCTCACCCGATCCCTGACAAAAGCCCAGGAGGAACAGCAGAAGTTTCAAGAGATGATGACTGCGATGGCCGCACTCACCGGGCCAAAAGAAAGCCCGGAAATATCATCAGAACAGCGTCACGAACAGGAAACCGACGCTGACTTCTTACGCAGAGTCCTCGAAAAGAAGGACAAAGAAGCCGCAGAACAAGCGGCCAACATAAAACGAATGGTGATCCTCTTCCAAGATATGGTAGGGATGATGCTACAGCCAGACCCTCCAGTTGAAGACCCTCCGATCATTACTGAAAACGATAGAGGAGAGACATCTAATCCTCCTCCAACTCTTTCAATAGCCAAAGATGAAACCATTTCCAAGGCTGCGCTGGATGGCTATATAGCTCATCAAATACGGGCTCATCAAGTGAATGAAGCGGCTGAGCAAATTGTTAGAACCGGACGGCCCTATCCGAGCTGGTATGACCAAATCAGTTACCCGCCGGGATATACGATCCCTAAGTTTCACGTATATAAAGGGACAGGGAATCCCCATCAGCATGTCGCTCAATTCAGGGCCTTATGCGGCAACACTGGAGGCGACGACAAACTGTTGCTTCGCCAATTCGTCGGCAGCTTAGCAGAAACGGCCTTTGAATGGTACTCGGAGCTTCCCAACAACTCTGTCAAAACATTTGCAGAGATGGAGCTGCTGTTTACACAGAGATTCGCGAGTGCTAGTGGACGCACCCCGATAACAGCACTGATCAACGCCAGGATAAGGCCAGGCGAAACGTGGGTTCAATACGCAACACGGTGGCGAAATCTGTGGTCGAAATGCGAACAGCGAATCGAAGAAGCACCTGCGGTAGGCATGTTCGTGGGCACTCTTGATCCGTAAGCGACCATCTCGCAATTCATGATGTTCTTCAAGCCAACTACTTTCCAGGCCTTGATTGACAAGCTGGCCCAAATGGACCAGATGGGCCATAGGCCTTCCTCTTCAAAGACAGAACCTTGGAATGAAAAGGGCAAAAGGAAAGCAACCTTTGTTGCCAATACTCAACAACGGTCGAGCAACTTAAAGCCGGTTGTCCGTCAAAACAATATGCGTCAACGCCCATCCCTCGAGGAGAGACTGGGACATCCTTACTCGTTTCCTCAGGATAAAACGAGAAAACTGTTTGAGCTGGCAGTGCGCAACAGACTCATTAATCTGCCGAATCCAAAACGTCCGTTGCAACCAGGCGATGTCAACGATCCCAATTATTGCCCTTACCACCAAACGGTAAGCCATCCAATCGAGAATTGTTTCGTCTTTAAGGGGTGGATCGAGGATCAGTACCTACAAGGAAAGTTCGCGTTGTCTGAAAAGTGGAAAGTAAACCCACCACAGCCGCACACTCCAAAGAAGACGGACGCACCGGGGGCAACTTGTCATGTGATCTCCCACTCATTTACGGACAATGAAAAGACTCCTTGCACTGAGAAACCAGGGGCGGGGCCTGAACCAGAACTTCTGTGGCCATCAGACGAGATGATCGATGCCTTCCTGAACGAAGCCCGTCTTAAAAGCAAAGCTGATCGAGAGCGCGAGATGGCCATATTCGAGAAAGCCAAACGCCGGCGATTAGATGAAAGGGTCGAAACACTCCCACCGGATGAAAGTACATCCGCCGCAAATAAAAGCAGGATCAAGACAAGGAAACGATTCGCCAAAGCCATAGCAATGGGGATGAGGCCGCCCTCTTTCAGAGAAAATTCTCCGGGTGGTATACATTTTGATGAAACGGACGTACACCCCAACTTCTGCTTGTATCATCAGAGGATCGCACATCCTACTGAAGACTGCAACTCCTTTAAGTGTTGGTGGCAAGAATATGTCGCTCATAGACAACACGTCAATAGAATAAAGCGGGAAGCTCGTAGACAGCGAAAAAATACGACAGATGAGCATAAAAGAGTTGCCGGCAATTGTCATAGGGACGAGCCCGGGGGATCACGAGTTCTCACCTTTGGAAGCGATTCTGACGAAGAAGCCGCCCTCAACCCTCTCTTCCAGGAATTCATTTCTAAAACAAAAGAATTGGAGAGTTGCGAGAATGTTCAGCCGTACAATCTCACGCTACCCGGAAAGAATCTCGGACCCGCAAACGACGGAGCAAACGAAATGAGAAAGGAAAAGGAAAAAACGGCCTTTATTGCCGACACTCAACAACAGCCGAGTAACCCGAGACCATTTTGTCGTCAAAACAACAAGCCGCGATATCTCAATGAGAAGTTCAAACGTCCTTACTCATTTCCCAAAGATAAAACAAAGAGATTGTTCGAGCTAGCAGTGCGCAGCGGGCTTATCACTCTGCCAGATCCAAAACGTCCATTGCAACCAGGTGACGTTAACAATCCTAACTATTGTCCCTACCACAGATTAATGGGTCACCCACTCGACAATTGCTACGTCTTCAAAAACTGGGTTGAAGACCAATACCAACAGGGCAAGTTCGCGTTACCCGAAAAGTGGAAAGTAAACCCGCCACAACAACATGCTTCGAAAAAGGTGGATATGCCGGGGGCATCATGCTCGTTCATAGGAAAGGCCTCCTGGACCCAAAAGTCCGGGAACTAAGAATCCGCCTCAAATATGGCAACGATAGACCGAAACGTCGTTAAACTAACAATGGACCACTATGTCCTAAAACTGACGGCGGACCGAAACGTCCTTAAACTAACGGCGGACCGCAATGTCCTAAAACTTGCGAATGACCGAAACGTCGTTAAACTACTCCCAACCCGCAGCATCTTCAGGCTGACGTGGTAAAAAAAAAGAAAAAAAAAGAAAAAAAACGGTACGTCCACAAGCAAAATGGGCACGGATGAAAACCCGAAAGGGCTCCGTGAGTAAAAACAGCCGGGCTACCGGCGAGTGTTCGTGAAAACTCGAAAGGGCGCGACCTCGTTAAAAAAAAAACAAAAAAAAAAACAAAAAAAAAAACAAAAAAAAAACGGTATGTCCATAAGCAAAATGGGCACGGATGAAAACCCGAAAGGGCTCCGTGAGTAAAAACAGCAGGGCTACCGGCGAGTGTTTGTGAAAACCCGAAAGGGCGCAAACTCGTTAAAAGACACTTATAGGGTCCTCTCGATCTTGTAAGGAGAAACCACCCGCGTGAGATCCTTACGACTCACAATGGAGCAACACACTTAAGGATCCTCACGATTCCTAAGGAGAAATTACACTTGCGAGATCCTCACGACTCGTAAGGAGAACTCTCTTATGGGACCCTCACGGCTCATAAGATTTGAAAGTCTTAAGTTACAGAGACCTTAACCTGTTCTTAAGCAACCCCCACAACCTTCGATATTGCCCTACAAGCGGCTCAATACTGGCCCTTGTATACAATCCACGGGCGCGAATAAATATTTCCCTAACAAAGTCTCATCCGTGACTAGGGATATGCTTGTACGGTGAACAACCCTTATAAGTCCTCTCGACTTGTAAGGAGAAAACCCTTTTGTAAGATCCTTACGACTTACAGGAGAGCATACGCTTAGGAGTCCTCACGACCCCTAAGGAGAAAACACACCTACGAGATCCTCACGACTTGTAGGGAGAAATACCTTTGTGAGACCCTTACAGCTCATGAAGTCAAAAGCCTTAGTCGACGGGATCCTAACCCTGTTTGCTAAGCCACCTTTGTTCGACATCGACAGAGGCAAATGATGATTCGCTCCTGGTAATATCCCAGTTGTAGCGATGCTGATGCCTAAACCGGTATCAAATTCCAAGTCTTTTCATGGCAAATGATGATTCGCTCCTGGCAATATTCCAGTCGTAGCGATGCTGATGCTAAGATTGGCATCAGATTCCAAGTTCCACACTCGCGATAAAAAAAAAATCGGCGAGCCAAAAAAAAGGCATATGAAATAGCCGAAATGATGGGGCAACTTGCAACGAAATCAGCAAGTAAAAATGTATGCATGAAAAATAGCCGAAATGATGGGGCAACTCGCAATAAAAAGCAGCGAGTAGAAAATAAATAAATAGCCGAAATGATGGGGCAATCGCGACCTTCGCGATATAAAAGCTGAAATGATAGAGCATCGCGGAAAGAGAAATAAAATAAAATAAAAAAGTTTTAATTTATGCCCTACAGGTGATGTTCCATCACACCCTGTACACAATCCAAGGGCGTAAACAAAAAAGGGAACATACCTCCTCCCGGGTTTCACCAAAGAAAGAAGCTAAATCTCGACAGATCACAAGCGACCAAGAGATCATCCCAACACTCGTCTCGTAACGACAGACAAAACTTCAAGCTAAGCGGAACAGCGGCAACTCCCAGTTCCATGGCTCGGTGGTATACATATCGCCAGCAGTCAAACCTCCATCCCGTGAAATGCGGATACAATCAGCGAAATTCCTGGTTACGTGGAACGCGGATAACGTCACTCTTTGACCCCGCGGAAAACGTCCAGAGCGGATCCTGGTCCACGCAGAGCATGGCAGTAAACCCGTGTAAAACATCCAGAGCGGAGCCTAGTCCTCGCCTAACGCGGCAGTGAACCCGTGTGAAGCATCTAGTGCAAAATTTCTGGTCACGTGGAACACGGATAACGTCACTCTTTGACCCCATGGAAAACGTCCAGAGCGGATCCTGGTCCTCGCAGAACACAGCAGTGAACCCGTGTGAAGCATCCAGAGCGGAGCCTAGTCCTCGCCTAACGCGGCAGTGAACCCGCGTGAAGCATCTAGTGCAAAATTTCTGGTTACGTGGAATACGGATAACGTCACTCTTTGACCCCATGGAAAACGTCCAGAGCGGATCCTGGTCCTCGCAGACCGCGGCAGTGAACCCGTGTGAAGCATCTAGTGCAAAATTTCTGGTCACGTGGAACACGGATAACGTCACTCTTCGACCCCGTGGAAAACGTCCAGAGCGGATCCTGGTCCTCGCAGAACACGGCAGTGAACCCGTACGAAGCATCCAGAGCGGAGCCTAGTCCTTGCCTGACGCGGCAGTGAACCCGTGTGAAGCATCTAGTGCAAAATTCCTGGTCATGTGGAACGCGGATAACGTCACTCTTCGACCCCGTGGGAAACGTCCAGAGCGGATCCTGGTCCTCACACCAACATGGAGTGATCACCACCGCGACATTCGTCTTGATACAGCAGAAGCGATACCAGCAAACGAAGCGAAGGCCAAATTCCTAGCTTCAGGGTCTTGACGGCAAGTCATATAAAGCCTGAAAGACAATCGGAGATCATCCCACACCCGCGCGGAGTGGTCACCACCTCGACGTTCGTCTCGATACAGCAGATGAAATGTCACCCCAGCGTTCTTCCCCCAGCAGGATTCGGAAGCGACAAAGCAAACGAAGCGAAGGCCAAATTCCTAGCTTCAACGTCTTGACGGTAAGTCATATAAAACCGGAAAGACAAACAGAGATCATCCCACATGGAGTGGTCACCACCACGACATTTGTCTCGATACAGCAGACGAAATGTCACTACAGCGTCCTTCCTCCAACAGGATCCAGACACACCAAAGCCAACGAAGCGAAGGCCAAATTCCTAGCTTCAACGTCTTAACGGCAAGTCATATAAAGCCTGAAAGACAATCGGAGATCATCTCGAACCAATGCGGAGTGGTCACCACCTCGACGTTCGTCTCGATACAGCAGACGCAACATCACCAAAAGGAGCCACGGCAAAATCCCTAGTTCCAAATCTCGACGGTTCACCAGCAACCTAGAGACAACCGCGACATTCGTCTCGATACAGAGGACGCAATGCCAACAAAACGAAGCAAAGGCCAAATTCCTAGCTTCAGGGTCTTAACGGCAAGTCATATAAAGCCTGAAAGACTATCGGAGATCATTCCACACCAGCGCGGAGTGGTTATGACTCATCGGGGCTCTCCAAAATGAGCCTAACCTCAAGTAAAAAGCGGCATGGAAAATTCCTAGCGCTTGCTCTTCCGACGGTCAAACTGCCAAGGAGGATTTCTTAAAGACGTCTTGTCCAGCCCCCGAAGGGATCAGAGACACGGCAGTCGCAGGGCTACTCGAATAGCACAATTGCTTATCAAGGAATATATCAGCTCATGCGATGGTACGACGGCCAAAACCCTAAGTACCACAGACCCTAACGGACTTCTGTCGTAAAGAGCAGAGGTTAACTGTGACGTTAGGATATTCTTGCGAGATCTGCTCGATCCGTTTCGACTCGTGAGGAAATTGATGTCTTTGCGAGAACTTCTCGATTCGTCTCGACTCGTGAGATAAAGCCTTAGGCAGTAGGGATTAAAAAACATGTTTCCTAAGCACTGGGATCCTGCAAGTCGGCTCAAAATGGTCTCTTACATACTATCCACGGGTCTCACTCTCCAAAGTCGAATTTCGATAAGGAGGGGAACAACCGCTTACGGGTCCTCTCGACTCGTAAGAGGGAAAAATTCTCTTACAAGATCCTTACGACTTATAAGAGAAACACACTTAGGAATCCTCACGACTCCTAAGGAGAAAATACACCTACGAGATCCTCTCGATCCGTAGGGAGAAAAGTCTTTATGAGACCCTCACGGCTCATAAAGTTGAAAAGTCTTAGGTGACAGATCCTAACCCTGTCTCCTAAGCCGTCACCGCCCTGCAAAGAGGTCAAGATGGACCATCTATGAGCCAGACTCGCCAAAGCTACAAGCCACTGAAACGGAAAAGCTACTCATGAGCATATAAACTACTTCACGCCAGAGTAAGATATGAAGAAATAAAAGGGTGCGGCTCATGGAGTTGAGAGTTTGGAACTATATCTCTTGAGAGTCGAGATTTGAGTCAATGATAAATGACGACGCTTGTGTCCGCTCGTTATCTTCTCAGATCAAGATTCTGAAAGATATATACCAACCCGAAACTGGTCATACGCTATGCATAACTCTACACTACTTCACCCACGTATATACTTACGTGGGCAAAGTAGTGGGGGGCATTTGTTCCCGCCAAAAATTTCTGCGCAAAGGAGCCCAAGGTATCAAATGGCAGCGATACGCTTAAGGAAATGCGAACCAGTATCTTCCCGCCTATATTTTGATAAACTCCTGAATGAGAAACAGATAAATTCTCATGGTATCAAAAGCGGCTCGAAAAACCCTTCGATTTGATATATTATGGGCCTCGTAATTCATCCGGGATCAAAAGTTATGAGGAATTACGTGTCCACACGTGATGGACTTTTAAGAACCCGCTGGAGGAGTTAAAAAATATAATAAAAACTCAGAAAAGACCCCAATGGGGCATCACGTGCTCACACGTGACCATGGGTCACGTGCAGACACGTGATGGGCTTTTAAGGCCTCTAAAATAATGAATAGAATTTAATTCTAAAAGTCAGAAAATACCTCAACGAGGTATCACGTGCTCACACGTGACCAATGGTCACGTGTTGACACGTGATGGTTAAAACTGAAACATAAATAAGCGGCTGAGAAAGGAACCCAATTGGGGGTCACGTGCTCACACGTGACCAAAGGTCATGTGCCAGCACGTGACTGGCTTTAAAAGGCTTATAATTTAATAGAATTAAATTCTAAAAGTTCTGAATCTTTCCAAATGGAAAAGGGTCATGGGGAACCGTTGGATTAAAGATCCAAGGGTGATTAAAAATCACCAATTTATGGAAAAATCTTAAATAAGGAAAGATTCCCCCTAAATCTAACCGAGATAACAAATAGAATATCTTTTGGATTTAAAATCCACGGTGAATAAAATTCACTGAATGATCTAAAGGCCCAGAATTAATGATAAATATAAATCAAATCTCTCAACAATCAAATCAAATCTTTCAATGAGAGATTTGCTAAACAAATTGATTCTTTTCCTTCTCCTATAAATAGGAGCCAAGAAGAGAAGAGAAGGGATCTACCTTTCGGAGAGAAGAAACAAAGAGAGGAGAATTTAATTCTCTGCAAAAGAAAAACCCTAGGTGAGAAAAGGGAAAAGATTAACTTCAAAAAAAGAATTTAATTCTCAAAATTCAAGAGTTTAACTCTTATAAAAAAATAGAAGAACTTAGTTCTTGTTCTGGTTGAAGATCTGTACAGAGCACATCTCCCCATAGGATGAGAATTTAATTCTCATCGGGTTGAGATCCTGCCATGCAGATCCTAAACTTAAAAGGGGAATTGAGTTTTGAGAATTTAATTCTCCTAAAACGAAACTAGGGTTTAACCCTAATCAAGAATTTAATTCTTTTACATATCTGGGAATTTAATTCCTTTGAAAAGAAATCAGGGTTTTATCCTAAATAAGAATTTAATTCTTTCACGATAGGAATTTAATTCCTCCAAAATCATAATTAGGGTTTAACCCTACAAAGAATTCAATTCTTAAAAGATCTCTGTTCATGAAAAGAACTAGGGTCACGTGCCCCCACGTGATCCTTGAAAAGATCCCTTGCAAAGAACTTTGAAGCATCACCCCACGTGCTCCCACGTGACTCCCAGATCGCAGAAAGAAAAAGCAAAGGGAATGAAAGCTTTGGGCGCTCTCACGTGTTATCACGTGACCCCTCAGCAAATACTTTAACAATTGGCGCACAGATCCCTATCACGTGCCAACACGTGATGCTCTAAAATAAAAATAAAAGTGTTTGACACTTATTCGCAGATTTGAGGATAAACCAAAAGGAGATCTGGCTCCACATTTAGGGCGCCCTCACGTGTCACCACGTGACCCCTAATGAGCATTCTAACAGACCAGAGCGGGGGCCTCCATCACGTGCCCACACGTGATGGCCAGGAAATTAAAAGTGTTAAACACTGATCTGCAGAATAAAATAAGGGAAATCAGGGCGCTCTCACGTGTCCGCACGTGACCCCTCCCTCCTTAGTGTTTAACACTAATTGGAAAACTCTATTTGCAGTGTTTAACACTGATTTTCTTAGTGATTAACACTAATTGGAAAACTTTGTTCCCGGTGTTTAATACTGATTTGCTTTAGTGTTTAACACTAGTTTGAAATCTCTGCTGCCAGTGTTTAACACCGATTTACTTTTGTGTTAACACTAATTTGAAAGCCCTGTTGCTAATACTGATTATCTTTTAGTGTTTAACACTAATTTGCTAATCTTATTCCCAGTGTTCAACACTGTTGGTCTGTAGTGTTTAACACTAGCTTTAGCCCAATTGGCTAAGTTTTTAGAGGCAAAGCCTCTTCTTCAATGGACCAACAGAGGGCCAATATTTCAAACATAGTTGGACTTAGCCCAAACTGGCCATAAGTCCTCAAATCATCTTGAACTGAGCACATTTGCTCTTTCAACCAACTCATTGGTTCAAGGGTACATCTCTGAACTCCTCTGATATTTGTCGTTGTAATCCTTCAACGTCTTCATAGAGGTGACGGGTCCCGACAACCACACATCAACACGGACTGTGGGGTCCTTAAACTCATGGACTTTTGCGTCCCTAAACCAAGATACGGACTGTAGGGTCCTTAAACCCGCGGACTTATGTGTCCTTAAACTAACGGACTAATGCGTCCTTAAACACACCCATATGGACTGTGGGGTCCTTAAACCCATGGACTTATGCGTCCCTAAACTGGCAATGGACCACCACGTCCCTAAACTGGAACTTGGACCACCACGTCCCTAAACTGGCAATGGACACCATGTCCCTAAACTGGAACAATAGAGCCTCCAAATGCTCTTTTGTCGGATCTAAACGATCCCGTTTAGGTTGATCTTAGCCTCAAATATGGCTAATGCATCCTTAAACCTTCAAACAGACTTTAGTCCCAAATTGGACTATAGATCCCCCCAATCTACTTTGGTTCCAGGATACATCTCTGAACTCCTCTGACATCTGTCGTTGTAATCCTTCAACGACGTCAGAGAGGTGATGTGTCCCGACGGCCATACATTCTATCGACCGCAATGTCATTAAACTAAACAATAGAGCCAATTGCTCTCTTGTCGGATCTAAAGGATCCCGTTAAGTTGATCTTAGTCTCAAATTAGACTAACGTATCCTTAACAAACGTTTGAGTTGATCTTAGCCTCAAATATGGCTAACGTATCCTTAAACCAAAACCCCAAACCCAAATCTAAGAAAATACGGATTGGGACTAATCCACGTCCTACGGGCGACGACATAAATTAGTCTCCGTATACAATCCACGGGCAACCAAAAACAAAACAAACACACATGACACGAAGTGACCAGCTGGAGAAGGAGAAAGTTGTTACCGCGATGCGGTAGCGTAATTAACTGCAGGGGCTTGCGCCTGCAGGGAAGAGCGTCCCCACAATCAAAAACCCCTCAAACGAGGGGGAATCTGACGAAGTCTGCTACATCGGACGCATCCATTTAAACCTTCGATACACGGTGCCATAAATCAACTTAGCATCTTCGGAGAGATAGACGGATAGCACCTATTAGCATCTGCCCCGAATCTCAGGCAAGACAGCCCATGTCTTGGCCGCCGTTCGGAGGGGAACATTCCTGATACCTTAGTCTCCGGGGCAAGTGAGACTCCTCTCGTATACATTGGCATCCTTTTGTATCAAGCTACAAACAACAGCGTTGACACTAAATACAACAATATAACAATACAACTGAAAACGCTACTCTCTCTCTCTTACTCTCTGTCTATTCCTCCCTTATCTTTGGGACTTACCGAGCGACCTGTTCGCTGACGACATTCTATTTATTTCTTCTTTGAATGTCGTCAGGTGGTTTGGACCCAGCGGAGATCGAGCCATCTCAAGAAGACTTGGAGCAGTTTTCCGAAGATCCAGCACTTTAGTTTCATTGTACACTTTTCTTTTCAGTACTTTTCATTTCTTGTTATGCCACTGTTTAGGCATCTTTTATTTCAGTTGTATTTCCTTTCATGTATTATACAAAGAATGTTAATAAATAAAAGTTGCTGTTCTTTTTATTTCTTGTCTCTTGTGTATTTATTTATATTGCTTAGATACGCTTAGCGTATATACTTCTGAGTATATACGTAGCGGACCTCGTCGCATCCCCTTCGCCGTACACCGGGAAGCGGGGCGTGACATGCAGGTAAGTCCGTACTGACACCTGTATACAATCCATGGGCATAAACAAAAAGGGAACCACATTTTCCCATCAGACTCTGTCAAAGGGAGAGTCAGATCTCGACGGCAACATCTGCGTTCCGGAAGATCAACACGGCGTTCATTCTCAACTCCAGCAGGATGTAGACATAACATCAACAACCGACCTTAGGGTCACAACGAAGCGGAGCCATGACAAAGTCCCTAGTTCCAAAATCTCGACGGCCACACCTATTGCCTAGAGACCAACAATGGCATTCCTCCTCACTCCAGCAGGATACGGACGCGACATCACCAATCGGAGCCACGATAAAGTCCCGAGTTCCAAGACTCTACGATTCACAGAAAACTTAGGGTCAACCCGACACCACAGAAAGAGGAAATACGTCGGCCAATGACCTTCGTCTCAGAAATACATCATCCAATGACCCCGTCTTGGAAATACGTCAACCCTTACACCGCAGAAAGTGGATTACACCGCAGGAGGTGGAGCACGTCAAACTAGACACCGCAAAAAGCAGAACAAGTCAACCAACCCTAAGGAAATCAGTGTCCTTGACAAATATCTCGATTCAGAGAAATCAACGTCCTTGACGAGAACCTCTCGATTTGCGTCGACCCGCAGGAAAATTAGTAGCTTTGCAGGAATCTCTCGATTCGTCTCAACCCCAGCGAAATCAGTGTCCTTGGAAACATATCTCGATTTAGGGAAATCAGCGTCTTTGATAAGAACCTCGATTCGCGTCGACCCGTAAGGAAATCAGGAATCTCTCGATTCGTCTCAACTCCAAGGAAATCTGTGTCCTTGACAAGTACCTTGATTCAGGGAAATCAGCATCCTTGACGAGAACCACTCGATTCTCGTCGACCCGCAGGGAAATCAGTGTCTTTACGGGAATCTCTCGATTCGTCTTGACCCCAGGGAAATCAGTGTCCTTGGAAAACACCTCTCGATTCAGGGAAATCAGTGTCCTTGGTAAGAATCTCTCGATTCGTTTAGACCCGCAAGGAAATTAGTGTCTTAGTGAGAATCTCTCGATTCGTCTCGACTTGCAGGGAAATTAGTGTCCCCGCGCATGAAAGGAAAATTCTCTTGTAAGATCCTTACGACTCTAAAGAGAAAACGCACTTAGGATTCCTCACGACCCCTAAGGAGAAAATACACCTGCGGGATCCTCTCGACCCGTAAGGAGAAAAGTCTTTATGAGACCCTCATGGCTCATAAAGTTGAAAAGTCTTAGGTGGCAGATCCTAACCCTGTCTCCTAAGCCATCGTTGCCCTTCAAGGAGGTCAAGATGGACTATCTATGGGCCACACTCTCCAAAGTCGAACATCGACAAGGAAGGAAACAACCACTTACAAGTCCTTTCGACTTGTAAAGGGAAAATTCTCTTGTGAGATCCTTACGACTCTCAAGAGAAAACGCACTTAGGAGTCCTCACGACCCCTAAGAAGAAAATACACCTGCGGGATCCTCTGGACCCGTAGGGAGAAAAATATTTATGAGACCCTCATGGCCCATAAGGTTGAAAAGTCTTAGGTGGCAGATCCTAACCCTGTCTCCTAAGCCATCACTGCCCTGCAAGGAGGTCAAGATGGACTATCTATGGGCCACACTCTCTGAAGTCGAACATCGTCAAGGAGGGAAACAACCAATTACAAGTCCTTTCGACTTGTAAAGGAAAAAAATTCTCTTGTGAGATCCTTACGACTCTCAAGAAAAAACGCACTTAGGAGTCCTCACGACCTCTAAGGAGAAAATACACCTGCGGGGTCCTCTTGACCTGTAGGAAGAAAAGACTTTATGAGACCCTCATGGCTCATAAAGTTGAAAATTCTTAGGTGGCAGATCCTAACGCTGTCTTCTAAGCCATCGCTGCCCTATAAGAAAGTCAAAGATGGACTATCTACGGTCCACATTCGCCAAAGCCACATTCGCCGATGAAATAAAGAAGCTGCCTACGGATTCTCACGATTCATAAGGAAAAGTACTCGAGTAAGATCCTTACGACTCACGAGGGCGATGAACACTTAGAAATCCTTACGATTTCTAGGGATAATATGCACATGTGAGATCCTCTCGACTTATAGGGAGAAATAACCTTCTTGAGACCCTTACGGCTCATGAAGACGAAAAGAGTCTTAGGCTACAATGACCCTAAACTTGTCTCGTAAGCCCTCAATTCCATGGCCATACATAACTCTGCACTACTTCACCCACGTACATACTTACGTGGGCAAAGTAGTGGAGGGCATTTGTTCTCGCCAAAATTTTGGCTCAAAAAAATAATAATAACAATAAAATAAAAAAATAAAAAAGGAAAACTCCACATGCAAAGAATGTAACAACTGTCTCAGCGTAAGCGCTGAGAGTCAAAGACTCTAAGACAGCGCTCACGTGCAGAGCACGAGAGCGCTCGCGCCAATAGTCAAAGACTCTAAGGCAGCGCCTACGTGCGGAGCACGAGAGCGCTGGCGCCAAGCGCGTCAGCACTAAGAGTCAAAGACTCTAAGGCAGCGCTCACGTGCAAAGCACGAGAGCGCTGGAGCCAAGTGCGCCAGCGCTAAGAGTCAAAAACTCTGAAGCAGCGCTCACGTGCAAGGCACGAGAGCGCCAAGCGCTAGAACTAAATGTTCCCTACCGTTGGATCAAAAATCCAACGAAGATGATAAATCATCAAATTACCAGAATAAAATTCTGTTAACGAAATACTTCTCAGAATCTTTCCAAACAAGAAAGATTGTGATCTGTAAATAAGAGCACCGTTGGATCAATGATCCAATGGTGATTAAAAATCACCAATATAAAGAACAATCTCTGTATGGGAAAATAATTTCCCAATCTTGTTAAAAACAAGAAGATTGTCTTCTGTACAACAGAAGCCTCAGGATTAAAGATCCAACGATGGGAAATATCCCCAAATCAATTAGAAAAAAGATCTCCTTAACTGATTCAACAAATCAGCCTCCACTATATAAAGGACACAAGATTTCAAGTCTTGCATCGAAGAAACTCCCCATAAGTTTCATATAAAGGACCCCCTCCACAAACTTTGAAAATTTTCAAAGAGAAGAGCAAGCTCTCAGAAGAAGAATTTCTTCAAGGTAAATAAAACAGAGAGATCAAAGCATCCCATCAAAAAAGAAGAACTTAGTTCTTTTTTTAGATCATAGACTTATGAGACAGAGGTCTTTCACAAAAGAGATCATAGCATCTCATCATAAAGAGGGAGGGAGAAGAACTTAGTTCTTTTTAAATCACAGATCTATAAGACGAAGACAAAATTTTTCAAAAAAACATAAGAGATTGTAATATCTCTTATAAAATAAGTACCTTGTTCTAAGAGCCACGAGACAAAATCTATTATAAACGAGAACTTAATTCTCAGAGCACAGAATTGATCAAGAGCGCTCTACACTCATCGGCTGGCGCTCAGCGCCAAGCGCGCCACGTACTCCTCACGTGTGCATTATTTCAGAGAGAGCGCTCTGCACTCATTGGCTGGTGCTCAGCGCCAAGCGCTCCACGTGCTCCTCACGTGTGCGCTACTTTAGATGAAGCGCCTTAGCGCTCCAAATCTGGCGCTCAGCGCCAAGCGCGCCACGTACTCCTCACGTGTGCGCTACTTCATAAGAAGCGCCTTAGCGCTCCAAATCTGGCGCTCAGCGCCAAGTGCGCCGCGTGCTCCTCACGTGTGTGCTATTTCATAAGAAGCGCTCTGCACTCATTGACTGGTGCTAAGCGCTATGCACGCCACGTGCTCCTCACGTGTGCGCTATCTCACAGGAAGCTCTTTAGCGCTCTAAGTCTGGCGCTCAGCGCCAAGCGCGCCACGTGCTCCTCACGTTGGCGCTGAAGGAACATAAACTGTTCTTTAAATAAAACCCCAGAGCCATAATGAGAACTCAACACTCAATAAATTACAAAAAGGCTGTCAGAACCCAAACCAATGCTCAGTATTGTTAAATGAAAAAGGACTGAGCCTAATTAAATGTTCAACATTTTAACTGAGTGGGCCGAACCCAAGTTGGCCACAGACCCCTAATTCAGATTAATTGAGCCCATATGCTCATAAATTTTTTTAACTGATCTTAGTCCCAAACTTGACTACAGATCTCCCAACCAATATTGGTTCAATGGTACATCTCTTCATACCTCTGATATATGTCGTTGTAATTCTTCAACGTCTTCAGAGAGATGGAGGGGTCCAATAACTAATAACTTTTGGCGCATCCCCAAACGGTTGAACCAAAACCACATAGACTATGACGTCTTTAAACTGAACCATGATGTCCTTAAACTTTATGGACTATGACGTCCTTAAAATTCGTGGACTTTGATGTCCTTAAACTTATGGACCGCAATGTCCCTAAACTAAAACAATAGAGCCCAAATGCTCTTTTGTTGGATCTAAATGATCCCATTTAGTAGATCTTAGTCTAAAATTAGACTAACGTATCCTTAACAAACGTTTAAGTTGATCTTGATCTCAATGAGATCAACGATCCTTAAACCCAACCCAAAACCAAATCTAATAAAATATAAATTTGGACTAATCCACGCTCTATGGGCGGCAACATAAATTAGTCTCCGTATACAATTCACGGGCAACCAAAAATAAAACAAATATGCACGACACGAAGTGACCATCTGGAGAAAGAGAAAGTGGTTACCGCGATGCGGTAGAATAATTAACTGCAGGGGCTTGCGCCTGCAAGACAGAGCGTCCCCACAATAAAAAACCCCTCACAATGAGGGGGAATCTGACGAAATCTGCTACAGTGGCCATATCTGTCTAAACCTCCGATACATGGTGCCATAAATCAACTTGGAATTTTCGGAGAAGCGGACAGATAAAACCAAATAGCATCTTCCCCCAAAATTCTGGCTGGACATCCTAACGTCCCGGTCGCGTCTTTCGGCGGCGAATAGCTATAAACCATACATTTAAGCCTCGAATTGAAAACAATTTTCAAAGTTATAGCCATGAAATTCAACAGGATTCCTGGTTAAAAGATCGAAGGCTCGTCGGGAACTTTAGATGATGGCCGCACCCCCGAGGCCGTCAACGAAGTGGACTTGGGTGGAACACCGTGGCCGCGAGCACCCGAGTGGATAGGTTCTCCTATAGTCACTTGGTCGGGGCAAAGGAGCGTGGCTCTCTACTAGTGTCTCCCAGCGAGTATTCGCGTACGATACGAGATTACGACGGAGTTTCGATCCAAATCCAAACTCCGTGGTAATCCATCATTTGAGACTAAAATGTGAGATTTACAAATCGACAACTAGTTTTCTCAAAACTAATCAATGTGGATTCCAAAAAATTGTATCACATAACCAAAGCAATTAGACAAAGTTAACAGTTCGATCGATTTTTCAATCAACAACAATTAATAGAGCCCTCAACCAGTTGTGCATCAACTCAAATACACAGAAAGTCTAAATTCCAAAGATGAAGCAACACAAGAAATCTGGAGTATTAAAGCCATAATTGGGCGGCGGTTCCGCGGCCAAAACCTGGCTTAGGCGGCGGTTTCATGGCTAATTCTAGGCTTTAGGAGCTCCGTTTTCTTATGGCTCGATCCATAGAAAAGCCTTCATGATTTTCTAAGAATTTTTAATTTGAAAAATCACGAAGTTTGAAAAATGGACAGAAACTAGCAAAATTCGGGTTTAAAATGTCGATCGAACACTTTAACTCATCTAAACAACTCCTAAGCCTCTAGTTTGGCTTTGATACTATAAAAATATGTCTTAGCACCTCTGCAAGTTTTCTATGAACATCAAGTTATGCAATTTAAAAATTTTAGAGGGCTAAGTATACTAAACAAGATCATACTAGAGATTAGGGTTTCAAAGTAAGCAAAAAGAAGTTCTAAACTAAGTGAAGAGAGGCCACCACATTTATAGTCTAGTCCTTCACTTCAAAAGGTCCGAGTAGTAGTCCTAGAACTCTTCTTTGACTCCACTTAAAGGATGGAACGAGGTTACTCGAAGTCTTTGTCATCGAAGATGATCCACCTCGAAATTTCTCACACTTCACTAATCAAAGTATTAGTGAAGTTAACAACCAAAACTAATTTGCTAAAATAGTGTAGGTTGATGATGTAGGGTTTTTGCTCACTAAAGATTTTTCTCTTATTTTCCTTCTTGCATGAATAGTGTAGCAGGTGAAGAAAAAGGAAGAAGAAGAAGATGGTTGTGTGAGAATGAGATAAACTTGGAATTATGATCAAGATTCATATGAATTCAACCATGCTTATCACTTTTAGAGTAAAACAAGAATGACTCACTTGAAGAAGTATGAGTCATTCTCTTTATACTTAAAAAGATAATTGATAAATCCAAATGTTCTTATCCTCATTTCCATATAATTCTCATACATCCATCTTATGTGTATCATCAACCATGATACAAAAAGAATACACATTTATATCAAATATATAAATATATATAAAAAGAATAAAAACTTAAGTGAGCATGATATTAGTTTATATGTATATATATATATATATATATATATCAAATTACTAAATCAACACTTGATTCAATAATCTGATCATATTATATATAACCCGGCTAATATAAAAAACGCTAGATTAGAATACAGTATCATATACTCGTATTTAATCAAGCTCCCGCACTATCTCTATACATGCTCTACTTCGTTTCGCTTGAGCTAGAAAACCTCTATGTGGGACTCTAAAGACTCGCCAATACGCTGGCAGCAGGTAATGATCACATCAAACACCTACAAGCCGTCAGCGGTACTAGCTGGACGTAATGGCTACCAAGGTATTGAACGAGTATAATATCAACAAGCAAATTTGTCCGAACTCCCATAGAGCCTATAAGCAACACTTACCATATAGTCCAGTCTCTTCGTCTGATATGTCGCATATCGAGTCTAGGGGGTGAAATCGTCAGACCCCAATAACTCGATAAGTCATGCCGAAGTGTGGCCTATAACCTTTTGAGAAACTACTTATAACACTTATCGGAAAATCTCATCAGCCGTGGTCAGGGACTTGCTGTTATAGCCAATCGAGAATAGCACAATATCAACTCCCAATACCGGAAGAGACGAATCCCCTCGTATCGCTCACTGCCTCCATGTGACTCGGGACTGTTCCTAAAAATCACCTGTTTGCACGACTCAGTAAAGCCGTGGTAAGGTGCAAATCAAAGCATAGAGGGAACCACAGAAGACACTGTGATGATCTATGGTCTACAGACTAATTTGTATAAGTGTCACCAGAGAACTGCTATCTAACGATAGGTATGGTACCATCTAGGACTTCTCTGCGAGTCCTGTTCGGTGTACTCATTCTCTAATGAGCACTTGTACACAATCTTTGATGTCAAACACCAATGGTTGTGGGATCAACCATCGCCCCATATAGGGTGAAGAAACGTACACACCAGTTTACTCTGGAATATCGATGCCCTGTCTCGATACTCTCTCGACTAAGAACTGTTAAAGATGTGCTTGTGGACCACTCAAGTCCCACCAGTATGATCTACATCATAGTCCTAATAGTCAAGCCAACATCCTAAGGGCTTTATCAACATGTATCGAAGAGACAGAAAACTAAAACAAGTACAAATGTTAAGATAAAGAGCAACCGGATAGCACATTATCATGTTGAGCAAGAAAACCCTCTCTCTCTATATATATGTCCAAACATCCACTATATTCTACAATAATGGCCTCTAGGGCATACATATTCTTAATAATACTTATCATCAGATATCAGTTCTCTGGTGACTTGAGTACATGGTAGTCTTTAGATCTGAGATCATCATTTGTCTCATGTGAGTTCCCTCTGTACTTTGATTACTAACCTACCACGGATCAAAGAAGTCGTGCAAACAGATTTTAGTTGGGTACAGTTCCGAACCACATGAAAGCAGTGAGCGATCAGAAGGGATTCGTCTTTCCCGGTATAGAAAGTTGATATCGTTCTATATTCTGTTGGCCATCACCATAAATCCCTGGCCATGGAGGATGGGATTTACTGATAGGAGATTAGTATTTTCTCGGTAGGTGATGGGCTTGACACCGGCATGACTTATCGGACTATTAGGGGTATGATGGTATCCACCTCCTAGACCCAGTATGCGACACTCTCAAACAAAAGACCGGACTGTACGGAGATTGTCGCTTATAGGCTCAGTAGGGT
This sequence comes from Agapanthus africanus, assembly GCA_030015575.1. Taxonomy (NCBI): domain Eukaryota; kingdom Viridiplantae; phylum Streptophyta; class Magnoliopsida; order Asparagales; family Amaryllidaceae; genus Agapanthus; species Agapanthus africanus. The sequence goes on from CM057351.1 coordinate 11,232,251, forward strand.
ACGGACGGACTTGATTGTCGACCTCCCTTTCGACATATACCTGTGTAGCCGTTACGTACAGCTAGTGTCGCTGATGTGCTTTTAGTTATGGATTTTATCCAGTAACTCACTGCCAGTGTATTGTCGAGTTTTTAGAGTCCCAGATAGACGGTTCCGGTTCAGGTGATATGATGTAGAGGCCGTATGTTGATACGTGCAGGGGTCTGATTAAATACGTGTACTGGCTACACAAACTTTAATCTGGCATTTGATAATACTAGTCTGCTTATTTAATCAAGTATTGATTTAATAATATATATATATATATATATATATATATATATATATATATATATTCTAGTATTATGTTCTCTATTCATTTTCTATCTCTTGGTTATTCGTATTTTTATACGGATACGCGTATATGTATTTCGATACATATATCGGGGCCGTATTTGTATTTATACAAATCTTTCTAGGAGGAGAACATCTTTTTGGATATTCATATTTTTATACGGATACACGTATATGTATTCAATACACATAACAGAAGTTGTATTTTGTATTTATACAAAATACTTCAAAAAGGGGACATCTCATTAGGATTTTCTTTTTATTAAAACGAAAAAAATGAAGTGGAGGAGGAGGAGGCATGGATGAGAGCATGGAAGAGAGGGATGGGCTTCATTTGTTTATTTCAAAAAGATTTTTTTTTCAATGTTGTGGTTGAAAAAATATGAATCTCTCTCATTCATTTGTTATGGTTCACTCTCTCTCCACTCCTCCTCCTCTTTCTTCTCTCTTGAGATTTCTCTCTCTTGATTTTGGTATTTGAGAGATAATGATAGAGAAAATTCCTACATCTCTCGCACTCTATCCCCAACAAGTTTAGATGGCGAGTTGCTTTCTCAAAATTCGTTTTGGAGTGAAGCTGAAGCTTGGATCGGTTTCACTCAGGTAGATCATCTTTGGTAAGCTCTCAAGCTCGTTCCCGACGGCCTACGGAGCTTGGAGGGGTCTTCCATAATTGGGTAGACACGGTAAAAAGGTTGTATTCTCACAAACTTGTAGGTAAATATCTTGTTTGGTTTGCTAGTTTATATTTCTAGGTTGCGGTTCCTTGTGCTCGCACGAAAAATTTCGTTTTGCATTCCACCCTCGGTTTTCGCTTCTGCTGCGCAAGCTCCAGGAACCCAGCAGTGGTATCAGAGACAAATAAACACTACAACTATTAGTAGACAATGCTCACGTTTCGAATCAATTTTTCTTTTCCGTATTTCAATTCCTGAAAACCAGGTTTCTGTTCGTTTTTTAAATGTCTCTGAAAAATAAAAGATAGGTATTTTTGGACTGGAAAATTTTCAAGATTGACACTGGAGGAGCATAAGTCTAGAAGCTTGTGGTTTGGCCTACTAGGTTATCTATTTGGCCGCCTGGGTCGGCCAGAGTGCAAGCTCTGGCCTCGAGCTTCTCACAGCGGCTTGGTTTAAAAGAATTGAGATTTTTGGCACCTTTATTTTGGCCTAGATTTCATTCATTGTTATCTTTGTTTACAGGCATCACGAAAAAGTTTAAATTAAAAAAAAGCATCGTTGATTATTTGTATATTTGTATATGTGTTGATAAATATGGTCTAATTTTTATATGTTCAATTAGACAGGGTTGCACATATGATGCTTATGTTATTAGTGTATATATATCTTTGTTATGGTTTAGTCGGATTGTTGTGATGGATAGCCCCTTGTGTGATTTTTTTTGTACAGTATTTGTGTATTCATTTATTCAGGACGAGCGGCTTACTTGTTGCCATCGTTGCCGCTTGATATATATTCTTTTATTGGGATACGTCCAGGATGCGAGTGTTGTTGCCTTTGTATATATTTCATTACATGTATTAGGATGACCACGAAGAGAAGTGCTCGAGTAGCCAGGTTCAAGAGTACGGTATGTGGCAATCTCATAGAGTTGGGACCGGGCCGCCTCGCTCTAGAATTGGCGGGTTGCTTGTCGCATTTGTATGGGTTCTAGGATAGGCCCAAGGAGGAGTGCTCAAGTTACCGGATTATAGAAAGCGCCGGGTGGCCCACTCATAATATTGAGGCCAGGTTATCCTGTTTCTAGGATTGGCGGGTGGCTTGCTGCGCTCGTAGGGCTCTTGGTTCAGTGTTGTACCGTCACGACTCGGAATTGGCACGCGACCGGCACGAGAATTACGTGAAGTCTAAAGGACCCCGTCGTAATTCAAGTAAGCCGAAGCCCAGAAATTTAAACCTTTTTGCGGAAAAATAGTGGAGGTACAATTTTGAAATATCGGCATAAGAAATTCAAGCCTTTCTTTTAAAAGTATAAGTCATATCATATGAAAATGCAATGATTGTATACTAACTTGAAAACATTTTCGTCCTTGAAATTTGGGCAGCACCTCCTTTGTATATTTTGATCCAAAACCACATACATGCAATGAAAAAGGCGTCCCCAAGCGGGAGCTAGCTCTTCACCGATTGGCGGAATCACAACCACGCAACAAGCATATATACGACGCCCTACGGCGAAAATCCATCACAGAAAGAAAATAAGTAAACTAAGATATCATCCAGCTCAAATAAGCGACAAACACCCATCCCGCTCTAAGTCTCGCAATATACAAGTCTGTGTCTAGGTCTACCAAATATACAAAATCTACTTTCTGATTGATGGAGCTTTAACTAGATACAATAGAAATAATAGGTACAAGAGTGGTCATGATCCAAACGTGTATCCTACCTACCAAAGAAAAACACCCTGAAGAAAGTTGTATGCCAGTGATACCACTACTGATCCAAGCGGTCGAACCTGCAAGAAAACTGTGGTACAACGGGGGTGAGTTGCTAACTCGTGAGTAGAAAATATCAGCAGGTAGAAATCGAATGAACAACGATCCTTAGGTCCTAATGTATCATGATGGTAAAACTATGGTATCTAGGGTGATTATATATGCATATGTGTACAATAGAGTCGTGCCAATATCAGTATGTAATGATAGTCATCTGAATGTATATGCATGTATGCATGTGTATCAACCAACGTGTGTCCATCAACGACACATCAACATCATGAAACCTGGGTGTTCAACATCGACACTCGAAACATCATAAAACCCGTGTCCAGTATCGACACATAAATTCTTATATCTCAGTCACCGCATCCTCATATTGGCCCTCATATCCATGTGAACTCAAGACTCCGGTCAGTATCCTTCGGATAACTGCCAAGACCAAACTATCACCGGTCAGTAGTGCTCCCTTGCCAGGCTCATCGTCTACTCCACGATCGTCTTGCCCTAAGGTACCGTACCGAGCCCCACCATGTACACATAGACGATTCCTCCTCACTCCTCGATCGGGTATGCTCATAACTCAGAACCGAGAAAACTCATGGCGGACGCCTCAAATCACATCATGAGAAGCCGCGTTTTTAAAACAATTTATAATTTCCTTTGAAATATAACCGCGTTTCTCAAATCCAGAGATCTCATGAAAACAGCATCTCAATGCATGTAATCATAAAGTACAGTATATGCAAACATAGAATAGTACTGTTATCATGTAAGCATGTCATATGATAATTACTGAACAATGATTGTAATTAACAGTTAAGAGTAATACCGTGATATACTAGTTCTACTGTGTAAGTGGCATGGCAATTACCGATGATAAATGTGTGAGCCGGCAAATCTGTGTAAGTGTAACATGTGCATCATTGGTAATAGTGCAGGTGTACTAGTAGACAAAGCCATATACATGTAAGTGCTGGGAACATAGTATGTATGTCACGGGGGATAATACAGCATAACATGAACGATAATAAGATATGTAACTACCCCTGGATATATCAAAGATAACCCATTATCCACTAAGGTATTTAGCAGCAATGATTCTCCGAATCAAGACGAATCCATAAGTCGGCGATCCAGCCTCATGGTAGCAGATGTGATAGAATCCTCGTACATCATCCTTGAGTCGAGAGTGCAGATCAATCATCTGGTATCCTATCACGTACGGTATAATCCATCGTACGGTGTAATCAAATCAGAATAAGGATCTATCGTCCTAATACATAACATCATCTCATATTCTCATATATACATACATATATATATATCAACCTCATATCATAACTATATCGATCTCACATCATATCTCATCAATCTCAAAACATATCTTAGCATATGTATTTATGTATTCATATCGCCTCACATTCTCATATCAAGCATATCCGCTCATGTTATCTTATTTCATCATATTCTCATTTCATCATATCAATATATTAATCCAAGTCATCTTGTATTTATCATATCATTCCATACTAAATCTTTTGATCTTATCCGATTCTCCATTACTATGGTTGCGGGGGTGCTATACACCATCCACCCGACTTCCCCCGTAGATATAGATCTACTCACCTGTAATATCCTTTCTTAGTCGAAGTCAATGAACTTCTTGATCTCCTTCGTCGTCTCGGAAGTCCATGCGAAGGTATCTAAAATCAATGCACATCGTAACGATATTAAAACCAATTTCGAAAACCGATATGGCACATGAAATGTTCATAGGTTAGAACCTATAGCCTACGCATGCAAGAACAACCAAATAACCCTCTGCGTTGACATCCAAACGTCCAACGACTATGCCAAAACTCAAATACCAAAACTAAGTTTTCAGAAATCGGGAACCCGAAATTAGCAACATGGAAAATCGCTCCCATACACTAGGTCAAATTAAGAGATTTTGCATATAGGGTAGGTCTAGATATCAGATACTGGAGCTATGGAACCAAGGCCAAACCTAACTCACAGTCCAGGCCACAATTTGTATCCAGGTTGATTAAATCTACAGCCAAACAGCGGAGGTAGGGGCTCGGGTTTCTAGGGAAAATTCTTGGTAGCCTAAATGTCTTACTATGTTGGGAACTTATTTTAGAGAGCTCTCGGATCATAGCAGATTCTATAGAGATAACACAAATCGCCAAAAACCGACATCAAGAAACTTCTAAGTTCGTGTTTTGGGGTTCTAGTCTCAAGTTGTCCAGGATTATCATCACTAAGGATTTTAGGTTCACTAACTAAACCTCAATTGCATCTCTACTACTCAAATCATCCACTAAAATCATTCTAGAATTTTCCAAGGTCACTAAACTTGCTTAATTGAACTTTAAACTTAATTAAGAGGTTAAGAAACTAAATAACAAAAAGAAAAGTGAAGGTTATACCTCTTGGAGCAACTGCAGAAAATTCCAAGATGATTGAAAAAGCTCTAAATCCAAACTTGAGCTCAGTAGGAGGTGTAGGATGAGATAGTGCACATTTTTGTGATGGTGGCATGAGGTTTTGATGAGATTTTTGAGGTGTTTGCCATGGGGTAGTGAGGGTGAAGGAAGGAGGAGGAGATTTTTGAGGTGTTTGCCATGAGGGTAGTGAGTAGTGCACTAATCAAGTTTAGTATAAACTTGCATATAATTAATTGCATAATTATTTTTAAAATATCCAAATCCAATAAATACCTTTATAATTAATAATTCATATTAATATCCAATTATTTTCCAAATATTTGTATATAATTATACCATTTTATGAAAACCCCAAATTCATACTCGAATAGTTTTCGTGAAATATATTATTTTATTATTTAAATTCCAAAAATAATATTTTGTATTTCTGAAATGTTACAATTTCCCCCCTTAAATAAATTCGGTTGCTGAATTTAAATTTAAATCCCCAAATACTAAAACATTTAAATAATCAGTCCAATCAACGGGGCTCCGAAAACATGGAATACTCAAATGTAACACAACACATCATGTGCGCATGAAAACGAGTGCGAAACTCAAAATCGAAACTCTGTCAAGCGTCACGCAATCATGAGAGTTATAATGGAGATACTAGTCTTGAAATCCACAACGAAGATCAATATACGATAGTCAAAATCATAATACATATATAGTACGCATCCTTGTAAAATAGTCAAAAAGCAGAACAAAATACATGCAAAATTCTTTCCGTGTGATGCGTAACTCACGGTACAAGTGGCGGACGATTATTTTATAAAAAAATAGATATATGTCTATATATATTTGCTCAAAGTATACGTCCCGCTTCTTTTTTTTTAATTGAACAAAGAGGTCATTCTAAATCGGCTTTTTCTTTCGGTTTTAAAGAACGAAGTCCAACAGGATTTTTTGTCGCGGCATCCTATCCTGTTGACTTTTTTTCCTCATCCACCCTAGAATCCCTTCTTTTTCTCATTGAGAGACCTCCGAAATCAACACATTCTTTTCCCTGCCCAACCACATATCCCAAAAGGTTCTCCCTGTAAAAGTTCGTGTCACTATGGGGACGTAGGAAATAGCAAGACTATAGCTCATTTTTTGAAAACCTCTTGGTAACCGTTTATGCATGCAAAAGTACTCAGGTACTGTCCTCAGATCAGTCATGCTCGGCTACTATATAATATAGTACCTATCATGAAAATATGTTGCTCATGAATAAATCAAGCTCAAAAGGTATATCCAATATCACGTGTGTCTGGTGCGCACGGAAATCCAAGTCCAATACAAGTGTCACGAATGTGCACAAAAGTAAAAACTAAGTGCAACGGGTGTGCATGAAGGCATCATTCATGTGCAACGGGTGTGCACGACAACAACATCAAATGCATTTAGAGTGCACGAAAATCTCAACCAAGTGCAACTATTATGCACGAATAGAAATCTCAATCAAGTGCATCCAGTATGCACAAAATCACATCCCATGGGCCCAGTGTGCGCAAAAATCTAAATCAAGTGTGCCAGGTCCGCACAAAACATCTAGTGCAACAGGTGCACGAAAACCAATACCAGGTGCACTAGGTGTCCGAAAATACGTCAATATAATAAGGTATATAAATCATAAATGTGTTCAACTGCGTGCACAAAATCCATATCATTACACTGTAAGCATATGTGAGCTATACTGAGTGCATAAGTCAAGTCGAGTGTATACAACATGCACGAAATTAAATTGACTGTATCGAAATACATATAGTCATAAATACATGCAAAAAATGTACAAAATCGATATCAAGTGCAATAAATTTACACAAATCATAAATCAACGTAACATATGTATAAAACATAAACCAAGTGCAATAACTGTGCATGAAAACAAATATCATGAATTTGAATCATCAAAACTTAAGTCCAAGCGATAAAAGTGTGATACTCGGATCACTAAAACGCAAATCGCAATAATTGACATTGAGGTACACCTCTGTAGGGTTATTTAGCGCAGCAGTAAGGTTTCGGGAGGTATCGTACATGCCGTTTTCAAATTTTTGCCGTTCTAAAGAACCCTAATCCTAGAATCTTAATTAGAGATTTAAACAATACAACATGCAAACAACTTTGCATACAAAGTGAATGAGGAATACAACCTTTGTAGACCGGTCCTTCACTTCTAAAGCTCCGTGTAGTAGTCCCTTCACTCCAAGTAGTGAACACCCGAACTCTAGTAAGGGTCCGCATGAAAAAATGAACAAGCTTGCTCGAAGTCTTCGAGACCGAAGATGATCTACGTCGAGAAGACTCAAGCTCATGCTACCTCTTCACTAATGGTAGATTAGTGAAGTAAACACCCTAAACTAAATGGATAATATAGTAAAGGATGATGAAGTAAGAAATAGGCTCACTTTAGATTTAATTTTCTCACAATATTTTCTCACTTAGAAAAAAGTTAGTAAGCTTTTTCTCAATGAAGATGAAGATGAAGATGAAAATGAAACTCATGAGGTGAGAATAGCAACCATGGGTGAGTTAGTGTCATACAATAACTCATATAGAGACTTAACTATGGATAGTATAATGGTTAGGTTAATAAATATCTACAAGTGAAACAAAATTAGTGGACTTGGTCAATGGTTCCATAAGCTTCTCCAAGTTTCTACCATTAATCCAATTTCCACCAATTTATGAATTTCTTTGATAAATAAAAACCCCTCATTATATCAAGCATGGTGTGAGTCTCATACACCCATGTACCATGTGTCATCAAGCATGACACAAATAAAATGTATATTAATATATATCACATATATACTATATGCACACAAGTGAGTAAAAGAAATGTTTAGTGAGCAAATATTAGTTAATGTAAGTTAAATATCAAATATATATTTATACATTAAATTATCAAATCAACACTTGATTTAATAATCCGGCTATATCACATACAACCGACTAATATCAAATGTAACAATCTATCGAATCAACACTTGATCCGATAACCCGGCTATATCACATATAACCGACCGATATCACATATCGCGAGAACAAAATGCGGTATCACATACGCGCATTAATCTCGGTCCCGTACATATCACATATATGCTCCTACTTCATTTCACATGAACCAGGAAACTTCTGTGTAGGACTCTAAAGACACGTCAATACGCCGGCAGTAGGTGATGATCATATCAAACACCCACAAACCGCAAGCGGTCTGCTAAACGTAACGACCATCCGGTATTGAGCGATCAGAAGATCAACAAGAAAGCCTGCTCATACTCCTGCGAATCCAATCAGTAACACTACCCTACAGTCCGGTCTCTTCATCAGATATGTCGTGTATCACAGCCTCGGAGTGGTATAATGTCAGACCCTAATAGCCTGATATGTCATGCCGATGCAAGATCCATAACGGTTCGAGAAACTACTGATAACACTTACCAGTAGATCTCAGGAACCCTGGCCAGGGATTTACTGTTATGGCCAATCGAGTATAGCGCAACATCAACTCCCAATACCGGGAGAGACGAATCCCCTCCTATCGCTCATTGCCTCTATGTGACTCGGGACTGTACCCAAAAACCACCTTTTTGCATGATCTCTTGAACGTGGTATGGTGGAAATCAAAGCACAGTGGGAATCACACAAGACTCTATGACAATCTCGGGTCGACAGACTAACCTGTACCAGTGTCACCAGAGAACTGCTATCTGACTATAGGTATAATACCATCTAGGAGTTCTCGGCGAGTCCGTTCAGTGTACTCAGTCTCCACTGAGCACCCGTATACCTTCTATGATGTCAAATACCAATGGATATGGGATCATCCATCGCCCATCACATGGGTCGAGAAGCGTATACGCTAGTCTACTGTGGAGTATCGATGCCCTGTCTCGATATTCCCACGGCTAGGAACATTTGAAAGATGTACTTACTAACTACCCTGTCCCCACTAGTATGATCTGCATCCTAATCCTGGTAGTCAAGTACTCATCCTAAGGGCTTTATCAACATGTAATAGAGAGACAATAAGTGTACATGTTTAGATAAAGAGCAACCAGATAGCATACTATCATGTCGAGCAGGAAAGTCCTCCCAATATATGTCTAAGCATCCACTACAGTATACATCACATGTACAGTAATGGACTCTAGGGCATACATATAACTAACAATCTCCCATTTGTACTAAGGCCATTTGTTGCAGTATCTCATACTTAACGTCCTATAGAAGTATCTCTAGGGAAAGGCCTTTGTGAGTGGATCCGCTGTGTTATCCTTCGTGTCAACTCTCCTTACCTCGATCCCTTGGAGATCAATCATCTCCATGATCAGGTGATACTTGCCTCAGAATATGTCTAGAACGCTGATGGGACCTGTGTTCCTAGGCCAAAGCCATAATTCCATTGTTGTCACAATAACAGTTATTGGACGCTCAATGGTAGGAACCTTGTTCATCTCATAAACAAGAAATGTCCAGACAACCTCTTTGGTAGCGATGTATTCTGCCTTTATCGTCTAGTATGTCACGGTATCTAGCATGGAACTCTTCCAACATACCGTCCCTCCACTGAGGGTAAAGACAATGCCTGTAACTGACTTTCAGTCGACTTTATCACTGTGGAAGCTCAAACCAAGAACATTCATTTAGTGCTTCTCAAGTACTTAAGAATGCCATCCACAGTTGTCCAGTGATTCTCCCAAGATTCAATTGATTCCTGATCAGTACACCTAGTGAGTTAGCTACATCTGGTCTGGTACATAACATCGCACAAATGATAGAGCTTACTGCCGAAGTATAGGGTAACCCTTGCACATGAGCTCTCTCCAAATCAGTCTTGGAAGACATCTTTTTGGAGAGAATGATTCCTGAGTAAGTGGGCGAACCACCACGCTTAGAATCCTCCATACTAAACCCCTTTAGTATGGTGTTAATCTACCTGGATTTAGGACACTCCCAACATCCATTTAGATCTATCATCATAGATCATAATCCACAAGATGTAGTAGGTATCACCCAGATCTTCTATTGAGAATCCCCGTGATAAGAGGAGCTTGACCGAGTGTACCATAGAAAACCATTTTCTATCAAGAGTATGTCATATACGTACAATACGTGGAAGACAACCTTACTCTCTACAACCTTCTTGTATATACAAGGTTCATCTACCATTTTGATGAAGTCAAACTCTTTGACTGTCACATCAAAACAGATGTTCCAACTTCACGATACTTGCATTGATCCCGATGGACTTAAGCATAGGTTTGAAAGTCTCAACTTTTCCATCTACACCTAGAATTTTCTCAAGATCCATTTTCTCACAATGGGTTTTACCCCTTCAGGTGCAACATTCAAAGTCATACTTTGTTGGTGTACATGGATTCCATCTTTGATCGCATAGCATCTAGCCATTTCACAAAGTCTCCACCTGTGATAGCCTGTATGAACCTAGTTGGGCTATCATCTACCATGATGCAATCCTTGCTCCCACTTTCACCAAGAAGACTGTAGTATCTCTCAAGTGGATGAGGAACCCTACCAGATTCACGGAGAGGCTGAGATTCATTGGAGACTATTGAATCCTTTGGTTTCACCAAATCATCAACTGTTAGTTTGTTTAGCTAGAACTTCTTCCAGTTCTACCTCATGACCACTAATTTCTTCATAAGAAATTCCTTTTCTGAAAAGGTGGCATGCTGAGAAACAAAACACCTTTTGCTCCTCAGTTTGGTAGAAGATATTCCCTCGCAAATGTTTAGGATATCCAACAAACATATACAGAACTGACCTTGCCTCGAGCTTGTCCGGATTTTGCTTTTCAACATAGGCCGGACAACCTCATATCTTAACTCGTTTAAGACATGGTCTCTTCCCATTCCATATCTCATATGTAGTGGTAGACACTGATTTAGATGGAACCCTATTCAATAGGTATGTAGCTTCTTAAGTGCATAACACCAAAAGGAAACAGGTAACTCAGCAGTACTCATCACAGAGCGTGCCATATCTCATAGGGTGCGAAACCTCCGCCCCAATACACTGTTGTGTCGTGGTGTATACGAAGGAGTAAGCTGAGAGAGAATCACATTCTCATTTAAATAATCTAGGAACTCCATGCCCAAGTATTCGCCTCCTCGATCTCATCGAAGGAGTTTAATACTTCTACCCGTCTGGTTCTTAATATTCAAGCTTATATTCCTTGAATTTCTCAAAAGTTTTAGACTCGTGTTTCAACAGGAACATATGTCCGAATCCTGAGAGATAATCAGTGAATATAATGAAGTACGAAGAACCAATCCTGGCATTTGTAGACATAGGACCGTATACATCATCATGTATCCGTCTCAAGAGTTCACTAACTCTTTCTCCGTTTCCAGTAAACGGAGTATTGGTCATATTACCTTTGTGACAAGACTGGCAAGTATTATAAGATGAAAATTTGAACGGATTCTAATATTCATCCTTATGTAACTTAGCTAGTCGTGTCGTATTGATATGACCAAGTCTACAATGCCACAAGAAGGATTCGTTCATTTCTGAGCTATTCTTCTTGTGTGTGTTCAATACACTTTGAACTGTGGTTTGATTTAGAACGTATATGCTATTATATAACGTGCATGATCCAATCAACTCTTGATTCAGGAAAATGTTCACAACATTATCCTCTAATACAGAATTATATCTTCTTTAACTTAATAAAGAAACTAATATAATATTGTATATCAGGTTCGGTATCTAATAACATTTGTTCAGAATCAATATATTAATATAAGGTGATATTTGCCAACTGATTTGGCTGCAACAATTGCACCATTCTCTAACACTTAGAGACATATCACCCAATCCCAGTTCTCTACCTGTCTGTAGCCCATGTAACAGAATACATTTGTGGGATCCTAATCCGGTACCTCATACCTAGAACGTAGAGGATACTGAGAAACAATTCTTGGTAATGAACACAACCGAAGAATATGCATCAACATGCTTATTCCTCAATCGGGGGGCATGAGAATCCGGATATTCTCCTATTTCCTGCTCGTACTTATAACAATTATAAGATAGAGCGGAACCAACGTTCCCCAGCTCAGTATAATAAGCAGGTTCGGTCAATGCATCCATATTATTATCTTAATTAAGGCGTGACATGGTCGCTACCAGGAGAGAGAGAGAGAGAAAAATACTCTGCGTGCACTCTTGCAAGATCGTATTGGTTATTAGTTTATCTAATCAGGATGGCTCCCACTGTTTTTATCAAATCTTCCTTCAAACCCTAGAAGGTAAGATTAGCCGAGATTAATTACACCCTACAAGTTCGCCAATCTTTCGGCCAGGCCAGTGTCGGTATTTTGAGGGAGGTTCCCCGTGCTTTCGCATGGACCTAATTAAAATAAACCTCGTTTTCCCAGGGGCGTAACCCCGTTAACACATTTCTGGAAACCTACTTGATCGGCTAATTATAATGTACAAACCTCTCCCAGGAGTAACTCTTACTCATAGTGGGTATCGAGATCCAACTATCTCATAGAAAGTATGCAATCTCATTGTAAATTTCAACACTTGAAATTCCCGATAATATTCTGCCCCTAGCAACTTATGACCTTGCCTAAGGTCAACAAATCATAAGCGCTAGCCAAGTTCAACCCGTCATTTTTTGATTGAATTAAACCCACCCGTACAACCCTTGGTTAAGATCAACAAAGCCGTACAACTATCCTAACTCAATCGCATCATATGCTCGCAGATAAGCACTAATTAGCTGCCGCAAACTACGCCTTGGTTAAGGTCAACAAACGCAGCACGAATACTAAAAATTACTTATCTGAAATGACGGAGGGCTACGACAGGTTTTTAAGAAAACCTTTTGCGTAATGAATTTGATATCGTTATAGAATCGAGTGATTTTAAAAGGAGTGATTTTGAGACTTGTACTAGTTTTGCTAAAGAGGTCACTCCCGGTGAAGGGATCTCGGCACTTTCCTCATCGATTGAGGTGCAGGATATTTCAAAAATATCACTATGCAAAACAAAAACTATAGAAGCAATCAAAAGACAAACCGAGTGGATTGTAGCATCTGCTAGTTTCGCTAAAGAGGTCACTCCCGGTGAAGGGATCTCGGGTGTTGGATATTCTACAAGGAATACCACTATGCAAAGTAAGAACTAGAGCTACCAGTTTTTAAAACAAGTTTCTACAACATCTTTAGGTTTCTTTTATTTCATTAATCTCATTAATGAAGTCCCATCAATTATGCTTCCCAAGCATCACAGAAGAAACGAAAGAAGCAATAGTTATTATATATCATATATATAATATAGGCATTCGTCTCAGAATATCAAGTGATCACATCACAGAATATCAGCAGCAGAAGAACACATATGAAATATTGGATATGCTAAGAATTCTGTGTTTTATTTAAGCCAATAAAAAACGCGGATTCCATGGTCACGATGAATAGCCAAACCCACATCCCTAGACCCCTAGGAGAGCGATAAGCAATCCTACCAATTCTAGAGTTAGGAGACCCGGTCTCGACTCCTCGAGATGGTCTCCCACTGGACCCTAGAACCCGGTTACTTGTGCTCTCCTCCTTGGGTCTATCCTAATGCGGAAAAGTAAATAATATACATCAATGGTGACATCATCCTCAACCCGGAAGTGCTCCAATAAAAGAATATTACATACAAGCTTTTACATGAATGAAAATGAAAACTCTCATCTCACATAAAAAAAACCCGGCTATTCAAAACACGACGATCCAATATAACATATCACAGCAACACATAACATCACATGTTATCAACGTAAGTAAATATGCGTATCCCAATTGTTGTTGACGTATACCACTGAAACCGGCAATACACCACATATTACACTTACGGTCGCAGAAAGAAAGTGAAAAACTACAACAATTGGAATTCGCAACAACCTTAGACATCATAAACCCAATATATCACATACTTTGGATTTCATGTCCAACAAAATGAATTCCTTAAACATCACATGCCTAAAAATTATAAACCCCGCATTTTAGTCTCGATATTGAAAACACATTCCAATAACTTGTCGGATAATTCAACAAGATTCCCGATTACCTGATCGATTGCTCGTCGGACACTTTAGCAGACGGTCTCACCCCCGATGTCGTCGACGAAGTGCACTAAGGCGGAACACCGCGGCCGCGAGCACCCGAACGGATGCTTTTGGCGACGGGGTTCTCCTACAGTCACTTGGTCGGGGCTATGGGGCGTGGCTATCTAATAAGGTTACTCAGCGAGTATCCACGTACACTACGTAATTGCGACATACTTTTGATCCACATCAAAATTCCGTGGCAAACGATCAAATGAGACAAAGCTGCTAGATTTATAAAATTCAAATTAGTTATCACATAACTAATTATGTGGATTCCAAATATTGTATCACAATCACAGATAGCTAGACGATGTTAAACTTTTCGATCGAATAAATAAACACCCAAAATTTCCCAAAGAGCTCAACACTTGAGCGGAGTTCAAAAAGTACCCAGAACATGCCACAGCTCCTATGAACCATCCATAGAAGGGCTGACCCATGCCTCATTCATGTCGCCAAGGAACTTCTGCAAACCCTAAGGTATGACCGCAGTTTCGCGATCCAAAAAGTTGAGTTTGGGTATCGTTCTTCTAGAGGGTCCACAGAATCGCTTGCATGATTTTCTGAAGATTTTAAACTTTGAAAAAATCCAACTCTTGGAAAATTTCCAGCGGGGGAAAATATGGGTTATTGATATCCGTTCGAACTTTTTAACGTCTTCTAAATAACCCGAATAGATGTTAGAATTACGATTACGAAACACTCCGAATTGCCTTCGCAGAAAGTTAACATCACATACAAATTTAGCAAAAACAAGCAATACCTGAAACACCAAAACCCAGATCCTGGAACACTGAAAAAATTTGAAGCCAGAATCCTCTAACTGGGCCGGCCTGCTCGGATTTATTGGTGATGTGCTCGGCCAAAAACCGGCCAACTTGCTTCAAATTTTTATAGTGTTCATGCTATATCACATACAACATTCTGCAGTTGCTAAAAAATTTTTTACATGCCATTTAAAATTCGACAGAAACTGGATTTCGTTGTTTTAAGTTTCAGAGTAGTTTCGGTTTCGTAATCTAACAAACATCGTCTAATTCTCTAGCTTAGCTCTGATACCACTGTAGGGTTACTTAGCGCGGCAGCAAGGTTTTGGGAGGCATCGTCTATGCCGTTTTCAAATTTTTGTCGTTCTAAAGAAGCCTAACCCTAGAATCTTAACTAGAGATTTAAACAATACAACATGCAAACAACTATGCATACAAAGTGAATGAGGAATACAATCTTTGCAGACCGGTTCTTCACTTCTAAAGTTCCATGGAGTAGCCCCTTCGCTCCAAGTAGTGAACACTTGAACTCTAGTAAGGGTTCACATGAAGAAACGAATAAGCTTGCTCGAAGTCTTTGAGGCCGATGATGATCTACATCGAGGGGACTCAAGCTCATGCTATCTCTTCATTAATGGTAGATTAGTGAAGCAAACACCCTAAACTAAATGGCTAATATAGTAGAGGATGATGAAGTAGGAAATGAGCTCACTTTAGATTTAATTTTCTCACAATATTTTCTCACTTAGAAAAAAGCTAGTAAGCTTTTTCTCAATGAAGAAGAAGGTGAAGATGAGAATGAAACTCATGAGGTGAGAATAGCAACCATGGATGAGTTAGTGTCATACACTAACTCATGTAGAGACTTAACTATGGCTAGTATAATGGTCAGATTAATAAATATCTATAAGTGAAACAAAATTAGTGGACTTGGTCAATGGTTCCACAAGCTACTCCAAGCTTCTACCATTAATCCAATTTCCACCAATTTATAAATGTCTTTGATAAATAAAACCCCCTCATTATATCAAGCATGGTGTGAGTCTCATACACCCATGTACCATGTGGTATCAAGCATGCCACAAATAAAATGTACATTAACATACATCACATATATACTATATGCATGTTTCCCCCAATCAGAGCAAAGCTCTGTTTAAATTTTGAAATTTGAAAAGAAGCAGCGCTTCATAAAAGTGCTGGCGCTAAGAGCGCCAGCACTGAGAGTCAAATACTTTGAGGCAGCGCTCACGTGCAAAGCACGAGAGCGCTGGCGTCAAGAGCGCCAGCGCTGAGAGTCAAAGACTCTGAGGCAGCGATCAAGCACGAGAGCGCCAGCGCCAAGTGCGCCAGCGCTAAGAGTCAAAGACTCTGAGGCAGCACTCACATGCAAATCACGAGAGCGCTAGCGCCAAGTGCGCCCACGCTAAGAGTCAAAGAATCTGAAGCAGCGCTTACGTGCAAGACACGAGAGCGCCAAGCGCTAGAACTAAATGTTCCCTACCGTTGGATCAAAGATCCAGTGAAGATGATAAATCATCAAATTACCAGAATAAAATTCTGTTAGGGAAATACTCCTTAGAATATTTCCAAAGAAGAAAGATTGGGCTCTGTAAATCAGAGCACCGTTGGATCAATGATCCAATGGTGACTAAAAATCACCAAGATACAGAACAATCTCTGTATGGGAAAATAATTTCCCAATCTTATTAAAGACAAGAAGATTGTCTTCTGTAAATCAGAAGCCCTAGGATCAAAAATCCATTGGTGGGGAAATATCCCCAAATCAATCAGAAAAAGATTGCCTTAACTGATTAACCTCCACTATATAAAGGCCTCAACACTTCAAGTCTTGCACAGAGGAACCCCTCCCCCAAACTTTGAGATATTTCAAAGAGAAGAGCAAGCTCTCGGAAGAAGAATTTCTTCAAGGTAAATAAAACAGAGAGATCAAAGCATCTCATCAAAGAAGAAGAACTTAGTTCTTTTTCTAGATCATAGATCTATAAGACAGAGGTCTTTCACAAAAAGAGATCATAGCATCTCATCATAAAAAGGGAGGGAGAAGAACTTAGTTCTCTTTAGATCACAGATCTATAAGATAAAGAAAAAGTCATTCACAAAAAAAAAACATAAGAGATTGTAACATCTCCTCTTAAAATAAGAACCTTGTTCTTAGAGCCACAAGACAAAATCTCTTATAAACGAGAACTAATTCTCAGAGCACAAAATTGATCAAGAGCGCTCTGTACTCATAGGCTGGCGCTCAGCGCTAAGCGCGCCACGTGTTCTTCACGTGGGCGCTACTTAATAAAGAGCGCTCTGCACTCATTGGCTGGCGCTCAGCGCCAAGCGCGCCACGTGCTCCTCACGTGTGCGCTATTTCACAAGAAGCGCTCTGCACTCATTGGCTGGTGCTCAGCGCCAAGTACGCCACGTGCTCCTCATGTGGGTGCTACTTAATAAAGAGCGCTCTGCACTCATTGGCTGGCGCTCAACGCCAAGTGCGCCACGTGCTCCTTACGTGTGCGCTATTTCATAAGAAGCTCTCTGCACTCATCAACTGGCGCTAAGCGCAAAGCGCGCCACGTGCTCCTCACGTGTATGCTATCTCATAGGAAGCGCTTTAGCGGTCTAAGTCTGGCGCTCAGCGTCAAGCGCGCCACGTGCTCCTCACGTGGGCATGCCTTTCCCATATGGTCGAGCGACTTCATGCCTTAAGCTCATGTTTTGTCTCACTTTTGCAGCAAGCAAGGGATGAGCGCGCTAGCACAAAAGCCTTTGCGAACGCTGAGGGAACATAAACTGTTCTTTAAATAAAGCCCCAGAGCCATAATGAGTGCTCAACACTCAATAAAAGACAAAAAAGCTTGTCAGAACCCAAACCAATGCTCAGCATTGTTAAATAAAAAAGGACTGAGCCTAATTAAATGTTCAACATTTTAACTGAGTGAGCCGAGCCCAAGTTGGCCACAGACCCCTAATTTAGATTAATTGCGCCCATATGCTCATAAATCTTTTTAACTGATCTTAGTCCCAAACTTGACTACAGATCTCCCAACCAACATTGGTTCAAGGGTACATCTCTTCATTCCTCTGACATGTGTCGTTGTAATTCTTCAACGTCTTCAGAGAGATGGCGGGTCCCGATAACCAGACATTCCATGGATTATGATGTCCTTAAACTTTGCAGACTATGGGGTCCTTAAACTCATGGACTATGTCTTTAAACTTTACGGACTGTGGGGTCCTTAAACTCATGGACTATGATGTCCTTAAACTTTATGGACTGTGGGGTCCTTAAACTCATAGACTATGATGTTTTTACACTTTACAGACTATGATGTCTATAAACTGTCACGGACTATGATGTACTTAAACCCAATGGACCGCAATGTCCCTAAACTAAGACGATAAAGCCCAAATACTCTTTCGTTAGATCTAAATGACCCCATACCCACGTTGAGTAGATCTTAGTCTAAAATTAGACTAACATATCCATAATAAACGTTTAAGTTGATCTTAATCTCAACGAGATTAACGATCCTTAAACCCAAACCAAACCCAAATCTAAGAAAATACGGATTTGGACTAATCCATGCCCTACGAGCGACAACATAAATTAGTCTTCGTATACAATCCACGGATAACCAAAAACAAAACAAACACACACGACACGAAGTGACCATCTGGAGAAGGAGAAAGTGGTTACCGTGATGCGGTTGCGTAATTAACTGCAGAGGCATGCGCCTGCAGGGATGAGCGTCCCCACAATCAAAACCCTCTTAATGAGGGGGAATCTGACGAAGTCTGCTATAACGTCCGCATCCGTTTAAACCTTCGATACATGGTGTCATAAATCAACTTGGCATCTTCGGAGAGGTGGATGGATAAAACCAACTAGCATCTGCCCCCAAAATTCAGGCCGAACGTCTCAACGTCCCGGTTGCGTCTTTCGGCGGAGAATAGATTCTGGCACGTCCGGTGGGACCTTTTCCTCTTTCTACTCCACACTTTGTGTGTCGTGTTTTTCCACGATCAAATAATCACGGTGTATATGTTTGTGGTTGCCCTTAGGGGAGGGGATACTGAAGCCGACGTTTCGTCTCTATGAAGAATGGCGTTTGCTCCCACCTTAGCAACTCAGGCTCTGTCATATCTGGTGGAGTCAAGTACGGGCCACTTGCAGGCTCAAATCTCTGCAATTCGGCTCTTTAAGAAATTAACCGGCTTCTCTTTAGGTCGATGCTCCCACCTCCCACCCTCGGTGCCTCAACGCCGATGGAGGAAGCCTAGAGGAAGTTTGTCTTCCACAGGCGGGGCTCCCCAAGCAGCAGCTTTGCCGACGGAATCAGTCCTCAAACAACTCGCACATGCCAAGGACCAAGGTCGACGCAGGGGCAGAATATTCAAGCTCTCAAAGGAAACAGGGGGCAGGCTCGTCAAAATCCTGAAGCTAATCGAATCCCGGCCGTAAGAAACGGTCGACGTCGATATCAGCGTCATACAAAATGAGCTAGGGGAAGTTCTCCGTATGGTCCTGTTTCAACCCCAGTGGTGAATGTTGTTGTTCCAACTGGGAACAACTTCAAATTGATGTGAAGGGTCAGACAAAATTCTCCTACATCAATATTGAAGAATCTCCACAGCCCATGGAGATCCTACGAGAT
The DNA here is from genome assembly GCA_030015575.1 of Agapanthus africanus. NCBI lineage: Eukaryota > Viridiplantae > Streptophyta > Magnoliopsida > Asparagales > Amaryllidaceae > Agapanthus > Agapanthus africanus. The sequence goes on from CM057351.1 coordinate 11,252,095, forward strand.
CAGAAACCAGTTCGCTCCCTGAGACAACTTTTCTTATCTATATATAAGGTTTGGAAGCAGGTGAAGGGGACTCACCCCAAGACAGATCCTGATACAGCGGTTCCTCCCAAAACCAAAGCGACTTTTCACAACAAAAGGCCTAATAAAGCTCAAGTGCCCGGAGCAAACTCCAAAGGCCAAAACTCCAAACACCCCAAGCCTGGGGGCATGGTAGTTCACATAGTCTATGTGGTGAATTCCAAAGACGAAGTTCGAGCTTCTACTAGTCACCGACCTCAAACTCGGTCCCTGACAAAAGTTCAACTGCAACGTGAAAATCTGCAGGAGATGCTTGCTCAGGCGGCATCACTCGCTAATCCATCGTCTAAGGCAAATCCCGAAGATGCACTTAGAGAAAGAACAGAGCACGAGTTGGATATTGATTTCCTAAATCATGCTCTAAAAAAAGGTATGTCCACAAGCAAAATGAGTACGGATGAAAACCCGAAAGGGCACTGTGAGTAAAAACAGCAGGACTGCCGGCGAGCTTGTGAAAACCCGGAAGGGCGCAATCTCGTTTAAAAAAAAGGTATGTCCACAAGAAAAATGGGCACGGATGAAAACCCGAAAGGGCGCCATGAGTAAAAACAGCAGGACTGCCGGGGAGCTTATGAAAACCCAGAGGGGCGCAACCTCGTTAAAATAAATACACTTACGAGATCCTCACGACTCGTGAGGAGGACCCCCTGTGAGACCCTCACTGCTCATAGGATTCAAAAGCCTTAAGTTATAGGGATCTAAACCTGTTCTTAAGCCGTCATATCTCTCAAATTGCCCTGCAGGCATGGGCACAAATAAATACTTCTTTGCCAAGTTCTACAAATGGCAAGAAATGTCCCCTTATGGTGAATAACACTTGTAGGTCCTCTCGACTTATAAGGAGAAAACACTCTTGGAAGATCCTTACGACTTACAAGAGAAGACATCACTTAGGAATCCCTGCGACTCTTAAGGAGAAAATACGTCTACAAGATCTGTAGGGTTCCTAGGCACACTAATGAAGTCTCACAAGGCATCAACCATGCCATTTTCAATTTTTATGGGTGCCGAGAAACCCTAATACGGATCGTCGACTAGAATTCTAGGCGAAAAACGAATCTAGTTAACAACTTAACTAAAGATTAGAAGCTACAACCTTTGTAGATCCGGTTATCCACTTCCTTAGCTCCACGTAGTCGTCCCCTCGCTGTCCATCTCAAATCTCGGACTCTTGCATCGGCTTCATCGGAGAAATGAGCGGAATAGGTCGTCGGTTTCGTGCCGAAGATGATCTACGTCGAGGCTACATTGGATCAAGCTCGGACTTCACCTAGTTGTGAAACTTGTGAAGAAAACACCCAAAACCACTTGGCAAGAGGTAGAGGATGAAGAAATAGGAGGTGGGTTCACTTTAGAATTGGATTTCTCTCACTTTTGCTCAAGTTGCCATTGATGAACTTAAGCTTTTCTTGAAGAAGAAGATGATGATGAAGAAGAAAGAATATGATAAGTTTTTGTTAAAAGAATAATAAAAATCAATACTAATCATCTTCTAACCTTGGTTAAGTGTAGAGAATAGACCATGGTCAAATGAGAATGGTTAGGGTTAAGCATGAAGACAAAAGGGTCACATTAGTCAAAGCTTCATGAAGCTTCATCAAGCTTCATGAAAGAAACAAACCATTTTGTTTTCTTTTATTTATTTATCAAGAAAGAATAGATAAATAAATAAGTAAATAAATCAAAACCCTAACTATTATCATAACCATGGTTTAAGTCTTAACACAAAACCAATTTAGCACGCAACATAAAACATGATACAAACAAGTGCACACAAAATATATCACATATACAATGTGTGAACTTCATGTGAGAAAATCCATTTAAAGTGAACCAATACTAGTTAATGCAAAGTAATATATCAAATATAATTATACATTAAATCATTAAATCAACATTTGATTCAATAATCCGGTCATGTCGCACATAACCGACTAGTATCGAATGTATCGATTTATCGAATCAATGATTTGATAACTAGGTCATATCGCATACAACCAATCGAGACATTCATCGCGAGAATGAAATGCGGTATCATATACACGCATTATTCTCGGTCCCGCACATATCTCATATGCGCTCCTATTTCGTTTCGCTTGAGCCAGGAAACCTCTGTGTAGGACTCTAAAGACTCGTCAATACGCCGGTAGCAGATGATGATCAAATCAAGCACCCACAAGCCGCAAGCGGTCTGCTAAACGTAACGGCCATCCGGGTATTGAGCGATCAGAAGATCGACGAGCTAGCCCGCTCACACTCCTATGAATCCAACCAGTAATACTTACCGTACAGTCCGGTCTGTTCGTCTGATATGTCGCATATCAAGTCTAGGGGTGGTATACGTCAGACCCCAATAACCGATAAGTCGTGCTGATGTGAGGCTCATAACAGGTCGAGAAACTACTGGTAACACTTACCAGCAAATCTCTGATCAGCCCTGGCCAGGGACTTCCCTGTTACAGCCAATCGAGCACAGCGCAACATCAACCCCCAATACCGGGAGAGACGAAACCCCTCCTATCGCTCATTGCCTCCATGTGACTCGGGACTGTACCCAAAGACCACCGTTTTGCATGCCCTCATGGACGTGGTAAGGTGGAGATCAAAGCACAGTGGGAATTACACAAGACTCTATGACGATCTCGGGTCTACAGACTAACCTGCACAAGTGTCACCTGAGAACTGCCATCTGACGTGTGGTATAATACCATCTGGGAGTTCTCGGCGAGTCCGTCCAGTGTACCCAGTCTCCACTGAGCACCCGTATACCATCTCTGATGTCAAACACCAATGGATATGGGATCATCCATCGCCCATCTCATGGGTCGAGAAGCGTATACGCTAGTCTACTCTGGTATATCGATGCCCTGTCTCGATACACCCACGACTAGGGACCTTGAAGGATGTACTTATGGACTACCATGTCCCCACTAGTATGATCTGCATCATAGTCCAGGTAGTCAAGTACACATCCTAAGGGCTTTATCAACATGTAACTATAAGACAGTTTAAAGAGACAAGTGTACATGTTAAGATAAAGAGTAACCAGATAGCATACTATCATATCGAGCAAGAAAGTCATCTCTATATATGTCCAAGCATCCAATATAATATACATCATCTGTACAATACTGGCCTCCAGGGCATACATACAACTAACAATCTCCCACTTGCACTAGGGCCAGCTGCTGTAGTATCGCATACCAAGCATCCCGAAGAGTCTCTCAAACTGTATCTGGGGAATGGCCTTCGTGAGTGGATCCGCCGTGTTGTTCTTCGTGTCAACCCTCCTGACCTCGATCTCCCGGCGATCAACTATCTCCCGGATCAGGTGATACCGCCTCAGAATATGCCTGCATCGCTGATGGGACCTGGGTTCCTTGGCCAAAGCCACCGCTCCATTGTTATCGCAATACAGAGGTATTGGACGCTCAATGGATGGAACCACTCCAAGTTCAGTAATGAACTTCTTGATCCAGACAGCTTCTTTAGCAGCATCGTTGGCAGCGATGTATTTAGCCTCTATCGTCGAGTCTGCCACGGTTTCCTGCTTGGAACTCTTCCAGCTAACCGCCCCTCCGTAAAGGGTAAAGACAAAGCCCGACTGCGACTTAGAGTCGTCCTTATCACTCTGGAAGCTCGAATCGGAAAAGGACTCCACTTGGAGTTCTCCGTTACCATACACCAAGAGCATCTCTTTAGTCCTTCGCAAGTACTTGAGAATGCTCTTCACAGCTGTCCAGTGATTCTCTCCAGGATCAGCTTGATACCTGCTCACTACACTTAGTGAGTATGCTACATCGGGTCTGGTACATAGCATCGCATACATGATAGAGCCTACAGCCGAAGCATAGGGTATCCCTTGCATGCGAGCTCTCTCCAAATCAGTCTTGGGAGACATCTCTTTGGAGAGAGTGACTCCAGAGATCGTGGGCAAGTTCCTACGCTTGGAATCTTCCATACTAAACCTTTTTAGTATGGTGTCAATGTACCTGGATTGGGACAATCCCAATATCCGTTTGGATCTATCTCTATAGATCCTAATTCCCAATATGCAGGAGGCATCACCAAGATCTTTCATTGAGAATCTTTGTGATAAGAAGAGCTTGACCGCTTGCAGCATAGGAATATCATTTCCTATCAAGAGTATGTCGTCCACGTACAATACGAGGAAGACAACCTTACTCTCTGCCACCTTCTTGTAGATACAAGGTTCATCTGGATTTTTGACGAAATCAAACTCTTTGATAACGACGTCAAAGCAGATGTTCCAACTCCGCGATGCTTGCTTTAATCCATAAATGGATTTAAGCAGCTTGCACACCCTCCCGCTGCTCCCACTGTCTACGAAGCCCTCTGGCTGAGTCATGTACACGCACTCTTCTAAATCACCATTTAGAAAGGCAGTCTTAACATCCATTTGCCAGATTTTGTAGTCATGAAAGGCAGCAATGGCAAGCATGATTTGGATGGATTTAAGCATAGCCACTGGAGAAAAGGTTTCGTCATAGTCCACACCTGGTCTTTGACGAAAACCTTTTGCAACAAGTCTAGCTTTGAAAGTCTCCACTTTCCCATCTACACCAAGTTTTTTCTTGAAGATCCACTTGCTCCCAATGGGTTTTACCCCTTCAGGAGCAACTTCCAAAGTCCATACTTTGTTGGTGTACATGGATTCCATCTCGGACCGCATAGCATCCAGCCATTTCACTGAGTCCCTATTCGTGATGGCCTGCTCGAAGCTAGTTGGGTCATCATCCTCCATGATGCAATCCTCGCTCCCACCATCCATGAGAAAACCGTAGTATCTCTCAGGTTGGCGAAGAACCCTACTAGATCGGCGGAGTGGCTGGGGTTCATTTGGAGCTACTGAATCTTCTGGTTCCACTAAATCTTCAGTTATGGTTTTTGTATCTGGAACCTCTTCCAGCTCTACCACTTTGCCACTAATTTCTTTTTCAAGGAATTCCTTTTCTAAAAAGGTGGCATGTCGAGAAACAAACACTTTTTGTTCCTCTGCATGGTAGAAAAGATATCCATGTGAATGTTTGGGATATCCCATAAACTTGCATAGAACTGACCGTGCCTCGAGTTTGTCCGGATTTTGCCTTTTGACATAGGCCGGGCAACCCCATATCTTAACTCGTTTAAGACATGGTCTCTTCCCACTCCATATCTCATATGGTGTGGTAGGTACATATTTAGTTGGAACTTGATTCAATAGGTATGCTGCTGTTTCCAGCGCATATCCCCAGAAGGAAATAGGTAACTCAGCTGTGCTCATCATAGAGCGCACCATATCTAATAGGGTGCGGTTCCTCCGTTCTGATACACCGTTGTGCTGTGGCGTATATGGAGGAGTCAGCTGAGAGAGAATCCCATTCTCTTTTAGGAAGTCCAGGAATTCATTGCTTAAGTATTCACCTCCTCGATCAGATCGTAGGATTTTAATACTTTTTCCGGTTTGGTTCTCAACTTCTTGCTTATATTCTCTAAATTTCTCAAAAGCTTCTGATTTGTGTTTCATCAGGAACACATACCCGAACCTAGAGAGATCGTCAGTGAATGTAATGAAGTATGAAGAACCATCCCTGGCATGTGTAGACATAGGACCGCATACATCACTATGTATCAGTCCTAAGAGTTCAGTAACTCTTTCTCCGTGTCCCGTAAACGGAGTTTTGGTCTTCTTGCCTTTGAGACATGACTGGCAAGTGTCATAAGATGAAAATTCAAACGGATTTAAATATCCATCTTTATGCAACTTAGCTAGTCGTGTCGTATTGATGTGACCCAGTCTACAATGCCACAAGAAGGATTCGTTCAGTTCAGAACTCTTTCTCTTGTGTGTGTTAGTTATGCTCAGAACTGTTGATTGATTTAGAACATAAATGCCATTGCACAACGTGCCTGATCCAACCAACTTTTGGTTACGGAAAATGTTCATAACATTGTCCTGTAATACAAAATTATATTCTTCTTTACTCAATAAAGAAACCGATATAATGTTGCATATCAGGTTCGGCATGTAATAGCATTCGTTCAGAACCAATGTATTACCAGTTGGTAACATAAGGTGATATTCCCCGACAGTCTTAGCTGCAACAATTGCACCATTTCCAACTCTAATGTCTTTATCACCTTCTCCAAGTTCTCTACCTTTTCTAAGCCCATGTAACTGATTACATATATGGGATCCTGACCCGGTATCTAATACCCAGGACGTAGGGCAAATGGAGAAACAGTTCTCTGTAACAAACACACCCGAAGAAAATGCATCAACATGTACTTTCTTCAATCGGGTGGCATGGGAATCCTGGTATTCCCCTATATCCTGTTCAGTCCTATAACTCTTATAAGAAAGAACGGAACCAACGTTCCCCAGCACAGTATGACATGCGGGTTCGGTCAATACATCCATATTATTATCTTGATTAAGGCATGAAATGGTCGCTATCTGGAGAGAGAGAGAAGAAAACACTTTAGCGTAAGCTCGTGCAAGATCAGATTGGTTATTATCTTATCTAATCAGGATGGCTCCCACTGGTTTTTATCAAATCTTCCTTCAAACCCTAAAAGGAAAGACTAGCCGGGATTAATTACACACTACAAGTTCGCCAATCTTTCAGCCAGGCCAGTGTCGGTACTTTGAGGGAGGTCCCCCGTGCTTTCGCACGAACCTAATTAATGTAAACCTCGTTTTCCCAGAGGCGTAACCCCGTTGACACCTTTCTAGACACCTACTTGATCAGCTAATTGCAATGTGCAAAACTCTCCCAGGAGTAACTCTTACTCGCAGTGGGTATCGGGATCCAACTATCTCATAGAAGGTATGCAATCTCATTGCAAATTTCAACACTTGAAATTCCCGATAATATTTTGCCCCTAGCGTCCTATGACCTTGACAAAGGCCAACAAATCATAGCATGCTAGTCAAGTTCAACCCGTCATTTCTTGATTGAATCAAACCCATCCGCACGGCCCTTGACAAAGGCCAACAAGGTCGTACGACTACCCTGAAACAATCTGCATCATATGCATAAGCAGATAATCACTATTTAGCGACCGCACACTACGCTTTGACAAAGGCCAACAAACGCAGCACGAATACTAAACAGTTCTTATCTGAAATGACGGAAGGCTACGACAGGTTTTTCTGAAAACCTATTGCGTAATGAACTTGATATCGTTGTAGAATCAAATGAAGTTTTAATATGGAGTGATTTTGAGGCTTTTCTAGTTTTGCTAAAGGGGTCACTCCCGGTGAAGGGATCGTCGGCCCTTTCCTCGTCGAATGAGATGCGGGATATATCATATATATTACTGTGCAAAGCAGAAACTATAGAAGCAATCAAAAGCAGACCGAGTGTGTAGCATCTGCCAGTTATTGCTAAAGGAGTCACTCCCGGTGAAGGGATCTCGGTCCTTTCCTCATCGAATAAGGTGCAGGGTATATCATATATACCGCTATGCAAAGCAAGAACTGTAGCTACCTGTTTTGTTTAAAATCTGATTCTACAACATCTTAGGTTTCTTTTCTTTCATTAATCACATTAATGAAGTCCCATCATTTAAATACCTAAACATCACAGATAAATACGACGTACACTTATGCCATCTGCATTCGTCTCGATGTCCCCTCATGCACCGTTAGGTTAGGTAACTAACAGCAGAGCAGGGCAGGGATAGTGCGGGTGCAAAACATAAGTAACGTCTATATAATATATCATATATACTATATAAAGTATCTATCACAGAACATCACATGATCTCATCACAGATATCGCAGCAGAAGAAACATATGAAACATTGGATATACTAGGACGTCCGTGTTTTCAATACGAGCCAGTATAAAACACGGATTCTACGGTCGTGATGAATAGCCAATCCCACACCCTTAGACCCCTACGAGAGCGGCAAGCAACCCTACCAATTCTAGAGTTAGGAGACCCGGACTCGACTCCTCGAGATGGTCTCCCACTGGACCCTAGAACCCGGTTACCTGTGCTCCCCTCGCTGGGTCTATCCTAGTGCAGAAAAGTAAATAATATACAAAGGGTGACATCTTCCGCAACCTGGAAGTGCCCCAATAAAAGAATATTACATACAAGTTTTTACATGAATGAAAATGAAAAACACTCATCTCACATAAAACCCCCCGGCTATTCAAACACGACAATCCAATATAACATATCCAGCAACACATAACATCACATGTCATCAACGTAAGTAAATATGCGCATCCCAATTGTTGTTGACATATAGCAACGAAACCGGCGATATCACATATTACACTTACGGTCACAGAAAAGAAAGTGTAAAACTACAACAGTTGGAATCCGCAATCTCTTTAGACATCACATGCCTAATCAAATGAAATACTTAGACATCACATGCCTAACAGTTATAAACCCCGCATTTTAGTCTCATTATCGAAAACTCTTTTCAATATCAAATGAAACTAAACCGCTAGATTTATAACATTCATTCAGTTATCTCATAACTGTTTGTGAATTCCAATTATTGTATCCCATTCCGGATAAATAGAATATATTAAACTTTCCGATCGAACATTCGAACACCCAAGTTTTCCTGAAACCGTCCAACACATGAAATATGTTCAAAGACATTCACTTCATGCCTCAGTACCAACGGTCCAACCGTAGAAGGGTCAAGCCAACGCCTCACATGTGGCACGCCGTACTGTCCCAAACCCGAAGGTTCAAAGGGCAGTTCAAGACGGTCACATAATCGAGTTAAGGTTTGTTGTCTTCTAGAGGGACCATCGCGTTACTTGCACTACTCAGAACGTCCTTAAACCACACAAAAATCCAACACTTGGATATTTTCCGGCAGGGGAAAAGTTGGGTATTTATATCCGGTCGGACTTTTTAACATATTCTAAAGTTATCCGGAAAAACACATAGACGAAGTTTAACAATCCGATCGAATCTACGATTCCCAATGCAACCCCAGAATACTCAACTCTTGAGTCAATTTAAAAATTCCCAGAAAACTCAGCATAATTAAATAGGAGTTACTGTGCAAACGAGGAGGGCTGACGTCATCATCAGGCCGCGGAACCGCCGCATAAGCCATGCTTATGCCGCGGTTCCGCCGCACTATATACTGTTCATGTGAAAAAATTTGCACCGTAATTCTTAGAATTCCCTGCTGAATTTTTTAAGCATTTTTAATATGGAAAAATCCCAGATTTTAGAAAAAGTCCAGAGAGCATGAAAAAGTTAGGGTTTCGGGTTCGATCGGGTTTCAAACATCGTCTAAGCATCGCCTAAGGCTCTAGCTAGGCTTTGATACCACTGTAGGCTTCCTAGGCACGCTAATGAAGTCTCACAAGGCATCAACCATACCATTTTCAATTTTTATGGGTGCCGAGAAACCCTAATACGGATCGTCGACTAGAATTTTAGGCGAAAAACGAATCTAGTTAACAACTTAACTAAAGATTAGAAGCTACAACCTTTGTAGATCCGGTTATCCACTTCCTTAGCTCCACGTAGTCGTCCCCTCGCTGTCCATCTCGAATCTCGGACTCTTGCAGCGGCTTCATCGGAGAAATGAGCGGAATAGGTCGTCGGCTTCGTGCCGAAGATGATCTACGTCGAGGCTACACTGGATCAAGCTCCGACTTCACCTAGTTGTGAAACTTGTGAAGAAAACACCCAAAACCACTTGGCAAGAGGTAGAGGATGAAGAAATAGGATGTGGGTTCACTTTAGAATTGGATTTCTCTCACTTTTGCTCAAGTTGCCATTGATGAACTTAAGCTTTTCTTGAAGAAGAAGATGATGAAGAAGAAGAAAGAATATGATAAGTTTTTGTTAAAAGAATAATAAAAATCAATACTTATCATCTTCTAACCTTGGTTAAGTGTAGAGAATAGACCATGGTCAAATGAGAATGGTTAGGGTTAAGCATGAAGACAAAAGGGTCACATTAGTCAAAGCTTCATGAAGCTTCATCAAGCTTCATGAAAGAAACAAACCATTTTGTTTTCTTTTATTTATTTATCAAGAAAGAATAGATAAATAAATAAGTAAATAAATCAAAACCCTAACTATTATCATAACCATGGTTTAAGTCTTAACACAAAACCAATTTAGCATGCAACATAAAACATGATACAAACAAGTGCACACAAAATATATCACATATACAATGTGTGAACTTCATGTGAGAAAATCCATTTAAAGTGAACCAATACTAGTTAATGCAAAGTAATATATCAAATATAATTATACATTAAATCATTAAATCAACATTTGATTCAATGATCCGGTCATGTCGCACATAACCGACTAGTATCGAATGTATCGATTTATCGAATCAATGATTCGATAACTAGGTCATATCGCATACAACCAATCGAGACATTCATCGCGAGAATGAAATGCGGTATCATATACACGTATTATTCTCGGTCCCGCACATATCTCATATGCGCTCCTATTTCATTTCGCTTGAGCCAGGAAACCTCTGTGTAGGACTCTAAAGACTCGTCAATACGCCGGTAGCAGATGATGATCATATCAAGCACCCACAAGCCGCAAGCGGTCTGCTAAACGTAACGGCCATCCGGGTATTGAGCGATCAGAAGATCGACGAGCTAGCCCGCTCACACTCCTGTGAATCCAACCAGTAACACTTACCGTACAGTCCGGTCTGTTCGTCTGATATGTCGCATATCAAGTCTAGGGGTGGTATACGTCAGACCCCAATAACTGATAAGTCATGCTGATGTGAGGCTCATAACGGGTCGAGAAACTACTGGTAACACTTACCAGCAAATCTCTGATCAGCCCTGGCCAGCGACTTTCCTGTTACAGCCAATCGAGCACAGCGCAACATCAACCCCCAATACCGGGAGAGACGAAACCCCTCCTATCGCTCATTGCCTCCATGTGACTCGGGACTGTACCCAAAGACCACCGTTTTGCACGCCCTCATGGACATGGTAAGGTGGAGATCAAAGCACAGTGGGAATCACCCAAGACTCTATGACGATCTCGGGTCTACAGACTAACCTGCACAAGTGTCACCTGAGAACTGCCATCTGACGTGAGGTATAATACTATCTGGGAGTTCTCGGCGAGTCCGTCCAGTGTACCCAGTCTCCACTGAGCACCCGTATACCATCTCTGATGTCAAACACCAATGGATATGGGATCATCCATCGCCCATCTCATGGGTCGAGAAGCGTATACGCTAGTCTACTCTGGTATATCGATGCCCTGTCTCGATACACCCACGACCAGGGACCTTGAAGGATGTACTTATGGACTACCATGTCCCCACTAGTATGATCTGCATCATAGTCCAGGTAGTCAAGTACACATCCTAAGGGCTTTATCAACATGTAACTATAAGACAGTTTAAAGAGACAAGTGTACATGTTAAGATAAAGAGTAACCAGATAGCATACTATCATATCGATCAAGAAAGTCATCTCTATATATGTCCAAACATCCAATATAATATACATCATCTGTACAATACTGGCCTCTAGGGCATACATACAACTAACAAGATCCTTACGACTCATAGGGAGAAAACCCTTTATGAGACCCTTACGGCTCATAAAGTCAAAAGTCATAGTCCTCAGAGTCCTAACCCTGTCTACTAAGCCACCTTTGTCCAAATCGACAGGGGCAAATGATGAGTCGCTCCTGGCGATATCTCATTTGTAGCGATGCAGATGCCTAAACAGGTGTCAAACTCCAAGTCAACCTCTCCGGCAAATGCCGCCCCTACAGTCATCTGATGAAGAAGGAGACCCCGTTCATCTGGGATCGCAAATGCCAAAGCACACTGGATGAAATCAGGCAATACCTGCAGAATCCGTCGGTACTGACCACTCCGGTCAAGGGAAAGCCCATCATCCTGTACACAACAGCCTTCGAAGGTTCGTTAGGCGTGCTATGGGCATAGGAGAATGACCAAAGGAAAGAGAGGGCCCTTTACTATTTAAGTCGAGTTCTCCTGTGGGCAGAAAATAACTACTCCCCTATCGAAAAACACCGCCTGGCGTTAATCTTCACGGTAATAAAGCTTCAGCATTATGCTTTGGCGCATGAGGTCCACCTCATATCAAAAGTGGATACTCTCAAATATTTGATGTCAAGAGCCATACTAACGGGACGGCTCGCTACATGGGCCCTCCTCTTGATGGAGTTCTCGATAACATACTGACTTCTCGAGGCAGTAAAAGGTCAGGCTATCGCCGACTTCCTCGCTGAGCAGCCGATACCTGCCGATTCACCCTAAATTGCGAGTTGCCGGATGAGCACGCGTTTGACACGATTGACGGGAAAAGAGGAAGGAGTGATACCCGATGGGAACTCTACTTCGACGGGGCATCTTCCATAAAAAAGCGAAAGCACAACTCTCCTGTAATCAAATCGAGGGTAAGCCTTATATTCTTGACTCCGCAAGGAAGGATAATGCGCTTTACCTTTTCCTTAACAGAGCCGAGGACAAACAATGAAGCCGAATATGAAGCTTTGATAGCAGGTCTTGAGATCGCTGTCGACATGGGAATCGAAAACCTCCTCATATACAGAGACTTTCAACTAGTCGTTAATCAAGTAAACGGCGACTATCAAACATGCAAACCAGAATTGGTAAAGTACGATGAGAAAGTGCAACAATTTCTGGCTCAAATTCCCTCCTACGCCCTGGAAAGCATACCGCGTGCGGAAAATAGCAAAGCGGATGCGTTAGCCAAACTCGCTAAAGAAATGGCTGATGAAAACCTCGATGACGTAAGGATCGTGGTATAAAGCCGTCGGGTTCTTGCACCAGCGGAAATATCTCCGGAATCGTCTGAAGAAAAGGAAGCGACCAAGCAAACGGCCTTACAAATAAAAGACCAGGAAAAGGCTAAGGATTGTAGTGAAGTCTTTATAGACTACTTCAAATCCCGTCAAACACCTGAAGATGCATCCTCAAGACATCAGTTCATGAAACGAGCTCTGTCCTCCGCCTTCTTCAATGACACACTGTATGAGAGATCGATCGACTCTCTATGGCTAAGATGCCTAGGACCGGAAGAAGCAAAGAAGGTCGTCCAAGAAACTCACGACGGACTCTGCGGTTCTTATTAAGTCGGGCCGAAGATGAAGCTGAAGATCAAAAGGATGGGATACTACTGGCCCACGATGATTCAGGACTGCCTCGAATATGCGAAGTAGTGCCATTCGTGCCAGATTCACGGGGATTTCATCCACCAGCATCCAAACCCGTTACACCCAACGGTGGCTAGCTGGCCGTTCGAAATGTGGGGAACTGACATAATTGGGCCCATCGAACCAGTATCGTCCAAAAGACATCGGTTCATATTGGAGACAATTGATTACTTCTCTAATTGGGCAAAAGCAGTACCGCTGAGAGAAGTGAAGACGGAGAATATTCTCCATTTCTTCAAGATACACGTCATTTATCGGTTCGGCACTCCGCGACGGATTATCTCCGATAACGGACCAGCCTACAGAAGTCACAGAATCAGCCGCTTCGCGCAGCAACATAATATAGACTGGAGATACTCTTCGGTCTATAATCCCCGAGCTAATGGTCTAGCTGGGCTTTCAACAAGACCTTGACGAAGATCATAAAGAAGACGATGTCCAGAAATAGAAGAGATTGGCATGAGAGATTGCATGAAGCTCTCTAGGCGTATCGGATTACGTTTAAAACGGCCGCAAACACAACGCCGTATGCATTGGTATTCGGCGCTGAAGTAGTACTCCCCTTGGAGATAGAGCTACCCTCTCTACGAGTGGCAGTTCATTACGAACTGACAGGCGAAGAGAATGCCCATCTTCGGTTCGAGGAGCTTGACGCCCTTGATGAAACTCGACTCATGGCGCAACAAAACTTGGAGGCTTACAAAGCGAAAATGACGCGCTCATACGAGAGATTGACTAGGCCGAGGAAATTTCGCCAAGGTGAACTCGTACTAGTGGTCAAGAGACCTATGATCCCCAATCGTGCCAAACGGGGGAAATTCGAGCCGAACTATGAGGGCCCGTACATCATAGACAAGGTATACCAAGGTGGGGCTTACTTACTCATGAATATGCAAGGTGAAAGACCCTTTAGGACAATAAACGGTCGGTTCTTAAAACAATATTACGCCTGACCGAAACGTCTGTAAAATACCACGAACCGCAACATCCTAAGGCTGATGCAAAAAAAAGGGTATGTTCGTAAGCATGATGGGCACGGATGAAAACCCGAAAGGGCTCCGTGAGTAAAAACAGCAGGGCTACCGGCGAGTTTGTGAAAACCCGAGAGGGCGCAATCTAGTTAAAAGACACTTGCAAGGGCCTCTCGACCTTGTAAGGAGAAATAACTGCGTGAGATCCTTACGAATCACAAGGGAGCAACACACTTAGGGATCCCCATGATTCCTAAGGAGAAGTTACACTTACGAGATCCTTACGACTCGTAAGGAGAATTCCCCTATGAGACCCTCACGGCTCATAGGATTCAAAAGCCTTAGGCTACAGGGATCTGAACCTGTTCTTAAGCCCTCACATTCCCCAATATGCCCTACAAGCGGTTCAATACTGACCCTTGTATACAATCCACGGGCACAAATAAACATCTCCTCCACCCAGTTCCACCAATGGTGTGAAATTCCCCTATTTGGTGAACAACACTTATAGGCCCTCTCGACTTGCAAGGAGAAAATGCTCTTGTGAGATCCTTACGACTCTCAAGAGAACACACACTTAGAAGTCCTCTTGATTTCTAAGGAGAACACACACCTACGAGATCCTCACGACTCGCAGGGAGAAATACCTTTATGAAACCCTTACGGCTCATGAAGTCAAAAGCCTTAGTCGACAGGATCTTAACCCTGTTTGCTAAGCTACCTTTGTTCGAACCGACAAAGGCAAATGATGATTCGCTCCTGGCCATATCCCAGTTGTAGCGATGTTGATGCCTAAATTAGTATCAGATCCCAAATCCCAAACTCGCGGCGAAAAGACAGCGAGCCACAAATGAATATGAAATAGCCGAAATGATAAGGCAACTTGCAACAAAATCAGCAAGTAAAATATATGCATACAAAAACAGCCGAAATGATTGGGCAACTCGCAATAAAAAGCAGCGAGTAAAAAGAAAAAATAGCCGAAATGATTGGGCAATCGCGACTTTCGCGATATAAAAAGCTGAAATGATAGAGTATCGCGGAAAGAAAACAAAAACATATATAAAATAAAACTTTTGCCCTGCTGGTAAGTCCATACCGACCCCTGTATACCATCCATGGGTATAAATGAAAAGGGAACCACATGTCCCAACAAACCCAGCCAAAGCGAAAGTCAGATCTCGACAGCAACATCTGCATCCCAGAAGACCAATAACGGCTTTCCTCTTCACTCCAGCAGGATACAGACGCGACATAGCCGATCGGAGCCACGGCAAAGTCCCCGGTTCTTAGATTCCACGGTCAATGGAGCAAGTCAATCATGACACCGTAGAAAGCGGAAACACGACAGCAAATGACCCCGTCGTGGAAACACGTCAGTAAATGACCCCCGTCTCGAAAATACGTCATCCAATGACCCCATCTCGGAGATGCGTCATCCAATGACCCCATCGCGGAAATACGTCATCCAATGACTTCGTCTCGGAAAATACGTCAGCCAATGACCCCGTGTCGGAAACACGTCATCCAATGACCCCGTGTTGGAAATACGTCATCCAAATGACCCCATTGCGGAAATACGTCATCCAATGACCCCGTCGCGGAAACATGTCATCAAATGACCCCATCGCGGAAATACATCATCAAACGACCCCGTCGCGGAAATACGTCAGCCAACGACCCCGTCGCGGAAATACGTCAGCAAATGACCCCGTCGCGGAAACACGTCAGCCAATGACCCCGTCTTAGAAACACGTCATCCAATGACCCCGTGTCGGAAATACGTCATCCAAATGACCCCGTCGCCGATATACGTTAGCCAGTGACCCCCGTCTCGGAAATACATCATCCAATGACCCCGTCTCGGAAATACGTCAGCAAATGACCCCGTCGCGGAAACACGTCAGCCAATGACTCCGTCTCGGAAACACATCATTCAATGACCCCGTGTCGGAAATACGTCATCCAAATGACCCCGTCGCGGAAACACATCATCTAATGACCCCGTCGCGGAAATACGTCAGCCAATGACCCCGTCTCGGAAATACGTCATCCAATGAACCCGTGTCGGAAATACGTCATCCAAATGACTCCGTTGCGGAAAAACGTCAGCCAGTGACCCCCGTGTCGGAAATACGTCATCCAATGACCCCGTCTCGGAAATACATCAGCAAATGACCCCGTCGTGGAAACACGTCAGCAAATGACCCCTTCGTGGAAATACTGTTAGTTATATGTATGCCCTAGAGGCCATTACTGTACATACGATGTATATTGTAGTGGATGCTTGGACATATATAGGGAGGATTTTCTTACTCGACATGATAGTACGCTATCTGGTTGCTCTTTATCTTAACATGTACTCTGATTGTCTCTATGTTACAAGTTGATAAAGCCTTTAGGATGAGTACTTGACTACCAGGACTATGATGCGGATCATACTAGTGGGGACAGTGTAGTCGCCAAGTACATCTTTCAAATGTTCCTAGTCGTAGGTGTATCGAGACAGGGCATCGATATACCAGAGTAGACTAGCGTATGCTCTTCTTGACCCATATGATGGGCGATGGATGATCCTATATCCATTGGTGTTTGACAGCAGAGAAGGTATACGGGTGCTCAGTGGAGACTGGGTACACAGGACGGACTCGCCAAGAACTCCCAGATGGTATTATACCTCACGTCAGATTGCAGTTCTCTGGTGACACTGGTACAGGTTATTCTGTAGATCCGAGATCGTCATAGAGTCTTGTGTGATTCCTACTGTGCTTTGATTTCCATCATACCACGTCCAAGAGGGCGTGCAAAAAGGTGGCTTTTGGGTACAGCCCCGAATCACATGGAGGCAATGAGCGATAGGAAGGGATTCGTCTCTCCCGGTATAGGGAGTTGATGTTGCGCTGTGTTCGATTGGCTATAACTAGAAATCCCTAACCAGGGTTGCTGAGATTTACTGGTAAGTATTATCGGTAGTTTCTCGAACTGTTATAGACCTCATATCGACATGACTTATCAAGCTACTGGGGTCTGACGTTTACCACCCCTAGGCGAGATATGCGACATATCAGACGAAGAGACCGGACTGTACGGGAGCGTTACTGATTGGATTCGCACGAGAATGTACATGCTTGCTTGTTGATCTTCTGATCGCTCAATACCTGGGTGGCTGTTATGTTTAGCTGATCGCTTGCAGCTTGTGGGTGTTTGATATGATCATCACCTACTGCCGGCGTATTGACGATTCTTTAGAGTCCTACACAGAGCTTTCCTGGCTCAGGAAAAACGGGGTAGGAGAACAAATATGATATGTGCGGGACCGAGAACAATACGTGTATGTGATACCGTATTAGATTCTCGTGATATGAGATATCAGCCGGGTATATGTGATATAGCCGAGTCATCGGATCAAGTGTTGATTCGATGAACTGATACAGATTATATTAGTCGGTTATTTATAAAATAGTCGGATTATCGGAGCAAGTGTTGATTTGATAATTTAATGTATAATTATATATTTGATATATCAAATTACATTAACTAATATAAGCTCACTTAAAGATTCTTTTTCTCACTCGGGTAATACATTGATATATATGTGATATATGTTAATTGTATTATTTTATTTTGTTACAATAAATATTGTATACGTGATATATAATATTGTAACATGTTATGGTTATAAATGCAACATGATTAGTGGAGATTAAACATGGTTAGGGTTTGATTTGGGTTAATTTTTTCTAGATACTTTTAGATACTTTTGTTTTGTTTTGAGCTAAGATATTATGTGTTGATATTTTGTGAGATATTTTTTAACCCAACCCAAACCCTTAACCCTAGTAAACTCTCTACAATGGTTAGCCTCTTCATCTTTAACCATGGTTGCATTTGTAATTATTATTACAATTCATTATTCATCACAAAGGATTTGATCATCTTCTTCCTTCTTCTTCCTTGCATGAAAAGTTTTCTAGCTTTTTGTGAAGTGATGATAATGAGTGAGATTAAGATAACAAATGAGAGTTAAATTCCTACTTCATCATCCTCATCTATTCTTGCCACTTAGATTAGGGTATTTGCTTTGCTAATACTTGATTAGTGAATCAAAAGCTTGGGCTTGAGTTTCTTCAAGGTTGATCATCTTTGTTATCGAAGATCGGAAGCAAGCTTGCATCTTTCTTTTGTGGAGCCTCTCTAGAGTTCGAATACTCGATGATCGCAACGAAGGGACCTCAATACGGAGCTTTAGAAGTGAAGGACCGGACTACAAAGGTTGTAATCCCAAACTCTTAGAAGTAAAGTTGTTTACTTGTTTTGTTTTGCCTAATCTCTAATCTAAGATCTTGGTTAGGGTTGTTTGGCACGTCTAAAATTTAAATTGGGCATGGTTGATGCCTTTTAGAATCTTGTGAGAGTGCCTAGTAACCCTACAGTGGTATCAGAGCCAAGCTAGAGGTTTAGGCGTCGTGTAGACGAAGTTAAAAGTCCGATCGAACCCCGGAACATCGGTTTTTACCCCCTCTCTGGAAATTTTTTAAAATATTGATTTTTTCTGTATTAAAAATACTCAGAAAATTAAGCAGGTGATTTTATGGATACGAGTGAAAAACGACCCCCTAAATCAATCAAAGCGCCGCGGAACCGCGGCCAAACCAGGGTATTGGCGACGGTTCCGCGGCAAGTCTTGAGGATTGAGGGATAGTTTTTGAACAGTTGATCCGTATGTACTTTTGCTTGTTTCTGGGAATTTTTAATTTTACTCAAGTGTTGAGTTTTCTGGAGATCTTTTTGTATTCGTTGATTCGATCGGAAAGTTTAATTTCGTTTAGTTTTCTGGGTAATTTTAGAACGTGTTAAAAAGTTTGAACGGATATCAATAACTCACTTTTTTCCCTGCCGGAAAATTTCCAAGTGTTGGATTTTTTCGTAGTTTAAGAACGTTCTTAGTCGTGCAAGTAACGCGGTGGACTCTCTAGAAGAACACAAACCTTAACTCGATTATGTGACCGTCTGAACCGCCTCTGAACCTTAAGGTTTGGGGCAGTACGGCGTTGCCACATGTGAGGCGTTGGTTTGACCCTTCTACGGCTGGACCATTGGTACTGTAGCATGTGATGCATATTTTTAAACTAATTTCAAGTGTTGAGAACTATTTGGGAAATCTTGGGTGTTTGTTTATTCGATCAGAAATTTTAACATTGTCTATTTATCTGGATGCGATACAATATTTGGAATCCACAAGTAGTTATGAGATAACTAATTTGAATATTATAAATCTAGCAGTTTAGTCTCAGATGATCGGTTGCCATGGGATTTTGATGCGATCAAAAGTCCGTCGCAATCATGTAGCGTACGCGGGTACTCGCCGGGTAAACTTAATAGACAGCTACGCCCAATAGCCCCGATCAAGTGACTGTAGGAGAACCCTGTCGCCAAAAGCATCCGTTTGGGTGCTCGCGGCAGCGGTGTTCCGCCTTAGTGCACTTCGTCGACGGCATCGGGTGTGCGGCCGTCTACTAAAGTTATCGATGAGCATTCGATCAGGATGTCGGGAATCTTGTTGAATTGCCCGATTAGATATTGAAAAGTGTTTTCGATAATGAGACTAAAATGCGGGGTTTATAATTGTTAGGCATGCGATGTCTAAGGAATTCATTTAGTTAGGCATGCGATATCTAAGGAGGTTGCGGATTCCAACTGTTGTAGTTTTACACTTTCTTTTCTGTGACCGTAAGCATAGTATGTGGTGTATCGCCGGCTTCGTTGCTATACATCAACAACAATCGGGATACGCATACTTGCTTACGTTGATGATATAAGATGTTATGTGTTGCTGTGATATGTTATATTGGATCGTCATGTTTGAATAGCCGGGGGTTTTATGTGAGATGAGAGTTTTTCATTTTCATTCATGTAAAATTCATTGTATGTAATATTCTTTTATTGGGGCACTTCCGGGCTGAGGATGATGTCACCATTGTATATTATTTACTTTTCCGCATTAGAATAGACCCAAGGCGGGGAGCATAAGTAACCGGGTTCTAGGATCCAGTGGGAGACCATCTCGAGGAGTCGAGACCGGGTTTCCTAACTCTAGAATTGGCAGGCTTACTTGCCGCTCTCGTAGGGGTCTAGGGATGTGGGTTTGGCTATTCATCACGACCGTGGAATCCGTGTTTTATACAGGCTCGTATTAAAACACGGACGTCCTAATATATCCAATATTTCATATATGTTCTTCTGCTGCAATGTTCTGTGATGAGATCATATTACTGCCTGAGACGAATGTTTATATTATATATATGAGATATATATTATATATTGTTGATTTCGTTTCAAATGTGATGCTTGTGAAGAATAATAAAATGGGGCTTCATTAATGAGATTAATGAAATAAAAGAAACCAAAAGATGTTGTAGAAACTTGTTTAAAAAAATTGGTAGCTCTAGTTTTTGTTTTGCATAGCGGTGTTCCTTGTAGAACATCCAGCACCTTATTCGATAAGGAAAGAGCCGAGATCCCTTCACCGGGAGTGACCTCTTTAGCGAAACTAGTAGATGCTGCATACTTGGTTTGTCTTTTGATTACTTCTATAGTTTTTGCTTTGCATAGTGATATTTGTCAAATATTATGTACCTTATTCGATGAGGAAAGAGCCGACGATCCCTTCACTGGGAGTGACCTCTTTAGCAAAACTAGAAAAGGCCTAAAAAACACTCTGTTTACCCTAATCAGAGCAAAGCTCTGTTCAAATTCCAAGGCGGGAAATGAAGCAACGCTTCTGATTCCCCCCAATCAGAGCGAAGCTCTACTCTGAAAATTTAAATTTTAATAAATGAAGCAACGTTTTAGATCCTCTGCGTTGCGCGAAAAGCACCACGTGGCAAAATCAGGCACACCAGCGCAGGGAGCGCAACACCCAAGGTAGTGCGCCCAATCAGAGCAAGGCTCTATTTAAAACAAAATTAAAGGAAGCAACGCTTCAGTTGCGCTGCGCTATGCGCTGCGCGACACGTGTCAGCGCAGTTGCGCTGCGCTGTGCGCTGTGCGACACGTGTCAAGCGCTGGTGCATCTGCGACAAACAGAATTAAAATTCATGTAAGATCTTTCTGTTCTTGTTAAAAACAAGAAGATTGTCTTTTGTAAAACAGAAGCCCTTGGATCAAAGATCCAACGGTGTGGAAAATTCCCTAAATCACTCAGAGAATGATCTCTTTAACAAATTAAACAAATTAATGGGCACTATATAAAGGCCCCTAGACCCTAATTCAAAAGAGAGAGAAATAGAAGATCATAAAAGAACTTCAACAAAACAGAGAGAGCTCTGAAGAATTTTGAGAAGAGCTCAAGAAAAAAAAGAAAAAGGTAAAAACCATTATAAAAGAGAAGAATTTCTTCTGAATAGATCATTGATCTAAGAACAAGATCAAGGATCATCAATAAAAAAAGAATAAATAACAACAGTGCCTTGCACTTTCTTATGAACCATTGGTTCTGGAAACTTAAAGATTCTTTTCTTGAATCCAAAATTGGATCAAGTTATTGAAATAGTGCCTTGCACTTGCAAAAACTGCCCTGTTGCGCTTCTGGGTTGGCGCAAGCCACCAGGGAGCGCCACGTGTCAGCACCATAACCACTTGCGCTATATGCTTTTAAAAATAGAGCATTGCTCTTTAAAGTTGGCGCAAATCACCAGAGCGCGCCACTGTGTCACAACGCAACGGCGCAGCGCACTGGCACAGCGCACTGTGCTTGCGTGACACGTGTCACCTCCACAAGCGCTTGCGCTCATTAATTGGCGCAAAGCGCCTGACAAGCTACTGTCAGATAATTAATGCACTGCAGAAGGACCAAGCCCAATTAAAAAATGCCCAACAGGCCAAATTAAATGCAATGCATTATTTTAAAGAAGGGCAGAGCCCAAACAGATGCTCTGCATCATTTATAAAAAGGACAGAGCCCAAATCAGAAAGGCCTAGCAGGCCCAAAGAAAATGCCATGCAAGGGCAAAGCCCTAGCATAGGCCTAATAGGCCAAATGCAAATAAAACGTTGAACATTCTCAATTGGACATAGCCTAATCATGGCCGTAAGTCCTCAAATTAAATTGACTGAGCACGACTGCTCTCTTAAATCAATTTACATCCGGTTCAAGGGTACATCTCTGAACTCCTCTGACACCTATCGTTGTAATCCTTCAACGACGTCAGAGAGGTGACGGGTCCCGACAACCACACATCGGTACGGACTGCAGGGTCCTTAAACCCGTGGACTAATGCGTCCTTAAACACACCCATATGGACTGCGGGGTCCTTAAACCCGTGGACTAATGCGTCCTTAAACACACCCAGACGGACTGTGGGGTCCTTAAACCCATGGACTTATGCGTCCTTAAACTAACGGACTAATGCGTCCTTAAACTAACGGACTAATGCGTCCTTAAAACACATCCATATGGACTATGGGATCCTTAAACCCATGGACTTATGCGTCCTTAAACTAATATCCGTCCTCAAAACGGGAACAGTGGACCACCATGTCCCTAAATTGGCAATGGACCGCAATGTCTTTAAACTACCTATGGACCACTACGCCCCTAAACTGGAACAATAGAGCCCCCAAACGCTCTTTTGTCGGATCTAAACGATCCCGTTTAAGTTGATCTTAGCCTCAAAGCTGGCTAACGTATCCTTAAACATTCAAACAGACTTTAAGACCCCTAATCAACTTTGGTTCAAGGATACATCTCCGAACTCCTCTGACACCTGTCGTTGTAATCCTTCAACGTCGTCAGAGAGGTGACGGGTCCTAACGGCCATATATTAAATGGACCACTACGTCCCTAAACTGGAACAATAGAGCTCCTAAATGCTCTTTCCGTTAAGTTGATCTTAGTCTCAAATCAGACTAACGTATCCTTAACGAACGTTTAAGTTGATCTTAGCCTCAATATGGCTAACGTATCATTAAACTAAAACACCAAATCCAAATCTAAGTAAATACGGATTTGGACTAATTCACGTCCTACGGGCGACGGCATAACTTAGTCTCCGTATACAATCCACGGGCATCCATAAATAAAACAAACACACACGACACGAAGTGAAATTTCTGGAGAAGGAGAAAGTTGTTACCGCGATACGGTAGCGTAATTAACTGCAGGGGCTTGCGCCTACAGGGAAGAGCGTCCCCACAATCAAAAACCCTCAAGCGAGGGGGAATCTGACGAAGTCTGCTACATCGGCCGCATCCGTCTAAACCTCCGATACACGGTGCCATAAATCAACTTGGCATCTTCGGAGAGGTGGACGGATAAAACCAAATAGCATCTGTCCCGAATCTCAGGCAAGACGAATCTACGCGGTCGCGTCTCTGTATTCGGAGGGGAACAGATTCTGGCACGCCCGGTGGGACCTTTTCCTCTTTCCACTCCACACTTCGTGTGTTGTCTTCGCGAACGAATCACGGCTTGTTAAGGGTTGCCTTTGGATTTCAAGTTACTAAGATTTAGTCTTTTGCCTGGCGCAGAAATCAAGCATCAATGGCCTCCAACTGCTCGAGCTGCTCAAAATGCAAGTGCAATCAACGCTCCGCCTCACCTGGAGGCGTAGCCTATGGCCTCAAGCGGCCTCCATCCTCACCATGCCGGTAGAACAAGTGACCTAGGCCACCACCGGCCTGTTTTTCGGGACCATGCTCCCGCCTGCAAGCTTCGCTATTCCAGTGCCCGCACCTGAAGCACACAAGAAGTCGGTCTTCGATCGACTCACTGCTATAACGGCCCCTTTCAACGGGTCGTCCAATATCAAGCCAGCAACCTCGGTCTTTGCCAGGCTGGATTAGAACTCTGGTGGGTCCGCCAAGAAGCCTATGAACCCTAAAGTGGCTGTCCCAAGGAAGGCAGCAACGGTTGCTCCTGAAGTCGCCAAGGCGGCTTCTCTTGTCAAAGAGTCAGTCTTTTCAAGGCTGACTATTCCGGCTCCTGCCCCTGCTCGAGGATCTCTCTTTGACAGATTGAATATCGCCACTCAAAGGACAACCTCAGTCTTCAAGAGGCTAACACCAGCGGCGCCTCATCCGGACAGGGGGCAAGACGAAACTATCCCTATCGCCGAGCCAGTCCCAACAGCTCGACGCGCTCGACGTCGCCACTGGCGCCGAGTGAAGAAGGCCGGGGGCAACTCCCCTCAGGGCTAACTCCACCTGCTCCAGTAGTGGAAGTTAATGCTGCTGTTCCAATTGGGAACAACTTTGAACCACTAAGGAGAGTGCGCAAGAACTCTCCGACCGCCACACTGAAAAAATCTCCTTCACCTGCGGAGAGAGTCACAGAAACTAAGCTGGAGCAGCCCCCTCAGCGGCTATCCTCCAAAATTTATAAAGTTTGGCGAAGGGTTCAAGACTCCGTAATTGACCAAGGTCACTCTCGTCAACGGAAAAGGGGAAAAGTGCAAGAAGAAAAGAATTGTCCGGACAAACAGCAAAGGACGACCACCACCAGGGTGCCCGCTGCAACGGCCCCTTCAGTTTCAACGGCCCACAAGAGAAGGAGGCCGGAGAAAATTCCCATGCCCACGACAAATGGCAAAGGCGGCGAGCCTAAACGCCCTAAGTTCGGGGGAATTGTAGTCCATACTGTATACATGGCGTCGGGAAAGGAGGACAGCCGTGCATCTACAGGTCATAGACCGCTTACCCGGTCAGTGACCAAAGCTCAGGAGCAACAGCAGAAGCTCTAGGAAATGATGAATGCGATGGCCGCACTCACTGGGACAAAAGAAAGCCCCGAAGCGTCATCTGATCAACGCCAGGAGCAAGAAACTGATGCTGAATTCCTTCGTCGGATATTGGAGAAGAAGGATAAAGAGGCTGCTGAACAAGCAGCCAATATAAAGCGAATGGCCCTCCTGTTCCAGGACATGGTGGGAATGATGATTCAACAAGATCCTCCTGCCGAAGATCCTCCGATCATCCTTGAAGACGACGGGGGAGAAACATCAAATACTCCACCAGTTCTGTCAACAGCTAAGGAGGAGACAATCTCCAAAGCTGACTTGGACGAATATATAGCTCAGCAGATCCAGGTTCATCAGACGACTGAGGCAGCCGGCCAGGTCGTAAAAACGGGACGGCCATATCCGAGCTGGTACGATCATATCAAGTACCCGCCGGGCTATACAATACCAAAATTTCATGTCTTTAAGAGGACTGGCAATCCCCACCAGCATGTTGCCCAGTTCAGGGCGCTTTGCGGCAACACTGGCGGTGATGATAAATTGTTGCTTCGCCAGTTCGTTGGTAGATTATCGGATACAGCATTCGAATGGTACCCCGAGCTCCCAAACGACTCTATCAAGACCTTCGCGGAGATGGAGCTGCTGTTTACCCAGTGTTTCGCAAGCGCCAGCGAACGCATCCCGATAACGGCGTTGATTAATGCCAGGGTGAAGCCAGGCAAAACATGGGTTCAGTATGTTATACGGTGGCGGAACTTATGGTCAAAATGCGAACAACGCATTGAAGAGGCTCCGGCAGTAGGCATGTTTGTGGGAACCCTCGATCCGCAGGCGACCATATCCCAATTCATGATGTTCTTCAAGCCAACTACCTTCCAGGCCCTGATCGACAAGCTGGCTCAAATGGATCAGATGGGCCATAGACCGCCCCCTCCAAAACCGGACTCTCGAAACGAGAAGGGGAAAGGAAAAGCGATCGTTGTCGCTAATGCCCAACAACAGCCGAGCAACTTGAAACCGGCTGTCCGTCAAAATAATATGCGTCCGCGCACGTCCCTTGAGGAGAGGCTAGGACGCCCTTACTCGTTTCCCCGAAATAAAACGAGAAGACTGTTTGAGCTAGCATTGCGCAACCGACTCATAAATCTGCCGGATCCAAGACGTCCGTCACAGCCAAATGATGTTAATGACCCCAACTACTGTCCCTACCACCGAGTACTGGGTCATCCGATCGAAGATTTCTACGTCTTCAAAAATTGGATTAAGGACCAATACCAACAGGGCAAGTTTGCGTTGTTCGATAGATGGAAGGTGAATCCGCCTTAGCCTCACACCCCTAAAAGGATGAATATGCCGGGGGCAACATGCTCTCTCGTTGAAGAAGCCCCATGGAAGGTTGTGCTATCAGCCAAGACAAAGAGGATACTAAACAATCTTCAAACATGCCCAGCGATCAGGTGGAAGGACCCGTTGGAACCTCAGATCATTGAAGGGATGCTAAAGCCGCGCCCGACTCCAAAGGTCAGTGGTGATGGCTCGAGCACTCATAACCAGCCGTCGAAATCTTCAAAGAAGAAGAAGAAATCCAAGAAACCCGTGAAGCCTGGCGACAAGCTCACGGACTTACAAAAACAAATTGACGCGCTGGAGGAATACAATCAAAAGGCACGGACTCCAATCACACTCCAAGAGTTCCTCAACCACGTCTTTCAAGAAGAAGATGAGGGGGAGAGCTCGTCGGATGAATCCGAGGAATACGTGGCGAGCTGTCATATGATCTCCCATTCGTTTACAGATGATGAGGAAACTCTTTGTGCTGAAAAGCTGGAGGTAGATCCTGAACCGGAAATCCCGGGGCCATCGGATGAAACAATTGACGCATTCCTCAAAGAAGCTCTGTTGAAAAGTAAAGCTGATCGGGAACGCGAGGTGGTCATATATGAAAGGGCCAAGCGCCAGCGACTTGATGAAAGAGTCGAGACGCTCCCTCTGGAGCAAAATACATCCACCGCAGATAAAAGCAAATTCAAGACGAGGAAAAGGTTTGCTAAGGCCATATCCATGGGTATGAAGCTACCATCCTCTGAAGGAAGCATTACTGGTGAAGCGGAAATGCACCCTTCCTACTGCTTATATCATCGGAAGATTTCGCACCCCACCGAAGAGTGCAAAGCTTTCAATGGATGGTGGCAGGGATATGTTGCTCACCGACAACATTTTAAGCGGGAGAAGCGCAAAACTCGTCGGGAACGGAAAATTACGACCGAGGGGCTTAACAGAACTACCGGCAATTGTCGCATGGTTAACGCCGGAGTATCACAAGTGCTCACATTCGGGAGCGATTCTGACGAGGAGCTGGCTCTTAGCCCCCTCTTTAAAGAGTCCACCTCGGGAAAAGAAGAAGAGCAGAAAGACTGTGAAAATATCCGGCTGCGAAATCGGACGCTATCCGAAAAGAATCTCTGACTCTCAAACAAAAAAAGATAAAGGGAAAGAAAAGGTCTCTGAGGATATCGCCCTAGATGACCAAGTTATGGAAGAGCTAACTGCCAAGGACCCGCCGAAGAAAAATAAAGTGGATTACAACGTTCTAGCGCATCTGAGGAAACTACCCTCGCAGCTCAGCATTCTTGACGCCCTTTTACTATCAAAAGAGGTGAGAGATTCGTTAATCAAGGCACTACAGGAGCCCGAGCAATTCCAAGCTTTCCTGGCCGAAGAAAAGATGAAGGATGAATTGGAAGAAGTGCACACGGCCGATGTCACTTTTGGCGATGAAGACCTTCTCCTTGGGACGTGCAACACAATCGCCCTCTCTATGTCTTAGGATACTGCCATGATATAAAGATAGGCAAAATCCTGGTCGACGATGGATCCTCCGTTAATCTCCTCAACGTGCGAGTGTTAAAGAAAATCTGCATGAGCGTCCAGCACCTTGCTCGGGACAAGATCACCATCTCCGGGTTCGACTCTCAATCATCAAGAACTCTTGGGTCTGTGATACTGACACTATGCTTTGGGCTACTCATCACGGACATTAAGTTCCACGTCATAGACGCCAAAACATGCTATAATGCTTCGGTCGGCCATGGTTACACGAGTACAACATCATCCCTTCTACACAACATCAGTGTATGAAATATTTTAAGGATGGTCTCGAGTATACCATGACGGGAGAACTGAACCCGTTTTCCGTGAACGAAGTCCGCAAATACGAAGATGCCAAATACTTCCTACCGGATTTTGAGGACACAGAGAGATGTCACAAGCCGGAAAACAAAGCTAACCCCACCATCCCTGTCTTCGGCAGTGATACCGAGGAGGAAGAGGAGATAGTTTATTCGGGCCCGCCCCAATACAATAAGCCGGGACCATCCGCTCCTACATTGATCTTTGGTAGTGACTCGGAAGATGAGGTTCATGCTGTATTCTCTACTCGGCCTTCAATACAAACGTCCGCTGACGAAGAGCAAAGCCTGCAAATCGCCATGATTCCACTTAAACATCATAAAGAACTGGATGCACTCGATACCTACACTGTAGAGGAGTTGCGGACGTTCTATGTCCCTCCCAGGAGAGAAGGCAAAAAGGCAATCCTATTCTACCGCTCTGAAGAAACCAAAGTGGAGAAAGAAATCTGGCACGGTGCGGATCCTATGCTTGACAGGCTTCAGCCCATCCGTCTATCCAGTTATTATACAGAAGGCTTGAAGAGGCTGCTAAAGCGCCAAGGGATACCCTTCAAACAGACCGCTCGAAAAGCCAAATTCTATGACAGGGTCTGGAACATCCCCGGAACTCAGCACAAGCTGCCTAGTGGGAGGATGGAAACAATCAGGCTCGGATACATTCGGTCCAAGAAACGAGAGCTGCTCCACGACTGTTACGTCGTATATGACTTCAATGAAGAAGCGGATGCTCAATGGGAGGACGTTAATACTGAACCAGTAAAAGTTCCTGATGCAAAGGTGCCCAGTCCGTCGTTCGAAGAACAAATGGACAAGCTTATAAGGAAAGCTGGTCAAAAAGTCCGAGACGACCACAACCGCGAAATGGCCATCTACGAGAAAGCCAAAACGCAACGCCTCCTCCAACAGGCCGTGAAAGATGAAAATGCTACCCCCTGTCAACTTGTTATAAAAAAGGCTCGACGCGGAGGCAGAAACAAGTCTAAAGGCCAAAAAAGCGCTCAACAACAACAAAGCGGGACTAAGAAGCCACGCGAGTAGGAATTGAGCGGTCCAGATCTGTCCCTTGTAAAGAAAATGAGTCGAGCGTACTCTTTTCCTCGGGAAAAGACGAAGAGAATACTTGATCTCGCTCTAAAACATCAGATGCTTACGCTGCCGGAGTCTAAACACCCCGAACAAGCAAGCGAAGTCTCTCACCCAAACTATTACTTTTATCACCGAGTAATAGGGCACCCTCTCGAGGACTGCTTCACCTTTAAGAATTGGGTCGAAGATCAGTATCAGCTCGGCAAATTCGCTCTGTCACATGATAACGATATTCGTTCTATGTCCCTCCCAGGAGAGAAGGCGTATGAAGACCTTCTCCTTGGAACTGGACGAACTGGAGGGTAGCGCCGCCACAGAAGCACGGACCCAAAGCCATGAAAGCAAAACCAGCTCCATATTGGTCTTGGAAGAGAATTCGTACTTGTCACATGATAACGATATCAAAGGAAGAGCCCGAGAACACGGATGACCTTCCTTGGTGCTTCGAAAACAGCAACGATGAGGTGATTTCAGAATTTCCGCCAGCGCCGAAAGTGCTGGAGGATGGAATACATACCACTGCAGATAACCTCAAGAAAATTGAGTTGGGGACGGTGAACGACCCGCGACCGACATTCGTCAGCGAGTTGCTATCTGAAGAAAGAGTGGCTGCGTTAAAAGACGTGCTTATGCGGTACAGAGATTGCTTCGCGTGGAACTATTCCGAAATGCCAGGACTAGACCCAGAAATCGCTGTGCATAAATTGGCGATATCTCCGGACGTCAAGCCGGTCAAACAAGCGCCAAGAAGAATGCGGCTTGAGCTTGAAATGAGTATCAATGCCGAGGTCAAGAAGCTAATCGACTCTGGCTTTATCCAGGAGGTTCAATATCCCGACTGGATCGCCAACATTGTTCCAGTGATGAAGAAAAATGGGACAGTACGCATCTGCGTGGACTTCCGGGATCTCAATAAAGCCTGCCCGAAAGACGATTTCCCAGTGCCAGTCACCGAACTGATGATAGACAATACGTCCACTCATGAGGTTTTCTCCTTCATGGACGAAGGTCTTTGATGACCTTATACATGAAATCGTCGAATGCTATATCGACGACCTCGTGGTGAAAAGCAAATCGTACGAGGAACATCTCGAGCATCTTAAGACCGTATTTCAACGCCTTCGATGATACAACTTGAAGATGAATCCTCTCAAGTGCGCATTCGGAGTTTCCTCGGGAAAATTCCTGAGATTCGTCGTCCGACACCGAGGTATTGAGATAGATCCGTCGAAGATTAAGGCAATCATGGAAATGCCTCCACCGAGAACTCTCAAACAGCTGCGGTCTCTTCAGGGAAAGCTTGCATATATTCGGCGATTTATAGCCAACCTTTCAGGCAAGTGCCGTCCTTATAGCCACCTGATGAAGAAGGGGACCCCGTTTGTCTGGGATCAAAAATGCCAAAGCGCGCTAGACGAAATCAAGCAGTACTTGCAAAACCCGCCAGTGCTGGCTGCTCCGGTCAAGGGAAAACCTCTCATTCTCTATACGACTGCCCTTGAAGGTTCTTTAGGCGCATTATGGGCGCAAGAGAATGACCAAGGAAAAGAAAGAGCACTCTACTATTTAAGTCGAGCCCTGCTGGGGGTAGAAAGCAACTACTCCCCCATTGAAAAACACTGCCTGGCGTTGATCTTCGCGATAACAAAGCTCAGGCACTATGCGTTGGCGCATGAAGTCCGTCTCATTTTGAAAGTGGACCCCCTTAAATATTTGATGTCAAAGGCCATATTGACAGGGAGACTCGCTAAATGGGCTCTGCTCTTGATGGAGTTCTCAATAACCAATCAACCTCTCAAGGCAGTAAAAGGCCAGGCCATCTCCGACTTCCTCACTGAGCATCCGATACCTGCCGATTCCCCTCTGAATTGCGAACTGCCAGACGAACATGCGTTTGACGCGATCGATGGGAGAGATACCCGATGGGAGTTTTATTTTGATGGAGCATCTTCCATGAAGAAGCGCAAACAAAGTACCCCTATAATCAAATCAGGGGTAGGCTTTATCTTTGTGACTCCACGGGGAGGGATAATGCGCTTTGCTTTCTCCTTAATAGAACCAAGGACGAACAATGAAGCCGAATACGAAGCTTTGATAGCAGGCCTCGAGATCGCCATCGACATGGGAATTGAGAACCTCCTCATATACGAAGACTCCCAACTGGTCATCAGTCAAGTAAATGGCGATTACCAAACGTGCAAACCAGAGCTGGTGAAGTACGGCGAAAAGGTGCAACAACTATTGACCCAAATTCCCTCCTACACTTTGGAAAACATCCCTCGCGCGGAAAACAGCAAAGCGGACGCATTAGCCAAGCTCGCTAAAGAACTGGCTGACGAGAATCTCGATGACGTCAGAATTGTGGTACAAAGTCGTCGGGTGCTTGCCCCAGCAGAAACATCTTCGGAATCACCCGAAGGAAAGGGAGCGACTGAGCAGACGACCCTGCAAATAAAAGACCGAGAAAAGGCTAAGGATTGGAGAGAAGTCTTCATAGACTACTTTAAGTCCCATCGAACATCCGAAGATGCGTCCTCAAGACATCAGCTTATGAAACGAGCTATGTCTTTCGCCTTCGTCAATGATACTCTGTACAAGAGGTCGTTCGATTCTCTGTGATTGAGATGCCTAGGACCTGACGAAGCGAAAAGAGTCGTTCAGAAAGTTCATGACGGACTCTGCGGTTCTCACCAAGCAGGCCTGAAGATGAAGTTGAAGATAAAACGGATGGGTTACTACTGGCCCACGATGATTCAGGACTGCCTCGAATATGCGAAGCAATGCCACTCATGCCAAATTCATGGGGACTTCATCCACCAGCATCCAAATCCACTACATCCAACGATGGCTAGCTGGCCGTTCGAAATGTGGGGAACTGGCATAGTCGGCCCCATCGAACCAGCATCGTCTAGAGGACATCGTTTCATCTTGGCGACGACTGACTACTTCTCCAAATGGGCAGAAGCAGTACCATTGAGGGAAGTGAAGACGGAGAATATCCTCCATTTCTTCAAGACGCACGTCATATATTGGTTTGGAACCCCGCGACGGATCATCTCCGATAACGGGCCAGCCTACAGAAGCCACAAGATCAGTCGCTTCGCGCAACAACATAATATAGACTGGAGATATTCCTCAGTTTATAATCCGCGAGCTAATGGTCTAGCTGAGGCCTTCAACAAGACCCTGATAAAGATCGTGAAGAAGACGGTATCCCGAAATAAGAAAGACTGGCACGAGAGACTGCAAGAGACGCTCTGGGCATATCGGACCACGTTCAAGACGGCCACGAACACTACGCCATATGCGTTAGTGTTCGGTACAGAAGCAGTACTCCCCCTCGAGATAGAGTTACCCTTTCTACGAGTGGCAGTCCATTACGAGCTAACGGACGAAGAAAATGCTCACCTTCGGCTTGAAGAGCTTGATGCCCTTGATGAAACCCGGCTCATAGCGCAACAAAATCTGGAGGCTTATAAAGCAAAGATGACACGCTCATATGAAAGATTAACCCGGCCGAGGACATTCCACCAAGGCGAACTCGTGCTAGTGGTCAAAAGACCTATGATTCCCAATCACGCCAAGCGGGAAAAATTCGAGCCGAACTATGAAGGCCTGTACATTATAGACAAGGTCTACCAGGGCGGAGCCTATCTACTCATGGATATGCACGGTGAAAGGCCTTTCAGGCCAATAAAAGGTCGCTTCCTGAAGAAATAATACGCCTAACGAGTCACAGCCTAGGTCAATGATAGATGACGATGACTATGTCCGCTCGCTATCTTCCTAAGCCCAAACTCTATGAGTAGTAGCCTGCCTTCTCCTGAGCAGACCGAACCGCCCTTAAACTAATACCGGACTGAAACGTCCTTAAACTAATGACGGACCGAAACGTCCTTAAACTAATGACGGACCGCAACGTCCTAAAACCAGCTGACGACCGAAACGTCTTTAAACTACTACCGCAGCATCCTCAGGCTGACGAGATAAAAAAAAAAGAATAAAAAAAATATAATAAAAAAATAATAAAATCGGTATGTCCATAAGCAAAATGGGCATGGATGAAAACCTGAAAGGACTCCGTGAGTGAAAACAGCAGGGCTACCGGCGAGTGTTCGTGAAAACCCGAAAGGGCGCGACCTCGTTAGAAAAAAAAGGATAAAAAGAATTAAAAAAACTGTATGTCCATAAGCAAAATGGGCACGGATGAAAACCTGAAAGGGCTCCGTGAGTAAAAACAGCAGGGCTCCCGGCGAGTGTTTGTGAAAACCCGAAAGGGCGCAACCTCGTTAAAAGACCCTTGCAGGGTCCTCTCGACCTTGTAAGGAGAAACCACCCGCGTGAGATCCATACGACTCACAAGGGAGCAACACACTTAGGGATCCTCACGATTCCTAAGGAGAAAATACACTTGCGAGACAACTCGTAAGGAGAACTCTCTTATGGGACCCTCACGGCTCATAAGATTTGAAACTCTTAAGTTACAGAGACCTAAACCTGTGCTTAAGCAAACCCCCACAACCTTGGATATTGCCTTATAAGTGGTTCAATATTGACCCTTGTATACAATTCACGGGCGGGGATAAACATTTCCCTAACCAAGTCCCATACGTGACTGGGGATATGTCCATACGGTGAACAACCCTTATAAGTCCTCTCGACTTATAAGGAGAAAACCCTTTTGTAAGATCCTTACGACTTACAGGGGAACATACACTTAGGAATCCCCACGATTCCTAAGGAGAAAACACACCTACAAGACCCTTACGACTTGTAGGGAGAAATACCTTTGTGAGACCCTTACGGCTCATGAAGTCAAAAGCCTTAGTCAACAGGACCTTAACCATGTCCGCTAAGCCACTTTTGTTCAACATCGACAGAGGCAAATGATGATTCGCTCCTGGCAATATCCCAATTATAGCGGTGCTGATGCTGAAATCGGTGTCTAATCCCAAGCTTACGACGAAAAGCCAGTAGGCTGCAAATGCATACGAAATAGCCGAAATGATGGGGCAACTTGCAATAAAAAGCAGCAAGTAAAAACGTATGCACACAACACAGCCGAAATGATGGAGCAACTCGCAATAAAAACAGCGAGTAAAAATAAAATAAATAGCCGAAATGATTGGGCACCGCGAAAAATAGCCGAAATGATTGGGCAATCGCGACCTTCGCGATATAAAAGCTGAAATGATAGAGCATCGTGGAAATAAAACAAAAAAATATATATGAAACTTTCGCCCTACAGTTGAGATCACATCGATCCCTGTATACAATCCAAGGGCACAAACAAAGACGGAACCACGCCTTCCCAACAGGCTCCGCCAGAAAGCAAAGCCGAATCTCGACGGTTTACCAACAGCCTAGAGATGACCGTGACATTCGTCTCGATACAGCAGACGCAGTGCCAGCAAACGAAGCGAAGATCAAATTCCTAGCTTCTCGGTTTTGACGGTAACTTATATAAAACCTGAAAGACCACCATAAATCATTTCAACCCCAGGGAAACCAGTGTCCCTGGCAAATACCTCAATTCAGGGAAACTAGCGTCCTTGATGAGAGCCTCCTGATTCGCGTTGGCCCGCAGAGAAATCAGTGCCTCCGCAGGAATACTCCGATTCGTTTCAACCCCGAAGAAACCAGTGTCTTCGGCAAAATCCTTCGACTCAGGGTAACCAGTATCCTTGACGAGAACTCCTTGATCCGCGTCGACCCCCAGAGAAACTAGCGTCTTTGCAGGAATACATCGATTCATTTCAACCCCACGAAAACCAGTGTCCCCGGCAAATACCTCAATTCAGGGAAACTAGCGTCCTTGATGAGAGCCTCCTGATTCGCGTCGACTCGCAGAGAAAGTAGCGTCTTTGCAGGAATATATCGATTCGTTTCAACCCCAGGGAAACCAGTGTCCCTGGCAAATACCTCAATTCAGGGAAACTAGCGTCCTTGATGAGAGCCTCCTGATTCGCGTCGGCCCGCAGAGAAACCAGTGTCTCCGCAGGAATACTCCGATTCGTTTCAACCCCGAAGAAACCAGTGTCTTCGGCAAAATCCTTTGACTCGGGGAAACCAGTGTCCTTGACGAGAACTCCTTGATCCACGTCGACCCGCAGAGAAACTAGCGTCTTTACAGGAATACATCGATTCGTTTCAACCCTAGGGAAACCAGTGTCCCCGGCAAATACCTCAATTCAGGGAAACTAGCGTCCTTGATGAGAGCCTCCTGATTCGCGTCGACCCGCAGAGAAACTAGCGTCTTTGCAGGAATACATCGATTCGTTTCAACCCCGGGGAAACCAGTGTCCCTGGCAAATACCTCAATTAAGGGAAACTAGCGTCCTTGATGAGAGCCTCCTGATTCGCGTCGGCCCGCAGAGAAACCAGTGTCTCCGCAGGAATACTCTGATTCGTTTCAACCCCGAAGAAACCAGTGTCTTCGGCAAAATCCTTCGACTCAGGGAAACCAGTGTCCCTGACGAGAACATCCTGATTCGTGTTGACCCGCAGAGAAACTAGTGTCTTTGCAGGAATACATCGATTCGTTTCAACCTCAGGGAAACCAGTGTCCCTGGAAAATACCTCAATTCAGGGAAACTAGCGTCCTTGATGAGAGCCTCCTGATTCGCGTCGGCCCGCAGAGAAATCAGTGTCTCCGCAGGAATACTCCGATTCGTTTCAACTTCGAGGAAACTAGCGTCCTCGGCAAAATACTTCGACTCAGGGAAACCAGTGTCCTTGACGAGAACTCCTTGATCCGTGTCGACCCGCAGAGAAACTAGCGTCTTTGCAGGAGCATCTCGACTCGTTTCAACCCCGGGGAAACCAGTGTCCTTGGCAAACTCCTCAACTCAGGGAAACTAGCGTTCTTGATGAGAGCCTCCTGATTCGCGTCGGCCCGCAGGGAAATCAGTGTCTCTATGAGAACTTCCCGATTCGTCTCAACTTACAAGATAAAGCCATAGGCAGCAGGGATTAAAAAACTTGTTTCCTAAGCACTGGGACCCTGCAAGTTGGTCTAAAACGGTCTCTTGCATACTATCCACGGGTCTCACTCTCCAAAGTCGAATCTCGACAAGGAGGGAAATAACCGCTTACGAGTCCTCTCGACTCATAAGAAGGAAAATTCTCTTATAAGATCCTTACGACTTATAAGAGAAAACACACTTAGGAATCCTCACGATTCCCAAGAAGAAAATCCACCTACAAGATCCTCTCGATCCGTAGGGAGAAAAATCTCTATGAGACCCTCACGGCTCATAGAGTTGAAAAGTCTTAGACAACAGATCTGAACCTGCGGCCTAAGCCATCGCTACCTCTCGAAGAAACCAAGACAGAATGCTCGCTCTATCATCTGTCAACCATGTTCACTAAGGTAACATGCGGATAATAAAAGAAAGAAGAAAGCGACAGAAAGAACATCTGATTGGCGTTGGATCAAGCATTCGAAACACACTCATTCATGCATGTGCAAAAGACTCAGAACGAGAAATAAGACAAGCTGAAATAAAATTTTTCCATTCATATTGCAAAAGGGTTCTTACAATCATAAAGAAATAAATAACAACAATATTGAAATGTTTACAATAGTATAACTTCGGACCCAGGACATGGATTGAGGAACTCGAAAGTAACCCTATCTAAGACTTTCCAAGCCTGGCGAACCATCCTGGTGTGCTTTCTTTCACGAGCACAAGCGTCAGGGTCTCCCCTGATGTCCTCCTCCCTCCAATAAGCAGCAAGTATGGTGGACTGTTAGAAGGCCTGGTGCAGGAGATCGACAAGATTGTCTCGCCGTCTCTTCGAGATTAAGTGCATCAGATACACCGAGTGCACCTTATCCTCAGCAGCATCCAATGTCCCAAGCGGCACACCGGAACAGAATAAGGGAAATGCTTCCCAAATGGCTCCCACGATAAGCTTCAGGAGAGAGGAGCGTCGAGGAAGCAGTTGACCATTGTACGCGTCAAAGCGACTCATGATCTCGGCACACTCGGCGTTGGTAAATTCTCGGTTCTGAGAACGGCCGAGTCGGCGGATGTCTCCGTAAGAGATGATTTCATCAAGGTCGTACATGTGGGCGTCCATTGCTCCTGTAAAAGAAAATTAACAGGATTAGCAGACAGACTGATTAAGCGAATTCTTATTAAAAACGGACACAGGGAGTTAAACTCCTCGAGAGCAATGCTCTGCAAACAGGAGTGACACCTATCAAATTCAGTAATAAGGAGAATTTGAAGAAAATCCCCTAAGAACATTGAGAGCTTTGTTTTGAGAAGATAATAATAATAATAATATAAAATGCCATCTTTAACTTCCAAGATCCACGAAAAAACCTTAAGAGTTCTTCTATACGATTTGGAAGGAGCAAAGCTCCATTAACGAGTTAAGAAAATACAAGAAAAATCTTTTAGAGAGCAGAGCTCCATTAATGGAACCTTAATAGGATTCCCTTTAGTTCTTTTTAGATCCTTTTAGACCTATAGAGCAAAGCTCTGCTAAGTGAAACCCTAAATGGGTCTCCTTTAGATCGGGGATCTATTGAGAGCAAGGCTCTTAAAATTAATTTAATTTAATCCAAATTAATTTTTACCTAAAAATTTTCTAGAGTTTTTCTCTTAAAAGTGCTTGAACAAAAAGAGCAGGGCTCTGGACGAAATTCTTATGAAGAGATGAAAATCATCTAAGGGACCAAAGGTCCTATTTATAGGCAATAAGTGCCGTTTCAATTTCCCAATGGTTGGGACTCTGACCACCGCTGCGCTCACGTTTGGGGTCGCATAAGCGCAACGGTGGGGGGGCATTTGTTTACCCTAATCAGAGCAAAGCTCTATTCAAATTCTAAGGCGGGAAATGAAGCAACGCTTCTGATTCTCCCCAATCAGAGCAAAGCTCTACTCTGAAAATTTAAATTTTAATAAATGAAGCAACGTTTCAGATCCCCTGCACTGCGCGCAGAGTGCCACGTGGCAAAATCAGGCACGCCAGCGCAGGGAGCGCAACGCCCAAGGTAGTGCGCCCAATCAGAGCAAGGCTCTATTTAAAACAAAATTAAAGGAAGCAACGCTTCAGTTGCGCTGCGCTATGCGCTGCGCGACACGTGTCAGCGCAGCGCAGTTGTGCAAGTGCAGTTGCGCTGCGCTGTGCGCTGCACGACACATGTCAAGCGCTGGTGCATCTGCGACAAACAGAATTAAAATTCCAGTAAGATTTTTCTGTTCTTCTTAAAAATAAGAAGACTGTCTTCTGTAAAACAGAAGCACTTGGATCAAAGATCCAACGGTGGGGAAAATTCCCTAAATCACTCAGAGAATGATCTCTTTAAAAAATTTAACAAATTAATGGGCACTATATAAAGGCACCTAGACCCCAATTCAAAAGAGAGAGAAAGAGAAGATCATAAAAGAACTTCAACCAAACAGAGAGAGCTCTGAAAAATTTTGAGAAGAACTTAAGAAAAAAAAAGAAAAAGGTAAAAACCTTTATAAAAGAGAAGAATTTCTTCTGAATAGATCATTGATCTAAGAACAAGATCAAGGATCATCAATAAAAAAAGAATAAATAACAACAGTGCCTTGCACTTTCTTATGAACCATTGGTTCTGGAAACTTAAAGATTCTTTTCTTGAATCCAAAATTGGATCAAGTTATTGAAACAGTGCCTTGCACTTGCAAAAACTACCCTGTTGCGCTCCTGGGTTGACGCAAGCTACCAGAGAGCGCCACGTGTCAGCACCATAACCACTTGCGCTATGCGCTTTTAGAAATAGAGCATTGCTCTTTAAAGTTGGCGCAACTCACCATAGCGCGCCACGTGTCACAGCGCAACGGCACAACGCACTGGCACAGCGCACTGCGCTTGCGTGACACGTGTCACCTCCACAAGCGCTTGCGCTCATTAATTGGCGCAAAGCGCCTGACAAGCTACTGTCAGATAATTAATGCACTGCAGAAGGACCAAGCCCAATTAAAAAAGGCCTAACATGCCAAATTAAATGCAATGCATTATTTTAGAGAAGGGCAGAGCCCAAACATATGCTCTGCATCATTTATAAAAGGGACAGAGCCCAAATCAGAAAGGCCTAGCAGGCCCAAAGAAAATGCCATGCAAGGGAAAAGCCCTAGCATAGGCCTAATAGGCCAAATGCAAATAAAACGTTGAACATTCTCAACTGGACTTAGCCCAATCATGGCCGTAAGTCCTCAAATTAAATTGACTGAGCACGACTGCTCTCTTAAATCAATTTACATTCGGTTCAAGGGTACATCTCTGAACTCCTCTGACACCTATCGTTGTAATCCTTCAACGACGTCAGAGAGGTGACGGGTCCCGACAACCACACATCGGTACGGACTGCGGGGTCCTTAAACCCGTGGACTAATGCATCCTTAAACACACCCATATGGATTGCGGGGTCCTTAAACCCGTGGACTAATGCGTTCTTAAACACACCCAGACGGACTGTGGGGTCCTTAAACCAATGGACTTATGCGTCCTTAAACTAACGGACTAATGCGTCCTTAAACACATCCATATGGACTATGGGGTCCTTAAACCAATGGACTTATGCGTCCTTAAACTAATATCCGTCCTCAAAACGGGAACAGTGGACCACCATGTCCCTAAACTGGCAATGGACCGCAATACCTTTAAACTACCTATGGACCACTGCGTCCCTAAACTGGAACACTAGAGCCCCCAAATGCTTTTTTGTCAGATCTATACGATCCCGTTTAAGTTGATCTTAGCCTCAAAGCTGGCTAACGTATCCTTAAACATTCAAACAGACTTTAAGACCCCCAAACAACTTTGGTTCAAGGGTACATCTCCGAACTCCTCTGACACCTGTCGTTGTAATCCTTCAACGTCGTAAGAGAGGTGACGGGTCCTGACGGCCATATATTAAATGGACCACTACGTCCCTAAACTGGAACAATAGAGCTCCTAAATGCTCTTTCCGTTAAGTTGATCTTAGTCTCAAATCAGACTAGCGTATCCTTAACGAACGTTTAAGTTGATCTTAGCCTCAATATGGCTAACGTATCCTTAAACTAAAACACTAAACACAAATCTAAGTAAATACGGATTTGGACTAATCCACGTCATACGGGCGACGGCATAACTTAGTCTCTGTATACAATCCACGGGCATCCGCAAACAAAACAAACACATACGACACGAAGTGAAATTTCTAGAGAAGGAGAAAGTTGTTACCGCGATGTGGTAGCGTAATTAACTGCAGGGGCTTGCGCCTGCAGGGAAGAGTGTCCCCACAATCAAAAACCTCTCAAGCGAGGGGGAATCTGACGAAGTCTGCTACATCGGCCGCATCCGTCTAAACCTCCGATACACGGTGCCATTAATCAACTTGGCATCTTCAGAGAGGTGGACGGATAAAACCAAATAGCATTTGCCCCGAATCTCAGGCAAGACGAACCTACGCGGTCGCGTCTCTATATTCGAAGGGGAACACACTCCATTTAAAATCACTCGATTCTATGATGATATCAAGTTCATTACGCAAATGGTTTTCTTAAAAACCTGTCGTAACCCTTCGTCATTTTCGGAAGTAGAGTACTTAGTATTCATGCCGTGTTTGTTGACCTTAGTTAAGGCACAATGTATGGTAGCTAAGTGATGTCTTCATATATAGAATATGATGCGATTAGTTAGGACAGTCATGTGACTTTGTTGATCTTAGTTATGGGTCATGTGGGTGGGTCTAATTAATCAAGAAATGACGGATAGAACTTGACTAGTGCTTATGATTTGTTGACCATAGTTATGGTCATAAGTCACTAGGGGTAAAATATTATTGGGAATTTCAAGTGTTGAAATTTTCAATGAGATTGCATACCTTCTATGAGATAGTTGGATCCCGATACCCACTGCGAGTAAGAGTTACTCCTGGAAGAGTTTTACACATTATACTAAGCCGATCAAGTAGGTGTCTAGAAAGGTGTTAACGGGGTTACGCCCATGGGAAAATGAGGTTTACTTTAATTAGGTCCGTGCGAAAGCATGGGGAACCTCTCTCAAAGTACCGACACTGGCCTGGCTGAAAGATTGGCGAACTTGTAGCGTGTAGTTAATCCCGGCTAGTCTTTCCTTTTGGAGTTTGAAGGAAGATTTGACTAAAACAGTGGGAGACATCCTGATTAGATATATTAAATAACCAATCTAATCTTGCAAGAGCATACGCTGAGTGTTTTCTTCTCTCTCTCTCCAGGTAGCGACCATGTCACGCCTTAATCAAGATAATAATACAGATGTATTGACCGAACCCGCTTGTTATACTGAGCTGGGGAACGTTGGTCCCCCTCCAACTTATAATTGTTATAAGACAGAGCAGGAAATAGGGGATTACCAGAATTCCCGTGCCGCCCAAACGAAGAAAGTGCTTGTTGATGCATCTTCTTCGGGTGTGTTCATTACACAGAACTGTTTCTCAATATTCTTTATGTCCTGGGTATTTGATACCGGATAAGGATCCCACATATGTAATTTGTTACATGGGCTACAGATAGATTGAGAACGGGTGATAAGTTTCATGAGATAGAAATGGTGCAAGTGTTGCAGCCAAGTCTGTTGGTAGTTATCGCCATATATTACCAGAATACATTGATTCTAAACGAATGTTATTAGATACCGAACCTGATATACAACATCATATCAGTCTCTTTATTAGTAAAAAGGGATATAATTTTGTATTGTTGGATAATGTTTTGAACATTTCTTATATCAAGAGTTGATCGGTTCAGGCACGTTATCTAAAAACATAGACGTTCTAAATCAAACCACAGTTCTTAACGTATAGAACACACACAAGAGGAAGAGTTCAGAAATGAACGAATCTTTCTTGAGGTATTGTAGACTAGGTCATATCAATGTGACCTGACTAGCTGAAGTTACATTTAGATGCATATTTAAATCTGTTTGAATTTACATCTTGTGAAACTTGCCGGTCATGTCATAAAGATAAGATGACCACAGCTCTGTTTACTGGAAACAGAGAAAGAGTTAATGAACTTTTGGGATTGATACATGATGATGTATGTAAGGTCCCTTATTTACACATGCCAAGACCGGTTCTTTATACTTCATTACATTCACTGTTTATCTCTCAAGATTCGGACATATGTTCCTGTTGAAACACAAGTCTGAACCTTTTGAGATATTCACAGAATATAAGTTAGAAGTAGAGAACCAAAAACGGGTATAAGTATTATGTCCTTTGATGTGATCAGGGAGGAGAATACTTGAGCACGGAATTCCTGGACTATTCTATAGGAGAATGAGATTCTCTCTCAGCATTACTCCTCCGTATATACCACAGCACGTCGGTGTATCGGGGTGGAGCAAACACACCCTATTTGATATGGTGCGCTCTATGATGAGTACTACTGAGTTTCCTATTTCTTTTTGGGAGTTATGCACTTGAGAAGCTGCATACCTGTTGAATAGGGTTCCAATCAAATCATGTGCCTACCACTTCATATGTGATATGGTATGGGAAGAGCCCATCTCTTAAGTGTATTAAGATTTGGGATTGTCCAGCCTATGTCTAAAAAGCAAAATCCGGACAAGCTCGAGGCAAGGTCAGTTCTGTGGAAGTTTGTTGGATATCCCAAGCATTCGCAAAGGAATATCTTCTACCTAACCGAGGAACAAAAGATATTTTGTTTCTCAACATGCCACCTTTGTGAAAGAAAATTTCTTATGAAGAAAATAGTGGTCATGAGGTAGAACTGGAAAGAGTTCCAGCTATACAAACTGCAGCTGATGATTTGGTATAACCAAAGGATTCAATAGTTTCCAACGAACCTCAGCCTCTCCGTCGATCTAGTAAGGTTCCTCACCCACCTGAGAGATACTTCGGTTTTCTCTATGACAGTGGGAGCGAGGATTGCATCATGAGATGATGACCCAACTAGTTTCGAGCTGGCCATCAGGAGTGGGACTCTTTAAGAATGGCTGGATGCTTAGCGATCTGAGATGGAATCCTTATACACCAACAAAGTATGGACTTTGGTTGCTTTATCTAAAGGGTTAAATCCCCATCAGGAGCAAGTATATCTTGAGAAGATTACTTGGTGTACATGGAAAAGTTGAGACTTTCAAAACTATGCTTAAGTCCATCCAGATACTACTTGCCACTGCTACATACCATGACTACGATATCTGGTGGTTGGGTGTCATGACTGCTTTTCTAAATGATGTTTTGGAAGAGAGCGTCTATAAGTACACAGCCAGAGAGCTTCGTAGATAGTGGGAGCAGCGGAAATGTATGCAAGATGTTTTAT
The DNA here is from genome assembly GCA_030015575.1 of Agapanthus africanus. Lineage (NCBI taxonomy): Eukaryota > Viridiplantae > Streptophyta > Magnoliopsida > Asparagales > Amaryllidaceae > Agapanthus > Agapanthus africanus. The sequence goes on from CM057351.1 coordinate 11,295,662, forward strand.
GCGATAAAACAGGCATCGCGGAGTTGGAACGTCTGTTTTGATGTGGTAGTCAAAGAGTTTGACTTCATCAAAATGGTAGATGAACCTTGTATATACAAAAAGGTTGTAGGGAGTATGGTGGTGATCCTCGTAGAGTACGTGGATGACATACTCTTGATAGGAAAGGAGTTTCCTATGCTACACTCGGTCAATCTCCTCTTATCAAAAGGATTCTCCATAAAGGATCAAAGCGATACCTCCTAAATCCTGGGTTTTGGATCTATGAGATAGATCTAATTGGATGTTAGAATTCTCACTAGGTGTAGTGAGATGGTATCAATCGATCCTGGAGAGAATCACTGGAAAGGTTTCAGGGTGATAAGGACGACTGAATGTCAGTCGTAGGTATTGTCTTTATCCTAAGTGGAGGGACGGTATGTTGGAAGAGTTCCAAGCTAGATACCGTGACTTACTAGACGATTAAAGGCAAGATACATCGTTACCAAAGATGCTACCAAAGAGGCAGTCTGGATATATTTTTGTTCATGAGATGAACTTTATTCCAACCATTGTATGACAATGGAGTTATGGCTTTGTCCTAGGAACCCCCGTCCCATCAGAAATCCAGATATAATTCTTAGACAGTATCACCTGATCATGGAGATGGTTGATCTCCAGGGAGATCGAGATTAGGAGAGTAGACACAGAGGACAACAGCGCGGATCCACTCACAAAGGCCTATTTCCCAGTAGAGACTTTTATGGGATGGTTGAGTATGAGATACTTCAACCACAGCTAATTGTTGGGTATGCGATACCACAACAGATGGCCCTAGTGCAAGTGGGAGATTGTTAGTTATATGAATACTCTAGAGGCCATTACTGTACATACGATGTATATTGTAGTGGATGCTTGGACATATATATGGAGGACTTTCTTGCTCGACATGATAGTACGCTATCTGGTTGCTCTTTATCTTAACATGTACTCTGATTGTCTCTATGTTACATGTTGATAAAGACCTTAGGATGAGTACTTGACTACGAGGACTATGATGCGGATCATACTAGTGGGGATAGTGTAGTCGCCAAGTACATCCTTCAAATATTCCTAGTCGTAGGTGTATCGAGACAGGGCATCGATATACCAGAGTAGACTAGCGTATGCGCTTCTTGACCCATATGATGGGCGATGGATGATCCCATATCCATTGGTGTTTGACATCAGAGAAGGTATACGGGTGCTGAGTGGAGACTAGGTTCACTGGACGGACTCGCCGAGAACTCCCAGATGGTATTGTACCTCACGTCAGATGGCAGTTCTCTGGTGACACCGGTACAGGTTAGTCTGTAGACCCGAGATCGTCATAGAGTCTTGTGTGATTCCCACTGTGCTTTGATTTCCATCATACCACGTCTAAGAGGGCGTGAAAAAAGGTGGCTTTTGGGTACAGCCCCGAATCACATGGAGGCAATGAGCGATAGGAGGGGATTCTTCTCTCCCGGTATAGGGAGTTGATGTTGCGCTGTGTTCGATTGGCTATAACTAGAAATCTCTGGCCAGGGTTGCTGAGATTTACTGGTAAGTGTTATCAGTAGTTTCTCGAACTGTTATAGATCTCATATCGACAAGACTTATCAAGCTACTGGGGTCTGACGTTTACCACCCCTAGGCGAGATATGCAACATATCAGACGAAGAGACCGGACTGTACGGGAGCGTTGCTGATTGGATTCGCAGGAGAATGTACATGCTTGCTTGTTGATCTTCTGATCGCTCAATACCTGGATGGCTATTACGTTTAGCTGACCGCTTGCAGCTTGTGGGTGTTTGATATGATCATCACCTACTGCCGGCGTATTGACGATTCTTTAGAGTCCTACACAGAGGTTTCCTGGCTCAGGCAAAACGGGGTAGGAGCACATATATGATATGTGCGGGACTGAGAACAATACGTGTATGTGATACCGTATTAAATTCTCATGATATGAGATATCGGCCGGGTATATGTGATATAGCCGGGTCATCGGATCAAGTGGTTATTCGATGAACTGATACAGATTATATTAGTCGGTTATTTATAAAATAGTCGGATTATCGGATCAAGTGTTGATTTGATAATTTAATGTATAATTATATATTTGATATATTAAATTACATTAACTAATATAAGCTCACTTAAAGATTCTTTTTCTCAATCGGGTAATACATTGATATATATGTGATATATGTTAATTGTATTATTTTATTTTGTTACAATAAATATTGTATATGTGATATATAATATTGTAACATGTTATGGTTATAAATGCAACATGATTAGTGGAGATTAAACATGGTTAGGGTTTGATTTGGGTTAATTTTTTCTAGAAGCTTCTAGAAGCTTTTGTTTTGTTTTGAGCTAAGATATTATGTGTTGATATTTGGTGAGATATTCTTTAACCCAACCCAAACCCTTAATCCTAGTAAACTCTCTACAATGGTTAGCCTCTTCATCTTTAACCATGGTTGCATTTGTAATTATTATTACAATTCATTATTCATCACAAAGGATTTGATCATCTTCTTCCTTCTTCCTTGCATGAAAAGTTTTCTAGCTTTTTGTGAAGTGATGATAATGAGTGAGATTAAGAAAACAAATGAGAGCTAAATTCCTACTTCATCATCCTCATCTATTCTTGCCACTTAGATTAGGGTGTTTGCTTTGCTAATACTTGATTAGTGAATCAAAAGCTTGGGCTTGAGTTTCTTCAAGGTAGATCATCTTTGTTATCGAAGATCGGAAGCAAGCTTGCATCTTTCTTTTGTGGAGCCTCTCTAGAGTCCGGATACTCGATGATCGCAGCGAAGGGACCTCAACACGGAGCTTTAGAAGTGAAGGACCGGACTACAAAGATTGTAATCCCAAACTCTTAGAAGTAAAGTTGTTTACTTGCTTTGTTTTGCCTAATCTCTAGTCTAAGATCTTGGTTAGGGTTGTTCGGCACGTCTAAAATTTAAATCGGGCATGGTTGATGCCTTGTAGAATCTTGTGAGAGTGCCTAGTAACCCTACAAATACGTCATCTAATAACCCCGTCGCGGAAATACGTCAACCAATGACCTCCTCATCGGAGCAATGCTTCAATTTGGGAACAAGTCAACTCACCAGTCACTTACGAGTCCTCTCGACTTGTAAGGGAGAAAACTCTCTTGTGAGATCCATATGACTCTTAAGAGGAAACACACTTAGGAATCCTCATGACTCCTAAGGAGAAAATATACCTACGAGATCCTTTCGACTCGTAGGGAGAAAAGTCTTTATGAGACCCTCACGGCTCATAAAGTTGGAAAGTCCTAGGTAGCAGATCCTAACTTTGTCTCCTAAGCCATCGCTACCCTACAAAGAGTTCAAGACAAACTGTTACTTATTATCTACAAGCCACACTTTCCAAAATTACATGCCATCGAAATCGAGGTGCTACTCAAGAGTACGTAAACTGCTTTGCACCAAATCAAAACAAAAGGCATAACCCATGGACGTCAATCACATATTATGCAAGGAGAACATTTGATTTACATCCAATTGAGTGTCCGAAGCGTACCCACTCATGTATGTGCGAAAAGGATAAAATAAACGAATGGAAAGGAAAAATTTGTTATTCATACCTTAGAAAGTTCTTACATTGATGAAAACGGTAAACAAAAGCATCATTAAAATGTTTATAATGGCAAAACATTGAATCCGGGACACGGATTAAGAAATTCGAAAGTGAGGCTGTCTAAAATGTTTCTGGCCTCTCTGACCATTCTCGTGTGCATCCTCTCACGATCACAAGCGTCAGGATATTCGCTGATGTTCTCCACCCTCTGATAAGCAGCGATTATCGTCGTCTGTTGGAAAGTTTGATGCAAAATATCAATGAGATTATCTCGCCGCTTCTTTGAGATCAGGCCCGTCAGATACACTGAGTGCACCTTATCTTTAGCGTTATCCAGTGCATTAAGTGGCATGGCTTCATAAAATCCAGGAAGTGCTCCCCAAATTGCTCTCAGTAGTCGACCGTTGTGTGCATTGAAACGATTTATAATTTCAGCGCATTGGGCGTTTGTGAACTCCTGGTTTTGACAACGGCCTTATATACGAATTTCCTCATAAAAAATGATTTCGTCAAGACAGTACAGATGAATGGCCATATCACCTGAAAATGAAAATCAGTGAGAGTTTAGTGGACAGACTGATCAAGACACGGGGATTTAAACAACTCTTGATATCCGCATGAAGAAAACAAGTTTTGATTAAGACACCTAACAAATTCAAATTTGTACGATTAAGGAGGGAATCCTAAAAGGATTCTTATTTAATGAGAGACTCCTCGGGCCAAGGAGTTAGACTCCTCGAGAGCAATGCTCTGCAGATAGGAGTGACATCTGTTAACTCTAATTATGAGGGAATAAAAATTCCCCCAAAAAATTCTAAAATTATGAGGGAATAAAAATTCCCCCAAATATTCTAAAGAGGTATGCTCTGTGAAGATGATGGAATAATCCATCAAAAACCCTAAAAAGCAAAGCTTTTACTAAGTCAAAACTCCAAGATTTTCAAGATCTATGAACAAACTCTGAAGGGTTCTTCATGGAAGATGAATAGATCTATGATCTGAGAAGAGTAAGGCTCTATTAATGGGTAAAACCCTAAAATATTTTTTAAGATCTGTGATCTAAGTAGAGCAAAGCTCTGTTAATGGGTTCAAATCTCACCAAAAAATTTAACAGAGTCTTAACTCTAAAGGAGTTTTTAGAAGCAGAGAGTGTGGCTCTGAAAGAGAATTAATTCTCAGAAAAACAAGAAAGAAAATGAACAAACGGTCATCTCAAAGGCCAAATGTCCTATTCATAGGCAGGGGAAGTCGATCCGACTTCTAAGAACAATCCAACGGTGGAAAGGCTACCACCGCTGCACTCACATGTGAGCCACGTGAGCGCAACGGTAGGGGGGCATTTGTTTCCCCCAATCAGAGCAAAGCTCTGTTCAAATTTTGAAATTTGAAATGAAGCAGCGCTTCATAAAAGCGCTGGCACCAAGAGCGCCAGCGCTGAGAGTCAAAGACTCTGAGGAAGTGCTTACGTGCAAAGCAGGAGAGCGCTCACGCCAAGAGCGCCAGCGCTGAGAGTCAAAGACTCTGAGGCAGCGCTCACGTGCAGAGCACGAGAGCGCTAGCTAAAGGGTTACCCTAGTGGCCCGGCCAACTACCGTTGCCAAATGCGGAACAAAAATTTTAGACAAACATAAACTTGGCACTAGATTAACCCTGAACCCGTATCTTTCCAAAAAAACAAACTATCAAAAGAAGTAGAGCTATCTACTATGTTAAGAAGTTATACCAAGAGGCTCAAGTCCTTCGGTCCTTTCTCCTCGTCATGAGATCCAAGTGGCCACCTTGAACATACTTGATCTTCTTTTGTTGCTCCGTCGGTTCTCCGGGATCGAGCTTGTTCTCTGGTCTTCCTTAGTCCTTGATGATCCACCCGAAGGGTTTGATCCATGGCTTTAGCTCCTCGCTAATTGTCAAAAGGATCAACTAGAAAACTTGGTATGCTAGTCCAAGTGATCTAGGATGTAGTTTAAATATCTAAGTGTAAAGCTATCTCTCTCTTGCCTCTTCACTTGATTCTCAACACAAGAGAAGGTAATAAAGAGGAAGAAGATGAAGGTGGAGGAAGCTAGAGAGGAAGGAGGAGACGGAGAGAAAAATTAGACCTCAAGAATTATGAAGCAACCATGGAGAGAGAAAATGAACACAATGGTTTTGTATATCATTTTCTAGAATAAAAAATCAACAACCATACTTCAATAGTAACTACAAATGAATTATAAATTCATTTGTTAACTATTGAAGCAAGGTCAACTCCATTCCTCCCATACCTCACACTTTACACCTCATTTCCATTTATCAAATAAATGGAAAATACATAATGAGGTGGCCACTTTCTAGAAGGAAATCTGTAATAAATACGGATTTCAGTTTACTGTATATACATACCTGCATTCGGATAAAAATACGAATGCCCAAAGAGATAGAATAACACGAAGAACGTAATACTAGAATATATATATATCGAAATACATATATGTAAATTATTAAATCAATACCTGATTTAATAATCCGGCTTAAACTCGAGCCAACTGTCCGATCGAAAGTCCGAGTACAAAGTACATCAATCGATCGAACCCTGCACGTATCCAATACGGCTACTACATCATTTCGCCCGAATCAGGGAAACCCTCTGTGTGGGACTCTAAAGACTCGAAAGTACACCGGCAGTGAGTTACTGAATAAATCCATAACCACAAGCACGTCGGCGGCACTAGCTGTACGTAACGGCTACCCGGGTACCTGTCGATAGGAAGGCCAATGAGCAAACTCATCCAGATCCCTGCTGAGCCTATCCGTGACAATATCCGTATAGTCCGGTCTCTTTTTCAAAGAGTATCGCATACCGGGTCTAGGGGGTGGTGAACGTCAGACCCTAATAACCCGATAAGTCGTGCTGATGCGGCTCAGGACCAATCCGGGAAACTACTGATCAGCCTATCAATAAATCCCAACTGCCTTGGCCAAGGTCTTATGATCCTGACCAATCGAATCACAGTGCGATATCAACTCCATATACCGGGAGAGACGAATCCCCGACAATCGCCCACTGCCTCCATGTGGCTCAGGACTGCACCCAACCAAAACCTGTTTGCACGACTAAGCAGAGCCGTGGTAGGGTAGTGATCAAAGCACAGTGCGAACTCATATGAAATAAATGCCGATCTCAGGTCTAAAGACTAACCTGTACTAATGTCACCTGAGAATTTCCACCCGACGATAGGTATATTACCATCTCGAAGTTCTCGGTGAGTCCGTCCGGTGTACTCACCCCCAGTGAGCACCTGTATACGATCTTAGGTCTGAAGACCAATGGTTGAGGGACCAAACCATCTCCCCTCGTCGGGGTCTAGAAACATATACACTAGTCTACTCCGGAATATCGATGCCCGGTCTCGATACTTCCATGACTAGGGACCATTTAAGGATGTGTGCACCGACTACCCAGCTCTCACAAGTATGATCGCTATCACAACGCAGGTAGTATAGCAACGATCTTACGGGCTTTATCAACATGTCTAAAAGATATGTAATATCAAGTAAAACATACACATGTTAAGATAAAGTTAAACCAAATAGCATACTATCATATCGGGAAAGACTGTCCTGAATATATATATTTCCAAGCATCCATATGTATACATATACAATAATGGCCTCTAGGGCTTACATATCCAACAATTTTCCACTAGCACTAAGGCCATATATTGGCGTACCGTGTTTCCAACGTCTGCTCTAGGGCCAGCTGTTGGCGTACCGCATACCCAACATCTCAAAAGTCTCTCGAACTTTGCTTGAGGAAGGGCCTTGGTGAATGGATCCGCAGTGTTGTCTTCTGTATCCACTCTCCGGACCTCGATCTCCTAGCGATCTACGATCTCCCTGATCAGGTGATATCGTCTTAAGATTTGCCTGGATTTCTGATGGGACCGTGGTTCCTTCGCTAAAGCTATAGCCCCATTGTTATCACAATACACAGGTATTGGGTCAATAATGGACGAAACTACCTGAAGTTCATTAATGAACTTCTTCATCCAGACCGCCTCTTTTGCGGCATCGCTTGCAGCAATGTATTCAGCCTCTATCGTCAAGTCTGCAACGGTATCCTGTTTGGAGCTCTTCCAACACACTGCCCCTCCGTTGAGGGTAAATACAAAACCCGAGACAGACTTGCTGTCACCCTTGTCACTCTGGAAGCTTGAATCAGTAAAGGACTCGACCTTTAGGTCTCCATTACCGTAAACCAAGAACATCTCCTTTGCCCTTCTTAAGTATTTGAGAATGTTCTTTACTGCTGTCCAGTGGTCCTCACCCGGGTTCGACTGATACCGTCTCACCACGCTTAGCGTATAAACTACATCTGGCCTTGTACATAGCATCACATATATTATAGACCCTACCGCCGAAGCGTAGGGTATAGTGCTCATGCGAACCCTCTCCTCATCAGTCTTGGGAGACATCTCCTTGGAGAGGGTGATTCCGTGCAATGCGGATATGTTACCACGCTTGGAATCTTCTATACTAAATCTCTTTAGTACGGTCTCTATGTACCTGGACTGTGAAAGTCCCAGTAATCTCTTAGATCTATCTTTGTAGATCTTAATTCCCAGAATGTACGAGGCATCACCCAAGTCCTTCATGGAGAACCTTTGTAACAAGAATAGCTTGACCAATTGTAGCATAGGAATGTCATTTCCTATCAAAAGAATGTCGTCAACGTACAAGACTAGGAATACGGCAGTTCGTCCTACAAGTTTCTTATATATACAGGGCTTATCTTCGTTCTTGATGAAGTCAAAGTCTTTGATTGTTTCATTAAAATGGATGTTCCAGCTCCGCGATACTTGCTTTAATCCATAAATGGATTTAAGCAACTTGCACACCTTCCCGCTGCTCCCACTGTCTACAAAACCTTCCGGCTGATCCATATAAACACATTCTTCCAAACTTCCGTTTATAAAGGCCGTTTTTACGTCCATCTGCCAGATCTCACAGTCATGGAAGGCAGCAATGGAAAGTAGGATCCGAATGGATTTGAGCATAGCTACTGGAGAAAAGGTTTCATCATAGTCCACACCTGGTCTTTGACAAAAACCTTTTGCAACGAGTCTAGCCTTATAGATTTCTACCTGCCCATCTACACCATGTTTCCTTTTGTAGATCCATTTGCATCCAACGGGTTTTACCCCAGGTGGAGCAGTATCCAAGGTCCACACTTTATTAGCGTATATGGACTCCATTTCAGATCGCATAGCATCCAGCCACTTATCAGAGTCCCTACTGACAATGGCCTGTCTGAAACTAGTAGGATCATCTTCTTCCAGGATGTAATCTTCTCGATCCCCGTCTATAAGAAAACCGTAGTATCTCTCGGGCGGATGAGAAATCCTACTACATCTGCGGAGTGGCTGAGGTTCGTCGGGTATTACTGAATCTAGCGGTTCCACCAAATCTTTAGTTATAGTTTATGTTTCTGGAACTTCATCCAGTTCTACTGCACTCCCACTGGTTTCTTTTGTAAGAAACTGCCATTCTAAAAATTTGGCATTCCGAGAAACAATAATCCTTTGTTCCTCTGTGTGGTAGAATAGATACCCATTAGAGTCCTTTGGGTATCCCACAAACTTACATAAAACTGATCGTGCCTCGAGTTTGTCTGGGTTCTGCTTTTTGACATAAGCAGGGCAACCCCAAATCTTAATACGTTTAAGATACAAACTCTTACCACTCCATATTTCATACGGAGTTTTAGGCACGGATTTGGATGGAACTTGATTCAAAAGTTGTGCTGCTGTTTGAACCGCATATCCCCAGAATGAAAGAGGCAACTCAACACTACTCATCATAGAGCGAACCATATCCAATAGGGTACGATTCCTCCGCTCTGATACACCGTTGTTCTGTGGTGTATACGGAGGAGTAAGTTGAGAGAGAATTCCATTCTTTTTTAAGTATTCTAGAAATTCCGTGCTTAAGTACTCCCCTCCGCTATCAGATCGGAGGATCTTAATACTTTTGCCAATCTGGTTCTCTACATCGTTTCTGAATTCTTTGAATTTTCAAAAGCTTCAGATTTGTATTTCATAAGATACACATACCCGAACCTAGAGAGATCGTTAGTGAATGTGATGAAGTAAGAAAACCCACCTCTTGCATGTATAGACATTGGACCACATACATCGCTATGTATGAGTCCTAAGAGCTCTGTTGCTCTTTCTCCATGTCCGGTGTAAGGAAATTTGGTCATTTTTCCTTTGAGGCAAGACTGACAAGTTTCATAAGATGAAAACTCGAACGTATCCAAAAATCCAACTTTATGCAACTTACTCAGTCTTTTCTCTCCGATATGACCAAGTCTATAATGCCACAAGTAGGATTCGTTCTGCTCTGAACTCTTCCTCTTGTGTGTGTTTTGTACATTGAGAACTGTGTTCTGATTTAGAATATAGATACCATTACACAGTGTACTTTCTGCAACCAATACCTTATCAAGGTAGATGTTCATGATATTTCTATCAAGAACAAAGTTATATCCATCTTTATCAAGTAAAGAAACTGATATGATGTTGCAAACCATGGAAAATACATAGTAGCAATTGTTCAAAATAATAGTATTGCCATTTGGCAACACTAGGTGATATTCACCGACGGCTGCAGCATTAACTTGTGCTCCGTTTCCTACTCTGAGAGACATATCACTTGGTCCAACTATCCTATTTTTTCTCAGTCCCTGCAATAAATTACAGATATGAGATCCTGATCCGGTATCTAGTACCAAGGAGGTAGGACTAACCGAAAAACAGTTCTCAATAACAAGAACACCTTAAGAAGACACAAGAGTATGTTTCTTCTTCGATGGGGTCATCGAGGAATTCAAACAATCCTCTTTCCCTTGCTCACAGTTATGACTGTTGTCATAAGTTAGAGCTGAACCGACGTTCCCCAGTCCTGAATAAGAATTCGGATCGGTCAAGTGATACATTTTATTATCTTGATTAGGGCATGAAATGGTTGCTACCTAGAGAAAGAGAAAGGGAACACTCAACGCGTGCTCTTGCAAGATTAGATTGGTTATTAGTTTATCTAATCAGGATGGCTCCCACAGTTTCCTCGAATTCTCCTTCAAACCTTAAAAGGAGAACTAGTCAGGATTAATCGCACGTCACAATACTTGCTTAACCTTTCAGCCAGGCTAGTGTTGGTACTTCGAGGGAGGTTTTCCAACGCTTTCGCGAAGTTCCTTAATTACATAACCTTTTTTCCCTGGAGACGTAGCCCCGCTAACACTTTTCTAGACACCTACTTGGTTTATAGCATTGATTGTTTAAGTGTAATAATCTCCCGAGAGTAATCCTACTCATCAGTGGGATTGGGATCCAACTATCATTGTGTGAGGCACTAGATGGAATCCACTCTAGTCACCACACTCCAGAAGGTATGCTAAATTCTGCAAGTTTCCTGTATGTTTGAAACTCCCGATGTGGTTTTTGCCCGAAATGACTTATGACCTTGACACAGTCAACATATCATAAGTGGCTAGCTAAGTTCAACCCGTCATTGTCCAAGATTGCATTAGACCCACCCACATGACCCTTGACACAGTCAAAATGGTCACACGACTGTCTTAACCAATTGCATCATATGCCACAAACAAGTATTTCTCAGCTACCATACACTACGCCTTAACACAGTCAACATACGCTGCATGAATACTAAGTAACACTTGTAAGAAACGACGGAGGGCTACGGCTGGGTTTTTGGCAAAAAACCCGTTAACGTAATGAACTTGATATCGTTGAAAGAACCTGGGTAGTTTTGAAAATATATAGTGGCAAAAACTTTTGCTAAAGAGGTCACTCTCTATGAAGGGATCTCGGCACTTTCCTCGTCGAATGAGGTGCAGGATATTCCAAAATGAATACCACGATGCAAAGCAAAAATAATCGACTTATAGTGATGTTATTACGTTGACGCAAACTTTTACTCAAGGGGTCACTCCCGATGAAAGGATCTCGGCCTTTGCCTCGTCGAATGAGGTGCTGGATATTCATAACCGAATACCACTGTGCAAAGCAAAAGAGAACGTCTTTAATGTCATTTTTTTGGAATCTGTTCCAACAACATCTTTTAGGTTTATTATCTTGCATTAATCAAAATTAATTCGGTTCCATCAAATTAACCTATTACACCAGAAAAGAACGAAAATAAAATGTATGTATATGCCATCCGCTTTCGCCACGGGGCCCCGTCATCATTCATTAGGTTACTTAAGTAACGACAGAGCGGGGGCTGGACTAGCACGGGTACAAAACATATACAACATCTACTAGTATATATATAAGTATATACAACATTCGTCCCAGGTATGATAATAATCAACATCACAGAAACTCAACCAACAATACAGAGTGGTGGATAATCTTGGAGCCCCGGATTTCATTTGAGCCGCAAATAGAACCCGACGTTCCCGGTCGTGTGGATAACCTGTTTAATGAAAACCTATACTCCCTACGAGTGCGGCGAATAGCTCGCCAATTCTAGAATGAAGCCCCCTCCTTCTCAACGTCATGAGATGCGGTCTTGTTGCCTTCTAGAATCCAGCTATTCGTGCACTCCACCGCGGGGTAATCCTAATACAGAAAAAGAAAAAATATATACAAATGGTGACATTGGCCTTAACCCGGTCGTGCCCTAAAATAATATACAATCCGGCGAAGACGGCAGTCCACATGTCGGACGCTCGCCCCGCAATAACAAATATACAAATGAATATAAACTATACTGCTAACGTTGCACCACATGCTATCGGCCATGACTATCCAACCACAATATCAACACAATCACAGAAACATCAACGTGAATGTCACGTTCGCAAATCCGTCTAAAAGAACATATAGCATATAGACGGGTTTACCGATCAAATGACATTCACAGTCGCAGATCCTAATCTAAGTACTGATAACAAAATATGTATTTTAAAATTTCGATCGACTAAACGTTTCCAAGTAGGCCCCAAGTTCTAATCCAGTACTGAAATAAATCGGGCCAAAGAACTAAACATCCCAAAAACCATAATTCCAACTAGTAGAGCAACTATAGAAATTTGGAGCAGTGAAGACAAATTTTGGCCGCGGAACTGCCGCAAACATGCAAGTTTCGCGGCGCTTCCGCGGTGAAATTATGGCTTCATGTTCTCAAATTTCTTGAGCTGCTCCAGAAAACCCTGCATGAATTTCTGATGCACTGAAAATGATTTTTCGACCACTTTAAAAATTCGACAGAAAACACAAAATTGGAATTGCGGTTTTGAAAATTTCGGATGATCGATATTTTAAACATGTTAAAACAAGCTAGTATAGGTTTTATGGGTGGCTCTGATACCATGAAGGGTTGCCCTAGTGCCCCGGCCAACTACCGTTGCCAAATGCGGAACAAAAATTTTATTACAAACAAAAACTTGGCACTAGATTAACTCTAAACCCGGATCTTTCCATAAAACTAACTAGCAAAAGAAGTAGGGCTATCTACTATGTTAAGAAGTTATACCAAGAGGCTCAAGTCCTTCGGTCCTTTCTCCTCGTCATGAGCTCCAAGTGGCCACCTTGAACATGCTTGATCTTCTTTTGTTGCTTCGTCGGTTCTCCGGGATCGAGCTTGTTCTCCGGTCTTCCTTAGTCCTTAATGATCCACCCGAGGGGTTTAATCCATGGCTCTAGCTCCTCGCTACGTGTCAAAAGGAGCAACTCGAAATCTTGGGATGCTAGTCCAAGTGATCTAGGATGTAGTTTAAATATCTAAGTGTAAATCTCTCTCTCTTACCTCTTCACTTGATTCTCAATACATGAGAAGATAGTGAAGAGGAAGAAGATGAAAGTGGAGGAAGCTAGAGAGGAAGGAGGAGATGGAGAGAAAAATTGGAGCTTAAGTATTATGAAGCAACCATGGAGAGAGAAAATGAACACAATGGTTTTGTATATCATTTTCTAGAATAAAAAATCCACAACCATACTTCAATAGTAACCACAAATGAATTATCATTTGTTAACTATTGAAGCATGGTCAACTCCATTCCTCCCATACCTCACACTTTACACCTCATTTCCATTTATCAAATAAATGGAAAATACATAATGAGGTGGCCACCTTCTAGAAGGAAATCTGTAATAAATACGGATTTCAGTCTACTGTATATACATACCTGCATTCGAATAAAAATATGAATGCCCAAAGAGATAGAATAACACGAAGAATGTAATACTAGAATATATATATATCGAAATACATATATGTAAATTATTAAATCAATACCTGATTTAATAATCCGGCTTAAACTCGAGCCAACTGTCCGATCGAAAGTCCGAGTACAAAGTACATCAATCAATCGAACCCTGCACGTATCCAATACGGCTACTACATCATTTCTCCTGAATCAGGGAAACTATCTGTGTGGAACTCTAAAGACTCGAAAGTACACCGGCAGTGAGTTACTGGATAAATCCATAACCACAAGCACGTCGGCGGCACTTGCTGTACGTAACGGCTACCCAGGTACCTGTCGAAAGGAAGGCCGATGAGCAAACTCATCCGGATCCCTGCTGAGCCTATCTGTGACAATATTCGTACAGTCCGGTCTCTTCTTCAAAGAGTTTCGCATACCGGGTCTAGGGAGTGGTGAACGTTAGACCCTAATAACCCGATAAGTCGTGCTGATGCGGCTCAGGACCAATCCGGGAAGCTACTGATTAGCCTATCAGTAAATCCCAACTGCCTTGGCCAAGATCTTATGGTCCTGACCAATCGAATCACGGTGCGATATCGACTCCCTATACCGGGAAAGGCGGATCCCCGACAATCGCTCACTGCCTCCATGTGGCTCGGGACTGCACCCAACCAAAACCTGTTTGCACGACTAAGCAGAGCCATGGTAGGGTAGTGATCAAAGCACAGTGGGAACACACACGAGACAAATGCCGATCTCAGGTCTAAAGACTAACATGTACTAATGTCACCTGAGAATTTCCACCTGACGATAGGTATAGTACCATCTGGAAGTTCTCGGTGAGCCAGTCCGGTGTACTCACCCCCAGTGAGCACCTGTATACGATCTTAGGTCTAAAGACCAATGGTTGCGGGACAAACCATCACCCCTCGTCGGGGTCTAGAAACGTATACACTAGTCTACTCCGGATTATCGATGCTTAGTCTCAATACTTACACGACTAGGGACCATTTAAGGATGTGTGCACCGACTACCCAGTTCCCACAAGTATGATCGCCAGCACAACGCAGGTAGTCTAGCAACGATCCTACGGGCTTTATCAACATGTCTAAAAGATATGTAATATCAAGTAAAACATACACATGTTAAGATAAACTCAAACCTAATAGCATACTACCATATCGAGTAAGACTGTCATATATATATATATATATATATATGCCCAAGCATTCATATGTATACATATACAACAATGGCCTATAGGGCATACATATCCAACACTAGCGCCAAGTGTGCCAGCGCTAAGAGTCAAAGACTCTGAGGCAGCGCTCACTTGTAAAGCATGAGAGCGCTCGCACCAAGTGCGCCAGCGCTAAGAGTCAAAGTCTCTAAAACAGCGCTCACGCGCAAGGCATGAGAGCGCCAAGCGCTAGAACTAAATGTTCCCCACCGTTGGATCAAAAATCCAACGAAAATGATAAATCATCAAATTACCAGAATAAAATTCTGTTAAGGAAATACTCCTCAGAATCTTTCCAAACAAGAAAGATTGTGCTCTATAAATCAGAGCACCGTTGGATCAATGATCCAATTGTGATTAAAAATCACCAAGACACAGAACAATCTCTGTATGGGAAAATAATTTCCCAATCTTGTTAAAAACAAGAAGATTGTCTTCTGTAAATCAGAAGCCCTAAGATCAAAGATCCAATGGTGGGGCAACATCCCCAAATCAATCAGAAAAAGATTGCCTCAACTGATTAGCCTCCACTATATAAAGGCCTCAAGACTTCAAGTCTTGCACAGAGGAAACCCCCCCCCCCACCCAACACACAAACTTTGAGAAATTTCAAAGAGAAGAGCAAGCTCTCGGAAGAAGAATTTCTTCAAGCTAAATAAAATAGAGAGATCAAAGCATCTCATCAAAGAAGAACTTAGTTCTTTTTCTAGATCATAGATCTATAAGACAGAGTTCTTTCACAAAAAGAGATCATAGCATCTCATCATAAAAAGGGAGAAAGAAGAACTTAGTTCTATAAGATAAAGACAAAGTCTTTCATAAAAAAAAACATAAGAGATTGTAACATCTCCTCTTAAAATAAGAACCTTGTTCTTAGAACCATGAGACAAAGTCTCTTATAAACGATAACTTAATTCTCAGAGCACAAAATTGATCAAGAGCGCTCTGTACTCATTGGCTGGCGCTCAGCGCCAAGCGCGCCACGTGCTCCTCACGTGGACGCTACTTAATAAAAAGCGCTCTGCACTCATTGGCTGGCGCTCAGCGCCAAGCACGCCACGTGCTCCTCACATGGGCGCTATTTCACAAGAAGTGCTCTGCACTCATTGGATGGCGCTCAGCGCCAAGCGCGCCACATGCTCCTCACGTGGGCGCTGCTTAATAAAGAGCGCTCTGCACTCATTGGCTGGCGCTCAGCGCTAAGCGCGCCACGTGCTCCTCACGTGTGCGCTATTTCACAAGAAGCGCTCTACACTCATTGACTGGCGCTAAGCGCGCTACGTGCTCCTCACGTGTGCGCTATCTCACAGGAAGCGCTTTAGCGCTCTAAATCTGGCGCTCAGCGCCAAGTGCGCCACGTTTTCCTCACGTGGGCGCTGAGGGAATATAAAATGTTCTTTAAATAAAGCTCCAGACTCACGTGGGCGCTGAGGGAATATAAAATGTTCTTTAAATAAAGCTCCAGAGCCATAATGAGTGCTCAACACTCAATAAAAGATAAAAAAGGTTGTCAAAACCCAAACCAATGCTCAGCATTGTTAAATAAAAAAGGACTGAGCCTAATTAAATGTTCAACATTTTAACTGAGTGGGCCGAGCCCAAGTTGGCCACAGACCCCTAATTCAGATTAATTGAGCCCATATACTCATAAATCTTTTTAACTGATCTTAGTCCCAAACTTGACTACAGATCTCCCAACCAACATTAGTTCAAGGGTACATCTCTTCATTTCTCTAACATGTATCGTTGTAATTATTCAACGTCTTCAGAAAGGTGGCGGGTCTCGATAACAAGACATTCCATTGACTATGATGTCCTTAAACTTTGCGAACTGTGGGGTCCTTAAACTCATGGACTATGATATCCTTAAACTTTACGGACTGTAGGGTCCTTAAACTCATGGACTAAGATGTCCTTAAACTTTATGGACTGTGAGGTCCTTAAACTCATAGACTATGATGTCTTTACACTTTACAGACTATGATGTCTTTAAACTGTCACAGACTATGATGTCCTTAAATCCAAAGAACCGCAATATCTCTAAACTAAGACGATAGAGCTCAAATACTCTTTCATTGGATCTAAATGAACCCAAACCCCCGTTGAGTAGATCTTAGTCTAAAATTAGACTAACGTATCCTTAACAAACGTTTAAGTTGATCTTAATCTCAATGAGATTAATGATCCTTACACCCAAACCAAACCCAAATCTAAGAAAATACAGATTTGGACTAATCCACGCCCTATGGGCGACAACATAAATTAGTCTCCGTATACAATCCACGGGTAACAAAAAACAAAACAGACACACACAACACGAAGTGACCATCTGGAGAAGGAGAAAGTGGTTACCGCGATGCGGTAGCGTAATTAACTGCAGGGGCATGCACCTGCAGGGAAGAGCGTCCCCATAATCAAAAACCCCTCAATGAGGGAGAATCTGACGAAGTCTGCTATATCGGTCGCATCCGTTTAAACCTTCGATACATGGTGTCATAAATCAACTTGGCATCTTCGGAGAGGTGGACGGATAAAAACAAATAGTATCTGCCCCCAAAATTCAGGCCGGACGTCCCAACGTCCCGCTCGCGTCTTTCGGCGGCGAACAATGCACACAAGTGAGAAAAAGAAATGTTTAGTGAGAAAATATTAGTTAATGCAAGTTAATATATTAAATATATAATTATACATTAAATTATCAAATCAACACTTGATTTAATAATCCGGCTATATCACATACAACCGTCTAATATCAAATGTAACAATCTATCGAATCAATACTTGATCCGATAATCCGGCTATATCACATATAACCGACCGATATCATATATTGCAAGAATAAAATACGGTATCACATACGTGCATTAATCTCGGTCCCGCACATATCACATATGTGCTCCTACTTCGTTTCTCATGAACCAGGAAACCTCTGTGTAGGACTCTAAAGACTCGTCAATACGCCGGCAGTAGGTGATGATCATATCAACACCCACAAGCCGCAAGCGGTCTGCTAAACGTAAAGGCCACCCGGGTATTGAGCGATCAGAAGATCAACAAGCAAGCCTGCTCATACTCTTGCGAATCCAATCAGTAACACTACCGTACAGTCCGGTCTCTTCGTTAGATATGTCGCATATCACAGCCTAGGGGTGGTATAACGTCAGATCCCAATAGCCTGATAAGTCATGCCAATACAAGGTCCATAACGGTTCGAGAAACTACTGATAAAATTTACCAGTAGATCTCAGGAACCCTGGCCAGGGATTTCCTGTTATGGCTAATCGAGCATAGCGCAACATTAACTCCCAATACCGGGAGAGGCGAATCCCCTCCTATCGCTCACTGACTCCATGTGACTCGGTACTTTACCCAAAAACCACCTTTTTGCATGATCTCTTGAACATGGTATGGTGGAAATAAAAGCACAGTGGGAATCACACAAGACTCTATGACGATCTCGGTCGACAGACTAACCTGTACCAGTGTCACCAGAGAACTGTTATCTGACGATAGGTATAATACCATCTAGGAGTTCTCGGCGAGTCCGTTCAGTGTACCCAGTCTCCACTGAGCACCTGTATACCTTCTCTGATGTCAAACACCAATGGATATGGGATTATCCATCGCCCATCACATAGGTCGAGAAGCGTATACGCTAGTCTACTCTGGAGTACCGATGCCCTGTCTCGATACTCCCACGACTAGGAATATTTGAAGGATGTACTTATCGACTATCCTGTCCCCACTATTACATGTTGATAAAACCCATAGGATATACAGTTCGTAGTTTTGAATACATGAGGATGTAATCGGCTAGATGTCTTCCACAAAGTGTTCATGTAAATCGATTGTATCGAAATACATAGAGTCATAAATACATGCAAAAAATGCACAAAATCGATATCAAGTGCAATAGATATACACAAATCATAAACCAACGTAACGTATGTATAAAACATAAACCAAGTGCAATAACTGTGCACGATAACAAATATCACGAATCCGAATCATCAAAACTTAAGTCCAAGCGATAAAAGTGTGATACTCGGATCACTAAAACGCAAATCGCAATAATTGACATTGAGGTACACCTTTGTAGGGTTACTTAACGCGGCAGTAAGGTTTCGGGAGGCATCGTCCATGCCGTTTTCAAATTTTTGCCGTTCTAAAGAACCCTAACCCTAGAATCTTAATTAGAGATTTAAACAATACAACATGCAAACAACTTTGCATACAAAGTGAATGAGGAATACAACCTTTGTAGACCGGTCCTTCACTTCTAAAGCTCCGTGTAGTAGTCCTTTTGCTCCAAGTAGTGAACACCCGAACTCTAGTAAGGGTCCACATGAAAAAATAAACAAGCATGCTCGAAGTCTTCGAGACCGAAGATGATCTACGTCGAGGAGACTCAAGCTCATGCTAACTCTTCACTAATGGTAGATTAGTGAAGCAAACACCCTAAACTAAATGGATAATATAGTAAAGGATGATGAAGTAAGAAATTGGCTCACTTTAGATTTAATTTTCTCACAATATTTTCTCACTTAGAAAAAAGTTAGCAAGCTTTTTCTCAATGAAGATGAAGATGAAGATGAGAATGAAACTCATGAGGTGAGAATAGCAACCATGAGTGAGTTAGTGTCATACACTAACTCATGTAGAGACTTAACTATGGATAGTATAATGGTTAGGTTAATAAATATCTACAAGTAAAACAAAATTAGTGGACTTGGTCAATGGTTCCACAAGATTCTACCATTAATCCAATTTCCACCAATTTATGAATTTCTTTGATAAATAAAAACCCTTCATTATATCAAGCATGGTGTGAATCTCATACACCCATGTACCATGTGGCATCAAGCATGACACAAATAAAATGTATATTAATATATATCATATATATACTATATGCACACAAGTGAGAAAAAGAAATGTTTAGTGAGCAAATATTAGTTAATGTAAGTTAAATATCAAATATATAATTATACATTAAATTATCAAATCAACACATGATTTAATAATCCGGCTATATCACATACAACCGACTAATATCAAATGTAACAATCTATCGAATCAACACTTGATCCGATAATCCGGCTATATCATATATAACCGACCGCTATCACATATCGCGAGAATAAAATACGGTATCACATACGTGCATTAATCTCGGTCCCGCACATATCACATATGTGCTCCTACTTCATTTCGCATGAACCAGGAAACATCTGTGTAGGACTCTAAAGACACGTCAATACGCCGGCAGTAGGTGATGATCATATCAAACACCCACAAGCCACAAGCGGTCTGCTAAACGTAACGGGCATCCGGGTATTGAGCGATCAGAAGATCAATAAGCAAGCATGCTCATACTCCTGCGAATCCAATCAGTAACACTACCGTACAGTCTGGTCTCTTCGTCAGATATGTCGCATATCACAGCCTCAGGGTGGTATAACGTCAGACCCTAATAGCCTGATAAGTCATGCTGATGCAAGATCCATAACGGTTCGAGAAACTACTGATAACACTTAGTAGTAGATCTCAGGAACCCTGGCCAGGGATTTCCTGTTATGGCTAATCGAGTATAGCGCAACATCAACTCCTAATACCGGGAGAGACGAATACCCTCCTATCGCTCATTACCTCCATGTGACTCAGGACTGTACCCAAAAACCACCTTTTTGCACGATCTCTTGAACGTGGTATGGTGGAAATCAAAACACAGTGGGAATCACACAAAACTCTATGACAATCTCGGGTCGACAGACTAACCTGTACCAGTGTCACCAGAGAACTGCTATCTAACTATAGGTATAATACCATCTAGGAGTTCTCGGCAAGTCCGTTCAGTGTACTCAGTCTCCACTGAGCACCCGTATACCTTCTATGATGTCAAATACCAATGGATATGGGATCATCCATCGCCCATCACATGGGTCGAGAAGCGTATACGCTAGTCTACTCTGGAGTATCGATGCCCTGTCTCGATATTCCCACGGCTAGGAACATTTGAAGGATGTACTTACTAACTACCCTGTCCCCACTAGTATGATCTGCATCCTAATCCTGGTAGTCAAGTACTCATCCTAAGGGCTTTATCAACATGTAATAGAGAGACAATAAGTGTACATGTTTAGATAAAGAGCAACCAGATAGCATACTATCATGTCGAGCAGGAAAGTCCTCCCAATATATGTCTAAGCATCCACTACAGTATACATCACATGTACAGTAATGGACTCTAGGGCATACATATAACTAACAACCTCCTAATAAGGCTAGAATTGTATCCTAATAAGGCTAGAATTGTAGCAAAAGGTATTCATTAAATACCCGCTGTGGATTGTGATGAAACTTTTTCTTCAATGTTAAATTCCATATGGATATGACTTGTCGCTGTTGCTATTCATGACTATGAGATCTTGCAGGTGGATGACTATAACGTATTTCTAAATGGGAATTTAGAAGTGCACGTGTATATGATTCTGCCAGAGGGTTATTGTAGTCAGTGAGAGCAGCGGAAGGTGTGCAAATTGCTTATGTCTATTTGTAGACAAAAGCAGGCATAACAGAGATGAATCATCTTTTTAGATGTGATAGTCAAAGTGATTGATTTCATCAAGATGACATATGAACCTGGTAAGAAGGATGTTGGGAGTACTGTCCTGATATATGGATGACATACTCCTAATAAGGAAGTGATGTTCTTATGCTATAATCGGTCAAATTATGGTTGTCACAAGTGTTTCTCCACATAGGGGATATGGATAATATACCAAGGATCCTGGTAACTAGATATATGACAACAGATCTAGATTTGGGAAGTGTCCCAATCAGGGTACTTGGAAACCATTCTAAAGGGGTTTAGAATGGACGACTCCTAGCATGGCAGTGTACCCGCATGTGATGGAGTCACCCTCTCTAAAGAGATATCTTCTAGACCGATGAGGAGAGGGACTCACGTAAATAACATTTCAATTGCTTTGGCAATTAGGTCAATCATGCGATGTCATGTACCAGAACAGATACTCCTTTACACTTACTGTAGTAAGTGGATATTAATCCAACCTATCTAGTAGGGGAACCTTAAGCTTCGACGGGATAGGCTCATCGATTATATATTGGGCGAAAGGTTCTTCACCTCTCTCCAAATCATTGTACTCATTGTCCCTCCTCTCCAAGGCCCAGACCTTTCAGAGTAGCTCTTCCACGGAAGGGTCGGCTCCAGAGGCCTGAGACCTAATTGTTCCCCCAAGCTCGGGACGGGTGACTTGGGACGGGCTGATAGTTGTTGTCCGGGCCATCGCCGCTCGGGAGATCGTCTTCCCTTATCCTTCTCTTGCTTCTGTTGGGCGCTGTTGGCGTTCAGGCTCGGGTTGAGACTTGGTCGGTGTGTGTCGGGCTGGAGGGGGCTCGTAGCGTTCACATTAGGAGGCTTCCTGAGTGGAGTTCCGGCTCTTGGTTCAGGTGCAGCACATTAGGGAGGCGCTGGGTTAAGGTTCTCTCACGGTGGAGGGATAGGGTACTCTCACGATGGCGGAGCGAGTTCAGAGGCTCTGAGTCCTTCGATGGTGTAACACCTTAGAATGTGGTTAGTGTTAATTAAGCGATAATGCGGATTTTTAATGAAAAGTTAACCAAAATAGTTTTTACATATTTTATAAAAATTTATTAATATTTTAGTATATTATTTTCAAGCTTGTACATACTTGTGCATGTTAACTTTTAGGTTAAGGAGGAGTTAACCATGCTTAACTAGCCAAGACACACTAAACCGATTTCAAGCCATGCTAACTCATTTCACTTATTTTTAGTAAAGAGTTTATCTTTTTAAGGGGGGGAGAGAGAGAGAGAGTTGACAAATGGAGAATGATGAGGCATGAGGTAAGCATGGGAGCATTTAATAAGGAGAAAGAATGGGCATAGTTCATTTCCTAACCTCACACCCTCATTTTTCCTCATCACTCCCACACTCTCATTTTCCCTCATCACTCACACTCTATCATTTGCTGTTCTCCTTCTCTTTCCCTTTCTCAAACTGAAACCTATCTTGTTTCATCATGAAACCTGTCTTGTTTCATCACAAAACCAAGCCTAATCTTCACTAAACCTTATTAAAACCCTCACAAAAATCAAGTTAAGCCTCTTGAGATGACTTGGAGCTTGGAAAGCTAGGGTTTTCAAGCAAGCTTGGTGAGCTAGTGATCTCTAACTGTTATCTAGGCTTTATAGATGTAGTGTTACTTATTAGTTACCGTTTTAAACACTAAAGTTACAGTTTTTGTGCAAAATGTCGTATTTTGGTAGAGTTTTGTGTCTCGGGTGAATCTGCTATTGAACCAGGTTGTTATTTGAGAAGTTGCCATCATAGAGACCTAGTTTAGAGACCTAGAAGCTATCCTAAAAACCTGAGCCCTCCCCCTTCATACTTGATCGCAAATAAATAGGTTCTGGCTGCAAATTGCAGCCAGATTGGGGAATGGGGTCTCATGTCTTGGTCGTGGGGTCTCTGGGGTTGTTTTTAGTCTCGTGGAACTTGCAACTTTCACTAATTCTTTGTGTGGGAAAATCTGGGACCATTTAGCTAATTTTTAGTATTTCGGCAATGTGCGATACGATTAATCCGACTTAGTTTAATTGTTACTGGTAGCTTGCAGTCGCGGATTTATTTTTATGTGCCGCTGTACGCGTTTAGCCGCTAAGCGAACCCTTTGTAGCTTGAGGGAACCGATTCGTTAATTGGCGTTGTGTTCGTCCAATATTGGGTAGTTTGCTAAATCCACGCGTTATTGTGTTGTGTGATAATAGGATCGTAGGCGGGGACTTAGGACGCTGCGAGGAGGGGAAAACAGGTGGTTGGATTTACCTAGCGCGAGATCATCAGTGAGTAGATTTAATATCTACGGGAGAATCGCCCGTATGGCGTTAAGCGTCGAGGGCTAGATTCGGTGTTATAGCCACATGTTTATATGCATATACATTGATTGTGCATGAGTATCATTTGTATACCATTACTTGTTGTACATTGACTTAATACCCATTAGACACTGCACCATTACTGACGGTTCATGTTGCACGAGCACTGAATTGTATGTCGCACACACACCGTTGGTAATTACCATGACATGCAAAACATATACAAATATATTGTACTGCATTCGTTATTGACATTGAGGCAGTTGTTCTTATACCACTTTACTAAGGGAATATGTATTGTACCGCTTTCATTATTATCAATAGTTAGACGTTGATTATTGTTCTATTGCGCATATGAATTGCATCATGTATACATACATACATACATGCATACACACATACCTTGCTATAGCTACATATACATCTTTATATGATGCTGCATTTAACTTCGGGGAATTTGGGAACCGCATGATATCTTTAAAAACTTGATACACTTAAAAGAGCAGTTTCTCTTGATATGCTCATATTACTGTTCTATGTTGCATACATCGTATTTCATGGATTTATGCATTGAGATACTGATTTCATGAGATTTATGGATTTGAGAACCGTGGTTATATTTCAAGAAAATATGCATTGCTTTGAAAACCCGGTTTCTCTTGATATGATATTTCGATGCGTCCACTATGAGTTTTCTCGGTTCTGAGATTGGTTTTCGAAACCCAATTCGAGGAGATGGTCGATCCGTTTGCGGGTTCATAGTGGACCCGGTATGGTACCCCGGGGTAAGAAATGT
Organism: Agapanthus africanus; assembly: GCA_030015575.1. Lineage (NCBI taxonomy): Eukaryota > Viridiplantae > Streptophyta > Magnoliopsida > Asparagales > Amaryllidaceae > Agapanthus > Agapanthus africanus. The sequence continues at coordinate 11,320,451 of CM057351.1, forward strand.
ATGTTGTGCAGTAGAAGATGAGCCTGACAGAATGACTACTACCTACCGGTGATAGCTTGGACCCGGCGGTTATCCGGAGGATACCAACCGGAGTCGTGAGATGGATATGGGCCGATCTGGACAGACGGAGCCCGAGTTATATGGATTTACGTGTCGATGTTGGACACAGGTTTTCATGATGTTTCGAGTGTCGATATTGGACACTCAGGTTCCATGAGATTGATGGATATGAGGGCCGATCAGAGTGACGGTGCATGAAATATTAGGATTTGGAGTGTCGTTGATGGATACCGGTTTTTCCACGATGATGATTCATTGATGATGATTATGTTTTATCCTCCACTCAGGATTTATTTGATATGTATTGTTTCATGTAGTTGTAGTACCCTGATGGTGTACCTTGATCATGATTAGTAGCATATCCATATTGTCATACTTAGGCTATCAGATTGCATGTTTAAGATTATCGTTGTTCATGCATACTTGCGATTATCTGTATGATGTTATTTACTATTCATGAGTTGGCAACTCACCCCCGTTGTGCCACAGTGTTTTGCAGGCTTGACCCTCAGAGTACTCGCGGCAGGGCTCCTTAGTGTATTTATTTCTGCGAATACCGCTACGGTTGGCTGTGAGGCCTTTTTGTGTAGGTAGGTTTGCGGTTATCCGATTACATCTATTGTATATCTTATTGTATCTAGTACTCTCCATCTACCACTTTCATGTATTGACTTAGAGACGGGTTGTGAGGATCGATATTGTATTATATGTGACTCTGGGTGCCGTGATCGTGTGAGCCGGCTTTTCTTATGTTGCTTTACCTCTTTTTATGTTGTTTTCATTCTTATTGCATATTTCTTCGCTACGGCGTCGTATATATGCTTGTGGTGGTTGTGTTCCGCTTTTGGACGTGATTTGCTCCCGTTTGGGGATGCTTTATTTATATCCCGTATTTGTACCCGTTTCGGGGCTAGTTTTACAAAGGAAGTGCTGCCAAAATTTTTAAGAAAACGATTTAAGTCTGAGATTTTAACATGGGATTTTCAAATGTTTTTAGCAAATATTTTATTACTTTACTCCTTCTCTTGGTTTAGATTTCTGGGTTTTTTGACTTACTTAAATTGCGTTACGCCCGTTGACGTCATGTGGTTTAAGTGCCGGTTACGTTCCTAAATTGGGTCGTGACAGATGGTTTGCTGGAAATGACGAATCAACTCTGGCAGTTCTGCCATAGTATCCTCTGACGACGGATGTCGACTTTTCTGACAAGGAGGTAGAAAACTAGGTTGGTGATCTGGGGGTTCTACATGGGTAAGGGCCCTAAAGTCGTTGGTCTGGGGAGATTTAATGACGACAAGGAGGGTGTCTCAAAACCCGTCTTGAAAGACGATGACTTTCCTCTTCAAAGTTGTAGATCCGGTGATTCTGAGGCGGAGCCGCGGTTCCCACAGACGGTGCCAATTGATAGGAATCTGAGGCAGCTTGGGCTTTATAAATAGAGTTGTAAGATAGGAGTCTTGGGCAAAGGCCTCATCGCCGGATCTTCAATCCTGCGAGGGAAAGAGCGCCAGAGTTATACTCTGGTTCCTCCACCGATGATAAAGTCGGTCTCATTATGAGAAAGATAGGGTTTCTATTTATGGAGAGATTGTTGTATACCTTTGCTCTCAAGTTGTAGAGGCTTATATAGCCATCACATACGGTCGTGATGCAATCAATGAAGATCCGGTTAGTTATCTAGGGATTTGTGCCGACATGGGCTGTCTTCTTAGTATAAGGATTTTTTGGTGGGCCGAGTGACAAGGGTTTAGACCCGTGGTCGGCCTCATGGGCTTAGTGGAATCGGGCCAGACCAGTAGTTTTCTATTCCATGCAGTATCATTTTCCACCGATCTAAATCAGTCATTGTGATCTATATGTTTTAAATTGCTTATGTATCAGATTTCATGAAGGTTGGAAACCTCTTGTATATCTATTAGATACAGTAAAAAATTAATGATTTTTCAATATGTGAAAAATATGATCACTTGATGGATATGACATAGATCTCCAGCATTGTGAAATTGGATACATAAACTACTCAAAACATGTAGATCAACATCTCAAAAATAACAAACTTATCAAACATAAACCTAAAGTCCTACTCTTAAGCTTCACATAAAAGAACCCAGCTTTTATTTTCGCAAAACCAACGAGGCATCTATTCATTTCATTGCAGCTCAAATCTAGACGCAAGATTAAAAATAGTTAGAAAGTGCATAGGCAAATGGTGAAACTAAAGATTGTGCATTTGTCATCTTGTGTAAAGATTGTTCGAAGATGCCATATCTAACTCCCCTATGTATTAGATTAAAGACAGAGGCATAGCTTTATTATTACATGAATACCTCAATATTAATACTTGATAGATACATGTAATCAGATAGGCATTTCATATTATCCTATACTTATAATATATCTCATTTAACAAATGTCAAAAGGGGTTTTTATGCACAGTAAAGATCAGCTACAAGTAATTTATAGAAAAGAAACACAAGATATTCAGAAAACGAGTTTAAATGACCAGACCACGGCAGGGATGGCCTAAGTTAAAATAAATTTTTATCATTGTCTGCAAAAGTATAATTAACGAGCCAGCTCGGATTCGATTAGAGTTCAACTCGGTATCAGCTCGTTCAAACTCGGTTCATTTATTAATGAGCCGGACATGAGCCAGAAATCCTAACTCGTTTATTAATGAGCCGAACTCGAGCTCAGTCAGGCTCGTTCAATATTGACTCGAGTTTGACTCGGTTACATAGTTACAAAAAATGTAATATATAATATAGAGCAGATTCTATACAACTCTCAAGACACTTAATTCAATTAAGGGACAATATATAAAGTGCAACTGAAGTGAATATAAAACCCATCACCTAGACCCATTTCATGCTCTAGATGTTAATTTTTTTTAATCTTTTCATATCTCAATTCCCTGCATCTTAGGCTCTATGATTGTTGTCCCCGGTCTAATCTCTTACAAAATACTTTCATGTTATCTTCTGAAATACCTGTAATAACCATTGACCTATCTTCAGCCTCCACCAAACGCCTTTTTATTATTTTTCTTTCAGAGATCGTCTAATAGAAAATGCATCCGTGCTCGCCTTTGGCTCGTTTAAGACTCGGTAAGCTAACGAGCTGAAAATGAGTCAGACCTTCTCAGTTCGAGACGAACTCGAGCCGATCTTGAGCTAGCATAAACTAAGCCGAGCCGAATTTGGACAAGGATCGGCTCGTTCAAGTTAGGCTCGGTTACATCCCTAATTTATAGTGGCTGGTCAGAAATGTCATTGATATTGCAAATAAATAACACCTTTGAAACTTCTTATCATGCGCTGAAATCAAATAATTCATAACGTTGAATAACAGCGTAAGCATATTTACACAAGTTATTCAGCCGTTAGACACGACTAGATTTGAAATAGTCCAAACGCCCGGAGCCACATATGTCTCCCATGCAAAACAAAAAAAATGGAATTAATGTACTAACTACTAAAAATTGATGCTAGGAGTCACTCATCCAAGATGCATGGTTTTCCCAAATATAGATGGAGAAAATAAAAGCAAGCTAGCTCTTATTTTGGAAGCACAATAATGATGGAGGAAGTACACCACAAGATAACTATTTGTGTGGCCCTATATCAAAAAACTTTGATGAATAGCATAAAAGCAACAACACACATGGTACACATATAGCTATTGGGACAATTTTTTAGAATAGGATTTTTTTTTAAAATGTTATTAAAAAAATTCCACTTCCAAAAATTTTCATGAGAGTATGACATTTTTGGTCATGTAGGCACCGGATCAGCGACTGACGCTAAACTGTTTAAAAAAAAGTTCAATGGGACACAGTTGGCAATTGCGTCTCATGTATCCCTATTAAAAAAAGAATTTATAGGCACGCACTTCCAAAATGCACCCCATACAAATATATCCCACTCTCTCTCCAATCGATCTCACCCTCTCTCTCTCTCCAATCGATCTCACTCTCTCCTTTATGACTCACTCGGTGCAAGGCAGCGACATAAATACATGGGCGCATTTCTGAAGAGCGCCCCGCATATTTATGTGGTTGCCTTGCATCGAGAGAGCGAGAGAATCGAGAGTGAGATCGAGAGAGGAGAGAGTGGAGCGATACATTTGTATGGAGCACATTTACATAGTGCGCCCCTATAAAAAAAATTTAAGAGGGATACATGGGACGCAATTGGCAACTGCGTCCCATTGAAAAAAAAAATTTAGACAGCTCAGCGCCACCTGCTGATCTAGCGCCTAAAAGTGACGTACTTTCATAAATATTTTTTGAAGTGGAATTTTTCTAATATTAATTATAAAAAAAAGACTATTGTCCTATCTAGAATAATGCAAATGTGTATAAGTAAGAGAACAGGTGGGGTGGTGCCCATAGTACATAATTCGTGAATTATTCCCAGAACTCACGCATAATTCGAGAATTTTTGATCAGCCGACTTAATCGCCGAATTAATCGGCGGGCCGAATAATTCGCGAATTATTCCAGAATAATTCGCGAATTATTCCCGAATTATGTGAAAAAATATCGAATAATTCACAAAATCAAAACCTAGCGTCTCATATATTAATTTCTTGCTCGAAATCCTTCCCGAACATTTCCCGAACACTTACCGAATGTTTGCCGAATACCTGCCGATTTTTTCCGAATGGTTCGCCGAATCCGAATTTTCGACCTCGCCGAATTATATCCGAATGAAGAATTTGTGACTATGGTGGTGCCCAGCTACTCACTCACATGGCCTCAATGTAATACTCTAATATGTACCCATTTGATATTCTTTTAGTTTTGGGTCCCAGCTTTGGTTGGGATTTTGTCTTTAAGCTCCTTTTGAGCACTTGTTGGTCAAACAAATAATAAGATAACAATAATTAATTGAAGGGAGAGTTTTTCCTACTGAAGTGGGAAAGGTTTGAAGGTGACCCAAACTCCTTCCATTTTTGCGTCCAAAGATTTTAGCTACTTTATTGCCTTTGTGTGTGCCTTGCCTTTTGTTCCTTCCCTCTTGCCTATAAACAAGTCCTTTTGTCCCAACTCCATTAATACTTTTCATTTATATACTATACAAATGTAATTTCTTTTATCTTAATAAATGACAGGATTTCATAAGTTATACGGGTCTGGATTCTCTCTATTGGAAAATTTGTTAAAAGGCAACACTAATGAGATAAAATCATTGGTTACTCGTTTGGAGACTAATACTTTTATATGCATCAAGTTGATGAATGCTTGGATCCTTATTCACTACTACAATAATGGGTTGTCCGTACGGATTTAGCCGTAAAGGCAAACCACTGTCCCTACGGAGATATCCGTAGGGACATAAACCTCCACCGTAGGTCCAAAGACCGCAGTTGCAAGTCTTCACCCTAAAAATGCCCCTACGGAGTAATAATTGCCTTAAGGGCATCTATCCCTACGGATTACTCCGTAAGACATAATCTTTATTTAATTTATTGGTTTATCAAATAAAATACTTGCCCCTGCGAATTTATCCGTACGGCCTGATTGATTCCTCTACGGATTTATCCGTAGGTACAGATAAATACCCCTACTAATTAATCCGTAGGGACAAGTTTTACCTCTGTTACTGAGACCATAGGGACAAAATATCAGATATCCTGATATTTTGTCCCTACGGCGAACTGTGTAGGGGAAAACATTGCGCCTACGGACTAATCCGTAGGTACAGCTGCTGGCCCTACGGATTAATCCGTAGGGCCAAAATATCAGGGTTTTTTTAAAAGCGGTTTCCTGTTTTTTTCCCTCCCTGTACACAATAATATATATATCATATAACCAAATACAGAAATATTCATAATCAACATCTCACGCATAATATATAAAAGAAATAAACAAACAGAATACGATATCAATCTAAATCATCGTGACAAGCAAACAACCACCAATATCGTCCAAAATATATACAATATGTATCAGATAAGTACATACATTCTCAAAAATATATAATAAAAAAAAACTACCCTACCTTGGTCCAGCTACTCCACCTCTGATAATCATCGTAATCTGGCGCATTTGCTCCTCTGTGCAGCCCTGAGTCGTCAAAAACTCGACTAATGAAGGAACGGACTGTGCGGAAGTCTGAACGGGCTGTGGAGCTACAGGAGTGGTCTGCGCAACCGCGGCCGAGGTAGTGGCTTGCGGAACCGCAGCCGAAGAAGATGCATGTGGAGCCGCAGCCGAAATAGCCTGTCGCATCTGTTAAATTTTGTGTGTAATAAACGAATAAGAACGGTGTATTAGATTTTAGTCGAATTCGTGTCATTATCAGGTTATTGCGAAACCCCAATCTAAGAATACTTAGGAAATTAGGCCTCGTTTGGGTATCTAGTTTAGAAGACTATAGTTTATTTTAATTAGATAGTTTTATGTAAATATGATTAATCAAAACTAAGTCTACAACTAAATAAGCTCAGGATACTAATATTGCATATGTTACTATTTATAATGTGATATAATATTTTATTATTAAGTAATATATGTACTAACATCTCCTTCAACTTCTCGACGGTGGTCTTCAAGGCGGCAACATCATGCTCCAGAAGTCACTCACGGGGAGTAGGGGAAGTAACCGCCGGAGTGGAGACCAATCTCATATGGACCCTGCTAGGACCCAGTCACCAGCCTCTCTCCTAACCTTCATGGTGCCCTCCGTGTGCGGCGTCTTGGACTGAGGTCAGTATTATCGGATCAGTCTGTCCACTAATCGATCTCCGATACCTCCACCTGCTTCACCACCCTTAACTATTAAAATATAAGTATATCATTTAAATTTGAACTTATCAGAACAAAAATTTCATTCGAATTAAGATAAATATCAACACTTACGCAATACTTCTGGATAGCGGTGTCGGGGAATCGAAGCTCGCCCGTGGCGAGATCTGTCGAGGTGCCGTAGACCGCAAGATATGCAGTCAGCACGCTAGGTGTACCACCTTGCACCAGGGTCTGAGCTCTTTGCAATTCGCCAAAAATTTACTTATATTATAAAATAACTCTTAATATTACATTATATCAAAATAGATCTATTGTAATTTACTGATACCTCCATGGCACGAGTAATGTTTCTCGAGCCACCTGTATAAGTAGGGCGACCCCTCTTCACCGACTTCCTATTCTCCTTATTTTGATCGGCTTATTTCTGCACAACACATTCAGATTTAGTTTTCTAATTAAAAAACATAAAAAATAAATTATATACTAAATAATAAATTATATTTAAATTACAAAAATGTTTGCGCCGAGAGTCGTAATATCGGCACAAGAGAGGCCATATATCTACCTCGACTCTCACAAAGGCCGGAGTATGTAGGAGAGCCACTCTCTTTGGCTCGAGGGTCGCCAGCCATACCAAATAGAAGTCGATCTTCAGCTCATTCATATTCTACCGGATCTTTGATTGCATGTTCTTCATCAAGCCCAATTACAGAGCGTGAAAATCGACCACTCTCTCAGGGTGATCAGGATCGGGTACAAGCTGAAAGTCGTAATCCAACTACAAATACAAAAAAATAATATATTTAAATTGCAAGTGTTAAATAATAATAAATATATTGGATAAGTCAAATGAAAATATATATATTAACACCCGAGCCTGATCTCAAAAGAGGGCAAATGAGCGTTGGTGCTGATCGTCCCACTCAACGTGAAGTGGATACTTCTTTTGGATGCGGCTCTCATCCGCATATACCGGCCGAACCTCTCGGTATAATCGCCAGTATAGTGATAATCAGGAGTAAAAAAGAGGGGGAATGGTGCCTCCCCCTTGCTTTATCGGGCCTCAGCCTATGCGACTGATTCGGCCCTCGAGTCCCTCTCTCGGGATGGGGCTGCCCTACATCTATAAGAAATATCAAGACAAGCAATATTAAAACAAAATGGTATTAAGAAATCAAGGATTAACTAAAATTGAAGTGCGATATATACCTCCGGCGACTGCAGCACGAGCCTTGATCCGGGCAGCAGCACGAGCCTTGGTCCGGGCAGCAGCACGAGCGGGACAATAGTTCCTCCGGTGAGGAACAGCCGGTGACCCGAACACGAACGCATCCCCTCTAACTAGAAAATAAATATTGACGATAAAATTATATGAAGTTCATGTTTATTCTTAGAGAATATGTAAAATAAATAAATATTTCATATTTATTCATACTAATTTGCAGACTGAGCGGAGGGTACGGAAGTGGCGGAAGTGGCCTCTGCACCAGATGTGGATGCACCACCTATAATTAGACAATTAAAAATAGATTATATAAGTAATTGCAAAAAGAATGTGTATATCAACAATAGAATATTCTAAATCAATATGCATGCAATATATAAACATACCCGTAGGTGCGGTGGTGGCCTCTGCCCGAGATATGGATGCACCACCTACTGCTAGACAATAAAAAATGATTATCTAAGTAAGAAAAAGAAGAATGTGTGTATATTTATGATATAACATTCGTAATTGTTGAAACCCTAGCACCGATCACTACAAAAATTTCATATTATTGAATATCATACGTTTAGTTTAAGATTTAAAATGAATTAGTTTTACGTTTCAATTTCAAGATTTTGAAAGTTTTAGTTTAGGATAAAGTTTTTTAAAGTTAAGGGTTTTCGTAATCAAATTTAAGATTTTGGATTTAGAGTTGGGGTTAGAATGGGATTTAACAAGAGTTCAATGTAAAGGAGAATGATGATCAATTAAGATTTGGCTTTATTTGTATGTGTGTGTCTGTGTGCGTATGCTTGTGTGTATATGTGTCGATGCTTGTGTGTGTGTCTATGTGTGTTTGTGTGTCGATGCTTGTGTGTGTACGTGTGTTTGTGTGTATATGCTTGTGTGTATGTGTGTGTCTGTATATGCGTGCACGTACATACAAACATACACACACATAAGATGTGGAGGTACCACCTACAGCTAGACAATCAAAATATGATTATCTAAGTAAGAGCAAAAAGAATGTGTGTATATATATGATATAACATTCTAAATCAATATGCATGCACTATAGGATATATAAACATACCTGCAGGTGCGGTAGTGGCATCTGCCTCTGATGTGGACGCACCACCAATAGCTAGACAATTAAACATTGACTATATAAGTAATTTTGAAATAAATATGCATGTATATCTATAATATTACATTCAAAATGAATATGCGTGCAATATACCTGAAGGTGTGGGAAAGTCCACACGGAAGGAGTCATCTGAAGGGGATACCGATCGGGGTGCAAGACCAGCCCTCTTAAGCTCCCTACGCGGCTTCCCTGGCGGCAGAACCTGCCTCTGCTACGGTTGGTGCTCCTGCTGCCCCTCGCTGCTCCGGGCGTCGTCATCAAATCTAGATAAAAGTACAATCATTATACGCATGCAATATATGTATAGATCGTAGAAATGCGAAGTAATAATATAACATTACTGATAACCTTTTTATTTTCGTGGACGCATTAGACATATCTACTTGGATTTCATCATCGATATCATTTCTAACCAACGTAACTTCACGATCAGCCGAAAATATCCCGTCTTGTGAAACAGACGGTCGAAGCACTCTAAGTCTTCTCTCTTCTTCATCATCATCGTTGTCCTCCATATGATCCTCGAATTCTGGGACATCGTAAACATCCCTAAGTTTCCAAAGGCATACGACACTCCATCCCGGATGCTTTCAGCATTGTGAGTAGTATACTTGGAACACTTGGTTCGGAAAGATAAATGGATCGTCCTGACCATAAAATCGAAGTGTGTTCACACTAGTCAATCCATATTTATCTTTCCAAGTCCCGAAATTGTTTCTCCATTTATTCGTATCAGTTCGTGTATCGTACCAAGTACATTGAAATATATCAAAACGGTTCTGATCGTCTGGGATATTGGATGCCAAGTATGCAATTTAAGTTTCCACAATAAATCACACCATCCGATCCTACCGCTGCAACCCTACTATTCTGAGTGGTTTGAGATATTTCTATGTGCTTAACTTCAAATTTGTATCTAAGGACACCGAATCCTTTATAATATGCAACCTCCATGCTAAGAAACTGAGCTAAACATCTTGAATCTCTCTCTAATGATGCAAACAAGTTCGGATCGTGGATCTGACAAAATAAATTTTACGGCAAATACATAACGATATAAATTTAGATTAAGACTGGTAGCAATATCATGTTATTCTAACAACTTACATGATTTGCAATCCAATCGCAAAAATTATCCTGATGATATTTTTCCATTCGTTATCATTCCAATCAGGATGCCCCTCACGTACCTCATCAATATGAATTCTGTTCTCAACGATAAATTATGATATTAATATTATATAATTTCATATACACACAAACACAAATATAACAATTAATCCAAAAAAATTTACTCTCTAATTTCTTCAAGACATACGCTATTGAGAAGGATAAACCGATATATCTTGTTGATAAACATGGTGTCTGCTCTTTTATAATTAGCTTTACCATATAGCCCGTCCTGAATTTTCCGAGGCCGGTTAAACTTCGTCTTAATGTTCTCGTCCAGATAGCGGGAACAAAATGTGGTTACTTCGTCTAGAAGATAACCTTGCATGATAGAACCCTCTGGTCGATTTCTATTACGTATATACTTTTTTAGAGTGTAGAGATACCTAATGAAAAATATGTTAAATAAATAAATACGGGCATATAGGACAATAATAATTTTACAAAATGCGTGAAACGAAAAATTCCACGTACCTTTCGACAGGATACATCCATCAATATTGTACCGGTCCGGCAAACTTAGCCTCGGTTGCAAGATGAACCGTCAGGTGTATTATGATATCGAAAAATGACGGTGGGAAAATATGCTCAAGATTGCAAAGTATCAATAAAATAGAATTTTCTAGATTCTCTACCGTCACAACATCCAAGATTTTAGCGCACAATTTTCTAAAAAAGCAACAAAGGTCATTAATTATTAGACCAACCGATTCGGGAAGGGAAGTCCCAAGGGCTAATGGGAGAAGATTCTCTATAATAACATGGTGATCATGACTTTTCTGCTCATCGATCTTGCCTTTAACAATTTTTATCTTCTTGCTAAATGATCCTGAAAAACCTTTTGGAACTTTCAAATCATGCAACACCTGCAGGAACCTTTTCTTCTCCTGTTGTGACATATAATACGCAGTATTAGGAAGTAAAAACTTGTCTGGTTTACCCATTATCGGTTTAGGATACAATTCATTTCTAATTTTCCAGTTCTGAAAATCCATTCGAGCACGGAGGCTGTCTTTCGATTTTCCGTCTTTACAAAAAAGCAAGTTGAGTAAGTGTTTGGATACTCTCTTCTCTATGTTCATGGCGTTCATACAATGATGCACTAAATTTGTTGACCAATACGGAAGCTCGTAGAAAATGCTTAATTTGTTCCAGTATGGTGGTTTACCTGTTTTGTCGGATCTATCCCGAAGGTCACATTATTTTAACCATCCCACTGAGCAGTCACGTCCTCTCCGGACAATGAGGCAAGAGACCCAAGAAGCTCCTGATGACCATTAAAGTGAGCAGCGTCTAACCTGTAGGGATGGTCTAGTGGCAGGAAACGCCGATGACCGCAATAACAAGCATTCCTGCTAAAATTCAACCATTTCGATATTATATATTGATGGTAATAAGGGCATGCTTTGTGACTATGTACGGACCAACCTGATAGCATTCCATACGCAGGAAATTTATTAATTGTCCACATTAAAGCCGCACGTATTGTGAAGGTTGTATCAATATTTGCATCGTAAGTCTCTACACCATCAATGAATAAAGATTTTAACTAATCAATCAGAGGTCGGAGATAAATGTCGATATTGTTTCCCGTTGAGTTTGGTTCGTCAATAAGAAGAGACATCATAAAATAGGATTGATCCATAACCAACGAAAGCGGCAGATTATAAACTATCATTACAACGGGCCATGTACTGTGGTTTCTAGCCATATAGTTGAATGGGCAGAAACCATCACTAGCGATTCCGAGCCTGACATTGCGAGGATCACTATTGATTATTTCGTGCCTCCTATCGAAATCCTTCCATACCGGAGAATATCTTGGATGGCTCATTTTTCCATCTTCATTTGGAGCAGCATGGTGATGCCAAATCATTGCCTCGGCTGTTTTCTTGCACCTGAACAGCCTTTGCAGCCTCTGTGTTATGGGAAAGTATCGTGCTATCTTGACAGGTATATCGAGCTTCTTATCAGATTCTTTCGGCTTATACCTGGCATCTCCGCATGTTGGACATTCTTTTGTAGGGTTCCCATCGACGGCAGCAAGGTTTCGGGAGGTATCGTCCATGCAATTTTTCAAATTTTGCCGTTTTAAGGAACTTTAAATAAGAATCGATAACTAGAATATAGTACGGAAAACATATAGTAAACCATTTACTATCTAAGTGAAAAGAAAATACAACCTTTGTAGATCGGTCTTTCACTTTATATGCTCCTTGTAATAGTCCCTTCGCTGCGATCATCGTGCTCCCGGACTGTCGGACGGCTCCATGAGAAGAATGCAATAGTCTTGCTTGAAGTCTTCGAGGCCGAAGATAATCTACGTCGAGAGAATACGAACTCAAGCTGCTACTTCACCAAAGTGAAGCAAACACCCTATACTAAAGTGCTAATCTAGTAGAGGATGGAGAAATAGGAAGTGGGCTCACTTTAGAATTTCTTTTCTCACTTTACTTTCTCACTTAATCAAAACCTAGCAAGCTTTTTGAGCTTGAGGAAGAAGATGAACCAAAATGGAATGAGAATAATAAATCAAGTGAGAGTGTAAACCATGGTGAGTAGGTATCATATACTAACCCATGTAGAGACATAACCATGGCTAAGTGTGATGGTTATGTTACTAAATATCTAAGGTAAAAACAAAGTGAGTGGATTTTGTCAAAGCAAACCCTAGCTTCTACAAGCTTCATGCTTGTGACAAAACCTCCACTAATTTTGTAATTACCTTAAATAATAAAACCCACTATCACAATTAGAATGGTGTATGTCTTACACACCCATGAATGATGTATCGACAACCATGATATAAAAAGAAAACACAATTTAATATATATCACATATATATTAATGTTTTGCACATGTGAGAAAAACTAATGCTTAAGTGAACCAATATTAGTTAATGTAAATTAGTATATCAAATATACAATTATACACTAAATTATCAAATCAACACTTGATTTAATAATCCGGCTATATCATATATAACCGACTAACACAAAATGTACCAACATATCGAATCAACACTTGATTCGATAACCTGGTTATATCGCATATAACCGATCGATACAAATATCGCGAGAATAGAATACGGTATCACATACTCGCATTATTTTCGGTCCCGCATATATCACATATGCGCTCCTATTTTGTTTTGCCTGAGCCAGTAAAACTTCTATGTAGGACTCTAAAGACTCATCAATACGCCGGCAGTAGGTGATGATCACATCAAGCACCCACAAGCCGTCAGCGGTACTAGCTGGACGTAACGGCTACCCGGGTATTGAGCGATCAGAATATCAGCAAGCAAGTCCGCTCCAACTCCTGCAAAAGCCTGACAGTGACACTACCGTACAGTCCGGTCTCCTCGTCTGATATGTCGCATATCAAGTCTAGGGGTGGTAAACGTCAAACCCCAATAACCGATAAGTCATGTCGATATGAGGCTCATAACGGGTCGAGAAACTACTGGTAACACTTACCAGTAATCTCTAAACCAGCCCTGGCCAGGGACTTTCCTGTTATGGCCAATCGAGCATAGCGCAACATCAACCCCTGATACCGGGAGAGACGAAACCCCTTCCATCGCTCATTGCCTCCATGTGACTCGGGACTGTACCCAAAAACCACCGTTTTGCATGCCCTCTTGGATGTGGTAAGGTGGAAATCAAAGCACATTGGGAATCACACAAGACTCTATGGCGATCTCGGGTCTACAGACTAATCTGTATGAGTGTCACCAGAGAACTGCCATCTGACGTGAGGTATAATACCATCTGGGAGTTCTCGGCGAGTCTGTCCAGTGTACCCAGTCTCCACTGAGCACCCGTATATCATCTCTGATGTCAAATACCAATGGATATGGGATCATCCATCGCCCATCTATATGGGTCGAGAAGGTATACGCTAGTCTACTCTGGTATATCGATGCCCCGTCTCGATACACCCACGACTAAGGATCTTGAAGAATGTACTTATGGACTACCATGTCCCCACTAGTATGATCCGCATCATAGTCCAGGTAGTCAAGTACACATCCTAAGGGCTTTACCAATGTGTAACAGAGAGACAATCAGTGTACACGTTAAGGTTAAGAGTAACCAGATAGCATACTATCATGTCGAGCAAGAAAGTCCTCCCTATATATGTCCAAGCATCCACTACAATATACATCTCATGTATAGTAATGGCCTCTAGGGCATACATATAACTAACAATCTCCCACTTGCACTAGGGCCATCTGATAACAGTGGTTGTAGTATCTCATACTCAACCATCCCATAAAAGTCTCTCTCTGGGAAAAGGCCTTTGTGAGTGGATCCGTAGTGTTGTCCTCTGAGTCTACTCTCCTAACGTCGATCCCCTGGAGATCAACCATCTCCATGATCAGGTGATACTGCCTTAGAATATGTCTGGATCACTGATAGGACGGGCGTTCCTAGGCATAAGCCACAACTCCATTGTCGTACAATGGTAGGAACGAAGTTCATTTCAAGAACTAATATACACCCAGACTTCCTCTTTGGTAGCATCTTTGGTAGCGATGTATCCAGCCTTTATCGTCTAGTATGCCACGGTATTTATCTTGGAACACTTCCAACATACCGTCCGTCCACTGAGGGTAAAGACAATGCCTGTGACTGACATTCAGTCGACCTTATCACCCTGTAAGCTATCCAGTGATTCTCCCTAGGATCGATTGATACCATCTCACTACCCCTAGTGAGAATCCTAACATCCACATAGATCTATCTCATAGATTCAAAAACCCTGGATTTAGGAAGTTTCAGCTTGATCCTGTATGGAGAATCATTGTGATAAGAGGAGATTGACCGAGTGTAGCACAGGAAACTCCTTTCCCATCAAGAGTATGTCATCCACGTACAATACGGGGATCGCCACCATACTCCCTACTACCCCTTTTGTATATACAAGGTTCATCTACCATTTTGATGAAGTCAAACTTTTTGACTACCACATCAAAAAAGATGTTCCAACTCCGCGATGCCTGCTTTAACCTGTAAAGCAACTTGCACACTTTTCTGCTGCTCTCACTGTCTACGAAGCCCCTGGCTGTGTACTTATAGACGCTCCCTTCTAAATCACTATTTAGAACAGCAGTCATGACACCCAACCGTCAGATATCGTAGTCATGGTATGTAGCACTGGCAGGTAGGGTCTGGATGGACTTAAGCATAGACCCCAGAAAAGGTTTCATCATTATCCAAGCTTGGTTGATGACGAGAATCTTTAATAAGTCTAGCTTTGAAAGTCTCAACTTTTCCATATACACCAAGTAATCTTCTCAAGATATACTTACTCCTAATGGGGATTTAACCCTTTAGATATAGCAACCAAATTACATACTTCGTTGGTGTACATAGATTCCATCTTAGATCGCATAGCATCCAGCCATTCTCACAGAGTCCCCACTCCTGATGGCCTGCTCGAAACTAGTTGGGTCATCATCTTATGATGAAATCCTCGCTCCCACTGTCATAGAGAAACCAAAGTATCTCTCAGGTGGGTGAGGAACCCTACCAGATCGGCGGAGAGGCTGAGATTCGTTGGGAGCTATTGAATCCTCCGGTTCTACCAAATCATCAGCTGTAGTTTGTATAGCTGGAACTCTTTCCAGTTCTACCTCATGACCACTAATTTGTTTCCATAATAAATTCCTTTTCTAAAAAGGTTGCATGCCGAGAAATAAAACACCTTTTGTTCCTCGGTGCAGTAGAAGATATTCCTTTTCGAATGCTTGGGATATCCAATAAACTTCCACAGAACTGAAGTTGCCTCGAGTTTGTCCGGATTTTGCTTTTAGACATAGGCCGGACAACCCCAAATCTTAACTGACTTAAGAGATGGGCTCTTCCTGTAGGGTTCCTAGGCACCCTAGTGAGGTCTCACAAGGCATCGAACATGCCAATTTCAAAAATTATGGTGCCGAGAAACCCTAGTTAACGGATCGTCGCTAGAATTCTAGGCGAAATATAAATCTAGTTAACAATTTAACTATAGGTTAGATGCTACAACCTTTGTAGATCCGGATTTCCACCTCCTTAGCTCCACGTGGTCGTCCCCTCGCTGTCCATCACGAACCTCGGACTCTCGCGACGGCTTCATCGGAGAAATGAGCGGAATAGTTCGTCGGCTTCGTGTCAAAGACGATCTACGTCGAGGTTGCACTAGTTCAAGCTCCGACTTCACCAAGTAGTGAAACTTGTGAAGAAAACACCCAAAACCACTTGGCAAGAGGTAGAGGATGAAGAAATAGGAGGTGGGTTCACTTTAAATTTGGATTTCTCTCACTAAATCTCAAGTTGCCATTGATGTAGCAAGCTTGAAGAAGAAGAAGAAGATGAAGATGAAGCAAGAATGATAAGTGTTCTATCTTTTTTAAAATAAAACTAATATGAATACTTATCATATCTTGACCATGGTCAAGTGTAGAGATTAAACCAAGGTTAGTTAGAGTGGTTAGGGTTAAGGATGAGATAAGGATGGTGGACTTTGTCAAAGCTTCATGAAGCTTCAACATAGCTCCAAAATAAGCCACCATTCTCAACTTAATCCTTTCCAAATAAATAAACAAATAAATAAATGAAAAACCCAAACCCTAATCATCACTTAACCATGGTTTAACCCTTTACACTTAACCACATTATCAAGTATCATCAAACATGATACAAAGTAGTGCACTAAAGCATATCACATATACAATGTGCATCAAGTGAGAAAAATCCGTTTAAAGTGAACCAATGCTAGTTAATGCAATGCAATATATCAAATATATAATTATGCATTAAATCATTAAATCAACATTTGATTCAATGATCCGGTCATGTCGCACATAACCGACTAGAATCCAATGTATCGATTTATCGAATCAATGATTCGATAACTAGGTCATATCGAATATAACCAATCGAAACATATATCGCGAGAATGAAATGCGGTATCACATACACGCATTATTCTCGGTCCTGCACATATCTCATATGCGCTCCTATTTCGTTTCGCTTGAGCCAGGAAACCTCTGTGTAGGACTCTAAAGACTCGTCAATACGCCGGTAGCAGATGATGATCATATCAAGCACCCACAAGCCGCAAGCGGTCTGCTAAACGTAACGGCCACCCGGGTATTGAGCGATCAGAAGATCGACGAGCTAGCCCGCTCACACTCCTGCGAATCCGACCAGTAACACTTACCATACAGTCCGGTCTCTTCGTCTGATACGTCGCATATCAAGTCTAGGGGTGGTATACGTCAGACCCCAATAACCCGATAAGTCGTGCTGATGTGAGGCTCATAACGGGTCGAGAAACTACTGGTAACACTTACCAGCAAATCTCTGATCAGCCCTGGCCAGGGACTTCCCTGTTACGGCCAATCGAGCACGGCGCAACATCAACTCCCAATACCGGGAGAGACGAAACCCCTCCTATCGCTCATTGCCTCCATGTGACTCGGGACTGAGCCCAAAGACCACCGTTTTGCACGCCCTCATGGACGTGGTAAGGTGGAGATCAAAGCACAGTGGGAATCACACAAGACTCTATGACGATCTCGGGTCTACAGACTAACCTGTACAAGTGTCACCTGAGAACTGCCATCTGACGTGAGGTATAATACCATCTGGGAGTTCTCGGCGAGTCCGTCCAGTGTACCCAGTCTCCACTGAGCACCCGTATACCATCTCTGATGTCAAACACCAATGGATATGGGATCATCCATCGCCCATCACATGGGTCGAGAAGCGTATACGCTAGTCTACTCTGGTATATCGATGCCCCATCTCGATACACCCACGACTAGGGACCTTGAAGGATGTACTTATGGACTACCATGTCCCCACTAGTATGATCTGCATCATAGTCCAGGTAGTCAAGTACACATCCTAAGGGCTTTACCTACATGTAACTATAAGACAGTATAAAGAGACTAGTGTACATGTTAAGATAAATAGCAACCAGATAGCATACTATCATGTCGAGCAAGAAAGTCATCTCTATATATGTCCAAGCATCCAATATAATATACATAATCTGTACAATACTGGCCTCTAGGGCATACATACAACTAACACTTCCCATACCATATCTCATATGGAGTGGTACGTATCTGATCTGGTTGGAACGCTATTCAATAGTGTAGGGTGTTTTTCGTCACCCTATTGAGATGGGAATACGCGCGCGCTTGTCAGGCGCATTACAGATTTTCCCTGCCTAGAGTAGGCCGGGGTTTATTGATTGTGAGGGTCCAAATCTCCGGCAGCCGCGGACTAAGCTGTCGTTAATTACCCCTCGCCTTTAGGGCGAGGGAACCTCCGATTAACGGGTTAAACTGGTCATGCGAACTCAATGTGCAGTGTTGTGTTTTGGAGGGGTTTTGGATATATCGGGTGCCCCACAGAGTTTTTACGGGGTCCCACTACCCGGATAGCGGGCTGGGGGTCAAGAGGGACGGTGTTGTAGAGTATGTGTGTGTGTATGTATGTGTGCGTGCATGTGTGTGTGTATTTATAAAGGGAAATGGCATCCAAAGGATGCGTGGGGGCCAGCGCCTCGCGTGCATGGCACAAAGGCGCTGGGCGCTAGAGCTAGCGCTCTGGGCGCTGGGCGCTCCACGTGCTCGGCACATGGGCGCGAGCGCTCTGGGCGCTGGGCGCTGGGCGCGCCACGTGCTCGGCACATGGGCGCGAGCGCTCTGGGCACTGGGCGCGCCACATGCTCGGCACGTGGGCGCAAGCACTCTGGGCGCTCGGTGCACTGCGTGCTCGGCATGTGGGCACAAGCGCTCTAGGTGCAAACGCTCTGGGTGCTGGGTGTACCACGTGCTCGGCATGTGGGCGCTAGCGCTCTGGACACTGGACGCTGGGCGTCAAACAGAAAGGGGACTTTGGTACCTGCACTGGGAGTTGTGCTCCCGATTTGTGGGGTTAAACTCCTAAAAAAGTTTAGAAATGATCAGAGGGGGGCTGCTTTGTTTCTCCATTTGGCTCTGGATCTTCTCAAGATGGGATTTTTGGAGATGGGTCTCCTCCTTCCTCCTCTGTTGGCTGGGTCTTGAAGATCAAGAGATGTGAGATTTTAAAAATCTATTCTTTTTGAGATCTGATGGGAGATCTGAGCTCCCCTTTATAGGTATTATGTGGAAAACTATTTAGTTTTGAAAAAGGAAGAGTGAAACTCTTGATTTGATTCAAAAAAAGAAGAAGAAGGTTTTAGAACCTTTTGAAAGGGGAAAGAGGCACAAATCCTCGATTTTGAGGGGAATAAAAAGTATATTAGATATTTTCATCATGTTGCCTCTTATAGGCTTACACATTTACACATAGCCCCTTGGGCTTTACAAAATGGCATTTTTCCCATCTCATAGCTCATGTGCCATTTCTTTTTGCACATAAGCCATGGGCTTACAAAAATTTGGCTTTATGCCCATTTTGTTTACATTCATGCATAAAAAATTACATAAAAATTATTTATTACATGATTTCATTTTGGCATGGGGAGGGTCGGCCGCTTTATGTTCGGACTCGACCTGGGCATGGGCCCACTTGGCTTGGGGTTGGCTTTGACTTTGACTTGGTCAACCGGGGTGCAATTTTCGACTTCAACAAAGTGCCCCCCATCAAGAAATGCACACCACATATGTGAGTCGTGTGCATAAAATTGATGGATCTTCTTTCACGTTGAGGCAACTTACTTTGGTTCCCACTTTTTTGGATGCACTGCCCTTTTTACGGCATGGACAGTCGACACTTGACGCGTCTCCGAGGCGGAGTGTCCGTGGTAGACGTTTTCCTGGCCTGGAGTGATCTGGTTCCTGCTTTGTAGGAAGCCTGGACTGCCCTTTTTACGACATGGATGGTCGACGCTTGACGTGTCTCCGAGGCGGAGTGTCCGTGGTAGACGTTTCCCTGGCCCGGAGTGATCTGGTTTCTGCTTTGTGGGAAGCCTGTACTGCCTTTTTTGCTACATGGACGGTCGACGCTCTGATCCGGAGCGATTTGGTTCCCTGCTTTGTAAGAAGCCTGCACTGCCCTTTTTGCGACATGGACGGTCGACGCTTGACGCGTCTCCGAGACGGAGTGTCCGTGGTAGACGTTTCCCTGGTCCGGAGTGATCTGGTTCCTGCTTTGTAGGAAGCCTGCACTGCCCTTTTTGCGACATGGACGGTCGACGCTCTGATCCGGAGCGATTTGGTTCCCGATTTGTGGGAAGCTTGCACTGCCCTTTTTGCGACATGGACGGTTGACGCTCCGATCCGGAGGGATTTGGTTCCCGATTTGTGAGAAGCCTGCACCGCCCTTTTTGCGACATGGACGGTCGACGCTTGACGCGTCTCCGAGACGGAGTGTCCGTGGTAGACGTTTTCCTGGCCCGGAGTGATCTGGTTCCTGTTTTGTAGGAAGCTTGCACTGCCCTTTTTGCGACATGGACGGTCGACGCTCTGATCCGGAGCAATTTTGTTCCCGATTTGTGGGAAGCCTGCACTGCCCTTTTTGCGACATGGACGGTCGACGCTCTAATCCGGAGCGATTTGGTTCCCGATTTGTGGGAAGCCTGCACTGCCCTTTTTGCAACATGGACGGTCGACACTTGATGCGTCTTCGAGACGGAGTGTCCGTGGTAGACGTTTCCCTGGCCCAAAGTGATCTGGTTCCTGCTTTGTAGGAAGCCTGCCCTGCCCTTTTTGCGACATGGATGGTCGACGCTCTGACCCGGAGCGATTTGGTTCCCGATTTGTGGGAAGCCTGCACTGCCCTATTTGCAACATGGACGTTCGACGCTCCGATCCGGAGCGATTTGGTTCCCGATTTGTGGGAAGCCTGCACTGCCCTTTTTGCGACATGGATGGTCGATGCTTGACGCGTCTTCGAGACGGAGTGTTCGTGGTAGACGTTTCCCTGGCCCGGAGTGATCTGGTTCCTGCTTTGTAGGAAGCCTGCACTGCCCTTTTTACGACATGGACGGTCGACACTCTGATCCGGAGCAATTTGGTTCCCGATTTGTGGGAAGCTTGCACTGCCCTTTTTGTGACATGGACGGTCGACGCTCTGATCCGGAGCGATTTAGTTCCCGATTTATGGGAAGCCTGCACTGCCCTTTTTGTGACATGGACGGTCGACGCTCTGATCCGGAGCGATTTAGTTCCCGATTTATGGGAAGCCTGCACTGCCGTTTTTGCGACATGGACGGTCGATGCTCTGATCCGGAGCGATTTGGTTCCCGATTTGTGGGAAGCCTGCACTACCCTTTTTGCGATATAGACGGTCGATGCTCTGATCCGGAGCTATTTGGTTCCCGATTTGTGGGAATCCTGCACTGCCCTTTTTGCGACATGGATGGTCGACGCTCTGATCCGGAGCGATTTGGTTCCCGACTTGTGGGAAGCCTGCATTGCCCTTTTTGCGACTTGGACGGTCGACGCTTGATGCGTCTCCGAGACGGAGTGTCCTGGTAGACGTTTCCCTGGTCCGGAGTGATCTGGTTCCTGCTTTGTAAGAAGCCTGCGCTGCTCTTTTTGCGACATGGACGGTTGATTTGACTTGCTCTACTTCTTACAGCATCAGGGGTGATCTTGACTTGCTCCGCTTCTTGCGGTGTCGAGATTGGATTCTGACTTGCTCCGCTTTCTGCGGTATCGGAGTTGAAGTTGACTTGTTGATTATGATTTGGGTTAACATCAGCATCTCTACACTGGAATATGGTACCAGGAGCGAATCATCATCTGTCTTTGAGAGGATTTTGGGATTAGTTTTTTGTCGGCATCTGCATTGCTGTACTGGAATAATGCCAGGAGCAACTCATCATTTACCCTGGGAGGATTTGGGAATTGGTTTTTTTTCGGCATCTGCATTGCTGCACTCGAATAATGCCAGGAGCAACTCATCATTTGCCCCGGGAAGATTTGGGAATTGGTTTTTTTTTTTGGCATCTGCATTCCTGCACTGGAATAATGCCAGGAGCAACTCATCATTTGCCCCGGGAAGATTTGGGAATCGGTGGCTTAGGAGATAGGTTTAGATCCCTATCACCTAAGGCTTTTCATTTTTATGGGCCGTAAGGGTCCCACAAAAGCATTTTCTCCCTAAGAGTCGAAAGGATCTCGTAGGTGTATTTTCTCCTTTGGAGTCGTGGGGACTCCTAAGTGTGTTGCTCCTTTGTGAGCCGTAAGGATCTCACGCGGGAATTTTCTCCTCACAAAGTCGAGAGGACTTTGCGAGTGCATTTCATCTCTTTTTTTTTACGAGTTTGCGCCCTTTCGGGTTTTCACAAACTCGCCGGCAGTCCTGCTGTTTTTACTCATGGAGCCCTTTCGGGTTTTCATCCGTGCCCATTTTGCTTGTGGACATACCATTTTTTTTAATTTTTTTTATTTTTAGTGGGACTTTGAATGTGGTCTCACCGGTAGGACTTGGGAGAGATTGGGATTGTTTTACGTCCGTAGATTGTATACGGTTTTGCAGGATGTATGATCCAGACCATAGGGCCGGAAAAATTTCGGGGCTTTGTCGGCGTCTGCATCGCTGCACTGGAATATAGTACCAGGAGCGACTCATCATTCGCATTGGGGTATGAGATTTGGAATTTGGTTGGCGTCTGCATCGCTGCAATGGAATATGGTAACAGGAGCGATCATCATTCGCCGTTGGGAATTTGAGTTTTGGACAGCGTCTGCATTGCTGTACTGGAATATGGTACCAGGAGCGACTCATCATTCGCAATTACCTGTTGGGGAGTGATGGCTTAGGAGACAGGTTTAGGTCCCTATCACCTAAGGCTTTTCAATTTTATAGGCCGTAAGGGTCCCATAAAAGCATTTTCTCCCTACGGGTCGTAAAGATCCCGTAGGTGTATTTTCTCCTTAGGAGTCGTGAGGACTCCCAAGTGTGTTTTTTCTTTGTGAGTTGTAAGGATCCCATGAAGGTTTGTTCTCCTTATGCATCATGAGGACACATGAGTGGATCTTCCCAATGGAGCATAATTCCAAGGCTGGAGACCAACCGCTGGACTGGTGATTGCAGTGGGGCATGAGTGTGATGAGAATTATTTGAGCCCGTGGATTGTATACGATAGTCAATTTGGGGACTAACCGTAGGGCCAGAAGAATTTTGGGAAATTGGATTTGGTTGGCGTCTGCATCGCTGCACTGGAATATGGTACCAGGAGCGATTCATCATTCGCCTTTGTTTTTTTTTCGTTTTCGTTTTACCGCGATTGCTCTATCATTTCAGCTTTTCTTATCGCGAAGGTCGCGATTGTCCTATCATTTCGGCTTTTACTCGCGGTTGCCCTATCATTTCGGCTTTAATTTTTATCTTTATTTTACTCGCTGATTTTTATTGCGAGTTGCCCCATCATTTCGGCTTTTCTTTTTATTTATTTATTTACACATTCCTTTTTTTTATTTACACATTCTTTGTTTATTTACATATATATATATATATATATTTACATTCCCAGTTTAACGACTTAGAGGTCAATTATTCCCAGTTTAATGACATGGTGGTCAGCTTTGTTTATCCCAGCTCCTTGAATTTTGATCTTGGCGGAGCTGTGTTGATGACCATAGCTTTGTAGCTTGCCGATACATCCGAGAATTGTGAGGTTTTTCCAAGCTTGTATTGGTCATCTGCCTAATCTTTGAAAACACAACAGTCTTCAATGGTATGACTCACCACTCTATGGTATGGGCAGTATACGGGATTGCCAGTCATATTCATTTCATGTGGCCTCTTTGAAATAGGCAATTGCAGACCGTTGTTCAAGTCTTCCTCGAATATATTGCGGACCTCATCCTTCCTGAAGGAGTACACCTTCTTCTTTCTCTCCATTAGAGTAGGTGCCCTCAGTGATGCTGGTCCTTGAGGCCGATCAGTCTTTGGTTCGCCCCTTTCAGATAATGGCACATGTCTGGGAGGATTAGGTTCCCGAAAGGCTTCAGTCTCCATTTGTATGAAATCGACGGTCGTAGCTTGATTGTTTGCTAACACGCCTTTAGACAGTTCTATCTCTCCCGTCTTGTATTGCCTTTCGACCCAATCTTTGAAGACGAAGCAGTCCTCAATGGCATGACCTATCACTCTGTGATAGGGGCAATATTTTGGGTCGTCGGTCATATTCACTTCTTGCGGTCTCTTTGATTCTGGCAGTTGTAGACCGTTTCTTAGGGCGTCCTTGAATATCTTGTGGACTTTATCTCTTCTGAAGGAATAGACCTTATCCAGCTTCTCTTTCAGTGGAGACTCTCCTCCAGTGTATGTATCGGAGGGACTGGAGGCTGATCGCGGCCGTTTCTCGCGAAGGCGCTCCACTCTTAGGTTGAAGGGGGTATCAGTTGGCTTCCTCCGGGTATCAATCCCTGGCTCATGAACCAAAATTTGATTCTGCTATAATTTCAATCGGGCGACTTGGGTCGTGAGATCTGCCGCGACGTTTGCCAATTCGTCGACCTTAGACTGTACCTTGGCTAACTTCTCATCCCTGTCCTGAAGCTGCTTCTGAAGCCATCGGAATAATGCTTGTTCTGTAGTTCCGGTTATGACAACCGGGTCATCCTTATTGCCTGAGCTCAATTCCGCAGGAACCCCAGGCTCTTTTGGCTTATCGGCCTGAGCGAGCTCTTCGTCATTTAGACCGAGTTGGCGTTGGATAGCGTCCACCGTATCATCACCCTGGCTGTGAAGTATAAGAGGGTTCGTTTCTTCATGTCCGACCATATAGACAGTGTGGACCACATACCCAGCCATTTCTTTATTTTTGGCGGCTGATTTCGCGGAGCGGTCCGAGCTTTGGAAATTCATAAATTTTAACATGGCCAGAGCCCTAGCCCTTTTGTTAGCTCTGTATCTGAGCCACTTCTGCCTCAGCTTATCTGCTTTGAGCGCTTGGCAGGCTTCTGCTCTTCGGGAAGCCGCCATAGGCTGAGTGATAAGGAGGCTTGAGAAGACAACCAATCGAGCAGTTGTCAGAGGCACCGCTGGAGCTTGCCCGAGATGCCTCATTGCTTCGTTGACGTTGATGGCCTTGCCCCAAGATGGAGCGATGGAAGGTCGTTTGGAAATGGATTTGTGCTTGGGCAGAGGTGCCCTCGCAACCATGACATTCGGCCTTTTCCCTTTTTGATTCCGGTTTGTCTGTTACCGGAGCTTGAGGAGCTGGGATGGCGTTAGCTGACACGAACAGGATAGAGCCGAATGGTAGCAGCGGCTCTTCCCATTGTCGCCCGAGACTGGCCAGAAGGACCGTCCTGGCGTCCATCTTCATCGTGTAGGAGATGGGAGCTGTGTCGAGAGCTGAACTTGTCCTTGGAGACATTTTGCTGTGTCCGAAGATTGCAATTGGAGATTGTTAGCCTGCACACAAAAATATGATTTTAGTACAGGCAATTGATATGCATATTAATTGATCTCGCATGAAAGCTTAACCCGAAATATGGGACGAAAGATAGGTCCCACCGGGCGTGCCAGAGTCTGTAGGGTGTTTTTCGTCACCCCATTAAGATGGGAATACGCGCGCTTGTCAGGCGCATTACAGATTCTCCCTGCTTAGGGTAGGCCGGGGTTTATTGATTGTGGGGGTCCGAATCTCCGGCAGGTGCGGACTAAGCTGTCGTTAATTACCCCTCACCTTTTGGGCGAGAGAACCTTCGATTAACAGGTTAAACTGGTCATGCGAACTCAATGTGCAGTGTTGTGTTTTGGAGGGGTTTTGGATATATCGGGGGGCCCGCAGAGTTTTTACAGGGGTCCCGCTACCCAGATAGCGGGCTGGGGGTCAAGAGGGACGATGTTGTAGAGTATTTTTGTGTATATGAGTGTTTATATATATATATATATATATATATAAAGGGAAAGGGCATCCAAAGCATGTGTGTGGGCCAACGCCCTGCGTGCATGGCACGCAGGCGCTGGGCGCTAGCGCTAGCGCTCTGGGCGCTGAGCACGCCACGTGCTCGGCACGTGGGCGCGAGCTCTCTGGGCGCTGGGCGCGCCACGTGCTCGGCACGTGGGCGCTAGCGCTCTGGGCGCTGGACGCTGGGCGTCAAACAGAAAGGGGACTTTGGTCCCTGTACCGGGAGCTGTGCTCCCGATTTGTAAGGTTAAACTCCTAAAAAAGTTTAGAAATGATCAGAGGGGCTGCTTTGTTTCTCCCTTTGGCTTTGGATCTTCTCAAGATGGGATTTTTGGAGATGGGTCTCCTCCTTCCTCCTCTGTTGGCTGGGTCTTGAAGATCAAGAGATGTGAGATTTTAAAATTCTCTTCTGTTTAAGATCTGATGGGAGATCTGAGCTCCCCTTTGTGGGTTTTATGATGAAAAGCTATTTAGTTTTGGAAAAGGAAGAGTAAAACTCTTGATCTAATTCAAAAGAAAGAAGAAGATTATAGAACCTTCAGAAAGGAGAAAGAGGCACAAATCCTAGATTTTGAGGAGAATGAAAAGTATATTAGATATTTTCATCATGTTGCCTCTTATATGCTTACACATTTACACATAGCCCCTTGGGCTTTACAAAATGGCATTTTGCCCATCCCATGGCTCATGTGCCATTTCGTTTTGCACATAAGCCATGGGCTTACAAAAATTTGGCTTTATGCCCATTTTGTTTACATTCATGCATAAAAAATTACATAAAAATTATTTATTACATGATTTCATTTTGGCATGGGGAGGGTCGGCCGCTTCATGTTCGGACTTGACCTGGGCATGGGCCCACTTGGTTTGGGATTGACTTTGACTTTGACTTGGTCAACCGGGGTGCAATTTTCGACTTCAACAAATAGGTATGCAGCTTCTCAAGTGCATAACCCCCAAAAGAAAATAGGCAACTCAGTAATACTCATTATAGAGCGCACCTTATCTAATAGGGTGTGATTGCTCCGCCCCGATACACCGTTGTGCTGTAGTGTATACGGACGAGTAATGCTGAGAGAGAATCTCATTCTCCTTTAGAATAGTCTAGGAATTCCATGCATAAGTATTCTCCTCTCTGATCACATCAAAATATATAATACTTATACCCGTTTTAGTTCTCTACTTCTGACTTATATTCATTGAATATCTCAAAAAGCTCAGACTTGTGTTTCAACAAGAACATATGTCCGAATCTTGAGAGATCATCAGTGAATATAATAAAGTACAAAGAACCATACCTGGCATGTGTAGACTGGGGACCTACATACATCTTCATATATCAATCCCAAGAGTTCACCAACTCTTTCTCTGTTTCCAATAAACGGAGCTATTATCATTTTATCTTTGTGACATGACTGACAAGTTTCACAAGATGTAAATTCAAACTGATTTAAATATATATCTAAATGTAACTTAGCTAGTCGGGTCGCATTGATATGACCTAATCTACAATGCCTCAAGAAGGATTCGTTCATTTCTGAACTCTTCCTCTTGTGTGTGTTCTGTACGTTAAGAACTGTGGTTTGATTTAGAACGTATATACTTTTAAATAACGTGCCTGAACCGATCAACTCTTGATATAGGAAATGTTCAAAATATTTTCCAACAATACAAAATTATATCCTTCTTTACTAAATAAAAGACTGATATGATGTTCTATATCAGGTTCGGTATCTAATAACATTCGTTCAGAATCAATGTATTCAGTAATACAGGGTGATACTGTTGGATATATGTATGCCCTAGAGGCCATTATATGTATAGTGGATGCTTGGACATATATATATATTTTTTGTTATATGACTTTCTTGCTCGACATGATAGTATGCTATCTGGTTTTACTTTATCTGACATGTATGCTTGATACTGTTCATTTGATACATGTTGATAAAGCCCAAAGGATATTTGCTTGACTTCCATGGCTATGATGAAGATCATATTAGTAGGGCATGTGTAGTCTATAAGCATATCCTTAAAATGTTCCTAGTCGTAGGTATATCGAGATAAGGCATCGATATTTCAGAGTAGACTAGCGTATACGTTTCTTGACCCATATGATAGGCGATGGATGATCCCATATCCATTGGTGTTGTGACATCGAAGATTGTATACAGGTGCTCAATGGAGACTGGATACATTGAACGGACTCACAGAGAATTCCTATGTGGTAATAAATCTATTGTCGGATAGCAGTTCTCTGGTGACACTGGTACAGGTTAGTCTGTAGACCCGAGATCGTCATAGAGTCTTGTGTGTTCTCCAACTGTACTTTGATTTCAACCCTACCACGGCTCTACTGAGTCATGCAAACAGGTGGATTTTGGGTATAGTCCCGAGACACATGGAGACAGTGAGCAATAGGAGGGGTTTCGTCTCTCCCGGTATTGGGAGTTGATTTTGTGCAATGTGCAATTGGCTCTGACTTGAAGTCCCTGGCCAGGGCTGATGAGATTTACTGATAAGTGTTATCAGTAGTTTCTCGACCGGTCATATACCAAATCGACATGACTTATTAGGTTATTAGGGCTTGACGATTCCATCCCTAGACTTGATATGCAGCATGTCAGACGAAGAGACCGGACTGTACGGTAAGTGTTGCCAATGGCTCGACGGGAGTTTTGACGGGTTCGCTTGTTTTTTTTTCTGATCGCTCAATATCCGGGTGGCCGTTACGTTTAGCTGACCGCTTGCGGCTTGTAGGTCTTTTGATATGATCATCACCTACTGCCGGCGTATTGACGAGTCTTAGAGTCCCACACAGGATTTTTCTAGTTCAGGCGAAATGTTGTGGTGTGCATATGAGATATGCGCAGGAGCTCGCTTAAATACGGATATGTAATACCGTATTTTAATCGGACGTTCGATATTTGTCGGGTCGCATTTGATGTGACCGATTTATTAAATCAAGTGTTGATTTAATATTATCTTTAAGCTCACTTTTAATTAACCTTTTTTTCTTTTGGATGTATGCATGTATGTTCACACATACACATGATGATGTGCATGCACACATACACACATACATATGTGTCATGGTTGATGATACAAAGGAGATGGCAATATAAAACTCACATGGTTACTAAATATCTAGATTTTTGTTAATGGATTAAAGGAAAAAGGAAATTAAAATAATGACTCATTTTCTACACACTTCTTATTTGACCATTGACTTTAACCATGGTTTAATTTCCTTTTGTTCTTTAACCCATCCAAATAATATCTAGATATTTAACCAACTATGGTTATATGTGAGAGTGTCTCATATATAATATTTTCATTTTCATTTTTGAGAATAAGTTTTCATTATTCACACAATAGCTTTTGCCATCTTTACCTTCCTCCATTTCCAAGCTCTCTTAAGTTTTGTTTTGAGTGAGGAAATTAAAAAGAAAGGGTTTTTAAGTGAGTTTACAAACCACACAACCATTCTACACTACCCTAGCCCTTTAGTGTAGAGTGCTCGCTTCATTTTGTGAAGCTAAGAGCATGTTCTAGGAATCTCCGGGTGGATCATCGTAGACTACGAAGGACCTCGAGCGGAGTCGTTCCAAACCTTGTGCAAAACCGTAGGAGTCCTAAAGACAGAAGGAGTTGGCTATGAAGGTTGTATTTCCTTTTCCTTTAGTTTAGACTTCACATAATGATGTTATTACCCTAATCTCTAGTTACGATTCGTAGTTCGTTTGTAATAGCCCTCTTTAAAAAGAAAGTTCACTACTTTATGATGTTGTAACCCAACCAGAGGTGCTACTACACACTTACAGATACTACAACAATTGCACTATTTCCAACTCTTGAAATTTATCATCCGTTTTCAGTTCTCTACCTATCTGTAGCCCATGTAACTGCTTACATTAGCGGGATCCTGATCCGGTATCACATACCCAGGATGCAGACGATACTGAGAAACAGTTCTCAGTAATGAACACACCCGAAGAAGATGCATCATCATACACTTTCTTCGTTTGGGCGGTACGGGAATCCTGGTAATCCGCTATTTCCTGCTCGGTCTTATAACAATTATAAGTTGGAGCGGGACCAACGTTCCCCAGCGCAGTATAATAAGCGGGTTCCGTCAATACATCCATTTTATTATCTTGATTAAGGCATGACATGGTCGCTACTTGGAGAGAGAGAGAGAAGAAAACACTCTGCGTGCGCTCTTGCAAGATCATATTGGTTATTATTTTATCTAATCAGGATGGCTCCCACTGTTTTTATCAAATCTTCCTTCAAACCCTAAAAGGAAAGACTAGCCGGGATTAATTACCCCCTACAAGTTCGCCAATCTTTCAGCCATGCCAGTGCCGGTACTTTGAGGGAGGTTCTCCGTGCTTTCGCACGGACCTAATTAAAATAAACCTCTTTTTCCCAGGGGCGTAACCCCATTGACACCTTTCTAGACACCTACTTGATCGGCTAATTGTAATGTGTAAAACTCTTCCAGGAGTAACAATTACTCGCAGTGGGTATCGGGATCGAACTATCTCATAGAAGGTATGCAATCTCATTGCAAATTTCAACACTTGAAATTCCCGATAATTTTGCCCCTAACACCCTATGACCTTGACGGAGGCGAACAAAGCATAGGCTACTAGTCAAGTTCAACCCGTCATTTCTTGATTGAATCAAACCCACCCGCACGACCCTTGATGGAGGTCAAAAGTTCGTATGACTACCCTAATTCAATCTACATCATATGCATAAGCAGATAAATACTAGTTAGCTACCGCACACTACGTCTTGACGGAGGTCAACAAACGTAGGACGATTACTAAGTAGGACTTATCTGAAATGACGGAGGGCTACGACAGGTTTTTAAGAAAACCTCTTGAGTAATGAACTTGATATCGCTGTAGAATCAAATGATTTAAAATGGAATGTTTTTGAGGCCTTTGCTAGTTTTGCTAAAGAGGCCACTCCCGGTGAAGGGATCTCGGTTCTTTCCTCGTCGAATGAGGTGTAGGATATTCACAATACCACTATGCAAAGCAAGAACTAGAAAAACAATCAAAAAACGAAACCGAGGGTTGTAGCATCTGCCAGTTATTGTTAAAGGGGTCACTCCCGGTGAAGGGATCTCGGCCCTTTCCTTATCGAATAAGGTGCAGGATGTTCTACAAGGAACACCGCTATGCAAAGCAAGAACTGTAGCTACCTGTTTTTGAAAATTTGATTCCACAATATCTTTTAGGTTTCTTTTCTTTCATTAATCATATTAATGAAGTCTTATCATTTAAGTCATCTAAACATCACAGATAAATACGACGTACACTTATGCCATCCGCATTCGCCTCAATGTCCCGTCATGCACCGTTAGGTTATGTAACTAATGGCAGAGCGGGGCAGGGCTAGCGCGGATGTAAAACATAAGCAACGTCTATATAATATATCATATATACTATATACAGTATCTATCTCAACATATCAAATGATCACATCACAGATATCGCAGCAGAAGAAACATATGAAATATTGGATATACTAGGAGGTCCGTGTTTTATTTTGAGCCTCTATAAAACACGGATTCCATGGTCGCGATGAATAACCAAACCCACACCCCTAGACCCCTACGAGAGCGGCAAGAAACCCTCCCAATTCTAGAGTTAGGAGACCCGAACTCGACTCCTCGAGTTGGTCTCCCACTGGACTCTAGAATCCGGTTACTTGTGCTCTCCTCCTTGGGTCTATCCTATTGCGGAAAAGTAAATAATATACATATGGTGACATCAACCTCAACCCGGAAGTGCCCCAATAAAATAATCTTACATACATTGAATTTTATATGAATGAAAATAAAAACTCTCATCTCACATAAAACCCCCGGCTATTCAAAACGCGACGATCCAATAAAACATATCCAGCAACGCATAACATCACATGTCATCAACGTAAGTAAATATACGCATCCTAATTGTCGTTGACATATAGCAACGAAACCGGCGATATCACATATTACACTTACGGTCGCAGAAAAGAAACTGTAAAACTACAACATTTGGAATCCACAAACTCCATAGACATCATAAATCCGAAATATCATATATTTCGCATTTCATGCCTAACAGTATGAATTCCACATATTGTATCACATTACAAAAAAAGCTAGACGATGTTAAACATTCCAATCGAATCATTAAACACCCAAAATTACCCAAAAAGTTCAACACTTGAGCGTAGTTTAAAGTAATTCAGCACACGCCACAGCACCAATGAACCAGCCGTAGAAGGGCCAAACCAACGCCTCACATGTGGCACCGCTGAACCACCACAAACCCGAGGGTTCAGTGGCGGTTTTGACGGTCACATAATCGAGTTAAGGTTTTGTTCTTCTAGAGGGTCCATCGCATAACTTGCATGATCTTTGAAAGCTTTTTAACTGCGGGAAAAATCCAACACTTGGAAAATTTTCCGGCAAGGGAAAAAGTGGGTATTTGACATCCGATTGAACTTTTTAATAACGTCTAAAGTTACCCGAAAACAGTTAAAATACAACTACGAAACACTCCGAGTTGTCATTATAGTAAATTAACATCACATGACAATTTAGCAAAAATAAACAACACCTGAAGCACCAAAACCCATGTAACAGAACACTGGAGAAATTTGGAGGGGGGCTCGGAAATGGCCGGTATGGGGGGGTCTCGCCGGCCCAAAAGTTTCTAAATGCCTCCAAATTTCATCAGTGTTCATACTATCACATATATATGACTCTATACTTGTTTAAAAAAATTTTAGGGCTCGTTTTAAAATCGACAGAAACATGGATTTTAGGGTTTCAAGTTCGGAGTTTGTTTTGTGTTCGTAATCTAACAATATCCGTATTATTTCCTAGCCAGGCTCTAATACCACTGTAGAGTTCCCATCGACGGCAGTAAGGTTTTGGGAGGCATCATCCATGCCATTGTTCAAATTTTGCCGTTTCAAGGAACTCTAAACAAGAATCGATAACTAGAATATAATACGGAAAACATATAGTAAACCATTTACTATCGAAGTGAAGAGGAAATACAACCGTTGTAGATCGGTCCTTCACTTCATATGCTCCTTGTAGTAGTCCATTCGCTGCGATCATCGTGCTCCCGGACTCTCGGACGGCTCCATGAGAAGAATGTAACGGTCTTGCTTGAAGTCTTCGAGGCCGAAGATGATCTACGTCGAGAGAATACGAACTCAAGCTACTACTTCACCAAAGTGAAGCAAACACCCTATACTAAAGTGCTAATCTAGTAGAGGATGGAGAAATAGGAAGTGGGCTCACTTTAGAATTTCTTTTCTCACTTTACTTTCTCACTTAATCAAAACCTAGCAAGCTTTTTGAGCTTGAGGAAGAAGATGCACCAAAATGGAATGAGAATAATAAATCAAGTGAGAGTGTAAATCATGGTGAGTGAGTATCATATACTAACCCATGTAGAGATATAACCATGGCTAAGTGTGATGGTTAGGTTACTAAATATCTAAGGTAAAAACAAAGTGAGTGGACTTTGTCAAAGCAAACCCTAGCTTCTACAAGCTTCATGCTTGTGACAAAACCTCCACTAATTTTGTAATTACCTTAAATAATAAAACCTACAATCACAATTAGAATGGTGTATGTCTTACACACCCATGAATGATGTATCAACAACCATGATACAAAACGAAAACACAATTTAATATATATCAGATATATATTAAAGTTGTGCACATGTGAGAAAAACTAATGCTTAAGTGAACCCATGTTAGTTAATGTAAATTAGTATATCAAATATACAATTATACACTAAATTATCAAATCAACACTTGATTTAATAATACGGCTATATCACATATAACCGACTAACACAAAATGTACCAACATATCGAATCAACACTTGATTCGATAACCTGGTTATATCGCATATAACCGATCGATACAAATATCGCGAGAATAGAATACGGTATCACATACTCGCATTATTCTCGGTCCCGCACATATCACATATGCGCTCCTATTTTGTTTTGCCTGAGCCAGTAAAAGCTCTATGTAGGACTCTAAAGACTTGTCAATACGTCGGCAGTAGGTGATAATCACATCAAGCACCCACAAGCCGTCAGCGGTACTAGCTGGACGTAACGGCTACCCAGGTATTGAGCGATCAGAAGATCAGCAAGCAAGCCCGCTCCAACTCCTGCAAAAGCCTGACAGTGACACTACCGTACAGTCCGGTCTCCTCGTCTGATATGTCGCATATCAAGTCTAGGGGTGGTAAACGTCAGACCCCAATAACCGATAAGTCATGCCGATGTGAGGCTCATAACGGGTCGAGAAACTACTGGTAACACTTACCAGTAAATCTCTAAACCAGCCCTGGCCAGGGACTTCCCTGTTATGGCCAATCGAGCACAGCGCAACATCAACCCCCAATACCGGGAGAGACGAAACCCCTCCTATCGCTCATTGCCTCCATGTGACTCGGGACTGTACCCAAAAACCACCGTTTTGCACGCCCTCTTGGACGTGGTAAGGTGGAAATCAAAGCACAGTGGGAATCACACAAGACTCTATGACGATCTCGGGTCTACAGACTAACCTGTATCAGTGTCACCAGAGAACTGCCATCTGACGTGAGGTATAATACCATCAGGGAGTTCTCGGCGAGTCCGTCCAGTGTACCCAGTCTCCACTGAGCACCCGTATATCATCTCTGATGTCAAACACCAATGGATATGGGATCATCCATTGCCCATCTATATGGGTCGAGAAGGTTTACGCTAGTCTACTCTGGTATATCGATACCCCGTCTCGATATACCCACGACTAGAGATCTTGAAGAATGTACTTATAGACTACCATGTCCCCACTAGTATGATCCGCATCATAGTCCAGGTAGTCAAGTACACATCCTAAGGGCTTTACCAACATGTAACAGAGAGACAATCTGTGTACATGTTAAGGTAAAGAGTAACCAGATAGCATACTATCATGTCGAGCAAGAAAGTCCTCCCTATATATGTTCAAGCATCCACTACAATATACATCTCATGTATAGTAATGGCCTCTAGGGCATACATATAACTAACATCTTTCAAATCAGAATTTTCTTTCCGGTACAATACACAATCTTTCGGACATGCATGAATTTTCTCACAATTCAGACCCAAATCAGACATTATCTTCTGGGCTTTGTATCAGTTGTCGGGCACGTTATTTTCCGGGGGTATAGAATCTTTCATGAACTTCAGAAGTATCGTGAATGACTTTTTGCTCCATCCATTTAGGCACTTAATCTGGAAAAGTTGAACGAACCATGATAGGGTGGAATACTTTGCATTCTCATAAATTGGTCTTCTAGCATCATTCATGAATTTTTCATACTTATCCGCACACGGTCCTTGACCGGAAGGAATGTCATCTTCGGTAGGAATACTATCACTGAGGGCAGGCTCTACCATATCCTCCATTTCTTTTCCTGGAAAGAAGTTATCGACTTCTTCTTCTGCCGCATTACCGTCTTCTCCTTCTTCTTCTGCCGCATTACCGTCTTCTTCTTGTCCTGCCCCGTGTTATAACCAAGTTGTATATAATCTAATAAAACCATGTATAATGATGTGAAGCTCTACGATTTCTACCTTCTGATAGAACATATTCTCACATCTATCGCACAGACAGAGAATCTTCTCTAACACGATCTTATTATACGCATGCAAATTCAATGAAAGCAGCAACTCCTGCGACGAACTTAGATTGCATGCATTGTTACCAATCCACATACATCCAGTTCTTAACTCGGATATACTCATGGGACATGTTAGACTGTATAACATATAAATTGTAGGTTATGGTGACTATATTGAGAAATCTAAGAACGAGATGGTTACTGACAAAGAAGAAAATTTGTAGAGGCAAATTTTTCGTTGAAAAGAATAAATTATCGATTAACAAAATTAGATTTGAAGATACCCAAGTATGAGTTGTATTCTGTGTATATGTGTTTCAATTTATGATTTCGCTTAGATGTAGGGTTGTTAGTATATTTGTGCTTTGTGTGTGCGTTTGTTGTGTATTCGTGTTATATGTGTGTGTTTCGGCTGTCGGGGGTAAGGCTTCTATCCTATTAAGAATGTATAGAACAGACACCCATTCACTTGTGCTTTCATTCGTTTCAAGTAAATTTCGGCAGCATCTCTCCGCTGTTCTCTGAGTACACTGTAATAGAATAGATAATCATTTTAATACTGTGAAACAACATTAAAATAAACATCTAATCTATTTTTGTGCACGGAGAACCAGTGGAAAAGTACTGACGAAATAACTCGAAACGAATGAAAACACAAGTGAATACAGATGTTTGCTTTATACATTCCTAACTTGTCCACAATGGACAAATCTATCGACTCTCATATGATTGAATCTTCTCGTCATATAGATTAAACGACGGTTGTTAGTACCAAATTATACCGTCCGATATTTAAAAACTTTCGTATAGTTCTATATTACGACGAATATCGAGCGTATGTTAACCGATAGACAGGGACTATGTCGCACTTTGATTTTCACATATGAGTATCGATGAGACTTTGAAAGTTTCATATTATTATCGAGTATCATATATTGGTTTTAACTTGAACATTTAACTTGAATAGGTTTTACGTTTACGTTTCGTTTTTAAGGGTTCGAAAATTTTAATTTAGGGTAAAGTTTTCTTACGTTTACGGTAAAATTGTACGTTTACGTTATCATCGAGTATCCTACTGAAAAAACTAGTGCACCCTAAACCCTAATCCTAATTAACCCAAATTAATCCTAATCATCACCCTAACTCAAATTATCCCTAATTAACCTAGAACTAAGCTAATTAAACCAAATTAATCCTAATCAACACTCTTACACAAATACACTCTATTTTACCTAATTAACCCAAATTAACTCTGGACCAACGATGGGTGTGGTGGCGACGAGGAAGTCAACAACGATGGGTGTGGTGGCGACGAGGAAGTCGATGATGATGGGTGTGGTGGTGACGATACGCGGGTGCTCGATCAGGAAATTTGTGGGAAATTTTGGTGATGGTGAGAAGTAACTTAGCTTTATTTTTTTTGTATATATAACTCTTTGTTGTCCCCATGGATTAATCCGTAGGGACTTCTTTTGCGGCACCGTAGGATCAAATAAAAGATTACATTTTAATATTTTTTAATTTATTTATACCCCTACGCTGTAGGGGCAAACCGATGACCCTACGAATTAATCTGCAGGGACAATAAAAAGTTGCCCCTACGAATTCCTATATCCGTAGGGACAACCCCTCATTATTGTAATGATTATACATGTTATAGTGATTCCATAAATGAAGAAATGTCATAAAAATAGGCCGTGAAGGTTGCCCACACGTGTGTATGATGATTGCAAGTGGCTTGAATGTACCATGCACATCAAGTGGATGAACTTCTGATGTATGTTAAATGGAGCAGAATTATATACTATATTGTAAACCTCAAGAACAGTCTATGCAGTTGTGAAAAATTCTTAACTAGGATATGTGATTAATTGGGTTTTTATTTTTCGGGTTTAATTGAACATAATTATATCAAATTCCTGCATGAAAGAAGGATACACGTATATTAAATTATATAGCATGTTTTGGCTTTTGCCAAATAAATAGTATAAGAGATTTCCATATGGGCAAGATTACATCTTTCCTTTTAAGAAAAAGCAGAGGAGAAATTATGAGTTTCAAGTGTATGAGTTACAGGTTACAAAAGGAGATTTCCTATACAAAAATGGGATAATTAATCACCACTAATCTTAGAAAAAAATTGTTAATTTGTGCCTAGAACTAATTTCACACCCACGCTTTTTTATTGGCAGTTGTCTTTGCAAAAACCTCAACCCAATTTGCGATTTCATTTTGCCCCCACTTTTTGCAATTTGCGAATATGAAAGCTGTTGAAATTTATTTGATTTCATGGATAAAAAAGAGAGGAAAAATACTATGCAGCTAATGGCTGTGGTTTTGAATTCAAATTGTGCAGTTGATGGCTGCGGTTTTGAGTTTGAATTGTGTCGGTTAATGGCTGCGTATTTGAATTTAAATTATACAGTTATTGGAATTTAAACTATGCATTTAATGACTGTGGTTTTAAATTCAATAGTACAGTTGATGACTGCGGTTTTGAGTTTAAATTGTGCCGGTTAATGGCTGCGTATTTGAATTTAAATTATGTAGTTATTGGAATTTAAACTATGCATTTAATGGCTGTGGTTTTAAATTCAATAGTACAGTTGATGGCTGCGGTTTTGAGTTTAAATTGTGCCGGTTAATGGCTGCGTATTTGAATTTAAATTATGTAGTTATTGGAATTTAAACTATGCATTTAATGGCTGTGATTTCGAATTCAAATTGTGCAGTTGATGGCTGCGGTTTTGAGTTTAAATTGTGCCAGTTAATAGATGGAATTTAAATTGTGCAGTGAATGGATTTTTAGTTGTGCTGTTATTCGAATTTTAATTGTTTAATTGTGCTGTTAATGGTTGTAAATTCGAATTTGAATTGAGCAGGTTTAATGGCTGCGGTTAATTTTAATAATGCGGATTAATGGCTGTAAATTCGAAATCGAATTGTGCAGATGATTCAAATTTTAATTGTGCAATTAGTTCAAATTTTAATTGTGCATTTCTTGGCTGTATTTTTCGAATTTGAATTCAGCAGTAAATACTCAAATTTGAAACTCCCCTCTCCGCACCTATATATAGGAGCTGAGCCGCTTATTCCAGAACTCGTTTCATAGTCTTGAGTTATGGGGAAAAAACAATCTCATTTCATTGTCTCAAGTTGTGAAGTGTGTGCTTTTTGAAATAGTTTTCGAAGTGCTAACTGCAAGTGCGCTGTTGGCTGGAGCTGTCTCATCCTGTGAAGAAATTGGCAGTACTCAGTGTAAACAGGTTGGTGGCAGAGTAATATTTTCTTCAAGGCC
Source organism: Agapanthus africanus (assembly GCA_030015575.1). Lineage (NCBI taxonomy): Eukaryota > Viridiplantae > Streptophyta > Magnoliopsida > Asparagales > Amaryllidaceae > Agapanthus > Agapanthus africanus. The sequence goes on from CM057351.1 coordinate 11,359,649, forward strand.
GGTCTTCGTTCGAATTCGATTCAGCTCATTTTGGTAAATTGTATTTTTCTGTTTATTTAATTTCGGGAATCTGATCATATTCTGTATTTTTCTGCTCGGTTTAGTTTGCTTTCCAAATCTGAAAATGGATTTTATAACTGTTATGATAATATTTAATTACCTGTATGCGTATGTTATTTTTGCAACAATTTTGAAGAAAATATTAATAGTTATGACTTTCTATTCAGGTATTGGCACAACGGCTTTCAGCCCCAAAATAGACATGTCAAGAATGTTTGAGAAATTCTCAGGACAATTTTTCAAACGTTGGCAATAACGTATGAAGATCTGATTGACCACAAAAGAGCTGTTGCCAATGTTACTGTCGGAATGCTCAAAACCGTATGAAAAGATCCTAAAAATGCAGAGAAGATTGCAGAATGGACGTAGAGGGATCAAATAACCAGAGGATGCATTTTGTTGGCTATGTTCAATGTGCTCTTCGATGTCTATTGTTTCTCTTCGAACACAGCAAAGGTATTGTGTGATGAATTGGACAAGAATTACAATACTGAAGACCCCGGTCTTGAAAAGCATTTCGTGTCCAAGTTCTTGAAGTTCCAAATAGTTGGAGGTAAATCTGTGACAAAATAAGCACATGAAATTCTGCACATTCTTCATGCTTTTCAAGAGGCTGATATGAAACTTTCCGAGAAGTTTTAAGTAATGGCAATCATCGAAAAGTTTTCTAGATCTTGTGAGAGCTTCAGAATGTCTCTCAGGCATCGTAAAGAAAATATTTTACTCGATGATTTGATAGTTGCCATAGCCATCGAAGAACAACATAAGAATTAGAACCATGTTTTGCCTGTTGAGCACCAACCCAAAACAAATGTTGTGACTGCTGGGAAAAATGAACACAAGCCATCTACTAAAAATAATGATAAACATAAATCTAAGCCTAAGATCCAAAAGAAACCGAAAGCAAACAAACCGCGTTGGATATGTTGACAGGTTGGACATTGATCTAAGGTTTGTCCTTCTAAGAAACCCAAAGCTGGTCTAGGGTCTACTAGTCAGCCTCAGGTCAACGTTATGATGACTGAGATTTTGTTTTCTATTGAAGGGTATGTTTCTGTTAATCCTCAATTCTTCATTATTTAAGAACCTAATGAGTGGTTGGTAGATACTGGAGCAAATGTGATCATTTGTGCTGATAAATTGCTATTTGTATCTTACTAGTCTGCAGTTGGGAAGTCAGTGATGATGGGGAACTCTTTTGCTGCTAAGGTGTTAGGATATGGACGCGTGGACTTGAAGTTTCCTTCATGGAAAGTTCTATCTTTACATAGAGTGCATCATATTCCTACTATTTGTCGTAATATTCTTGGTGAATCTTGTCTCGTTAAAGAGAATTATGGGTTTAATTTTAAATGTAATAAAATGGTTATTTTAAATAAAGGTTATTTTCTTGGCAAAGATTATATATTTGATGGTTTATTTAAGCTTATGGTAGAACATGTATCTCTTTATGAAGTTAATAAAATTTCTGATTTTTCTGTTAGTTATTCAATTGAATCATCTAATATTTGGTATAGTTGTTTAGGTCATATTAACTTTGATTCTATAAAAAAAATGATGAACTTGAATCTAATACCTGAACACGATATTGATCGTAGAAAGAAATGTCTAGTGTGTGCAACAACTAAACAACCAAGGGAAGCTTTTCATTCAGTTGATAGGACTTCAGACTTGCTTTACTTAATTCACACTGATATTTGTGTGTTCAATGATGTTTTAATTAAAAACTTAAAGAAATACTTTATCACCTTTATTGATGACTCTAGTAAATATTGTTATGTTTTCTCGCTTAAAACCAAAGATGAGACTCTAGAAAAATTTATAATTTTTAAGAATGAACCTGAAATTCAAACTGGTAAGAAACTTAAACGGATAAGATCTGATAAAGGAGGAGAATATATCTCTAATCAGTTTACTCAATTATGTCAATTTTTGGTATAATGTATGAGGAAACTGCTCCATATTCTCCACAATCTAAAGGCGTAGCGGAACGAAAGAACGGAACGTTAAAAAATATGATTAATAGTCTACTTGAAAGTTCTGGACTTCCTAAATATATGTGAAGAGAGGCTTTGAATACGGCTTGCCATATTCTGAATAGAGTCCCTCAGAAGTATAAAAAAAATAGTCCATTCGAACTTTGGAGAGTACGCAAGCCTAGCTTTAAAGTGTGGGGGTGTCTTGCAAAAGTGCTAGTCCCAAAACACCAAAGGAAAAAGCTTGGTTCTAAGACTGTAGAAGCTATCTTTTTGGGTTATGTGTAAAACACCTATGCATTGAGATTTTTAGTGATTAAGTCTGAGATTTCTGGTATAAATGTTAACACCATAGTTGAGTTTCGTGATGTAACTTTCTTTGAGAATGTTTTCCTTATGAAAACTGGTATATCTCAAACTGCTACCAATGAAGATTGTAGTATTCTCTCGACTTCCATTCCTGATCATGTAGAAAGGATGTCAAATGTGGGGGCATAAAGTTCCAAATCTTGATCTCATAGATTTGAAGAATTGGATGAACTCAAAAGATGCAAAAGAGACAGGACCTTTAAGGACTTTGGAAACGATTTTGTCGTGTAAAATGTCGAGAAAGATTTAGCTACTTATAGTGCCGCTATGGCCTCGAAAGATGCTAAGCACTGGAAAGATGCTATAAAAAGTGAGATGGATTTCATTGTTTCTAACGGAACTTGGGAATTAGTAGATCTCCCTCTTGGGTCACTACTATTGGGTATACTATTGGGTATAGATGGATTTTCAAAACGAAGCTGAAACCGTCGATAAGTTTAAGACCAGACTTGTTGCCAAGGGGTTTAAACAAAAGATGGTATTGACTTCTTTGATACTTATAGTATTGACTTCCATATATGATTTCACTATCGACTAGATGGATGTGAAAACCGCTTTTCTTCATGGTACTCTTGAAGAAGAGATTTATATGGATCAGCCTGAAGGATTTGTAGCTGTTGGTAATGAGAAAAACGTATGTAAACTTGTAAAGTCTCTTTATGTACATAAATAAGCCCCTAAGTAATGGATTAAGAAGTTTGATATCACTGTCACTTCTTTTGGCTTCACTTCTGTTGAGTCTAATAAGTGTGTTTATTACAAGATCAGAGATGATTCATGTATAATCTTATGCATTTATGTTGATGATATTTTATTGTTTGGATCTAACATAAGGATAATCAATGGGATTAAGTCGTTCTTGAGTAGTAAATTTGATATGAAAAATATGGGTGTTACTGACGTCTCTAAAGTTGTTGATGACAGCTGAAGGCATAGCCATTTCTCAATCTCATTATGTTGAGAAGATTATAGAGAAATTTGGCTATAAGAATGGTAGAACCATCAAACCTTTATAATCCTTCGGTAATTCTCTACAAGAATACTAATTATGTCTCTGTATCTCAGTTGAGATATTCTCAGATCATTGGAAGCTTAATGTATCTTGCAAACTGCATGAAACCGGATATTTCGTTCTCATTGTCAAAATTAAGTAGATACACTAGCTGTCCAAATAGGACTCATTAGAAGGCTTAGATAGAGTACTAGAGTACTTGAAGGGAACCATTTCCCTTGGGCTGTATTATAGGAAATTCCCCGCTATACTTGAAGGGTACAGTGATGCAAGCTGGATAGCTAGTGGTTCTAATAGCTCTTGTTGTAATGGTTGTACGTGTTATATATTTACCTTAGGTGGAGGAGCAGTCGTCAGGAGGTATGTTAAATAGACTATTGTCTCGGTCGACTTTTGAGGCCAAGTTGTATGCTTTGTGTTTGATATAGTGCCCTCAAAGTCAATTATTGAATCGCAGGCATGTGATTGCAATGATTGAGGAGGACCTATACCGGTAGGACAGTCTTTCTCGAGATGATAGTATATTATCCGGTTTGTCTTTATCATTGTATACATGCTTTAGGTGACATTACATGCCACTATTACACGTTGATAGAGCCCATAGGATTCTTGCTTGACTACCAGCAGTATGATGGCGATCATATACGTGGGAGCTGGGGTCTATAAGCGCATTCTTAAAAGATCCCTAGTCGAGGGAGTTTCGAGACATGACATCGATACTCTAGAGTAGACTAGTGTATACGGATTGAGACCCCGACGAGGGACGGTGGCTAGTCTTACAAGCCATTGCTGTCAGTTTGTTCACCTAAGACGTATACAGGTGCTCATTGGGTTATGAGTACACCGGACAGGACTCGCCGGGAACATGCTAGTTGGTTTTATACCTAGCGTCAGATAGCAGTTCCCTGGTAACATGTGTACAGGTTAGTCTATCGACCTGAGATCGTCACTTGTCTCGTGTGAGTTTCCACTGTGCTTTGATTACTACCCTACCACGGCTCAAAGGAGTCGTGCAAACAGGTTTTAGTTGGGTACAGTCCCGAGCCACATGGAGGCAGCGAGCGGATTGGTAGGGGTTTCGTCTTTCCCGGTATTGGGGTGAGATCGCGCCGTGTTTAGGAGAGCCATTACATGAAGTCCTTGGCCAATGCAGGAGATTTACTGGTAGGTATTCCAGTATTACCTCAAGGTGTTTTGGGATACACTCCGACACAACTTGTACCGCTTTTGGGGTCTGACCTTTACCAGCCCCCTAGGTCCGACATGCGATACTCATAGACGAACAGACCGGACAGTACGGATATTGTAACTGATAGGCTCAGTAGAGTTCCAGGATGAGTTCACTCATCGGCTTCCCTTTCTGTCAATACATGGGCGGCCGTTATGTACAGCTAGTACTACTGACGTGCTTGTGGTTAAACCCACTGCAAGAGTATTGACGAGTCTTTAGAGTCCCCCACAGAAAGTTTCCCAAGTTCGGGTGAAACGTTGTAGAGGCTGTATGCTATTATGGCAGGGTTCAATCATATACGTGCAGTCGTGCACGGATCATGATCGGACGGATCATACTAGTAGGCTTTGGTTTAAGCCAAATCCAAGTATTAGATTTGTTGGATTACTTTAGTCTCATCGCATTCGCATTCAGTCGGAATGCGGATGCAGGTATATATATACAGGTGATGGGTATTCTTGTGATCCGTCACGAGTTTACTTTAGATGATGCCGTTCTTTTTATTGTCATAAACAATTGGGTTAATGTTTATTTTGGTGGAAATTGTGAGTGGATTTCATCATGAGGAGTATTTATTGTGACATGTGCATGGGTGATGACTCATGATCTTTTTATTTGTGCAAATGTCACATTAGTGATTGATTATTATGTTGAAATGATGGTTAGAGAGAGAGAGGGCAGCCATAGGCTTGTGGTTTGCTTTTGGATTATCATTCTAATGCTCTCACTTTTATCTCATCACAATAATAACAAAAGCCTCTTCTTCTTCTTCTTCCTCTAACTCACCATTTCCACCATGGCTTCATCTTCAACCTCCATCCATACACTCTCATGTGTTGAGAATCAATGGATACTTGAGACAAAATTATCACACACATTCTCTACATCACCTTGGACATGTCGGCTAGTAAACTTCATGTCCTAGTTGCTTCGGTTTGAAGCAGGAGCCCGTAAAAAGACTTGTTGATATGGTGTCCTTTTCGACGAGAAGACAGAAGATCGAGCGAGATCGGAGATGCCACAAAGAGCTAGAGATGGTGGCTAAAGACCGAAGGATACGGATCGATCGGTATAGCCATTCTACCTTCTTTCTAGTTAGCTAGTTTGTGTTAATGGTTCGATCCGGGTGAAAGACTACAATAGCGCCGGTTTCGTAAAATGTTTTTGTTCCGCATTTGGCCTCGGATTGACGGTCGGGACGCTACCGTAGACTTACATGGTATCAGAGCCACGTCATTAACCCTTTACTAGCTTGTTCTAACTTGTTTAAAATATCGATCGAACGAAATTTCCAAAACAGTGATTCCACTTTATGCAGTTTCTGTCGAAATTTTTTTGTCGTCGAAAAATTATTTTGAGTATGTCAGAAAATCATGCAGGCTTTTTTAAGACCACTGTAGAAATTTGGTAGAGTGATCCCACAGAAACGCCGCGGAACCGCGGCCTTTCCTTCGTTTTGGCCGCGGTTTCGCCGCCGTTCTGGGGCTTCATTGCACCAATTTTTCTTTAGGTGGTTTTTCACTTGGAATTGTGGTTTATGGAATATTTTTTTGGGCCCAGATTTGTTAGAGTACTAGATTTGTGCTTGGGGCCCATTTCGGGAAATTTTATCGATCGGAATTTTAAATATGTTAGTTCACAGTACTTACATTACTATCTGCGACCGTGAATGTCACTCGAGCGGTAAATCTTGTCTAATTGCTATAGCTCTTTTAGACGGATTTGCGAACGTGACATTCACGTTGATGTTCTGTGTTGTGCTATGTTATTGCGGATTTGTCGTGGTGGATAGCTTGGTGCAATGTTAGTACAGTTTAGTTTTATTTGTACATTTGATATCGCGGGGCGAGCGTCCGACATGTGGATTGCCGTCACTGCCTGTTTATATATTATTATTTTGGGGCACGACCGGGTTGAGGTCGATGTCACCGTTGTACATATTTTCTTTTCTGTACTAGGATTACCCCGCGGTGGAGTGCACGGATAGCCGGGTTCTAGAGGGCAACGGGCCCGCATCGCATGGCTTTGAGACGGAGGGGGCTTCACTCTAGAATTGGCAGGCTATTCGCCACACTCGTAGGGGGTATAGGTTGACCCAAGATGGGGTGCTCAAGTTACCGGATTCCGTGAAGTGCTGGGTGGCCCATTCACTTTGCTGAAGGGGGCTGCCTCTCTTCTGGTTTTGGCAGGTAACTTGCCGCGCCCGTAGGGGTCTAGGTTTTCATTGCACAGGCTATCCACACGACCAGGGGAACGTCGGGTTTTCAGTTGCGGCTCAATAGAAACCTGGGGATCCCAGATTATCTGTATTGTTCTGTGATACTTATTACTTTTTGTGATGTTGCATTTATCACGCCTAGAGCGATTATTATATATTGATATATATATACTAGTAGATGTTTTATATGTTTTACACCCGCGCTAGTCCAGTCCCCGCTCTGTCGTTAGTTAAGTAACCTAACGGGTGATGACGGGACCCAGTGGCGAATGCGAATGGTATATACGTACATCGTATTTTCGTTCTTTATTGGTGTGATTAATTGATAGGACTGCGTTAATTCAGATCAATGTAAGGAAAACAAACCTATTCGATATTGTTGGAACAATTTTCAAAAAGTTGTTATTACAAGGACGTTCTCTTTTGTTTTGCACAGTGGTATTCAGTTTGGAATATCCTGCACCTCATTCTACGAGGTAAGGGCCGAGATCCCTTCATCGAGAGTGACCCCTTGGACAGAGGTTTGCGTCAGGGTAATAACTTCACTATAGTCGATTACTTTTTGCTTTGCATCGCGGTATTCAGTTTAGAATATCCTGCACTTCATTCTACGGGGAAAGAGCCGAGATCCCTTCATCGGGAGTGATCTCTTTAGCAAAGGTTTTCTCCACTATATTTATGTAAAAAGCTATCTGGTTCTTTCAACGATATCAAGTTCATTACGTTAAAGGTTTTTCACCAAAAACCATTCGTAGCCCTCCGTCATTTCAGACAGGTAGCACTTAGTATTCATGCTGTGTATGTTAGCCTTCGTCAAGGCATAGTGTATGGTAGTTATTTGTTACTTTTCTGTTGCATAGATAGATGCGTTGGTTTGTGACAGTCGTACTACTATTTTGGCCTTCGTCAAGGGTATGTACGGGTGGGTTCAAATTAACCTGGATAATGACGGGTAGAACTTGACATGTGACTTATGATATGTTGGCATTCGTCAAGGTCATAAGAGCATAGGGTAAAAATCATATCGGGAGTTTCTAAAGAAACTGAAACTTGCCAGGTATGCGCATACCTTCTGGAGTGTGATAACGTGACTGGATTCCATCAGGTTATCATGCAATGATAGTCGGATCCCGATTCCCACTGATGAGTTGGTTTACTCCTCGGGTGATCCCGACTAATTCTTCTTTCAGGTTTGGAGGAGAATTTGAGAATACAGTGGGAGACGTCCTGATTAGATAAAGTGATTAACCATTCTGATTTAGATTAGAGTGCACGCAGAGTGTTTCTTTTCTCTCTTTCTTTGACAGCGACTATGTCCCGACCCTAGACTATGACTCAGTGACTAAGTTAACCGAACTTTCTTAAAATACTGGCTTTTGGATTGTCTGAGTTGCATACATCATTGCCACTCCTTCTTTTACCCTTTGCATTTCTCCAGAACACCCCGTATTATTACGAACGTCCACTTCCATTGGATAAATCCATCGTATGGTTATATACGAACTCGAAGGAACTTGTTCCAGATTCGAGGATGGATTCTGGTTCTGGAGAGATTGAATAGGACTATTTAGTTGTCTTTTCCTTTTACCTTCTCTCAGGTTGTGAGGGCTCCTAGGATTAGGAGAGGGTACACCTATTACGCTTATTGGATAATCTTCTTCCAAACCATAGGCAGGTGTCGAAAGGTAGGGAATGAAGAAAACCAATTAGCCTAAGTGTGGTGTACAGAAGGTAATAAGTAAAAACAAATAAAGGGATTAGAAAGAGGGCAAAGTAAATTGCGACTGCTAGCATTCACGACCAAACCACGTATTCCATCGTCATCCTACTTCACCTTTGTATTTCTCCAGAACACCCCGTATCATTACGAAAATCCACAGTTATTAGATATTCCATCGTATGGTTATATACGAACTCGAAGGAACTTGTTCCAGTTCGGAGATGGATTCTGGTTCAGGAGAAATAGGAATAAGGTTTATTCAGTTATTTTTAATCTTCACCTTCTCTTAGGTTGCGAGTGCTCCTAGGATTAGGACAGTATACCTATTACGCTTATTGGATAGTCTTCTTCCAAACCATAGGCTGGTGCCGAACGGTAGAGAAGGAAGAAAACTATTTAGCCTAAAGGGGTGTACAGAAGGTAATGAGTAAAGACAAATAAAGAGATTTGGAGATATGACAAAGAAATATACGGTTATAGTTGTGAATCTGATAATGGAAGAGGCATTACTAGGAATACCCGGATACCCCTTCGAAACATTTTCATGTTTCAGTTTCACTGTGTATTGTTAATAGAAAACTGATTTCCTAATTAGACCTTGCTCCAGGGTATGTATTTGCCAGATTTGATTCTCATATCTGTATGGTTTTACAGATGATGAGTGGGAGTAAGTTATTAGGAATTTGGTGATCATCCTCATTATATCGGAATTCGTTGTAATTGGTGATATTTGAGGAAATCGCCTGGGTTTTTTGCCGGATGGCAAATATTTGGTTTTGAATATCCGTTGTTATGCACCAATTTCAAACTGATATATCTATACGTTTATTTTGTAAAGTGAGATATAACTTTTTAAAATTATGTCCATGACATTTACCTATATCAGTTGATGGTTAGGTAAGGAGCATTCAACGGCGGTGTAATTCTTCTTAACCATAAGTACAGTTTTCAACCTGCGATGCACAGGGTATGAGTTATTCAACTCAGGGGACTTATACAGAGTATTGTATGTTGTCCAGTGTCCATTAGGATAGAGGGGTTGGTCCTCGTACTATATTCTGTTTACTTGTGACTTCTCTAGTTTTTAGATAAGTGTTTCGTAGAAGTACAAGGTCTAAGCTTTGAGAAGTTATAGGTATAAGAATAAAGTAGAGAACCATGTGTTGAAAGTATCGGGATTCTTCAAGATGATCGAAGATGTAGATACTTGTATTTGGTATTCAGTTGATAGTAATAGTTTAGAGAACTTGTTTCTCTTTTGGGTTACTCATATCTGGATGCACTCCTAAGTTGAGTAATACTGATCGGCTTCTTTCTATTTAGTTGACATGCACTGGAGATTGCTGTATGATTTGAATCTGGTTTCAATTAAATCAGTGCCTCTATTTCTATATTGTATATAGAATGGTTCATATTTTAACAATGTTAAGGTATGGGGAGTTGTCCCGCTTATGCTTAATACCAGACTCTGGATAACTCAAGGCACGTTTCTGTAATGGCTGTTTGTGGGTTAACCCGGGCTATGACGAGGGTTAACTTTCTACCATCTGAAAGATCAATAGTGATATTGTTCTTAACTCGCCACAGTTTTAGTAAAATGGATTTTTTTTTCAGAAAACGGTAGTGGGAGTATGGTAGAACTGGAAGTGATTCCAGAACCACAAACGATTACGGAAAATTTAATAGGACCTAAAGATTCAATCTGAATTGACATTCCATTATCCACTCAGCAGATATGGTGGGTAATCTCAGGCACCCGAGAGGTACTCTGGTAGCCTCAAGGACAGTGACAGGGAGGTTCTTGTTTACCCAGACTTGCCATTGCTGCTGTTCTGGACTATGAAACCCGGCAGGAGGATGAGTATAGTGTCGTTCCGAACTGGCTTTAGAAGTGCACGTGTATATGATTCTGCCAAAGGGTTGTTGTGGTCAGTGGGAGTAGCGGAAGCTTTGTGGACAAGTAGCTTGTGTCTATTTATAGACCAAAGCAGATATAGCGGTGATAGACCATCTATTTTTGATGTGACAGTCATGGGCTTTGACTTCATCAGAATAGGGGATGGATCTGTTAAGAAGGTAGTAGGGTGTGATGTCCTGATATTTGGATGACATACGCAGAGTACGAAGAAAAATTCCCGCACTACGATCGGTTATACTGTGGTTGTCACACAGTGGTTTCTCCACATAGGACTTGGATATTATATCAGACATTCTGGTTACTAGATCTATGGTTTTAGATCTAGATTTAGGTAGTTTCCCAATCTGGGTACTTAGACAGTATTCAAAGCTATTTTAGAATGGACGACTCCTGGTATGGTGGTGTACCTGCAGGTGATGGAGTCACCCTCTCTAAAGGTGTCTTACAGACTAAAGGGGAGAGGGATGCGCATGATTGATATATCACTTACTTAGGCAATTAAGTCAATTATAAGATATCAAGTACCACACCAGATGTTGTTTTTGCACTAGCTGCAATAAGTTTATATTAATCCAATCCTGGAGAAACGCTCGGAAGCAGTTTTAGAACATAATTGATGTTCTAGGGATATGATAACGACAGCCTCCTTCGGGAGACGGTTATCATTTCAGGCTTCCTAGGTGACCTGGTTGACAGAGTGAGTGTCAGAATTATAGTTTTCCCTCTGACGAGGGGCAGTTGTTTGGACAAGTGGTCCAAGCGGATACTGAGGGAGGCATGGCGCAGGATACTGATTAAGTTCAGTTGACGATACAGTCCAAGAAGTTTGGATTTGGAGTTCATTTGTGAACTAGGTCCTATCAGATATCCAGACATATTCTAGGACAGGTATTGCTCATTTTGGGAGATGGCTTTCTCCACGAACTTGAGATAAAGAGAGACATAGAAAGAAACATCAGAGCGGATCCACTCACTGAGGCTATTTCTCGAATGCAATAGTTTCACAAACAAGCTTTGTGAGACTGATCGGTAGAGGAGTTGGGTGTTCAGTATCACACGGGCTATGAGTATGCGACATCGCAATAATTAGCCTTAAGTGCAAGTGGGAGATTGTTGGATATAGTGCTCTCAAAGTCAATTATTGGATCGCATGCACGTGATTGCAATGATTGAGGATGACCTATACCGGTAGGGCAGTCTTACTCGAGATAATAGTATGCTATCCGGTTTGTCTTTATCATCGTATACATGCTTTAGGTGACATTACAGGTCACTATTACACGTTGATAGAGCCCATAGGATTCTTGCTTGACTGCCAGCAGTATGATGGGGATCATATACGTGGGAGCTGGGGTCTATAAGCGCATCTTTAAAAGGTCCCTAGTCGAGAAAGTTTCGAGACAGGGCATCAATACTCCAGAGTAGACTAGTGTATACGGATCGAGACCCCGACGAGGGGCGGTGGCTGGTCTCACGAGCCATTGCTGTCAGTTGGTTCACCTAAGACGTATACAGGTGCTCATTGGGTTATGAGTACACCGGACAGGACTCGCCGGGAACATGCTAGTTGGTTTTATACTTAGCGTCAGATAGCAGTTCCCTGATGACATGTGTACAGATTAGTCTATCGACCTGAGATCGTCACTTGTTTCGTGTGAGTTCCCACTGTGCTTTGATTACTACCCTACCACGGCTTAAAGAAGTCGTGAAAACAGGTTTTAGTTGGGTACTGTCCCGAGCCACATGGAGGCAGTGAGCGGATCGGCAGGGGTTTCGTCTCTCCCGATATTGGGGGTGAGATCGCGCTGTGTCTAGGAGAACCATTACACGAAGTCCTTGGCCAAGGCATGAGATTTACTGGTAGGTATTTCAGTAGTATCTCAGGGTGTTCTGGGCTACACTCCGACACGACTTGTACTGCTTTTGAGGGTCCGACGTTTACCAACCCCCTAGGCGCGACATGCGATACTCATAGACGAATGGACCGGACTGTACGGATATTGTCACCGATAGGCTCAGTAGGGTTTCCAGGATGAGTTCACTCATTGGCTTCCCTTTCTGTCAATACATGGGCGGCCGTTACGTACAGCTAGTACCACTGACGTGCTTGTGGTTAAACCCATTGCCAGAGTATTGACGAGTCTTTAGAGTCCCTCACAGAAAGTTTCCCAAGATCAGACGAAACGTTCTAGAGGCCGTATGGTATTATGGCAGGGTTTGATCATATATGTGCAGTCATGCACGGATCATGATCGGACGGATCTTACTAGTGGGCTTTGATTTAAGCCAGATCCTTGTATTAGATTTGTTGGATTACTTTAGTCTCATCGCAATCGCATTCAGTCGGAATGCGGATGCATGTATGTATATACAGGTGAGGGGTATTCTTGTGATCCGTCACGAGTTTACTTTAGATGATGCCGTTCTTTTTATTGTCATAAACATTTAGGTTAATTTTTATTTTGGTGGAAATTGTGAGTGGATTTCATCATGAGGAGCATTTATTGTGACATGTGCATGGGTGATGACTCATGGTCTTTTTATTTGTGCAAATGTCACATTAGTGATATTGTGTTGAAATGGTGGTTAGAGAGAGAGGGGGCAACCATAGGCTTGAGGTTTTCTTTTTGGATTATCATTTTAGTGCTCTCACTTTTATCTCATCACAATAATAACAAAAGCCTCTTCTTCTTCTTCTTCCTCTAGCTCACCATTTCCACCATGGCTTCATCTTCAATCTCCATCCATACACTCTCATGTGTTGAGAATCAATGGATACTTGAGACAAAGTTATCACACACATTCTCTAAATCACCTTGGACATGTCGGCTAGCAAACTTCATATCCGAGTTGCTTCGGTTTGAAGTGGGAGCCCGTAAAAAGACTTCTTGATGTGGTACCCTTTTCGACGAGGAGACCGGAGATCGAGCGAGATCGGAGATGCCGCGAGGAGCTAGAGATGGTGGCTAAAGACCGAAGGACACGGATCGATCGGTATAGCCATTCTACCTTCTTTCTAGTTAGCTAGTTTGTGTTAATGGTTCGATCCGGGTGAAAGACTACAATAGCGCCGGTTTCGTATAAAGTTTTTGTTCCGCATTTGGCCTCGGATTGACGGTCGGGACGCTACCCTAGACTTACACTTTGAACACTACTGGATTAGAAGTTGAATAGCTTAAGGGACTTGTTTCCGAGTTGCCCATGATTAGCAAGCCATTCCATCTTTTTCTGTATATTGTGGCAAGATGACCACAATTGAAGAATAAAAAGTTCAAAGAACAACAACAAAATAAGGGGTCATATCCAAGTGAGGATCAAGATCGTGAAACAATTTGTGAAAGATGGGGTAATAGCTGTGGACTTTGTTAAGTCTAAAGACAACACAGCAGATCCCTTCACTAAAGGACTTGAGTTGTCACTAGTCCTGAAATCCAGGTTAGGGATGGGCCTGAAAACCCTATCTAATTTATTGACAGTAGCAACCCAACCTATCTGAGTGGAGATCCCATGAAATAGATTCAACATGGTAATAACAAGCTATTGGGTGAATTGAACACCTAAAATAGATCGATACTCTTGTGTCTGAGTCCATCCCCTGATAAACCTGGAAAGTGTTGAATACTGCTAGTATAGTAAGAGCATTTCACTCTAAATGGGATTAAGTCTTTGTGACGAGATGTGAGTAGTACATCTCTGGAGATGCCTAAATATATGAATGTTATTGTGTGGCCGAAATTAGAGAAAATGGGTTATTCCTCGAATACATTCATGAATCAGGATAAGGATGCATGGCCATAATACATCAAAACCTAAAGATTGCTACTGTAGTCTGTAGCATGCGGTTACTAATGAACACCGCCACACTAAAGGGTCAAGTGCAAGAATCAGCTTCATTTAGTCTCTGTGCCGGTAAAATTGTATAAGTAAGGTGGTGATTCAAACCAGAAGGTACCTTAACTGAAAACATGTTACAAATCGCTTCACTACTTTTTTATCTATGAAATTGTGGGGGATTGTTGAAATTTACTGGATTTCATGGATGAAAAAGAGGGGAAAATATTATGCAGTTAATGGCTGTGGTTTTGAATTCAAATTGTGCAGTTGATGACTGCGGTTTTGAGTTTAAATTGTGCCAGTTAATGACTGCATATTTGAATTTAAATTATGAAGTTATTGGAATTTAAATTATGAATTTAATGGTTGTGGTTTTGAATTTAAATTGTGCAGTTGATGGCTGCAGTTTTGAGTTTAAATTGTACTAGTTAATGGACGGAATTAGAATTGTGCAGTGAATAGAATTTTAATTGTGCAGTTATTCGAAATTTAATTGTTTAATTGTGCAGTTAATGGCTGTAAATTCGGATTTGAATTGAGCAGGTTTAATGGCTGTGGTTAATTTTAATTATGCAGATTAATTAATGGCTGTAAATTCGAAATCAAATTGTGCAGATAATTCGAATTTTAATTGTGCAGTTCATGACTACATTTTTTGAATTTGAATTCAGCAGTAAATACTCGAATTTGAAACTCTTCTATCTATACGTATATATAGGAGTTGAGCCTCTCATTCCAGATCTCACTGAAAAAACAATCTCATTTCATAGTCTCGAGTTCTAAAGTGTGTGCTCTCTGAAGTAGCATCAAAATACTAGCTGCAAGTACGCTGTTGGCTGGAGCTGTCTCATCATATGAAGAAATTTGCAGTACTCAGCATAAGCCTGTCAGCTATTAACCTAACAAAGCACTTCAATTCATAATTTTTGGATATAATCAATAAAGGAGTGTCCATGTCCATTTTTATGTGTGGCCTAATATTGGGCAAAACCAAAATATTTGAAGCAAACAAAAACAATTTACAAATGATACACTAGTTTTTATAAATAGAATTAGCAGCATTTCTTGCATTCTCCCATTCATTGTCCCCTATGCCAACACCCCCGGACAAAAAACCTCATGTTATCACTGTATATGTATATTTTATTGAATTATTAAAGTAAATTTTATATCTGGGCAAAAAATATTTTCTCCATTTTTTATCATGGAAATTCTCAATTAAAAAATTTGAAGAAGTAAATTTATATTTCCTTATAGGGAAATTCTCATGGATTATTCGTTGACCGTTATTATGCTAGGAAGATAAATTAAATTTAATTATTGCTATGGTAGTTGTTTCCATGTTGAGAATAAACCAAACACAAAAAACAGAAAAGATCAACTCATCGAGACACGGAGATTTTTACGTGGAAAATGTTAGGAATCAAGGGCACAGTGGATGCGTCGACAACCAACCCTATGGATCTAAACCTAGATCACTTTAAAACGAATAATAAAAATCGTACAAACGTAATAAAATTACAAGAAGAGATTTGGAAGGAAAATAGGAGAACCATTAATAGAACTTTATGAGAAAAAGAAAACCTTACAAAAGATTATAATTAACGCTCTCCTTATGATCCCCCACGTGAACTTCCTCCCTCCACAGGTTCTTCTTAGTTGATCGTCTTGATCCCTTATGGAGCTGTCGCCCCAATTTAAAATTTTATGATCAAAACTAATCTAATTAAACTCTAACCCTAAAATCCTATATATAGCCCATACAAATCTGAGTTACAATAAGATCCCAGAAATTACAAAACAGTCATTCAGAAACAGATTTTTCGAGATAAAAGTCGAACTGGAAATTCGCACTTATCTTCAACAGACGTCTGACCTTATATGGGGCAGACGTCTCCGCATTCTCTGTTATTTTAATAGAGCGTAGCCAGACGTCTGACTTTATAGGTACAGACGCCCCTATAACGCGACGGGCAAAAGAACAGGCAGATGTCTGAGCTCATTGTTGATGAAGTTCCTAGTGCCCTTACCGCTAACCCGTGGCCGACGCGGAATACGAAACAAAAATTTTCTTAAAGGCACTAGCAATTTAAACATTAGAATCTTAATCAAATACTAAACTAGCTAACTAGATTATCTTTTCTAAGTGTTAGAGCAGCTAGCTAACTTCATAGCGTGTCCGTCTAATCACGGAAGACCTACTCATTCGCTCTTGAGCCGTCGGGAATGAGCTTGTTCTCCAGTGGTCGTGCTAGCACCCATTGAACTTGTAGCGAGCTTTTGATGATCTTGTGAACTACAACTTAGCCCTCAAGATCTCCGGATCGTGCTTGCAAACCAGTCCTCCTTTTATTGAAGATGATCCACCCAAGAGAACCTTATTCAAACCCTAGCTTCACACCAAAAACCTAATGAAGCAACTAAAATCTACAACTTGCTAGGGAGTAGTGCTTAGGGATGTAGAAAATATTCTAGTATTTTGCTATCTCTTTATATCCTTTGATTCTCAACTCATGAGAAGGTATGGAAATGAAGGAGAAAGAGGGAGCTCAAGTGAGGAGAGAGAAGCAAATGGCGAGAATGAAGTGAGAAAAACATGCATAACATTTTACGTTTTGTGAAAAGGAATTTCACAATTAAAAATGCTAACCATGCTTGAATAATAAATCCAAATGGAATAAATAATTTCATAGCCATACTTCTCACCGTTCTTATGCCACCTCACCCCTCCACCTCAATTCCATTTAAATAAATAAATAGAGAATCCAATATGAGGTGTTCTTCTAGAAATATTTTTATATGCATACAAAAATACATCCCCGTAAATACATACACGTATTCGTATCAAAATACGAATAACCTAAAGATAGAAAAATATAATGAATATAATACTAGAATACATGTATCAAAATACATGTATATAAATTATTAAATCAATATTTGATTTAATAATCCGGATTAATCCTAAACCGGCTAGTATTATCATCCTTCTGATTAAAGTCTGTGTACTAGTACACGGATTTAATTAGAACCATGCACGTATCAATATACGGCATCTACATTGTTTCGCCTGAACCAGAAAAACCCTCTGTGTGGGACTCTAAACACTCGATAGTACGCTGGAAGTAAGTTAATGGATAAATACATAACTACAAGCACGTCAGAGGCACTAGTTGTACATAACGGCTACCTAACTATCTGTTGAAAGGAAGGCCGACGAGCAAACTCATCCGTATCCCTACTGAGCCTGTAACTGACAATCTACATACAGTCCGGTCTCTTCGTCTGAGAGTATCGCATATCAGATCTAGGGGGTGGATAACGTCAGACCCCTAATAACCAGATAAGTCGTGTCGGTGTCAAGCTCATCACCCATCAAGAAACTATTGATCTCCCATCAGTAAATCTCATCCACTTTGGCCAAGAATTTATAGTGATAGCCAACCGAACGAAACGCGCCATCGACTCCTTATACCAGGAGAGACGAATCCCTGAAGATCACTTACTACCTCCATGTGGTTTGGGACTGTATCCAACTAAAATCTATTTGCACGAATCCTTTGAGTCGTGGTAGGGTAGTAATCAAAGTACAGTAAGAAATCACACGAGACAAATGACGATCTCAGGTCAAAAGACTACTATGTACTCATTTCACTTGAAAATTTCTATTTGATGATAGGTATAATACCATCTAGAAGTTCTCGGTAAGTTCGTCCGGTGTACTCACTTCCAGTGAGCTTATGTATATAATCTTAGGTGCCAAAACACCAATGGCTTGTAAGGCCACCGCCCCTTCGTCGGGGTCTAGAAACGTATACACTAGTCTAGTCTAGAATATCGATGCCCAGTCTCGATTCTCCCACGACTAGGGAAATTTAAAGATGTTCTTTTGCATTACCCAGCTCCCACTTATATGATCATCATCATAATGCCGGTAGGTAAGGAAGAATCCTATGGGCTTTATCATTATATATTAGTGAAACGTAATAAAACATATACACATAATGATAACGACAAATCAGATAGCATACTTTCATCTCAAGCAAGAATGTTCTACCCGTTGTTTACCGCCGAAAACCGGAGACGTGACCGCGTAGGTCCGTCTTGCCTGAATTTGGGGGCAGATGCTATTTGGTGCTATCCGTCCTCCTCTCCGAAGATGCCAAGTTAATTTATGGCACTGTATATCGAAGGTTTAAACGGATGCGGCCGATATAGCAGACTTCGTCAAATTCCCTCTCGTTTGAAGGGTTTTTGATTGTGGGGACGCTCTTCCCTGCAGGCGCAAGCCCCTGCAGTTAATTACATTACCGCATCGCGGTAACAACTTTCTCCTTCTCTAGATGGTCACTTCGTGTCGTGGGTGTTTGTTTTGTTTGTGGTTGCCCGTGGATTGTATACGGAGACTAATTTATGTTGTTGCCCGTAGGGCATGGATTAGTCCAAATCCGTATCTTCTTAGATTTGGGTTTGGGGTTGGGTTTAAGGATACGTTACTCTCATTTGAGATTAAGATCAACTTAACGTTTGTTAAGAATACGTTAGTCTAATTTAAGACTAAGATCAACTTAACGGGATCGTTTAGATCCAACAAAAGAGCATTTGAACTCTATTGTTTTAGTTTAGGGACTTTGCGGTCGATTACCAGTTTAAGAACATGGTGGTCCATTACCAGTTTAAGGACATGGTGGTCCAGGTTAAGGACATCATAGTCCGTGGGTTTAAAGGGACCCCACAGTCCAAGGTTAAGGACATCGTAGTCCATGAGTTTAAGGACCCCACAGTCCAGGTTAAGGACATCGTAGTTCGTGAGTTTAAGAACCATACAGTCCAGTTTAAAGACGTCATAGTCTATGAAATGTATGGTTGTTGGGACCCGTCACCTCTCTGAAGACGTTGAAGGATTACAACGACAAATATCAGAGGAGTAAAAAGATATACTCTCGAACCGGTGTGAGTTGGTTGAAAGATCTGTAGTCCAATTTGGGACTAAGATCTGTTAAATATTCATGAGCAGGTGGGCTCAGTTAACATAAGTTGAGGACTTATGACCAATATTGGGCTAAATCCAATAAATGTTTAACATTTTTATTCTGGCTATTGAGCCTTTATTTGGGCTTGGCCCTTTTAATAATGCGGAGCATTAGATCTTGACACCTTTTTTTTGTCTTGTATTGAATGCAAAGCATCCATCAGAACAATTTATGTTTTGTCAGCGCAACACGTGGCGCACCAGACACTTTGCACCAGTCAAAGAGCGCAGTGCGCTTCTGCCAAGTAGCGCATATGTGAACGACACGTGTCGCGCTTGGCGCTAAGCGCCAGATGATGGGCGCATTGCGCCAGTTTATGAGCGCTAAGCGCTAATTTATGAGCGCATTGCACTTTCAATTTAGAGGCGCATATGTGAGTGACACGTGGCGCGCTTGGCGCTGAGCGCCAGCCCATGAGCGCAATGCGCTATTTCAGAAGCGCAAAGCGCAAGTTATATACGTGATTGACACGTGGCGCATTTTGGTGCTGAGCACCGGTCCAGAGAGCGCAGAAGCGCTATTTTAGAGCGCAAGGCGCATTTCAATAGCGCAAAGCGCATTTCAATAGCGCAAAGTGCATTTGATCAATTTTTATGATCCGTGAACAAATTTATGTTCTTTTAAAAGAGACTTTGTCTCAAGATTCAAGAACAACAGTTCTTATTTTTGAAAGGGCTTTGCCTTTATAGATTAATGATCTGTGTGAAGAATATGTTCTTCTTTTTTTATGTGATGAGATCTTTTGATCTTTTTTATGAAAGACCTTGGTCTTTGTAGATCTATGATCTTTAAGAAGATAGTTCTTCTTTTATGAGATGATTTCATCTCTGTGTTCATCATTCATCATCTTTGCCTTGAAGAAATAATCTTCTTTCAAGAGCTTGCTTTCTTTCTTTGAATTTTTTCAAAGTTTATGGGGGGGGGGGGTTTCCCTCTCTCAGACTTGAAGACTTGGGGCCTTTATATAAGGCAAGTTGATTTGTTAAATCAGTTAAAGAGATCTTTCTCTGATTGATTTGGGGGTGTTTCCCCACCATTGGATCTTTGATCCTAGGGCTTCTGTTTTACAGAAGGCAATCTTCTTGTTTTTAACAAGATTGAGAAAATCTTTCCATAACAGAATTTAATTCTGATTAATTAATGATTTATCATTACTATTAGATCTTTTGATCGAAGGGTGGGGAATTTTTAATTCCAGCGCTAGCACACCTGTGCTTTGCACGTGGTGTGCTGCTCAGAGCGCAGCGCACTTGTGTTTGGCACGTGGTGCGCTGCTCAGAGCGCAGCGCAGCCTGCGCTAGCGAACCCGTGTTTGACACGTTGCGTGCAGTGCGCCTAGCGCTAGCGCACTCATGGTGCACTGCCTAGCGCGCAGCGCGCCTAGCGCTAGCGCACTCATGGTGCACTGCCTAGAGCGCAGCGCACCTGGCGCTAGCGCATCCGTGTTTTGACACGTGGCGCGCAGCGCACCTAGCGCTGGATCTGAAGCGTTGTTTCAATTTTTGAAATTCAAATTTCAAACAGAGCTTTGCTCTGATTGGGGGAAACAAATGCCCCCCCCACCGTTGCGCTCACGTGGCCCACACGTAAGTGCAGCGGTGGCATCATCTGCGCCCTTGGATCAACTCAGAAATTGAAGAGGCGTTTCAATGCCTATAAATAGGACCTTTGGTCTCTTAGATGATATTCATCTTCTTCTTTGAGAATTATCTCTTCTTCAGAGCATTGCTCTCCTGTTTAAGAACTTTTCAAGAGTAAAAACTCTGTTAAGATTTTAGGTAAAATTTAAATCTTTTAATAAATTAGGGTCTTACCCATTAACAGAGCCTTGCTCTTCATAGATCTTAGATCTAAAGAAAACCCTTTTAGGGTTTCATTAATAGAGCTTCTCTCTCTTCAGATCATGAACCCATAAATCTAAGGAGATCTTTTCTTGGGGCTTCTTAGCCCATGAACAGAGCTCCGCTCTTTGATAACATGTAGATTTTTTAATCTCTTATGTAGAACTCTTAAGAGTTTTATCCATGGATATCAAACTCATTAAAAGCTTTGCTTTTAGGGTTCCTGATGGGTTACTTCATCTTCCTCGCAGAGCATGGCTCTTAGCATTCTCGGGGAATTTCTTTAGATTCTTCTCATAATTAACTTTGACAGGTGTCACTCCTGTCTGCAGAGCATCGCTCTCGAGGAGTTTAACTCTTAGACCCGAGGGGTCGCTCATTGCTTGAGATTCCTTTTTTTAGGATTTCTCGCAAACTCAAATTTGTTAGGTATCATAATTAGAATTTGTTTTCTCCATGGGTATATCAAGAGTCATTTAAATCCCTGTACCTGTTTTTCCTTATTACTAATCTTTTATTGATGTTTCTTTTCAGGCACTATGGCTGTTTATTTATATAGTCTGAACGAGTTTATCTCTTATGAGGATATTCGCGTACAGGGCCGTTGCCAGAACCAAGAGTTTACAAATGCCCAATGTGCGGAGATTATGGATCGTCTGTATGCACTCGTCGGCCGACTGCTTCCTTGCCGTTCCGCTCTCTTGAAAATCGTAGTGGGAGCAATTTGGGGAGCACTTCCTGGGTTTCACGAAGCCATGCCGCTTAATGCGCTGGATGATACCGAAGACAGGGTGCATTCAGTGTACCTGTCGGGCCTGATCTCGAAGAAGCGGCGAGATAACCTCATTGATATTCTGCATCAAACTTTCCAACAGACGACGATAATCTCTTCTTATCAAAGGGAGGAAGACATTGGCGAGGATCTCGACACTCGTGAGCGCGAGAGGATGCACACGAGAATAGTCGAAAGGCTAGAAAGATTCTAGACGGACTTACTTTCGAATTCCTCAATCCATGCCCTGGATCTGAGGTTTTACCATTGTAATCATTTTGATGATGTTTTCGTTTACTGCTTTCATGATTGTAAGAACTTTTCGAAGTATGAATGGCAAATTACTCATTTTAGCGTGTTTTATTTTATGTACTAAATCTTTTGCATATGCATGAACAGGTATGCTTCGGACGCTTAACCAAATGCGAATCAAATGTTTTCCTTGTCGCTTTCTTTTCTTTTCTTTGTTACCGGCATGTCACTGTAGTAAGCGTAGCCTGTAGATGACAGAGTGAGCATCTTGTTTTAAGTTCTTCGAGGGGTAGTGATGGCTTAGGAAGCAGGTTCAGATCTACTACTTAAGACTTTTCAACTTTATGAGCCGTGAGGGTCTCATAAAAACTTTTCTCCCTACGAGTCGTGAGGATCTCGTAGGTGTCTTTTCTCCTTAGGAGTCGTGAGGATTCCTAAGTGTGCTTTCCCTTATAAATCATAAGGATCTTATAAGAGAGTTTTCTTCCTTACGAATCGAGAAAACCCGTAAGTGTTTAATGAGATTGATGTTATCCGCATTTCACGGCGTCAGAAGTTGCTCCGGGCGTTTCCCACGGGATCAAGGTTAACTTTGGCAGTGTTCCACGGAATCGTTGGATGACGTATTTCCGAGACGGGGTCATGTGGATGACGTATTTCCGAGACGGGGTCATGTGGATGACGTATTTCCGCGACGGGGTCATGTGGATGACGTATTTCTGAGACGGGGTCATATAGATGACGTATTTCCGAGAAGGGGTCATATGGATGACGTATTTCCGAGACGGGGTCATGTGTATGACGTGTTTCCACGACGGGGTCATGTGGATGACGTATTTCCGCGAAGGGGTCATGTGGATGACGTGTTTCCGCGACGGGGTCATGTGGATGACGTGTTTCCGAAACGGGGTCATGTGGATGACTTATTTCCGAAACGGGGTCATGTGGATGACGTATTTTCGAGACGGGGTCATGTGGATGACGTATTTCCGAGACGGGGTCATGTGGATGATGTATTTCCGAGACGGGGTCATATGGATGACGTATTTCCGAGACGGGGTCATTTGGATGACGTATTTCCGTGACGGGGTCATGTGGATGACGTATTTCCGAGACGGGGTCATGTGGATGATGTATTTCCGAAACGGGGTCATATGGATGACGTATTTCCGAAACGGGGTTATGTGGATGACGTATTTTCGAGACGGGGTCATGTCGATGACGTATTTCCGTGATGGGGTCATGTCGATGAAGTTGCGTCTGTTGTAATGAGACGAATATAGAAGTGGTCTCCAGGTTGTCTGGGAACCATCAAGATTTAGAGTAGGGGCTTTGTCGTAGCTCCAGGGTTGATTGTAGCGTCTGAATCCTGCTGGAATGGGGAAGAACACTGTTGATGATCTCTAGGCTATCCCTGAACCATCGAGATTTAGCTTCGTTTTCTGATGGACCCTGGGGAGGGAAGGTGTGATTCTTTCTTTGTTTGCGCCCCTGGATTGTATACAAGGATTAATGTGATATCACCTGTAGGGCATAAATTTCATTTTTTTAATTTCTTTCCACGATGCTCTATCATTTCAGCTTTTATATCGCGAAGGTCGCGATTGCCCAATCATTTTGGCTATTTTTCGCGGCACCCAATCATTTCAGCTATTTATTTTATTTTTACTCGCTGCTTTTTATTGTGAGTTGCCCAATCATGTCAGCTATTTTGCATGCATACATTTTTACTTGCTGATTTTGTTGCAAGTTGCCCCATCATTTCGGCTATTTCGTATGCATGTGTGGCTCGCTAGCTTCTTACTGCAAGCTTGGAATTAGACACCGATTTCGGCATCAGCACCGCTACAACTGGAATATTTCCAGGAGAGAATCATCATTTGCCTCTGTCGATGTCGAACAAAGGTGGCTTAGCGAACATGGTTAGGATCTTATCGACTAAGGCTTTTGACTTCATGAGCCGTAAGGGTCTCATAAAGGTATTTCTCCCTGCGAGTCGTGAGGATCTCGTAAGCGCGTTTTCTCTTTAGAAGTCGTGAGGACTCCTAAGTGTATGATCTCTTATAAGTCGTAAGGATCTTACAAGAGTGTTTTCTCCTTATAAGTCGAGAGGACTTAAAAGGGCTGTTCACCGTGTAGACATATCCCTAGTCACGGATGTGACTTTGTTAGGGGAATGTTTATTCGCGCCCGTGGATTGTATACAAGGGTCAGCATTGAGCCGCTTGTAGGGCAGTGTTGGAGGTTGTGGTGGCTGCTTAAGAACAGGTTCAGATCCCTGTAGCTTAAGACTTTTGAATCTTATGAGCCGTGAGGGTCTCGTAAGAGGGTTCTCCTTATGAGTCGTAAGGATCTCGCAAGTGTAATTTCTCCCTAGGGATCGTGGGGATCTCTAAGTGTGTTGCTCCCTTATGAGTCGTAAGGATCTCATTCAGGTGATTTCTCCTCACAAGGTCGAGTGGACCTTGCAAGTGTCTTTTAACGAGATTGCGCCCTTTCGGGTTTTCACAATACTCGCCGGTAGCCCTGTTGTTTTTACTCACGGAGCCCTTTCGGGTTTTCATCCGTGCCCTTTTTACTTATGGACATACCGTTTTTCGTTTTTTTATCCCTTTTTTTCTCTTCATCTTTTTTTTATTCTTCTTTTTTTTGTATCAGCCTTGGGATGCTGCAATCCACCGTAGTTTATCGACATCTCGGTCAACAGCTAGTTTTAGGACATAGTAGTCCATTGCTAGTTTAAGGACGTTTCGGTCTGTTGTTAGTTTAAGGACGTTTCGTTCCGTTGTTAGTTTAAGGACGTTTCGGTCCGTTGTTAGTTTAAGAACGTTTTGGTCCGTTGTTAGTTTAAGGAGACCGGCTACTACTTAGAGAGTTTGGGCTTAAGAAGATAGCGAGCGGACATAGTCGTCGTCATCTATCATTGACCTAGACCGTGACTCGTCAGGCGTAGTACTTTTTCAGGAAGCGACCATTTATTGGCCTGAAGGGCCCTTCGCCATGCATGTCCATGAGTAGATAGGCCCCACCCTGGTAGACCTTGTCTATGATATACGGGCCTTCATAGTTCGGCTCGTAGTTCGGCTCGAATATCCCCCGTTTGGTACGATTGGGGATCATAGGTCTTTTGACCACTAGCACGAGTTCGCCTTGGCGGAATGTTCTCGGCTTAGTCAATTTCTCATATGAGCGCGTCATCTTTGCTTTGTAAGCCTCCAGATTTTGTTGCGCTATGAGCCGGGTTTCATCAAGGGCATCGAGTTCCTCGAGCCGAAGGTGAGCATTCTCTTTGTCCGTTAGCTCGTAATGAACAGCCACTCGTAGAGAGGGTAGCTCTATCTCGAGGGGGAGTACCGCCTCTGTACCGAATACCAATGCGTACGGCGTTGTGTTCGTGGCCGTTTTGAACGTAGTTCGATATGCCCAGAGAGCTTCATGCAGTCTCTCATGCCAGTCCCTCTTATTTTGAGACACCGTCTTTTTCACGATCTTTGTCAAGGTCTTGTTGAAATCCTCAGCTAGACCGTTAGCTCGAGGATTATAGACCGAAGAGTATCTCCAGTCTATGTTATGCCGTTGTGCGAAGCGGCTGATCTTGTGGCTTCTGTAGGCTGGCCCGTTATCGGAGATGATCCGTCGCGGAGTTCAAAACTGATAAATGACGTGTGTCTTGAAGAAATGGAGGATATTCTCCGTCTTCACTTCCCTCAGCGGTACTGCTTCTGCCTATTTGGAGAAGTAATCAGTTGTCGCCAAAATGAATCGGTGTCCTCTGGATGATATTGGTTCGATGGGGCCGATTATGTCAGTCCCCCACATTTCGAACGACCAGCTAGCCACCGTTGGATGCAGCGGATTTGGATGTTGATGGATAAAGTCCCCGTGAATCTGGCATGAATGGCACTGCTTAGCGTATTCGAGATAGTCTTGGATCATCGTGGGCCAATGATAACCCATCCGTTTGATCTTCAGCTTCATCTTCGGCCCGGCTTGGTGAGAACCGCAGAGTCCGTCGTGAGTTTCTTGGAAAACTCTCTTTGCCTCTTCAGGTCCCAGGCATCTTAGCCACAGAGAATAAAATGATCTCTTATACAGAGTATCATTGACAAAAGCAAAAGACAGAGCTCGTTTCATAAGCCGATGTCTTGAGGACGCATCTTCAGGTGTTTGACGGGATTTGAAGTAGTCTATAAAGACTTCTCTCCAATCCGTAACCTTTTCCTGGTCTTTTATTTGCAGAGCTATTTGCTCGGTCGCTCCCTTTTCTTCGGACGACTCCGGAGATATTTCCGCCGGCGTAAGAACCCGACGGCTTTGAAAAACGATCCTTACGTCATCGAGGTTTTCGTCAGCCAGTTTTTTAGCGAGCTTGGCTAATGCATCCGCTTTGCTATTTTCCGCACGCGGTATGCTTTCCAAGGTGTAGGAAGGAATTGCTGTACTTTCTTGCTGTATTTCACCAACTCGGGCTTGCATGTCTGATAGTCGCTGTTTATTTGACTAACGACCAGTTGGGAGTCTCCGTATATGAGGAGGTTTTCAATTCCCGTGTCGATAGCGATCTCGAGACCTGCTATCAAAGCTTCATATTCGGCTTCATTGTTTGTCCTCGGCTCTGTTAAGGAGAAGGCAAAGCGCATTATCCCTCCTTGTGGAGTCAAGAAGATGATGCCTACCCCTGACTTGATTATAGGGGTGCTTTGTTTGCGCCTCTTCATGGAAGATGCCCCATCAAAATAGAGTTCCCATTGGGTATCATTCTCTCTTCTCTCTCTGTCGATCGTGTCAAATGCATGTTTGTCTGGAAGTTCACAATTCAAAGGAGAATCGACAGGTATCGGATGCTCAGCGAGGAAGTCAGCTATGGCCTGGCCTTTCACTACCTTAAGAGGCCGATAAGTTATCGTGAACTCCATCAAGAGCAAGGCCCACTTAGCGAGCCGCCCTGTTAATATGGCCTTCGACATCAAATACTTGAGAGGATCCACTTTTGATATGAGATGGACCTCATGTGCCAACGCATAGTGTTTGAGCTTCGTTATTGCTAAGATCAACGCCAGGCCGTATTTTTCAATGGGAGAGTAATTGCTTTCTTCTCCCAGTAGAACTCGACTCAAGTAGTAGAGGGCTCTCTCTTTCCCTTGGTCGTTTTCCTGTGCCCATAATGCGCCTAGAGAACCTTCGAGAGCTGTTGTATACAGGACGAGAGGTTTTCCTTTAACGGGAGCGGCCAGTAGTGGCGGATTCTGCAGGTATTGCTTGATTTCGTCCAGTGTGCTCTGGCATTTGTCATCCCAGACGAACGGGGTTCCCTTTTTCATCAAGTGACTGTAAGGACGGCACTTGCCTGAGAGATTGGCTATAAATCGCCGAATATAGGCGAGCTTTCCTTGGAGAGACCGCAATTGCTTGAGAGTCCTTGGCAGAGGTATTTCCATAATCGCCTTGATTTTTGACGGATCTATCTCGATGCCTCGGTGTCGGACGATGAATCCTAGAAATTTGCCCGAGGAAACTCCGAACGCGCATTTGAGACGGTTCATCTTCAAGTTGTATTGCCGAAGGTGCTGAAATATGATCTTCAGATTCTCTAGATGTTCCTCGTATGATTTTCTTTTAACTACGAGGTCGTCGATATAACATTCGACGATTTCATGTATGAGGCCATCGAAAATCTTCGTCATGGCCCTCTGATAGGTTGCACCGGCATTCTTCAGACCGAAGGGCATCACCTTGTAGCAGAATATGCCCAAAGGAGTCCGGAAAGCGGTATGCTTCTGATCCTCGGGATGCATCTTTATCTGATTATATCCCGATGAGCCGTCCATGAAGGAGAAAACTTCATGAGTGGACGTATTGTCTATCATCAGCTCAATGACCGGTACTGGGAAGACGTCCTTTGGGCAGGCTTTATTGAGATCCCGAAAGTCCACACATATACGCACCGTCCCATTCTTCTTCATCACTGGGACGATGTTGGCGATCCAGTCAGGATATTGAACCTCTTGGATGAAGCCGGAGTCGATTAGCTTTTTGACCTCGGCGTTGATGCTCATCTCAAGCTTGAGCCGCATTCTTCTCGGTGCTTATTTGATCGGCTTGACGTCCGGGGATATCGCCAATTTGTGCACAGCGATCTATGGATCGAGTCCCGGCATCTCTGAATAGTTCCATGCGAAGCAATCTTTATGCTGCATGAGCACGTCCTTTAGCGTAGCCACCCTTTCTTCAGACAAAAGCTCACTGACAAACGTCGGCCGCGGGTCACTTGCCGTCCCCAAATCAATTTTCTTGAGGTTATCTGTAATAGCATGTATCCCATCTTCCAGCTCTTTTGGCACCGGTGGAAACTCTGAGATTACCTCGTTATCATCGTTTTCGAAGCATCAAGGGAGGTCATCCATATTCTCGGGCTCTTCTTCTGACAGTGTTATCACGTGACAGGTAGGAGCTTGCTTCCAAGACCGATGTTGATCCGGCTCTACTCTCGTGGTTTTGGGTTCATGCTTCTGCGGCGAGGTTACCTTCCAGCTGCTGGATAGAGCGAACCTGCCTTGTTGATATTGGTCTTCTAACCAGTTTTTAAATGTGAAGTAGTCTTCGGGAGGATGTTCTATTGCCCTGTGATAGGAGCAATAGTCCGGGTGAGAGACTTCACCTGCTTGCTCGGGATGCTTGGACTCCGGGAGTGTCATCATCTGATGTTTTATGAAAAGATCGAATATCTTCCTTGTCTTGTCTTGGGGAAAAGAATATACTCGACCCATCTGTTCCCCTCCGAAAGGCGGCCGGGACGCGTGGGGCGTCTAAGCCTGGGGTTCGGGGCAGATGCTAATTGGTGCTATCCGTCCACCTCTCCGAAGATGCCAAGTTGATTTATGGCACCGTGCATCGGAGGTTTAGACGGATGCGGCCGATGTAGCAGACTTCGTCAGATTCCCCCTCGCTTGAGGGGTTTTTTGATTGTGGGGACGCTCTTCCCTGCAGGTGCAAGCCCCTGCAGTTAATTACGCTACCGCATCGCGGTAATAACTTTCTCCTTCTCCAGATGGTCACTTCGTGTCGTGGGTGTTTATTTTATGTTTTGTTGCCCGTGGATTGTTTACGGAGACCGAGTTATGTCGTCGCCCGTAGGGCGTGGACTAGTCCAAATCCGGGTTATCTTAGACTTGGGTTTGGGGGTTTGGTTTGAGGATACGTTAGCCATACTTGAGGCTAAGATCAACCCAAACGTCTGTTAAGGATACGTTAGTCTAGTCTGAGACTAAGATCAACTTAACGGGATCGTTTAGATCCGACAAAGGAACGTTTTAGGCTCCATTGCTCCAGTTTAGGGACATAGTGGTCCATCGTATGTATGGCCGTCAGGACCCGTCACCTCTCTGATGACGCTGAAGGATTACAACGACGGATGTCAGAGGAGTTCAGGGATGTACCCTTGAGCCAGAGTTAATTGGGGGGATTCATAGTCCAGTCTGTTTGAAGGTTTAAGGATACGTTAGCCATCTTTGAGGCTAAGATCAACTTAAACGGGACCGTTTAGATCCGACAAAAGAGCATGCGGGGCTCTATTGTTCCAGTTTAGGGACGTGGTGGTCCATTGGTAGTTTAAGGACATTGCGGTCCATGGGTAGTTTAAGGACATTGCGGTCCATGGGTAATTTAAGGACATTGCGGTCCATTGTTAGTTTTAAGACATCTCGGTCAAGGTTAAGGACGTCGTAGTCCATGGGTTTAAGGACCCCACAGTCCATTGTTAGTTTTAAGACATCTCGGTCAAGGTTAAGGACGTCGTAGTCCATGGGTTTAAGGACCCCACAGTCCATTGTTAGTTTTAAGACATCTCGGTCAAGGTTAAGGACCTCATAGTCCATGGGTTTAAGGACCCCACAGTCCATATCGATGTGTGGTCATCGGGACCCGTCACCTCTTTGAAGACATTGAGGGATTACAATGCCAAGTATCAAAGGAGTGAAGAGATGTACCCTGGAACCGGAGTGGATTGAATAATCCTTGGCCCAATTTGGGATCAAGACCAATTAATTGTGTTATGAGCCCATTGGCCCAGTTAATTACGAATTGAGGACTTATGGCCATCTTGGGCTATGTCCAATCAGGAGATGCTTTGCCTCTATCCTTTTAGCCAATTGGACCAATGTCTAGTGTTAAACACTAAAGACCAACCAGTGTTAACACCAGCAACAAGGCTTTCAAATTAGTGTTAAACACTAAACAGATCAGTGTCAAACACTGGCAACAGAGATCTCAAATTAGTGTTAAACACTAAGGTAGTCAGTTTTGAACACTGCAAATAAAGTTTTTTTTTGATTAGTGTTGAACACTAAGGCCCAACAGTGTTTTAACATTGGATTCGAGAGTTCCAATTTAGTGTTAAACACTAAGGCAAGAGGGGTCACGTGGCAACACGTGAGAGCGCCCTCCCTTCATTTATTCTGCTGAGATTATCGCATCTTTCTGAGCATCACGTGCCATCACGTGACGTGCATTTAAATGCTTATATGTTAAAGCTTCTGCCGAGGGTCACGTGGGTCACGTGGGGTGCTGCCTCAAAGGGGCTTTCTGTAGATCTCTTGGAGGGGTCACGTGGTGGCACGTGACCCTGCCTCTATGTATGTTGTTTAGAGGATCTGTTAATCTTTTTCCAGGAATTAAATCCCTCGTAGGGTTGAACCCTGACAATAATTTCAGAGGAATTAAATTCCTACTTCCTTTTGAAGACTTATATTCTGGAATAGAGTTGAACTCTGAATTTTCTTTAGGAATTAAATTCCTCATATATGTGAAGAACTGAATAGGGTTGAACCCTAATAAAAGCTTTCAAGGAATTGAATTTCCATTCTCTGTTAAATTATGATTAAGGGAATTAAATTCCCGCTGTTTCAACAGAACTAGGTTCTTAATTAGGGTTAAACCCTGTTTCTTTTTGTTCTGAAGGAATTAAATTCCCATAACACAGGGTCAAGCCCTAATTTTATTTTAAAGGAATTAAATTCCTATAGTTCTGTGAGAATTAAATTCTCGTACTTCCATTCCCTCTCTATGTTTTGGATCTGCATGGCAGGATCTCAACCCATTGAGAATTAAATTCTCAACTTCAAGGGGAGATGTGCACTTTGCAGATCTTCTAGCAAAGAGAGAAGAAATATATTCTTCTGTTTTATATATCAGAGTTAAACTCTGTTGAGAATTAAATTCTCCTTCTTTCAAAAAGCCTTCCCTTTCTTACCTAGGGTTTTCTTTTGCGGAAGATCCAAATTCCTCAAAGTATCAAGGCTCTCTCTCCTTTTCTTCCCTCTGCGTATATGTCTCTTTTTTGTATCTCTTGGCTCCTATTTATAGGAGAAGCAGCCGAGTCAATTAGTTTTTGACGAATCTTCATTGAGAGATTTGATTTGCATCCATCATTCGTTCTGGACCTTTGGATTATTAGGTGAATTTTATTCACCATTGGATTTTCAAATCCAGGGATTCTCCTTTGTTATTTCGGTTAGATTTAAAGGGGAAATCTTTCCAAACCCGAGATTTTCCCATAGATAGATGATATTTAATCACCTCTGAATCTTCAATTCGATTGGTTCCAGATAATCGCTTTCCTTTGGAAAGATTTGAATCTCTTTCAGAATTTAATTCTGTTAACAAAACGGGCTTTGAAAGCCGGTCACGTGTGACCACGTGACCCATGGTCACGTGTGGGCACGTGACCCCCTTGGAACGAGCCTTCCTCTTTCTTTTTGCGCTCTGTCTTCTGGTGGCTGCTTAACCGTCACGTGCCACCACGTGACCCCTGGTCACGTGTGAGCACGTGACCCTTGTTAGGATTCTTTTTCTTGGTTTAGCGGGAGAACAAATCTGCTGCTTTTGATTATCACGTGCCAACACGTGACCCTGGTCACGTGGGAGCACGTGACCTCTTCTGAAGCCTTTTCCTTGATCTGATCAGGGATCCGGTGTGCCTTTGCCGCTTGCATTTAAATGTCACGTGCCGACACGTGACCCTGGTCACGTGGGAGCACGTGACTCTTTCTGAAGCCCTTTTCTTCGATGTAGTTGGGAAGCTGGATTTGCCTTGCTGATGCTTTTAGGTGTCACGTGCCAACACGCGACTGCTGGTCACGTGTAAGCACATGACCCTTTTCTGAAGCTTTTTCCATAAGCTTTTTTGATTTTAAATCAGGAAACAAATGCCCCCACAGCATTGTTCTCACGTGTCCGCACGTGAGTGCAACGCTGTCACCTTTTGTGGCCGTTGGATTCCTCTAGGGATTTGGGGAGATGAAACGTTCTTTCAGAAGCGCCTTCACTTTTTCATGTCCTTCCTTTCAAACCTTTCTTTTAAGAATTTGATTCTCGTTCTCAGAGCTTAGTTCTCTGTTGTTTCTGTGCAGCGCCGCCTCATTTTCCAATCAAAGGCTAGTGCTCACGTATTGCGTATGCAGGGATCTGCTTGATGGGGACGTTTCATTTCCCTAACCTAATTCCAATGCGTCGTTGGATTTCATTTCCAACGCTTTTCCCTTCTTTCCGGTCTTTGAGAATAGTCCCACCATGCACAACATTTTTCGTGCATAGCATTAAATGCTCCCCTTTATAACCTGAACCCTATGCCTTACTTCTTTTCTTCACAGAGAAACCCATTCATACCTTAAGGTGGTCATCTTTGAGAACCCGATCAATCGCCATGGCTTGCAATCGTCCCCATGCTCGTCGGCAACCATGGGAGGTGCCTCTTGAGGAGATAATTCCTCTCTTCGCTGCGCGGCTGGCGGATCCCCTTCTCACCGACGCTCAATGTGACACGGTGATGTACGAGCTACTGACCCGTCGGGGCTCTCCTCTTCCCATGGGCTCCATTTGGCTCCGGATGATCCTCCTGTCTGTGCTTGCCGACATACCCCCTCATCCGGCAGAGATGACTTCGGCGATCCTTGACGCGGCGGAGGACAAGCTTGAGTGCTTTCACGAGGCTTGTCTAATCACTCAGGCTCTGAAGGATCACTCAGTTCATTTACTGAGTCAGATAAGAGCTTGTCGGGCCGTCATGTCTGCTTTTGTTGATGAGCACGGCTCCAACCGGTGGGGAGCGACTCCTCGCGAAAACCGCCGTTTTGACGTGTTGGAGAAGGCGGAGAGGGAGTTGGAGAATTTTGTGTTTTGCTTTGTTAACCCTTGTATTTCTGATCCCTTGTTTGGTGATCTTTTCCCACCAATATAGTATGTTTGAATCAATGTACTCCTTTAATCATTGGTGGTTTGTATGCTTTCTGTTGAATTTTCATGCTTGTCAGACAGTCCTACGTGTGTCTTGCTTGCGTAAATGAGCTGTCTGTTTTTCTTTAATTACGAGCACCATCGTTACGTTGCATGCACATCAGTGCCTCGGGCAACATTTCCTTTTAAACATTCGTACAGTTGCAAATGCGTGCCTGATAGGATACAGATCAGAAACTTGCCACGTTATCTCCCGTATCGGGTGGTGTGCGCTGGCTTTAGATCGAGTATTGTTGTCGAAGGGAGGTTTATAAATGAAGACATATTCTTCTCTTCAATGGTGTGTTCCCTTTCTATTGAATGTGTTCTGCGGACAATTTATCTTGATCTCCTTGCAGGACAGCGATGGCTCAGGATTCAGGGTTAAGATCTGCCTCCTAAGACTTTTGCATTTTATGAGCCACGAGGGTCTCATAAAGAGTTTTTCTCCCTACAGGTCGAGAGGATCCCATAGGTGTAAGTTCTTCTTAAGAATCGTGAGGATTCTTAAGCGGGTTTTCCCTTGAGAGTCGTAAGGATCCCACAAGAGAGTTTTTCTCCCTTACAGGTCGTGAGGACGTGTAAGTGCCGGATGTGGTCACCCTTGTCCGTGTTTTATGGAGTCGGGGGTTTCTCCAGGTATTGTAGTTTAAAGACGTCGCGGTCAAGGTTAAGGACCCATAGTCCGTGGATTTAAGGACTCCACCGTCCGCTGTTAGTTTTAAGACATCACGGTCAAGGTTAAGGACCTCATAGTCCGTGGATTTAGGGACTCCACAGTCCGATGTTAGTTTTAAGACATCACGGTCAAGGTTAAGGACCTCATAGTCCGTGGATTTAGGGACTCCACAGTCCGATGTTTGGTTGCAGGGACCCGTCACCACTTTGAAGAAGTTGAGGAATTACAACGCCAGGTATCAAAGGAGTGAAGAGATGTACCCTTAAGCCAAGGCAGAATCCGTAAGGAATCGGGGTGGTTGATCGTTAGTTTTAAGACATCACGGTCGAGGTTAAGGACATCATAGTCCGTGGATTTTAAGGACTCCACAGTCTGGTATTTGCTCTGGATGCTTCACACGGGTTCACTGCCGTGCTTGGCGAGGACCAGGCTCCGCTCTGGGCGTTTTCCACGGGGTCAAAGAGTGACGTTATCCGCGTTCCACGTAACCAGGAATTTTGCACTAGATGCTTCACACGGGTTCACTGCCGTGCTCGGCGAGGACTAGGCTCCGCTCTGGATGTTTTCCACGGGGTCAAAGAGTGACGTTATCCGCGTTCCACGTAACCAGGAATTTTGCACTAGATGCTTCACACGGGTTCACTGCCGTGCTCGGCGAGGACTAGGCTCCGCTCTGGATGCTTCACACGGGTTCACTGCCGTTCTCTGCGAGGACCTGGATCCGCTCTGGACGTTTTCCACGGGGTCAAAGAGTGACATTATCCGCGTTCCATGTGACCAGGAATTTTGCACTAGATGCTTCACACGGGTTCACTGCCGCGCCAGGCGAGGACTAGGCTCCGCTCTGGATGCTTCACACGGGTTCACTGCCGTGCTTTGCGAGGACCAGGATCCGCTCTGGACGTTTTCCACGGGGTCAAAGAGTGACATTATCCGCGTTCCACGTAACCAGGAATTTTTCACTAGATGCTTCACACGGGTTCACTGCCGTGCTCGGCGAGGACTAGGCTCCGCTCTGGATGCTTCATACGGGTTCACTGCCGTGCTTTGCGAGGACCAGGATCCGCTCTGGACGTTTTCCACGGGGTCAAAGAGTGACATTATCCGCGTTCCACGTGACCAGGAATTTTGCACTAGATGATTCACACGGGTTCACTGCCGTGCTCGGCGAGGACTAGGCTCCGCTCTGGATGCTTCACATGGGTTCACTGCCGTGCTCTGCGAGGACCAGGATCCGCTCTGGACGTTTTTCACGGGGTCAAGGAGTGACATTATCCGCGTTCCACGTGACCAGGAATTTTGCACTAGATGCTTCACACGGGTTCACTGCCGTGCTCGGTGAGGACTAGGCTCCACTCTGGATGCTTCACACGGGTTCACTGCCGTGCTTTGCGAGGACTAAGATCCGCTATGGACGTTTTCCATGGGGTCAAAGAGTGACATTATCCGCGCTCCACGTGACCAGGAATTTTGCACTAGATGCTTCACACGGGTTCACTGCCGTGCTCGGTGAGGACTAGGCTCCACTCTGGATGCTTCACACGGGTTCACTGCCGTGCTTTGCTAGGACCAAGATCCGCTCTGGACGTTTTCCACGGGGTCAAAGAGTGACATTATCCGCGTTCCACGTGACCAGGAATTTTGCACTAGATGCTTCACACGGGTTCACTGCCGCGCTAGGCGAGGACTAGGCTCCGCTCTGGATGCTTCACACGGGTTCACTGCCGTGCTTTGCGAGGACCAGGATCCGCACTGGACGTTTTCCACGGGGTCAAAGAGTGACATTATCCGCGTTCCACGTGACCAGGAATTTTGCTGAATATATCCGCATTTCACGGAATGGAGGTTTGACTCTTGGTGATATGTATATCACCGAGCCATGGAACTGGGGGTTGCCGCTGTTCCGTTTCGCTTGATGTTGTGTCTGCTGCCATGAGACGAACGTCGAGATGATCTCTAGGCTATCTGTGAACCGTCGAGATTTGGCTTCTTCTTATGATGAAACCTCGGGGTGGAGTATGATCCCTTCTTTGATTGCGCCCCTGGATTGTATACAGGGATAGATGTAACATCACCTGTAGGGCGTGGACTTCATTTTTATTTTATTTCTTTTTCCGCGATGCTCTATCATTTCAGCTTTTATACTGCGAAGGTCGCGATTGCCCCATCATTTCGGCTATTTTTCGCGGTGCCCAATCATTTCGGCTATTTATTTATTCTCTACTCGCTGCTTTTTACTGCGAGTTGCCCCATCATTTCGGCTATTTTTCATGCATACATTTTTACTTGCTGCTTTTTATTGCAAGTTGCTCCATCATTTCGGCTATTTTGTAGGCATGTGTGGCTTGCTAGCTTTTTCGCCGCAAGCTTGGATTTTCGACACCGATTTCGACATCAGCACCGCTACAACTGGAATGTTGCCAGGAGCGAATCATCATTTGCCTTTGTCGATGATGAACAAAGGTGGCTCAGCAAACAGGGTTAAGGGTCCTGTCGACCATGGCTTTGACTTCATGAGCCGTAAGGGTCTCACAAAGGTATTTCTCCCTACAAGTCGTGAGGATCTTACAGGTGTATTTTCTCCTTAGGGATCGTGAGGATTCCTAAGTGTGTGCTCCTCTGTAAGTCGTAAGGATCCTACAAGAGGGCTTTCTCCTTATGGGTCGAGAGGACCTACAAGGGTTGGACTTTGCTGAGGAAATGTTTATTCGCGCCCGTGGATTGTATACAAGGGTCAGTATTGAGTCCCTTGTAGGGCAATATCGAGGGTTGTGGAGGATTTGCTTAAGAACAGGTTTAGGTTTCTGTAACTTAAGACTTTCAAGTTTCATGAGCCGTGAGGGTCCCATAAGAGAGTTCTCCTTACGAGTCGTGAGGATCTCGTAAGTGTATTTTCTCCTTAGGAATCGTGAGGATCCCTAAGTGTGATGCTCCTTTGTGAGTCGTAAGGATCTCACGCAGGTGGTTTCTCCTTACAAGGTCGAGAGGACCCTATAAGTGTCTTTTAACGAGGTTGCGCCCTTTCGGGTTTTCACAAACACTCGCCGGTAGTCCTGCTGTTTTTACTCACGGAGCCCTTTCGGGTTTTCATCCGTGCCCATTTTGCTTGTGGACATACCGTTTTTTTTATTCTTTTTCATATATTTTTTTTAAAATTTTTTTTCTCCTTTTTTTTTGTCTCGTCAGCCTGAAGATGCTGCGGTAGTAGTTTTAGGGACGTTTCGGTCCGTCGTTAGTTTAAGAACGTTTCGGTCCGTCGATAGTTTTAAGGACGTTTCGGTCCGTTGTTAGTTTAAGGACGTTTCGGTCCATCGTTAGTTTAAAGACGTTTCGGTCCATCGTTAGTTTAAGGACGTTTCGGTCCATCGTTAGTTTAAGGACATTTCAGTCCAGCGTTAGTTTAAGGACGTTTCGGTCCAGCGTTAGTTTAAGGACGTTTCGGTCCATCGTTATGGGAAGGCCGGCTGCTGCTTGTAAAGTCTGAGCCTAGGAAGATAGCGAGCGGACATAGTCGTCGTCATCTATCATTGACCCAGGCTGTGGCTCATTAAGCATAGTATTTTTTTAAGAAGCGGCCGTTTATTGGCCTGAAAGGCCTTTCACCGTGCATGTCCATGAGTAGGTAGGCTCCACCCTGGTAGACCTTGTCTATGATGTACGTGCCTTCATAGTTTGGCTCAAATTTTCCCCGCTTGGCACGATTGGGGATCATAGGTCTTTTGACCACTAGTACGAGTTCGCCTTGGCGGAATGTCCTCGGCCTGGTCAATCTTTCGTACGAGCGCGTCATCTTTGCTTTGTAGGCTTTTAGATGTTGTTGCGCTATGAGCCGGGTTTCGTCGAGGGCATCAAGCTCCTCAAGCCGAAGGTGAGCATTTTCTTCGTCCGTCAGCTCGTGGTGGACTGCTACTCGTAGAGAGGGTAACTCTATCTCGAGGGGGAGCACTGCTTTCGTCCCAAATACCAACGCGTACGGCGTTGTGTTCGTGGCCGTCTTGAATGTAGTTCGATAAGCCTAAAGGGCTTCTTGCAGCCTTTCGTGCCAGTCTCTCTTATTCCGGGAAACGGTCTTTTTTATGATCTTCGTCAAGGTCTTATTGAAGGCCTCGGCCAGACCGTTAGCTCGTGGGTTGTAAACTGAAGAATATCTCCAGTCTATATTGTGCTGCTGCGCGAAGCGGGTAATCTTATGGCTTCGGTAGGCTGGCCCGTTATCGGAGATAATCCGCCGTGGGGTTCCAAACCGATAGATGACGTGCGTCTTGAAGAAATGGAAGATATTCTCCGTCTTCACTTCCCTCAGTGGTACTGCTTCTGCCCATTTGGAGAAGTAATCAGTTGTCGCTAGGATAAAACGATGTCCCCGGGATGATGCTGGCTCAATGGGGCCGACTATGTCAGTCCCCCACATTTCGAATGGCCAGCTAGCCACCGTTGGGTGTAGTGGATTCGGATGTTGGTGGATAAAGTCTCCATGAATCTGGCATGAGTGGCATTGCTTCGCATACACGAGGCAGTCCTGGATCATCGTGGGCCAGTAGTAACCCATCCGTTTAATTTTTAACTTCATCTTTGGGCCTGCTTGATGAGAACCGCAAAGTCCGTCGTGAACTTCCTGAATGACTCTTTCTGTTTCGTCAGGTCCTAAGCATCTCAGCCATAGAGAATCAAACGATCTCTTGTATAGAGTATCGTTGACGAAAGCGAAAGATAGAGCTCGTTTCATGAGCTGATGTCTTAAGGACGCTTCTTTGGGCATTCGGTGGGACTTAAAGTAGTCTATGAAGACTTCCCTCCAGTCCTCGGCCTTCTCATAGTCTTTTATTTGTAGGGTCGTCTGCTCAGTCGCTCCCTTTTCTTTATATAATTCCGGAGGTATTTCTGCCGGGGCAAGCACTCGACGGCTTTGTACCACGATTCTGACGTCATCGAGGTTCTCGTCCGCCAGCTCTTTAGCAAGTTTGGCCAACGCGTCTGCTTTGCTATTTTCCGCGCGCGGTATGTTCTCCAGAATATAGGAGGGAATTTGGGTCAGTAGTTGTTGCACCTTTTCGCCGTACTTCACCAACTCCGGTTTGCACGTTTGGTAGTCACCATTTACTTGGCTAACGACCAGTTGAGAATCCCTGTATATAAGGAGGTCTTCAACTCCCAGGTCGATGGCGATTTCGAGGCCTGCTATCAGAGCTTCGTATTCAGCTTCATTGTTTGTCCTCGGCTCTGTTAAGGAGAAGGCGAAGCGCATTATCCCTCCTTATGGAGTTGCAAAGACGAGGCCTATCCCCAATTTGATCATTGGGATACCTTGTTTCTGTTTCTTTACGAAGGACGCTCCATCGAAATAGAGTTCCCATCAGGTGTTACCGCCGCCAATCGCATCAAATGCATGCTCGTCCGGCAAATCACAGTTCAGAGGAGAATCGGCCGGTATCGGGTGCTCAGCGAGGAAATCGGCAATGGCCTGGCCTTTCACTGCCTTGAGAGGTTGATACGTTATCGAGAACTCCATCAAGAGCAGGGCCCACTTAGCGAGTCGTCCCGTCAATATGGCTTTTGACATCAAGTATTTAAGGGGATCCACCTTTGAAATGAGACGGACTTCATGCGCCAACGCATAGTGCCTGAGCTTTGTTATCGCGAAGATTAACGCCAAGCAATGTTTTTCAATGGGAGAGTAGTTGCTTTCTGCCCCCAGTAGAACTCGACTTAAGTAGTAGAGTGCCTTCTCTTTCCCCTGATCATTCTCTTGTGCCCATAATGCGCCCAAGGAACCTTCGAGGGCGGTCGTATAAAGAATGAGGGGTTTTCCCTTGACCGGCGCAGCCAACACCGGAGGGTTCTACAGGTACTGCTTGATCTCGTCTAGTGCGCCTTGACATTTGTGATCCCAAACGAATGGAGTCCCCTTTTTCATCAGGTGGCTGTAAGGACGGCATTTGCCTGAAAGATTAGCGATAAACCGCCGGATGTATGCGAGCTTCCCTTGGAGAGACCGCAACTGTTTGAGGGTTCTTGGCGGAGGCATTTCCATGATCGCTTTAATCTTTGACGGATCTATTTCAATGCCTCGGTGTCGAACGATGAATCCCAGAAATTTGCCCGAGGAGACTCCAAACGCGCATTTGAGGGGATTCATTTTCAAATTATATTGCCGAAGGCGTTGAAATACAGTCTCCAGATGTTTTAAATGATCATCGTATGACAAGCTCTTTACTACGAGGTCATCGATATAGCATTCGACGATGTCATGTATAAGGTCGTCGAAGATCTTTTTCATGGCCCTTTGATAG
Source organism: Agapanthus africanus (assembly GCA_030015575.1). Lineage (NCBI taxonomy): Eukaryota > Viridiplantae > Streptophyta > Magnoliopsida > Asparagales > Amaryllidaceae > Agapanthus > Agapanthus africanus. The sequence continues at coordinate 11,400,122 of CM057351.1, forward strand.
GTAGCGCCAGCGTTCTTCAGACCAAAGGGCATAACCCTGTAGCAGAATATACCCAAAGTGGTCGGGAAAGCGGTGTGCTTCTGGTCTTCGGGATGCATCTTTATCTGATTGTATCCTGACGAACCGTCCATAAAGGAGAAAACCTCGTGAGTGGACGTGTTATCTATCATTAGCTCGGTTACTGATACTGGGAAATCATCCTTTGGACAGGCTTTATTGAGATCCCTGAAATCCACGCATATGCGTACCGTCCCATTCTTCTTCATTACCGGGACGATATTGGCGATCCAATCGGGATATTGGACTTCTTGGATAAACCCAGAATCGATCAGCTTCTTGACTTCGGCGTTGATGCTTATCTCAAGTTCGAGTCGCATCCTTCTTGGCGCCTGCTTGACTGGCTTGATATCTGGGGATATTGCTAATTTATGCACAGCAATCTCCGGATCTAATCCTGGCATCTCGGAGTAGTTCCACGCGAAGCAGTTTTTATGCCGTAGAAGCACGCTCTTTAATGCAGCCACCCTTTCTTCAGACAGCAGCTCGCTGACAAATGTCGGTCGCGGGTCGTCTGCCGATCCCAACTCAATCTTCTTGAGGTTATCTGCAGTAATGTGTATACCATCTTCCAGTTCTTTCGGAGCGGGCGGAAATTCTGAGATCACCTCATCATCGCTGTTCTCAAAGCACCGGGGAAGGTCATCTATGTTCTCGGGCTCTTCTTTTAATATCGTAATCGCATAACAGGTGCGAATCCGCTCCCAGGACTGAGGTGGATCCGGTTCTGCTCTTGCGGCCTTGGGTTCATGCTTTTGTGGCGGCGTTACCCTCCAGCCGTCGGATAAAGTGAATCTGCCCTGTTGGTACTGGTCCTCGACCCAGTTCTTGAAGGTGAAGCAGTCTTCGGTAGGATGTCCTATGGCTCGGTGATAAGAGCAATAGCTCAGATGAGAAGCCTTGTTAGCTTGCTCAGGATGTCTAGAATCTGGAAGCGCGATCATTTGATGTTTTATAGCGAGCTTGAGTAACTTCTCCATCTTGTCTCAGGGGAAGGAGTACGCTCGACTCATCTTCTTCATGAGGGACAAATCCGAGCCGCGCAACACCCGACCACGTAACTCTCTAATCCTGCGTCGTTGTTGTCGGCTCCTCTTTCCGCTTCTTGATTTATTTCCGTCTCTGCGTCGGGCCTTTCGTACAACGGATTGACAAGGATAAGCATCTTTGTCTTTTGCAACCTGTTGAAACAGACGTTGCTTCCTGGCCTTCTCATAGATGGCCATTTCGCGGTTGTGGTCTTCCCGGGCTTTCTGACCCACTTCCCTGATAGGTTTGCCCATTCGTTCTTCAAATGACGGACTCGGCGCCTCAATCGCAGGGTCTGGTTTTGATGAGGGGTTGGCATCTCCTGACAGGGCGTCCAATTCTTCATCAAAGATATATATGGCGTAGCTACTGTGGGCCCGTTCCCGTTTTCCGGCTCTCGCGTATCCAAGCCCGAGTGTTTCCATTTTCCTGTTGGGCAATTTGCGTTGAGTCCTAGGGACATCCCAAATCTTGTTGTAAAACCGAGCCTGCTGAACAGTCTATTTTAAGGGTACTCCTTGGCGCTTCAATAGCTTCTTTAATCCATTTGTATAGTATCTGGACAGACGGATGGGTTGGAGCCTGTCAAGTGTAGCATCCGCGCCATGCCAGATCTCTTTCTCTATTTTCGACTCTGAGGATCGGTAGAATAGGATCACCTTCTCACCCCTTTGCCTGGGAGGGACGTAAAACGTTTGCAGGTCCTGCACATTGTGAGCTTGAAGCGTGTCGAGATCCTTGTAGTGTTCTCGCGGTACCATGGTGATTTGCAAACTATGGTCAACGCCAAGGGGTTCTTGTATTGACAGCCGATTGGCGAACACGGCATTAACCTCATCTTCCGAGTCACTTCCGAAGACTAACATGGGGGCGGACGTCCCTGGGTTGTTGCGTTGAGATGGCCCGGCATAAACTATCTCTTCTTCTTCTTCGGTATCGCTCCCGAAAACAGGGATGGTGGCGGCGGTTTTGTTCTCCGGGTTGCGACACCTTTCTGTATCCTCGAAATCTGGCAAAAAGTACTTCGCATCTTTGTATTTGCGGACTTCGTTCACGGAAAATGGGTTTAACTCTCCTGTTACAGTATACTCGAAACCATCCTTAAAGTACTTCATACACTGATGTTGTGTAGAAGGGATGATATTGTACTCGTGTAGCCAAGGACGACCGAGCAGGGCGTTATAGCAGGTCTTGGCGTCAATGACATGGAATTTGATGTCTGTGACGAGAAGTCCAAAGCGTAATGTTAGTATCACAGATCCGAGAGTCCGTGACGATTGTGAATCGAAACCGGAGATAGTAATTTTGTCACGAGCGATGTGTTGCACACTCATGCAGATTTCCTTCAACACCCGAACATTAAGGAGATTGACGGAGGATCCATTATCCACCAAGATCTTGCCTATCTTGATATCATGGCAGTATCCGGAGACATATAGGGGACGGTTGTGGTCGCACGTCCCGAGAAGGAGGTCTTCATCACCGAAAGTGATGTGGGCCGTATGCACTTCCTCCAGTTCATCCTTCATCTTTTCAGTGGCGAGGAAGGCTTGGAATTGCTCAGGTTCTTGTAACGCCTTAATTAGTGAGTCTCGCGCTTCTTTTGATAATAGGAGGGCATCGAGAATGCTAAGCTGAGAAGGTAGCTTCCTTAGGTGCGCGAGAATGTTATAGTCCACCTTACCCTTCCTAGGAGGGTCTTTGGCAGCCAGCTCTCTCATGACTTGGTCATCTAAAGTGATATCTTCAGTGACCTTTTCCTTTCCCTTATCTTTTCTACTTACAGGCCCGAGATTCTTTTCTGGGAGTGTGCGATTGCACAGCTGGATGTTCTCGCAGGCCTCCGATTTCTCCTCTTTCCCTAAAACGGACTCTTTAAAGAGAGGGCCCAGAGCCATTTCTTCATCAGAGTCGCTCCCAAAGGTGAGAACTTGTGACCCCCCGGCGTGAGCGATATAACAGTTGCCAGTAGTTCTGTTGTGCCATTCGACAGTACTTCTTCGCTCCCGACGGCTCTTGCGTTTCATGCGCTTAAAATGTTGCCGACGAGTAACATATCCTTGCCACCATATCTTAAAGGCGTCGCACTCCTCCGTGGGGTGTGAAATTTTCCGATGATATGCGCAATAATCAGGGTGTCTTTCCACCCCGTCGAGCGTGTTTCCTTCCGAAGGTGGTAGCCTCATTCCCATTGATATGGCTTTGGCAAACCTTTTCCTCGTCTTGAATATCCTCTTGTCTACTTCGAATGCCTTTCGCTCTGGCAGAGGTAGTTCAACTCTTTCGTTCAGTCGCCTGCATTTGGTTCCTTCTGATGCTGCCATCTCACGCTCCTGATCCGCTTTACTTTTTAGACGAATCTCATCTAGAAAAGCATTGATCACTTCATTTGTCAGCCACGCACGCTCTGGTTCAGGCTCTGTCTCCAGCTTTTTAGCGCCAGGAGTTTTCTCATCATCGGTAAACGAGTGGGAGATTACGTTACAACTCGCCACATACCCTTCGGATTCATCCGACGAGCTCTCTCCATCATCTCTCTCTTGAAAGATGTGGCTGAGAAACTCTTGCAGTGTGACAGGAGTTCGCGCCTTTTGATTGTATTCTTCCAGCATGTCGATTTGCTTCTGCAAGTTCGTGTGCTCGTCTCCAAGCTTTGCGGGCTTCTTGGATTTCTTCTTCTTTTTCTTCGAAGATTTTGACGGTTGGGCGTGAGTATTTGGGCCCTTATCATGAGTCTTCGTAGTTGTGCGGGGCTTCAACATCCCTTCGATAATTTGAGGTTCAAGGGGGTCCTTCCATTCGATCGCAGGGCACGCATGAAGGTCTCTCAGCATTCTTTTGGTTTTAGTTGATAGCACGACCTCCCATGGAGCTTCTTCAATAAAGGAGCAGGTTGCCCCCGATGTATCTGCTTTCTTAGGAGTATGCGGTTGTGGTGGGTTCACCTTCAACTTTTCGGACAGTACAAACTTCCCCTGGAGGTATTGATCTTCAATCCATCCTTTGAAGATGAAGCAATCTTCAATCGGATGGCTTACCGTTTGATAGTAAGGGCAATAGTTAGGGTTATTCACCTCGGTGGGTTGCGGCGGTCGCCTTGGATTTGGTAGGCTTATAAGTCTGTTGCGTATTGCCAGCTCGAATAACCGTTTCGTCTTGTCTCATGGGAACGAGTAGGGATGTTTCATCTTCTCATTATAATACCGGCGTCTTTCTTCCAGTTGATCTGCCGGTTTCGGGGCGTTAGGTTGCTGCTGGGCATTCGCGACAAAGGTTGCCCTTCCTTTACCCTTGTCATTCCGAGGTTCTGACTTCGGGGCAGGTGGTCTATGACCCATCTGGTCCATCTGAGCCAACTTGTCGATTAAAGCCTGGAATGTGGTTGGCTTAAAGAACATCATAAACTGGGAGATAGTTGCGTGGGGGTCTAGGGTTCCCACGAACATACCCACTGCGGGTGCTTCCTCAATGCGTTGCTCGCATCTCGACCACAAATTCCGCCAGCGTATAGCATACTGGACCCAGGTTTCGCCTGGTTTTACCCTGGCGTTAATCAATGCAGTTATTGGAGTGCGTTCGCTGGCATTTGCGAATCGCTGAGTGAATAGCAATTCCATTTCAGCGAATGTTTTGATAGAATCGTTCGGGAGTTCCGAATACCATTCGAACGCTGTTTCTGATAAGCTGCCCACGAATTGGTGAAGCAACAGTTTATCATCACCGCCGGTGTTACCGCAGAGGGCCCGGAACTGGGCGACATGTTGATGGGGATTGCCGGTCCCCTTGTACACGTGGAATTTTGGTATCGTATAGCCTTGAGGGTATTTGATTTGGTCGTACCAGCTTGGATACGGCCGCCCCGTTTTCACGACTTGACCAGCTGCCTCAGTCGCATGATGAACCCGGATTTGCTGGGCTATATAGTCAACCAAGTCAGCCTTAGAGATTGCCTCCTCCTTGGCCGTTGAGAGGGCTGGTGGTGGATTTGACGTTTCTCCTCGGTCGTCTTCAAGAACGATTGGGGGATCCTCGGCGGGTAAGTCCTGCTGGATCATCATTGCTATCATATCTTGGAAGAGAAGGCCCATACGTTGTATGTTGGCCGCTTGTTCAGCAGCCTCTTTGTCCTTTTTCTCCAGTATCCGGCGAAGGAATTCAGCGTCGGTTTTTTCCTCCTGGCGTGCGTCCGAAGACGTTTCTGGGCTTTCTTTTGGCCCGGTAAGTGCGGCCATAGCATTCATCATTTCCTGAAGCTTTTGTTGCTGCTCCTGGGCTTTCATCACGGATCGGGTAAGCGGTCGGTGGCCTGTAGAAGTGCGGCTTTCTTTCTTTCCAGAGGCCATGTAAACAGTGTGCACCACCATGCCCCCAGACTTAGGGCGTCTGGGCTCAGTGCTTTTAGCCGTCGTTGCACGCTGGGGGGTCTTCTCTGGCCTCCTCCTTTTATGAGCCATGGAGGTTGAGGGGGCCGTTGAGGTGGGCGTCCAGACAGCCTTTCGGGGTTTAGCCTGGTGACCAGCCTCCGGTTGGATTTTCAGCTTCTTGTGCTGGCGGGAGAAGTTTGGATCGATGATCGAGTCTCGGGCCTGCCGCCAAACCTTATAGATTTTGGAAGACAGCCGTTGAGGAGATCGGGGCTGTTCTGGTTTTATTTCCACATCCTTTTTTAATGGGGGAGGAGACCTCTTCAGCACTGCAGTAGGAGAATTCCTTCGCACCTTATTTAGCATTTCGAAGCTGTTCCCAGTTGGAACAGCAGCATTAACTTCTGCCACCGGGGCTGATGGAGTCAACCCAGAGGGGGAGTAGCCCCCAGCCTTCCTTACTCGGCGCCAATGACGACGTCGAGCATGTCGAGCGGACGGCGTAGGGTCAGCGGTAAGAATGGTTTCGTTTTGCCCCCTGTATGGGTGGGGGGTCACTGTTGGTGCTAGCCTGTCAAAGACCGATGTCCTTTGGGCAGCAGGAGCGGGAGCTGAAGCCGTTAATCTTGTAAAGACCGACATCGTGGCCGGAGAGGCCGCCTTGGCGACTTCGGCGGCAGGAGCGGCCACTTTCTTTGAAGCAGTCTCCTCTGAGATTGTAGGCCCTATGATGAGTCCACAGGATTTCTGGCCTAATCTAGAGAAGACCGAGGCGTTGACGTTAGGCGACTCGTTGAGAGGAGCCGCGGCAGAGGTAAGACGATCAAAGACCGACTTCTTGAGAGCTTCCTTTGTCAGCACCGGCGCCGTGAAGCTTGTTGGCGGGAGTATAGTCCCAAAGAACAATCCGGTAGTGGCCTGAGTCACCTGATCCACCGGCATTGTGAACAACGAAGCAGCTTGGGGTCCGTAGGCTATACCTCCTGGCGAGGTAAAGCGTTGGTCGCAATTGCAGTCTGAGCGGTTGGAGGATTTCGCAGAAGTAGAAGCCATCGATCCTTTGCTTTCTGCAATAAGCAAGACGCCAAGTTTTAGTATCTTGAAACCCAAGGGCAACCATTAGCGAACCGCGATTGGTTCGCGAATCACGACACACGAAGTGTGGAGTGGAAAGAGGAAAAGGTCCCACCGGGCGTGCCAGAATCTGTTCCCCTCCGAACGGCGGCCGGGACGCGTGGGGCGTCTAAGCCTGGGGTTCGGGGAAGATGCTAATTGGTGCTATCCGTCTACCTCTCCGAAGATGCCAAGTTGATTTATGGCACCGTGCATTGGAGGTTTAGACGGATGCGGCCGATGTAGCAGACTTTGTCAGATTCCCCCTCGCTTGAGGGGTTTTTGATTGTGGGGACGCTCTTCCCTATAGGCGCAAGCCCCTGCAGTTAATTACGCTACCGCATCGCGGTAACAATTTTCTCCTTCTCCAGATGGTCACTTCGTGTCGTGGGTGTTTATTTTATGTTTTGTTTCCCGTGGATTGTTTACGGAGACCGAGTTATGTCGTCGCCCGTAGGGCGTGGACTAGTCCAAATCCGGGTTATCTTAGATTTGGGTTTGGGGGTTTGGTTTGAGGATACGTTAGCCATACTTGAGGCTAAGATCAACCCAAACGTCTGTTAAGGATACGTTAGTCTAGTCTGAGACTAAGATCAACTTAACGGGATCGTTTAGATCCGACAAAGGAACGTTTTAGGCTCCATTACTCCAGTTTAGGGACATAGTGGTCCATCGTATGTATGGCCGTCAGGACCCGTCACCTCTCTGACGACGCTGAAGGATTACAACGACGGATGTCAGAGGAGTTCAGGGATGTACCCTTGAGCCAGAGTTAATTGGGGGGATTCATAGTCCAGTCTGTTTGAAGGTTTAAGGATACGTTAGCCATCTTTGAGGCTAAGATCAACTTAAACGGGACCGTTTAGATCCGACAAAAGAGCATGCGGGGCTCTATTGTTCCAGTTTAGGGACGTGGTGGTCCATTGGTAGTTTAAGGACATTGCGGTCCATGGGTAGTTTAAGGACATTGCGGTCCATGGGTAGTTTAAGGACATTGCGGTCCATTGTTAGTTTTAAGACATCTCGGTCAAGGTTAAGGACGTCGTAGTCCATGGGTTTAAGGACCCCACAGTCCATTGTTAGTTTTAAGACATCTCGGTCAAGGTTAAGGACGTCGTAGTCCATGGGTTTAAGGACCCCACAGTCCATTGTTAGTTTTAAGGCATCTCGGTCAAGGTTAAGGACCTCATAGTCCATGGGTTTAAGGACCCCACAGTCCATATCGATGTGTGGTCATCGGGACCCGTCACCTCTTTGAAGACATTGAGGGATTACAATGCCAAGTATCAAAGGAGTGAAGAGATGTACCCTGGAACCGGAGTGGATTGACTAATCTTTGGCCCAATTTGGGATCAAGACCAATTAATTGTGTTATGAGCCCATTGGCCCAGTTAATTACGAATTGTGGACTTATGGCCATCTTGGGCTAAGTCCAATCAGGAGAGGCTTTGCCTCTATCCATTTAGCCAATTGGACCAATGTCTAGTGTTAAACACTAAAGACCAACCAGTGTTAACACCAGCAACAAGGCTTTCAAATTAGTGTTAAACACTAAAACAGATCAGTGTCAAACACTGGCAACAGAGATCTTAAATTAGTGTTAAACACTAAGGTAGTCAGTGTTGAACACTGGAAATAAAGTTTTTTTTATTAGTGTTGAACACTAAGGCCCAACAGTGTTTTAACACTGGATTCGAGAGTTCCAATTTAGTGTTAAACACTAAGGCAAGAGGGGTCACGTGGCAACACGTGAGAGCGCCCTCCCTTCATTTATTCTGCTGTGATTATCGCATCTTTCTGAGCATCACGTGCCATCACGTGACGGGCATTTAAATGCTTATATGTTAAAGCTTCTGCCGAGGGTCATGTGGGTCATGTGGGGTGCTGCCTCAAAGGGGCTTTCTGTAGATCTCTTGGGGGGGTCACGTGGTGGCACGTGACCCTGCCTCTATGTATGTTGTTTAGAGGATCTGTTAATCTTTTTCCAGGAATTAAATCCCTCGTAGGGTTGAACCCTGACAATAATTTCAGAGGAATTAAATTCCTACTTCCTTTTGAAGACTTATATTCTGGAATAGAGTTGAACTCTGAATTTTCTGTAGGAATTAAATTCCTCATATATGTGAAGAACTGAATAGGATTGAACCCTAATAAAAGCTTTCAAGGAATTGAATTCCCATTCTCTGTTAAATTATGATTAAGGGAATTAAATTCCCGCTGTTTCAACAGAAATAGATTCTTAATTAGGGTTAAACCCTGTTTCTTTTTGTTCTGAAGGAATTAAATTCCCATAACACAGGGTCATGCCCTAATTTTATTTTAAAGGAATTAAATTCCTATAATTCTGTGAGAATTAAATTCTCGTGCTTCCATTCCCTCTCTATGTTTTGGATCTGCATGGCAGGATCTCAACCCATTGAGAATTAAATTCTCAACTTCAAGGGGAGATGTGCACTTTGCAGATCCTCTAGCAAAGAGAGAAGAAATATATTCTTCTGTTTTATATATCAGAGTTAAACTCTGTTGAGAATTAAATTCTCCTTCTTTCAAAAAGCCTTCCCTTTCTTACCTAGGGTTTTCTTTTGCAGAAGATCCAAATTCCTCAAAGTATCAAGGCTCTCTCTCCTTTTCTTCTCTCTGCGTATATGTCTCTTTTTTGTATCTCTTGGCTCCTATTTATAGGAGAAGCAGCCGAGTCAATTATTTTTTGACGAATCTTCATTGAGAGATTTGATTTGCATCCATCATTCGTTCTGGACCTTTGGATTATTAGGTGAATTTTATTCACCATTGGATTTTCAAATCCAGGGATTCTCCTTTGTTATTTCGGTTAGATTTAAAGGGGAAATCTTTCCAAACCCGAGATTTTCCTATAGATAGATGATATTTAATCACCTCTGAATCTTCAATTCGATTGGTTCCAGATAATCGCTTTCCTTTGGAAAGATTTGAATCTCTTTCAGAATTTAATTCTATTAACAAAACGGGCTTTGAAAGCCGGTCACGTGTGACCACGTGACCCATGGTCACGTGTGGGCACGTGACCCCCTTGGAACGAGCCTTCCTCTTTCTTTTTGCGCTCTGTCTTCTGGTGGCTGCTTAACCGTCACGTCACACCACATGACCCCTGGTCACGTGTGAGCACGTGACCCTTGTCAGGATTCTTTTTCTTGGTTTAGCGGGAGAACAAATCTGCTGCTTTTGATTATCACGTGCCAACACGTGACCCTGGTCATGTGGGAGCACGTGACCTCTTCTGAAGCCTTTTCCTTGATCTGATCAGGGATCCGGTGTGCCTTTGCAGCTTGCATTTAAATGTCACGTGCCGACACGTGACCCTGGTCACGTGGGAGCACATGACTCTTTCTGAAGCCCTTTTCTTCGATGTAGTTGGGAAGCTGGATTTGCCTTGCTGATGCTTTTAGGTGTCACGTGCCAACACGCGACTGCTGGTCACGTGTAAGCACGTGACCCTTTTCTGAAGCTTTTTCCATAAATTTTTCTGATTTTAAATCAGGAAACACCATCTTTTTTATAAGAGATGAATCCAGACTGCTTGATTCTTGATCGCGTGGCTTCTTGGACCTGCTTTGTCACTGTCGAATGCCTTTCCCGTTCTTTGGTTTATTTCTGCCTCTGCGTCGGGCGTTTTGTACAACGGGTTGACAAGGAGGAGCATTTTCATTTTTCACATCCTGTTGAAGGAGGCGTTGCGTCTTGGCTTTCTCGTAGATGGAAATTTCGCGATTATGGTCGTCTCGAACCTTTTGACCTGCTTCCCTTATAAGCTTGTCCATTTGTTCTTCGAACGACGGACCGGGCATTTTCACGACGGGAGCTCTTTCTGGTTCAGGGTTAGCATCTTCCCACAGGGCATCTCCTTCTTCATCAAAGTCATGTATGACGTAGCAGTCGCGGAGTAGCTCCTGTTTCTTGGATTGAACATACCCAAGCCCGGTCGTTTCCATTCTCCCGTTGGGCAACTTTCGTTGAGTTCCGGGAACGTTCCAGATCCTGTTATAGAACCGTGCTTGTCGCGCAGTTTGCTTAAGGGGTACACCTTGGCGTCTTAAGAGTCTCTTTAGTCTGTCTGTGTAATATCTGGGCAAACGGATGGGCTGGAGCCTGTCTAGTGTAGAATCCGCACCATGCCAAATTTCTTTCCCCACTTTGGTTTCCCCGGATCGGTAGAATAGGATTGCCTTTTCACCTTTTCGCGTGGGAGGGACGTAGAATGTTTGCAGTTCTTCCACACTGTAGGTATCACGTGCGTCTAGTTCTTTATGATGCTTAGGCGGAACCATGGTAACTTGCAAACTCTGCTCTTCTTCAGCGAAGGTTTGTATTGATGGCCGAGCAGAGAATACGGTATTGACCTCATCTTCCGAGTCGCTGTCGAAGATCAACATAGGAGTGAACGGTCCCGGCTTATTGCACAAGGGCGGACCTGAGTAAACTATCTCTTCTTCCTCCTCGGTATCACTCCCGAAGACCGGAATAGTGGTGATAGCTTTGTTCTTCGGTTTGTGACATCTTTCCGTGTCCTCAAAATCTGGTAAGAAGTATTTTGCATCTTCGTACTTGCGGACTTCGTTCATGGAGAATGGGTTTAGCTCTCCTGTCACAGTATACTTGAGACCATCCTTAAAATATTTCATACACTGATGTTGTGTAGAGGGGATGATATTGTACTCGTGTAACCAAGGCCGGCCGAGCAAAGCGTTATAACATGTCTTGGCATCAATGACGTGGAACTTGATATCAGTGACGAGCAGCCCAAAGCGTAACGTCAGTATGACGAACCCAAGCGTCCGTGATGACTGTGTGTCGAACCCGGAGATGGCGATTTTATCGCGAGCGAGGTGTTGAACGCTCATGCAGATTTCCTTTAACACCCTCACGTTAAGGAGATTGACAGAAGACCCATTATCGACCAGGATTTTTCTTATCTTGATATCATGACAGTATCCGGAGACATATAGGGGACGGTTGTGCTCGCATGTCCCAAGGAGGAGATCTTCATCGCCGAAGATGATATCGGCTGTGTGTACTTCTTCCAGCTCGTCCTTCATCTTTTCTTCGGCGAGGAAAGCTTGGAATTGCTCGGGCTCCTGCAGTGCCTTGATCAAAGAATCTCTTGCTTCTTTGGATAACAGAAGGGTGTCGAGAATGCTGAGCTGCGAGGGTGACTTTCTCAAGTGTGCCAGAACGTTATAGTCCATCTTACTTTTCTTTGGCGGGTCCTTGGCTGTCAGCGTTTCGACTGCTTGGTCATCAAGGATGATATCCTCAGGGACTTTTTCTTTTCCCTTATCTTTCCTATTTAACCTACTATTCGAGGGCCCAAGATTCTTTTCGGGCAGCGTACGATTGCGCATCTGAATATTTTTGCATGTCTTCGGTTCTTCCTCTTTTCCCAGGGTGGACTCTTTAAAATGATGGCCAAGAGTCATTTCTTCGTCGGAGTCGCTCCCGAAGGTGAGAACTTGCGATCCCTCGGCGTTGACCATGCGACAGCTGCCGGTAGTCCTTTTATGCTCCTCTGCCGTACTTCTTTGCTCCCGACGAGTTTTGCGTTTCATCCACTTAAAATGTTGCCGGTGAGCAACATATCCCTGCCACCATCTTTTAAAAGCGTTGCACTCTTCGGTAGGGTGCGCAATCTTTTGATGATATAAGTAGTAGCTAGGATGTGTTTCCGCTTCACCAAGAATATTTTCTCCGGAGGGTGGCAGCTTCATTCCCATTGACATGGCTTTAGCGAACCTCTTCCTTGTCTTGAACCCGTTTTTATTTGCGATGGAGGCACTTTGATCTGGCGGGAGTGTTTCAACCCTTTCATCCAGTCACCGACGTTTGGCCGTTTCAAATATGACCGTCTCACGCTCTCGAGCGGCTTTGCTTTTAAGAAGAGCTTCGTCCAGGAATGCATCAATCATTTCGTCTGCTGGCCCTAGAAGTTCTGGCTCAGGATCTGCCCCCAGTTTCTCTGTGTAAGGAGCTTCCTCATTGTCTATTGACGAGTTAGAGATCACATGGCAGCTTGCTATGTAATCTTCAGATTCATCCGACGAGTCTTCTCCATCATCTCCGTCCTCAAGGACGTGGCTGAAAAACTCTTGGAGTGTGACTGGAGTCCGCGCCTTCTGGTTATACTCTTCCAGCGCGTCAATCTGCTTTTTCAGGTCCGTGCGCTTGTCACCAGACTTCACGGGCTTCTTGGATTTTTTCTTCTTCTTCGAAGATTTCGACGGCTGGGTGTGAGTGCTTTGGCTATCACCACCGATCTTTGGAGTTGGACGCGGTTTTAGCATTCCTTCGATGATCTCGGGTTCGAGTGGATTTTTCCACCTGATTGCCGGGCATGTTTGGAGATCTTTCAGCATTCTTTTCGTCTTGGCTGAAAGAGCGACCTCCCATGGAGCTTCTTCTACAAAAGAGCATGATGCCCCCGGTGTATCCTTCTTCTTGGGAGTGTGTGGCCAAGGCGGATTCACCTTCCAATTCTCAGATAATACGAATTTGTCCTGTTGGTACTGATCTTCTATCCAGCTTTTGAAGATGTAACAATCTTCGATCGGATGACCCAACATTCGGTGATAAGGGCAATAGTTAGGATTGCTAATGTCGCCTGGTTGCACTGAGCGTCTTGGCTCTGGCAGAGTGATGAGCCTGTTGCGCAGTGCTAGCTCGAATAACCTCTTCATCTTGTCTCGAGGGAACGAGTAAGGGCGTCTCATTTTATCTTCGAGAGATCGAGTTCTATTATTTTGGCGATCAACTGGTCTCAGACCACCGGGCTGCTGTTGAGAGTTAGCGACGACGGTCGCTTTCCCCTTTCCCTTCTCGTTCTGCGGCTCTGGCTTCGGAGGAGACGGTCTATGACCCATCTGGTCCATTTGGGCCAGTTTGTCGATCAAGGCTTGGAACGTGGTCGGCTTGAAGAACATCATGAATTGGGAAATAGTTGCTTGAGGGTCCAGAGTGCCTACGAACATGCCCACCGCCGGCGCTTCTTCGATGCACTGTTCGCATTTCGACCACAGATTCCGCCATCGTATTGCATATTGAACCCATGTCTCTCCAGGTTTCACCCTGGCATTAATCAATGCCGTTATTAGGGTGCGTTCACTAGCACTCGCAAATCTCTGGGTGAATAATAGCTCCATTTCTGCGAAAGTCTTGACGGAGTCGTTTGGAAGTTTAGAATACCATTCGAACGCCGTCTCTGACAAGCTTCCGACAAATTGGCGAAGTAGCAATTTATCATCACCTTCGGTGTTGCCACATAGAGCCCTGAACTGGACGACATGCTGGTGGGGATTGCCCGTCCCCTTGTATACATGAAATTTAGGGATCATATATCCCAGCGGGTACTTTATCTGGTCATACCAGCCTGGATATGGTCGCCCAGTTTTAATGACTTGGATGGCCGCTTTATTCGCCTGGTGAGCTCGTATTTGCTGAGCAATGTAGTCATCCAGAGCGGCCTTGGAAATGGTTTCCTCTTTGGCTGCTAAAAGAGCCGGAGGAGGGTTCGATGTCTCCCCTCTGTCGTCTTCAATGATGATAGAAGGGTCTTCAGCTGGAGGTTCTGGCTGTAACATCATCCCGACCATGTCTTGGAAGAGAAGCGCCATTCGTTTTATATTAGCTACTTTTTCTGCTGCTTCTCTGTCCTTCTTTTCGAGGACTCTGCAGAGGAAGTCAGCATCGGTTTCTTGTTAATGACGCTGCTCTGATGACGCCTCCGGGATTTCTTTTGGCCCGGTAAGTGCGGCCATTTGTGTTAGCATTTCTTGAAGCTTCTGTTGCTGCTCCTGGGCTTTTGTCACGGATCGGGTGAGCAGTCGGTGACCCGTCGAAGCGCGGCTTTCCTCCTTTCCGGAAACAATATAAACAGTATGCACCATTATACCCCCAGACTTGGGGCGTTTGGGCTCAGCGTCTTTATGGTCTGCCGTAGTCACAGAGGCTTTCTCTGGCCTCCTTCTCTTTTGAGCAGTTGAAGTCAAGGGGGCCGTTGCAGTGGGCACACAAACAGCTGTTGCCTTTTGTGGGTTGGCAGGATGGTTCTCTTCTTGCTAAACTTTCACCTTCTTCTGTCGGCGAGGGTAATCTTGATCAATTACTGAGTCCTGAACCTGTAGCCAGACTTTGTAAATTTTGGAAGAAAGCCGCTGAGGGGGCTGCTCCGGCTTTGTTTCTGTAATATTCTCCACGGATCGAGGAGATATTTTCAGTACGGTGGTGGGTGAATTCCTACGCACCCTGTTAAGCAGCTCGAAGCTGTTCCCAGTTGGAACAGCATCGTTGACTTCCACCGTTGGGGCTGGTGGAGTTAGCCCAGAGGGGGAGTTGCCCCCAGCCTTTCTCACTCGGCGCCAGTAGCGACGTCGAGCGTGTCGAGCCTTTGGGATTGTTTCAGCTTTAGGGGTGACTTCGTCATGCCCCATGTTCTGGTGAGGCACTGCTGGTACCAGCCTCTTGAAGACCGACGTCCGTCGAGCAGCATTATCCAATCTGTCAAAAACAGACCTTTGAGCAGGAACGGGAGCCGGAGTGGCCAGCCTTGTAAAGACCGATCCCTTAACGGGGGAAGCTTCTTTAGTGGCCTTGAGAGCGGGAATGGCTATCCTCTTTGGGATGGCCGCTTCAGGTATCGTGGGCTTCTTGACAGTCCCATTGGAGTTGAGGCTCAGCCTATCGAAGACTGATGCTGTTTCTTTGACATCGGCCGACCTGTTGAGAGGGGCCGTGGTAGTAGTGAGCCGATCAAAGACCGACTTCTTTTGTGCTTCTTGCGGCAGCGGGATATTAATGTTCACTGGTGGGAGCATGGTCCCGAAGAACAAACCCGTGGTAGCCTGCGTCACCTGCTCTATCGGCATTGTGAACAGGGAGGCCACATAAGGCCCGTAAGCTACACCTCCAGATGATGCGGAATTTGAGTTGCAGTTGCAGCTGGAACACTTCGTGCAAGTAGACGCCATTGATCTTTCGTTTTCTTAACCAAGCAAGACACCAAATCTTATTACCTCGAACCCAAGGGCAACCATATCAAACCGCGATTCGTTCGCGAACACGACACACGAAGTGTGGAGTGGAAAGAGAAAAGGTCCCACCCGGTGTGCCAGAATCTGTTTACCGCCGAAAACCGGAGACACGACCGTGTAGGTCCGTCTTGCCTGAATTTGGGGGCAGATGCTATTTGGTGCTATCCGTCCTCCTCTCCGAAGATGCCAAGTTGATTTATGGCACCGTGTATCGAAGGTTTAAACGGATGCGGCCGATGTAGCTGACTTCGTCAGATTCCCCCTCGTTTGAGGGGTTTTTGATTGTGGGGATGCTCTTCGCTGCAGGCACAAGCCCCTGCAGTTAATTACGTTACCGCATCGCGGTAACAACTTTCTCCTTCTCCAGATGGTCACTTCGTGTCTTGGGTGTTTGTTTTGTTTGTGGTTGCCCATGGATTGTATACGGAGTCTAATTTATGTTGTCGCCCGTAGGGCGTGGATTAGTCCAAATCCGTATCTTCTTAGATTTGGGTTTGGGGTTGGGTTTAATGATACGTTAGTCTCATTTGAGACTAAGATCAACTTAAACGTTTGTTAAGGATACGTTAGTCTAATTTTAGACTAAGATCAACTTAACGGGATCGTTTAGATCCAACAAAAGAGCATTTGAACTCTATTGTTTTAGTTTAGGGACTTTGCGGTCGATTACCAGTTTAAGGACATGGTGGTCCAGGTTAAGGACATCATAGTCCGTGGGTTTAAAGAGACCCCACAGTCCGAGGTTAAGGACATCGTAGTCCATGAGTTTAAGGCCCCCACAGTCCAGGTTAAGGACATCGTAGTCCGTGAGTTTAAGGACCCCACAGTCCAGTTTAAAGACGTCATAGTCTATGAAATGTATGGTTGTTGGGACCCGTCACCTCTCTGAAGATGTTGAAGGATTACAACGACAAATATCAGAGGAGTAAAAAGATGTACCCTCGAACCGGTGTGAGTTGGTTGAAAGATCTGTAGTCCAATTTGGGACTAAGATCTATTAAATATTCATGAGCAGGTGGGCTCAGTTAACATAAGTTGAGGACTTATGGCCAATATTGGCCTAAATCCAATAAATGTTTAACATTTTTATTCTGGCTATTGAGCCTTTATTTGGGCTTGGCCCTTTTAATAATACTGAGCATTAGATCTTGACACCATTTTTTTGTCTTGTATTGAATGCAAAGCATTCATCAGAACAATTTATGTTCTGTCAGCGCAACACGTGTCGCACCGGACGCTTTGCGCCAGTCAAAGAGCGCGGTGCGCTTCTGCCAAGTTGCGCATATGTGAAGGACACGTGTCGCGCTTGGCGCTAAGCGCCAGATGATGGACGCATTGCGCCGGTTTATGAGCGCTAAGCGCTAGTTTATGAGCGCATCGCGCTTTCAATTTAGAGGCGCATATGTGAGTGACACGTGGTGCGATTGGCGCTGAGCACCAACCCATGAGCGCAGTGCGCTATTTCAGAAGCGCAAAGCGCAAGTTATATACGTGATTGACACGTGGCGCATTTTGGTGCTGAGCACCGGTCCAGAGAGCGCAAGGCGCATTTCAATAGCGCAAAGCGCATTTGATCAATTTTTATGATCTGTGAACAAATTTATGTTCTTTTAAAAGAGATTTTGTCTCAAGATTCAAGAACAACAGTTCTTATTTTTGAAAGGGCTTTGCCTTTATAGATCAATGATCTGTGTGAAGAATATGTTCTTTTTTTATATGATGAGATCTTTTGATCTTTTTTATAAAAGACCTTGGTCTTTGTAGATCTATGATCTTTCAAGAAGATAGTTCTTCTTTTATGAGATGATTTCATCTCTGTGTTCATCATTCATCATCTTTACCTTGAAGAAATAATCTTCTTTCAAGAGCTTGCTCTCTTTCTTTGAATTTTTTCAAAGTTTATGGGGGGGGGGGGGTTTCCCTCTCTCAGACTTGAAGTCTTGGGGCCTTTATGTAGGGCAAGTTGATTTGTTAAATCAGTTAAAGAGATCTTTCTCTGATTGATTTGGGGGTGTTTCCCCACCATTGGATCTTTGATCCTAGGGTTTCTGTTTTACAGAAGGCAATCTTCTTGTTTTTAACAAAATTGAGAAAATCTTTCCATAACAGAATTTAATTCTGATTAATTAATGATTTATCATTACTATTAGATCTTTTGATCTAAGGGTGGGCAATTTTTATTTTCAGCGCTAGCGCACCCGTACTTTGCACGTGGTGCGCTGCTCAGAGCGCAGCGCACTTTGCGCTAGCGCACTTGTGTTTGACACGTGGTGCGCTGCTCAGAGCGCAACGCAGCTTACGCTAGCGCATCCGTGTTTGACACGTGGTGCGCAGCGCGCCTAGCGCTAGCGCACTCATAGTGCACTGCCTAGGGCGCAGTGCACCTGGCGCTAGCGCAACCGTGTTTTGACACGTGGCGCGCAGCGCGGGTGGCGCGCAGCGCGACTAACGCTGGATCTGAAGCGTTGCTTCAATTTTTGAAATTCAAATTTCAAACAGAGTTTTGTTCTGATTGGGGGAAACACCCGTATATGTCCTCCCTCAATTACCATAATTGCCTATCTGCAATTACAATAATTGCCTTGAGGGCACTATATCCAACAATTGCATCAGACGTCTTAGCCTCCTATAGAAATTTGCGATTTCATTACCAAATGTATGAGTTTATAGCTTCAGACGTCTGGCCCTTCTCTGGATATACAGTCTTGATATTCAAGACATCCTTCACAATGGAAAACCTAATCTGGAAAAACCATAGGCAGAGCTAAGAACGTTTTCACTTATTTGGATAGAGAGATTACCGATTACATATTTATGATATGAGAGTTTATAGACACACTAACATATTTCAACCTAAAGGGAAGAGATGAACTCTCACATATATTGGGCTACAATATGGCGCCTCTCTCTTTACGTATCACACCCCGCTTTCCAAAACCGAGAAATGAGGACGAAAAACCTGCGACATATTCATACTGAGAAGTATTCATTCTCGACATGAATAAACTAAGCGTTACAAAATACCAGAAAGATACTAAATACAAGAATTTAAAACATATAAGAACAATATTCAATACATTTATCACAGTACTAAAAACAACAATTAAGTAGAATTACAAAGAATAACCTTAAATAAAAAAAGTCATACTGCAAGACTAGTGATCGGCCTGTGAAGTTGGATAGTTGAAGTCCTCCTTAGTCGGTTCTATCTGGTACCTAAACTCGTTGCCTGTTTAAAAATCGTCTGACGACATTCACTAAAAAGAAAACAGAAAACTGGAATGCCATCCGCAAACTAAAGTTCGGTAAGTTTCTCATTATAAAACATTTATCTTGAAAGAAATAATAAATAAATAAAATATTTAAAAGATGTTAAAAATTTTTACAAGTATGATTTTAGTTATAAATGACCTAAAAAATACACAACACATATAAGAGAAACATCATAAAATAAATATGTTCTTAGAAATGCTTAATAACGAAGAATATAATATTAATATAGACATAATCTATAGTTCAGGAATTTAAATTATAATCATGGAAAACGGGCAGGCTATTAACAAGTAGTAAGGCAAGATGATCATTCATATGATTGCAGATGTAAACAAGTATAAAATGAATCCAAAAATGTATTTACAAGCATGGGGGTACATGATATGAATAAATAGAGATGACAGTATCAATAGTATGTAGTTTTCTATTCTAACGCAAGTTAAGGTGGCATCCAACCAAGTCGTATCTCAATTGGATGACGCATCCTTAACTCCCAACACCCACCGGTGTATATATATATTGGTCATGACCATTTCTACGTAAGTTAAGGCAGGTGTTCTGCTGGGTTTGCTTAGCACCCTCACTAGGATTTAACAAGCATCAAACATGCAACTTTAAAAAATTCTAGGGTGCTAACCAAACCTAACCTAGAATCGAACTAGAGAATTAGGATAAAAAGTAGCAAATATCACATACTAGTTAGTATCTAACACTAAGAAGGGAGAAATACAACCTTTGTAGACCTCTCCTCCTTGACTCCTTGGTTCTACTTGGAGTCTGAACGGGTTTGCTTGAAGCCTTCGAAGTCCACGACGATCCACCACGGAGTCCCTTTTCTCAAACTACTAGCTTCACTTGACCTAAGTAGAAGTGAAGCAAACAACCTACACTAGTGGGCCAGACTAATATAGATTGGTGAAGTGGATAATATTCTCACTTAAAAATCTTTCTTTTTCTTTCTCTTCACTCACTTTGAAGAGGTAGAGAGCTTGGAGGAAGAAGGAGATGGAAATGGCTTACGTGAGCTCAAGAGAGATAACCTCAAGAATAATAATGAATAAGAGAGAGTCATCCTCACTCTTAACTAAGGCTAGGAAAAATATCTAGATATTTTTGAAGTTGAGTTAATAGATAATTAGAAATGAAACCATGGTTAGTATAAGATATTTTTAGAAGTGTGTAGAATGAAAAATCAACAATGATTTATTTCCCATTTTCTTTAAGTCAATAATTAAAAAATATCATAATAGTTTCTATGTGAGTCTTGCATAACCATCTCCAACGTATCATCAACCATAACACATGTATGCATGCATGTGTGTATACATATCAATATAAACATGCATACAAAATAAAGAAAGGGTTTAATAAATGAGCTAATGGGTGTTTCCCCCAATCAGAGCAAAGCTCTGTTTGAATTTCAAAATTTCAAAAGGTGAAGCAACGCTTCAGATCTCTTACGCTGCGCGCAGAGCGTCACGTGTCAAAAGCAGACACGCCAGCAAAAGGGGCGCTGCGCCCAAGGCAGCGCACCCCAATCAGAGCAAGGCTCTGTTTTAAAATTCAAATTTTAAATAAAGGAAGCAACGCTTCAGATAACTTGCGCTCTGCGCTGCGTGCCACGTGTCAAACAGTGGTGCGCTAGCGCAGTTGCGCTGCGCGCCACGTGTCAAGCGCAGGTGCGCTCGCGCAGGTGCGCCAGCGCAGTTGCGCTGCGCTCTGCGCTGCGCGACAGGTGTCAAGCGCAGGTGCGCTGCGCTAGCGCAGTTGCGCTGCGCAGCGCGACACGTGTCAAGCGCAGGTGCGCTTGCGCCAACTGCGCCAGCACTAAAATTTAAATAATAAATTATTTAATTAATCGGAATTAAAATTCTAGAAAAATCTTTCCAATCTTATTAAAATAAGAAGATTATCTTCTGTAAAACAGAGGCCTTACGATCAAAGATCCAACGGTGGGGAAATATCCCCAGATCAATCAGAGAAAGATCTCTGTAACTAACTCAACAAACCAATTGGCCCTATATAAAGGCCCCTAAACTCCAAGTCTCAAATATACAGAGATAGAGAAAAGGGAGAACTCTGAAAAAATTTGAAAGGCAAGCCTTTGAAGAAAGAAGATCATCTTCTTCAAGCCAAAGAATTTGATTCTTGAAGAACAGAGATGAAAACACCTCACAAAAAGAAAAATTTCTTCTAAAAAGATCAAAGATCTAAGAACAAGATCAAGATCTTCAATATAAAAAAGAAAAAGATCATAAAGATCCAATCATAAAAGATTAAAGAAGTAATTTACTTCATTTCTAGATCTTTTGATCTATATAAAGGCACAGCCTTTTAATGAACCATTGGTTCTTGAAGTCTTGAGGTAGAACCTCTCTAGAACAAGAAAAACTTGTTTCTTTGATCTGAATTGGATCAAGATGCGCTCTGTGCTATTGGACAGTGCCTTGCACTCTTGATTTACGCTTTTGCGCTCCTTGGATTGGCGCAAGTCACCAGAGCGCGCCACGTGTAAATCACAGACACAATCTGCGAATTGCGCTCCTAAATATAGAGCACTGCGCTCTTGGATTGGCGCACTGCACCAGAGCGCGCCACGTGTTAGCAGCGCACTAGCACAGTGCACTGGCGCAGCGCACTGCGCTAACAGACTTGCGCTCAGCAGAGCGTGACATGTGTCACCACCACATGTGCTGGCGCCTTGCGCTCTTTAATTGGCGCAAAGCGTCTGACAGGCCACGTGGCGCACCGTCAGACTATTAAATGCTGTGCATTATTAAGAAAGGGCAGAGCCTAATTAAAAAGTCTAACATACCAATTTAAATGCTGTGCATTATTAAGAAAGGGCAGAGCCCAATTAAAAAGTCTAACAGACCAATTTAAATGTTGTGCATTATTAAAAAAGGGGCAGAGCCCAAGTAAAGGCCTAACAGGCCAAATATAAATGCTATGCATTTAATTACAGAAGCCCAATGCTATGCATTGTTTAAAAGGGCAGAGCCCAAGTAAAGGCCTAACAGGCTAAATATGAATAAAATGTTGAACATTTTTAACTAGAATTAGCCCAATTCTGGCCATAAGTCCTCAATTTAAATTGAACTGAGCACAACTGCACTCCCAATCAATTTACACCCGGTTCGAGGGTATATCTCTTTACTCCTCTGATATCTGTCGTTGTAATTCCTCAATGTCGTCAGAGAGGTAACGTGTCCTGACAACCACACACTGCTACGGACTGTGGGGTCCTTAAACTCATAGACTATGATGTCCTTAACCTCGACCGTGATGTCTTAAAACTAATACCAGACTATGATGTCCTTAACCTCGACCGTGATGTCTTAAAACTAACATCGGACTGTGGGGTCCTTAAACTCATGGACTATGATGTCCTTAACCTCGACCGTGATGTCTTAAAACTAACAACGGACTGTGGAGTCCTTAAAACCACGAACTATGATGTCCTTAACCGTGACTGCAACATTGGACCGCAATGTCCTTAAACTACTTATCGACTGCAACGTCACTAAACTAAACAATAGAGCCCCCTAAGTGCTCTCTTGTCGGATCTAAACGATCCTGTTAAGTCGATCTTAGTCTAAATTAGACTAGCGTGTCCTTAACGAACGTTTAAGTCGATCTTAGTCTCAAATAAGGCTAACGTATCCTTAAACACGCCCCCAAACCCAAATCTAAGAAAGATACGGATTTGGACTAATCTACATCCTACAGGCGACGGCATAACTTAGTCTCCGTATACAATCCACGGGCAACCAAACACAAAACAAACACACACGACACGAAGTGACCATATGGAGAAGGAGAAATTTGTTACCGCAATGCGATAGCGTAATTAACTACAGGGGTTTGCGCCTGTAGGGAAGAGCGTCCCCACAATCAAAAACCCCTCAAGTAAGGGGGAATCTGACGAAGTCTGCTACATCGGCCGCATCCGTTTAAACCTTCGATACACGGTGCCATAAATCAACTTGGCATCTTCGGAGAGTTGGACAGATAGCACCAATTAGCATCTGCCCTGAATCTCAGGCAAGACGTCTGTCTTGCGCGTCTTTCAGAGGGGAACAATGGTCAATTGATATTTAATCAACACTTGATTTAATTATCCGTTCATATCACATACGACCCGACCAAAAGAAAACTCCAGATTAAAATACAGCATCATATACGCGCATTTAATCAAGATTAAAATACGGCATCATATACGCGCATTTAATCAAGCTCCTGTGCATATCCCATATGCGCCCCTACATCGTTTCGCCTGAGCTAGGAAAGACTCTAAGACTCGTCAATATGCTAGCAGTAAGCAGTGAATATATCACATACCCATAAACCGTCAGCGGCACTAGTTGTACGTAACGGCTCACTGGTATTGAGCGAACAGAAGAACAATAAGAGAACCTGTCAAAACTCCCGTAGAGCCAACCGGCAACACTTACTGTACAGTCCGGTCTCTTCGTCAGATATGCTGCATACCGAGTGTATGGATGGTATCGTCGACCCCAATAACTCAATAAGTCATGCCGATGTATGGCCTATAATAGATCGAGAAACTACTGATAACACTTATCAGCAAATCTCATCAGCCATGACCAGGGACTTCCTATTATAGCCAATCGAGCACAGTGCAACATCAACCTCCAATACCGGGAGAGACGAAACCCCTCATATCTCTCATTGCCTCCATGTGTCTCGGGACTATACCCAAAAGCCACCTATTTGCATGACTCAGCAGAGCCGTGGTAGGGTAGAAATCAAAGTACAGTAGGAGAACACATAAGACTCTATGATGATCTTGGGTCTACAGACTAACATGTACCAGTGTCACCTGAGAACTGCTATCCGACGATAGATATAATACCATATAGGAGTTCTCGGCGAGTCCATTCAGTGTACCCAGTCTCCACTGAGCACCCGCATACAATCTTTGATGTCCAACACCAATGGATATGGAATCATCCATCGCCCATCATATGGGTCAAGAAACTTATACGCTAGTCTACTCTGGAATATCAATGCCCCGTCTCGATACACCCATGACTAGAAACATTTAAAGGATATTCTTATAAACTACACATGTCCTACTTGTATGATCTATATCATAATCACAGTAGTCAAGCAAATACCCTAAGAGCTTTATCAACATGTATCAAATGAATAATATGCATGATCAAGTGAACATGTCAAGATAAAGAGTAACTAGATAGAATATTATCATATCGAGCAAGAATGTCCTCTGAATATATATATATATATATATATAGACATGCTGATACATCCACTATCAAATAATGGCCTCTACGACATACATATATCCAACAATCTTCCACTTGCATTAAGGCCAATTATTGGCGTATCTCATACCCAACATATCAAAAAGTCGCCCATGCTGTGGCTGAGGGAGGGCTTTGGTGAGTGAATCCGCGGTGTTATTCTTTGTATCTACTTTCCGAATCACGATCTCACGGCGATCAACTATCTCCCGGATCAAATGATATCGCCTCAGGATGTGTCTGGAACGCTGATGGGACCAAACCTGCTACTGAAGTCGTCAAGGCGGCTTCTCCTGCTAAGGGGTCAGTCTTTACAAGACTGACCGTCCCAACTCCCACTCCCGCTCCTGCTGCTCAAAAGACATCAGTCTTCAATAGGCTGACGCCGGCAACAGCCCCACACCTGAACATGGGGCAAGACAATGCCATCTCCGTGACTGAGCCAATTCTGACAACACGACATGCTCGACGTCGCCACTGGCGCCGAGTGAGGAAGTCAGGAGGCAACTCCCTTTCTGGGCTTACTCCACCAGCCCCGACGGCGGAAATTAATGCTGCTGTTCCAACTGGGAACAGCTTTGAGCTGCTAAATAAGGTGCGTAGGAATTCTCCTACCGCTGCACAGAAAAGGTCTCCTCCTCCACTGGAGAAGGTTGTGGAAGCAAAGCCAGAACAGCCCCAATCCCCTCAGCGGCTGTCCTCCAAGATCTATAAAGTCTGGTGGCGGGTCCAAGACTCGGTGATCGATCTAAATTTCTCCCGCTAGCACAAGAAGCTGAAGGTCTTACAGGAAGTCAGCCATCCTGCTAAGCCACAAAAAGCTGTCTGGGTGCCCACCACGACGGCCCCCTCAACTTCCACTGTTCATAAGAAGAGAAAGCCGGAGAAGATCCCCGTGCCTGCGATGATTGTCAAAGGCACTGAGCCCAAACGCCCTAAATCTGGGGGCATAACGGTTCATACTATCTACATGGCATCTGGGAAGGAAGATAGCCGCGCTTCGACGGGCCACCGACCACTTACCCGATCCATCACAAGAGCCCAGGAACAACAGCAGCACAAGCTCCAAGAGATGCTGACTGCAATGGCCGCGCTCACCGGACCGAAAGAAAACCCGGAGGCGTCATCGGAGCAGCGTCGCGAACACGAAACTGATACTGAATTTCTTTGAAGAATGCTCAAGAAAAAGGACAAGGAGGCTGCAGAACAAGCGGCCAATATAAAGCAGATGGCTCTTCTGTTTCAAGACATGGTCGGGATGATGATACAGCCGGATCCCCCAGCCGAAGATCCTCCGATTATCCTTGAAGATGACAGAGGAGAAACGTCGAATCCACCTCAGGCTCTTTCAACAGCCAAAGAGGAGACAATCTCCAAGGCCGCACTTGATGACTATATTGCTCAGTAAATAAGAGTTCACCAGGCAACGGAGGCAGCCGGCCAAGCTGTCAAAACTGGGCGACCATATCCGAGCTGGTATGATCAGATAAAGTACCCGCCGGGCTATACAATCCCGAAATTCCATGTCTATAAAGGGACAGGCAATCCCCATCAACATGTTACCCAGTTCAGGGCTCTTTGTGGCAACACCGGGGGCGATGATAAGCTTTTGCTCCGCCAATTCGTCGGCAGCTTATCAGAGACGGCGTTTGAGTGGTACTCCGAACTTCCAAACGACTCCGTCAAAACTTTCGCAGAGATGGAATTGCTATTCACCCAGCGATTCACAAGTGCCAGCGAACGCACCCCAATAACGGCGTTGATTAATGCAAGGGTGAAGCCGGGCAAGACATGGGTTCAATATGCAATCTGATGGCGGAACTTGTGGTCGAAGTGCGAGCAGCGCATCGAAGAAGCACCAGCGGTGGGCATGTTCGTGGGCACTCTAGACCCTCATGCAACTATTTCACAGTTCATGATGTTCTTCAAACCGACCACGTTCCATGCCTTAATCGATAAGTTGGCTCAGATGGGTCACAGACCGTCTCCCCCGAAGCCGGAACCTCGAAACGACAAGGGTAAAGGGAAAGCGACCTTCGTTGCGAATACTCAACAGCAGCCCAGTGCCCCAAAGCTAGCGGATCAACTGGAGGAGAGACGACGCTATTACAATGAGAAAATGAAGCGTCCATACTCATTCTCGTGTGAAAAAACGAAGAGGCTGTTCGAGTTGGCTATGCGCAACAGGCTTATCAATTTGCCGAATCCAAAGCGACCACCGCAACCCAGCGAAGTGAAAAATCCCAATTATTGCCCTTACCACCAAACGGTAAGCCATCCGATTGAGGATTGCTTCATCTTTGAAGGACGGATCGAAGATCAATACCTACAAGGCAAGTTTGTGCTGTCTGAGAAGTGGAAAGTAAACCCACCACAACCGCACACTCCTAAGAAGACGGACACACCGGGGGCAACGTGTTCTGTTGTTAAAGAAGCTCCATGGGAGATCGTGCTTTCAACCAAAACCAAAAAGATGCTGAATGATCTTCAGACATGCCCGGCGATCAGGTGGAAGAACCCGCTAGAACCCCAGATCATCGAAGGGATGCTGAAGCCACGCCCAACTCCAAAGATTGGTGGTGATGGCCCAAGCACTCATACCCAGCCATCAAAATCTTCAAAGAAGAAGAAGAAGAGATCCAAAAAGCCCGTGAAGCCTGGTGACAAGCGCACAGACCTGCAGAAACAAATCGATGTGCTGGAGGAGTATAATCAGAAGGCGCGAATTCCCATCACGCTCCAAGAGTTCCTCAGCCACGTCCTTGAGGACGAAGATGATGGAGAAGACTCGTCGGACGGATCTGAGGAGTATGTGGCAAGTTGCCATGTGATCTCTCATTCGTCGATAGACGATAAAGAAACTCTTTGCACTGAGAAGCTGGGGGCAAATCCTAAGCCGGAACTCCTGGAGCCGTCAGATGAAGTAATTGATGCATTCCTGAACGAACACGGCTCTTTTGAAAAGTAAAGATAATCGGGAGCGCGAGACGGCCATATTTGAAAGAGCCAAACGCCGGCGACTAGATGAAAGAGTCGGGACACTCCCGCCGAATCAAGGAACATCCGTCACGGATAAAAACAAGTTCAAGACGAGGAAAAGGTTTGCTAAAGCCATATCAATGGGAATGAAGCTACCACCCTCCGAAGGAAACACTGTCGGTGAAGCAGAAATGCATCCTAGCTACTGCTCATATCATCGAAAGATTTCGCACCCCACCGAGGAATGCGGCGCTTTTAAAAGATGGTGGCAAGGATATGTTGCTCATCGGCAACATTTTAAGCGAATGAAACGCAAGGCTCGTCGGGAGCAAAGAAGTGCGACTGAGGAGTATAAAAGAAATACCGGTGACTGTCGTATGGTCAACACCGGGGGATCGTAAATTCTCACTTTCGGAAGCGACTCTAATGAAGAAATGACTCTTGGCCCTCTCTTTAAAGAACCCACCTTGGGGAAAGAGGAAGAACCGAAGGCCTGTGAAAACATTCAGCTGCGCAATCGCACGCTTCCGGAAATGAATCTTGGATCCACGAGCAAAAAAGATAAGGAAAAAGAAAAGGTCTCTGAGGATATCGCCTGGATGACCAAGTCATGAAAGAGCTGACCACCAAAGACCCGCCAAAGAAGAGTAAGATGGACTATAATGTTCTGCCCCACTTGAGGAGGTTACCTTCGCAGCTCAGCATTCTCGACGCCCTTTTACTATCCAAAGAAGCGAGAGATTCATTGATCAAGGCGCTACAAGAGCCAGAGCAATTCCAAGCTTTTCTCACCGAAGAAAAGATGAAGGACGAACTGGAGGAAGTACACACAGCCGATATCACCTTCGGCGACAAAGACCTCCTCCTTGGGACGTGCGAGCATAACCGTCCCCTCTATGTCTCAGGATACTGCCACGATATAAAGATAGGCAAAATCTTGGTCGACAATGGGTCTTCCGTTAATCTCCTTAACGTGCGGGTGTTAAAAGAAATCTGCATGAGCGTCCAGCATCTCGCTCGCGATAAGATTACCATCTCCGGTTTCGACTCCCAGTCAACAGGAACTCTCGCGTCTGTGATACTGACGTTACGATTCGGGCTGCTCGTCATAGACGTTAAATTTCACGTCATTGACGCCAAGACATGCTATAACGCGTTGTTCGGCCGGCCCTGGTTACACGAGTACAACATCATCCCTTCTACACAACATCAGTGTATGAAATGCTTTAAGGATGGTCTCGAGTACACTGTGACGGGAGAGCTGAATCCATTCTCCGTAAATGAGGTCCGCAAATATGAAGATGCAAAATATTTCCTGCCGGATTTCGAAGACACAGAAAGATGTCACAAGCCGGAGAACAAAGCTATCACCACCATTCCAGTCTCCGGGAGTGATACTGAAGAAGAGGAAGCAATGGTTTATTCAGGCCCACCCTAGTATAACAAGCTAGGACCGTCCGCTCCTATATTGATCTTTGGCAGCGACTTAGAAGACGAGGTTAATGCTATATTCTCTGCTCGGCCTCCAATACAAACATTCGATGATGAAGAGCAAAGTTTGCAAGTTGCCATGGTTCCGCCCAAACATCATAAAGAACTGGACGCGCTTGACACCTACAGTGTGGAAGAGCTATAAACGTTCTATGTCCCTCCCAGGTGAGAAGGTGAAAAGGCGATCCTATTCTACCGCTCCGGGGAAACTAAAGTGGAGAAAGAAATCTGGCACGGCGCGGATCCTACACTTGACAAGCTTCAGCCCATCTGTTTGCCTAGATATTATACAGAAGGCTTGAAAAGGCTGTTAAAGCGCCAAGGGATACCCTTCAAACAGACCGTTCGAAAAGCTAAGTTCTATGACAGGATCTGGAACGTTCCCGGAACTCAGCGCAAGTTGCCCAATGGGAGAATGGAAGCAATCGAACTTGGATACGTTCGATCCAAGAAATGGGAGCTACTCCGCGACTGCTATGTTGTACATGACTTTGATGAAGAAGGAGATGCCCAATGGGAGAGTGCTAATCCTGACCCAGAAAAAGTCCCCGATGTGAAAATGCCCAGTCCGTCGTTCGAAGAACAAATGGACAAGCTTATAAGGGAAGCTGGTCAAAAAGTTCGAGACGACCATAACCGCGAAATGGCCATCTACGAGAAAGCCAGGACGCAACGCCTTCTCCAACAGGCTGCGAAAAATGAAAATGCCCCTCCCTGTAAACCTGTTGTAAAAAAGGCCCGACGCAGAAGCCGAAACAAGTCAAAGAGCGGAAAAGGCTTTCGACAGCGACAAAGCGGGACCAAGAAGTCACGCGATCGGGAATCGAGCGGTCCAGATTTGTCCCTTACAAAGAAGATGAGTCGAGCATACTCTTTTCCTCAAGACAGGACAAAGAAGATACTTGATCTTGCCATAAGACATCAGATGCTTACACTCCCGGAGTCCAAACACCCTGAGCAAGCCAACGAGGTCTCTCACCCAGATTATTGCTCTTATCACCGAGCGATAGGACATCCTCTCGAAGACTGCTTCACCTTCAAGAACTGGGTCGAAGATCAATATCAGCTCGGCAAGTTCGCTCTATCCGACAGTTGGAGGGTAACACCACCGCAGAAGCATAAACCCAAATCCGCAAGAGTAAAACCAGATCCACATCGGTCTTCGAAGCGAACTCATACTTGTCATATGATAACATCATCAAAAGAAGAACCTGAGGATATGCATGACCTTACCTGGTGCTTCGAAAACAATGATGACGAGGTGATCTCAGAATTTCCACCGGTGCCAAAAGAGCTGGAAGATGGGATACACACTACTGCAGATAACCTCAAGAAGATTGATTTGGGAACGACAAGTGACCCGCGACCTACATTCGTCAGTGAGCTACTATCTGAAGAAAGGGTGGCTGCGTTAAAAGACGTGCTTATGCAGCATTGAGATTGCTTTGCATGGAACTATTCCGAGATGCCAGGACTAGATCTAGAGATTGCTGTCCATAAACTAATGATATCCCCGGACATCAAGCCAATCAAACAAGCACCGAGAAGAATGCGGCTCGAGCTTGAGATGAGTATCAACGCCGAGGTCAAGAAGCTGATTGACTCTGGCTTCATCCAAGATGTTCAGTACCCTGATTGGATCGCCAACATCGTCCCGGTGATGAAGAAAAATGGGACGGTGCGCATACGTGTGGACTTCCGGGATCTCAATAAAGCCTGTCCGAAGGACGATTTTCCAGTACCGGTCACCGAGCTGATGATAGATAACACGTCCACTCACGAGGTTTTCTCCTTCATGGATGGCTCATCGGGATATAATCAGATAAAGATGCACCCTGAAGACCAGAAGCACACCGCTTTCCGGACCCCGCTGGGTATACTCTGCTACAAAGTGATACCCTTCGGTCTAAAGAACGCCGGTGCCACCTATCAGAGGGCCATGACGAAGATCTTCGATGACCTCATACATGAAATCGTCGAATGCTATATCGACGACCTCGTGGTGAAAAGCAAATCATACGAGGAACATCTCGAGCATCTGAAGATCGTATTTCAATGCCTTCGGCAATACAACTTGAAGATGAACCCTCTAAAATGCACGTTCGGAGTATCCTCAGATAAATTCCTGGGATTCATCGTCCGACACCGAGGCATCGAAATAGATCCGTCAAAGATCAAAGCAATTATGGAGATGCCCCCGCCAAGGACTCTCAAACAATTGCGGTCTCTCCAAGGGAAGCTCGCGTATATCCGGCGATTCATAGCCAATCTCTCAAGCAAGTGCCGTCCTTACAGCCACCTGATGTAGAAGGGAACCCCGTTCGTCTGGGATCATAAATGCCAAGGCGCGCTGGACGAAATCAAGCAGTATCTGCAGAACCCGCCAGTGCTGGCTGCTCCGGTCAAGGGAAAGCCCCTTATTCTTTATACAACAGCCCTCGAAGGTTCTTTAGGCGCATTATGGGCACAAGAGAACGACCAAGGGAAAGAAAGAGCTCCCTACTACCTAAGCCGAGTTCTCTTGGGGGCAGAAAGCAATTATTCTCCCATCGAAAAACACTGCCTTGCGTTGATCTTCGCAATAACGAAACTTCGGCACTATGCACTAGCACATGAAGTCCGTCTCATATTGAAGGTGGATCCTCTCAAGTATTTGATGTCAAAGGCCATATTGACGGGGCGACTTGCTAAATGGGCCTTGCTCTTGATGGAGTTCTCAATAACTTATCAGTCTCTTAAGGCAGTGAAAGGCCAGGCCATCGCCGACTTACTCGCTGAGCATCCGATACCTGCCGATTCTCTTTTGAATTGCGAACTGCCAGACGAACATGCGTTTGACACGATCGACGGAGGTGATACCTGATGGGAACTTTACTTCGATGGAGCATCCTCCATAAAGAAGCGCAAACAAAACACTCCCATAATCAAATCAGGGGTAGGCCTCATCTTCGTAACTCCACAAGGAGGGATAATACGCTTTGCT
The DNA here is from genome assembly GCA_030015575.1 of Agapanthus africanus. Taxonomy (NCBI): domain Eukaryota; kingdom Viridiplantae; phylum Streptophyta; class Magnoliopsida; order Asparagales; family Amaryllidaceae; genus Agapanthus; species Agapanthus africanus. The sequence continues at coordinate 11,431,755 of CM057351.1, forward strand.
TTCTCCTTAACAAGAGCCGAGGACAAACAATGAAGCCGAGTATGAAGCTTTGATAGCAGGCCTCGAGATCGCCATCGACATGGGAATTGAAAACCTCCTCATATACGGGGATTCCCAGCTGATCGTTAGTCAAGTAAATGGCAATTACCAAACATGCAAACCAGAGTTGGTGAAGTACGGCGAAAAGGTGCAGCAACTGTTGACCCAAATTCCTTCTTACACTTTGGAAAGCATACCGCGTGCGGAAAATAGCAAAGCGGATGCATTAGCCAAGCTCGCTAAAGAACTGGCCGACGAGAACCTCGATGATGTAAAGATTATCGTGCAAAGCCGTCGGGTTCTTGCTCCGGCAGAAATATCTCCAGAGTCGTCCGAGGAAAAGGAAACGACCGAACAGACGACCCTACAAATAAAGGACCAAGAAACGGTTGAGGATTGGAGAGAAGTCTTTATAGACTACTTCAGATCCTATCGAACGCCTGAAGATGCGTCCTCAAAACATCAGCTCATGAAGCGAGCCCTATCTTTCGCTTTCGTCAATGATACTCTGTATAAGAGGTCATTTTATACTCTATGGTTAAGATGCCTGGGACCTGAAGAAGCAAAAAGGGTCGTCCAAGAAGTTCACGACGGACTCTGCGGTTCTCACCAAGTAGGGCCGAAGATGAAGTTGAAGATCAAACGGATGGGCTACTACTGGCCCATGATGATTCAGGACTGCCTTGAGTATGCGAAGCAATGCCATTCGTGCTAAATCCATGGGGATTTTATCCATCAGCACCCAAATCCATTACACCCGACAGTGGCTAGCTGGCCATTCGAAATGTGGGGAACTGACATAATCGGCCCTATCGAACCAGCATCGTCCAGAGGACATCGTTTCATTTTGGCGACAATTGATTACTTCTCCAAATGGGCAGAAGCAGTACCGCTGAGGGAAGTGAAGACGGAGAATATCCTTCATTTCTTCAAGACGCACGTTATTTACCGGTTTGGAACTCCTCGATGGATCATCTCCGATAACGGGCCAGCCTACAGAAGCCACAAGATCAGCCGCTTCGCACAACAGCACAACATAGACTGGAGATACTCAGTTTATAATCCCTGAGCTAACGGTCTAGCTGAGGCTTTCAACAAGACCCTGACAAAGATCGTGAAGAAGACGGTGTCCCGAAATAAGAAGGACTGGCACGAGAGACTACAAGAAGCTCTCTGGGCGTATCGAACTACGTTCAAGACGGCCATGAACACAACGCCGTACGCGTTGGTATTCGGTACAGAAGCAGTACTCCCCCTCGAGATAGAGTTACCTTCTCTGCGAGTGGCAGTCCATTACGAGCTGACGGACGAAGAAAACGCCCACCTTCGGCTCGAGGAACTTGATGCCCTTGATGAAACCCGGCTCATGGCGCAGCAAAATCTGGAAGCTTGTAAAGCAAAGATGACGTGCTCATATGAAAGATTGACCAGGCCGAGGACATTCCACCAAGACGAACTCGTGCTAGTGGTCAAAAGACCTATGATCTCAAATCGCGCTAAGCGGGGGAATTCGAGCCGAACTATGAAGGCCCGTATATCATAGACAAGGTCTACCAGGGTGGAGCCTATCTACTCATGGACATGCATGGTGAAAGACCTTTCAGGCCAATAAACGGTCGCTTCCTGAAGAAGTACTATGCTTGACGAGTCACGGCCTAGGTCAATGATAGATGACGACGACTATGTCTGCTCGCTATCTTCCTAAGCCTAAACTCTATAAGTAGTAACCGGCTTACTTTACAACGGACCAAAATGTCCTTAAACTAATGACGGACCATTATGTCCTAAAACTAGCTGTTGACCAGGATGTCAAGAAGGTACGGTGGATCGCAGCATCCCGAAGCTGATATAAAAAATAATAAATAAAATAAAAATAAAAATAAAAACGGTTTGTCCATAAGCAAAATGAGCACGGATGAAAACTCGAAAGGGCTCCGTGAGTAAAAACAGCAGGGCTACCGGCGAGTGTTTGTGAAAACCCGAAAGGGCGCAACCTTGTTAAATAAAAAAAAAGAAAGAAAGAATAAAAAAAAGAGAGAGAACAGTATGTCCATAAGCAAAGTGGGCATGGATGAAAACCTGAAAGGGCTCCGTGAGTAAAAACAGCAGGGCTACCGGCGAGTGTTGTGAAAACCCGAAAGGGCGCAATCTCGTTAAAAGACACTTACAGGGTCCTCTCGACCTTGTAAGGAGAAATCACCTGCGTGAGATCCTTACGACTCACAAAGGAGTAACACACTTAGGAATCCTCATGATTCCTAAGGAGAAATTACACTTGCGAGATCCTCACGACTCGTAAGGAGAATTCTCTTATGGGACCCTCACGGCTCATAAGATTTGAAAGTCTTAAGTTACAGAGACCTGAACCTGTTCTTAAACAACCCCCACAACCTCCGATATTGCCCTACAAGCGGCTCAATACTGACCCTTGTATACAATCCACGGGCGCGAATAAACATTTCCCTAACCGAGTCCCATCCGTGACTAAGGATATGTTCGCACGATGAACAATCCTTGTGAGTCCTCTCGACTTATAAGAAGGAAACCCTTTTGTAAGATCCTTACGACTTACAGGAGAACATGCACTTAGGAATCCTCACGATTCCTAAGGAGAAAACACACCTACGAGATCCTCACGATTTGTAGGGAGAAATACCTTTATGAGATCCTTACGGCTCATGAAGTTGAAAGCCTTAGTCGACAGAATCTTAACCCTGTTTACTAAGCCACCTTTGTCCGACATCGACAGAGGCAAATGATGATTCGCTCCTGGAAATATCCCAGTTGTAGCGGTGCTGATGCCGAAATCAGTGTCTAATCCAAAGCTTGCAAGTGAAAAGCCAGCAAGCCACACATGCATACGAAATAGCCGAAATGATGGGGCAACTTGCAAACAAAATCAGCAAGTAAAAAAAATGTATGCATGCAAAATAGCCGAAATGATTGGGCAACTCGCAGTAAAAAGCAGCGAGTAAAAATAAAATAAATAGCCGAAATGATCGGGCACCGCGAAAAATAGACGAAATGATTGGGCAATCGCGACCTTCACGATATAAAAGCTGAAATGATAGAGCATCACGGAAAGAAATAAAATAAAAATAAAAAAGAAATTTATGCCCTACAGGTGATATTACATCAATCCCTGTATACAATCCAGGGGCGCAAACAAAGAAGGAATCATACTCCTTCTCCCCAGGTTTCATCAGAAAAGAAGCCAAATCTCGATGGGTCACAGATAGCCTAGAGATCATCTCAACATTCGTCCCAGCAGACACAACATCAAACAAAGCGGAGCAGCGGCAACTCCCAGTTCCATGACTCGACGGTATACAGATCATCGAGAGTCAAATCCCAACTCCGTGAAATGCGAATATAATCAGCAAAATTCCTGGTCATGTGGAATACGGATAACGTCACTTCTGACCCCGTGGAAAACGTCCAGAGAGGATCCTGGTCCTCGCAGAGCACGACAGTGAACCCGTGCGAAGCATCCAGAGCGGAGCCTAGTCCTCGCCGAACACGGCAGTGAACCCGTGGGAAGCATCTAGTGCAAATTCCTGGTCACGTAGAACACAGATAACGTCACTTCTAACCCCATGGAAAACGTCCAGAGCGGATCTTGGTCCTCGTAGAGCACGGAAGTGAACCCGTGTGAAGCATCCAGAGCGGAGCCTAGTCCTCGCCGAACACGGCAGTGAACCCGTGGGAAGCATCTAGTGCAAATTCCTGGTTATGCGGAACACGGATAACGTCACTTCTGACCCCGTGGAAAACATCTAGAGCGGATCCTGGTCCTCGCAGAGCACGGCAGTGAACCCGTGTGAAGCATCCAGAGCGGTGCCTAGTCCTCGCTGAACACGGCAGTGAACCCGTGGGAAGCATCTAGTGTAAATTCCTGGTTACGTGGAACACGGATAACGTCATTTCTGACCCCATGGAAAACGTCCAGAGCGGATCCTGGTCCTCGCAGAGCACGACAGTAAACCCGTGTGAAGCATCCAGAGAAAGCATCGGACTGTGGAGTCCTTAAATCCACGGACTATGACGTCCTTAACCTCGACCGTGATGTCTTAAAACTAACACCGGACTGTGGAGTCCTTAAATCCACGGATTATGACATCCTTAACCTCGACCATGATGTCTTAAAACTAACGTTGGACTGTCAGGTCCTTAAACTCATGGACTATGATGTCCTTAACCTCGACCGTGATGTCTTAAAACTAACGTTGGACTGTGATGTCCTTAAACTCACGGACTATGATGTCCTTAACCTCGACCGTGATGTCTTAAAACTAACAACGGACTGTGGAGTCCTTAAATCCACGGACTATGATGTCCTTAACCTTGACCGCGATGTCTTTAAACTACGGTACCCCGGAAAGTATCCGCAACAACTTCTGACTCCGTGAAATGCGGATAAAGGCAACTTCACCCATCACTTACGGGTCCTCACGACTCGTAAGGGAGTAAATTCTCTTGTGAGATCCGTATGACTCTCAAGAGGAAAACACACTTAGGAATCCTCACGATTCCTAAGGAGAAAACGCACCTGTGGGATCCTCTCGACCTATAGGGAGAAAATACTTTATGAGACCCTCACGGCTCATAAAGTTAAGAAGTCTTAGGTGACAGATCCTAACCTTGTTTTCTAAGCCATCGCCGCTCCACAAAAATGCCTAAGACTGACAGCTATACGCTATTCACAGACCACACTTGCTAAAATCGCATGGCAAGCAACACAGCAAAAAAAAAAAGAAAAAAGAAGAGAAAGGAAAACAGAAAGACGACACAAGACATTGCGAAAGAAATGTATCTTTTATTCATGTATGCAGTTCGATACAAAATACATCATATGAAAGAATAAAAGAATAAATACATTTTATTCAAACGTTTACAAATGATACAAAATGATTCATGGAGAAGGAAGCGTTTTTAACAAATCCGCAAGTTGCTCTCGCACTTCCTTCAGCGCCTTCTCCTGATCGACTGCCGTGGCCAACTCTGCTTCCACCTGGGCCCGCTGCTGCAAGTAGGATGAAAGTTGTTCTTCGACGGCTTGCTGAGCTGCTTCGCGACCTTGGGCATCATGCTCAACGGTATCGAGCTTTTGCTTCAATGTTAACCCGTCGGAGATACTTTGCAGGAGGCCCTCGAAGATAATTTTCACCCGAGCAGCGTTCGTGTCGACCTCAGCACGCAGTCGAGCAGACTCGCTTGAGGTCTCTTTGTTAGTTATATATATGCCTTAGAGGCCATTACTGTACATGAGATGTATATTGTAGTGGATGCTGGGACATATATAGGTAGGACTTTCTTACTCGACATGATAGTACGCTATCTGGTTGCTCTTTATCTTAACATGTATACTTATTGTCTCTCTGTTACATGTTGATAAAGCCCTTAGGATGTGTACTCGACTTCCAGGACTATGATGCAGATCATACTAGTAGGGCCTGGGTAGTCCATCAGTACATCCTTCAATGTTCCTAGTCGTGGGAATATCGAGACGTGGCATCGATATTCCAGAGTAGACTAGCGTATATCTTCTCGACCCATGTGATGGGCGATGGATGATCCCATATCCATTGGTGTTTGACATCAGAGACGGTATGCGGGTGCTCAGTGGAGACTGGGTACACTGGACAGACTCGCCGAGAACTCCCAAATGGTATTATACCTCACGTCAGATAGCAGTTCTCTGGTGACACTGGTGCAGCTTAGTCTGTTGACCCGAGATCGTCATAGAGACTTGTGTGTCTCCCAGTGTGCTTTGATTTCCACCCTACCACGGCTCTACTTAGTCGTGCAAACAGGTGGTTTTTGGGTACAGTCCCGATTCACATGGAGGCAATGAGCGATAGGAGGGGATTCGTCTCTCCCGGTATTGGGGGTTGATATTGTGCTATGCTCGACTGGCCATAACTAGAAATCCCTGGCCAGGGTTGCAGTGATTTACTGGTAAGTGTTATCAGTAGTTTCACGCTTGTTGTGGACCTTACATCGGCATGACTTATCAAGCTTCTGGGGTCTGACGTTTACCACCCCTAGGCGAGATATGCGACATATCAGACGAACAGACCGGACTGTGCGGTAAGTGTTACTGATTGGATTCACAGGAGAATGTACATGCTTGCTTGTTGATCTTCTGATCGCTCAATACCCGGGTGGCCATTACGTTTAGCAGACCGCTTGCGGCTTGTGGGCGTTTGATATGGTCATCACCTACTGCCGGCGTATTGACGAGTCTTTAGAGTCCTACATAGGGGTTTCCTGGCTCAAGCGAAACGGAGTAGGAGCACATATGTGATATGTGCGGGACCGAGATTAATACCATATTAGATACCGTATTCTATTCTCGCGATTCGTGACATTGATCGGTTGTATGCGATATAGCCGGATTATCGGATCAAGTGTTGATTCGATAAGTTGTTACACATGATATTAGTCGGTTACAGCCGGGTTATTAAATCAAGAGTTGATTTAATAATTTAATGTATAATTATATATTTGATATATTACATTACATTAACTAGTATTAGCTCACTTATGATTTAATTTCTCACTAATATGTGCACATTGTTTATATGTGATATATGCAAGTGTACATGTTTGTATCATGCTTGATGATACATACAAGTTGGGTGTATAAGACTTAGACCAAATTAAGGTTAAATTAGGGTTTACTTATTTCCTAACAAATAACAAAAGAGATGAGATTTTGGTCAAAGTTATCAAGCTTCATGAAGCTTGAAGAAACATTGACAAAGTCAACTCTTTTGTCATTCCTTAGGATATTAGTTAACCCAACCCTTAACCTCATACTTTGGTTAATTCTCTACATGAGTTAAGCATGATAACTTAACTCATCCATGGTTACATTATTGAGAGGGACATAATTCATTTGATGATATTATTCTTTCTTCTTCTTCTTCATCAAGCTCCTTGAAAAAGCTTTCAAGCTCTAATGGTGCTATGAGAAAAAATGTGAGAAAATCAATTCTAAAGTGAGCCCACCTCCTACTTCTTCATCCTCTACCACTTGCCATGTAGTAGAGTGTGTTCTCTTCACAAAGTTCATGACCTAGTGAAGGAATAGCTTGAGTTAGTGTCTCCACGACGTAGATCATCTTCGGCCTCGAAGTAATCGAAGCAAGCATGTTCGTTCTTCTTATGGAGCTTCTCTAGAGTCCGGAGTTCACGATCGCAGCGAAGGGGACATCTACATGGAGCTATTGAAGTGAAGTACCGGATCTACAAAGGTTGTAATCCCTTTCACTTAGTGTTAAAGAGTTTAACATGCTTGTTTTCGCCTAAACCCTAGTTTAAAGATCCGGCTTTGGGTTGTTCGGCATGGCTAAATTTTAAATCGGGCATGGTTAATGCCTCGTAGACCCTTGTGAGCATGCCTAGCAACCCTACAGTGGTATCAGAGCCAAGCTAGAACTTTAGGCAAAGTCTAGACGAAGTTTAAAGTCCGATCTAACCCGGAAACCCCGATATTGACCCCTCTCTGGACATTTTTAAAAATGTTGATTTTTTCTGGATTAAAAATGCTCAGAAAATTAAGCAGGAAAAACTAAGAATTACTATGAAGTACGGTCCATTAACTCGATTATTTGACCGTGTAACCGCGGCCAAACCAAGGGTTTGGCCGAGGTTCCGCGGTCAAAATTATGAATTAGTCCCTGTAAATTCATCTATTTATTCTTAGGTCCTTTCTTGTCATTTGTTTCTGGGAATTTTTTAATTCCATTCAAGTGTTGAGTTTTCTAGGGTTGTATTAGGGACTCGTTGATTCGATCGGATAATTTAACTTTGTTTAGTTTGTCCGGGTAATTTTTAGAACGTGTTAAAAAGTTCGGCCGGATATCAATAACTCACTTTTTCCCCTGCCGGAAAATTTCCAAGTGTTGGATTTTTCCATAGTTTAAGAACGTTCTAAGTCGTGCAAGTAACGCGATGGACCCTCTAGAAGACAACAAACCTTAACTCGATTATGTGACCATCTTGAACTGCCTTTTGAACCTTAGGGTTTGGGGCAGTACGGCGTTGCCACATCTGAGGCGTTGACTTGACCCTTCTACGGCTGGACCGTTGGTACTGTGGCATGAAATGGATGTTTTTAAACTTATTTCAAGTGTTGAGCTATTCGGGAAAACTTGGGTGTTTGATTATTCGATCGGAAAGTTTAACATTGTCTATTTATCTGGAATGTGATACAATATTTGGAATCCACAAATAGTTATGAGATAACTAATTTGAATGTTATAAATCTAGCAGTTCGATCTCATATGATCGGTTGCCACGGAATTTTGATGTGATCAAAAGTCCGTCGCAATCACGTAGCGTACGCGGATACTCGCCGGGTAAACTTAATAGACAGCCCCGACCAAGTGACTGTAGGAGAACCCCGTAGCTAAAAGCATCCGTTCGGGTGCTCGCGGTAGTGGTGTTCTGCCTTAGTGCACTTCGTCGACGGCATCCGGGGGTGCGGCCGTCTACTAAAGTTTGCGACGAGCATTCGATCAGGATGTCGGGAATCTTGTTGAATTGCCCGACTTGGTATTGAAAAGTGTTTTCGATTTTGAGACTGAAATGCTGGGTTTATAATTGTTAGTCATGCGATGTCTAAGGAATTCATTTGGTTAAGCATGCGATGTCTATGGAGGTTGCGGATTCCAACTATTGTAGTTTTACACTTTCTTTTCTGCGACCGTAAGTGTAATATGTGATATCATCGGTTTCGTTGCTATATGTCAACGACAATTGGGATGGGCATATTTACTTACGTTGATGACATGTGATGTTATGTGTTGCTGGATATGTTATATTGGATCGTCGTGTTTGAATAGCCGGGTTTTTTTTATGTGAGATGAGTGTTTTTCATTTTCATTCAAGTAAAAAACTTGTATGTAATATTCTTTTATTGGGGCACTTCCGGGTTGAGGATGATGTCACCATTGTATATTATTTACTTTTCCGCATTAGGATAGACCCAAGGAGGGGAGCACAAGTAACCGGGTTCTAGGGTCCAGTGGAAGACCATCTCGAGGAGTCGAGTCCGGGTCTCCTAACTCTAGAATTGGTAGGGTTTTTTGCCGCTCTCGTAGGCGTCTAGGGGTGTGGGATTGGCTATTCATCACGACCGTGGAATCCGTGTTTTATATAGGCTCAAAATAAAACACGGACGTCCTAGTATATCCAATATTTTCATATGATATTTTCTACTGCGTTATCTGTGATGTGATCATGTGATATGTTCAGATAGATGTTGTATATAGTATATATGATATATTATATAGACGTTGCTTATGTTTTACACCCGCGCTAGCCTTGCCCCGCTCTGTCGTTAGTTTCCTAACCTAACGGTGCATACGGGACATCGAGGCGAATGCGGATGGCATAAGTGTACATTGTATTTATCTGTGATGTTTAGGTGGACTTAAATGATGGGACATTCATTAATGAGATTAATGAAAGAAAATAAACCTAAATGATGTTGTGGAATCGAATTTCAAAAATTAGGTAGCTCTAGTTGTTGTTTTGCATAGTGGTGTTCCATGTAGAACATCCAGCACCTTATTCGATAAGGAAAGAGCCGAGATCTCTTCACCGGGAGTGACCTCTTTAGCAATAACTAGCAGATGCTACAACCTTCGGTTTGTCTTTTGATTGCTTTTCTAGTTCTTGCTTTGCATAGTGGTATTGTGAATATCCTGCACCTCATTCGACGAGGAAAGAGCCGAGATCCCTTCACCGGGAGTGACCTCTTTAGCGAAACTAGCAAAAGCCTCAAAAACACTCCATTTTAAACCATTTGATTCCGCAACGAGATCAAGTTTAAAGCGTTAAAGGTTTTCTTAAAAACCATCCGCAACCCTCCGTCATTTTAGGAAGTAGAGTACTTAGTATTCGTGTTGTGTTTGTTGACCATAGTCAAGGCACAGTGTACGGTAGCTAAGTGATGTCTTCCTACACAGCATATGATGTGATTAGTTAGGACAGTCATGTGACTTTGTTGACCTTAGTTAAGGATCATGTGGGTGGGTCTAATTAATCATGAAATGACGGGTAGAGCTTGACTAGTGCTTATGATTTGTTGACCATAGTTAAGGTCATAAGTGCTAGGGGTAAAAACCTTTATCGGGAGTTTCAAGTGTTGAAATTTGCAATGAGATTGCATACCTTCTATAAGATAGTTGGATCTCGATACCCACTGCGAGTAACTGTTACTCCTGGGAGAGTTTTGCACTTTACAATTAGCCGATCAATTAGGTGTCTAGAAAGGTGTCAACGGGGTTACGCCCTTAGGAAAACGAGGTTTATTTTAATTAGGTCTGTGCGAAAGCACGGGGAACCTCCCTCAAAGTACCGGCACTGGCATGGCTGAAAGATTGGCGAACTTGTAGAGTGTAATTAATCCCGGCTAGTCTTTCCTTTTAGGGTTTGAAGGAAGATTTGATAAAAACAGTGGGAGCCATCCTGATTAGATAAAATATATAACCAATCTAATCTTGCAAGAGCGCACGCAGAGTGTTTTTTTCTCTCTCTCTCCAGGTAGCGACCATGTCATGCCTTAATCAAGATAATAATATGGATGTATTGACTGGACCCGCTTGTTATACTGAGCTGGGGAACATTGGTCCCGCTCCAACTTATAATTGTTATAAGACCGAGCAGGAAATAGGGGAATACCAGGACTCCCATGCCGCCCAAACGAAGAAAGTGCATGATGATGCATCTTCTTCGGGTGTGTTCATTATAAAGAACTGTTTCTCTGTATCCTCTACGTCCTGGGTATTAGATACCGGATCAGGATCCCGCATATGTAATTTGTTACATGGGCTACAGAAAGGTAGAGAACTGAGAACGGCTGATAAGTTTCATGAGATAGAAACGGTGCAAGTGTTGCAGCCAAGTCTGTTGGTAGTTATCACCCTGTATTACTAGAATACATTGATTTTGAACGAATGTTATTAGATACCGAACCTGATATACAACATCATATCAGTCTCTTTATTTATTAAAGAAGGATATAATTTTGTATTGTTGGATAATGTTTTGCACATTTTCTATATCAAGAGTTGATCTGTTCAGGCACGTTATCTAAAAGCATAGACGTTCTAAATCAAACCACAGTTCTTAATGTACAGAACACACACAAGAGGAAGAATTCAGAAATGAACGAATCCTTCTTGAGACATTGTAGACTAGGTCAAATCTATGCGACCCGACTAGCTAATTTACATTTAGATGCATATTTAAATCAGTTTGAATTTACATCTTATGAAACTTGCCAGTCATGTCACAAAGATAAGATGACCATAGCTCCGTTTTCTGGAAACAGAGAAAGAGTTAGTGAACTCTTGGGACTGATACATAGTGATGTATGAAGGTCCCCAGTCTACATATGCCAGGACTGGTTCTTTATACTTCCTTACATTCACTGATGATCTCTCAAGGTTCGGATACATGTTCCTGTTGAAACACATGTCTGAAACTTTTGAGAAATTCAAAGAATATAAGAAAGAAGTAGAAAACCAAAACCGGGTAGAAGTATTATGTCCTATGATGAGATCAGGGAGGAGAATACTTGTGCATGGAATTCCTGGACTATTCTAAATAAGAATAAGATTCTCTCTCAGCATTACTCCACCGTATACACCACAGCACAACGGTGTATCGGTGCAGAGCAATCGCACCCTATGAGATATGGTGTGCTCTATGATGAGTATTACTGAGTTACCTGTTTCCTTTTAGGGAGTTATGCACTAGTGAAGCTGCATACCTATTGAATAGGGTTCCAATCAAATCCATTGCCTACCACTTCATATGTGATATGGAATGGGAAGAGCCCATATCTTAAGTTTGTTAAGACTTGGGGTTGTCCGGCCTATGTCTAAAAGCAAAATCCGGACAAGCTCGAGGCAAAGTCAGATCTGTAGAAGTTTGTTGGATATCCCAAGCATTCGCAAGGGAATATCTTCTACCTAACAGAGGAACAAAATATGATTTTTTTCTCAACATACCACCTTTGTGAAAGGGAATTTCTTATGAAGAAATTAGTGGTCATGAGGTAGAACTGGAAGGAGTTCCAGCTATACAAACTACAACAGATGATTTGGTAGAACCAAAGGATTCAATAGATTCCGATGAACCTCAGCCTCTCCGCCGATCTAGCAGGGTTCCTCATCCACCTGAGAGATAATTCGGTTTCTCGATGACAGTGGGAGTGAGGATTGCATCATGAGATGATTACCCAACTATTTTCGAGCAGGCCATCGAGAGTGAAGACTCTGTAAGAATGGCTGGATGCTAAGCGATCTGAGAGGGAATCCATGTACACCAACAAAGTATGGACTTTGTTTGCTATATCTAAGGGGTTAAATTCCCATCAGGAGCAAGTATATCTTGAGAAGATTACTTGGTGTATATGGAAAAGTTGAGACTTTCAAAGCTAGACTTGTTAAAGATTTTCGTCATCGACCAGGCGTGGATAATGATGAAACCTTTTCCAGTAGCTGTGCTTAAGTCCATCCGGATCCTACTTGCCATTGCTGCATACCATGACCGCGATATCTGGTGGTTGGGTGTCATGACTGCTTTTCTAAATATTGATTTAGAAGAGAGCGTCTATAAGTACACAGCCAGAGGGCTTCGTAGACAGTGGGAGCAGCGAAAACGTGTGCAGGTTGCTTTACAGGATAAAGCAGGCATCGCGGAGTTGGAACATCTATTTTGATGTGGTAGTCAAAGAGTTTGACTTCATCAAAATAGTAGATGAACCTTGTATATACAAAAAAGGTAGTAGAGAGTAAGGTGGTCATCCTCGTATTGTACGTGGACAACATACTCTTGATAGAAAAAGAGTTTCCTATGCTACGCACGGTCAATCTCCTCTTATCATAAGGATTCTCCAAATAGGATCAAAGTGATACCTCCTAAATCCCGGGTTTTGGATTTATGCGATAGATCTAAATGGATATTAGGACTCTCACTAGGTGTAGTGAGATGGTATCAATTGATCGTGGGGAGAATCACTGGAAAAGTTCCAGGGTGATAAGGACGACTGAATGTCAGTCGCAGGCATTGTCTTTACCCTCAGTGGAGGGGCGGTATGTTGGAAGAGTTCCAAGCTAAATATCGTGGCAAACTAAAAGATAAAGGCTGGTGACATCGCTATCAAAGATACTACCAAAGAGGAACTTTGGGTGTATATTAGTTCATGAGATGAACTAGGTTCCTACCATTGTATGACAATGGAAGTGTGGTTTTGACCCAGGAACCCCGGTCCTATCAGTGACCCAGACATATTCCAAGGCAGTATCACCTGATCATGGAGATAGTTGATCTCCAGGGTGATCGAGATTAGAAGAGTAGACTCAGAGGACAACACGGCGGATCCACTCACAAAGGCCTATTCCCAGAGAGAGACCCTTATGGGATGGTTGAGTATGAGATACTGCAACCACTGCAACAGATGGCCCTAGTGCAAGTGGGAGATTGTTAGTTATATGTATGCCCTAGAGGCCATTACTGTACATGAGATGTATATTGTAGTGGATGCTGGGACATATATAGATAGGACTTTCTTGCTCGACATGATAGTACGCTATCTGGTTGCTCTTTATCTTAACATGTATACTTATTGTCTCTCTGTTACATGTTGATAAAACCCTTAGGATGTGTACTCGACTTCCAGGACTATGATGCAGATCATACTAGTAGGGCCTGGGTAGTCCATGAGTACATCCTTCAATGTTCCTAGTCGTGGGAATATCGAGACGGGACATCGATATTCCAGAGTAGACTAACGTATATCTTCTCGACCCATGTGATGGGCGATGGATGATCCCATATCCATTGGTGTTTGACATCAGAGACGGTATGCAGGTGCTCAGTGGAGACTGGGTACACTGGACGGACTCGCCGAGAACTCCCTGATGGTATTATACCTCACGTCAAATGGCAGTTCTCTGGTGACACCGGTACCGTTTAGTCTGTTGACCCGAGATCGTCATAGAGTCATGTGTGTCTCCCACTGTGCTTTGATTTCCACCCTACCATGGCTCTATTGAGTCGTGCAAACAGGTGGTTTTTGGGTACAGTCCCGATTCACATGGAGGCAATGAGCGATAGGAGGGGATTCGTCTCTCCCGGTATTGAGGGTTGATGTTGCACTATGCTCTACTGGCTATAACTGGAAATCCCTGGCTAGGGTTGCAGTGATTTACTGGTAAGTGTTATCAGTAGTTTCACGCTTGTTGTGGACCTTACATCGGCATGACTTATCAAGCTTCTGGGGTCTGACGTTTACCACCCCTAGGCGAGATATGCGACATATCAGACGAACAGACCGGACTGTGCGGTAAGTGGTAAGTGTTACTGATTGGATTCACAGGAGAATGTACAGGCTTGCTTTTTGATCTTCTGATCGCTCAATACCCGGGTGGCCGTTACGTTTAGCAGACCGCTTGCGGCTTGTGGGTGTTTGATATGATCATCACTTACTGCCGGCGTATTAACGAGTCTTTAGAGTCCTACATAGGGGTTTCCTGGCTCAAGCGAAACGGAGTAGGAGCACATATGTGATATGTGCGGGACCGAGATTAATACGATATGAGATACCGTATTCTATTCTCGCGATTCGTGACATTGATCGGTTGTATGCGATATAGCCGGGTTATCGGATCAAGTGTTGATTCGATAAGTTGTTACACATGATATTAGTCGGTTATAGCCGGGTTATTAAATCAAGAGTTGATTTAATAATTTAATGTATAATTATATATTTGATATATTACATTATATTAACTAGTATTAGCTCACTTATGATTTATTTTCTCACTAATATGTGCACATTGTTTATATGTGATATATGCAAGTGTACATGTTTGTATCATGCTTGATGATACATACAAGTTGGGTGTATAAGACTTAGACAAAATCAAGGTTAAATTACGGTTTACTTATTTCCTAACAAATAACAAAAGAGATGAGACTTTGGTCAAAGTTATCAAGCTTCATGAAGCTTGAAGAAACATTGACAAAGTCAACTCTTTTGTTATTCCTTAGGATATTAGTTAACCCAACCCTTAACCTCATACTTTGGTTAATTCTCTTCATGAGTTAAGCATGATAGCTTAACTCACCCATGGTTACATTATTGTAGGGACATAATTCATTTGATGATATTATTCTTTCTTCTTCTTCTTCATCAAGCTCCTTGAAAAAGCTTTCAAGCTCTAATGGTGATATGAGAAAAAATGTGAGAAAATCAATTCTAAAGTGAGCCCACCTCCTACTTCTTCATCTTTTACCACTTGCCATGTAGTAGAGTGTGTTCTCTTCACAAAGTTCATGACCTAGTGAAGGAATAGCTTGAGTTAGTGTCTCCCCGACGTAGATCATCTTCGGCCTCGAAGTCATCGAAGCAAGCACGTTCGTTCTTCTTGTAGAGCTTCTCTATAGTCCGGAGTTCACGATCGCTGCGAAGGGGACATTTACACGGAGCTATTGAAGTGAAGGACCAGATCTACAAAGGCTGTAATCCCTTTCACTTAGTGTTAACGAGTTTAACATGCTTGTTTTCGAATTAAACCCTAGTTTAAAGATCCGGTTTTGGGTTGTTCGGCACGGCTAAATTTTAAATCGGGTATGGTTGATGCCTCGTAGACCCTCGTGAGCGTGCCTAGCAACCTTACACTCTTTGTATTCCCTTCGCCTTAAAGCCGCTTCTTGTTCAAGATGGCGGAAGTAAGAAGCGCTCTGCTCGATCCATGCCGTCCATTGAGTACCCATGGCCAAAATCTCGGGGGCAGGATGCATAAGTTCCAGCTGATACAAGCGGGCCTCGATCTCCTTGCAGTGGTTAACCCAAGACTCGACGACGCCTTCATTATGGAAATTTACAAGCGTCGCCAGCATCGGATTAACCTCAGCAGCAAAATCTACGGCAGATACAGAAGCTTCTGCGTCAAGCTCCTCGACGCATCCGCTCAGCACACTCAGACTCATTGCAGCACCCTTTGAGGATGGACGTCTGGAGAATGGGCCTGCCGGGATCATAATGTGGGACTCGAAAGGAACTGGAACCAGAGCGATAGCTGCAAAATAAATCATAATCAGATGACAGACCTAAAAATACAAGAGATTCATGAACAATGGAATTTACTATACCAGCTGCAGCAGGCGGAAAAGCTGGGAGGACCGGTGGCGCAACCGATATTTTATCTCCTCCTTCGATCTGTAGCACTGCAATCAGGACAAGAAAAGAAATCAGAAACAATTTCATTATTGAAAAAAGAAAGAGCATTAATTGAAAACTATACTGACCAGCGCCACTGGAGGAAGCAAGCTCCGATGGGAAGGAGAAGTGTGGGTGCAACACCTGGTACAGGTGATCAAAAAGCACTCCAGCAAAGACGCAATAGTACAACGTCGGTACATAGATTATGCAGCATAAAGATGAAACTGATAATTCATAAATTCATACCTTCCAGCATCTGCGACGGTACGAAAGAGGGTAGAGAGGTGGCCACCATCAGGGCAGTAACTGACGGCGCTCCCTCGGGTAAAGGGGCATCAGCACTAGCCGCACCTGCGTTAGAAACTAGATAAGCCCTGTCAGGAAGGATTGCAGAATAAAAAGAAGGACGGTAACCCAAAATTTACCTGATGAGTCGCCAGCCGAAACGGCGGCGTCTCCCTCCTCCATTGGCATGGGTCCACCTCCCGTTGCCTCATCGCCGGACTCTACGGGAACCGTCGTCGTGCTCGCATGGCCAGGAGACGGCGAAGGACTATAGGCAGGGAGAGCAACGGAACGGTGCCCGACTCTTGAGAAAGAGCGGCCGTTTCGTCCTCAACAATCATGACCGTCTCACCCGCTACCCCCTCGGGCTCAGCGGTCGCGGCCATCTCGTCCACCGCTGCCATAGGTTCGTCGGTCGCAGCCGTTCCATCCACTGCTACCCCAGGCTCGGTTGTAGCAGCCGTCTCACCTGCCGCCCCCTCGGGCTCGGCATCAGCAACCTTCTCGGGCATAGTATGCGTGACTATCTCGTCAACCACTAGCTCGGGCCCGGCAACTACGACTGCACCGCCTACCGTCGCCTCGGTTTCGGCTGCTTCCTTATCCACCGTCCCCTCAGGCTCGACGGTCGCCGCCGCTCCTCCAGTAGGACTCCACCCTGCAGGACAAGATGTATAAGAACCGATACTTTTACAACTTTTACAACAAAGCCTCGAAAAGCACATTACCTGAGGTGGATTGACCATTGCCTTCCCGAGCTGCACGCGCCGCCCGTCTATGAGCAGTAGACAAGGAGACCGGGAGCTCCTCTGAAGGAGTAGCAGCGGGTGTAACGGCGCTTGAGCCCGCTCCCATGGCCAAAGTAGCGCTACGCTCCTTCGCTGCGCGCCTCAAGCGCTTCCTTTCCTCCCGGGACGTCACGACGGACTTTTTTGAAGCCTCCCTCAGCAAGGCGTCGTCGTCCGTGCTCAGAGTTGCCTCCAGAGCCTTCAAGGTATCCATCATCAGTTTTTTGAGTTGGGTCTCTCACGGCAGCCCTGAAGAGGCCGGGACTTCGGTAGCTGGCCCGGGGAGAATCCCCGCATCGGCTTGCGAAGTAGATCTCGCGGTCCCTGCAATGAGACAAAGAAAAGGTTAGATTGGCCATAAAAAGGAGAATAAAGACTCAATGAGCCAAGACGTACCAACGCCCGATAAAGCGTGTTTCCTTTCCTCCTCCTCGAAGGTTTTGAGAGAAGCAGCTATGGCTTCTTCGGTAGAAATGCCTGTTTAAAAAAGGAAAAGCGTTAGTCAAAAACAATGATAAAAGTATGATGAAATGACGAAGAATACAACTGGTGATTACCTGATTACGCGAGTTTAGCCAACCACGCTTCGAGCCTTGCCGATCGCTCAGAAGCCGCGATGGCGGCCGCTAGATCGGTGTCTTCTGGCTCTACGAAGAAACCCTCGTTGGTTCCATACTCACTTAGGCCTTCGGTAAGAGGGGACTGAGGCTCTAAGCCGAGGACGGCATCAAGAGAAAGAACCGACTTCTTCTTCCTCTTCTGCGCGTGAGCCTCGGATGCACCCAAAATTAACTTACGTTTCGTGGGCACCTTGGGACGGCGGGCCCCGATGTCCGAGCCCAAGCCAGATTCAGGCGATACCACATTCACCGTCTCCATCGGAGCACAGGGCGCTGGGGGCACATCCACGGTATCACGGGGCAATCCACGCATGGGCTTAGCACACGTGGAGGCTCATCTCCAGCATCTTCTCTTAGTGGAGGAGGGACAGGGGTCCTTCGCCTTTGGGGAACGTTGCGATCGCTGGCCGGGGGCGCACCCTTGCGATCAATCAGCAGCCGCTTCTCTTCTCGGATAACAGCACCATCGCGTGCTGATACCAGGCCCCATATACATTGAGGGCCCTTGGAATGCAAGTCGGCTCGCTGATGAAGAAGTGGGAGCCCGTGTTCAGCCGCATAAAATGATGTAGTGCACTCCGTAATCCCCTCCCTGGTGGCCGCAGGCTCTTCCAAAAACGCCTCTAGTGGAACCGATGGGGTTGTACCTCATAAAGAGCGCCAAGTCATTCTGCCTGAACACTAGGAAGCCCGGCCGGATGGAGTATAAGTGATGAATCTCCCGGGCTTTCAATACGGAGGCCCCGTCCTTGAAATTATCACGCAACGCCAACACCGCCTTAGAAGTCTCCGGGCCGATGGTCATGACCTTGTCCGTGAAAGAGATGCCCGCTCCGACCGTGCACGGATGAAAAAGCAACCCCCTAGCCTCCCGCGGAGACGGATTCACAATAGAAGCGCCAATTAACCGCATGACTCTCGGGAGTCTGCACTTCTCGTAGAACGAGGGCCTCTTGTGAATACCAAAAACCCCGAGCACATGCATTTCCATCCATGAAGTAAAATAGTGCATCGGGAGATTGGCAGGTTGCACCCCCGGTTCATTTGCGTCTGCTGCCATGCTGAGTCCATGGTACAGGTGGGCCAACCCGGCGATTCCAATCGACAACTGTATACCAGCCACCATCCGATGCGCTGGGTAGAAGACGTACGGCCTCATGTAGCGCGGGTGCATGGGGAGAGTGAACCATCACAGCCATAACCCCAGAAACCCGAGAAAGAAGGTTTCCTCGTCGATGCCCGGGGCGGCGATTTCCGATAAGGGCATGACTGCAACATCGGGGAGGTAAAAACCCATTTGGTCGTCCTCCAGTACTGGTCGACGATCTAAGCCAAAGCCGAAGGGGTCGTCGAGCTTGGCGAATTTTTCGCCCCGTTGTGATAAAATCTCCAGACGAAGAAAGCGGGCGATGAAGTCTGCAAAACTAACTCCCTGGCCACCCGATTCCAAATAGAGACTTTCATACATATTCAGCACCCCTACCAAGCTCGGAAACTGGTGCTGAATAGCATTCTCCGACGTTAGGCCATTACCAGCAGCTTGGTGGCGAAGACATATTCATCAGGAGGAAGTAGCTCTTCATAATGCTCCCCCCTCACCAGCAAACCGAAAATCTCAGCAAATTCTTCCAGGGGGATGGAGACTTCCCTGTCCGTCAGAAGAAAGGTATGAGTGGGGATGTTCCATTATTCCACGAATGCCTTAACCCACCACTTCGGAGGAACGGGGTACTCGAACAATGAGGCGTAAACAGCGGGGTATAGACCAATCTTCATCAAATGCGTCTTCTTCGCTGACAAGATGTATCTGGCCCACTGTAAATACCCGGTCGATTGTCGAGGGGTCAATACAATGTTGTAAGATTGTCCCCAAGGGCACGATTCACCTTGGCATATGCGCCGCTCCAGAATATCCACGGCTGCCGGCGGCTGCACGGGAATAGCAGCAATCGAAGGCTGAAGAAGATCCTCCGAGTTCCAATTTACGACCTCCACGGCATAGTTCACCAGGGGTGCATCCCGCATATGGGATCGATGAGATCGGCTCTGACGGCGTCGCACAAGAAAAGCTTCAGCGACCCTTGATGATTTCACTGTACCACCTACCCCATAGGTGAAGGTTCTTATACTCACGGTCGTAATCCTTAATAAGAGTAAGAACCTCCCGGTCCACTGGCGCCTCAGGGAATCCTCACTCTGAGCGGAAAAATGGGAACGAAAGATCAGCAGACATATTGCCTGGAAGAAAAAGCGAAGTTCAATGATCAGTATCATAATTTAATTCCGACTCTTGGTACTTTGAAATTTGTACTACACTGCAATGCAGTGGAGAGGGGACCAAAGGGGGACCCACAAAATCCATATGACAATGCATTAGTTAATAAGACAGTCTCATCATTGGATGAGACTGTCAATTAATGATGAGATCCTCAAAAGAATATTCTCATTAAATGAGAAATCCCTTAAGACAAGGAGAAAATCTCCCTTTCAGAGCAAAGCTCTGTCACAGAGTGACACTTGTCAAACTCTGGTCCCATGGGAATAAAATTCCTTAAAGAGCCTAGCTCTGTAATAAAGATGGAAAAATCCATCAAAGGAAAAATTAATTTCTAAAAATTAAAGTTTATGATCTTAAAGATCCATGAAAAACTCTTAAGAGTTCATCATCAGAAGATCAAAAGATCTATAGTCTGTCAATGAGCAAAACTGTGTTCATGGGTTAAAAAACCCTGAAACAAATTCTTGAGAGCAAAGATCTGTTTATGAAACCCCAAAGGGGTTTTCTTTAGATCAAAAGATCTATGAGAGAAAGGCTCTATTAATTAAAATTAATTTAATTTAATTTAAGTTAATTTTTACCTAAATTTTTCTAGAGTTTGACTCTTGAGTTCTGGAAAACAAAGAGCAAGGCTCTGAAAATAAAATTCTTGAAGATGATGATCATCTGCTGAGGACTAAGGGTCCTATTTATAGGCGCTCAAGCGCCTCTTCAACTCCTGAATCGATCCAATGGATCAGATGTTGCCACCGCTGCACTCACATGTGCGCCACATGAGCGCAACGGTAGGGGGGCATTTGTTTCCCCCAATCAGAGCAAAGCTCTGTTTGAATTCCAAAATTCAAAAGGTGAAGCAATGCTTCAGATCTCTTGCGCTGTGCACAGAGCGCCACGTGTCAAAAGCAGACACGCCAGCGCAAGGGGCGCTGCGCCCAAGGCAGCACACCCCAATCATAGCAATGCTCTGTTCTAAAATTCAAATCTTAAATAAAGGAAGCAACGCTTCAGATAACTTACGCTCTGCGTTGCGCGCAACGTGTCAAACAGTGGTGTGCTAGCGCAGTTGCGCTGCGCGACACGTGTCAGCGCAGCGCGACACGTGTCAGCGCAGGTGCGCTAGCACAGTTGCGCTGCGCTCTGCGCTGCGCGACACGTGTCAAGCGCAGGTGCGCTAGCGCAGTTGCGCTGCGCTGCACGACATGTGTCAAGCGCAGGTGCGCTTGCGCCAGCACTAAAATTTAAATAATAAATTATTTAATTAATCAGAATTAAAATTCTAGAAAAGTCTTTCCAATCTTATTAAAATAAGAAGATTATCTTCTGTAAAACAGAGGCCTTAGGATCAAAGATCCAACGGTGGGGAAATATTCCCAGATCAATCAGAGAAAGATCTCTGTAACTAACTCAACAAACCAATTGGTCCTATATAAAGGCCCCTAGACTCCAAGTCTCAAATATACAGAGATAGAGAAAATGGAGAACTCTGAAAAAATTTGAAAGGCAGGCCTTTGAAGAAAGAAGCTCATCTTCTTCAAGGTAAAGAATTTGATTCTTGAAGAACAGAGATGAAAAGACCTCACAAAAAGAAGAATTTCTTCTAAAAAGATCAAAGATCTAAGAACAAGATCAAGATCTTCAATATAAAAAGAAAAAGATCATAAAGATCCAATCATAAAAGATTAAAGAAGTAATTTACTTCATTTTTAGATCTTTTGATCTATATAAAGGCACAGCCTTTTAATGAACCATTGGTTCTTGAAATCTTGAGGTAGAACCTCTTTAGAACAAGAAAAACTTGTTTCTTTGATCTGAATTGGATCAAGATGCGCTCTGCGCTATTGGACAATGCCTTGCACTCTTGATTTGCGCTTTTGCGCTCCTTGGATTGTCGCAAGTTACCAGAGCACGCCACGTGTCAATCACAGACACAATCTGCGACTTGCGCTCCAAAATATAGAGCACTGCGCTCTTGGATTGGCACACTGCATCAGAGCGCGCCACGTGTCAGCAGCGCACTAGCGCAGTGCACTGGCGCAGCGCACTGCGCTAATAGACTTGCGCTCAGCAGAGTGTGACACGTGTCACCACCACATGTGCTGGCGCCTAGCGCTCTTTAATTGGCGCAAAGAGGCCACGTGGCGCACTGTCAGACCATTAAATGCTGTGCATTATTAAGAAAGGGCAGAGCCCAATTAAAAAGTCTAACAGACCCAATTTAAATGATGTGCATTATTAAGAAAGGGCAGAGCCCAATTAAAAAGTCTAACAGACCAATTTAAATGCTGTGCATTATTAAAAATGGGGCAGAGCCCAAGTAAAGGCCTAACAGGCCAAATATAAATGCTATGCATTTAATTACAGAAGCCCAATGCTATGCATTGTTTAAAAGGGCAGAGCCCAAGTAAAGGCCTAACAGGCCAAATATGAATAAAATGTTGAACATTTTTAACTAGACTTAGCCCAATTCTGGCCATAAATTCTCAATTTAAATTGAACTGAGCACAACTGCTCTCCCAATCAATTTACACCCGGTTCGAAGGTACATCTCTTTACTCCTCTGATATCTGTCGTTGTAATTCCTCAACGTCGTCAGAGAGGTAACGGGTCCTGACAACCACACACTTCTACGGACTGTGGGGTCCTTAAACTCATGGATTATGATGTCCTTAACCTCGACCGTGATGTCTTAAAACTAACATCGGACTGTGGGGTCCTTAAACTCATGGACTATGATGTCCTTAACCTCGACCGTGATGTCTTAAAACTAACAACGGACTGTAGAGTCCTTAAAACCACGGACTATGATGTCCATAACCTTGACCGCAACATTGGACGCAATGTCCTTAAACTACTTATCGACCGCAACGTCACTAAACTAAACAATAGAGCCCCCTAAGTGCTCTCTTGTCGGATCTAGACGATCCCGTTAAGTCGATCTTAGTCTAAATTAGACTAACGTGTCCTTAACGAACGTTTAAGTCGATCTTAGTCTCAAATAAGGCTAACGTATCCTTAAACACCCCCCTAAACCCAAATCTAAGAAAGATATGGATTTGGACTAATCCACGTCCTACGGGCGACGGCATAACTTATTCTTCGTATACAATCCATGGGCAACCAACACAAAACAAACACACACGACACAAAGTGACCATATGGAGAAGGAGAAAGTTGTTACTGCGATGCGGTAGCGTAAATAACTGCAGGGGCTTGCGCCTGCAGGGAAGAGCGTCCGCACAATCAAAAACCCCTCAAGCAAGGGGGAATCTGACGAAGTCTGCTACATCGGCCGCATCCGTTTAAACCTTCGATACACGGTGCCATAAATCAACTTGGCATCTTCGAAGAGTTGGACGGATAGCACCAATTAGCATCTGCCCCGAATCTCAGGCAAGACGTCTGCCTTGCGCGTCTTTCGGAGGGGAACAATGGTCAATTGATATTTAATCAATACTTGATTTAATTATCCGTTCATATCACATACGACCCGACCGAAAGAAAACTCCATATTAAAATACGGCATCATATACGCGCATTTATCAAGATTAAAATACGGCATCATATACGCGCATTTAATCAAGCTCCTGTGCATATCCCCATATGCGCCCCACATCGTTTCGCCTGAGCTAGGAAAGGCTCTAAGACTCATTCAATATTCCAGCAGTAAGCAGTGAACATATCACATACCTATAAATCGTCAGCGGCACTAGTTGTACGTAACGGCTCATAGGTATTGAGCGAACAGAAGAACAACAAGAGAACCTGTCAAAACTCCGTAGAGCCAACCGGCAACATTTACTGTACAGTCCGGTCTTTTCGTCAGATATGCTGCATACCGAGTCTATGGATGGTATCGTCGACCCCAATAACTCAATAAGTCATGCCGATGTATGGCCTATAACAGATCGAGAAACTACTGATAATACTTATCAGCAAATCTCATCAGCCATGGCCAGGGACTTCTTATTATAACCAATCGAGCATAGTGCAACATCAACCCCCAATACCGGGAGAGACGAAACCCCTCCTGTTGCTCATTGCCTCCATGTGTCTCGGGACTATACCCAAAAGCCACCTATTTGCATGACTCAGCAGAGCCGCGGTAGGGTGGAAATCAAAGTACAGTAGGAGAACACATAAGACTCTATGATGATCTTGGGTCTACAGACTAATATGTACCAGTGTCACCTGAGAACTGCTATCCGACGATAGATATAATACCATATAGGAGTTCTCGGCAAGTTCGTTCAGTGTACCCAGTCTCCACTGAGCACCCGCATACGATCTTTGATGTCCAACACCAATGGATATGGGATCATTCATCGCCCATCATATGGGTCAAGAAATGTATACGCTAGTCTACTCTAGAATATCGATGCCCGTCTCGATACACCCACGACTAGAAACATTTAAAGGATATTCTTATAAACTACACATGTTCTACTAGTATGATCTACATCATAATCACAGTAGTCAAGCAAATACCCTAAGGGCTTTATCAACATGTATCAAATGAATAATATGCATGATCAAGTGAACATGTCAAGATAATGAGTAACCAGATAGAATACTATCATATCGAGCAAGAATGTTCTCTGAATATATATATATATATATATATATATATATATATATATACATGCTGATACATCCACTATCAAATAATGGCCTCTACGGCATACATATATCCAACAATCTCCCACTTGCACTAAGGCCAATTATTGGCGTATCTCATACCCAACATATCAAAAGGTCGCTCATGCTGCGGCTGAGGGAGGGCTTTGGTGAGTGGATCCGCGGTGTTATTCTTTGTATCTACTTTCCGAATCACGATCTCACGGCGATCAACTATCTCCCGGATCAAATGATATCGCTTCAGGATGTGTCTGGAACGCTGATGGGAGCTGGGCTCTTTGGCCAATGCCATAGCCCCATTATTATCACAATACAATGGTATTGGATCAATAATAGTTGGAACTACTCCTAGTTTCGAGATGAACATTCTCATCCAGACGGCTTCCTTAGCAGCATCATTTGCAGCAATATACTCAGCTTCCATCGTTGAGTCTACAACGGTTTCCTGTTCGGAACTCTTCCAACAAACTGCCCCTCCATTGAGGGTAAATACAAACCCCGAGATAGATTTGCTGTCATCCTTATCACTCTGGAAGCTCGAATCGGTAAAGGCCTCCATTTGGAGATCCCCGTTACCATACACCAAGAACAATTCTTTAGTCCTTCGCAAGTACTTAAGAATGTTCTTCACAGTTGTCCAGTGTTTCTCCCCTGGATTGGATTAATACCTACTTATTATACCTAGTGCATAAGCTACATCAGGGCGAGTACATAACATCACATACATTATAGATCCTACGGCTGAAGCATAGGGTTTAATGCTCATGCGAACATTCTCTTCATCAGATTTTGGGCAAAAGTCCTTGGAGAGAGTGATTCCGTGACAAGCGGGTAAGGAACCCCACTTGAAATCTTCCATAATAAATCTTTTTAGGATGGTTTTAATGTACCTGGATTGGAACAATCCCAACAACCTTTTAGATCTATCTCTATAGATCTTAATGCCCAATATATACGAAGCATCACCCATGTCCTTCATGGAGAACCTTTGTGATAAGAACAGTTTGACCGATTGTAGCATAGGAACATCGTTTCCTATCAGGAGGATGTCATCCATGTACAATACGAGGAATGTGGCAGTGCTCCCTACAATCTTCTTATAAATACAGGGTTCTTCTGGATTTTTGACAAAATCAAACTCTTTGATCGCATCATCAAAGCAGATGTTCCAACTCTGTGATGCCTGCTTTAATCCATAAATAGATTTTAGCAACCTACATGCTTTCCCGTTGCTCCCACTATCAACGAAGCCCCCTGGCTGATCCATATAAACACACTCTTCTAAATCACCATTTAGAAATGCAGTTTTAACGTCCATTTGCCAGATTTCATAGTCGTAGTGAGAGGCAATAGCAAGTAGGATCCGAAAGGATTTAAGCATGGCTACAGGAGAGAAAGTTTCTTCATAATCCAGTCCTGGTCTTTGACAAAATCCTTTCGCCACAAGCCTTGCCTTATAGGTCTCCACCTGCCCATCTGTAAGTACACGATAGCGCCCCGGCCGTCTAACAGACGCCAAATGCGGAACAAAAACTTTTTGACTGGCTATATCGCGTACTATAACCCGGATCTGCCATTAAAGCTAAAATAATAAACTACAAAGTGGGTAGAAATGTTATACCAAACGATCCGAGTCCTTCGGTCTTCAACCATCATCCCACACTATGTTGCGGCTGCTCCGATCTCCTGAATCTCCAGTCTTCTCGTCCAGGTGGCACCACGTCGACGAATCTTTAAACGGGCTCCCGCCACTGAACCGAGGCAACTCGATCATCAAGTTTGCTAAAAGAGATGACCAAGATTGATGTAGAGAATGAGTAGAACACTTTTTCTCGCTTCGTCCAAAGCCATGGACGAACGGTTAATGAAGTTGCCTTTTGGAATCGGGTGATGAAAAATGAGCTTGGAAACTTAGCAAATATTTCATATCATATTTCCAAAATAAGAGTGTGTGTGAAAAAACAATCAAGAGGGCACCATATAATGGCCGGCCACTTGATGAGGTGGGGGGGGGATGAACACAAGCATTAAATGAGAATGATGAGTCAATAATACACCTTGCATTTATCATTAATGCATACATGAATCATTAACCTTAGTCATCATTCATTTAATGCTAACAATGAATCATCAATTCTAGAACCTTCTAGAATCACGACTCACCTCATGACTCACCCTCATGAAGAAAAGATAAATCCGTATTTAACCGAATGTTAAATACGGGTGATAGAAAACAGGAAACTGGTAACTTCCAATAGCGATCCTGAAACGAATTTCAGGATAACCCCGTAACAGTATAAACATACCCGCATTTGTATTACAACCGAATACAAATGCAACTGAGACGAATATATTATATCTACACAGTATAATACTCGGATCCGGCTTAAACCAAAGCCCACCGGTATTATATGCCTGAAATATGACACGTGCGTAAACGCTCGTGCATTTTCCGAACCCTGCCATAAAACCATACGGCCTCTACAACGTTTTGCCCGAACTTGGGAAACTGTCTGTGGGGGACTCTAATGACTCATCAACACACTGGCACTGGGTATAGCCACTAGCACATCAGAGGTACTAACTGTACATAATGGTTGCCTATGTATTGATTGGAAGGGAAGCTGACGAGCGAACTCATCCAGAAACCCTACTGAGCCTGACAGTGACAATATCCGTACAGTCTGGTCCGTTCGTCTATGAGTATCGCATATCGGCCTAGGGGGCCGGTAACGTCAGACCCCCAAAAGCAGTATAAGTCGTGTCGGAGTGTAGCCCAGAACACCCTGAGATACTACTGGAGTACCTACCAGTAAATCTCCTACCTCGGCCGAGGGTTTTGTGTAATAGCTCTCGTAGACATAACGCGATCTTACCCCCAATACCGGGAGAGACGAATCCCCTGCCGATCCACTCACTTGCCTCCATGTGGCTCGGGACTGTACCCAAAAAAGACCTGTTTGCACGACTCCTTTGAGCCGTGGTAGGGTAGAAATCAAAGCACAGTGGGAACTCACACGAGGCAAATGACGACCTCAGGTCGATGAACTAACCTGTACACATGTCACCAGGGAACTGCTATCTGACAATATGTATAATACCAACTAGCATGTTCCCGGCGAGTCCTGTCAGGTGTACTCATAACCCAATGAGCACCTGTATACATCTTAGGTGATCCAACTGACACCAGTGGCTTGTGAGACCGTCCACCGACTCTCGTCGGGGTCTCGACTGTATACACTAGTCTACTCTGGAGTATCGATGCCCTGTCTCGAAACTCCCACGACTAGGGACACTTTAAGGATGTGCTTATAGACCCCAGCTCCCATGTATATGATCGCCATCATACTGCTGGCAGTCAAGCAAGAATCCTATGGGCTCTATCATCATGCAATAGTGAACTAAAGCATATATACGATGATAAAGACAAACCAGATAGCATACTATCATCTCGAGCAAGACTGTCATATCGATATAGGTCCTCCCTCAATCATTGCAATCACGTACCTGCGATCCAATAATTGACTTTGAGGGCACTATATCCAATAATCTCCCACTTGCACTTAAGGCTAATTATTGCGATGTCGCATACTCACAGCCTGTCTGATACCGAACACCCAACTTCTCTACTAATCAGTTTCACAAAGCTAGTTTGTAAAACTCTTGTGTTCGAGAAATAGCCTTAGTGAGTGGATCCGCCCTGATGTTTCTTTCTATGTCTCTCTTAATCTCAAGTTCGTGGAGAACGCCATCTCCCGAATCGAGTAATATCTGTCTTAGAATATGTCTGGATATCTGATGGGACCTAGTTCATAAATGAACTCCAAATCCAAACTTCTTAGACTGTATTGATAACCGAACCTAATCAGTATCCAGCACCATGCCTCCTACAGTATCCTCTTGGACCAACTGTCCATAATACTGTTCCTCGTCAGAGGGAAAACTATAACTCTGACAATCACTCTGTCATCTATGTCACCTTTGAAGCCTGGAATGATAACCGTCTCCCCGAAGGAGTCTGCCGTCATCAAATCCGTAGAACATATACTTATGTTCTAAAACTGCTTCCTTATGTTTCTTCAGGATTGGATTAATATAAACTTATCGCATCTAGTGCAAAAACAACATCTGGTGTGGTACTTGACTTTTCACGATTGACTCAATTGCCTAAGCAAATGATATGCCAATCATGCATATCCTCTCCCCTTTAGTCTGTAAGACACCATTAGAGAGGGTGACTCCATCACCTGCAGGTACACCACCATGCCAGGAGTCATTTATTCTAAAATACTATTAGAATACTGTCAAAGTACCCATATTGGGAAACTACCCAAATCTAGATCTAAAACCATAGATCTAGTAACCAGAATGTCAGATATTATATCCATGTCCTTTGTGGAGAAACAACTGTGTGACAACCACAGTATAACCGATTGTAGTATAGGAATTTTACTTCCTACTCTGTGTATGTCATCCAAATACCAGGACATCACACCCTACTACCTTCTTAATAGATCCATCCTCTATTCTGATGAAGTCAAACCCATGACCGTCACATCAAAAATTAGATGATCTTATCTCCGCTATATTTGCTCAAGCCTATAGACATAAGCTACTTGCCCACTTTGCTTCCGCTGCTCCCACTGACTACGACAACCCTCTGGCAGAATAATATATACGTACACTTCTAAAGCTAGTTTAGAACGACGCTATACTTATCCTCCTGCCGAGTCTCATAGTCTGGAACAACAGTAGTGTCAAGTTTGGATAAACTAGAACCTCCCTGTCACCGTCCTTAAGTCTACCGGAGTACCTCTCGGGTGTCTGAGGTTACCCACTATATCTGCGGAGTGGCTATTGGAATGTCAAACCTGATTGAATATATAGGTCCTATTAAATTTTTCGTAATCGTTTGCGGTTCTGGAATCACTTCCAGTTCTACCATACTCCCACTACTGTTTTCTGAAAAAATCTATTTTACTAAAACTGTGGCGAGTCAAGAACAATATCACTATTGATCTTCCAGATGGCAGAAAATCAACCTTCGACTTAGCCCGGGTCAACCCACAAACTGCCATTACAGAAACGTGCCTTGAGTTATCCAGAGTCTGGTTTTAAGCATAAGCCGGACAACTCCTCGTATCTTAACATCGTTAAGATATGAACCATTCTATATACAATATAGAAATAGAGGCACTAATTTAACTGGAACCAGATTCAAACCATGCAACTGTCTCCAGTGCATATCAACTTAATGGAGAGAGGTTAATCAGCATTACTCAACTTAGGAATCCTTCCATATCTGAGTAACCTGGAAGAGAAACTAGTTTCTCCAAACCATTACTATCAACTGAATACCAATCATAAGCATCTACATCTTCGATCTCTTTGAAGAATCCCGATACTTGTGATACCTGGTTCTCTACTTTATTCTTATACCCACAACTTCTTAAAACTTAGACATTGTATTTCTACGAAACACTTGTCTAAAAACTAGAGAAGTCATAAGTAAACAGAACATAGTACGAGGACCTACCCATTTGTCCTGATGGACACTGGACACCATACAATACTCTGTATAAGTCCGCTGAGTTGAATAACTTAAAACCTATGCATCGTAGGTTGAAAACTGTACCCAGGCGATTTCCTCAATTATCACCAATTACAACGAATTCCGATATAATGAGGATGATCACCTAATTCCCAATAACTTACTCCCACTTATCATCTGTAAAACTATACAGATGTGAGAATGAAACCTGGTAAATACATACCCTGGAGTAAGTATCTAATCGGGAAATCAGTTTTCCTTTAACAATGCACTGAAACATGAAAATGTTTCGTAGGGGTATCCTGGTATTCCTTGTAATGCCTCTTCCATAATCCAATTCATGACTTTAACCGTATATTTCATTGCCATCTCTTCAAATCCCTTTAATTTGTCTTTATTCATTTCCTTCTGTACACCATCGTTAGGCTAAGTGGTTTTCTTCCTTCCCTACCGTTCGGCACCAGCCTATGGTTTGGAAGAAGACTATCCAGTAAGCATAATAGGTGTACCTTCCTAAACCAAGAAGTACTCGCAACTTGAGAGAAGGTGATGATAAAAGACAACTGAATAATACCTTATTCTATTTCTCCTGAACTAAGGAAAAAAGCAAAGGTGAAATAGGAGTGGCGATGAAGTATGTGTTTTGGTCGTGAATGATAGCAGTCGCAATTTACTTTGCCCTCTTTCTAATGCCTTTATTTTGTCTTTAGTTATTACCTTCTGTACACCATACTTAGGCTAATTGGTTTTCTTCATTCCCTACCTTTCGGCACCTGCCTATGGTTTGGAATAAGACTATCCAATAAGCGTAATAGGTGTACTCTCCTAAACTAAGGAGCCCTCGCAACCTGAGAGAAGGTGATAATAAAAGACAACTAAATAATGCCTTATTCTATTTCTCCTGAACCTGGATCCATCCTCTAAGAAGTCCCTTCGAGTTCGTATATAACCATACGATGGATCTATCCAATGGAAGTGGATGTCCGTAGTAATACAGGGTGTTCTGAGAAATGCAAAGGGTAAAAGAAGGAGTGGCAATGACTTATGCAACTCGGACAATCCAAAAGCCAGTATTTTAAGAAGGTTCGGTCAACTTGGTCACTGAGTCATAGTCTAGGGTCGGTCAAAGGTCGCTGCCAAAGAGAGAGAGAGAGAAAAAAACACTCTGCATGCACTCTAATCTAGATCAGAATGGTTATCACTTTATCTAATCAGGAAACCTCCTACTATACCGTCAAATTATCCTCCAAACCTAAAAGAAGAATCAATCGGGATCACCCGAAGAGTAAACTAACTCATCAGTAGGAATCGGGATCCAACTCTCATCGCATGATAATGTGACGGAATCCATTCATGTTATCACACTCCAGAAGGTATGCGCATACTTGGCAAGTTTCAGTTTCTTTAGAAACTCCCGATATGATTTTTGCCCCATGCTCTTATGATCATCACTTTGGCCAACCCATCATAAGTCACATGTCAAGTTCTTCCCGTCATTATCCAGGTTGATTTGAACCCACCCGTACATACCCTTGACTTTGGCCAACAAGGCAGTACGACTGTCCCAAACCAACGCATCTATCTATGCAACAGATGAATACCCAGCAGCTACCAAGCACTATGCCTTGACTTTGGCCAAACAAACATAGCTTGAATACTGCTGACCATCCATAAGAAATGACGGAGGGCTACGGCTGGTTTTTGGCGAAAAACCTTTAACGTAATGAACTTGATCTCGTTGAAGGGACCTGATAGCTTTTTATAAAAATATAGTGGTGAATACCTTTTGCTAAAGAGGTCACTCCCGGTGAAGGGATCTCGGCTCTTTCCTCGTGGAATGAGGTACAGGATATTCCAACTGAATACCGCGATGCAAAGCAACTTGTAATCGACTATAGTGAAGTTATTACCCTGACGCAAACTTCTGCCCAAGGGGTCACTCCTGGTGAAAGGATCTCAGCCCTTGCCTCGTCGAATGAAGTGCAGGATATTCCAACTGAATATCACTATGCAAAACAAAAGGAAACGCCTTTGTAATAACACTTTTTAAAGTTGTTCCAACAATATCAAATATAGGTTTGTTTTCCTTTGCATTGATCAGAATCAATGCAGTCCCATCAATCAATCACACCAGAAAAGAACGAAAAATAAAATGTACGTATATGACATCCGCATTCGCCACAGGGTCCCGTCATCACCCGTTAGGTTACTTAACTAACGACAGAGCGGGGACTGGACTAGCTCGGGTGTAAAACATATACAACATCTAATAGTATATATACCAATATACAATAATCGCTCCAGGCGTGATAATATGCAACATTACAGAAAAGTAATAAGCATCACAGAACAGTACAGATAATCTGGGATCCCCGGGTTTCACAGAGCCGCTACTGAAACCCGACGTTCCCCTGGTCGTGTAGATAGCTTGTGCAATGAAAACCTAGACCCCTACAGGTGCGGCAAGTTACCCGCCAAAACCTGAAGCGAGGCAGCCCATTACAGCAAAATGAATGGACCACCCGGAACTTCACGGAATCCGGTAACTTGAGCACCCCTCCTTGGGTCAACCTGTACCCCCTACGAGTGCGGCGAATAGTCTGCCAATTCTAGAGTAAGGCCCCTCTGCCTCTCAAAGCCATGAGATACGGACCCGTTGCCCTCCAGAATTCGGCTATCCGTGCACTCCTTCGCGGGATATTCCTAGTACAGAAATAAAAATATGTACAACGGGTACATCGACCTCAGCCTGGTCGTGCCCCAAAAGAATATTATACAAACAGGCAGTAACGGCAGTCCACATGTTGGACGCTCGCCCCGCAATATCAAATGTACAAATAAATCCAAACTGCACTACCATTGCACACTGCTATCCACCACGACAAATCCGCAACATCACAGCACAGCACAGAACATCAACGCGAATGTCACGTTCGCAAATCCGTCTAAAAGAGCTATAGCAATTAGACGCAATTTACCGCTCGAATGACATTCCCGGTCGGAGATATAATATAAGTACTGTAAACTAACACATTTAAATTTCGATCGACCAAATATCCCAAAGTGGGCCCCAGAAACATATGGTGTACAGTAATAAAATCTGGGCCCAAACGAAATATACCAAAAACCACAATTGCATATGAAGAACTCACTGGAAAAATTTGGTCCACTGTTGCCACATACTGGCCGCGGTTCCGCGGTCAAACCCTAGCTTTGACCGCGGATCCGCGACGGTACTGTGGTAACACGTGCCCAAATTTCACCATAATTCTTTAAAAACCCTGTTCAATTTTCTGTGATATGCAAAATAATTTTTAGACCAGATTTAAAATCGACAGAAACATTGAACAGAAAAATTGTAGTTTTTGAAATTCAGTTCGATCGATGTTTTAAACGCGTTGGCACGAGTTAGTATAGCTTAATGGTGAGGCTCTGATACCACTGTAAGTACACGGTAGCGCCCCGGCCATCTAACAAACGCCAAATGCGGAACAAAAACTTTTTGACTGGCTCTATCGCGTACTTTAACCCGGATCTGCCATTAAAGATAAACTAACAAACTACAAAGTGGGCAGAAATGTTATACCGAACGATCCGAGTCCTTCGGTCTTCAACCATCATCCCACGCTATGTTGCGGCTGCTCCGATCTCCTGATCTCCAGTCTTCTCGTCCAGGTGGCACCACGTTGACGGATCTTTAAACGGGCTCCCGCCTCTGAACCGAGACAACTCGATCATCAAGTTTGCTAAAAGAGATGACCAAGATTGATGTGGAGAATGAGTAGAACAGTTTGTCTCGCTTCGTCCAAAGCCATGGAAGAACGGTTAATGAAATTGCCTTTTAGAATCGGGTGATGAAATATGAACTTGGAAACTTAGCAAATATTTCATATCATATTTCCAAAATAAGAGTGTGTGTGAAAAAACAATCAAGAGGGCACCCATATAATGGTCGGCCACTTGATGAGGTGGGGGGGATGAACACAAGCATTAAATGAGAATGATGAGTCAATAATACACCTTGCATTTATCATTAATGCATACATGAATCATTAACCATAGTCATCATTCATTTAATGCTAACAATGAATCATCAATTCTAGACCTTCTAGAATCACGACTCACCTCATGACTCACCAAATGACTCACCTTCTTGAAGAAAAGATAAATCCGTATTTAACCGAATGTTAAATACCGGTGATAGAAAACAGGAAACTGGCAACTTCCAAAAGCGATCCTGAAACGAATTTCAGGATAACCCCGTAACAGTATAAACATACCCGCATTTGTATTACAACCGAATACAAATGCAACTGAAACAAAGATATTATATCTACACAGTATAATACTCGGATCCGGTTTAAACCAAAACCCACCGGTATTATATTCCCGAAATATGACACGTGCGTAAACGCACGTGCATTTTCCGAACCCTGCCATAAAACCATACGGCCTCTACAACGTTTTGCCCGAACTTGGGAAACTGTCTGTGGGGGACTCTAATGACTCATCAACACACTGACACTGGGTATAACCACTAGCACGTCAGAGGTACTAATTGTACGTAATGGTTGCCTATGTATTGATTGGAAGGGAAGCTGACGAGCGAACTCATCCAGAAACCCTACTGAGCCTGACAGTGACAATATCCGTACAGTCCGGTCCGTTCGTCTATGAGTATCGCATATCGGCCTAGGGGGCCGGTAACGTAAGACCCCCAAAAGCAGTATAAGTCGTGTCGGTGTGTAGCCCAGAACACCCTGAGATACTACTGGAGTACCTACCAGTAAATCTCCTACCTCGGCCGAGGGTTTTATGTAATGGCTCTCCTAGACACAGCACGATCTTACCCCCAATACCGGGAGAGACGAATCCCTTGCCGATCCGCTCACTTGCCTCCATGTGGCTCGGGTCTGTACCCAAAAAAGACCTGTTTGCACGACTCCTTTGAGCCGTGGTAGGGTAGAAATCAAAGCACGGTAGGAACTCATACAAGACAAATGACGACCTCAGGTTGATGAACTAACCTGTACACATGTCACCAGGGAACTGCTATCTGACGATATGTATAATACCAACTAGCATGTTCCCGGCGAGTCCTGTCCGGTGTACTCATAACCCAATGAGCACCTGTATACATCTTAGGTGATCCAACTTACACCAGTGGCTTGTGAGACCGGCCACCGCCCCTCGTCGGGGTCTCGACTGTATACACTAGTCTACTCTGGAGTATCGATGCCCTGTCTCGAAACTCCCACGATTAGGGACACTTTAAGGATGTGCTTATAGACCCCAGCTCCCACGTATATGATCACCATCATACTGCTGGCGGTCAAGCAAGAATCCTATGGGCTCTATCATCATGCAATAGTGAACTAAAGTATATATACGATGATAAAGATAAACCAGA
This sequence comes from Agapanthus africanus, assembly GCA_030015575.1. Classification (NCBI taxonomy): domain Eukaryota; kingdom Viridiplantae; phylum Streptophyta; class Magnoliopsida; order Asparagales; family Amaryllidaceae; genus Agapanthus; species Agapanthus africanus. The sequence goes on from CM057351.1 coordinate 11,467,610, forward strand.
TAGCATACTATCATCTCGAGCAAAACTGTCATATCGGTATAGGTCCTCCCTCAATCATTGCAATCACGTACCTGGGATCCAATAATTGACTTTGAGGACACTATATCCAACACCATCTACACTGATCTTTCTCTTAAAGATCCATTTGCACCCTACGGGTTTTACCCCAGAGGGTACAACTTCCAAAAGCCACACTTTATTGGTGTACATAGACTCCATTTCGGATCTCATGGGATCCAGCCACTTCACGGAGTCATCACTCATGATGGCTTGCTGAAAACTAGTAGGGTTATCATCATCCATGATGCAATCCTCTCTATCACCATCAATGAGAAGACCGTAGTATCTCTCCGGTGGACAATAAGTCCTACTCGATCTACGGAGTGACTGAGATTCATAAGTTTCTATTACAACATCAGGTTCAAACAAGTCGTCATTTGTAACTTGTGTTTCTAGAACTTCTTCTAGTTCTACCATATTGCCCTCAGTGTTATTTGAAAAAAATTCATTTTCTAAAAATGTGGCATGTTGAGAAACAAACACACTTTGTTCCCCCTTGTGGTAGAAGAGATATTCATACGAATGTTTTGGATATCCCAAAAATATACTGTAACATTTCAAAAAAATAAAATATTATTTTTGGGAATTTTTATAATTAAATAATAAATATAATGAATATTTTAATAAGGCAGTATAATTAAATACCGATAAATTGGGAAAAATTAGGAAAATTTTGGAAATTACTGAAATGAGGGTGTTTTATGTGATTTATGCAAATTATGAATTTTTACGATTTTTATTTGCACTTTTTACGCTAATCGCGATTAAATATCGCTAATCGCGTATTAAGCGTGTTTTGTGCACATGACAAGCACCATATCATTTTTACACTTGTTACATTTTTTCATGATCTTTTCTTCATTTATCTTGCATGGTTGTTGACTTTAGAAAAGAAAAGAAAAGGAAAAATAAAGGAAATGATGAGAGAGGGGACACAATCATGACATGAGACAAAGCATGCTTGAGAGAGAGAGAGTGTGTGTGAGGGGTCAACCCTAGATCTTGGCCATTCCTTCTCTTCTCATCATCTTCATCATCTCTTTTTCTCTCCTCCTTCATCCATGGCAGCACTCCCTTTTCCCCCTCCCCAAACACCTCACTTCATACCCAAAATCACACAAAAACCATACACCCTCTTAATAAAAATTTTGCACAAGCTCACAACAAGCATGGGGAAACAAGAAAAAGTGGATTTTGATGATCTAAGGGGGTTCATGAGTTCCAAATGAGGTAATCTCTTCGCCATTTGTGTAGTTTTTCATTCACTTTAGTGTCCATACGTGTTTAGTTGTAATTTAGTGCGGTTTAGTGAACTTTGAAGATTTCTATAAGAGGTTATGTGGGATTTTGAGTGGTGTTAGTGCAATAGGACTTTAGAGATGACCTTAAACCCTCCCCCCCATGAGATTAGAAACCTAGATCTATTCGAAACAAACCAAGTTTACTGAAAACAGAAACTGTTAATGTCGGTTTGTGAACTTTTAGGGTGTGCAGGGAAATTTGGGAAGAGCCGGGGAAATTCTAAGACAAACAAACAACTCTAGAGGCCAAATTGGACCAGTATGAGACCACCCTGACCAGACGAGACCCTAACTCCCTAGCAAAACCGGCCTAGCCGGAATTTTGTGGTATGTAGCCGGCCCCCCTGATGAATTAGGTGCGCAGGTTGCTTCAGTAGGTCACACACTCCCTATACTACACCGTAGACTTGTTTGCTTACCCTTTTTTGACTAGAAAAGAAATCTGGGACCACTTTTCTGGGTTGCTGCCTTGTTTTTCACGATGTTTATGGATTTAAGTTTTGATATTTGGTATTGTATTCGATTATCTGACGTTTGTACGCCTATATCGATTGATATTTGGTTGAATTACGAGATGTAGATCATAGGTTTTGACCTATGAGTGATTCGTGCGATATTTTGGTTTTCGTGTGTCGTTTTGGTTTTGAATTGGATTTTAATACAGAACGATACGTTATGATGTGTAGGTACCCCGTGAAGACTTCGAGACGACAAACAACCACGTGGCGACATCGGCATCGGCAAGCAAAGGTGAGTGGATCTATATCCACGGGGGAAGTCGGGTGGATGGCATATAGCACCCCCGCAAAGTTTTGATGGAAACAGATTTATAGAATGTGGTTAAAGAAACCTAGATTAGAAAACTAGGGTTAGAGTTAAATGATAGTTAGTGAAACCATATTAGAAACTAAGAATAGTAGAAGTGATATAATACGGCTAATATGTGATGACGGAATTTGAGGATGACAGTTAGCGATAATGCTGTTTAGGGTACTATAGGACTAGATAGTCGACGTAGATGTGTCACCCGAACCATACCTATTTCTAAACTGAAGAATCGTATGCATCTTTTAAACAGATACCGTGAGGGACGTTACGGATTTTCAAATGATATCTTTTCCTTAAAAACACTGTAACTCTTATTTTCAAAACTACGATTCGCTTCTTTTAAAATCTGCTTGTATGGTTCGTGTGTGTATGTTAGATTAGATATTTATACTTATAGTAGAGATAGAATGTTTATGTAAACTCGACTTGATGTGAGATATAAATGCGATGAAAGAATATAAGACGGATATGATGATTTGATGATATGTTGGTATACGGATGCGAGTTGATTGAGATGATTTATACCCTGCCGGTCCACTGATATGAGATTATTGCGGAGGTGACCTGGGACATAGGTATATATATATATATATATATATATATATATATATATATATATATATAGAGAGAGAGAGAGAGAGAGAGAATGTTGTGAATCATGGATGGTAGGCCGTACGTGATATTAGGCCGTACCCTCATTAGTCTTATAGGATGATAGGATCCCTATTAGCTTAATGCCGCCGTACGATGATTTTCCGTGCGTGATGTGTTTGACTTGATGATTGATCCATACCCTTGACTAAAGTTTGCCGTACGATGGATTATACCGTACGCGATATTGTTAGGCTGGATGCCAATTGATAGATTCACCGACTCGATCATGTTAGATATGTATACCTTATAGCTGCTAGCTGAAGATTTACCTTATGATGCATTCATTGTACTACTTATATCTGTGATAGTATACCTGCACCATTATCGATGATGCGTATGTTACACGTATACAGATTGTAGGCTCACACACTTCATCATCGATAATTGCCATATCACTACACAGTAGGATTGCTGCATCATGATATGACTCTTCGCATAACTTGCTTGCGTATATACATTGATACATCCATATTTTTGCACATACACATTGTATATTCATATTGGTGCACATATACATTGATACATCCATATTTGCGCACATACACATTGTATATTCATATTGTGCACATATATATTGATACATCCATATTTGCGCATATACACATTGTATATTCATATTGGTGCATATATACATTGATACATCCACATTTGCGCACATACATATTGTATATTCATATTGGTACCTCCATACTTGCGCATATACATATTGTGCCTACATAGATAATTGGTTTTATTGGAAAATTGGGAACCGCATGTTATATTTTAAAAAAACTGGAATCATTTAAAAGAGCGGTTTTCGGTTAATATGTCATATCACTATTCCATGTTGCATGATATACGGATATGCTTACATTTCTATTATATGTCGCATACATCATGCTCTACTATTTTACGCATTGAGATATATTGTTTTCATGAGATCTCGAATTTGAGAATCGTGGACATTTTAAAAGAGATTATGTGTTGTTTTAAAAACCCGGTTTCTCTCGATATGATATTTCAGTGCGTCCACCATGAGTTTTCTCGGTTCTGAGTCGCGTGGCATGTGAAACCCGATTCGAGGAGGCGGATGAGGCCGATTGCGGGTACATGGTGGACCCAGTATGGTACCCCGGGGTAAGAAAGGGATGCTGTGTATACAGACGGTGAGCCTGGCAGAGGGACTACTACCTACCGGTGATAGTATTGGGCTCGGCGGATATCCGGAGGATATCGACCTGAGTCGAGAGATGATATGGGCCGATCCGGACTGACGGAGCCTGTAGGCCGATCCGGACTGACGGAGCCCGATATATGGGAATTTACGTGCCGATGCTGGGCACGGTTTTCATGATGTTTTCGAGTGTCGATACTAGGCACTCAGGTTCCATGATTTTGATGTGTCGTGAGGGACACCGTTGATTATATCCTCGTACTTTCACACTCTTTTATGATATTTATGTGCATACATACATTGATTATATGGGTGGACGAGATCCCCATGCATACATACATTGATTATATGGGTGGACGAGATCCCCATGCATACATATATTGATTATATGGGTGGATGAGATCCACATGTATACATGCATTGATTATTACTGTTGGATGTTATCCACATGCATATAGGTATTGACTACCTTGTTGGCACATATACGGACCCGATCACCCTAGATATCATAGTATTACCTTTATGATATAGTTGACCTAGAAGTCGTTGTTTATTCGATTTCTATCTGTTGATATTTTTCTACTCACGAGTTGGCAACTCACCCCCATTGTGCCATAGTTCTTGCAGGTTGACCGCTTGGATCAGTAGCGGCTTCGCTGGCACACAGTTGCATTCGGGTGTTTTGCATTGGTAGGTGGGGCATTTGTATCGTACCCACTCTTGTATCTATATTTCATATTGTATCTAGATAACTCCATCAATCGAAATTTCTAAATTGTATAAGTAATGAGACTTAGTGAGACTTGTAGTTGCGAGATTTGAGCGATGGGTTTTATATTCGCTTTTGGGGTTATGTCTTGCTTATTTCTTTACCTTTTGTGGTGAAATTCGCCGTTGGGCGTCGTATACTTATATATATTGTCTTGCGTGGTTGTGATCCACCGTTTGGCGAAGTGCTAGCTCCCGCTTGGGGATGCCTTTATTATCTTCATGTATTTGTGGTTTTGGATCAAAATATACAAAGGAGGTACTGCCCAAATTTTCAAAAAGACGAAACATGTTTTTAAACTTGCATAATCCACTTGCATTTTCTTGTTCCTTTTCTATGCATTTAAGCACACTTGATTTCATTATACCTTTGTTTCAAAAACTTCACCTCCTTTATTTTCTTAAAAAGGTTTAGATTTCTGGGTTTCAGCTTACTTGGATTACGTTACGCCTTTAGACGTTGCGTGATTCAAGTGCTGGTCATGAGCTAATATTTCGGGTCGTGACAAAGTTGGTATCAGAGCATTAGGTTTAACCTTTATTCGAGTCTATGTTTGACTATGCGGAGTCTAGGGCTGGTATGTATTTCGGAACCTAGGCTTGACCTTACGGAACTTAGACTTGAACATGGGGGTATTAGACCCGAACTTTCGTTACATAGGCTGATCCTGATTGATGGAGTAGGTAGCTTGAGTAGAGTGACGTACCGTACGTATGTTCCGCGGCATATTTACGATACGATACTCCACTTAAGAAACCTTAGGATGTACATATTTTGAGATCTGTGATTCTCTTCGTATCCTTGATTATACATCCATTTGGAATCCTTGATTTTATTTGTTCCATGATCATACTCTCATTGATGCTGTTCCTTCGATACTCGATTGAGGTTCCTGTCACCATATTTGAGCACAGATTGAGCTGCCACTAGTGTTGCGGTCAGGGCGAGCTCGTCTGGTTTGAGGGCCATCCATTGTGTTTTCTTGTGACATGGGGACGTCTCGATATAGTGTTGTGTTGTGACCTCCTGTTGAGGTGAGTGTTTGGTTTTGCGCTGGATGACCGGGCCATCGATAGAGCTACCAGTTGCGAGAGGATTGTCGATGTACAACATACCCCAGAGATATTGATGTCGCCTACCGTGCAGACAGATGACCCAGCTATTGCTGAGATTGATAAGATGTCGCTTCCAGAGCTTACGAGCTGAGATCATCGGAGCTTCCAGGCAGAAATGCGACAGATGATAGCTAGCCTACCCCGAGTTGAGAGACGAAGGTGATTCGTCAGATAGATGCGCCGACGTAGGCCCAGTTGAGTTAAAGATTTCCAGTGTGGAGAGTCTTACTCAGATCTAGAGCAGACCGATCCAGAGATGACCATCGATGTACCGTCTTTCCTGGAGGATTGAGGCATTGTTTAGCGTGCGGATGGAGGGTATTCGCATGTCGCCTAGGCGAAGTTAAAAAGTTCGAACGAGTGTCAGAAACCCATTTTTCCCAAGTTTAAAGTGTTCGGAGGAACATGCAGGTAATTCTGTGGACCCTCTAGAAGAATGAAACCCTAACTCGACATGATGACCATGGAACTGCTTTGAACCTTAGGGTTTGTGGCAGTTTAGCGGTGCCATCAGTAAGGCTTGGGTTTGCCCTTCTACGGCTGGTCCAGAGGTGCTGTGGTATTTACCAGATATTTTTAGACTGCGCTCAAGTGTTGAGCCTTCGGGAAATTTTGGGACCTCGATGACTCGATCGAAAAGTTTGACTTCGTCCAGATATCATGTGATAAGAGATCAGCAAGATGACCAGTTTTGGATAGAGGACCTCACCCAGATGCGTTGTGAGTTGATCGAGAACGGACGAGTATTGAGTATTCCTCCGATGGTTGGGACGAGTTCCCGAGAACGTGTTCGGGCAGATATCTTCTATAGAGCGGTGAAGATACCGAGTTAGTGACTTTGAGTCCATGTGAAAGACTCTGAATTGACCGTGGCCGAGGACAGTTGCAGCGCGCAGATAGCATAACGTGACGTCAAGATGGACGATGATAAAGGCGAGCGGAACCAGAGTTTCGTGCGAGATGCTGACGAGCTTTTATTACTCCCCGTCGAGATTAGAGATCTGATATGTATACAGAGGCGTTGGGATACGGCCAATTCCTGAGGAACGTTGCGCTGAAACGCAGATGTCCAGAAAACGAGAAAGGATTATGTAAGAGTACCAGCCTCCGTACAGTTCGGCATAGGCGAGATCGGGAGAGACCTTGAGCAGGATTCCTTCCGGGACACTGCTGCAATGAGATTTTCACCCAGGATCAGATGTGTCACGTGTATTTAGAGAGCCAGAGGCCAATGCAAGTGGCGTGCTTCCTTACGAGTGGTCGTGATGATTGACCGGGAGATGACCAAAGTAGTGCTAGAACGGAATCGTCCCCGTTAGCATACCTGACAGGGCCGATGAGCTGATGGATTGCGAGATTGGTAATCTGCAGAGAAAAGGAAGACCCAGAGACAGAAGACGTCAGACCGTGAGCAGGAGGCGAGCAGATATTCTTGTTCTGCCGGTTTTAGGTGCACCGATTCATTTTTTCGACATTGTAGGAGGTGTACCTCAATGTCATTTACTGCGATTTGCGTTGTGATCCGAGTATCCCGCTTATATCGCTTGGATTTGAGTTTTGATGATTAAGTTTCATGATATTGATTTCGTGCACCATGGCTGCACCTACTGGGTATTCACATTTTGTGCATAGTTATTGCTCTTGATATATATTTTATACACCGTTGTGTTGATTTATGATTTTTTCCCAGTTATTGCACTTAAATATCGTTTTGTGCCTTGGCTGCACCTGTTTATGACTTCATGAATTTCCTACAATTGAGTTGATTTTGTGCTTATGGTACGTATTCGATTTGGTTTTTGTACTCGGTATAGTTTACATATGCTTACAGTGCATTGATACGTATTTTGTGCACCACAGTTGCGCCTGACTTCGTTTTGATGTCATTTGAGATATTTATTGTGATTTCATGCCCAGGGCATGCATATGATTTGATTTATGCTTTCGGCATAGTTTTCATGCACTTTTAGTATTTGATTTGTTTTTATGCACGCTGATGCACATGGTTGTGAGATTATATACCACGGTATACCAGATTTGGATCTGGATCTAAATGTGTTCTATGCCGTCGATTTTGATTTGATACTCGATATTTGTTTTGTGCACCTTATGCACCTGATTGGATTCTTGCGCATGATCGGCGCTTGATATTGGATTTCGTGATTTCGTGCATGTTGGATGCACATGATTGAGATTCTCGTGCACAATAGATGCACCAGGTATTGTTGTCGTGCACACTCATTGCAGTGGACAGATGCTTTTGTGCACACCCGTTGCACTTAGTTTTGCTTTGTGCGTATAGTGGCACCTGTGTTTGGATTCGATTTCCGTGCGCACCAGATGCATATGATTATTGGATACGCCTTTTGAGGCTGATTTTGCTTTTGAGCACTTTGTTTTCATGATGGGCACTATATTGTATAGTGCCCAAACAGGACTGATCTGAGGACAATACCTGAGTACTTTGCATGCATTATAAGTTTACCAAGAGGTTTTTGAAGAGGAGCTATAGTCTCGCTATTCCCTACGTGTCCGTGAGCGACACGAACGTTATAAAGGAAAACCTTTTGGGATATTTTGAAAAAGGGAGGAACGCATATTTGAGCAAAAACATATATGGACATATACTATTATTTCACAAATGAGCGTCCGTCAATTAGGCCGTGAGTTACGCATCACACGGCGATTTATAAAAGATTTTTGCATGAGTTTTATTTAGTTCTTGAAAGTTTTCCAAAGATGCGTACTATACACGTATTATAGTATTTGATTAGTGAATATTGGACTTCAGTAGTAGATTTCGAGATCTGTATCTCTATTGTAACTCCGAGGATATGCGTGCAAATCCGATGATTTGCGTGACACTTGACGGAGTTCGATTTTGAGTTTTTTACTCGTTTTCATGCGCACTTGATGCGCTGTGTGTTTCTGCATCTTCCGTGATTTTGGAGCCCCGTTGATTTGAGCTGATTATTGAAATATTTTAGATTTTGGGGGTGTAAATTTAAATTCGGGGACCGAATTTCTTTAAGGGGGGAAGATTGTAACATTTCAGAAAAATAAAATATTATTTTTGGGAATTTTTATAATTAAATAATAAATATAATGAATATTTTAATAGGGCGGTATAATTAAATACCGATAAATTGGGAAAACTTCGGAAAATTTTAGAAATTACTGAAGTGAGGGTGTTTTATGTGATTTATGCAAATTATGAATTTTTACAATTTTTATTTGCACTTTTTGCGCTGATCGCGATTAAATATCGCTAATCGTGTATTAAGCGTATTTTGTGCACATGACATACACCATATCATTTTTACACTTGTTACATTTTTTCATGATCTTTTCTTCATTTATCTTGCATGGTTGTTGACTTTAGAAAAGAAAAGAAAAGGAAAAAGAAAGGAAATGATGAGAGAGGGGACACAATCATGACATGAGACAAAGTATGCTTGAGAGAGAGAGAGAGTGTGAGAGGTCAACCCTAGATCTTGGCCATTCCTTCTCTTCTCATTATCTTCATCATCTCTTTTTCTCTCCTCCTTCATCCATGGCAGCACTCCTTTTTCCCCCTCCTCAAACACCTCACTTCATACCCAAAATCACACAAAAACCATACACCCTCTTCACAAAAATTTTGCACAAGCTCACAAGAAACATGGGGAAACAAGAAAAACTGGATTTTGATGATCTAAGGGGGTTCATGTGTTCCAAATGAGGTAATCCCTTCTCCATTGGTGTAGTTTTTCATTCACTTTAGTATCCATACGTGTTTAGTTGTAATTTAGTGCGGTTTAGTGAACTTTGAAGATTTCTAGAAGAGGTTATGTAGGATTTTGAGTGGTGTTAGTGCAATTGGACTTTAGAGATGACCTTAAACCCCCTATGAGGTTAGAAACCCAGATCTATTCGAAAAAAACCAAGTTTACTGAAAACAGAAACTGTTAATGTCGGTTTGTGAACTTTTAGGGTGTGCAGGGAAATCTGGGAAGAGCCGGGGAAATTCTGAGACAAATAAACAACTCTAGAGGCCAAATTGGACCAGTATGAGACCACCCTGACCAGACGAGACCCTAACTCCCTAGCAAAACCAGCCTAGCCGGAATTTTGTAGTATGTGGCTGGCCCCCCTGATGAATTAGGTGCCCAGGTTGCTTCAGTACGTCACACACTCCCTATACTACACCGTAGACTTTTTTGCTTACTTTTTTTGACCAGAACAGAAATCTGGGACCACTTTTCTGGGTTGCTGCCTTGTTTTTCATGATGTTTATGGATTTAAGTTTTGATATTTGGTATTGTATTCGATTATTTGACGTTTGTACGCCTATATCGATTGATATTTGGTTGAATTACGAGATGTAGATCATAGGTTTTGACCTATGGGTGATTCGTGCGACATTTTGGTTTTCGTGTGTCGTTTTGGTTTTGAATTGGATTTTAATGCGGCACGATACGTTATGATGTGTAGGTACCCCGCGAAGACTTCGAGATGACAAGCAAGCGCGTGGCGACATCGGCATCGGCAAGCAAAGGTGAGTGGATCTATATCCATGGGGGAAGTCGGGTGGATGGCGTATAGCACCCCCGCAAAGTTTTGATGGAAACTGATTTATAGAATATGGTTAAGAAAACCTAGATTAGAAAACTAGGGTTAGAGTTAAATGATAGTTAGTGAAACCATATTAGAAACTAAGAATAGTAGAAGTGATATAATACGGCTAATATGTGATGACGGAATTTGAGGATGACGGTTAGCGATATTGCCGTTTAGGGTACTATAGGACTAGATAGTCGACGTAGATGTGTCACCCGAACCATACCTATTTCTAAACTGAAGAATCGTATGCATCTTTTAAACAGATACCGTGAGGGACGTTACGGATTTTCAAATGATATCTTTTCCTTAAAAACACTGTAACTCTTATTTTCAAAACTACGATTCGCTTCTTTTAAAATCTGCTTGTATGGTTCGGGTGTGTATGTTAGATTAGATATTTATACTTATAGTAGAGATAGAATGTTTGTGTAAACTCGACTTGATGTGAGATATAAATGCGACGAAAAAATATAAGACGAATATGATGATATGATGATTTGATGATATGTTGGTATACGGATGCGAGTTGATCGAGATGATTTATACCCTGCCGGTCCCCTGATATGAGATTATTGCGGAGGTGACCTGGGACATAGGTGTGTGTGTGTATATATATATATATAATGTTGTGAATCATTGATGATAAGCCGTACGTGATATTAGGCCGTACCCTCATTAGTCTTATAGGATGATAGGATCCCTATTAGCTTAATGCTGCCATACGATGATTTTTTGTGCATGATGAGTTTGACTTGATGATTGATCCATACCCTTGACTAAAGCTTTTCGTACGATGGATTATACCGTACGCGATGTTGTTAGGCTGGATACCGATTGATAGATTCTCTGACTCGATCATGTTAGATATGTATACCTTATAGCTGCTAGCTGACGATTTACCTTATGATGCATTCATTGTACTACTTATACCTGTTATAATACACCTGCACCATTATCGATGATGCGTATGTTACACGTACACAGATTGTAGGCTCACACACTTCATCATCGATAATTGCTATGTCACTACACAGTAGGATTGCTGCATCATGATATGACTCTTCGCATAACCTGCTTGCATATATACATTGATACATCCATATTTGCGCACATACACATTGTATATTCATATTGGTGCACATATACATTGATACATCCATATTTGCGCACATACACATTGTATATTCATATTGGTGCACGTATACATTGATACATCCATATTTGCGCACATACACATTGTATATTCATATTGGTGCACATATACATTGATACATCCACATTTGCGCACATACATATTGTATATTCATATTGGTATCTCCATACTTGCGCATATACATATTGTGCCTACATAGATAATCGGTTTTATTGGAAAATTGGGAACCGCATGTTATATTTTAAAAAAACTGGAATCATTTAAAAGAGCGGTTTTCCCTTAATATGTCATATCACTGTTCCATGTTGCATGATATACGGATATGCTTACATTTCTATTATATGTCGCATACATCATGCTCTACAATTTTACGCATTGAGATATGCTGTTTTCTTGAGATTTCTGGATTTGAGAACTGTGGACATTTTAAAAGAGATTATGTGTTATTTTAAAAACCCGGTTTCTCTCGATATGATATTTCAGTGCGTCCACCATGCGTTTTCTCGGTTTTTAGACGTGTGGCCTGTGAAACCCGATTCGAGGAGGTGGATGAGGCTAATTGCGGGTATATGGTGGACCCGATATGGTATCCCGGGGCAAGAAAGGGATGCTGTGTATACAGACGGTGAGCCTGGCAGAGGGACTACTACCTACCGGTGATAGTATTGTGCTCGACGGATATCCGGAGGATACCGACCTGAGTCGAGAGATGATATGGGCCGATCCGGACTGACGGAGCCTGTAGGCCGATCCGGACTGACGGAGCCCGATATATGGGGATTTACGTGCCGATGCTGGGCACGGTTTTCATGATATTTTCGAGTGTCGATACTAGGCAGTCAGGTTCCATGATTTTGATGTGTCGTGAGGGACACCGTTGATTATATCCTCGTACTTTCATGCACACTCTTTTATGATATTTACGTGCATACAGACAATGATTATATGGGTGGACGAGATCCCCATGCATACATATATTAATTATATGGGTGGACGAGATCCCCATGCATACATACATTGATTATATGAGTGGACGAGATCCATATGTATACATGCATTGATTATTACTGTTGGATGCTATCCACATGCATATAGGTATTGACTAACTTGTTGGCACATATACGGACCCGGTCACCTTAGATATCATAGTATTACCTTTATGATATAGTTGACCTAGGAGTCGTTGTTTATTAGATTTCTATCTGTTGATATTTTTCTACTCACGAGTTGGCAACTCACCCCCGTTGTGCCACAGTTCTTGCAGGTTGACCGCTTGGATCAGTAGCGGCTTCGCTGGCACACAGTTGCATTTGGGTGTTTTGCATTGGTAGGTGGGGCATTTGTATCGTACCCACTCTTGTATCTATATTTCATATTGTATCTAGATAACTCCATCAATCGAAATTTGTAAATTGTATAAGTAATGAGACTTAGTGAGACTTGTAGTTGCGAGATTTGAGCGATGGGTTTTATATTCGCTTTTGGGGTTGTGTTTTGCTTATTTCTTTACCTTTTGTGGTGAACTTCGCCGTTGGGCGTCGTATACTTATATATATTGTCTTGCGTGGTTGTGATCCGCCGTTTGGCGAAGAGCTAGCTCCCGCTTGGGGATGCCTTTATTATCATCATGTATTTGTTGTTTTGAATCAAAATATACAAAGGAGGTACTACCCAAATTTTCAAAAAGATGAAACATGTTTTTAAATTTGCATAATCCACTTGCATTTTCATGTTCCTTTTCTATGCATTTAAACACACTTGATTTCATTATACCTTTGTTTCAAAAACTTCACCTCCTTTATTTTCTTAAAAAGATTTAGATTTTTGGGTTTCAACTTACTTGGATTACGTTACGCCTTTAGACGTTACGTGATTCAAGTGCTGGTCACGAGCTAATATTTCGGGTCGTGACATATACACTGAACCGATCGTGTCTCTAGTTTGTCTGGATTCTGGTTTTTGAAAAAAGCCGGACAACCCTAAATCCTAACTCGTTCAAGAGATGGTCTCTTCCCATACCATATCTCATATTGTCACGCCCCGCTTCCCAGAGTACGCAAGATTGGGCACGTGACATAGCCAACCATGCTACCTGTGGGTTGGAAGTATCCATCCACAGTCACATTACGGCTGTAGAGATATCAAGAACAAGATAAAAACTATCTAACACATGTCCAAATCCAGAATAACACGAGTCAATGATAAATAAAATGCGGAAGCAAATGATCCAATACAATAATAGAAAAGTATGTCCCATAATGCGGGTTCACATCTGGAAATAAACATGCAGGAAATAAAACTAATCACTACAGAACTCACAAATCAGCCTGCTGGCTGAAGTACTCCTGCTCGGTCAGCGACAGTGGTAAAGAATCTGGGCCATGCAAAACCCAGACGTCAGCGCGTCAAGTCAACCAAAATATATAGTATGAACAGTGTAATAAGCAATGCAGAAATAAACATGAATAAAGCAATAGTATGAAACAAGCAGTGCAGGGTAGTGTGCAGTGGGTAACTAAACTGTCCTATCGGGTTTTCTATTCTAAAGTCTTTGAAATCAATTCGAGTAATCCTCCATGTAACTCAAAGGATATGCCCCGTTACCCCCCGGGACCACGGATCAGGAAGATGGGAACCAATAATGGTTCTGTCCCGTTGCCCCCCGGGACCACGGATCAGGAAAATGTAAGAGTCACGAATGGCTCTGTCCCGTTACCCCCCGGGACCACGGATCAAGTAATACCCTTTTAAGTTACACTTTAGATTACCCTTTTGATTTCCCTATACCCCCAGGTTATATGTGTCAGGTCAGGTATTCAGTAGTCAAGGACTAATGCCAACACAGGATCAGGTAACAGGTCGGGTTTGTCTGGATAGACAACAGGAATGGTCCATGAGGACTCCATGTCAGGTTTGTTGGCATTAGGCATGAGATCAGGTAACAGGTCAGGTCATGGTACATCAGGTCAAGTCGATAGTAAAGGGTACCATGTCCGGTGCATTGGTAAATATATATCATGTGTGGCAAGGTCAGGTCAAGACGTAACACAATCGAGGGTGTGCTCACAACAGGTATATAATCGAACTAGGATTAACAGCAGGAAGTAAGCAATAAAGTAAACAACAATAAGCAGTTCATTTAATCACAATGGTGCATTAACATAGTGCAGTCGTATTATCATATTAACAGGTTTGAGCACCCCTTGCGGTGAGTTAGATCACATGATGGTGCAATACCGTCGTATCAATATCAGAATGTCATAGAGCTACATGTGTAAAGGCTACCGTCCTTTAAACGGTAAAATGTGATTAACGGTAACTTCGTTATTAGGGTTAAAGTGGCAAAATGTGATTTTAGGTTAACTGTATCATGATATATGTAATATTGCGTCCAAATGATAAAATAGCTATAACTAGTTAAGTTTGCAAGTTTAATGAGTCAAAACACATTTAATTGTATAGTATAGCATGTAGCAAGTGATACTTGCCTCAACGGTTCGCGAACCGGGAAAAACGGACGTAACGTCGGCGGAAAAACACGCGACGGACGCACGGTTCACGGATCGAATCCAAACAATGAACAGTGGGTCCACGCGGACCGGGGTACCTCGCTGGAACGTCGGGTCAAGTCGTCGGCACGGCCGGATTCCGGCGAGATGCCAAAACAGCGACAAAAGTTTAGAAATACTACGTACGGACAAAGATCAACCAGAGGGGGAAAAAGGAAGGGGGAAGGTAAAGGGAAGCTTACTGGGATTTCAAGGGTTGCGACAGCGACGGGGTCGACGGCGATGGGGCGCCGGCGAGGAAGCTGCGGCGGCAGACTCGGCTGCGGGTGCTGGAGGAGGAGAGACGGTAAGGAGGGAGAGGAAGTGGCCGGGTCTGGGGTGCAGGTGAAGAGGAGGTGGTCGGCGGTGGCGCAGGTGACGACGACGAGGGTCGACGGTGGCGTTTCCGGCCAACCAGAGAAGGTGCTAGGGTTGTTGTTGGGTCCCTGTTACGGCGCCGGGCACTCGGGAGAAGGAGGAGGGTGTCGAGGTCGGGAAGAAGGGCGAAGGGGAAGGTGCTGGCGTCGTCGGCGACGAGTTGCGGCGGCGACGGCGAGCAGCGATGGGTACAGGTGGCCGCGGCTAGGCGTAGGGTGCACGGGGACGTGGGGAAGGAGGAAGGAGGTAGCGAGGTTGAGACGAGGATGATGGTGGTGGTGGCGTCGGCGGCGACGGACACGGCGGCTAGGGTTAGGGTTGCGATGGGGTTCTCGTGATGGGGTTCTCGTGAAAAATATGGTGGAGATAAGGATATAAATATATAGGGGATAGAGAGAGAGAGAGAGACAGAGAAAGAGAGAGGAGAGATAGAGATTAGAGAGAGAGATGTGAAGGAGAGAGAGGGACTAAAGGAAGGGGGCCCACGAGGTTTAAGCATGCCTCGTGATTAGCTGGGGCATGGGAAAGGAAAATTTTTAAAAGATTTCTTAGATTTAAATTAACAGTAGGATATACGTATAACTAAAATATTATATGGTTTAAATATTTTATTAATTTAGGATTTTGGCGCTAAATGAAACATTTCCACATCGCGCCCGGGTTGGGTCCAAACATTTGAAATTCAAATAATAGGATTTTAAGCGGGTTCCAAATTTTAAAATGAAATGTTTTATGATTAAAAAGCATGCCCCCAAGTCGGATACCAGTACGCGCGCGTAGTCGTCTAAACTCGCCCGTTTCACCGAACGGGATGAGAACTCGACGCACGGACGCTACCACGCGGCTAGGGGTGACGAGTAGGCCAAGATAGATATTTTTAATTTTGTTTTAGGTGCTAAAATTTGTTATATGCAAAAACGACTTAGCCAGTTAAAATTTTACAGTAAGACCCAAACAAGCAAGATAAATAAAATAAGTAATATCTAACACTCAACCAGTAACAGAAATAGTAGTATTGGGCTCGGGTGTTACACATATGGAGTGGTAAATACGGTCTTGGTTGGAACCCTGTTCAACAGATATGCTGCAGTCTCCAATAAGGTACGATTCCGCCGTTCTGACACACCATTATGTTTTGGTGTGTATGGGGGAGTGAGCTGAGAGAAAATCCCATTCTCTTTTAGGAAGTCCGAAAACTTTGTACTCAGATACTCTCCACCTCGATCTAATCGAAGTTTCTTGATGCTCAAACCTGTTTGTTTTTCTACTTCAAGTTGTACTCTTTGAATTTCTCGAAAGTTTCAGACTTATGCTTTAATAAAACACATGTCCAAATCTTGAAAAATTATCAGTAAAAGTTATGAAGTAAGAAAAACCACTTCTAGCTTGTGTAGACATTGGTCCGCATACATCACTATGTATGAGGCCTAAGAGTTCCGTAGCTCTTTCTCCGTGTCCAGTAAACGAAGTTTTGGTCATTTTACCTTTGATACAAGACTGACAAGTCGCATAAGATTTATATTCAAAAGGATTTAAATATCCATCTTTATGTAACTTGTTTAGTCTTGTTTTGTTAATATGACAAGTCTACAATGCCAAAGAAAATCTTCATTTATATCTGAAAATTTTCTTTTATTTTTGTGTTGTATGTTGAAAACTGTGTGTTGATTTAGAACGTATATCCCGTTATTTAGTGTACCATACCCAATCAACTCTTGATTCAGGTTAATGTTCATAACATTATTTTGCAACACAAAATTATATCCTTCATTGTTTAACAAAGAAACGGATATTATATTACATAGCATGCTTGGTACATAATAACACGGGTTCAAAACCAATATACATCCCGATGGAAACCCCAGGTGATACTACCCCACTGATACTGCATGTACGTTGGAACCATTTCCAACCCGGAGAGTGTGATCACCTGTCTTCAAAACTCTTCTATTTAACAATCCCTGCATACAATTGCAGATGTGAGAACCCAAACCGCTATCCAATACCCAGGAAGCAAAGTTTATAGAAAAACTGTTTTCAGTCACAAACACACCTGAAGCGGAAGCATCACCATGCTTATTTTTCTTGAGATCAGCAAGATATTGGACACAATTTCGCTTCCAGTGTCCCGACTTTTTGCGGTAGAAACATTCTCCTTTTCTTGACTCTTCGGCCATGGATTTTTCTCTCCTTTTTGCCTTTTTGATTCCACCTCTCGGTTTGGTGGATTTCTTCTTATTCCTTCCCTTAGCCTTAGCTTTTGAGACGGAAGAGGAAGATTGCCCAACAATTAGAGAGGGAGTCTTTGCCTTGAGCGTGCTCTCCGCACTTCTCAACATATTGAGAAGTTCAGGTAGCGACTTCTTCATGTTGTGCATATTGAAATTCACTATGAATGGAGCAAAGGCAGGGGAAGATACTGTAGAACAATATCAACATATCTCCATTGTCCATCCGAGACCCTCAAGCTCTTCAATAAGAGCTATCATCTTCAAAACAAGATCACCTACTAGTGTGCCAGAAGCCATCCTCATCTGAAACAGATTTCTAGAGGCCTCATAGCGCAGGGTACTAGATTACTCCCCATACAACTCCTTTGTATGGAGAAAGATGGATTGAACATCTATCTGCTTATGCTGCTTTTGATGTGCAATGTCCATCGAGGCAAGCATGAGGCATTTGGCAGTGGCACAGTCAATATCCCATGTTTTGCGGTTCTCCCTATCCGCTATAGAAGATTCAGGGCCTGGGATGGGTGGGACTGGAGTATTGAGGACATATGATACCTTATCATATGTAAGGGCAATGTTTATGTTCCTCAGCCAGTCTTTATAATTTGGTCCGGTCAGTTTATTTTTCTCTAACAGGAGCTTAAGTCCAGTCATGGGTATCTACCATTAGGAGAAAGAAAAGAATACACTCAGCGAAAGCTCTTGCAAATATTAGATTGGTTATTATCTTATCTAATCGATATCTTCCACTGCTTTTATCAAATTTTCCTTCAAACCTTAAAAAGAAAATTAGCCAGGATTAATTACATTCTACAAGTTCGCTAACCGGTCAGCCAGGCCAGTGTCGGTACTTTGAGGGAGGTTCCCCATGCTTTCGCACGGACCTAATTAAAGTAAACCCCGTTTTCCTAGAGGCATAACCATGTTGACACCTTTCTAGACACCTAATGGGTTAGCTAATTGTAAAGTGAAAAACTCTCCTGAGAGTAACTCTTACTTACAGTGGGATCGGGATCTAACCATCACATAGAAGGTATGCAATCTCATTGCAAATTTTAACTCTTGAAACTCCCGATATGGTTTTTACCCCTAGTTGCTTATAACCTTAGCTATGGTCAACATATCATAAGTACTAGTCAAGTTCTACCCGTCATTTCGTGATTAATTAGACCCATTCACATGACCCTTGACAATGATCAATATAATCACATGAATGTCCTAACTAATCGCATTATATGTTATGTAGGAAGACATCACTTAGCTACCGTACACTACGCCTTGACTTTGATCAACATATGTAGAACGAATACTAAGTACTTTACTTCCTAAAATGACGAAGGGCTGTGGATGATTTTTAAGAAAACCTTTATCGCTTTGAACTTGATCTTGTTGTAGAATCAAACGGTTTTAAAATGAGTGACTTAAGCTCCGCATTTTTGAAACTTGTTTTTTCATAAAAAGCCCGAGTGAGTTTCAAATTCGATTCTACAATATCTTTTAGGTTTCTTTTTCTTTACATTAATCTCATTAATGTAGTCCCATCATTTAAATCCTTAATTCATCACAGAAAAGAAACAAAAATAGAATATACGCTTATGCCATCCGCATTCACCACGGGGTCCCGTCATGCACCGTTAGGTTACTTAACTAACGGCAGAGCAGGGGAAGGACTAGCATGGATGCAAAACATAAGCAAAGTTTATTATATATCATATATATAATATACCATTCATCTCAGCATATAAAGTGATCACATCACAGAATAACAATAGCAAAAGCACATATATGAAAATATAGGGTATACTAGGAGGTCCGTATTTTGTATTTAGCCAACGATAGAGAATACAGATTCCATGGTCGTGATGAAGAGCCAAGCCCACACCCTTAGACCTCTACGAGAGTGGCAAGTGACCCCGCCAATTCTAGGGTTAGGAGACCCGATCTCGACTCTTCGAGATGGCCTCCAGCTGGACTCTAGAACCCGGTCACTTATGCTCCCCACCTTGGGTCTATCATAATGCGGAAAAGTAAATAATATAAATCATTGGTGACATCATCCTAAACCTGGAAGTGCCCCAATAAAAGAATATTACATATAATGAATATTACATGAATGAAAAGAAAAACTCTCATCTCACATAAAATACCCCGGCTATCCATTCATGACGATCCTATACATCATATCACAGCAACACATAATATCATATGTCATCAACGTAAGTAAATATGTGTATCCCAATTGTCGTTGACGTATAGCAACGAAACCGGCGATACACCACATATTACACTTACGGTTGCAGAAAAGAAAACGAAAACTACAATAATTAGAATCCGCAACATCCTTAGACATCATAAATTCGGAATATCTCATACCCCGAATTTCATGCCTAACATATAAACCTTGCATTTTAGTCTCATATTGAAAACACCTTTTCAATAACCTAGTCGGGTAATTCAACAAGATTCTCGGCTACTTGATCGAATACTCTTCGAAAACATTAGTAGATGGCCATACCCTTGATGTCGTCGACGAAGTGCACTTAGGCGGAACACCGTGGCCGCGAGCACCCGAAAGAATGCTTTTGGCAACGGGGTTCGCGTACAGTCACTTGGTCGAGGCTATGGAGTATGGTTATCTAGCAGTGTTATCCGGCGAATATTCACATACTATACGAGATTGCGACGGAGTTTTGATCCAAATCGAAACTCCGTGGTAATTTATCAAAAGTGACTAAATTGCTAGATTTACAGAACACTAACTAGTTTTCATAAAACTAATTATCGTGGATTCTAAATATTGTATCATATTCCAATATCAAACCCGAAACGATGTTAAAATACGACTACGAAACACTCCGAATTGCAACTACAGAAAGATAACATCACATGCAATCTTGGCAAAAACAAACAATACCTGAAACACCAAACCCCAGAAACTGGAACACCAAAGAAAATCGAAGCCCAAACTCCTTTGAAAAACCGGCCATACCGGTTTTAAGCAAGGTTTCGCTGGACAAAATCTGGTGGATTGGGCTCGTTTTTCTCTGGTGTTCATATTAAATCATATGTAACAATCTGCACTTGTTTAAATAATTTTTAGAGAAACTTTTACAAACAACAGAAAATAGGGTTTTGGTTTCGAGTTTCGGAGTTGTTTCGGTTTCGTAATTCTCTAGCTTGGCTCTGATACCACTGTTGGGTTTTCTTAGCACCCTCACTAGGATTTAACAAGTACCAAACATGCAACTTTAAAAAATTCTAGGGTGCTAACCAAACCTAACCTAGAATCGAACTAGAGAATTAGGGTAAAAAGTAGCAAGTATCACATACTAGTTAGTGTCTAACACTAATAGGGGAGAAATACAACCTTTGTAGACCTCTCCTCCTTGACTCCTTGGTTCTACTTGGAGTCTGAACGGGTTTGCTTGAAGCCTTCGAAGTCCACGACGATCCACCACGGAACCCTTTTGCTCAAACTCCTAGCTTCACTTGACCTAAGTAGAAGTGAAGCAATCAACCTACACTAGTGGGCCAGACTAACATAAATTGGTGAAGTGGATAATATTCTCACTTAAAAACCTTTCTTTTTCTTTCTCTTCACTCACTTTGAAAGAGGTAGAGAGCTTGGAGGAAGAAGGAGATGGAAACGGCTTGCTTGAGCTCAAGAGAGATAAACTCAAGAATAATAATGAATAAGAGAGAGTCACCCTCACTCTTAACTTAGGCTAGGAAAAATATCAAGATATTTTTGAAGTTGAGTTAATAGATAATTAGAAATGAAACCATGGTTAGTATAAGATATTTTTAGAAGTGTGTAGAAAGAAAAATCAACCATGATTTATTTCCCATTTTCTTTAACTCAATAATTAAAAAATATCATAATAGTTTCCATATGAGTCTTGTATAGCCATCTCCAATGTATCATCAACCATGACACATGTATGCATGCATGTGTGCATACATATCAATATAAACATGCATACATACATACATGCATGCATACAAAATAAAGAAAGGGTTTAATAAATGAGCTAATGGTCAATTGATATTAAATCAACACTTAATTTAATAATCTGTTCATATCACATACGACCCGACCAATAGAAAACTCCAGATTAAAATACGGCATCATATACACGCATTTAATCAAGCTCCTGCGCATATCCCCATATGCGCCCCACATCGTTTCGCCTGAGCTAGGAAATCCCTTCGTGGGACTCTAAGACTCATCAATACGCCAGCAGTAAGCAGACCCACAAACCGTCAGCGACACTAGCTGTACGTAACGGCTCCCAGATATTGATCGAACAGACGAACAATAAGCGAACCTGTCAAAACTCCCGTAGAGCCAACCAACAACACTTACCGTACAGTCCGGTCTCTTCGTCAGATATGCTGCATACCGAGTCTAGGGATGGTATCATCGACCCCAATAACTCAATAAGTCATGCCGATGTATGGCCTATAACAGATCGAGAAACTACTGATAACACTTATCAGCAAATCTCATCAGCCATGGCTAGGGACTTCCTGTTATAGCCAATCGAGCATAGCGCAACATCAACTCCTAATACCGGGAGAGACGAAACCCCTCCTATCGCTCATTGCCTCCATGTGTCTCGGGCCTGTACTTAAAAACCACATGTTTGCATAACTCAGCAGAGCCGTGGTAGGGTAGAAATCAAAGTACAGTAGGAGAACATACAAGACTCTATGACGATCTCGGGTCTACAGACTAACATGTACCAGTGTCACCTGAGAACTGCTATCCGACGATAGATATAATACCATATAGGAGTTCTCGGCGAGTCCGTTCAGTGTACCCAGTCTCCACTGAGCACCCATATACAATCTTTGATGTCCAACACCAATGGATATGGGATCATCCATCGCCCATCATATGGGTCAAGAAACGTATACGCTAGTCTACTCTGGAATATCGATGCCCCGTCTCGATACACCCACGTCTAGGAACATTTAAAGGATATTCTTATAAACTACACATGTCCTACTAGTATGATCTGCATCATAATCACAGTAGTCAAGCAAATACCCTAAGGGCTTTATCAACATGTATCAAATGAATAATATGCATGATCAAGTGAACATGTCAAGATAAAGAGTAACCAGATAGCATACTATCATGTCGAGCAAAAATGTCCTCTGAAGACACACACACACGCACATGCCGATACATCCACGATCAAATAATGGCCTCTAGGGCATACATATATCCAACATGTTCAACCCCTTCAAAAGTGCTGGAATATAGGAATACATGAATAAGTACATGAGGGTCCGAAGGAGCTGAACTACTCATCCTTGACTACCCCCAGCACCCATGGAAAGCATTATTCAAACGGTTATGATTTAAAACAGGTTCAAGTACATGATTGTGTGATACAAGAATACAGGAGTACATGAATACATGAATACTGGAGTACATGAATACAGGAGTATTGGAATACATGAATACATGGGTAAAAGAAATCAAGTCAAGTCAGAGAAGTATTCACAGACCCAAGGCTATCGTTCAGGGGTAAGGAAACACGGGCCCACTCATAGAGCTAGTCATAGGACTCCTGAGAATACAATTCAAGTCCTAAATATAATTCTAAGTCTCCCTATATATATATAACAAGCGTGTAATAATAGTTCAGTTGAAGGCCAGAAATAAGCATAAGTTCTCTAGAAGAAATCACTGGTTTTGGTTTAGAATTTGGGAATCTTACAGAAGAACTAAATTGTAGTTAAGAGAGTTTTGTGAATAACGAGACTAGTTTTGCCTCGATAAGGTTCTTGGTGGGAGAGTTACGGAAGTTTTTGTAATGCTGCGTAGATCAGGCCAGTGCAGATTTCAGAATAAATACACTAATAATATTTTTCATTTTAGAAAATTCCACGTTCAGCTTATAGTTACCATATTTAAACAAGAAATAACTTCGGTATGTTTTGAACGCTTTCCAATAAGAAAATACAAATTACGATAATCAAGTAGGGAGTTTTTCCAATTTTATTACAGCCACGCAGATAGTTCCTGCCGCTGTCCACGTTCGACACATTTTATTAGAGCCAGATTTTCTTAAAATTCTATTAATTTTCAGGTAGCTTAACCCAGGAAGAAAATGTAGCTATCACCATGTAGATGTTCCAGCAACTTGAGTTTGCTCAATTTGGAATCTAGAGTTAGGAGTTATGACTATTTTAAGGCAAATGTAATTAGCTTCAGCATACTAACGAAAACAGATTTGGATACATAAATTTAAAATGCAACTACCGACTTAACCTAGTATGTGTATTTATATAATATTTCAATTTAGCCATTCATAATGCAGAGTAACAACATTTCCACTCCGTGACATGAGGTGGATACAAAAATATATTGGATAACAGAAAACATGTAATAAAAAACAATCTAAATCCTTCCCTTTATGACATAAAGGGTAATATCTTACCTAATACAAACATATATAAAATAAACACACAACGTGCATCAGTGACATAAGATGCACCAAGCACATAATATAGCATAAAAGTACACCCATTATATAGGGCGTTTAACAACAACAACAAAGAAAACATACGGCTCACCTTGATGCGACCTATTCGAGTTATAAGCATAGATTTAACATGTAGATATAAATTGTTACATTGGATCTGTTAGATGACCTAAAATTCTATATCAATCAAGAATGAACCTTTTCAATAATAGTAACTTGATTTCCCATCTCTATAAATCTTATAAAAATCATCTTTTTTACACCAGATCTAGGATTTGTGATCCTTAATAATAAAATAATTCTTTTCGATGAAAACCACAATTATAATCAACAATGAAATTCTCTTTTTTTTTATGGAAAATACAAAGAAATTATGAGGAACTTACCACTAAGGAAATCAACGATTTCCTTAACTGTGGGATCAAGATCGTCTCGATTTAATTGAGACGGTGGCAACCACTTTGACGCGCTTCCTTCTCCAATGATTTTTCTCGCGTTCGTTAGGGTTTCTAGGGCTTGAAATATAAGTAGTATGACGGCTAATAGGGAAAGATATAATTAGGGTTTTGATAAGGTTTATATAGGCTTCTGGTTGCTCGGGTAGATTTTAAAAATTGAGATATGAAAATATAGTTATAATGAAGCAGAAAAGTTATATGGGAAAGATCACTCGAAATGGGGCCCACCTAACCAACCCGGGTGGTCAATCCACCGACTCGGGTGGCCTCATGAAGGAGGACGGGTTCGAGTCTCCTCGGGTAGGTCTCACTTGATCTAATTAAGCCTAAAATATAATTTATATTTTATATTATCGCTTCGTGTTTGTGTGGCACACATGTAAAGCAGTAAATCTGGAAAAGAAAAAAAAATAAGCAAGATATTGTAATCAAAATAAACAAGATATTGTAGATCTGGTTGAGTTATTTTCTTCTTCTTCATCATTGTCATTGTTCTCAAGGATATTCTAGAGGAACTTTTTTAGTGTGACCGGTGTTCTCACTTTCTGATTATATTCTTCCAGCGTGTCTATTTATTTTTGCAGATCCTTGCGGCTGTCGACATATTCGACGGGCTGCACGGGTTTCTTGGTCTTCCTATTCTTCTTTTTCTTGGAAGACTTAGAAGGCTTTTCTTGGGGGCTTTTCCCCTTGTCAACGATTTTTGGTGTGGGAAGCAACTTCAACATTTCTTTTATGATCTCGAGCTCAAGCGGGCTTTTCTACCTGATTGCTGAACATGCTTGTAGGTCTTTCAGCATTCTTTTGTTCCTTACCGAAAGAATCACTTCCCATAGAGCTTATTCCACGAATGAGCAGGATGCCCCCTGCATATCAGCTTTCTTAGAGGCGTGCTTTTGTGGCGGATCTACCTTCCAATTATTTGTCAGCGCAAACTTGCCCTACTGATACTGATTCTCTACCCAGTTCTTAAAGACGTAACATTCTTCAATTAGATGTCTTACCATCCGGTGATAGGGATAGTAGCTTGGATTGTTGACATCACCAGCTTGTGCGGGTCTCCGCGGCTCAAACAGTGTTAGCAAATTTCCTTATGGCAAGCTTGAACAGTCTTTTTGTCATATCGGGAGGGAAGGAATACGTGTGTCCTATTCTTTCTTCTAAGGTAGGACCAGTGTGGTTGTTGTTTTGATGAGCGGCGACTTTCAGACCGTTCTGCTCTTGTTGTGTATTAGCGACAAAGGTCATCTTTACCTTTTCTTTATTGTTTTGGGAATCTCCTCCTGAAGAGGAAAGGCTATAGCCCATCTAATCTATCTGGGCTAATTTATTGATGAGTGCTTGGAAGGTAGTAGGCTTGAAGAATGTCATAAATTGGAACACAGTCGACTGAGTATCGATGGTGCCTATGAACATTTCTACAGCTGGATCCTTCTTAATGCACTGTTTGCACTTATACCATAGGTTTCGCTATCGGATCGCATATTGAACCCATGTCTCATCTGATTTGACCCTTGAGTTGATCAATTCGGTGATTGGAGTGTATTCACTTACACTGGCGAATCTCTGAATGAAAAGAAGTTCTATCTTAGAAATTGTCTTGACAGAGTCATTTGGGAGCTCCAAATGCCATTCAAAAGCAGTCTTTGATAGACTTCCAATGAATTGGCGAAGCAGCTGGTTGTCATCACCTTCGGTGTTGCCACACATGGCTTTAAACTGTGCGACATGCTGGTGCGGGTTACTCGTTCCTTTATATATATGTAACTTTGGAATTGTATACCCCAGAGGGTAGTTCATCTGGTCATACCATGCTGGATATGGTCGACCAGTCTTGATCAACTTACTCGCCGCTTCATTTGCCTGGTAAGTTTTGATCTGTTGTGCAATGCAATCATCCAACGTCACCTTCGAGATCTTTTCTTCTTTAACCATTGATAGGGCTTGAGGAGGGTTTGAAGTTTCCCTATCATCATCAATAATCATCGGAGGTTTTTTGGCCGGTGGTTCTGGCTAGACAAGCATTCCAACCATGTCCATAAATAGAATAACTATCTGCTTCATATTAGCAGCCTGCTCCGCCGCATCCTTGTCCTTCTTTTCCAGGACTCGCCTCAGGAAATCGGTATCGGTCTTCTGCTCTTGTTGTTCTTCTAGCTCCTTGTCTGGACTTTCATTAGATGAAGAGCTAGTGAGCACTGCTACCTTGGCAAGCACTCATGGAGCTTTTCTTATTGCTCCCGGGCCTTTGTCAATGACCGAATATGCAGTCTATGATTGACGGAATACGAATCTTGTCTTTGGTGCCAGTCATATAGACTGTGTGGACCATCATGCCCTTAGGGTTAGGGCGCTTGGAACATTGGCCTTGTATTTTCCCTCAGGCGCTCGAACTTTTTCTGGCCTCGCTCTTTTATGGGAAGCCGTTGTAAGATGAACCGTCATGATAGGAACCGCCTTATGAGAAGTCTCCTGCTGTGTGGCAGAGGAGTTGTCATTATTTTTTCGACCCTTGAACTTCTTTGGTCAATGAAAATAATTGTCATCAATGACATAGCCTTGTACTTCTTTCCAGACTCTGTGAATTGCCGAAGAGATCAGCTTAGATGAACACTCTGGCTTCGACTCATTTTGGTGTCTTTGTAGAAGGCAAAGATTTCTTCATCACCACGGTAGGAGAGTTACGACGAACCCTTCTGAGAAGTTTGAAACTGTTCCTAGTAAGAACAGCAGCATTGATAGTCACCACAGGAGTTGGAGGAGTCTTTCCAAAAGGAGAACTGTCCCCAGCTTGCCTTACACAACACCAATGGCGACGTCGAGCACCTCTCATAGCAGGAACCTTCTTAGTATTAGAGGCTTCTCCATCATACCCCCTGCGTTGTTTGGAGATTTCGCCAAGTGTCAACCTATGGAAGACCGGTGCCTTCGGTTGAGCAGGAGCAGAAGAGGTCGGTCTGTTGAAGACAAATTGTCTTGGGGGTGAAACACTCTTAATTTCTTCAAGTGGAGCAGGAGCTAGGATGGCCAATTGCTTAATGACGAACCTCTTAGGGATTGTGGGCTTCTAAGTTGGGCCCACAGAGCTTGTCTTCATCCTGTTGAAAACTGAAACTTTGGAGATGGCAGGCTTATCAGCAGGGCCTGCAGAGGTGGTCAGCCGATCAAAGACCGACTTTCTTAGAATTTCTTACTTTGGCGTTGGGGTGCCATAGTTTGGAGATGGAAGCATGGTCCCGAAGAACAATCCACTGGTCGCTTGGGTGGCATGGTCAGCAGGAATGCAGAAGATTGTGGCCGCATTTGGCCTATACACGACCCCTCCAGATGGGATGGAGTTGGCATGAGACTTGTTATTGTAGTTGGTGCAGCTGAAAGCCATTAATCTGCATAGAGGTGAAACACCAATTTTTAGTATCCCAAACTCCAAGAGCAACTATAAACATAGCGACCGCCATTTCTTTCACGAAATACGACACACGAAATGTGAAGTGGAAAGAGAAAAATGACCCACCGGGCATGCCAGAATCTGTTTACCACTAAAGATCGGTCTGAGACGTTGGGAGAACGTCAGGCCTGAATTTGGAGGCAGATTCTAAATATAATATATCCACCCATCTCTCCGAAAATACCAAGTTGATTTATGGAACCATATATCGGAGGTTTGGATGGATGCGACCGATGTAGCTGAATTTTCAGATTCCACTTCACGGATGAAGGGTTTATTGATTGTGAGGACACTTTTTTCTGCAGGCGCAAGCCTCTACAATTAACACACCTGAAGCCGAAGCCACAACGTGTTTTGAATCCTGATTTCTGGCATTCCAAGCCCTGCAGTCCTTCTGCCAATGCCCTTTCCTGTGACAATAGAAACATTCCTTCTTCCCTAATGTTAGCCTTGAAACTTTTGCCCTGTCCTTTTCCTCTACCTTACCGACACTACCTATCAGTTTGGTGGAGGCATTCTTCTTCTCTCCCTTGGATTTCGCTTTAGATCTAGAAGAGGAAGATTCCCCAAAAAGAAGAGCGGGTGTCTCCGTGGATTTCTGTAGGGTATCCTCAGCGCTCCTCAACATGTTAAGGAGTTCTGAAAGTGAAACTTTCTTCCCTTGAATGTTGAAATTTAAGATAAACTGGGCGTAAGTAGATGGGAGGGACTGTAGAATCAAGTCAGTATATAACTCATTCTCTAACGTGGTCACAAGGTCCGCGAGATCTTCAATATAGCTAATCATCGTAAGGACGTGGTACCATACAGATGACCCGACAGCCAAGCTCGCCTGAAACAATTTTTTCGAGGTCTCATATCTTGCGATACGAGATTGCTCTCCATATAAATATTTGGTATTGAGAAAGATGGAAGCTAAGTCCATCTTCTCGTGCCGCCTCTGGTGTTCATAATCCATTGAGGCTAACACGATGCATTTGGCTTTCACACTGTCCTTTTCCCATGTCTTACGGATATCAACATCCGCGACGGTGGAATCTGGACCTGGGACGGTGAGAGCTTCGGTAGTAATGAGGTAGCCCAGCTTGTCATAGGTAATGGCCATCTGTACATTCCTTAGCCAATCATATTAGTTTAGCCCGGTCAATTTATTATTATCTAGCGGTAACTTAAGCCCGGTCATTTTGGTCGCTGCAATTAGGAGAGAGAGTAGAAACACTCAGCATGATACTCTTGCAAGTTTAGAATGGTTATTATTTTATATAATAGGATGGCTCCCACTGTTCCTCGAATCCTTCCTCAAACTATAAAAGAAGAATTAGTCAGGATTAATCCCACCTTACAATTCTTGCTTAACCTTTCAGCTAGGCTGGTGTTGGTACTTCGAGGGAGGTTTTCCAATACTTTCGCGAAGTTCCTTAATTACATAACCTCTTTTCCCTGGAGGTGTAGCCCCGTTAACACTGTTCTAGGCACCTACTTGGTTTATAGCATTGATTGTTTAGTGAAAAATCTTTTGCAGAGTAGCGGATACTCACAGCAGGATCGGGATCCAAATATCATCGTGTGACAACCTTGAAGGAATCCTACCAAAATCATCGCACTCCAAATGGTATGCAACACTAGCAAGTTTCAATTTCCTTAGAAACTCCCGATGTGGATTTTTGTCCCAGGCGCTTATGTTCTTGACGAAGCCCAACATATCATAAAACGCAAGTCAAGTTCTACCCGTCATTATCCAAGTTAATTTGAACCCACTCGTACATACCCTTGACGAAGGCCAAAATAGTTCTACGACTATCCCAAACCAACGCATCTATCTATACTACAGATGAATACCCAGCAGCTTCCGATCATTATGCCTTAGCGAAGGTTAAAATACATAGCTTGAATACTACTGAATACCCATCTGAAATGATTGAAGGCTACGGATGGTTTTGGCGAAACCGTGAACGTAATGAACTTGATATAGTCGAAGGAACCATGATAGATTATAAAAGGAGTGGTTTAGGCTCCACATTTAAAAGTTGTTTTTCAAGAAAACCGAGTGGTTTTGAAATTGTTCCAATGATTTAAACTTTGGTTTGTTTTCCTTTCATTAATCAATGTTAATGTGGTCCCATCATTTAACCCTATTATTGCATAAAAGAAACAAAAATAGAACGTACGCTTATGCCATCTGCATTCACCATAGGGCCCCGTCATACACCGTTAGGTTACTTAACTAACGGTAGAGTGGGGTCTGGACTAGCGCGGGTGTAAAACATAACCAACGTTTATTATATATAACATATATATAAAGTCATTCGTCTCACGCAATAATAGGCATTCCAGATCACGGATGAATATATTGGATATATTAGGAATTCTGTGTTTTGTTTCAGCCTATAACGAAAGACGGATTCCACGATCGTGATGAATAACTAAACCCCACCCTAGACCCCTACGGGTGAGGCAAACTACCTGCCAAATTCCTAAACCGAAGCAACCTTCCTCAATAAAATGAGTAAGCCACTCGGTACTTCAAGAACCCGGTAGTTTGTGCACCCCACATTGGGCCTATCCTAGGTGCAAGAAATAATAAATGAAATAATACAACGGTGGCTACAACCTCAACTCGGATGTGCCCCGCAAAAAAAAAATTACATCAATTTATAAATTTACATGAATGAAAGAAAAGAAAACACTCTTCTCACATCCCCCAGCTATTCATCCACGATGATCCAATACTCCATATCCACAAACCATCACAATACAGATATGTGCAACCCTCACTAATTGACGTATAGCGATTAGCAGACATTTAGCATCATATATACAAACACAGAATCATAATTAGCCAAGAACCTTAGAATTTCGATCGATAAACCAAATCCGTGTCTACCACATGCACAATCCAGTATACAAACAAATCTGGGTAGAAACCACATATGCCAAAAATCAAAATTCCACAATTAAGACCCACAGAAGAAAATTGGACCGAGTCGGCCTTGACTCGGCTGCGGAACGATGGCCAAACACACTGTTTTGCCGCGGTTCCGTGGTGGTCTTGGGGAAATTCGAACTCAATTTTTTCTTGTGTTCTTATAAATTTCTGCATGTATTTTTAAGGCCACTGAAATAATTTTTTGAGCAGTTTTGAAAATCGACAGCAAAGCATATTCTTGGATTTTGATTTCGGGCAGATTTTCGTCGATCGAATTTCTAACTACTTGCTAACTAGCTAGTTAAGCTTTAGTAGGCTTTGATACCACTGTAAGTTGATGTCGCGCACTCCGCGGGTTTGCAGGGAAGCGAAATTTACAAAAAAGAAACGATTTTTCAAGACTTCGCAACACCGACTAAACTCCAAGATCTTTACGGAAACCTTAACTAGCTAAAACTACTAGGAGGTTCTAACTACTCGGTTAGGATTTATACCTCCTTATTAACAAGTCCTTCGGGTCTTCTTCTTCTCCTCCTCTTCTTTAGCTCCTCGGAGATCGGATGAGCTTGCAACGTCGGCATCCTTGTATCGAAGATGATCCACCCGAGAGTCTATACTTCAAGCTCCAACCTCTAAATCGAGATAACTAGGTTACCTAGTTTACTAAGCTAAGTAGCCTAGAAGATATAGAGAGTCTAATGGAGTGTTTTATCTCATGAGACCCTAGGGTTCATAACTAATGTGAGAGTTAGGGTCTTTGAGGAAGAATGAGAAGAAAATGGAGAGAGAAAGAAATAGTGAAAATGAACTAAGTATTGGCCAAGTGAAGAATGGCTCATTCCTCATCACTCATTGAAGCATGGATTATTTTCACATAGAAAATTACAACCATACTTCAATAGTGTATCCAAACTAATAAACAAATGTATATGCCATGCTTCACCCCCATCCCTCAAATATCTCCATTTACACCTCATTAATATATTTCTCAAAAATAAATAAACCAAATAATGAGGTGTCCCCTTCTAAAAGCATCTTTTGTGAAATTAAAAGAATGCCTTCACCTTATATACATACCCGTATTCATATTCCAAAAAATATGAATACAATGAGATGATAACAATCCAATAATATAATACTAGGATCCAGCTTAAATCAAAGCCCACTAGTATTATCCGTCCTGTAGCCAGTACATGTATATGATCGGAACCCTACCGTAAAACTATACGGCCTCTACATAGTTTCGCCCGAAGCAGGGAAACCCTCTGTGTGGGACTCTAAAGACTCGACAGTACGCCGGCAGTAGATTTAACCATAAGTCCGTCAGCGGTACTAGCTGCACGTAATGGCTACCCAAGTATCTGTCGATAAGAAGGCCGATGAGTAATCTCATCTGAACTCCTACTGAGCCTATCTGTGACAATCTCCGTACAGTCTGGTCTGTTCGTCTAAGATACTCGCCTATCGGGCCTAGGGGGATGATAACCATCAGACCCCTAATAGTGCAATAAGTCGTGCCAGGATAGAGCCAAATACACCCTGAGAAACTACTGGAGTACCTACCAGCAAATCTCGCTTGCCCTAGCTAGGGACTTTGTGTAATGGCTTTCCGAACACAGTGCGATATCAACCCCTAATACCAGGAGAGACGAATCCTATATAACCGCTACTGCCTCCAAGTGCTTCGGGACTGCACCCAACTACTACCTGTTTGCATGACTCCTTTGACCCGTAGTAGGGTAGTAATCTAAGTGCAGTGGGAACACACTTGAGACGAATAGCGATATCAAGTCAACGAACAAACGTGTACTCATGCCACCCGGGAACTGCTACCTGAAGATAGGTATAATACCAACCAACAGTTCCCAACGAGTCCATCCAGTGTAACTCATAACCTAATGAGTACCTATATACTATCTCCAGTACGACGTACTAATGGCTGTAGGACAGACCATCTCTCCTGCCGGGATGAGAAGCGTATACACTAGTCTACTCTGGAGTATCGATACGCCGTCTCGATATTCCTATGACTAGGGACCTGTATAAGGATGAGCTTATAGACTATCCAGCCCCCACTAGTGTGACTGCCATCACAACGCTGGTAGTCAGGCAAAAATACTAAGGGCTCTACCAATATGTATAAGCGATATGCTGAAAGAAATATATGCACATAATGAGGTAGAATCAAACCTAGCATACTACCATTTTGAGCAAGACTGTTATTATAACTGTGAATATCCCAAGCTTCCAATATGTAGTATACAATCCGGTATGATACAATAATAGCCTCTAGGATATATATCACTAACAATGTGATCTATGTGCCGGTCATGTACCGCTTTCGGGTCGTGACAATCGATGCCCGGTCTTGATACTCCTGCGACTTAGGACATTTAAGGATGCGTTTATGGTCTACTCAACCCCCACAAGTATGATCGCCATCATAACGCTCGTAGTCAAGCAAAATCCTACGGGTTTTATCAACATGGATCATCTATATATGATATCGAGTATAATATATGCACATGTTAAGATAAAGAAAAACCAAAATAGTATACTACTGTAACGATTCTTTATCAACATATATAAACAATATAAAGCAGCAAGAAAAACAAATACACATGTTCAGATAAAGACAACTCACATAGTATACTATACAACTGAGCACGATTGTCCTGTACATGCATATCCCTAGCATCTTATACAATACAGGCTTCTAGAGCATACATATCCAACAATTTTCACTATTATTTTGTTCCCTAATATATTGAACTATATACCGTGAAATTGTTTTAGATCTGTCAAGTGATGGTAGGACCGATCGGGATACGGGAGATGAAGGATCTTCTTCTCAGCCACGGACACGGGATGTAAGAATACCCACACGGACTACTGAGATCTGGAAGAGGATGCCAAAAGCCCCCGATAAGATGATTGCATACCTTTCATACACAAGGGACCTTGTTCATAGAAGCTACACTGATGCGAAGAAGATGATATTTTCTATAGAGAATAGTGAGGAGCACATGCCTCATGTAACAGAGTACGACGATGGTGAGTGGGTAGCCCTTGATTGGGAAAAGTCAGAGTTGGCGTAGAAAAAGAACATTGCTGCATGGGAGGTTATGGTGAGATTTGTTTATACTATTCAATATTGAATTGTATTTTGGTTTGTTTAAATATGTCTACCTATATGATGATGAATTATCATGTTTTGCAGAGTTAGTTTGACTTCCAATGGTATAGAAAAGAGGGTCCCGAAATGGTTTTCGATGAACAATAAGTGGTTGATAAGCTGCTTAAGCATATGGCAAAGAACTGGAGAGGCCATAAGAGCAAGGTCTTCGCAAAACTTGAAAAATCTAATACACTGGAGGAGATATATGCGATGAAACCGGATCCAGATTAATCTGACGACTACTGGCGTGCCCTGGTCGGGCATTACATGAGCGAAGAGTTTAGGGTATGTCTTTTGACGATACTTTTTATTTTTTTGTTGCAACTCAATAAAAAATATTTGATGTAACTGCAGGAGAGGAGTGCGCGAGGTAAAACATCTCGCGCTGAGTTGCATGATATCTACAGGGAAGGGAACAAGAGTTCCCAACAGTTTTGTATCGAAAATGTAAGTTTCGACAATCAATATTTTATATTAATACATTCAAAATATATCTTAGAAATTTATGTATTAACTTTCTAAATGTAATATGCAGCAAAAAGGCCATGATGGAGACCCCATTGAACGGATCGAAGTCTTCAAGACCAGATTGTACGGATCGATGGCATGCCTGCATCGGTTGCGGATCGGGAGCAATATGTAAGACTCCACTAATATCGTGTTTCTTAATTATTTCAGAATAATTATTGTATAGCTATTAGAATGACAATAATATAATTCTTCTCCAAACTGGAGCTGATGGCGGCTGAGAGAGACCGGTTGATCAAGGAGATAGAGACGGAGTAGGGACACCCGGTTGATAACAGGCAAAGAATGTTCGTTGTAGATAGGGCTTTCATGTTGTATCGACTGGGTACTCACGGGAGAGTCCAATGGGTATCCACCAAGATCTCTCCCACCCAGTTTAACGTTCTTTATAGCCGACTGTGCATCCACCTCCTAAGTATTGTCGGGGAGACGACGTGGAATCGGAGACATCGCGTAGGACCAAGACCCCAACGTATGGTAGATCTCAGAATGAGCGTGTTGGTGTTCGGTGCTTACGCTGCGGAAGCCGCGGCTAAGGCGAAAACAAAAACTTTATGCAAGCACAATACACATTAACCTAAGAATTCGATCCAAACACCTAAACTAGCAAACCATAACATGCAAGGGTATAAAAATACAATTTTCGACGCGTGTCTACCTAATTGTAGAAAACCCCTCCAAGCTCGTAGACAATAGGAACGCGCTTGAAAGCCGACCACCCTTGCCGAAAGAGATCCGCCCGAGCGAAACCGGAAAAGGCTCCGACCGACGCTTCAAACTTGCTAAGGATGGACTGTCGGTGATGTAGGAATTTTTCCACTAATCTTTTTCTCTAAAAACCATGCTCATGAAAGAAAGAAGAAAAAGGAGAAGAAGGTGAGGAAAATAGCTAAGTCTCAACCATGAAGCATGCTAAAGTGTGGAATAAAAAAAAACTCACCAAGTGTAGAAAGAATGGCTACCATAAATACAACCATGGTTCAATAAATGCACCCATAAATGATTACAACCAATCCATACCTCTCTATAATCATAAGCATGCTTCATGCCACCTTATCGTCCATCTCATTTTCCATTTGATTTTCTAAATAGAAAATCAAATATGAGGTGTCCTTCTTCTAGAAATATTACCATATAAATACGGAATACTTCACCCTGTATACGTATCGCTACAAATACGCGTATCCGTATAAAAATACGGATAGCACCAAAGAGAGAAAATGAATAATGAATAATAATACTAATATATATATATATATATATATATTATTAAATCAAAACCTGATTTAATAATCCGGCTTAATCTTAAGACGGCTAGTATTATCAACCGTTCGATTAAAATCCATGTATCCCATACACGTATTTAATCGGACCCTGCACGTACCAACGTACGGCTCCCACATCTATCGCCTGAACCGAGAAAACCCTCTGTGTGGGACTCTAAAGACTCAACAATACGTTGGCAGTAGGTTTAACCACAAGTACGTCAGCGACACTAGCTGTATGTAACGACTACCCAGGTACTTGCCGAAAGAGGGGTCGACAATCAAGTACGTCCTTATCCTACTGAGCCTGAATGTGACAATCTCTGTACAGTCTGGTCTCTTCATCAAAGAGTATCTCATATCGGGTATAGAGTGTGGATAACGTCAGACCCCTACTAACCCGATAAGTCGTGTCTGGGTCAAGCTCATCACCAATAGAGATACTACGGATCAACTATCAGTAAATCTCATCCACCGGCCACGGATTTCTAGAGATAGCCAACTGAACACAGCGCAACATCGACTCCTAAAACTAGAAGAGACGAATCCCTGACAATCGACCACTGCCTCCAAGTGGCTCTAGACTGTACCCAACTAAAACCTATTTGTATGACTCCTTTGCACCATAGTAGGGTAGTAATCAAAGTACAGTGGGAACTCACACGAGACAAATGATGATCTCAGGTCAAAGGACTAACATGTACTCATACCACCTGAGAACTTCTATCTGATAATAGATATAATACCATCCACAAGATCTCAGCGAGTCCGTCCGATATACTCACCTCCAGTGACCACCTGTATACTATCTTAGGTGACACAACATCAATGGTTTGTGAGACCAGCCACCATTCCTTATCGGGGTCTAGAAACGTATACTCTAATCTACTCTAGAATATCGATGCCCAGTCTCGATACTCCCATGACTAGGGATGCGCTTATGGACAACCCAGCTCCTACGTATATGATCGCTATCATAATCCTGGTAGTCAAGCAAGAATCGTATGGGCTTCATCAATGATGAAGACAAACCAGATAACATACTATCATTTCGAGTAAAACTGTTTTACCTGTATATGTCCTCATTTAATTATCATAATAGTCTACTTGCAATCATAATAATTGCCTTGAGGGCACTATATCCAACATCTCCCACTTGCACTTAAGGCCAATTATTGCGGTATCGCATACCCACAGCTCGTGAGCTACCGAATATCCAACTTCTCTACTAATCAGTTTCGCAAACTATATTTGTGAAACTTAATGTGTTCGAGAAATAGCCTTAGTGGGTGGATCCGCTACAATGTTCCAACTTCATCTCTCTATATCTCAACTTTACGGAGATCAACAATATCCCAAACTGAGCAATACCCCACATCAAGAATTTGTCTGGATACTTGATGGGACCAAGTTCATCAATGAACAATTCCATCAAACAAACTTCTTGGGCTGTTTCCTCTGTTGAGTCATAACCAGCATCCTGCGCCATGATTATCTCAGTATCCTTATTGGAACACTGTCCAATATACTGATTCTCTGAAGAGGCTAAACTCAAAACTCTAACAGCATCTTTGTCATCTAGGTCACCTTGAAAGCCTGAACCGATAACCGCTTCCCCAAGGAGGCTTCCATTACCTTATACAAAGAACATCCTCTTATGTTCATAATAGATTTCCAATGTTTCTCCAAGATTGGATTAATATATGCTTGTTGCAACTAGTGCAAAAGTAATATCTGGTGTTATACAAGACATTGCATGATTGACTCAATTGCCTAAGCAAATGATATGTCATTCATGCCAGTCTCTCTCCTCATTAGTTTAGAAGACATCTCTTTAGAGAGGGTGACTTCATCACCTGCGGGTACACCACAACGCCAAGAGTTGTCTATTCTAAAATATTTTTAGAATGTTGTCTATGTACCCGGATTGAGACACTTCCCAAATCTAGATCTAAAACCATAGATCTAGTGACCAGAATTCCTGATATATTATCCATATCTAACGTGGAAAAACACTATATGACAACCAAAGTTTGATCGATTGTAGTATAGAAATATCACTTCCTATCTGGAGTATATCATCTAAATCCTAGGATAGTACTCCCTACACCCTTCTTACTAGGTTCATCTATTATTTTGATGAAATCAATGACCTTGACTTTCACATCAAAATAGACGATCTGTCTCTGTTATTCATGCTTTAGTCTACAAATAGACATAAGTAACTTGCACACCTTTCGCTGCTCCTACTGACTACGATAACCCTCTGGCAGTGTCATATACACGTATACATCCAAATTTCCATTTGAAAAGACGTTATAGTCATCCATCTGCCATATATCATAACCAAGAATAGCATCAGTGCTTTGTCATATCCATATGGACTTCAGCGTAAACACTGAAATAAAAGTCTCATCACAATCCACAACGGGTATTTGTTGAGAACTCTATACAACAAGTCTAGCCTTATTAGGTTAGCACATTTCCACCCGCACAGATCTCGAAAGATCTACTTGCTCCTAATGGGTTTTACCCCTTCAGGAGCATCCAGAAAAGTCCAAAATTACATGATTTTCTGAAGTGCGTGGAGTCCATCTTGGGTATGAAGTATCTGGTCACCTGGAAGTTACCACTTCCTATGACCTGCTGATAATTAGTAGAGGGAACAGCAGTTTCAAGTCATATCCATATGGGCTTCAGTATAGAAACTGAGATAAAAGTCTTATCACAATCCACAACGGGTATTTGATAAAAACTCTTTACAACAAATCTAGCCTTATTAGGTTAGTACCTTTCCACCTGCACAGATCTCGAAATATCTATTTGCTCCTAATGGGTTTTACCCCTTCAGGAGCACCCAGCAAAGTCAAAAATCCATAATTTGCTGAAGTGCGTAGAGTCCATCTTGGATATGTAGCATCTGGTCATCTGGAAGTTACCACTTCTTACGACCTGCTGATAACTAGCAGGGTCATCATCACCATGATGCTAACCTCCCTGTCACCATCTATAAGAAAACCGAAATACCTCTCGAGTGGCTGAAGTAGCTAATGGTTTGTCAAGTCCAATTGAATTCTTAGATTCTACTAAATTTTCGGTAACCGTTTGTGGTTCTGAAATCACTTCCAATTCTACCATACTCCCACTGTTTTCTTTTGCAAAAGGATTCCTTTTATAAAAAAGTGGCGAGTCAAAAACAATATAACTATTGATCTTGAAAATAGTAGAAGTAAGATCCTAGCGAATGCTTGGGATAATTCACAAACTGCCATTATCGAAGCGTGCCTTGAGTTTATCTGGATTCTGCTTTTAAACAGAAAACGGGTAACTCCATATCTCAACAAACTCAAGATATACAAACATTCTATGTCTTTATAGAATCAAGGCACTAATTTAGATGGAAACAGATCCAAATGTTATGCAGCTGTTTCCCATACATATCACCTGATGGAAAAAGACCAATACAGCATTACTCATCAAGGAGCATACTCATGAATGAGCAACCTATTTGAGAATCAAGTTCTAAATATTACTATGATAGAATAACTACCATAAGTATCTATATTTTCGATCATGTCTAAAAATCCTGATACTTCCAACGTAAGATTCTCTACTTTATTCTTATACCTATAAACTTCTTAAAATCTTTGAATCTTGCATTACAACGAATGTGTGAGAACTCATATACAAATATGAATGAAATAAGAGTGCCAACCCCTTGTCCCGAAGGACACTGAACAACATACATTTTCATGTATAAGTCCTAAGAGTATACTAACTCAAATTCTGTGTTTTGTAAATTGAAAACTGTATTTTGGTCAAGTAGTCTTACACCGTTATTCAATGCATCTCAGCTTATCCTCAACTGATAGAGGTAAATATTTAGAACACAATTTTCAAAATGTATATCTCACTTTATAAAATAAAAGTACAGATATTTCATTTTAAAATTTGGTGCATAACAATGGTTAATCAAGACCAAATATTTGCCGTCAAGCAAAGCCAGGCGATTTAATCCAATATCACCAATTGCAATGAATTCCGATATTGAGGATCAAATCACCCATTTCCCAATATTCTACTCATACTCAGCATCTTTAATATCGTACTGATATGAGATCCTAATCTGGTAAATATATACCCTGGAGTTAGAATCAATTGGGAAAACAGTTCTCTTTTACAAGTACACAGAAATACTGAAACATGAAATTATTTCAAGGAGGTGGCCGGGTATTCCTAGCAATGCCTATTCTATTATCAAGATTCATGACAATAGTCGTAATTTTCTTTGCCCTCACTTCAATTCCTTTATATTTCTCTACATCATACCTTCTGCACACTGTATTTAGGCTAATTGATTTTCTTCCTTCTCTACTGTTGGGGTCAAAATTTACATCCCGGCTGACCAAGTCAAAGTCAAAGTCAACCCCAAGCCAAGTGGGCCCAAGCCCAGGTCAAGTGGGCCAATGCCCGGGTCGAGCCTGAACATGAAGCGGCCGGCCTCCCCCATGCCAAAATAAAAATTTTGTAATAAATAATTTTGATGTATTTCTTTTTT
Organism: Agapanthus africanus; assembly: GCA_030015575.1. NCBI lineage: Eukaryota > Viridiplantae > Streptophyta > Magnoliopsida > Asparagales > Amaryllidaceae > Agapanthus > Agapanthus africanus. Next base: position 11,508,263 of record CM057351.1, read on the forward strand.
TATTTTATGAATAAATGTAAGAAAAATAGGCATAAAGCCAAATTTTTATAAAACCCATGGCTCATGTGCAAAAGAAATGAGCATATGAGGCATGGGATGGGCAAAATGCCATTTTGTAAAGCCCGATGAGCTATATGTAAAGTGTGTAGCCTATAAAGGCAAAGATGATGAAAATATCTGCACAACTTTTTCTCTCTCTCAAAAATTAAGGTCTGTGCCTCCTTCTCCTTCTTCAAGGTTCTAAAACCTTCTTCCCCTTTTGAATTAAATTAAGAGTTTTACTCTTATTTTTCCAAAAATAAATAGTTTTTCACCACAAAACCCACAAAGGGGAGATCAAATCTTCCATTTGATCTCAAAAGGGGGAGATTTTTTTAAATCTCACCCCCTTTCTCTAAGATCCGGCCAACCGAGAGGAAGAAGAAGGAGGCCCATCTCCAGAAATCCCATCATGGGAAGATCCAGGACCAAAGGGGAGAGAAACAAAGGGGGGGCCCTTTGATCATTTCTAAAGATTTCTAGGAGTTTAACTCCATTCAAGATCTGTTGGAGTTCAAATCCATAAATTAATCTATTTTTAGGAGTTTAACGCCAGAAGTCAAATCGGGAGCACGACTCTCAGTGTAGGGACAAAGTCTTTTTTCCTGCTGGCATCCAGCGCCGGCGTGCCAAGCACGTGAGGCGCTGGCGCCCAGCGCCGGCATGCCAAGCATGTGGGGCTCTGGCGCCCAGCGCCCGCATGCCAAGCACGTGGGGCGCTAGCGCCTTGCACCCAGCACCAGCGCCATCGCCCAGCGCTCGCGTGCTAGGCGCGTGAGGCGTTGGCGCTCACGCGTCCTTTGGACGCCATTTCCCCCCTCATTTTATATACACTCCACACTAAAAATACCTCCTCCGTTAGAAAAAAAATTCTAACGGGGCGCTGCCCCGCACCCTGCAAGGGGGCTGCTGGCCCTCTTGACCCCCAGCCCGCTATCCGGGTAGCGGGACCCCCGTAAAAACTCTGCGGGGCCCCTGATATATCCAAAACCCCTTCAAAACACAACACTGCACATTAAGTTCATATGAACTATTTGACCTGTCAATCGGAGGTTCTCTTGCTCCAAAGGCGAGGGGTAATTAACGGCAGCTTAGTTCGCGGCTGCCGGAGATTCGGATCCCAACAATCAATAAACCCCATCCTACCCTAGGTAGGGGGAATCTGTAATGCGCCTAACAAGCGCGCGTGTATTCCCATCTCAATGGAGTGATGAAAAACACCCTGCTGATTCTGGTACGCTCGGTGGGACCTTTCTCTCCTCCCATATCTCGGGTTAAGTTTTCATGCGAACTCATTTAACATATATGTCGATGTTTGTACTGAAATAATGTTTTTCCATGCAGCAATCAACTTTCAACGACAATGTCTCCTAAGATGGATCCAGCATCTGATGTGTCCCCGATTCCGTACGTGGTCAAGATCAATGCTCGTGTGGTTCTCCCCGCAAGCCTCAGTAGACAGTGGGAGGAACTGCCACACCAGTTTGGTTCCGTCATCATCTATCCTGCCAGAAGCGCTCATCTGGAAGAAATCCCGGCAAAACAGGTGGCCAAGCCAATCTCAAGGGGCAAGAGGCCGAATGTTGTGATCGCTAAGGCACCATGACCGAAACTTAAAACGGTGTCTGAACGACTCTCTGGTGCTCTAGCCGAGGGCAAGGCTTCCAGTACAAAGGGTAACATCAAACGTTGCGGACGAGCTCAGGCGATGACCCCAACAAATGCATAATCAGGCGTATCTCCAAAGCCCTCCATCGCCCGGTCTACGGCGGCTTCCCGAAGAGCCATAACCAGCCAAGTGCTCAAAACAGAAAGGCTGAGACAGAAGCGGCTCAGGTATCGAGCCAACAAGAGGGCCAGGACTCCGGCCAAGTAGAATCTTGTGAGATTCCAAGAGCAGAGTCATCCTGCGACTACGGCTGAGTTAACCGTAAAAGTCAACAATTCTTTCGAACCTCTGAAGTGGGTTCAGAAAAACACCATGATCGCCAGAATTAAGAAGACGACAGACCGAACGTTGCTACAAAGAGACGTGCCCCAACCCCAACAGAGAAAGTACGACACTGTCTCTTCAAGTGTCTATCAGGCACTCTGTGCCGCGTGAAAGCAGCGGGGCAAACCCAGAAAAGAAGCGCAAGCACTATTCAAGAATCCGGTCAGGCCAGCCGCTTTCAGTCGATTGCCCATTACCGAAACAGGAGGGCCACGACAGCGATCCGTGAATTCAGCTGCCAGTAATAAAAAGATGGCCGGATATGTTATCCATACGGTCTATATGGTGGGTGCGCATCCCAGCGACAGCCTGCGCAGCAAAAGCAAGGATGGGGTTACCACATCCCAAGCCCAATCTGGCTTGAATGTGGTTGCCGCTTCCCAAGATCAGCCGCTTCCACCGGATGAGGAAAACCTTCTCGATGAAACCGATAGACAGAAAGAACCCTCAGTCCATGTAGAGTCAAGCTCGGACAACGGGGAAGAGCCAACTTTCCGCCCCAGGAACGCAGAGCAAGAGCTGCTTCAAAAGCTTCGAAAACAACTCAAGAGCAAAGATAAAGAAATAGCCAAGCTTTACTCCAAAATCGATGACCTGACAAATGTTATGATGCAGCTTACAGCTCAAATTGCTCGGGCGCCTTCCAATCAAGCACAATTCTCTATTCATGAGCAGGGTGATGACAACCCGAAGCGATCGATGCCTGTCCCTTTGGGTCCAAAATTAGGCGAGCCGCACAAAAGCCGGCAACGTTCCGCTTCTGGGGATGCCTTGGCCCCAGACAGCACTATCCCGCTAATACAAGATCGGATAATGGATTTGGTTACTAGCAAGGTTAGAACATTGGTAGCCAAAGCCAAAGTTCAGAAAGAAATTGGCAGTAGTGGGCGGCCATATCCCGCACAGTATGATCTGATCGAGTTCCCCAATGGTTACGTCATTCCAAAATTCGGAAGATTTGACGGGACGGGAAACGCAAATTAGCATGTCGCCCACTTTAAAGCGTCGTGCGGAAATACAGGGGGCAATGATGCACTCCTTCTTCGTCAGTTTGTTAATAGTCTGACTGGTGTCGCTTTTGACTGGTACGCGAGTATACCAGACGGTCCGTCATTACCTTTGCCCAAATGGAGTCTCTATTTTGGCAAAGGTTCATGAGTGTCAGTGATAAAATCTCCATTGCTGACCTTGTGAGGACCAAGCCGGGGAAGAATGAAAGCAACACTGACTTTATCGTCCGATAGCGTAATCTCACAGTCAAGTGCGAACTACTGCTGGAGCAGGACCAGTCCGTCAGCTTTCTCATTGGGAACCTCAGCAATTGGATGGTCCAATTCTTGTATACAGCAGGCCTCACGTTTCAGGAGCTTACCAAGAAAGTCCAAATGCTGGAACGCTCAAAGCAAGATTCTACCCCGGACTCTCAGAGAGACAAGACTTGGAAAAGAAAGTAGGATGAAAACCATAGAAGCGGGAATTCCAGCAGTACCAATGTCTTCAATGCGTCTGACAATGAAGAAAGCGAAAAGCAGGTGATTCCAAAACCAACCGGTCTCGAAGGCTATTGCTGGGAGGAGAAGGGCCTTCCCTAGAGGAGAAAAAGAACAAGATTTACTCTTTCAGAAGGGACAAGGTCCGCAAGATATTTAAAGATGCCTCGAACAACGGTCTACAATTGCCGGAGTCGAAAAGACCTCAAGAAGCAAAAATGACCGACAATCCCCTGTATTGCCCGTACCATCGAGTAGTGAGCCATGCGATTGAGGATTGCTATATCTTCAAAAACTGGGTCGAGAAGCAGTACAAGGCTAGAGAGATCGAGATGTATAAGAGTTTGTTGGTAAACAATCAAGTTGCAACCACCAACTTTATACAGACAGAAGCTAAAGCCTTCTGGGAGCAGACTGCTGAACCCGTTGCCCTGAGAAATGAAACTGACTCACCGCAGCCTCCGTGGAACACGCACATATCTAATAAGATGAAGAAGATGCTAAAGTTACTTCGGAAAGAGCCCAGAACAGAATGGGAAGGGCAGAAGAGGCCAACCATTCCAGCTGCCAATTTAGCTCAATCATGCTCAAAATCCAAAAAGCTCAAGAAGAAGAAAAGTGCAGCTCGACGCGAAAAGGAGTCTGCAGGGAGATCGAACATTCAAAAATATATTGATTCCCTCGAAAACTATGAACAAAAAGAAAGAACTCTAATTCAATTGAAAGAGTTCTTCCCTGTAGAAGCAGCTAAGATCCCTAAGGAGCTAGAAGAAGACTCCAATGAAGAGATCCCTATAGTAACCTTGTAACACCTTAGAATGTGATTAGTGTTAATTATGCATTAATACGGGTTTTTAGGGAAAAGTTTACCAAATCGGGTTTCTCACACTTTATAACAATTAATTAATATTTTTATATTATTTGTTATGGCTTGAACACATATGTGCATGTGAATGTGAGGGTATATTAGTGTTAACCTTGTTTAGCAACCATAACATCTTAAGCTAAACCTTGCCCAAATTAACCTTTGCCTTAACCTTTTCCCAGATCTTTTGTGTGTGTGAAATATCTTGTTTGGATTGAGAGAGGTGGCTTATGAGTCATAAGTCATTAATGTGTGCATTAATGAGGTGAGGGAGAGAGTGAGTGTAATCCTTGACTCACTCTACACTCACCCCTCACCATTTTTATCCCTCACTCTCTCATTTCTTCTCTCATTCTCATTCTTATTAATCTCTCAACTCCCAAACTGAACCCTCACTCCCTCTTCATAAATCCTTGCTAAAACTTCACAAAAATCCATGAAAAACACTTCAAATATCTTGATTAGCCATTAGATTGCCTTGGAGCTTGGAAAGCTAGGATTTTTGAGCAAGAGTGGCTAGGTAATGATCCCTAAACTGTTAAATAGGTGTTTTAATGTTTCATAGCTTATTGGTTGTTGTTTAAAACACTTAAGGTGTCGTTTCGTGCAAATATCGTATTTTTAGTGTCATAATAGAGTCTCTGTGATCTGCTATGACCTGGGTATTTTGCTGAAAAATCTAGAAGTGTGGTAGTGTTTTACTAGTGACCCTGAGACTACACCTGGAGCACGAACCCAAGGGGCTCGGTCTCGGCCGGCGATAAGAAGGCCAAATCTGGCGACCTTGGATTTCTTGGAGAATTGGGGTTTGGTTTTTGGAGGGTAGCTGTCTGCAGTTGTTTAGAGGTGTTTGGTTATGTTTGATTTTTGAGTTCTGACAATATGCAAAATATGGGATCACTTGTGCGAGTGTTTTGAGTACGCGTGTTACGTTATCCGACACGGTTCGTGATCTTGTGCATCTGCTACACTTAGGTTAGTTTTGGTGTGTCGCCACACACGTTAGCCGTTAGACGAACACTTATGAGTTGGTTTGGAGTTGGTGCGTTGGTCAAACGTAGTGTGTACGTGATATTGATCGATTTCTGAGATTTGCTCTTGTTATATTTTGTGTTAATAGGATCGCAGGCGGGGACTTTGAGCGCTGCGACGAAAGGGAAGTAGGTGATTGGATCGACCTAGCTTGTGATTGTCGGTGAGTAGATTTAACATCTACAGGGAAATAGCCCGTATGGTGTTAAGCGTCAGGGCTAGATATGATATGATATTAGCTGCATGTTTACACGCACATATAGAGATGGTGCATGAACTTCATTGGCATATAGTACTTGTTGTGCATGAACCTGTATCTATTGTACACCGCACTATTATTGACAGTCCATGTTGCACGAGCACCAATTGTATGCTACACACACACTGTCGGTAATTGCCATGATACACACAACACAAATATTCATATGATATACCTTGCTATCGGTTAGCAACATAGAGGCATTTATTCTTGTGCGATGATGCATATGACATATAGCATACATGTACACCTACATACTTACATATATGCCTTGCTATACCTACATGCTCACACATATACCTTGCTATAGTTATATGTTCAGCTTTATATGACATATATATCGGTAGTATGGTACGCTGTTATATATGTATATTGGATTCGGATACTTGGGAACCGCGTGATATATTTAATGACTTGATGCATTTAAATAGCGGATTTTTTCCCGTGATATGCTCATATTGTTGTTCTATGTTGCATATGTTATATTACATGGATTTACGCATTTGAGATATGTTTTCATGCGATTTGGGAATTCAAGTGTCGATGTTGGGCACTTATATTCCGAGAGGTATATGGATATTGGAAACCGATACGTGGAACACAAGTGTCAAGGTAGGACACTTGGGTTTCGAGGAACGTATGGACATCAAAGCACCGATACGTGGATCACAAGTGTCGATATTGGGCACTTAGGATTCGAGGAACGTATGGATACGAGTATTTAGGTGTCGATGCTGGGCACTAGTTTTCATGATATTTCGGATGTCAATGTTTGACACTCAGGTTCCATGAGATTTACAGGGCCGATATGAGGGCCGATATAAGGGCCGATATGAGGGCCGATCTAAGGATTTTGGGATTTGGGGTGTTGTTGATTTACACCGGGTTTTTTTCCATGCTTATGATTTGTGCATGGGATTATTAATTATCCCACACTCAGTATTTAGTTGATATGCATTTGATTCATGTAGATATAGTACCCTGGTGGTGTACCTTGATTATGATAGTTGCATATTCATATTGCCATACTTATGCTACCAGCTTACATGTGATTGTTTATTGATGTTAGTACATACTTGCGATTACAGTATGATTTTATTTACTATTCACAAGTTTGCAACTCACCCCCCGTTGTGCCGCAGGGTTTTTCAGGTATGATCATCAGAGTGGTCACGGCAGGACGCCTTATTATCTCTACTTTTGCGGTGTAACATTTCAGAAAAATAAAATATTATTTTTGGGAATTTTTATAATTAAATAATATTATACTAAATATTTTATTATTGAGGTATAATTAAATACCGATAAATGGGGAAAATTTTGGAAAATTGTGGAAATTACTAAAATGGGGGTGTTTTACGTGATTTATGCAAATTATGAAATTTTATGATTTATTATACACTAATTTTGTGCTAATCGCGATTAAATATCGCTAATCGCCATTAAATATCACTAATCGGGCACTAAGCGTGTTTTGTGCACATGACATGCACATGTTATTTTTAGCATTTGTTGCATTTTCATCATGGTCTTTCTTCATCTTATCATGCATGGTTGTTTGATTTTAAGTGAGAAGAAAAGAAAACAAAAGAAAAGAAAACGAAAACAATAAAGTATTAAGGCATGTGCATGAGAGAGAAGAGAGAGTGAGGTGAGGGGTACTTTGACCTAGTCTCCATTCTTCATCCTCTTCATCTTTTCTCTCCTCTCTTAACTCACATGGCAGCACCTCCTCCCTCCCCCTCTTCAACCCTCACTTCATCACCAAAACAAACCCAAAACCCCATCTCCTCTTCACAAAAATTGTTCATGAGCTCACTAGCTACACTTTGGACCAAGAAAGTTTGTATTTTGGCGCTGTAGAGAATTCATGAGTGTCAAATGAGGTAATCCTTTCACAAATAGTATAGTGTTTCATTTGCTTAAGCCTCTTTTCAAGTTTAAAAATTGATTTGGCGAAGTTTAGTGAACTTTGAAATCTCATGTTGGGAATTAGGGTTTAAATTGAAATGAGATAGTGTAATTGAGGCTTAATATTGAACTTAAACCCCTGTGGTGATTGATTGGAGACCTAAACCAGAGACTAGAACCCTATTAGCGAACTTAGAAACCCGATATCGGAAGAATTGTGGATTCTTTGAGTGTATATTGAAATCTGCTAACACCCGGGTGACCTGAAAATTATTTAGCACACACGGTGATACATGCAGGAACCCAGGAAGCTAACCCCAAGACCCCAGCCCCTGACCCCACCCTTTGGCCGCAAATAAAGTCTTTCTGGCCGCAAATTGCGGCCATACCTGGTTCAAATGGGTTCGTGTTTGGTCTGTAACTCCATCTCCTGTAACTAGACCCTTGGCATATGCAAAATTGGCTAAATTCACCTAGGGTAAAATCTGGGATCATTTTCTGGTGTTGGCGCATTGTTTTATGACTTCATTTTAACATGGATTTGGTATTTGACAATTCGTTCCCGTCGTGTGGCGTTTGAACGTCAACGACTAGAGTTATTGGTCGTGTTTGCATGCGAGGCTATAGCTTTTTACCTATGAGCGTAGCGTGTGCCGTTTTGGGTTTTTCCGATTGGATTTTAATACGCATTGCGATTGGATTTTATGTGTAGGTACCCCACGTGAGGTCGAGATGTTAAAGATGAAGATGGCGACATCGGCATCGGCACACAAGAAGCAACATGAGTAGATATATATCTACGGGGGAAGTCGGGTGGATGGCGTATAGCACCCCCGCGGTTCGTAGTATAGCTTAGATATATAAATGGATATATATGTAGTTTATGATACGTGGATGATTATCAAGATATGATTATGTGTCATGGTTTAGTTAGGGTAATTAGAAGTAAATGAGCATAGCTTCTTAGTCGTGAACCCTAGAAAAGATTTACACCCACCCCCACACACACACTTGCATACTTTTATTTGCATGTGCGTATATGGGGATATGTATGTATGTATGTTTGTATATATATATATATATATATATATATATATATATATATACACATATGGGTATGGGACTATGTATATATATACGTATACATATACACGGATTTTGAGGATAGCACTTGGGATTGGAGATGAGTCAATGAGATTGGGCTTGAGGCCGTGAGATCGGTGATATGACAGGGTTCGTATTTGAGATACGACATGATGTTTTAGCGAGTCCTTTCGACATGGTGTTTTCATACACACGCATGCATATACATAAATGGTATCACTATTGTACTAGACGTAGATCAATACCCCGGATCAAGATATTTGATAAAGAGAATACCAGATGAATAATGTGATGAATGTGATATTTGACCCATACCCAGATTTGGGATACCGTACGACGGATTTACATACGAGCTTTATATTGATGATAGATCCGTACTCTTGAATTGAGGATGTCATATTATAGATATTGTATCGTATGCGATATTATTGATGCGGGATCACCCACTATTATATATATAGGTATCGACTCAGATGTTAGGCGGTTTCCTTACCTTTCGATCAGCCGGTTTAGTTTAGTCCGGTAGTTTACTTGTAAATGATAGATTAGACTCGAATCATGCCTATTTCAAAACTAACGAATCGTGAGTATTTTTTAAGATAGGCCAAGGGATTCTATGGATATTTCAAGGACGTATCTTTTCTAAAAAAACACCGTAGCCCTTATTTTCAAAACACCACGATTCGTGTTATTTCAAATGGTAAAACTGTATGACTCATATTTATATAAATGCATATTCGTTATCATTGTGTTTGTTATTCAGCTCCCGCATATTATTGTTTCCCGCATCGCATTTCATACTTATATTGTGTTTTCATATGTCATTATTGAGATCATGCTGTCAGGACACCAGCACCATTACCGATGATGCGTATGTTCCACATACACTTACTTGCCGGCTCACATACATCATCATCGGTAATTGCCATGTCACGTACACTTTAGAGAATGTTACTCATTGACATAGCTTGTAACTGATAGTTCGACATGGTATTAGCGTACTCGTCTTTATATGCTAGTTTAGACATTGCAGTTATTACTTGCTACTTCATGCATATTATAATTCACTGTTATGCAGTATTATGGAGTTTTATACCGATATTCACTGTTTAGTTGCTATTGATGATTGGATTTTGGATTTCCATAAGATTCCTGGATTTGGGGGAAAACCGCAAGAATATATATAAACTTCTCTCTCTCTCTTTAAAATGAAAAGTGCGGTTTTCTCGTGATGTATGAGTCGTCCACCATGATGTTTTCTCGGTTATGAGATGGATTTCGAGACCTGATTCGAGGAGACGTATGAACCGTCTCGGGTACATGGTAGACCCGGTATGGTACCCCGGGGCAAGAGTGATTTCATGGTGGATGATGAGCCCGGCAGGGGCAGACTGCCTACCGGTGATTTTACTTGGCGCGTCGGATATCCGGAGGATACCTATCGTGGTCGAGTGATTGATGACATGGGTCGATTCGGACTGACGGAGCCCTAGATATTGAGTTTTGAGACACTGAGATTTTGAGATTTGAGATATTGAGGTATTGAGATTTGATAATACAGGCCAGTCCGGATATCCGGAGCCTGAGATATTGAGATATGGGCGATTTATATTTTGTGTCGATGCTAGACACTGATTATGTTGATTTCATTGATGATACCTCGTTTTAAATATACAGAAATCTCACTAAGTTATGAAAGCAGTTTCTTCATTTACATGTATTCTGTTTTCATGCATTCATACCTCATTCATATGATATGTTGCTACCTAAGGCACTGACACGAGCACATGGGATTACACTTATGTATAGATGTTTACCCTTGCCATCTTTTCATACTTCAGACTTATCATTTTGAGGTTATATATATATATATATATATATATATATATATATATATATATACTTGATCGTATTGACCTAGGATTGTGTCATACATACGATTTCTGCTCGGTGATGTTTTCTACTCACGAGTTGGCAACTCACCCCCGTTGTGCCACAGTTTCTTGCAGGTTTTGCCATACGGGTTTCGTTACGGCATTGCTGCCACACTGCTTCCATTCCGGATGATTTTCTTTGGTAGGTGGGCTCACTTGCATCGTGACCGCTATTGTGCTTATTTTATTCAGTTGTATCTAGAAACTCCATCAACCAGACATGTATTTATTTCAGACTTAGAAACTAGAGTTGTGTATTCTTTCGACCTTAGAGTCGTGCATTGTATTATTATGGATTTCATACTGTTTTGAGTTTCCTTTTCAGTTTTGATCCTCGCCCTTCGGCGTTGTATATTATATTGCTTGCGTAGTTATGACCGTCGATTGACGAAGAGCTAGCTCCCCCTTGGGGATGCCTTTTATCAGTCATGTATATATTTACCATGTTGTACCCCGTTCGGGGCCAGTATTTATAAAGGAAACTCTGCCGAAATTTTCAGAAAAGATTTGTGATTTTAAAAATGCATATTTCGGCTTATGTTGCTAAACTACTTGATCTAAATTAGTTTTTCTTTCACTCTACTGCTTTACTTGGTTTTGATTTCTGGGTTTTGGCTTACTTAGATTACGTACGCCTCGAGACGTTTCATAATTTAAGTGCTGGTCATGTTCCGTACTTTTCGGGTCGTGACAAAGTTAGTATCAGAGCGTTAGGTTTTACCTTCGGAGTGTAGGATGACCCTTGGTTGATGGAGTAGGTCACTTGAGTAGAGTGACGTACCGTACGTATGTTCCGCGGCATATTTACGATACGATACTTCGCTTAAGAAGCCTTAGGATGTACATTTCCTTGCACAGCATTACATTCATTCATGATCTATCCTCATCAATATTGGTTTATGGTTTTGCTGCCACGATTACACGGGCAGAGAGAGCTACGGCTAGAGTTGCGGTCAGCATGAGCTCGTCACGAACGAGGACTGGCCAGGGCTTGATTCCAGAGAAATACGATTTTATAGAGAGGTGTCGTTTTATTGTGTTTTCGAGCCGTGAGCGTTTGATGGATTGCTGTTATAAGATTTCTCAGACATGCCGATTTGCACCAGAGGATTGAGCCACTGATAGAGGCCAGCCAGAATGTGATGACCATTGATGTATCGCTTGTTCAGGATGATTGAGGCACTGTTCAGCATGCAGACGAATGAGCTAGTTGTTACTGCGAACGACGAGATCTTACCCCAAATGTTGGAGCTATTGCTGTACGAGTTGTACATAGAGATATGATAGAAGGTCGCTAGTCACCCGAGGATGAATGACTAGGACATGTGGTTCGTTCGGTTACCCCGATGTGAGGTCGTCAGATAGATTGATTCCAGCATGATGAGACTTCACATGGATACGTTGGGAGTCTATAGAGACGAACGAATGTCAGAAACCCATTTTCCAAGTTTAAAGTATTTGAAGAAAACATGCAAGTAACTCTACGGACCCTCTAGAAGAATGAAACCCTAACTCGACTTAATGCCCATATGAAAGCCTTTGAACCTTCGGGTTTGCGGCAGTTCCATGGTGCCATTAATGTGGCTTAGGTTTGCCCTTTTACGGTTGGTCCATAGGTGCTGTGGCGTACTCGATATTATTAAACTGTACCCAAGCTGTTGATCTCTTGGGGATTATGAGGTTTTGATGAGTCGATCGGATGGTTCGACATCTTTCGGATATCATGTGATGGGAGGCATTGCTTGGGAGGCTCCAGATATGAGTATAGCCGTTGGAGCGCAGTCCATGCAGCCACGAAGAGACGAGTCCGAAGCAGTCGACATTAGAGAAAAGTGGAGTAAGAGGTTCGTACGAGATCTTGATGAGATGACGTTCCACTCCGCCGACATCAGAGATGTGACACGCATGCACAGGCGTTGTATATGGATTTATCTTCCAGAAGGAGTCGCGAAGAGTATGCATGTCACGACTCGAAATAGCCCGTGACTGGCACTTGAATCATATGAAGCCTATAGGACCCCATCTAATTCAAGTAATCCAAAAGCCCAGAAATCTAAAACCATTTTTAAATAATAAATAAAGGAAATAGTTTTAAGAAGTGAAGAAAATGAGTTTTTAAAACAAGGGTTTTAAAATAGGTAAGCCGAATATGCATTTTAAATCCTCCATATCTTTTCTAAAAATTTCGGCAGAGTTTTCTTTGTAAATACTGGCCCCGAACGGGGTACAACATGAATAATATATATATGCACAATAAAAGGCGTCCCCAAGCGGGAGCTAGCTCTTTGTCAATCGACGATCATAACCACACAAGCAGTATAATATACAACGCCGAAGGGCGAGAATCAAAACTCAAAAAGAAACTCAAACAGCATGAAAACCGTAATACTACAACGCGCGACTCTAAGGTCGAAATAATACATAACTGGTTTCTAAGTCTGAACAATATACAAGTTTTGGTTAATGGAATTATTAGATACAACTGAATAATACATATACAATAGTGGTTCTGATACAAAAGAACCCACCTACCAAACCAAATCACACGCAAGGGAGCAGTGTGCCAGAAATGCCGCCATGGAACCTATACGGCAAAACCTACTAGAAAACTATGACACAATGGGGGTGAGTTGCCAACTCGTGAATAGAAAAAATCTACGAGTAGAAATCGAATGCATGACATAATCCTAGGTTAATACGATCAGATATATATACAAACCTCAATATGAATAAGTCTGAAGCATGATAAGGTGGCGATATAACCTCTATACATGAGTGTAGTGCCAAGTGCTCGTGCCCGTGCCTCAGGTAATAACATATCGTAAATAGGAGGTATGATCAATGTAATCAAGTCTGTATGTATGTGGATCCCGCCCACGTGTCACCCAATGACAATAACCATCATGCATGTAAATATCGTAAAGCATTTGCATGGAAATATGAGGATATAATCAAATCATGAAACCTGAGTGCCTAGCATCGACACTCGAAAACATCAAGAAACCCATGCCTAGAATCGGCACGTGAATCCTTATATATCGGGCTCTGTCTGCGGTATCGGCCCTCGGCCCCGGCAGTACAGGTCGTCCCATATCCATCTATCGACTCTGGTCAGTATCCTCCGGATAACCGCCAGATCCAACCAATCACCGGTAGGTAGTAGTCCCTCTGCCAGGCTCACCGTCTGCTACACAGCGATCCGTTCTCACCCCGGGGTACCATACCGGGCCCACCATGTACCCGCAATCGGATCATCCAACTCCTCGAATCGGGTTTCACATGTCGCTCTCAGCACCGAGAAATCACATGGTGGACGCACTGAAATATCATATCAAAGGGTAACTGGGTTTTTAAAACAATTACATACTCTCTTTTGAAATACCCACGGTTCCCAAATCCAGAAATATCATGGAAACAACATATCTCAATGCGTATAACCAAAAGCATGATGTATGCGACATGTAAAAGAAATGCAAGCATATCAGTATATCATGCAATATGGAATAGTAATATACACATATTGAGGGAAACCGCTCTTTTAAAATGAATCAGTTTTAAAGAGTATCTTGTGGTTCCCAAATTTCTAATCAAGCCAGAATCATCTATGTATGTGCGAATACGTATGTGTGTACAATAGGTATGTGCACGAGTATGTGTGTACAGTAGATATGTACACAAGCATGAATATACAGTATATAGGTACACAAGTATGCCATGCAAGGGTCATATCCTGAATGCAACAGTACTGCAGTGTAGTGACATGGCAATTATCAATGATGACGTGTGTGAGCCGGCAAGCAGTGTATGTGGAATATACGCATCATCGATAATGGTGCTGGTGTCCTAACAGCATGGTTGTAATATAGCAATAAACGCAAGCAATGCAATGCAAATAGCATGAAAATGCGAAAATCGAATAATCAACGCAACAGTAAAGAATCTACATCCATATGTATATGTCATGCAGTTATGCCATTTGAAATAAGACGAATCGGGGTTTTTGGTAAAATAAGGGCTACGGTGTTTTAAGAAAAGATGCGTCGTTTGAAAATATCCGTAGAATCCCTTTTCCCTATCTTTAAAATATCCCCGATTTGTCAGTGTTGAAATAGGTATGACTCGGGTCTAGTCTAATGTCTACAAGGTAATCTATATCTAACTATCAAGTCAATCGGGAGGAGTATGGAAACCACCTAAATCTGAGTCGATACATATAAATATAATTATAATAGTCGGTGATCCCGCCTCAATAGTATCGCGCACGATACAGTATATCATCTGACATCCTCGAGTCATGAGTGCGGATCTATCATCAATATAAAGCTCGTACGATAAATCGTCGTACGGCATCCCAATAGCTGGGTACGGGTCAATATCACAGTCATCTCATCAATTATCTGGTATCCTTATCATCATATTACATAATCTGGGATACTGATCTAAGTCTAGTACAAATCGATACCATCTATATAAGTATGAATGCGTGTGTGAAACACACGTTCAAAGGCCCGCTAAAAATCACATGTCGTATCCCAAATACAAATCACATCATATCACCGATCTCATGGCACTATGCTCAATACCATCGACTCATCTCCAATGTCATCCACTATCCTCATCATTACAGTATAAGTATAACAAATAAGCATGTGTGTGCGTGTGGGTGTAAACCTATTCTAGGGTTCGCAACAAGGAACTATACTAGTTTACTTCTACGCCCTAATCTAACCACAGTACATCTAATCACAATATCCGCGACACACTATAAGCTATCATATATATATAATATACATATATAGTATACCAACTTCGGACTGCGGGGGTGCTATACGCCATCCACCCGACTTCCCCCGTAGATATAATCTACTCACCTGATCTTCATTTGTCGACGTCGCCATGCGCTTGCTTGTCGTTCCGAAGTCTTCATGGGGTACCTACACATCAACATATCGTAAATGCATTTAAAACCAAATCAAAACTAAAATGACCCACGAAAACTTAAACGATACGCTAACAGGACTATGGGTTAGAACCTATGGGTACGCTTCAAAACCATCAATAAATCCTCGATACCGTCGTACAAACGCCAAATAATCGAGGTAAAACACAGATATATAAATCCAGAATTCAAAATACGGAATACAGAAACATGAATCAAAACAGCAACTAAAGAAAAAGGCTCCAGATTTCATCCTAGGTCAAATTGGACAATTTTGCACATGCCAAGAGTCTAATCTAGAGATGTAGGAGCTACAGAACCAAAACAATAAAATTTCCTACTGGTCTGGCCGCAATTTGCGTCCAGAAAGGATTTATTTGCGGCCTCAAAGAGGGGGTAGGGGCTAGGATATTGGGTGATGGTTCCTAGGTGCCTGCACATCTCACTGTCAATCCAAAAGAATTTTCAGAGTCTCGGGGTGATAGCAGATCTCATATAACCTTCACAGATTCCACAAATCTTCCGATATCGGTTTCTAAATCCGTATTCCGAGTTTCAAGTCTCAGGTTTGGGTCTTTATTCAAGTACTAGGGTGTTTGTGTAGCCTCTACTGAGCTCAATTTCACAACACAACTCTGAATTTCCCATAAACCCTAACTAGGTTTTCCTTATGTCCACAACATCACATAATATCGGTTCTAATCTAGCATGGGGGTATAAGTAATGCAAAAACTAAGCTAATGGTCCAGAAAAATACCTCATTTGGCAACTCAAGAATTTTCTTGAGTTGCCCCTAGTGGCCAAAATCCTTGCTTTCTTGGTCCAATGTGTTTGTCTTGAGCTTGTGCATCTTTTTAGTGAAATGGGAGTGGGGTTTTGAAGTGTTTAATGAGATGATTTGAGGAGTTGAAGAGGGGAAGGGAGGTGAAGGAAGCAGCAGCAGCAGTAAGGGACTGAAGAGGGAAAGAGATGAGTGAAGAAAGAAGAGGAATGGCTAAGTTTTTGGTCAAACAAAACCTTACCTTTCTCTCTCTCACCATACCTCAATATTATATCCTTTTTCCCTTTCTTTTCTTTTTCTTTTCCCCAAATCCTTCTCACATAAATAGTAACCCCAAAACAACATGGTAGAAAATGTAACACAAGTGTAAAAATGATATGTGCATGTTTTGCACAAAAATGCTAAAAAAACCGATTAGCGATTTTTAATCGCGATTAGCACTAAATTAATATATAATTAATCATAAAAACTTTAAAATGGCATAATTCCATAAAATACCCTATTTTAGAATTTACCATAATTTTTTCCAAAATTTTTCCCATTTATCGCTATTTAATTATACCGAAATATTAAAATATTCATTAAAATAATATTAAAGTATAAAAATTCCCAAAAATAATATTTTATTCTTTTTTGAAATGTTACAATCTTCCCCTTTTAAAGAAATTCGGTCCCCAAATTTAAATTTAAACCCCCAAATTCTAAAACATTTCATAAAAGTCTAAGTTGTCGGGGCTCCGAAATCATCAATATCTAAAACGCATTATAGCTCAATGCATGCGCATGAGTAATGAGCAGATAACTCAAAATCAAAACTCCGTCAAGCATCCCGCAATCATTGGAGTCATGGTAAAGACACAAATGTCAAATCCAAAATAAAACCACTATGATATAAATCAGAACTATACATGTAAATATCAAATCCATACATGTAAATAGCTTAAGTAAGTGCGTGCCAAATCTTTTTAAGTCGCTGTGCGATGCGCATAACACTGCACAGTGGCGGACGTCTATTATAATAAAATAACCATATACGTATATATCCTTTGTTTAATATGTACGTTCCGCCGTTTTGAAAACAATTTAGAAGTGTTTCCTTGTTTTAAAACGTGTCGTGTCACATCGGACGCGTAGGTAATATACTGAGACTATAGCTCGCTTTTTGGAAATCCCTTCGATAACTATCAATGCATGCAAAATATATACAGGTACTGTCCTCTGACTAGTCCTGCTCGGTATGAAAACGAATAGCAAATATCATAAAAATGTGTTGCTCCATAAGAAATCAATCCCAAAAATGTATATAAGAATACCCTGTGCGTCTGGTGCGCATGGAAATCAAAATCCAAATATGTGCCATACAGGTGCACAAAACAACATCTAGGTGCAACGGGTGTGCACGAAACACCTGTCAAAGGCAACACGTGTGCCTGACAGCAAAATCAGGTGCATCTGAAATGCACGAAGAATCCCGATTTAGTGCATCTTGTGTGCACCAAAATTGTATCTCAAAACATGAGCTCATCACGCGCGAAAATCCAAATCAAATGCACGGAGTGTAAGAAATCAATATCAATATCAGAATCGAAATCGACAGTATACAATACGACTCAATCCAAATCAGGTATACCGCGTATATAAGCTCATAACCATGTGCATCAGCGTGCACAAATCAAATCAAAACACTAAAAGTGCATGAAAACGATGCTGAAAGCATAAATCAAATCACCGGCATAAAATAGGCACGAAATCACAATCAATACCTCAAGAGTAATAACTATGCGCATAATATAAATACCCAGTAGGTGCAACCATGGTGCACGAAAACAGAAATCATGGAACTCAGCCATCAAGACTAAATCATGCGAATAGATCGCCCAAAATACTGAAATCCATAGTGAAGGATATGTGATAATCGAATCACAAGATCACAAATCATAAATACCGTCGTCGGTATATCCTCCTTCAAAGTCGAGAAGGTGTCGGTGCATCCAATGCTAGCAGCGCAAGATATCTACTTGCCTCCTGTTCATGGTCTGGCGTCCTCTGTCTCTGGGTCCTTATCTTCTCTGCGGATTACCTATCTCGCAATCAATCAGCTCATCGGCCCTGTTAGGTGTGCTAACGGGGACGATTCCGTTCTGGTACTTCTCTGGTCAATCTGCATCCTCAACACAGCATTTCCTCGGAAACTGGTCGTATCCCAACGCCTCTGTAGCCGTATCTGACCTTTAACCTTAACGAGGAGTAACAACAGCTCGTCAGCATCTCGCACGAACCTCTTGTCCCACTTTGTTCCAATGTCGACGGATTCGGACTCGTCTTCTCGTGGCTGCATGGACTGCGCTCCAACGGCTATACTCGTATCCGGAGTCTCCCAAGCAATGTATCCCATCACATGATATCCGAAAGATGTCGAACCTTTTGATCAATTCTCCAAAACCTCATAATCCCCCAAGAGATCAATATCTTGAGTACAGTTTAATAGTATCGAGTGCATACCTCAGCGTCGGCGGTCCAGCCGTAGAAGGGCAAACCCAAGCCTCACTAATGGAGCCGCGGAACTGCCACAAACCCTGAGGTTCAAAGGCTTTCACACGGTCATTATGTCGAGTTCGGGTTTCATTCTTGTAGAGGGTCCATAGAATCGCTTGCATGTCTTTCCGAATACTTTATACTTGGAATATGGGTTCCTGACATTCGATCGTCTCTATCGACTCTCAACGAATCTGCGTGAAGTCGTCTCTAGCTGGAATCAATCTATCTGATGACCTCGCATCGGGGTAAGAGAACGAACCACATGTCCTAGTCATTCACCCTCGGGTGACTAGCGACCTACCTTCATATCTCTAGGTATAAACTCATGCTGTAATAGCTCCAATCATCTGGGCGATATCTCGTCATTTGCAGCAACAACGGGCTCATTCGTCTGTATGCTGAACAGTGCTTCAATCATCATCAATAAGCGATACCTCAGTGGTCATCACATCCTCGCTGGCCTCTAGCAATAGCCTGACCCTCTGGTACCGATCTGCACGTCCGAGAAATCTCATAAAAGCGATATGTCAAACGCTCGTGGCGCGAAAACACAATAAGACGACGCCTCTAAATGCAATCGTATGTCTCTAGAATCACGCCCTGGTCAGTCCTCCTCTGCGACGAGCTCATGCTGACGCAATTCTAGCCGTAGCTCTCTCTGCCCGTGCAATCGTGGCAGCAAAATCATAACCAGTATCGATGAGGATAGATCATAAGAATGAATATAATACTGTGCAAGGAAATGTACATCCTAAGGTTTCTTAAGCGGAGTAGCGTATCGTAAATATGCCGCGGAACATACGTACAGTACGTCACTCTGCTCAAACTACCTCTCCATCAACCAAGGGTCATCTTACGCGACGAAAGTTCGGGTATAATACCCCCTCGACTAAGTCTAAGTTCCGTAAGGTCAAGCCTAAGTTCCGTATATATATAAATGCTCTAGGCTCCGCATAGTCAACTTAGACTCGAACCAAGGTTAAGCTAGTGCTCTGATACCAACTTTGTCACGACCCGAAATAGCCCGTGACTGGCACTTGAATCATATGAAGCCTATAGGACCCCATTTAATTCAAGTAAGCCAAAAGCCCAGAAATCTAAAACCATTTTTAAATAATAAATAAAGGAAATAGTTTTAAGAACTGAAGAAAACGAGTTTTTAAAACAAGGGTTTTAAAATAGGTAAGCCGAATATGCATTTTAAATCCTCCATATCTTTTCTAAAAATTTCGGCAGAGTTTCCTTTGTAAATACTGGCCACGAACGGGGTACAACATGAATAATATATATATGCACAATAAAAGGCGTCCCCAAGTGGGAGCTAGCTCTTCGTCAATCGACGGTCACAACCACGCAAGCAGTATAATATACAACGCCGAAGAGCGGGGATCAAAACTTAAAAAGAAACTCAAACAGCATGAAAACCGTAATACTACACGCGCGACTCTAAAGTCGAAATAATACATAACTGGTTTCTAAGTCTGAAAAATATACAAGTTTTGGTTGATGGAATTACTAGATACAACTGAATAATACATATACAATGGTGGTTCTGATACAAAAGAACCCACCTACCAAAGCAAATCACCCGCAAGGGAGCAGTGTGCCAGAAATGCCGCCATGGAACCTATACGGCAAAACCTGCAAGAAAACTGTGGCATAACGGGGGTGAGTTGCCAACTCATGAATAGAAAACATCTACGAGTAGAAATCGAATGCATGACATAATCCTAGGTCAATACGATCAGATATATATATAAACCTCAATATGAATAAGTCTGAAGCATGATAAGGTGGCGATGTAACCTCTATACATGAGTGTAGTGCCAAGTGCTCGTGCCCGTGCCTCAGGTAATAACATATCGTAAATAGGAGGTATGATCAATGTAATCAAGTCTGTATGTATGTGGATCCCGCCCACGTGTCACCCAATGACAATAACCATCATGCATGTAAATATCATAAAGCATATGCATGGAAATATGAGGATATATTCAAATCATGAAACCAGAGTGCCTAGCATCGACACTCGAAAACATCAAGAAACCCGTGCCTAGAATCGACACGTGAATCCTCATATATCGGGCTCCGTCTGCGGTATCGGCCCTTGGCCCCGGCAGTACGGGTCGTCCCATATCCATCTATCGACTCTGGTCAGTATCCTCCGGATAACCGCCAGATCCAACCAATCACCGGTAGGTAGTAGTCCCTCTGCCAGGCTCACCGTCTGCTACACAGCGATCCGTTCTCGCCCCGGGGTACCATACCGGGCCCACCATATACCCGCAATCGGATCATCCAACTCCTCGAATCGGGTTTCACATGTCGCTCTCAGCGCCGAGAAATCACATGATGGACGCACTGAAATATCATATCAAAGGGTAACCGGGTTTTTAAAACAATTACATACTCTCTTTTGAAATACCCACGGTTCCCAAATCCAGAAATATCATGGAAACAACATATCTCAATGCGTATAATCAAAAGCATGATGTATGCGACATGTAAAAGAAATGCAAGCATATCAGTATATCATGCAACATGGAATAGTAATATGCACATATTGAGGGAAACCGCTCTTTTAAAATGAATCAATTTTAAAGAGTATCTTGCGGTACCCAAATCTCTAATCAAGGCAGAATCATCTATGTATATGCGAATACGTATGTGTGTACAATATGTATGTGCACGAGTATGTGTGTACAGTAGATATGTACACAAGCATGAATATACAGTATATAGGTACACAAGTATGCCATGCAAGGGTCATATCCTAAATGCAACAGTACTACAGTGTAGTGACATGGCAATTATCGATGATGACGTGTTTGAGCCGGCAAGCAGTGTACGTGGAATATACGCATCATCGATAATGGTGCTGGTGTCATAACAGCATGGTTGTAATATAGCAATAAACACAAGCAATGCAATGCAAATAGCATGAAAATGCGGAAATCGAATAATCAACGCAACAGTAAAGAATCTACATCCATATGTATATGTCATGCAGTTATGCCATTTGAAATAAGACGAATCGGGGTTTTTGGTAAAATAAGGGCTACGGTGTTTTAAGAAAAGATGCGTCGTTTGAAAATATCCGTAAAATCCCTTTTGCTTATCTTTAAAATATCCACGATTTGTTAGTGTTGAAATAGGTATGACTCGGATCTAGTCTAATGTCTACAAGGTAATCTACATCTAACTATCAAGTCAATCGGGAGGGGTATGGAAACCACCTAAATCTGAGTCGATATATATAAATATAATTATAATAGTCGGTGATCCCGCCTCAATAGTATCGCGTACGATACAGTATATCATCTGACATCCTCGAGTCATGAGTGCGGATCTATCATCAATATAAAGCTCGTACGGTAAATCGTCGAACGGCATCCCAATAGCTGGGTACGGGTCAATATCACAGTCATCTCATCAATTATCTGGTATCCTTATCATCATATTACATAATCTGGGGTACTTATCTAAGTCTAGTACAAATCGATACCATCTATATAAGTATGAATGCGTGTGTGAAACACACGTTCAAAGGCATGTGGTATCCCAAATACGAATCACATCATATCACCGATCTCATGGCACTATGCCCAATATCATCGACTCATCTCCAATGTCATCCACTATCCTCATCATTACAGTATAAGTATAGCAAATAAGCATGTGTGTGCGTGTGGGTGTAAAGCTATTCTAGGGTTCGCAACAAGGAACTATACTAGTTTACTTCTACGCCCTAATCTAACCACAGTACATCTAATCACAATATCCGCTATACACTATAAGCTATCATATATATATAATATACATATATAGTATACCAACTTCGGACTGCAGAGGTGCTATACGCCATCCACCCGACTTCCTCCGTAGATATAATCTACTCACCTGATCTTCATTTGTCGACGTCGCCACGCGCTTGCTTGTCGTTCCGAAGTCTTCATGGGGTACCTACACATCAACGTATCGTAAATGCGTATTAAAACCAAATCAAAACTAAAACGACCCACGAAAACTTAAACGATACGCTAACAGGCCTATAGGTTAGAACCTATGGGTACGCTTCAAAACCATCAATAAACCCTCGATACTGTCGTACAAACGCCAAATAATCGAGGTAAAACACAGATATATAAATCCAGAATTCAAACTACGGAATACGGAAACATGAATCAAAACAGCAACTAAAGAAAAAGGCTCCAGATTTCATCCTAGGTCAAATTGGACAATTTTGCACATGCCAGGGGTCTAATCTAGAGATGTAGGAGCTACAAAACCAAAACGATACAATTCCCCACTGGTCTGGCCGCAATTTGCTGCCAGAAAGGATTTATTTGCGGCGTGAAAGAGGAGGTAGGGGCTAGGATTTTGGGTGATGGTTCCCAGGTCCCTGCACATCTCACTGTCAATCCAAAAGAATTTTCAGAGTCTCGGGGTGATAGCAGATCTCATATAACCTTCACAGATTCCACAAATCTTCCGATATCGATTTCTAAATCCGTATTCCTGGTTTCAAGTCTCAGGTTTGGGTCTTAATTCAAGCACTAGGGTGTTTGTGTAGCCTCTACTGAGCTCAATTTCACAACACAACTCTCAATTTGCCATAAACCTTAACTAGGTTTTCCTTAAGTCCAGAACATCACACAATATCGGTTCTAATCTAGCATGGGGGTATAAGTAATGCAAAAACTAAGCTAATGGTCCAGAAAATACCTCATTTGGCAACTCAAGAATTTTCTTGAGTTGCCCCTAGTGGCCAAAATCCTTGCTTTCTTGGTCCAATGTGTTTGTCTTGAGCTTGTGCACCTTTTTAGTGAAATGGGAGTGGGGTTTTGAAGTGTTTAATGAGATGATTTGAGGAGTTGAAGAGGAGGAGGGAAGTGAAGGAAGCTGCAGCAGCAGCAAGGGACTGAAGAGGGAGAGAGATGAGTGAAGAAAGAAGAGGAATGGCTAAGTCTTTGGTCAAAGGAAACCTTACCTTTCTCTCTCTCACCATACCTCAATATTATATCCTTTTTCCCTTTCTTTTCTTTTTCTTTTACCCAAATCTTTCTCACATAAATAGTAACCCCAAAACAACAAGGTAAAAAATGTTACATAAGTGTAAAAATGATATGTGCATGTTTTGCACAAAAATGCTAGAAAACCAATTAGCTATTTTTAATCGCGATTAGCACTAAATTAGCATATAATTAATCATAAAAACTTTAAAATGGCATAATTCCATAAAATACCCTATTTTAGAATTTTCCATAATTTTTTCCAAAATATTTCCCATTTATCGGTATTTAATTATACCGAAATATTAAAATATTCGTTAAAATAATATTAAATTATAAAATTTCCCAAAAATAATATTTTATTTTTTTTGAAATGTAACAATGCAGCCGTTCCGGAATAAGAAACAGATATAGTAAAAGATGTTAACTTCCGGACAGTTCGGCAGAAATGAGATTTTAAGAGAGACCTCGAGAGGAACTTTCTGGAATAATTTACGAGAAGACTTGGATCAAGGAGAGGTCATATTGTGCACACCCATCAGGCCGGAGTTTGGCATCATCGACGGGACATATTATGAGTGACCTCGACAGTAGGCCAGATATTCTTAGAGGATGTGCTTGAGTGGGACTATTCCTCCATATTTGATTTCGATATTTTGGGCGATCTATTCGCATGATTGAGTGTTGATGACGGAGTTTCATGATATTTGTTTTCGTGCACCATGGTTGCACCTACTGGGTATTTATAGTTTGTGCACATTTATTGCACTTGATATCGTTTTTGTGCCTTGGCGGCACATGCTTATGATTTTATGGATTTCATACAGTTGGGTTGATTTGTGCATATGGTACGCACCGATTTGATTTTTGCACTCGCTATAGTTCACATGCAGTGATACGTATTTTGTGCACTACAGTTGCACAGGACTTCGATTCGATGTTATTGGAGGTATTGATTTTGACTTCATGCTTATGGCATGCATATGATTGGCTTGTGTTTTCGGCATAGATTTCATGCACTTTTAGTGTTTTGATTAGATTTTATGCACGTTGATGCACATGTTTGTGAGATTTGATACCACGGTATATCTGATTTGGTGTGAGATGTGTTGTATACCGTCGATTTCGATTGTGATACACGATGTTTGTTTTGTACACCTTGTGCACCTGATTGGATTCTTGCGTATATTTGACGCGCTTGGATTGGATTTTGCGTATGTTCGGCGCTTGATATTGGATTTCGTGATTTCGTACATGTTGGATGCACATGATTTGGATTTTATTCGTGCATGATGGATGCACCTGATTTGGATTTCGCGCATGTTGGTCGCATGATATGAGATGCGATTTTGGTGCACGCCAGATGCACTAAATCGGGATTCCTTGTGTATACCCGATGCACCTAATTTTGCTTTCACGCACACACGTTGTCTCTGACAGATGTTTCATGCACACCCGATGCACTTAGATGTTGTTTCTTTGTACATGTATGGCACATTCATGGATTTGATTTCCGTGCGCACCAGACGCATGCGGCATTCTTATGCACATTTTAGAATTGATTTCTTATGGTGCAGTACGTTTTTATGATATTTATGACTTGATATAGTAGCTGAGCAGGACTATTCAAAGGACAGTACCTGGATATATTTTGCATGCATTGATAGATATCGAAGGGATTTCCAAAGAAAGAGCTATAGTCTCAGTATTTACCTACGTGACTGAGATGACACGAAACTTTTACGAAAAGGAAACCCTTCTAAATTGTTTTCAAAAGGGTGGGACGTACATATTTAAACAAAGGATATATATATATATTATATATATATGTAAATATAGTTATTTTCTTATAATAGACGTCCGCCACTGTGCCACGATATGTGCATCACACAGTGATTTAAAACGGTTTGGCATGCATTTCCTTCAGATAATTACATGTATAGATTTAATGTTTACATGTATAGTTTTGATGTATATCATGTTGGTTTTCGTATTGGATTTGAAGTTGGTGTCTTCACCATGACTCCGATGATTGCGGGATGCTTGACGGAGTTTTGATTTTGAGTTATCTGCTCATTATTTACGCGCATGCATTGCGCTACGATGTGTTTTGTGCATTTATGATTTCGGAGCCCCGACGGCTTAGGCTTTTATTGAAATGTTTATTGAAGGGTTTAAATTTAAATTAGGAGACCGAATTTCTTTAAGGGGGGAAGATTGTAACATTTCAGAAAAATAAAATATTATTTTTGGGAATTTTGTTAATTAAATAATATTATATTGAATATTTTAATATTGAGGTATAATTAAATACCGATAAATGGGGAAAAATTTGGAAAATTGTGTAAATTACTGAAATGAGGGTGCTTTACGTGATTTATGCAAATTATGAAATTTTATGATTTATTATACACTAATTTTGTGCAAATCGCGATTAAATATTGCTAATCAGGCACTAAGCGTCTTTTGTGCACATGACATGCACATGTCATTTTTAGCACTTGTTGCATTTTCATCATGGTCTTTCTTCATCTTATCATGCATGGTTGTTTGATATTAAGTGAGAAGAAAACAAAAGAAAACAAAAGAAAAGAAAAAGAAAACATTAAAGTATTAAGGCATGGGCATGAGAGAGAAGAGAGAGTGAGGTGAGGGGTACTTTGACCTAGTCTTCATTTTTCATCCTCTTCATCTTTTCTCTCCTCTCTCAACTCACATGGCAGCACCTCCTCCCTCCCCCTCTTCAACCCTCACTTCATCACCAAAACAAACTCAAAACCCCATCTCCTCTTCACAAAAATTGTGCATAAGCTCACTAGCTACACTATGGACCAAGAAAGTTTGCATTTTGGCACTGTAGAGGATTCATGAGTGTCAAATGAGGTAATCCTTTCACAAATAGTGTAGTGTTTCATTTGCTTAAGCCACTTTTCAAGTTTAAAAATTGATTTGGCGAAGTTTAGTGAACTTTGAAATCTCATGTTGGAAATTAGGGTTTAAATTGAAATGAGATAGTGTAATTGAGGCTTAATATTGACCTTAAACCCCTGTGGTGATTGATTGGAGACCTAAACCAGAGACTAGAACCCCTATTAGCGAACTTAGAAACCCGATATCGGAAGAATTGTGGATTCTGTGAGTGTATATTGAAATCTGCTAACACCCGGGTGACCTGAAAATTATTTAGCATACACAGTGATACATGAAGGCACCCAGGAAGCTAACCCCAGCCCCCGATTCCACCCTTTGGCCGCCAATAAGGTCTTTCTGGCCACAAATTGCGACCAGACCTGGTTCAAATGGGTTCTTGTTTGGTCTGTAGCTCCATCTCCTGTAAACTAGACCCTTGGCATATGCAAAATTGGCTAATTTCACCTAGGGTAAAATCTGGGATCATTTTCTGGTGTTTGTGCATTGTTTTACGACTTTGTTTTAACATGGATTTGGTATTTGATAATTCGTTCCCGTCGTGTGGTGTTTGAACGTCAACGACTAGGTTTATTAGTCGTGTTTGCATGCGAGGCTATAGGTTTTTACCTATGAGCGTAGCGTGTGCCGTTTTGGGTTTTTCCAATTGGATTTTAATACGCATTGCGATTGGATTTAATGTGTAGGTACCCCACGTGAGGTCGAGACGTTAAAGATGAAGATGACGACATCGGCATCGGCACACAGGAAGCAACGTGAGTAGATATATATCTACGGGGGAAGTCGGGTGGATGGCGTATAGCACCCCCGCAGTTCGTAGTATAGCTTATATATATAAATGGATATATATATGGTTTATGATACGTGGATGATTATCAAGATATGATTATATATCATGGTTTAGTTAGGGTAATTAGAAGTAAATGAGCATAGCTTCTTAGTCGCGAACCCTAGAAAAGGTTTACACCCACACCCACACACACACTTGCATACTTTTATTTGCATGTGCGTATATGGGGATATGTATATATATATACACACACACACATAGGTATGGGACTATGTGTGTGTGTGTGTGTATACACGTATACGTATACATATACACGGATTTTGAGGATAGTACTTGGAATTGGAGATGAGTCGAGGAGATTGGGCTTGAGGCCGTGAGATCGGTGATATAACAGGGTTCGTATTTGAAATACGACATGATGTATTAGCAGGTCCTTTCGACATGGTGTTTTCATACACATGCATGCATATACATAGATGGTATCAGTATTGTACTAGACGTAGATCAGTACCCCGGAACATGATATTTGATAAAGAGAATACCAGATGAATAATGCGATGAATGTGATATTTGACCCGTACCCAGATTTGGGATACCTTACGATGGATTTACGTATGAGCTTTATATTGATGATAGATCCACACTCTTGATTTGAGGATGCCATATTATAGATATTGTATCGTATGCGATATTATTGAGGCGGGATCACCGACTATTTTATATATATATATATATATATATATGTATCGACTCAGATGTTAGGCGGTTTCCTTACCTTTCGATCAGCCGGTTTAGTTTAGTCCGGTAGTTTACTTGTAAATGATAGATTAGACTCGAGTCATACCTATTTCAAAACTAACGAATCGTGAGTATTTTTTAAGACAGACCAAGGGATTCTATGGATATTTCAAGGATGTATCTTTTCTAAAAGAACACCGTAGCCCTTATTTTCAAAACACCACGATTCGTGTTATTTCAAATGGCAAAACTGTATGACTCATATTTATATAAATGCATATTCGTTATCATTGTGTTTGTTATTCAGCTCCCGCATATTATTGTTGCTCGCATCGCATTTCATGCTTATATTATGTTTTCATATGCCATTATTGAGATCATGCTGTCAGGACACCAGCACCATTACTGATGATGCGTATGTTCCACATACACTTACTTGCTGGCTCACACACATCATCATCGGTAATTTCCATGTCACATAAACTTTAGAGAATATTACTCATTGACATAGCTTGTAACTGATAGTTCGACATGGTAATAGCGTACTTGTTTTTATATGCTAGTTTAGACATTGGAGTTATTACTTACTATTTCATGCATATTATAATTCACTGTTATGCAGTATTATGGAGTTTTATACCGATATTCACTGTTTACTTACTATTGATGAATTGATTTCGGATTTCCACGAGATTCCTGGATTTGGGGGAAAACCGCAAGAATATATATAAACTTCTTTCTCTCTCTCTCTCTGTGAAATGAAAAGTGCGGTTTTCTCGTGATGTATGAGTCGTCCACCATGATGTTTTCCCTGTTATGAGATGGATTTCGAGACCCTATTCGAGGAGATGTATGAACCGTCTCAGGCACATGGTGGACCCGGTATGGTACCCCGGGGCAAGAGTGATTTCATGGTGGATGATGAGCCTGGCAGGGGCAGACTGCCTGCCGGTGATTTTACCTGGCGCGTCGGATATCCGGAGGATACCGTTCGTGGTCAAGTGATTGATGATATGGGCCGATCCGGACTGACGGAGCCTTAGATATTGAGTTTTGAGACACTGAGATTTTTAGATTTGAGATATTGAGGTATTGAGATTTGATGATACAGGCCAGTCCGGATATCCGGAGCCTGAGATATTGAGATATGGGGGATTTATGTTTTGTGTCGATACTAGACACTGATTATGTTGATTTCATTGATGATATCTCGTTTTAAATATACAGAAATCTCTCTAAGTTATGAAATCAGTTTCTTCATTTATATGTATTCTGTTTACATGCATTCATACCTCATTCATATGATATGTTGCTACCTAAGGCACTGACACGAGCACATAGGATTACACTTATGTATAGATGCTTACCCTTGCCACCTTTTCATGCTTCAGACTTATCATTTTGAGGTTATGTATATATATACTTGATCGTATTGACCTAGGATTGTGTCATACATATGATTTCTGCTCGGTGATATTTTCTACTCAGGAGTTGGCAACTCACCCCCGTTGTGCCACAGTTTCTTGCAGGTTTTGCCGTACAGGTTTCGTTACGGCTTTGCTGGCACACTGCTTCCATTCCGGGTGATTTTCTTTCGTAGGTTGGTTCACTTGCATTGTGACCGCCATTGTGCTTATTTTATTCAGTTGTATCTAGAACCTCCATCAACCAGACATGTATTTATTTCAGACTTAAAAACTAGAGTTGTTTATTCTTTCGACCTTAGAGTCGCGCGTTGTATTATTTGGATTTCATGTTGTTTTGAGTTTCCTTTTCAGTTTTGATCCTCGTCCTTCGGCGTTGTATATTATATTGCTTGCGTGGTTGTGACCGTCGATTGACGAAGAGCTAGCTCCCGCTTGGGGATGCCTTTTATCATTCATGTATATATTTACCATGTTGTACCCCGTTCGGGGACAGTATTTACAAAGGAAACTCTGCCGAAATATTCAGAAAAGACTTGTGATTTTAAAAATGCATATTTCGGCTTATGTTGCTAAACTACTTGATTTAAATTGGTTTTTCCTTCACTCTACTGCTTTACTTGGTTTTGATTTCTGGGTTTTGGCTTACTTAGATTATGTACGCCTCGAGACGTTTTGTAATTTAAGTGCCGGACATGTTCCGTACTTTTCGGGTCGTGACATGCGGATACTGCTACAGTTGGCTGTGAGGCCGTTTGCTTTAGGTGGGTTGCGGCTATCCGATGATGTACATTATATATTTCTTGTATCTAGTACTCTCCATCTATCACCTTCATGTATTGACTTAGAGACGAGTTGTGAGGATTGATATTGTATATTCTTATGACTCTGGTTGTCGTGCTCATGTGAGCCGGCCTTTTATATATATGGATTATCTTTTCTTCGCTACGGCATCGTATATCTGTTGTGGTGGTTGTTTCCTCCGTTGGGCGAGATTTGCTCCCGTTTGGGAATGCTTTACCTTTATCTTATGTTTGTACCCGTTTCGGGGCCAGTTTTTACAAAGGAGGTGCTGCCGAAATTTTTATGAAAAACAAACTTATGTTTAAAGTTTTGCATCGAATTTTTAAATGTGTTCTATCTTTTCCTACTAGTAATGGTTTATATTGCTAGGTTTTAGGCTTACTTGCATTGCGTTACGCCTGATGACATTACGTAGTCTAAGTGCCGGTCATGTGCCCAAATTGGGTCGTGACAAACCTGCTACGCCATCCTTCTGGCCAGCGACTCTGAGGAAAAGCTCTGTTTTCCAAAAAAAAAAGGAGGAGCTCGCCACAAAGGCCAACCAAATCCAGCTCAGAAGCGGCAGGGCTCTACCGCCGAATCAGAGCAATGCCTCAAAAGGGAAGGAAAAACAAGTCGCTAATGAAGAAGATGGCGGAGAGCCGGCTCATGAAAATTCGAGTCCTTCCTCGGTGGACTATAATGTCTTGGCTCATCTCCGAAAGCTTCCGTCTCTCTTGAGCATTTATGATGCCTTGGTCCTATCTAAAGAGCTTAGAGATGTTCTCATTCACGCTCTACAAAACCCAGAGCGGTATCAGGCTCGCTTTGCAGAAATTAATATGAAAGAAGCCTAGTACGCTCTACATTCCGCCACGGTCACGTTTAAGGACGAAGACTTGCTACTGGGAATGGCTGAGCATAATCGGCCGCTTTATGTGACCGGGTACAGCGACGGAGATTGGATTAATCGCATATTGATTGATCCGGGATCCTCAGTGAACATCATGAACTTGTGGACTCTGAAGAGTTTGTCAATGGACGTCCGACACCTGTCAAGGGAAAGGATTGTCATTCAAGTCTTCAATCAAAACTGCCAGCATATTCTGTGGTCTATAGCTCTGCCAATCAAATTTGGGGATCTACAAACCGAAGCTAAGATATACATGATCGATGCTGACACGTCTTATAAAACTCTCTTGGGATGGTCGTGGCTCCACGATTACGGTATCGTTCCGTCAACTCTCCATCAATGCATGAAGTATACTAAAAATGGCGAAGAAAGACGCATTGACGGAGACATCCAACCGTTCGGTGTGCATGAAGTCCGATATGAAGATTCTCGGTACTTTGTGAACCTCCAAAGTGCTGAGCCACAGCTGACCAAAGACAGAACGGCCCCGAAACTCAAAAGCAAGTCTGAACCGGCTGTCACTTTCAAAAGCAAAAACCCCAAGTGCGTCCGTATTTCGGCAGTGACACTGATGAGTCTGACGTTGGAAGTCCGTCCGTCCATAAAAAACGCCCTCATTTTGGTAGCGATACGGACGAGTCTGATACTGAAGGCCCAGCCGACAGCAAAATGCGCTCTCATTTAGGTAGCAAAACTGAAGAGTCGGAAAAGGAGAACCTGCCTAGCAACAGCTATACAGATTAGGTCCCCACGTAACAAGCAAAGCTACGATAGACCTTCAAAGTTGCAGAAGGGCCCCTAGCCGTCACAAGGGTGCCGAAGCATATGTGCAAAGAGCTCGATGCATTGTCAGTCTCCACCGTGGACCAGCTGAAAACTTTCTACGTTCCCGGAAGGAAAAGTGGACAGAAGGGTATCCTGTTTTATGGGTCAAATCCTGTTGTGCACCCGGACGATTTGTCTGTCGCGTGCCTTCCATACGAATGAGGCATAAGGGTCCTCCTCAATCCCAGATATTATGCACCTGAGATGTGGGAATACTTTAAAAAGTGTGGGTGTCGGCTATATCAAATGGACTCCGAAGCGAAGTTTTATGAAGGACTATGGCATCCGCCTCAGGTCCGAGCACTCATCGATGGACGAATTCCAGATAGACGGGGCATAGGTTTCATATAGCCTGATTCCGAGGCATGCTACATGATCCATGTTGGTGAAGCCAGCGAAAGGTCAAATAATGATGACGAGATAGCCGAGACAGAAGAAGCTCCTCAAGAGCCCGAAGATGGCGGGCAAGCAACCTTCGATGAGCTAACCGAGATCGATTTGGGAACGCTTGATAACCCAAGGCCGACCTATATCAGCTCACTCTTGTTAGAGAAAATGAAAGAGCAGATAATTGCCCTGCTGCATGAGTTCGCCAACTGCTTCGCGTGGACGTACAAAGAAATGCCTGGCCTCTCCCCTGAAGTGGTCGTGCATAAGCTGGCTATATCTCCTGATGCCAAGCCTGTCAAACAAGCTCCGCGAAGAATGAGAAGGGAACTGGAAGAAAAGGTCATCGAAGAAACTAAGAAATTTATCAATGCTGGCTTCATCCGGGAAGAGAAATACGCAGACTGGATCGCACGCATTGTCCCAGGAAAGAAGAAAAATGGGCAGATCTGGGTTTGTGTCGATTTCAGGGACCTTAACAAGGCATGCCCTAAAGATGATTTCCCTCTTCCAGTCATGGAAATGATGGTCGATGACACCTCAAATTACGAGTTTTTCACCTTCATGGACGGTTTGTCTCTGTACAATCAGATAAAAATGTCGCCTGAGGATGAGAAGCATACAACATTTCGAACCCCGATCGACATATACTGATACAAAGTGATGCCGTTCGGACTAAAGAACACAGGTGCTACATATCAAAGGGCAATGACCAATATCTTTGATGACCTAATCCATAAAGTCGTTGAATACTATGTTGATGATCTGGTCATCAAGACTAAATCCAAGGCCGATCACATCCAAGATCTTAGGACCGTTCTCACTAGACCGAGGGAATACGATCTGAAGATGAATCCTCTGAAGTGCGCTTTTGGCGTGTCATCGGGAAAATTCCTTGGCTTCATAGTCCGACATTGAGGGATCGAAGTTGATCCATCCAAGATAAAGGCCATCATGGAGATGCCCCCTCCGAAGAATCTGACGCAGCTAAGATCTTTTCAAGGCAAGCTTGCTTATATACGAAGGTTTATCTCAAATTTATCGGGGAGATGTAGGCCCTTCTCAAAGCTCATGAAGAAAGGAGATCCTTTTGTCTGGGATGTCGAATGTCAAGAAGCGTTCGAAAGTATTAAACGGTACCTTTTGCACCCTCCAGTGCTTGCTGCTCCTATTTCAAATAAACAGTTGCTTCTCTATACTGTCGCGCTAGATGAGTCACTCGGTGCGCTCCTTTCCCAGAACAATAAGGAGGGAAAAGAAAATGCCATCTACTACCTCAATCAAACTTTAGTCGGGGCAGAACACAACTATTCCTCGATCGAAAAGCAATGCCTGGCTCTGATATTCGCTGTGAAGAAGCTGAGGCACTATCTGCTCGCTCATCGGGTTATGCTGATCTCTATGGTCGACCCGCTTAAACACTTAATGACCAAAGCAAGCTTAGTCGGTAGAATGTCAAGATGGGCTGTCATGCTACTTGAGTTTGACATAGTTTATACTCCTCAGAAAGAAGTAAAAGGGTAAGCTCTTGCGGACTTCCTTGCTGCTCATCCCGTATCAGAAGGGTCACCGCTCAATTGTGAGTTATCCGACGAACAAGTGCTGCACCTCGAGGAAGATGAGCCATGTTGGGAGCTCTACTTCGATGGAGCCTCATCAATGAGGAGCTTCGGAAAATCAAGCGTCCCGGAGATAAAAGCAGGAATAGGATTGGTGTTCATCATGCCGTCAATGGGAACCCTACACCGTTCTTTTTCTCTCACCGAGCCTCGTACAAACAACGAGGCTGAGTATGAAGCTCTGATAGCTGGACTGGAGCTCGCCATAGAAATGGAAATCCTTCGGCTATGGGTTTACGGTGACTCCCAGCATGTCGTCAACTAAGTAAGCAGCGATTATAATATATACAAACCCGAGTTAGCTAGATATAGAAGCCGAGTGGTGGAACTCATGAAACGGTTCACTCACATTGAACTAATGAGAATCCCTAGGGTGTTGAACGGAAAAGCTGGCATACTCGCTCGCCTAGCTAAAGAGCTAGTTGATCCTGACGTGGACGAAATTCTAATCACAATCAGAAGCTGGCAAATCCAGCCTCCAGTCTCTTTGCGTGAAGAAGAAAGCATAGAACAAGAGAACAATCCTGCCGAAGAGGCTTCGATCATTCAAGACAAGCCCGATTGGAGAGAACCCTTCATAGAGTACCTTCGATATGACAAGCTGCCCGAAAAAAATCCATGAGGATTCAGCTGAAGAAGAGAGCTCTTCTATACGTGTTTTTAAATAATACGCTATACCGCAGATCATATGACCAACTCTAGCTCAGGTGCCTATCATCGGCCGAAGCCCAAAAAGTCATGAAAGAAGTTCAATCAGGCGTCTGTGCGGCTCACCAGTCCGGCTCCAAAATGCGGCTTCAGATCAAACGACTTGGATATTACTGGCCCACCATGATAAGGGATTGCGAAGAGCATGCAAAGAAATGCCATCTCTGCCAAATTCACGGTGATTTCATTCAGAAGCATCCCAATCCGTTGCATCCTACGGTGGCGTCGTGGCCTTTCGAAGTTTGGGGCACTGACATTGTTGGCCCAATTGATCCTCCGTCATCCAATGGCCACCGGTTCATATTGGCCACAACTGACTATTTCTCCAGATGGGCTGAAGCTGTCCCTCTAAAAGAACTCAAGACAGAAAATATTCTGACATTCTTCCGGCATAATATTCTATACCGTTTCGGTACACTAAAAAGAATCATTTCTGATAACGGGTCTTCTTTCAAGAGCTTCAAAGTCTCAAGGTTCGCTACCCAACACAAGATAGACTGGAGATATTCCTCCATCTATAATCCAAGGGCCAATGGGCTAGCCGAAGCCTTCAATAAAACTCTGTGCAGGCTCTTGAGGAAAAATGCTTTAGACAATAAGAGAGACTGGAATCTTAAACTGCACGAGGTATTGTGGGCATATCGTACCACGCACCGTACTCCAACTCAGTCCACTCCATACTCATTACTCTTTGGAGTGGAAGCGGTCTTCCCCTTCGAAGTCGAAATTCCAAGCTTAAGAATGACCGTTCATCACGAGTTGACGGCGGAGGAAAATGTGCTCCTCCGGCTTGAAGAGCTCGACGCCCTCGAAGAAAAGAGGCTCGCAGTACAGAAAAATCTGGAGCTGTATTGAGCCCAAATGTCACGGGCCTATGATAAGATGACCCATCTCCGTGGTTTTAAGAAAGGTGAATTGGTGTTGATCCTTAAAAGACCGATCATCCCCAATCGACATACCAAGGGAAAATTCGAGCCAAACTGGGAAGGACCATATGTCATCGAGAAGGTGTTTGATGGAGGGTCCTACCAGCTAATAAATGCCGAGGGAGAAAGGCCTATGCCACCCATCAAAGGCCGATATCTCAAGAAATACTATGCGTAAATGCTCCAAGTCACAGGCGAATTGAGCACACCAACCCTACTGTCTGGATCATACATCATGCAAAACCGTATACAATACACGGGCATGAAAGACCCCTATCTCTCCCAAGTCCTACCGGCGAGCCTACATTTGAAGTCCCACCAGCAATGGAGATTCTAAAAAAAAAGGGTATGTCCAAAAGCAAAACGGGCACGGATGAAAACCCGAAAAGGCTCCGTGACTAAAAACAGCAGGACTGTCGGTGAGTTTGTGAAAACCCGAAAGGGTTCAAACTCGTATAAAGAGAGATGAAATATACTCGCAAAGTTCTCTCGACCTTGTGCGAAGAAAATCCCTGCGTGAGTGTTGGATATAGTGCCCTCAGAGTCAATTATTGGGTCACAGGCACGTGATTGCAATGATTGGGGGAGGACCTATACCGGTAGGACAGTCTTACTCAAGATGATAGTATGCTATCTGGTTTATCTTTATCATCATGTACAGCTTTAGGTGACCTTACCGGTCGCTATTACACGTTGATAGAGCCCTTAGGATTCTTACTTGACTGCCAGCAGTATGATGGCGATCATATACGTGGGAGCTGGGGTCTATAAGCACATCCTTTCAGTTGTCCCTAGTCGTGGGAGTTTCGAGACTGGGCATCGATACTCCATTAGTAGACTAGTGTATACAGTCGAGACCCCGACGAGGAGTGGTGGTCGGTCTCACAAGCCATTGGTGTCAGTTGGTTCACCTAAGATGTATACAGGTGCTCATTGGGTTATGAGTACACCGGACATGACTCGCCGGGAACATGCTAGTTGGTATTATACCTGACGTCAGATAGCAGTTCCCTGGTGACATGTGTACAGGTTAATTCATCGACGTGAGATCGTCATTTGTCTCATGTGAGTTCCCACTGTGCTTTGATTACTACCCTACCACGGCTCAAAGGAGTCGAGCAAACAGGTTTTAGTTGGGTACAGTCCCGAGCCACATGGAGGCAGTGAGCGGATCGGCAGGGGTTTCGTCTCTCCCGGTATTGGGGGTGAGATCGCGTTGTGTCTAGGAGAGCCATTACACGAAGTCCTTGGCCAAGGCAAGAGATTTACTGGTAGGTATTCCAGTAGTATCTCAGGGTGTTCTGGGCTACACTCCGACACGACTTGTACCGCTTTTGGGGTTCTGACTTTTACCAACCCCCTAGGCCCGACATGCGATGCTCATAAACGAACGGACCGGACTGTATGGATATTGTCACTCACAGGCTCAGTAGGGTGTCAGGATGAGTTCGCTCATCGACCTCCCTTTTGGTCAATACCTGATAGCCCGTTACGTACAGCTAGTACCACTGACGTGCTAGTGGTTAAATCTATAGCCAAAGTATTGACGAGTCTTTAGAGTTCCCCACAGACAGATTCTCAAGTTTTGGGCGAAACGTTGTTGAGGCCGTATGGTATTTATGGCAGGGTTCGATCATATACGTGCAGTAGTACACGGATCATGATCGGACGGATCATACTAGTGGGCTTTGGTTTAAGCCGGATCCTAGTATTAGATTTGTTGGATTACTTTAGTCTCATCGCATTCGCATTCAGTTGGAATACGGATGCAGGTATGTATATACAGATGATGGGTGTCCTTGTGATCCGTCACGAGTTTACTTTAGATGATGCCATATCTTTTTATTATTGTAAACATTTGGGTTAATGTTTACAAATGGTGGAAATTGTGAGTGGAAATGATCATGAGGTGCAATTAATGTGACATGGACATGTTTAGTGACTCATGGTCTCTTTTCTTATGCTAATGTCACATTAGGATTTGATTATTGTGTTGATATGATGCTTGGAGAGAGAATGGACAGCCATATAGGCTTGAGTTTGCTCTTGGATTTCTTATGCTAGCTCTCATTTTCTTCATCTCAACACAATAACAAAAGGCTCCTCTCCTTCTTCTTCCTCTAGCTCACCATTTTCACTAATGGCTTCATCTTCAACCTCCATCCATACACTCTTATGCAATGAGAATCAATGGATGCTTGTGACGAAGTGATCGCATACATTCTCTACTTCACCTTTGACACGTCGGCTAGCACACTTCGTGTCCGAGTTGCTTCGGATGAAGCGGGAGCCCATAAAAAGACTCATTGATGTGGTGCCCTTCCGACGAGGAGACCGGAGATCGGAGATGCCGCGAGGAGCTTGGGATGGTGGGAAAGACCGAAGGACACGGATCGATCGGTATAGCTTTTCCAATCCTTTCTCTAGTTGCTAGTTATAGGTTAATGGTTCGATCCGGGTTTATAGTGTACGATAGCGCCGGTTTTAAGTTTTGAAAAAGTTTTCGTTTCCGCATTTTGGCCTCGGACAGACGGCCGGGGCGATACCGTAGACTTACATGGTATCAGAGCCACGCCATTAACCTTTACTATCTTGCTCTAACGTGTTTAGAACTTCGATCGAACGAAATTTCCAAAACCGCGATTCCAATTTGTGCAGTTTCTGTCGAAATTTTTTTATCGTCTAAAATTTTTTTTGAGTACGTCAGAAAATCATGCAGGCTTTTCTAAGACCACTGCAGAAAATTGGTAGCCTAAGCCCACTGTAGCGCCGCGGAACCGTGGCATGACCCTTGTTTTGGCCGTGGTTCCGCCGCACTACTATAGCATTAGGGCACCAAAATTTCTATAGTGGTCTCTGAGTTGGAATTGGGGTTTCTGGTATTTTTTGTTTGAGCCCAGATTTGTTTGAGTACTGGGAATTGTGCTTGGGCCCACTTCGGGAAATTTTGTCGATCGAAAATTTTAAACATGTTAGTTCACAGTATTTACATTATATCTGTGACCGTGAATGTCATTTGATCGGTAAATCTTGTCTAATTGCTATAGCCCTTTTAGACGGATTTGCGAACGTGACATTCACGTTGATGTTCTGTGTTGTGCTGTGATGTTGCGGATTTGTCGTGGTGGATAGCCTGGATGCAATAGTAGTACAGTTTGGTTGTATTTGTACATTTGATATTACGGGGTGAGCGTCCGACAAGTGGACTGCCGTCACTGCCTGTTTGTATATTATTCTTTTGGGGCATGACCGGGCTGAGGTCGATGTACCCGTTGTATATTTTACTTTCTGTACTGGGATTACGCCACGGTGGGGTGCACGGATAGCCGGGTTCTAGAGGGCAACGGGCCCGCATCTCATGGCTTTGAGACGGAGGGGGCTTCACTCTAGAATCGGCGGGCTATTCACCGCCCTCGTAGGGGGTATAGGTTGACCCAAGAAGGGGTGCTCAAGTTACCGGATTCCGTGAAGTGCTGGGTGGTCCATTCACTTTGTTGAAGGGGGCTGCCTCGCTTCAGGTTTTGGCGGGTAACTTGCCGCGCTCGTAGGGGTCTAGGATTTCATTGCACAGGCTATCCACACGACCAGGGAAACGTCGGGTTTCAGTAGCGGCGCTATGAAACCCAGGGATCCCAGATTATCTGTATTGTTCTGTGATGCTTATTACATTTCTGTGATGTTACATTTTATCACGCCTTGAGCGATTATTATATATTGATATATATACTAGTAGATGTTGTATATGTTTTATACCCGCGCTGGTACAGTCCCCGCTCTGTCGTTAGTTAAGTAACCTAACGGGTGATGACGGGACCCAGTGGCGAATGTGGATGGCATATACGTACATCATATTTTCGTTCTTTTGTGGTGTGATTAATTGATAGGACTGCATTGATTCGGATCAATGTAATCTAAACAAACCTATTATGATGTTGTTGGAACATTTTTCAAAAAGCTGTTATTGCAAGGACGTTCTCTTTTGTTTTGCACAGTGGTATTCGGTTATGAATATCCAGCACCTCAGTCGACGAGGCAAATGCCGAGATCCCTTCACCGGGAGTGACCCATTGGACAGAAGTTTGCGTCAGGG
The DNA here is from genome assembly GCA_030015575.1 of Agapanthus africanus. Classification (NCBI taxonomy): domain Eukaryota; kingdom Viridiplantae; phylum Streptophyta; class Magnoliopsida; order Asparagales; family Amaryllidaceae; genus Agapanthus; species Agapanthus africanus. Next base: position 11,548,291 of record CM057351.1, read on the forward strand.
TAATAACTTCACTATAGCGGATTGCCTTTTCGCTTTGCATCGTGGTATTCAGTTGGAATATCCTGCACCTCATTCTATGGGGAAAGAGCCGAGATCCCTTCACCGGGAGTGACCTCTTTAGCAAATGTTTTCGCCACTATATCTTCATAAAAAGCTATCCGGTTCCTTCAACGATATCAAGTTCATTACGTTAAAGGTTTTTCGCCAAAAACCATTCGTAGACCTCCGTCATTTCAGACGGATAGCACTTAGTATTCATGCTATGTTTGTTGACCTTCGTCAAGGCATAGTGAATGGTAGCTGCTTGTTACCTTTCTGCTGCATAGATAGATGCGTTGGTTTGGGACAGTCGTACAGCCTTGTTGACCTTCGTCAAGGGCTTATACGGGTGGGTTCAAATTAACCTGGACAATGACGGGTAGAACTTGACATGTGACTTATGATTTGTTGACCTTCGTCAAGGTCATAAGAGCATGGGGTAAAAATCACATCGGGAGTTTCTAAAGAAACTGAAACTTGCCAGATATGCGCATACCTTCTGGAGTGTGATAACGTGAGTGGATTCTATCACGTTATCATGCGATGATAGTTGGATCCCGATTCCCACTGATGAGTTGGTTTACTCCTCGGGTGATCCCGACTAATTCTTCTTTCAGGTTTGGAGGAGAATTTGAGGTTACAGTGGGAGATTTCCTGATCAGATAAATTGATAACCATTCTGATCTAGGTTAAAGTGCACGCTGAGTGTTTCTTTTCTCTCTTTGGTAGCGACCATGACCCGACCCTAGACTATGACTCAGTGACCAACTTAACCGAACCTTCTTAAACACTGGCTTTTGGATTGTTAGAGTTGCATACCTCATTCCCACTCCTACTTTTACCCTTTTTTTCTCCAGAACACCCCGTATTACTACGAACATCCACTTCCATTGGATAAAACTATCGTATGGTTATATACGAACTCGAAGGAACTTATTCGAGGATGGTTTCCTGTTCTGGAGAAAACGAATAGGACTATTCAGTTGCCTTTTCCTTTTACATTCTCTCAGGTTGCGAGTGTTCCTTGGATTAGGACGGTACACCTATTATGCTAATTGGATAGTCTTCTTCCAAACCATAGGCAAGTGCCGAATGGTGGGGAATGAAGAAAACCAATTAGCCTAACGATGATGTACAGAAGGTAATAAGTAAAGACATATAAAGGGATTAGTAGGAGAGCAAAGTAAACTGCGACTGCTATTCACGACCAAACCAAGTATTTCATCGCCACTCCTACTTCACCTTTGTATTTCTCCGGAACACCCCGTATCACTACGAAGATCCACAGTTTATTTGATACTCCATCGTATGGTTATATACGAACTCGAAGGGACTTGTTCCAGTTCGGGGATAGATTCTGGTTCAGGAGAAATAGGAATAAGGTTTATTCAGTTGTCTTTTATCCTCACCTTCTCTCGGGTTGCGAGTGCTCCTAGGATTAGGACAGTACACCTATTACGCTTATTGGATAGTCTTCTTCAAACCATAGGCTGGTGCCGAACGGTAGGGAAGGAAGAAAACCATTTAGCCTAAAGGGGTGTACAGAAGGTAATGACGAAAGACATATAAAGAGATTTGGAGAGATGGCAAAGAAATATACGGTTACAGTTGTGAATCTGATAATGGAAAAGGCATTACTAAGAATACCCGGATACCCCTACGAAACATTTACATGTTTCAGTTTCACTGTGTATTGTTAAAAGAAAACTGATTTCCCAGTTAGACACTTGCTCTAGGGTATGTATTTACCAGGTATGATTCTCACATCTGTATGGTTTTACAGATGATGAGTGGGAGTAAGTTATTGGGAATTAGGTGATTGTCCTCATTATATCGGGATTCGTTGCAATTGGTGATATTTGAGGAAATCGCCTGGGTTGTTTGCCGGACGGCAAATATTTGGTTTTGAATATCCATTGTTATGCACCAATTTCAAATTGATATATCTGTATGTTTATTTTTATAAAGTGAGATATAGATTTTTGAAATTATGTCGATGGCATTTACCTATATCAGTGGATGGTTAGGTAAGGAGCATTAAACAGCGGTGTAATTCTTCTTAACCATAAGTACAGTTTTCAACCTACGACATACAGGGAATGAGTTATTAGACTCAGGAGACTTATACAGAGTATTGTATGTTGTCCAGTTTCCATAAGGACAGAGGGGTTGGTACTCGTACTATATTCTGTTTACTTGTGACTTCTCTAGTTCTTAGATATGTGTTTCGTAGAAATGCAAGGTCCAAGTTTTGAGAAGTTATAGGTATAAGAATAAAGTAGGCAACCAAGTGTTGCAAGTATCGGGATTCTTCAAAGAGATCGACGATGTAGATACTTGTGTATGGTATTAAGTTAATAGTAATGGTTTTGAGAAACTTGTTTCTCTTTCAGGTTACTCATGTTTGGATACACTCCTAAGTTGAGTAATGTTGATCGGCCTCTCTCCATTTAGTTGACATGCACTGGAGACAGCTGCATGATTTGAATCTGGTTCCAATTAAATCAGTGCCTCTGTTTCTATATTAGATATAGAATAGTTCATATCTTAACAATGTTAAGGTACGGGGAGTTGTCCGGCTTATGCTTAAAACCAGACTCTGGATAACTCAAAGCACGTTTCTGTAATGGCAGTTTGTGGGTTGACCCGGGCTATGACGAGGGTTAACTTTCTACCATCTGGAAGATCAATAGTGATATTGTTCTTAACTCGCCACAGTTTTAGTAAAATGGATTTTTTCATAAAACAGTAGTGGGAGTATGGTAGAACTAGATGTGATTCCACAACCGCAAACGATTACTGAAAATTTAATAGGACCTAAAGATTCAATCTGGTTTGACATTCCATTGGCCACTCCGCAAATATGGTGGGTAACCTCAAGCACCCGAGAGGTACTCCGATAGCCTCAAAGAAGGTGAAAAGGAGGTTCTTGTTTACCCAGACTTGCCATTGCTGTTGTTCCAGGCTATGAGACCCGGCAGGAGGATGAGTATAGCGTCGTTCTAAACTATCTTTAGAAGTGTACGTGTATATGACTCTGCCAGAGGGTTGTCGTATTTAGTGGGAGCAGCGGAAGCATAGTGGACAAGTGGCTTATGTCTATTTATAGACTAAAGCAGATATAGCGGAGATAGATCATCTATTTCTGATGTGACAGTCATAGGTTTGGCTTCATCAGAATAGGAAATGGATCGGTTAAGAAGGTAGTAGGGTGTGATGTCCTGGTATTTGGATGACATACACATAGTAGGAAGTGAAATTCCTATACTACGATCGGTTATACTTTGGTTGTCACACAGTGGTTTCTCCACATAGGACTTGGATATTATATCAGACATTCTGGTTACTAGATCTATGGTTTTAGATCTAGATTTGGGTAGTTTCCCAATCTGGGTACTTAGACAGCATTCTACAGGTGTTTTAGAATGGACGACTCCTGGCACGGTAGTATACCTGCAGGTGACGGAGCCACACTCTCTAAAGGTGTCTTACAGACTAAAGGGGAGAGGGATGTGCATGATTGGCAGATCACTTGCTCAGGCAATTGAGTTGATCATGAGATGTCAAGTACCACACCAGATATTGTTTTTGCACGAGCTGCAATAAGTTGATATTGATTCAATTCCGGAGAAACGTTCGGAAGCAGTTTTAGAACATAAGTGGATGTTCTAGGGTATGATAACAACAGCCTCTTTTAGGAGACGGTTATCATTCCAGGCTTCCAAGGTGACCTAGATGATAGAGTGACTGTCAGAGTTGTAGTTTTCCCTCTGAAGAGGGGCAGTAATTTGGACAGGAGGTCCAAGGGGATACTGAGGGAGACATGGGGCAGGAGACTGATTAAATTCAGTTGTCGATACAGTCTAAGAAGTTTGGATATGGAGTTCATTTATGAGTTAGGTCCCATCAGATATCCAGACATATTCTAAGACAGGTATTGCTCATTTCGGGAGATGGGTTTCTCCGCAAACTTGAGATTAAGAGAGACATAGAAAGAAACATCAGGGCGGATCCACTCACTGAGGCTATTCCTCGAACGCAATAGTTTCGCAAACGGGCTTTATGAGACTGATCAGTAGAGGAGTTGGGTGTTCGGTATCACACGGGCTATGAGTATGCGACATCGCAATAATTAGCCTTGAGTGCAAGTGGGAGATTGTTGGATATAGTACCCTCAGAGTCAATTATTGGGTCACAGGCACGTGATTACAATGATTGAGGGAGGACCTATACCGGTAGGACAGTTTTACTCAAGATGATAGTATGCTATCTGGTTTATCTTTATCATCGTGTACAGCTTTAGGTGACCTTACAGGTCGCTATTACATGTTGATAGAGCCCTTAGGATTCTTGCTTGACTGCCAGCAGTATGATGGCGATCATATACGTGGGAGCTGGGGACTATAAACACATCCTTAAAGTTGTCCCTAGTCGTGGGAGTTTCGAGACTGGGCATCGATACTCCATTAGTAGACTAGTGTATACAGTCGAGACCCCGACGAGGGGCGGTGGCCGGTCTTACAAGCCATTGGTGTCAGTTGGTTCACCTAAGATGAATACAGGTGCTCATTGGGTTATGAGTACACCGGACATGACTCGACGGGAACATGCTAGTTGGTATTATACCTGACGTCAGATAGCAGTTCCCTGGTGACATGTGCACAGGTTAGTTCATCGACCTGAGATCGTCATTTGTCTCGTGTGAGTTCCCACTGTGCTTTGATTACTACCCTACCACGGCTCAAAGGAGTCGTGCAAACAGGTTTTAGTTGGGTACAGTCCCGAACCACATGGAGGCAGTGAGCGGATCAGCAGGGGTTTCGTCTCTCCCGGTATTAGGGGTGAGATCGCGTTGTGTCTAGGAAAGCCATTACACGAAGTCCTTGGCCAAGGCAGGAGATTTACTGGTAGGTATTCCAGTAGTATCTCAGGGTGTTCTGGGCTACACTCCGAAACGACTTGTACTGCTTTTGGGGGTCTGACTTTTACCAACACCCTAGGCCCGACTTGCGATACTCATAGACGAACGGACCGGGCTGTACGGATATTGTCACTCACAGGCTCAGTAGGGTGTCAGGATGAGTTCGCTCATCGATCTCCCTTTTGGTCAATACCTGGTAGCCCGTTACGTACAGCTAGTACCACTGACATGCTAGTAGTTAAATCCACAGCCAAAGTATTGACGAGTCTTTAGAGTTCCTCACAGACAGTTTCTCAAGTTTCGGGCGAAACGTTGTAGAGGCCGTATGGTATTATGGCAGGGTTCGATCATATACGTGCAGTAGTGCATGGATCATGATCAGACAGATCATACTAGTGGGCTTTGGTTTAAGCCGGATCCTAGTATTAGATTTATTGGATTACTTTAGTCTCATCACATTCACATTCAATCGGAATGTGGATGCAAGTATGTATATACAGGTGAGGGGTATTCTAGTGATCCATCACGAGTTTACTTTAGATGTTGCCATATCTTTTTATTGTTGTGAACATTTGGGTTAATATTTACAAATGGTGGAAATTGTGAGTGGAAATGATCATGAGGTGCAATTAATGTGACATAGACATGTTTAGTGACTCATGGTCTCTTTTCTTGTGCTAATGTCACATTAGGATTTGATTATTGTATTGATATGATGCTTGGAGAGAGAATGGACAGCCATATAGGCTTGAGTTTGCTCTTGGATTTCTTATGCTAGCTCTCATTTTCTTCATCTCAACACAATAACAAAAGGCTCCTCTCCTTTTTTTCCTCTAGCTCACCATTTTCACTAATGGCTTCATCTTCAACCTCCATCCATACACTCTCATGCAATGAGAATCAATGGATGCTTGAGACGAAGTGATCGCACACATTCTCTACTTCACCTTGGACACGTCGGCTAGCACACTTCGTGTCCGAGTTGCTTCGGATGAAGCGGGAGCCCGTAAAAAGACTCATTGATGTGGTGCCCTTCAGACGAGGAGATCGGAGATGCCGCGAGGAGCTTGGGATGGTGGCAAAGACCGAAGGACACGGATCGATCGGTATAGCTTTTCCAACCCTTTCTCTAGTTGCTAGTTATAGGTTAATGGTTCGATCCGGGTTTATAGTGTACGATAGCGCCGGTTTGAAGTTTTGAAAATGTTTTTATTTCCGCATTTTGGCCTCGGACAGACGGCCGGGGCGCTACCGTAGACTTACAGTGAGATCCTTACGACTCACAAAGGAACAATACACTTAGGAATCCTTACGATTCCTAAGGAGAACACACACCTGCGAGCTCCTCTCGACTCGTAGGGAGAAAATACTTTTATGAGACCCTTATGGCTCATAAAATTGAAAAGTCTTTGGTGATAGGGATCTAAACCTGTCTCCAGAGCTATCGTTCCCCAACGGACGACAGCAAATGATGAGTCGCTCCTGGCATTACACTTCAGTGTTAGCGGTGCTGATGCCGACCCAAAACTCTAACCCCAAATTCCCAAACGGCGAATGATGAGTCGCTCCTGGTACCATATTCCAGTGCAGCGATGCAGACGCCAACCAAAATTTCAAATCCCTGGATGTCCCAATGGAGAATGATGAGTCGCTCCTGGTACCATATTCCAGATGCAGACGTCAACCAAAATCCAATTTCTCAAAATTCTCCCAGCCTTACGGGTGGTCCCCAAATCGACTACCGTATACAATCCACTGGCTCAAATAATTCTCACATCCATGCCCCACAGCAACCACCAGTCACGCGGCCAGCCTCCGCCCTTAGAATTATGCTCTATTTGGGAAGACCCACTCATGTGTCCTCACGATACATGAGGAGAAAAAACTTACGAGATTCTCTCGACTCGTAAGAAAACATCATCGTGAGATCCTTACGACTCACAAAGGAAAAACACACTTGGGAGTCCCTACGGTTCCTAAGGAGAAAATACACCTACGAGATCCTCTCGACTCATAGGGAGAAAATGCTTTTATGGGACCCTTGCGGCTCATAAAATTGAAAAGCCTTAGGTGATAGTGACCTAAACCTGTTTCCTAAGCCATCGCTCTCCAACGGGAAATGGCAAATTATGAGTCGCTCCTGGCGTTACGCTTCAGTGTTAGCGGTGCTGATGCTGACCTAAAAACCAAATCCCAAGTCCTCCCGGGACAAATGATGAGTTGCTCCTGGCATTATTCCAGTGTAGCAATGTTGATGCCAAACAAGATCCAAATTCCAAGTCCCCAAAGGGTGAATGATGAGTCGCTCCTGATATCATATTCCAGTGCAGCGATGCAGACGCCAACCAAAATACAATTTCCCAAAAACCTTCCAGCCCTACGGCCATGTTGGAGATAGTGCCCTCAGAGTCAATTATTGGATCACAGGCACGTGATTGCAATGATTGAGGGGGGACCTGTCCCAGTAGGACAGTCTTACTCGAGATGATAATATGCTATCTGGTTTATCTTTATCATCGTGTACTGCTTTAGGTGACCTGACAGGTCACTATTGCACGTTGATAGAGCCCCTAGGATTCTTTCTTGGCCACCAGCAGTATGAGGGCGATCATATACGTGGGAGCTGGTAGTCTATAAGCACATCCTTAAAAGGTCCCTAGTCGTGGGAGTTTCGAGATAGGGCATCGATACTCCAGAGTAGACTAGTGTATACAGTCGAGACCCCGACGAGGGGCGGTGGCCGGTCTCATAAGCCACCGGTGTCAGTTGGTTCACCTAAGATGTATACAGGTGCTCATTGGGTTATGAGTACACCGGACAGGACTCGCCGGGAACATGCTAGTTAGTCTTATACCTGACGTTAGATAGCAGTTCCCTGGTGACATGTGTACAGGTTAGTTCATCGACCTGGGGATCGTCATTTGTCTCGTGTGAGTTACCACTGTACTTTGATTACTACCCTACCACGCTCAAAGGAGACGTGCAAACAGGTTTTAGTTGGGTACAGTCCCGATCCACATGGAGACAACGAGCGGATCTTCAGGGGTTCGTCTCTCCCGGTATTGGGGGTGAGGTCGCGCTGTGTCTAGGAGAGCCATTACACGAAGCCCTCGGCCGAGGCAGGAGATTTACTGGTAGGTATTACAGTAGTATCTCAGGGTGTTCTGGGATACACTCCGACACGACTTGTACCGCTTTTGGGGGTCTGACTTTTACCAACCCCCTAGGCCCGCCATACGATGCTCATAGACGAACGGACCGGACTGTATGGATATTGTCACTGATAGGCTCAGTAGGGTGTCAGGCTGAGTTCGCTCACAGACGTCCCTTTTAGTCAATAGCTGGTGGCCCGTCACGTATGGCTAATACCTCTGACGTGCTAGTGGTTAAATCCACAGCCATAGTATTGACGAGTCTTTAGAGTCCACCACACTTTCAGTTACTCAAGCTTTCGGGCGAAACGCTGTAGAAGCCGTATGGAGATATGGTAAGGTCCGATCAGATACGTGCGGTATTGCACGGATCAGGATCGGACAGTTTGTACTACAGGCCGTATGGGTATATGGCAGGGTTCGATCAGATACGTACGGTATTGCACGGATCAGGATCGAACGGATATTACTAGCCGGCTTTGGTTTAAGCCGGATCCTAGTATAGTACAGTGTAGATTTTGTCTCATTGCATTTGTATTTCGGTCAGAATACAAATGTGGGTGTGTATACACAGTATCGGGGTTTTCCTGTAATTTATTACGGGACCAGTTTTCTGGAGTTGCCAGTTTGCTTTCCGTTTCGGCCATATTTCATTTGTATCTTTCAATGGCCGAAGATTGGTGGAGGAAGGCTTATTTGCATTTGTGCAAATAAGCAATTGTGGAAGGGGTCTTTGCATATTATTGTATCATGATACTTGCACCATCATTGCTTGACTTTCTTTAGTCATCATGGCTAGTGTTGTAGTATCATGATGTCATGACTTTTTGGTGATGGGAGTTGATTTGTTTTGGAGTGTGGTTTTGGTTTTTGTGATCATTTCCCTTCATGATATCTTTTGATTCTCATCTTGCATTATTGATCCATACACTCCATTATTCACCCTCTCTCTCCATATTGATGCATGGGCCGACCACTATCTAGGTGGGGGGATTTTCTCTCTTGGTGGGGAGAAAATGTTAATCTCATTCTTCGCATGCTACATTTTTCCTCACCTCTCTTCAAGTTCATTTTCCTCCACTACAAAGGCAACATCCTCTACCCCAAATGAGACTTGAGCACTACACATTCTACAGCAAACCTTGGGCATGTCAGCTCGCCAACTTCGTGCCCGAGTTGCCTCGGTAAAGAGGTGGGAGCCCGTAAAAGAATCAGGCGATGTGGTGCCTTTCCGGCGAGGAGGTGGAGACCGGACATTCCGTGGGAGATCGGGACGACGACGAGAAGACCGGAGGACACGGATCACTCGGTATATCTCTCTTCCCATCTTGTAGTAAGTTAGGACTAGTTAATGGCCCGATCCGGGTTTTTAGTGCGCGGTGCCGGTTCAAGAAAAATTAAAGTTAACCATCGCTTCCGCATTTGGCCTCGGGATGGAGGCCGGGGCGCCGCCGTGCACTTACAGGCCAGTCCCCAAATTGACTACCATATACAATCCACGGACTCAAATAATTCTCATCACACTCAGGCCCACGGCAATCACAAGCCCCACGGTCGGTCTCCGCCATCGGAATTATGCTCCAATAGGGAAGACCCAGTCATGTGACCTCACGATACATGGGGAGAACAAAACTTACGAGATCCTCTCGACTCATAAAAAAACACCTTAATGGGATCCTTACGACTCACAAAGGAAAAACACACTTGGGAGTCCCCACGACCCCTAAGGAGAAAGTACACCTACGAGATCCTTTCGACTCGTAGGGAGAAAATACATTTATGGGACCCTTACGGCTCATAAATTTGAAAATTCTTAGGTGATAGGGACCTAAACCTGTCTCCTAAGCCATCGCTCCCCAACAGGAAAAGGCAAATGATGAATTGCTCATGGCACATGTTCTTCAGTGTTAGCAACGCTGATGCCTACCCTAACCCCAAAATTCCAAACTCCAATCTAATAGACCCCTAAGTCTTTGAACTGGGAACAGAAGACCCCTAACTCTTTAAACTATAAACAGATGACCCCTAAGTCGTTAAACTGGGAACAGATGCCCCTAAATCGTTAAACGCGGAATGAGGGAAATCCCCTCACGGCAAATGATGAGTCTCTCCTAGCATTGCTTCAGTGTTAGTGGTGCTGATGCCAACCCAAAAACCAAATCCCAAGTCCTCCCGAGGCAAATGATGAATTGCTCCTGGCACATGTGCTTCAGTGTTAGCAACGCTGATGCCTACCATAACCCCAAAATCCTAAACTCTAATCTAATAGACTCATAAGTCATTAAACTGGGAAAAGATGACCCCTAAGTCGTTAAAACTGGGAACAGATGACCCCTAAGTAGTTAAACTGGAAACGAGGGAAATCCTCCCATGGCAAACGATGATTCGCTCCTGGTACCATATTCCAGTGTAGTGATGCTGATGTCAACCCAATTTTCATCAAATCAGCAAGACAACCAACGACCTCCCTGGCGGAATCAAGCTCCACCTCGGAAACAAGTCGAATCCTGACACCGCAGAAAGCGGAGCAAGTCAAATCCAATCCGTGACACCGCAAGAAGCGGTGCAAGTCAAATAGAGCACCGACCGTCTAAGTCGCTAAAAGGACAGCACCGACCATCCAAGTCACTAAAAGGGCAGCACCGACCGTTCAAGTCGCTAAAAGGGCAGCACTGACTGTCCAAGTCGCAAAAAGAGCAGCACCGACCGCCTACGTCGCTAAAAGGGCAGCACCGACCGTCCACGTCGCTAAAAGGGCAGCATCGACCATCCACATCGCAAAAAGGGCAACACCGACCGTCCACATCGCTAAAATGGCAGCACCGACCGTCCAAGTCGCAAAAAGTGCAGCACCGAACGTCCAAGTCGCAAAAAGGGCAGTACCGACCGTCCAAGTCGTAAAAAGGGCAGAACAGACCGTCCACGTCGCTAAAATAGCAGTACCGACCGTCCAAGTCGCAAAAAGGGCAGAATCGACCGTCCGCGTCGCTAAAATGGCAGAAACGACATCCACGTCGTCAAAACGGGAACTAAATTAAATCAACCTCCACGTGAAAGAAGATCCATCAATTTCATGCACACAACACACATATATGGTGTGCATTTATTGATGGGGGCAATTTGTTGGGTTCAAAATTTACACCCCGGCTGACCAAGTTAAAATCAAAGTCAACCCCACGCCAAGTGGGCCCAAGCCCAGGTCAAGTGGGCCAATACCCAGGTCGAGCCCGAACATGAAGCGGCCGGCCTCCCCATGCCAAAAAAAAATTTTGTAATAAATAATTTTGGTGTATTTATTTTTTTATTTTATGAATAAATGTAAGGAAAATGGGCATAAAACCAAATTTTTGTAAAACCCATGGCTCATGTGCAAAAGAAATGAGCACATGATGCATGGGATGGGCAAAATGCCATTTTGTAAAGCCCAAGGGGCTATATGTAAAGTGTGTAGCATATAAAGGTAAAGATGATGAAAATATCTCAACAACTTTTTCTCTCTCTAAAAAATTAGGGCATGTGCCTCCTTCTCCTTCCTCAAGGTTATAAAACCTTCTCCCCTTTTGAATTGAATTAAGAGTTTTACTCTTCTTTTTCCAAAAATAAATAGTTTTACACTACAAAACCCATAAAGGGGAGCTCAGATCTTCCATTAGATCTCAAAAAGAGAAGATTTTTTTAATTCTCAACCCCTTTCTCCAATATCCGGCCAACCGAGAGGAAGAAGAAGGAGGCCCATCTCCAGAAATCCTTTCTTGGAAAGATCCAGGGCCAAAAGGGAGAGAAACAAAGGGGGGCCCCTTTGATCATTTCTAAAGATTTCTAGGAGTTTAACTATATTCAAGATCTGTTGGAGTTCAACTCCATAACTTAATCTCTTTTCAGGAGTTTAACTCCAGAAGTCAAATCGGGAGCACGGCTCCTAGTGCAGGGACAAAGTCCCTTTTCATGCTGACGCCCAGCGCTCGCGTGCCAAGTACGTGCTCAGCGCCCACCTGCCAAGCACGTGGGGCGCTGATGCCCAGGGCCCGTGTACCAAGCACGTGGGGTGCTGGCGCCCACCGCTCGCGTGCCAAGCACGTGGGGCGCTGATGCCCACGGCCCGCGTGCCAAGCATGTAGGGCGCTGGCACCTTGCACCCAGCACTAACACCAACCCCCAGCGTCCGCGTACTAAGCATGTGAGGCGCTGGCGCTTACGTGTCCTTTGTACGCCATTTCCTCCCTCATTTTATATACACTCCACACTAAAAATACCTCCCCCGTTAGAAAAAAATTTCTAACGGTGTGCTACCCCGCACCCCGCAAGGGGGCTGCTAGCCCTCTTGACCCCCAGCCCGCTATCCGGATAGTGGGACCCCCGTAAAAACTCTGCTGGGCCCCCGATATATCCAAAACCCTTTCAAAACATAACACTGAACATTGAGTTCGCATGACCTATTTGACCCGTCAATCGGAGGTTCTCTCACTCCAAAGGCAAGAGGTAATTAACGGCAGCTTAGTCCGCGGCTGCCGGAGATTCGGATCCCAACAATCAATAAACCCCAGAGCCTACCCTAGCCAGAGGGAATTTGTAATGCTCCTGAAAAGCGCGCGCGTATTCCCATCTCAATGGGGTGATGAAAAACACCCTACACCTACCTTTCGGTACCAGCCTATGATTTGGAAGAAGACTATCTAATAAGCGTAATAAGTGTACACTCCTAATACAAGAAGCTCTCGCAATATGAAAGAAGGTAAAGGGAAGAGACAACCGAATAAAGCTATTCAATTTCTCCAAAACCAATGGCCATTCTCGACTGAAGTATGTTTTTCGAATGCGTATGTAACTATACGATGGCTGTTACAAGCAATATGGATCATCGTAGTGATACGAAGTGTTCTGAAGAAATGCAAAAGGTAAAGTAGGAGTGGCAGGGATATGTGCGACTTTGTCGTGAATCATGACAATCCAAAGCCTAAGGGTGTAAGAAGGTTCGGTTAACTTGGTTCATGAGTTTTAGCTTAAGGTAAGTCATGAATCGCTGTATCAGAGAGAGAGAGAAAAGAAACACTCAGTATGCACTCTATCAAGATTAGATTGGTTATCACTTTATCTAATCAGGATGGCTCCCACAGTTTTCTTGAATTCTCCTTCAAATCCTAAAAGGAGAACTAGTCGGGATCATATACACTTTACAAGTTTGCTAATCGTTCAAATAGGCCAGTATTGCTACTCCGAGGGAGGTCCCCCGTGCTTTCGCACGGACCCAATTAATAATCTCGTTTCTGTAGAGGCGTAATCTCGTTAACACTTTCTAGACACCTAATAGGTTAGCTAATTGTGAAGTGAAAAATCTTCCAAGGTGTAATACCTACTCATCAGTGGGAATCGGGACCCAACTATCATTGTGTAATAACTTCGGTGGAATCCACTCAAGTCACCACACTCCAGAAGGTATGCGCATGCCTGATAAGTTTCCTTTATATTTGAAACTCCCGATATGGTTTTTTGCCCCTGGGACCCAAGGACCTTGACACTTGCTAACAAATCAATGGTCCTAATCAAGTTCAATCCGTCATTATCTTGATTGCATCGAACCCACCCATACTAGCCCTTGACACTTATCAACAAAGTAGTGTGATTGTCCGAATCATTCACATCTCTATGCAACAGATAAGCAGCACTCAGGTACCATACACTATGCTTTGACGCTTGACAACAAACATAGCATGAATACTAGGCGCTACCTATCTGAAATAATGGAGGGCTATGGCTGGTTTTTGGCAAAAAACCTGTAGCGTAAGGAACTTGATATCGTTGAAGGAACTCGAGTGGCTTTGAAATGGAGTGATTTAAGCTCCACTTTTTAAAACTAATAACATAAACCTTTGCTTAAGAGCGAACTCCCAGTGAAGAGATCAAGGCTCTTCCCTCATAGAATGAGGTGCGGGATATTCCTAACCGAATAGCTTTATGCAAAGCAAAAATATACGACAATGAGTTTTGAAGAAAACCGAGTAGTTTTAAAAATTGGTTCCGACAACATCATTTAGGTTTATTTTCCTTGCATTATTCATATAATGCATTCCCATCATTTTAAGTTTCCAAGCCACAAAAGAAACAACCAAAATAGCATACTTTTATGTATTATCCGCATTCTCCACGGGGCCCCATCATGCATCGTTAGATTACTTAACTAACGACAGAGCTAGCGCGGATGCAAAACATATAGAAATATCTACTATATATATATCAATATCGTAGGCAGAAAATAGTCATCACAGGCAGATAAAAATCATCACAGGCATGCGAACAACAATATGGAATAACGGATAAACTAGGAGCCCCGGGATTCATTTGAGCCGTAAATGAGACGCGGCGTTCCCCGGCCGTGTGGATTGTTCGTACAAAGTCGATCCTAGATCCCTATGAGTACGGCAAGCCACCTGCCAATTCTAGAAACTGGGTAATAGGCCTTCAACGAAGTGAGTCGGTCAACTGTCGCTTTCTAGAATCTGGTGACTTGTGTACCCCTCCGCAGGTCAACCTATACCCCATACGAGTGCAGCGAATAGCCCATTAATTCAAGAGTAAGGCCCCCTCGGTCTCAATACCATAAGATGCGGGCCCGTTGCCCTTTAGAACCCGGTTATTCGAGCACTCTTCCGTGGGGTAATCCTAGTACAGAAATGAAATATATACAAAGGTGACAACGATCGCAACCTGGTCGAGCCCCGACAAAAGAATATACATACAGGAAGAAACGACAGTCCATATGTCGGACGCTCACCCCACAATAATGAATATACAAATTGAATCAAAACTATAGAAGCAATATTGCACTAGGGGCTATCCAACACGATAATCCGACTGAATCAAAACCAGATATATATAACTACAGGAACAAGTAACACTATAATTTTTGCAATCCCATCTAAATGAACATATAGTAATTAGACGACATTCAGCAACACATATATCACATCATAAATATCAAAGATGCAAAAGTTTCGAGTTCTAAAACTCCCGAGTTGCCCCAAATCAAAGATAACACTAAGTGAAATCTGGGGCAAAACAAACAAGACCAAAAATCTCAATTTCCAAAACCCAAGACACAGCATGAAAACGAGGACCTATGGCCACAGGAAAATCGCCCATAGCGGGGATTCTATGGTTTCTGGCGGTTTTTTGCTGATGGAATTTCCTCGTTTTGATTATGTGTTTCTATCATGTCAAGAGTAAGCCTCTGCGCTTGTTTATAAAATTTCACAGACCAAATTTGTTTAGACAGAAACCGGATTTTGAAAATCGGAGTTTTTCGGTTTTGAAACTAAAGCATCGACTACTACTAGTTAAAGGTGTTTGGCTGGCTCTGATAACATGTTGGTATTCAGTGCTCGTGATATGGAAACCACGGCCAAGACGGAAGCGAAAACAAAAACTTTATGCAAGCACAAAACACACTAACCCAAGAATTCGATCCAAACACCTAAACTAGCAAACCATAACATACAAGGGTATAGAAATACAACCTTCAACGCGTGTCTACCCAATTGTGGAAGACCCCTCCAAGCTCGTAGACACTGGGAACACGCTTGAAAGCCGACCATCCTTGCCGATAAAAATCCACCAGAGCGAAACTGGAAAATGTTGGGTTACGGCAGCGCCCCGGCCATCAAACCGTGGCCAAATACGGAACAAAAATTTTCTAAACTGGCGCTACCATGACCCGATGCCCGGATCTAACCTAAACCCTATACTAGCAAGCATATATAAAGAAGTTAGAATGGTTATAACGAGTTGATCCGTGTCCTTCGGTCTTCAACCATCTTCCCAAGCTCCTAGTGGTCGTTTGGATCGAGTTTGGTTGCCGGTCTTCCTCCATCTACGATAATCCACATGAGGAAAATGGCGCAAGCTCCAGCCTCGCCAAGTGAGGCAACCAACGCTCCAAGGTTGCTAGCAATAGAGAGTAGAGGTGTAGGAATGTGTCACTATAATTTTCTCTCATCACAAATGCTCCATGAGCAACTCAAGAAGATCAAGAGGAGATGAGGAAACATGTGGCATGAGCAACTAAAGAAATGTGCTAAGTATTTTCTCCAAGTGAGAAGGAATGAGTGAAGAGAGCAAGTGAGGAAAAATCAAGTGGAGAAAAGAAATGAGCAAGCCCCCAAAGAAAATGTGGCAGCCCACCACCTCTTTTTTCCAATCATGCAAATGAAAAATATCTCCATCATTTTCCAATAAACAATTGCATGCCATACCTCTCTACATGCCATGACCCATGCTCATGCCAACTCACCCTCCACCTCATTTCCCAAATGATTTTCTAAAAATAAAATCAATAATGAGGTGGCCATCTTCTAGAAGCTATTCCGTATAAATACGGAATACTTTCCGGTACACGTATCGAAATACATATACGCGTATTCGTACCAAAATACGAATAGCCAAGAAAGAAAATGAATAGTGAACAATAATACTAGAATACATATATATAAATACATATATATATATATATATATATATATTATTAAATCAAAACCTGATTTAATAATCCGGCTTAATCCTAAGCCGTTAGTATTATCAACCGTCCGATTAAAGTCTGTGCAGCCTGTACACATATTTAATCGGACACTTGTATATACCAACATACGTCATCTACACCATATCTCCTGAACCGTGAAAACCCTCTATGTGGGACTCTAAAGACTCGTCAATACGCTGGCAATGGGTTTAACCACAAGTACGTCAGCAGCACTAGCTGGACGTAACGGCTACCCAGGTATTGAGCGAAAGAAAGGCCGACGAGCAAACTCATCCAAACCCCTACTGAGCCTGACCGTGACAATATCCGTACAGTCTGGTCTGTTCGTCTAAGAGTATCGCATATCGAGTTTAGGGGGGTGGATAAAGTCCCCTAATAACGCGATAATTCGTGTCGGTATGAAACCCATCACCACATGAGATACTACCGATCCTACATCAGTAATTCTCGACTAGCATGGCCAAGGATTTCTGGTGATGGTCACCCATGCACTGCGTGACATCAACCCCCAATATCGAGAGAGACGAATCCCCGACAATCCGCTCACTGCCTCAATGTAGCTCGGGAATGTACCTAACTAAAACCTGTTTGCATGACTACTTTGTGCCATTGTAGGGTAGTAATCAAAGCAAAGTGGGAACTCATACGAGACAAATGACGATCTCAGGTCGACAGACTAACCTGTATACATGTCACCTGGGAACTGCTATCTGACAATACGTATAGTACCAACTAGCAGATTCCCGGCAAGTCCGTCCAGTGTACTCATAACCCAATGAGAAACTGTATACTATCTTAGGTGAACAAACTAACACCAATGTCTTGTGAGACTTGGCCACCGCCCCTCGTCGAGGTCTCGATCAGTATGCACTAGTCTACTGTGGAGTATCGATGCCCAGTCTCGAAACTCCCATGACTAGAGACATTTGTGCTTATAAACCACCAGATCCCATGTATATGATTTCCATCATAATACTGGTAGTCAAGAAAGAATTCTATGGGCTCTATCAAGATGTAATAGTGATTATAAAGACAAACCAGATAGCATGCTATTGTCTCGAGTAAGACTGTTCTACCGGTATAGGTCCTCCCTCAATCATCATAATCACCTTCCTGCGACTACGATAATTGCCTTGAGAGAACTATAGCCAACAATCTCTCACTTGCACTTAAGGCTAATTATTTCGGTGTCGCATACTCATACCCCGTGTGATACCGAACACCCAACTCCTCTACTAATCAGTCTTGCAAAGCCCGTTTGTGAAACTATTGCGTTCGAGAAATAGCCTCAGTGAGTGAATCCGCTCCAGTGTTTCTTTCTGTATCTCTCTATATCTCAATTTCGTGGAGAAAACTATCTCCCGAAATGAGCAATACATGTCTTAGAATATGTCTGGATATTTGACGGGACCCAGTTCTCAAATGAACTCCAAATCCAGCAAACTTCTTAGACTGTATCGTCCACTGAAATCAATCAGTATCCTGCGCCGTGCCTTCAACAGTATCCGCTTGGACCACCTGTCCAACATATTGTCCCTCAAAAAAGGGAAAAACTATAACTCAGACAGCCACTCTGTTATCCAGGTCACCTTGGAAGCCTGAAATGATAACCGTCTCCCGAAGGAGGCTGTCGTTACCATATCCCTAGAACATCCATTTATGTTCATTAACTGCTTCCCTACATTTCTCCAGGATTGGATTAATATATATTTATTGCAGCTAGTGCAAAAATAACATCTGGTGTGGTACTTGACATTTCATGATTAACTCAATTGCCTAAGCAAGTGATATGCTAATCATGCAGATCCCTCTCCCTTTTAGTCTGTAAGACACCTTTAGAGAGGGTGACTCCATCACCTGCAGGTACACCACCATGACAGAAGTCGTCCATTCTAAAACACTTTAGAATAGTGTCAAGTACCCAAATTGGGACACTTCCCAAATCTAGATCCAAAACTATAGATCTAGTAACCAGAAACCCTGATATTATATCAATGTCCTATGTGGAGAAACAACTGTGTGACAACCACAGTATAACCGATTGAAGTATAAGAATTTCACTTCCTATAAAGTGCATGTCATCCCAAATACCAAGACATCACACCCTACTACCTTCTTATGAGATCCATCTCCTATTCTGATGAAGTCAAAGCCTATGACCGTCATATCAAAAATAGATGATATATTTCCGCTATACCTGCTTTAGTCTATAAATAGACATAAGCTACTTGCCAACTATGCTTCCGCTGCTCCCACTAACTACAACAACCCTCTGGCAAAGTCATATACACGTGCACTTCTAAAACTAGTTTAGAACGATGCTATACTCATCCTCCCGCCGGGTCTTATAGTCTAGAACAGCAGCAATGGCAAGTCTGGGTAAACAAGAACCTCCCTGTCACCGTCTCTGAGAAGATCGAAGTATCTCTCGGGTGACTGAGGTTACCCACCAAATCTGCGGAGTGTCTAATGGAATGTCAAATCCAATTGAATTCTCAGGTTCTATTAAATCTTTAATGAGCGTTTGTGGTTCTGGAATCACTTCCAGTTCTACCATACTCCCAGTTTTGTTTTCTGAAAAAATCCATTTTACTAAAACTGTGGCGAGTCAAGAACAATATCACTATTGATCTTCCTGATGGTAGAAAATTAACCCTCTTCAAACCCCGGGATAACCCACAAACTGCCATTACTGAAATGTGCCTCGAGTTTATCCGGATTCTGGTTTTAAGTATCAGCCGGACAACTCGCTATACGTTAACATCGTTAAGATATAAATTGATTCTATATATATCCAATATAGAAATAAAAGCACTAATTTAATTGGAACCAGATTCAAAATCATGCAGCTGTCTCCAGTGCATATCAACCAATTGGAAAGAGGCCAATCAGCATTACTCATCTAGGAGTGCATCAATATATGAGTAACCCAAAAGAGAAGTGGGTTCTCAAAACCATTACTATCAATGGAATACCAAACACAAGTATCTACATTTTCGACTACCTCGAAGAATCCTGATACTTCCAACAAATGGTTCTATACTTTATTCTTATACCTATAACTTTTCAATATCTGGACCATGTATTTCAACGAAATGCTTGTCTAGAACTTGAGAAGTCATGAGTAAATAGAATATAGTACGAGTACCAACCCCTTTTGTCCTAATAGACACTGGACAACGTACAATACTTTGTATAAGTCCACTGAGTTTAATAACTCAAACCCTGTGCGTCGTAAGTTGAAGATTGTACTATGATTAAGAAGAATTACACCGCTGTTGAATGCACCTTACCTAACCATCAACTAATATAGGTAAATGTCACAGACATAATTTCAAAAAGTTATATCTCGCTTTATAAAATAAACATACAAATATATCAGTTTGAAATTGGTGCATAACAACGGATATTCGAAACCAAATATTTGCCGTCAAGAAAAACCCAGGTGATTTCCTCAAATATCACCAATTACAATGAATTCCGATATAATGAGGATCTAATCACCCAATTCCCAATATCTTACTCCCACTCACCATCTGTAATAACATACAGATGTGAGAAACTGATCTGGTAAATACATATCCTGGAGTTAGATTCCAATTGAGAAAAACAGTTTTCAATTAATATCGCACAGTCGGACTGAAACATGAAAATGTTTCAAAGGGGTTAACCTGGTATTCCTAGTAACTCATCTTCCACTATCCTGATTCATGACAGCAACCATATACTTATTTGCTCTCACTTCAATCCCTTTATTATGTCTTTACTTATTACCTTCTGTACACCTTCTTTAGGCTAATTGGTTTTCTTCCTTCCCTACCTTTCGGCACCAGCCTAAGGTTTGGAAGAAGACTATCCAATAAGCGTAATAGGTGTACACTCCTTATGCCAGGAGCCCTCGCAATCTGAGAGAAGGTAATGGGAAAAGACATATGAATAATCCTATTATATTTCTCCTGAACCGGAAACCATTCTCGAATCTGGAACAAATTCCTTCGAGTTTGTATGTAACTATACGATGGCATGTCCAAGCATTATGGATGTTCGTAGTGATACGAAGTGTTCTGGAGAAATCCAAGTGGATGTGGGAGTGGCAGGGGTATACACGGTTTTGTCGTGAAAGATAGTAGTCGCAATTTTCTTTGTCGTTATTCTAATCCCTTTATATGTCTTTACTTATTACCTTCTGTACACCACCTTTAGGCTAATTGGTTTTCTTCCTTCCCCACCTTTCGGTACCTACCTATGGTTTGGAGGAAGACTATCCAATAAGCTCAATAGGTGTACCCTCTCCTAATTCTAAGAGCCCTCATAACCTGAGAGAAGGTAAAGGGAAAAGACAACCGAATTATCTTATTCAATCTCTCCAGAACCAGAATCCATTCTCGAATCTGGAATAAGTTCCTTCGAGATCGTATGTAACTATACGATGGATTTATCCAATAGGAGTGGATGCTCGTAGTGATACGATGTGTTCTGGAGAAATGCAAAGGTGATATAGAAGTGGAAATGATATATGCGACACCGTGACATTCCAAAAGGCAAAGTGTTTTAAGAAGGTTCGGTTAACTGGGTTCATGAGTTTTAGTTTAGGAAGGGTCATGGTCGCTGCCAGAGATAGAGAGAAAAGAAACACTCAGCGTGCACTCTAACCTAGATCAGAATGGTTAATCACTTTATCTAATCAGGATGGCTCCCACTGTTTCCTCAAATTCTCCTCCAAACCCAAAAGGAGAATTAATCGGGATCATCTAAAATCTCCCGAGGAGTAAACCTGTTCATCAGTGGGAATCGGGATCCAACTATCATCGCATGATAACTTGATGAAATCCACTCAAGTTATCACACTCCAGAAGGTATGCTCATGCTTAGCAAGTTCCTGTCTGTTTGAAACTCCCGATGTGATTTTTACCCCAAGCGGTTTATGACCTTGACTAGGTCAACAAAGCATAAACCGCTAGTCAAGTTTAACCCGTCATTATCCTGGATTGCATTAAACCCACCCGCACATGCTCTTGACTAGGTCAACAAGGCCGCACGACTGTCCTAACCAATTGCATTTAAAATGCAACAAACAAGCACCACTTAGCTACCGAACACTACGCCTTGACTAGGTCAACAAACGCAGCACGAATACTAAATAATACTCATAAGAAATGACGGAGGGCTATGGCTTGTTTTTGGCAAAAAAACCATTAACGTAATGAACTTGATATCGTTGAAGGAACTGAGTGGGTTTTTAAATATATAGCGGCGCAAACTTTTGCTAAAGAGGTCACTCCCTGTGAAGGGATCTCGGCTCTTTCCTCGCCGAATGAGGTGCAGAATATTCCAAACTAAATAGCACGATGCAAAGCAAAAGGAAACAACTATAGTGAAGTTATTACGTTGACGCAAACTTTTACTCAAGAGCTCACTCCCGATGAAGGGATCTCGGCCCTTGCTTTGTCGAATGAGGTGCGGGATATTCCCAATCGAATACCACTGTGCAAAGCAAAAGAGAATGTCTGTAATGCCAGTTTTTAAAAACCTGGTTCCAACAACATCATATATAGGTTTTTTTTATCCTTGCATTGATCAAAATCAATGCAGACCCATCAATTAATCACACCAGAAAAGAACGAAAATATGATGTACGTATATGCCATCCACATTCGCCACTGGGCCCCGTCATCACTCGTTAGGTTACTTAACTAACGACAGAGCGGGGACTGGATTAGCGTTGGTGCAAATCATATACAACATCTACTAGTATATATATAAATATATATATATATATATATATAACAATAGTCCCACGCATGATATAAAGCAACACCACAGAAGCAACAACACAGAGTGGTGGATAATCCTGGAGCCCCGGGTTTCACTTAAGCCGCAAATAAGACCCGATGTTCCATGTCGTGTGGATAGCCTGTGCACTGAAAACCTAGACCCCTACGAGCGCGGCAAGTTACCCGACAAAACCAGAAATAAGGCAACCCCCTTCAACAACGTGAATGGGCCACCCAGCACTTCACAGAATCCGGTAACTTTTGCACCCCTTCATGGGTCAACCTATACCCCCTACGAGTGCGGCGAATAGCCCGCCAATTCTAGAGTGAGGCCCCTTCTGTCTCAACGACATGAGATGTGGACCCGTTGCCCTCTAGAACCCGGCTATTCATGAACTCCACCTCAGGGTAATTCTAGTACAGAAAAGAAAATAATATGTACAAGGGTGACATCGACCTCAACTCGGTCGTGCCCCAAACAAATAATATAAAAACTGGCAAAGAAGGCAGTCCACATGTCGGACGCTCACCCCGCAATATCAAATGTACAAATGAAACTAAACAGTACTACCATTGCACCATAGCTATCCACCATGATGATCCAACCACAACACAGCACAACACAGAACATCAACGTGAATGTCACATTTGCAAACCCGTCTAAAAGAACATATAGCAATTAGACGAGTTATACCGCTCGAATGACATTCACGGTCGCAGATAGTAATGCATGTACTAATAAACATTTAAATAGTGTTAAATTATCGACTTCGAAACACCCCGAATTGCCCTAGAACAATAGATAACAAAATATCCAAACTGGGTCAAACAAGCAATACCACTGAACCAATATTCCAGAGACCGGACCACACACAAAATACGAAGCCCAAACTCCTTCCAAAGGCCGGCCAGCTCGGAAATTTTGAGCATGTGCTCGGGTGAAAACAGGTGAAATGGGTTTGTATTTGGTGTGTGCTCTTGTGATCATTGAAGTAGTCTTCTGCAGTTGCTTAAAAAAAATTTGAAGACTCTGACATTTCGACAGAAACTGAAATATGCAGTGCACTGTTTTGGGGTTGTTTCGATTTCGATACTTTAAAATTGTTTTAAACTGCTAGTAAGGAGTTTAGATACCATATTGGGTTACGGCAACGCCCCGGCCATCAAACCGTGGCCAAATACGAAACAAAAAATTTCTAAACTGGCGCTACCATGACTCGATACCCGGATCTACCCTAAACCCTATACTAGCAAGCATATATAAAGAAGTTAGAATGGTTATACCGATTTGATCCGTGTTCTTCGATCTTCAACCATCTTTCCAAGCTCCTAGTGGTCGTCTGGATCGAATTTGGTTGCTGATCTTCCTCCATCTACGATGATCCACCTAAGGGAAACGGCGTAAGCTCCAGCCTCGCCAACCGAGGGAACCGACGCTTCAAGGTTGCTAGCAATGGAGAGGGGAAGTGTATCAATGTGTCACTATAATTTTTTCTCATCACAAATGCTCCATGAGCAACTCAAGAAGATCAAGAGAAGGTGAGGAAACATATGGTATGAGCAACTAAAGAAATGTGTTAAGTATTTTCTCCAAGTAAGAATGAATGAGTGAAGAGAGCAAGTGAGGAAAAATCAAGTGGAGAAAAGAAATGAGCAATCCCCTAAAGAAAATGTGGCAGACCCCTCCCCCCTCTTTTTTCCAATCACGCAAATGAAAAATATCTCCATCATTTTCCAATAAATAATTGCATGACATACCTCTCTACATGCCATGATCCATGCTCATGCCAACTCACCATCCGCCTCATTTCCCAAATGATTTTCTAAAAAGAAAATCAATAATGAGGTGGTCATTTTCGAGAAGCTATTCCGTATAAATACGGAATATTTCCTGATACACGTATCGAAATACATATACGCGTATTCGTACCAAAATACGAATAGCCAAGAGAGAAAATGAATAGTGAACAATAATACTAGAATACATATATATAAATATATATATAAATTATTAAATCAAAACCTGATTTAATAATCCGGCTTAATCCTAAGCAGCTAGTATTATCAACCGTCCGATTAAACTCTGTGCAGCCTGTACACATATTTAATCGGACACCTGTATATACCAACATACGTCATCTACACCATATCGTCTGAACCGTGAAAAACCTCTATGTGGGACTCTAAAAACTCATCAATACGCTGGCAACTATTCTTTCTTATGGTATCAGATCGAATGACTCGATTCAAAAAATTTCTTCATTTATATTTTTAGTTTATTATTTCAAAATAAATAAAGTGGCGTTAGAAATATCTAATTCAGAAATGAGTTCTCTCAGTTTGATCATAAGTAGTTTCCTCCATCAATATCTAGTCCAAACAGCTATTTTTTTCTTATGATGTCTTCTAGCAGCATGATCTTATTCTTTTAGTATTTCCAGCGAAAAAGATTGTAGGTTATTCGGTCCACCTTACAATCCGCGAAAGAGACCAAAGGGTATTAATCTGTCATACTCCTTTAGATCTTTTGTTCTTCTCCATCGTTCTACAAGTTATATATTTGGTTCAAAATATTATCCAAACTCTTGGTTATCCATCGTGAATTTGAGCGAGCCTGTTAAATTACGAGATATTTGAATATAACTGTATTAGATTTTATGGTTATTATAAATTAGATAAGTTATCTGATTAATATTGTTGAGATTATGATTAACGAGTTAGATTGTTAGGATTATTAGCTATAACTTAGTCATATTATGAGGTGTATAATGAGATTGCTTATCTTTTAATAAAATAGATCGAGTTTATTGCTTTCTTATCATAGAAATACAAGACAAGCTTCTAATTTAAGATAGGACCAGGACCCGAGAAGTGAATGGTAGCTGAAGTCAAAGGTCAGTGCATGCAAGTTCGTTGTGAGAGAGAGATTAAAGGAGGTTACATTGAATAGATTTGTATACAGGTGGGGGAGGTGGGGCTACAAAGCTTGTGGCAATTCATTAAATAGTTTGGTGCCTTGTTGGTGATACTTGAGAATGTTGGGCAAACGCCACACAATCTGAGAGATTTAGGTGTGATCTGGACCGGTGCAGTCGGTTATCTATATCTTTACTATTTTAACACATACTCAACGGATATTACATGTTCACATTATTTATTTTCCAAAAGAGGAGTGAGCTATTAATTGCCGCCAATAGCGCTCTGATGGATTTTTTACGGTTCATGATTCAGGTGACGTCCGCTAATACCCCCTCCTCCCTCTCTCTCACACCATCACCATCACCGTTATGAGCGGTACGTTTCAACCAATTAAACTACCCCCATCCAACAAAGAAAAACCCTAAAGAAAACAAGTCTCATGAAAATGTGGGAAAACAAAAATGGTATAAATTGAACTCAATTCTGCCAAGAGTGACGGACTTCTTTATTCCTGGGGCCGTCGTCCATTGCATCTCGCCAACTCAGGAATCTTTTACCGGTATCCCTAATGATCAGAACTACTATTTTTTCTCATGGCTTATACTGATTTTTGAAAATAAAGGTGAAAGATGGCTCTAAAGTGAGGGCCAGGAAATAGCATTTCTTGGTCTGAATGATAATTTAAACATATAGACTTAAACATGTCCTGTATTTTTTAAGAAGTGAATACAAAAAATGATAAACATCCTAAAATGATTTGTTTTAGTTCAAGAAGATCAATAATTTACCATTCCGCTTTTGAACCCGTGTACCCAAGAGATAAAGAGTTTGACTCATACCATCTAAATATTAATATTTACATGCAGTCGATAATGTTTTTCTCTTGGACGCATATGGATAGAAGAAAATGTGAACGGAAAAAGCATATCTTAGAATGATTAACATTTTACCTATCAATCCAGTGGGTTCCACATAAACCATAGTTGGTAATTGGTTACAAGGTGGGGACAAAGCATAACTGTAGGACTCGGATTTTTGTATACATTTTATAAACAATCATCAGCCCATTAGCCTATATGTAATCTATCGGGTTGTTTGAAAAATCATATCCTAAGATTACATAC
Source organism: Agapanthus africanus (assembly GCA_030015575.1). NCBI lineage: Eukaryota > Viridiplantae > Streptophyta > Magnoliopsida > Asparagales > Amaryllidaceae > Agapanthus > Agapanthus africanus. Next base: position 11,574,750 of record CM057351.1, read on the forward strand.
CTTATAAGCTATAGATTGCATTTCACGTGCATAAATTTAGTCTCTTCCATTTTATTCACTCATGTCTCTACTATTTTAACCCTTTTTCTCTTAATAATTTTAAAGGGGACTTCTACAAAAACCACTGTATACTGTAGCATTTGTTTTCAAAACCACCATGGCACTGATTTTTTTTGTACAGAAACCCCCGGAATTTTTCTCCGTTTCACACAACCCCCTCCGACCACCCTACCATTAAAATTTAAATTATTTAAGTTAAAATTTTAGTTCTTCTCCTCAAAATACCCTTTCATCCCTTTTAACGGTTCACTATATAACAGGATATTTTGGTCATTTCATAAAGAAATTAACGGCGGGGTCATGTGTACTGATGAAAACTTCGTGGGTTTTTTTTTGCACAAAACTGACGCCACGCTTGTTTTGGAAACAAAGGCTACAGCACTGGGTGGATTTGGTAAAATATCCCTAATTGAAATTCAAGAATTCTTTTCCCATAACAATTAAGACAAAAGGAAGAAATGTGTATAGTATTTATTTTTATTTTTTACTACATATATTGCGAAAGTTTTTGTGGGGGCGTGGTGTCCAGCAATCATGCGTCTATCCATTTTTATCAACTGTTTGTGGGGCCCACAGAAATCAAAGATTTTCGAACGGAGAAGTCGTCGCCCACATCATAGACGCCTCGATAGCCCAGCTCGAGAGCGACGTGTCCTTGTTCGAGAGGGTCCACGTGCCCCCACACATGTGCTCCCATACTTCTCTTGAGCCCCCACCACATTTAGCTGATTTTCTTTCTTTTCAAAATCTAGTTTCTTCACTTCAATTTTCTCAAATTCGAGAAATGTCATTTGATTACCTAGCTACTTATATTACTTATATTATATTATGGTTGTTAGATTAGGATATATCCGAATGCAATAGTATTAGATATTATGGTTCTATAAATCAAATAGGTTCTGATTTATCTTTTTGAGATTATGGTTAGTGTGTTACATTAATAGGACTATTAGTTATCAGTTAATTATGTAATGATGTGTATAAATTGAGAATTTTATCTCTTAATAAAATTGATCGAGTTTGTTGCTCTCTTATCAATGGTCTTTGAAATTCTAGAAATTATTAGTTATATTGGATGCAATGCATCCGAACAGAAAGAGAAAAGGATGTGATTTTTCGGAGACCTTCGAACGGTTATGTGGGGCCTCTCTTTTTCATGACTCAACAGATGTATCTTATATATGAAAAAAATTCAATTTGAGATATTATTTTATCTAAATTTTGTTCTTTGAAGTGACCATATTTTTCAACTAGTAATTTGCACGTGTGTTACACATTATGTATAGTATATTTATAGTTTGAATAAATAACATGTGATCTAATATTTAAGGAATATAATAAAATTTTGGCCAAAATGTTACCGTGCATAGCTAATTAATAACATAATTTTTTTATGAAGAAAACTCTGGAATGATGATTTGGCTTCATCTTTTAGGTTTGAATATTGTGTTGGTTAGTTGTACTCACTCTACAATGGAAGTATAGAGTCGGAATGCAAAAAAAATCAAATTTTGAGCAAGCACAATTAAGAACCCTAAGTGATCAAACCATAACCCTAAACTAGCAACAATATGAGTTTATCTACTCGATTAGAAATTTATATCGAAACGATCCATGTCCTTCGGGTCTTCTTGATCCTCATCTTAAGCTCCTTTGAAGTCCTTGATCAAGCTTGCTCGAAAAGCCTTCTCGATTCTAGATGATCCATCCGACGGAATATGGCTCAAGCTTGCACCTCAAAAATAAGCAACTAAACAAACTAGTTTGCTAATCTAGTTTGCTTAGATGATGTAGAGATATTTAGTGGTGTTTTTCTATCTCTAAAACCATATGTTTCTCAACTCATAAGAAGGTTAGGATTTGAGGAAGGAGATGAATCTAAGAGAGGAGAGAGAATGGTAAAGATAGAATAAATGGAGAAAACGGCTAAGGAAAAATATCAAGCATATCATTTCTTAATAAAAAAATACAAATCATGTTTGAATAGTTTTCCCAAATGAATAAATAAAACTAATAGCCATTCTTCTCATCATGCTTGAAGCCACCTTACCCCTGCACCTATTTTTCTATTTCTAATAAATAGAAAAATACATAATGAGGTGTCATCTTCTAGAAAGTATTTTGTATAAATACAAAATACTTTCTACCGTATATACATACCCGTATTCGTACCAAAATACGAATACCCAAAAGATAAAATAATACTAATGATATAATACTAGAATTAAATCAATATTTGATTTAACAAACAGGCTTAATTCTAAGCCTGCTAGTATTATGATCCGTCCGATTAAATTCCGCGCAACTAGTACACGTAATTAATCAGAACCCTACACGTATTAATATACAGCCTCTACATCGTTTCGCCTGAACCAGGGAAATCCTCTGTGCGGGACTCTAAAAACTTGACAGTACGCTGGCAGTGGGTTTAAGCACAAGCACGTCAGCGGCACTAGCTGTATGTAACGACTATTCAGGTACCTATCGAAAAGAAGGCCGACGAGCAAACTCATCCGAACCCTTACTGAGCCTATCCGTGATAATTTCCATACAGTCCGGTCTTTTCGTCTAAGAGTTTCACATACCCGGTCTAGGGGGAGGTAAACGTAAGACCCCTACTGACCAGATAAGTCGTGTCGATCTGGCTCAAGACCGAGCCGAGAAACTACTGATCTAACCATCAGTAAATCTCAACTGCCTTAACCAAGGTCTTATGGTTCTGGCCAACTGGATATAATACGATATTGACATGAATACCAGGAGAGACGAATCCCTGACAATCTCTCACTTCCTTCATGTAGCTCGGAACTGTCCCCAACCAAAACCAGTTTGCACGACTCAATAGAGCCGTGGTAGGGTAATGATCTAAGTACAGTGAGAGCTCACACAAAAAAAATGACGATCTCTGGTCTAAAAACTAACATGTACTCATGTCACCTGAAACCGCTATCTGACGATAGGTATAATACCATCTAAAAGTTCTCGGCGAGTCTATCCAGTGTACTCACCCCAAATGAGCATCTGTATACAATCTTAGATGATCACACCAATAGCTGTGGGACCAACCACTGTCCCTCGTCGTGGTCGAGAAACGTATACATAAGTCTACTATGGAATATCGATACCCGGTTTTGATACTCCTGCGACTTGGAACATTTAAGGATGTGCTTATGGACTATCCAACCCTCACAAGTATGATCACCATCATAACGCTGATAGTCAAGCAAAATACTACAGGCTATATCAACATGTATCAACCATATGTGATATCGAGTAAAATATATGCACATGTTAAGAAAAAGACAAACCAAAATAGCATACTGTTGTAACGAGTCTTTATCAACATGTATAAGCAATAGCAAGAAAAAAATACACATATTCAGATAAAGACACCTCAAATAGTATACCATACAGCTGAGCAAGATTGTCATGTACATACATATCCCTAGCATCCTATTCAATACATACCTCTAGGGCATACATATCTAAAAATTTCCCACTTGCACAAAGGCCTGTAATTGGCGTACCGAATATCCAACCTTTTCTCTAAGGCTAGTTGTAGGCGTATCGCATACCCAATATCTCAAAAAGTCACTCAAACTGCACTTGAAAGAGAGCCTTGGTGAATGGATCCGCCATATTGACTTTTGTATCTACTCCCTGGATCTCGATCTCCCGGCGATCTATGATCTCCCTGATCACGTGATACCGCTTCAAGATGTGTGTAACGTTTTGAAAATCGTTTAGGGGAATATTCCGATAATCGGTAAAATAACTTGTGTTTTCCGTAAAATCCATGATATAATTATTTTTCAACATAGACATAAACACACCTATTTTAACTATGTAATTGCTAGTATTTAGTATTTATTTAGTCACTTATAAATTGTTAGTTTACTTAAATATTTTTTCTTAATTAATTATTTTAAATATTATTATAAGCTTTCATTTATTTATTAAATTAGTGTAAATTTCAAATTGGAATAGGTTAATTATATTTTAGTGAAGCATGACCACTTAATACTACGTTTGTAACATATTCTCTTTTCTCCATTTGTCTCTAAAGTTCTAGAGAAGTCTAGGAGTTAATTGGGAAATAAAATAAAACAAGATAATTAAGAAAAGACTTAATTAATGTAATAATTAGAGATGCTTCTACACACTCACCCACATCCATCTCACTCTCTCTCTCTTCCCTCCCAAGTCAAGGCCGAGCCTTCCCTGCAGCAAACCCTCCCATTTCTCCACTTCTTTTCACTTCTAAAATCTTCAAAAACTCCATCAAAAATCAGAATAAAGTCTCATAAATTCCTCGCTTAACTTTCATCCAATTTTCTTTGGCCAAACTAGCTTGGAATCTTGGTGCAAGAGAGCAATTTCGGAGGCTAAGTTGTATGATAGATCTACAAATCTATGAGGTATAAATCCTAACCCGATATTTACTTTGTTGCTAAATTACTTTAAATCAACTTAATTAGGTATTTAAATAGTTCTAATTGCAAGTTTTGAAATTTCAAGAGAAGGGTTTAGGATCAAGTTAGGGTTTTTACCACTTGATTATTGTTGTAATGAGTAGTTTAACCTTTTAAGACATGCAAAATCTAGTCTAGTTATTAATTTGTAAATTGTTACTTTAAAATTTGTCCAAATTATATAATTTTGCAAACTAGATTTTTAGGATTAATGTAAAGAGGTGAGATTAAATTTTAGTAAATATTGGTGTGACCTAATTAAGATATTAAGTGAGCTATGTGGCTGTTAGAATTGCTAAAAACATCTAGATTGCTATTAAAACGGTTAATGGTTGCTTACTAGGTTTTTGGAATAAATCGATTTGAATTAAGTTTGAGGTTTTGATGGTTTGCCACCTATTTCATATAATATGTAGAGTGTTGTGAGTGCGCGATGGGTACAATTGGATCTTAGGCTTGGTGGTTTTCACTTATAGCGACCCTAGTTATGGTTTGTGGTGTTTTCGCGAGCTCATTTTGTGCACCAAGTGTGTGCGCGTCTAGCTGCGGCGTGTGGTTGACTTGTATCTTTTGTATCCGCGGCTATAATTTATTTATTCTCTTAATTGCTTGTGTGCGATTCTAGGATCGTGTGCAGAGGCATCGGATGTGGCGCGGAAAAGACATGGCTGAGATCGGATCAGATTAGCCGAGGCGTCCCGGTGAGTAGATGTATACATCTACGGAGGGATCGTCTGGATGGCGCGAGGCGCCCAATGGTTTAGGATTACTTGTAGTACTTGCATTTTATATGCGTAGTTTCCAAGTTATTCATCTCATTGTATCGCACCATATTATATATATAAATACATATGCGATATCATCTCATAGGGCACTTGCACCATTACCATTGGTTCATGCCGTACGTGTACTATTCATGCGAACACGCATGCCTTTGGTAATTGCTATGTCACGAACACTATAGAACTTGCTTAAAATCGGTAACTGTGCATTTGCATCATATATGATCCGTAGACTTATACTTGTATATTCATTTCATTAAATGGATACATAGGATTGTTAATTATATATACATACCTCATTGCATCATGATTTATGCATAGCTTCTGGCCGTACTTCGCATGGTATATACTACCGTATCATTGATTTCCATCATCACCGGCATGTTTATATATTGTGATTCTTCTCGAGGATTTTAGTACTGATGGGATTTCTGGATTTTTGGGAAAAACCGCTGTTATCGCTTTAAAAATGCAAGTTGCGGTTTTCTCGTGATATGATGTATGTGTCGTTCACCATGAGTTTTCCTGATTATGTTGCCTTTCGAGACTCGATTTGAGAAGTTGGATGAACCGTTTCGGGTACATGGTGGGCCCGATAAGGTACCCCGGGGCAAGAAGCTCGAGTTGTAGACGATGGGCCTGGCAGGGGCAGACTACCTACCGGTGATTATTGGCGCGGCGGATATCCGGAGGATACCGATGTTATCGTGAGATTTGATAATATGGGCCGATCCGGACTGATGGAGCCCGAGATATTGAGATATTAGGATATACATATATTGTGTCGATGCTTGACATGGATTTTCTGTTGATTTCATTGATGATACTCAGTTATTGCACAGATATTTTTCTAAGATAAGAATAAAGGTTTTCTTATACCAGACATGTCCAGGTTTCATGTTTAATTATGCATTTATGTTGCATTCATGCTAGTACATAGTATCATTTTGAGATATATGGGTTGTGACGCATTTGCGTGCATGCTTACGATAGCCTTATTAGATATTATTTACTACTCACGAGTTGACAATTCACCCCCGTTGTGCCAAGTATTTTGCAGGTTCGACCCGTCAGCACAGTAGCAGCGGGCGTACTTTTTCCTTTTGCTTCATTGCATCGATTTGCAGTTTTGCTCATAGGTGGGTTGTAAGGATATTTTGTTCCATCTTGTATTATTATTTTGTATCTAGTATACTCCATCCACCCTTGTATATTTGACTAGACGGTGAGACTCGTGAGACTTGTATTTGTGGTTTGGTGTCGATTCTCAGTTGAGCCGACGTGGTATTTTCTTGTTTCTTGCTTTCGGATGCTTATTGTGCACTTTTGATATACATATTGCATATGGTTGTGATTCCGCCATTGGCGAAGAGCTAGCTCCAGTTTGGGGATGCAGTTATTCATTATATATATGTATTTTCATGTATTGTACCCGTTAGGATGCCAGTATTTACAAAGGAGACTCTACCGAAATTTTCAGGAAAATATGATATTGCTTTAAAACGGGTTTTCCTTCACTCTAATTGTTAAATGGTTTAGTTTTCTGGGCTTTGGCTTACTTAGATTACGTTACGCCTTTAGATATTTCGTAATTTAAGTGCCATTCACGTTCCGTACCTACGGGACGTGACAAAATTGGTATCAGAGCGTTAGGTTTTACCTTTCTGAGTGTATGATGACCCTTGGTAGATGGAGTAGGTGACTTAAGAAAAGTGACGTAGCGTGTGTATATTCCGCAGCATACTTACGATACGATACTCCGCCAAAGTGACCTTAAGATATATGATTACTTGTATTTCCTTCCTTGATTCCAGAAACCCTTTGATTCGATCGTAATGTTCCTATCAATCTTGTTTCTTGTTCCATCCACTATGCCGCCGGAGACTACGAGGGCCAGAGGGCTGCCGCAAGGGATGAGATTAGAGTAGGCTCGTTTGAGACGACCGATCAGGGCGGTATGCCTACCCCTCAGGGACAGAGTGATCCGCATTCTCCAGGATGGATAGGTAGGCTGGAGTCGAGTATTCAGGACTTGTAACAGATGGTTGGATTGTTAGTTGAGCCTATCCGAGCTCCGAGAGCTGATGATGTCCCTCCTACTCCGGGGACTGTGATTATACCTGCTGTTCAGGCAGCAGTTTCTGTTGTTACCAAGATTATTTTCGTATCCTTACAGGAGTTTGTAAGGTTACTAGGCACTCTCACAAGGTTCTTTAAGGCATCAACCATGCCCGATTCAAATTTTAGACGTGCCGAACGACCCTAACCAAGATCTTAGACTAGAGATTAGGCGAAACAAAGCAAGTAAACAACTTTACTTCTATGAGTTATGGATTACAACCTTTGTAGTCCGGTCCTTCACTTCTAAAGCTCCGTGTTGAGGTATCTTCGCTGCGATCATCGAGTATCCGGACTCTAGAGAGGCACCTCAAAAGAAAGATGCAAGCTTACTTCCGATCTTCGATAACAAAGATGATCTACCTTGAAGAAAATCAAACCCAAGCTCTTGCTTTGCTAATCAAGTATTAGCAAAGCAAACACCCTAATCTAAGTGGATAGAATAGATGAGGATGATGAAGTAGGAATTTAGCTCTCATTTATTTTCTAATTCTCACTCATTTTCATCACTACACAAAAAGCTAGAAAGCTTTTCATGCAAGGAAGAAGAAGAAAAAAGATGATCAATCCTTTTGTGATGAATAATGAAATCTTGTGAGGTTAGAAATGCAACCATGCGTTAAGTATGATAATTTAACCCATGTAGAGACTTAACCATGGTGAGGGGTTGGGTTGGGTTAATAAATATCAACCAAAATATCTTTAGAAAATATCTTTAGTTAAAAACAAAAGCAAAGCTTCTAAAAGCTTCAAGAAGGTTTAACCCTAATCCAAACCCTAACCATCTTTAAACTCCACAAAACATGTTGCATTTGTAAGCATAACTTGTTACAATATTATATATCACATATATAATATATTCTGTAACAAAATAAAATAATACAATTAACATATATCGCATATATATCAATGTATTACCCAAGTGAGAAAAAGAATCTTTTAGTGAGCTTATATTAGTTAATATAATTTAATATATCAAATATATAATTATACATTAAATTATCGAATCAACACTTGATCCGATAATCCGGCTATTTCACAAATAACCGACTAATATAATCTGTATCAGTTCATCGAATCAACATTTGATCCGAAGACCCGGCTATATGTAGGGTTCCTAGGCATACTCATGAGATTCTACAAGGCATCAACCATGCCAAAATCAAAAATTGGATGTGCCGAGAAACCCTAATATAGATCGTTTACTAAAGGTAAGGAGAAAAACATTCAAGCAAACTACTTTACTAGAAAGTGAAAGGAATTACAACCTTTGTAGATCCGGTCCTTCACTTCTAAAGCTCCGTGTTGACGTCCCTTCGCTGCGATCATCGGAATCCCGGACCCTAGCGTTGGTTTCATCGGAGAAATGAGCGGGCTAGGTCGTTGATTTCGAGGCCGAAGATGATCTACGTCGGGGAGACTCAAACTCAAGCTATTCCTTCACTTGGTCAAAAACTTTGTGAAGAGAACACCCTATACTGCTTGGCAAGTGATAGAGGATGAATAAATAGGAAGTGGGTTCACTTTGGATATGGATTTCTCACACTTTTTCTCATGGCACCATTAGAGGTAGCAAGCTTTCTTCTTCTTGAAGAAGAAGAAAGAATAATAATAAGAACGATGAATAAAGAATGAAACTTATCCTTTTAATTATGGCACCATGGTTGAGTTAAGCCCTCATGCTTAACTCATGTAGAGAATTGACCAAGATATTAGGTTAAGGGTTAGGTTAAAGAAAATCAATAGAAATGACAAAAGAGTGGACTTTGTCAAAATTTCTCCAAGCTTCTTCAAGCTTGACAACTTTGACTAAGTTCAACTCTTTTGTTAAATCTCTTGATAAAACAATACCCTAATCTTAAACCTAATCTTGATACAAGTCTCATACACACAACTTGTATGTATCATCAAGCATGATACAAACATGTACACTTGCATATATCACATATAAACAATGTGCACAATCTAGTGAGAAAATCAATCTTAAGTGAACCAATACTAGTTAATGTAAAGTAATATATCAAATATATAATTATACATTAAATCATTAAATCAACACTTGATTTAACGATCCGGTCATATTGCATATAACCGACTAATATCTAGTGTATCAATGTATCGAATCAACACTTGATTCGGTAACCCGGCTATATCTCATATAACCGTCCAATGATACAAATCGCGAGAATAGAATACAGTATCACATACTGGTATTATTCTCGGTCCCGCACATATCTCATATGCGCTCCTATTTCGTTTCGCTTGAGCCAGGAAACCCCTGTGTAGGACTCTAAACACTCGTCAATACGCCGGTAGTAGGTGATGATCATATCAAACACCCACAAGCCGCAAGCGGTCTGCCAAACGTAACGGCCACCCGGGTATTGAGTGATCAGAAGATCAACGAGCAAGCCTGCTCACACTCCTGTGAATCCAACCAGTAACACTTACCGCACAGTCCGATCTGTTCGTCTGATATGTCGCATATCTCGCCTAGGGGTGGTAAACGTCAGACCCCAGTAGCTTGATAAGCCATGCCGATGTAAGGTCCATAACAAGCATGAAACTACTGATAACACTTACCAGTAAATCAGTGCAACCCTGACCAGGGATTTCCAGTTATGGCCAGTCGAGCATAGCGCAACATCAACCCCCAATACCGGGAGAGACGAATCCCCTCCTATCGCTCATTGCCTCCATGTGAATCGGGACTGTACCCAAAAACCACCTGTTTGCACGACTCAGTAGAGCCGTGGTAGGGTGGAAATCAAAGCACAGTGGGAGACACACAAGACTCTATGACGATCTCGGGTCAACAGACTAAGCTGTACCAGTGTCACCAGAGAACTGCCATCTGACGTGAGGTATAATACCATCTGGGAGTTCTCGGCGAGTCCGTTCAGTGTACCCAGTCTCCACTGAGCACCCGCATACCGTCTCTGATGTCAAACACCAATGGATATGGGATCATCCATCGCCCATCACATGGGTCGAGAAGATATACGCTAGTCTACTCTGGAATATCGATGCCCCGTCTCGATATCCCCACGACTAGGAACTTTGAAGGATGTACTCAGTGACTACCCAGGCCCCACTAGTATGATCTATATCATAGTTCTGGAAGTCGAGTATAGATCCTAAGGGCTTTATCAATATGTAATAGAGAGATAGCAAGTATACATGTTAACATAAAGAGCAGCCAGATAGCATACTATCATGTCGAGCAAGAAAGTCCTACCTATATATGTCCCAGCATCCACTACAATATACATCTCATGTACATTAATGGCCTCTAGAGCATACATATAACTAACAATCTCCCACTTGCACTAGGGCCATCTGTAGCAGTGGTTGCAGTATCTCATACTCAACCATCTCATAAAAGTCTCTCTCTGGAAAAAAGACCTTTGTGAGTGGATCCGCCGTGTTGTCCTCTGAGTCTACTCTCCTAATCTCGATCATCCTGGAGATCAACTATCTCTATGATCAGGTGATACTGCCTTGGAATATGTCTGGGTCACTGATGGGACCGGGGTTCCTAGGCCAAAGCCATACTTCCATTGTCACACAATGGTAGGAACCTAGTTCATCTCATGAACTAATATACATCCAAACTTCCTCTTTGGTAGTATCATTGATAGCGATGTCACCGGGCCTTTATCGTTTAGTTTGCCACGATATCTAGCTTGGAACTATTCCAACATACCGTCCCTCCACTGAGGGTAAAGACAATGCCTGCGACTGACATTCAGTCGACCTTATCACCTTGGAACTTTTCCAGTGATTCTCCCAGGATCGATTGATACCATCTTACTATACCTAGTGAGAATCCTAACATCCATTTAGATCTATCTCATAGATCCAAAATCCAGGATTTAGGAGGTATCAGTTTGATCCTATATGGAGAATCCTTGTGATAAGAGGAGATTGACCGAGCGTAGCATAGGAAACTCTTTTCCTATGAAGAGTATGTTGTCCACGTACAATACGAGGATGACCACCTTACTCTCTACTACCTTTTTGTATGTACAAGGTTCATCTACCATTTTGATGAAGTCAAACACCTTGACTACCACATCAAAACAGACGTTCCAACTCCGCGATGCCTGCTTTATCCTGTAAAGCAACTTGCACACGTTTCCGCTGCTCCTACTGTTTACGAAGCCCTCTGGCTGTGTACTTATAGACGCTCTCTTCTAAATTAGTATTTAGAAAAGCAGTCATGACACCCAACCACCAGATATCGTAGTCATGGTATGTAGCAATGTTAAGTAGGATCCGGATAGACTTAAGCATAGACACTGGAAAAAGGTTTCATCATTATCCACGCCTGGTCGATGAAAACCATTAACAAGTCTAACTTTGAAAGTCTCAACTTTTCCATCTACACCAAGTAATCTTCTCAAGATATACTTGCTCCTGATGGGGATTTAACCCTTCAGATACAGCATCCAAAGTCCATACTTTGTTGGTGTTCATGGATTCCATCTCAGATCGCTAAGCATCCAGCCATTCTTACAGAGTCCCCACTCTTGATGACCTGCTCGAAACTAGTTGGGTCGTCATCTCATGATGCAATCCTCGCTCCCACTGTCATCGAGAAACCGAAGTATCTCTCAGGCGGATGAGGAACCCTGCTAGATCGGCGGAGAGGCTGAGGTTCGTCGGAGTCTATTGAATCCTTTGGTTCTATCAAATCATCAGATATAGTTTGTATAACTGGAACTCCTTCCAGTTGTACAGAACTGACTTTGCCTTGATCTTTTCCGGATTTTGCTTTTGACATAGGCCGGACAACCCCAAATCTTAACTTTCTTAAGAGATGGGTTCTTCCCACACCATATCTTATATGGAGTGGTAGGCACTGATTTGATTCGAACCCAATTCAACAGTTATGCAGCTTCTCAAGTGCACAACCCCCAAAAAGAAATAGGTAACTCAGTAGTACTCATCATAGAGCGCACCATATCTCATAGTGTGCGATTACTCCGTCCCGATACACCGTTGTGCTGTGGTGTATACAGAGGTGTAACACTGAGAGAGAATCTCATTCTCCTTTAGAATAGTCCAAGAATTCCATGCACAAGTATTCTCATCCCTGATCTTATCATAGGACATAATACTTCTACCTGGTTTTGGTTCTCTACTTCTAACTTATATTCATTGAATTTCTCAAAAGCTTCAGACATGTGTTTCAACAGAAACATGTGTCCGAATCTTGAGAGATCATCAGTGAATGTAAGGAAGTACAAAGAACCAGTCCTGGCATATGTAGAATGGGGATATTAATACATCACTATGTATCAGTCCCAAGAGTTCACTAACTCTTTCTCTGTTTCCAGTAAACGGAGCTATGGTCATCTTATCTTTGTGACACGACTGGCAAGTTTCATAAGATGTAAATTTAAACTGATTTAAATATGCATCTAAGTGTAACTTCAGCTAGTCGGGTCATATTGATATGACCTAGTCTACAATACCTCAAGAAGAAATCGTTCATTTCTGATCTCTTCCTCTTGTGTGTGTTCTATACGTTAAGAACTGTGGTTTGATTTAAAATGTATATGCTTTTAGATAACGTGCCTGAATCGATCAACTATTGATATAGGAAATGTTCAAAACATTATCCAACAATACAAAATTATATCCTTCTTTAGTAAATAAAGAGACTGATATGATGTTGTATATCAGGTTCGGTATCTAATAACATTCGTTCAGAATCAATGTATTTGGAAACACAGGGTGATAGTGACCAACAGACTTGGCTGCAACACTTGCACCATTTTCTGTCTCATGAAACTTTTCACCCGTTCTCAGTTCTCTACCTATCTGTAGCCCATGTAACATATTACATATGTGGGATCCTGATCTGGTATCTCATACCTAGGACGTAGAGGATACAGAGAAACAGTTCTTTGCAATGAACACACCCGAAGAAGATGCATCATCATGCACTTTCTTCGTTTGGGCGGCACGGCAAATCTGGTATTCCCCAAATTCCTGCTCGGTCTTATAACAATTATAAGTTGGAGCGGGACCAACGTTCCCCAGCTCATTATAACAAGCGGGTTCGGTCAATACATCCATATTATTATCTTGATTAAGGCGTGACATGGTCGCTACCTGGAGAGAGAGAGAAGAAAACACTCTGCGTGCGCTCTTGTAAGATTAGATTGGTTATTTATTTTATCTAATCAGGATGGCTCCCACTATTTTTATCAAATCTTCCTTCAAACCCTAAAAGGAAAGAATAGCCGGGATTAATTACACTCTACAAGTTCGCCAATCTTTTAGCCAGGCCAGTGCCGGTACTTTGAGGGAGGTTCTCCGTGCTTTCGTACGGACCTAATTAAAGTAAACCTCGTTTTTCCAGGGGCGTAACCTCGTTGACACCTTTCTAGACACCTACTTGATCGGCTAATTGCAAAGTGCAAAACTCTCCCAGGAGTAACAATTACTCGCAGTGGGTATCAGGATCCAACTATCATATAGAAGGTATGCAATCTCATTGCAAATTTCAACACTTGAAACTCCCGATAATTGTTTTTACCCCTAGCACCTATGACCTTGGCTAAAGTCAACAAATCATAAGCACTAGTTAAGTTCTACCAGTCATTTCGTGATTAATTAGACCCACCCACATGACCCTTGGCTAAGGTCAATAAAGCCACATGACTGTCCTAACTAATCGCATCATATGCGGTGTAAGAAGACATCACTTAGCTACCGTACACTGTGCCTTGACTATGGTCAACAAACACAGCACGAATACTAAGTACTCTACTTCCTAAAATGACGGAGGGTTGCAGATGGTTTTTAAGGAAACCTTTAACGCTTTGAACTTGATCTCGTTGCGGAATCAAATGGTTTTTAAATGAAGTGTTTTTTAGGCTTTTGCTAGTTTCGCTAAAGAGGTCACCCCCGGTGAAGGGATCTCGGCTCTTTCCTCGTCGAATGAGGTGCAGGATATTCACAATACCACTATGCAAAGCAAAAACTAGAAAAGCAATCAAAAGACAAACCAAAGGTTGTAGCATCTGCTAGTCATTGCTAAAGAGGTCACTCCCGGTGAAGGGATCTCGGCTCTTTCCTCGTCGAATGAGGTGCTGGATGTTCTACAAGGAACACCGCTATGCAAAGCAACAACTAGAGCTACCTGATTTTTGAAATTCGATTCCACAACATCTTTTAGGTTTATTTTCTTATATTAATCTCATTAATGAATGTCCCATCATTTAAGTCCACCTAAACATCACAGATAAATACAACGTACACTTATGCCATCCGCATTCGCCTCGATTTCCCGTCTGCACCGTTAGGTTAGGTAACTAACGGCAGAGCGGGGCAGGGCTAGCGCGGGTGTAAAACATAAGCAACGTCTATATAATATATCATATATACTATATACAATATCTATCTGAAAAATTCACATGATCACATCACAGATAACGCAGCAGAAAATATCATATGAAATATTGGATATACTAGGACGTCCATGTTTTATTCTGAGACTATATAAAACACGGATTCCACGGTCGTGATGAATAGCCAATCCCACACCCGTAGACCCCTATGAGAGCGGCAAGTAACCCTACCAATTCTAGAGTTAGGAGATCCGGACTCGACTCCTCGAGATGGTCTCCCACTGAACCCTAGAACCCGGTTACTTGTGCTTCCCGCCTTGGGTCTATCCTAATGCGGAAAAGTAAATAATATACAATGGTGACATCATCCTCAACCCGGAAGTGCCCCAATAAAAGAATATTACATACAAGTTTTTTACATGAATGAAAATAAAAAACACTCGTTTCACATAAAAAAATCTCGGCTATTCAAACACGACGATCCAATATAACATATCCAGCAACACAGAACATCACATGTCATCAACATAAGTAAACATGCGTATCCCAATTGTCGTTGACATATAGCAACGAAACCGGCGATATAACATATTACACTTACGATCGTAGAAAAGAAAGTGTAAAACTACAACAGTTGGAATCCGCAACCTCTTTAGACATCGCATACCTAATCAAATGAATTCCTTAGACATCGCATGCCTAACAATTATAAACCCCGCATTTTAGTCTCATTATCGAAAACTCTTTTCAATATCAAGTCGGGCAATTCAACAAGATTCCCGACATCCTGAACGAATGCTCATCGCAAACTTTAGTAGACAGCCGCACCGCCGATACCGTCGACGAAGTGCACTAAGGCAGAACACCGCTGCCGCGAGCACCCGAACGGATGCTTTCGGCGGCGGGGTTCTCCTACAGTCACTTGGTCGGGGCTATGGGGTGTAGCTGTCTATTAAGTTTACCCGGCGAGTATCCGCGTACGTGACGTGATTGCGACGGACTTTTGATCGCATCAAAATTCCGTGGCAACCGATCAAGTGAGACTAAACTGCTAGATTTATACTATTCAAATCAGTTATCTCATAACTATTTGTGGATTCCAAATATTGTATCACATTCCAGATAAATAGACAATGTTAAACTTTCCGATCGAACAATCAAACACCCAAGTTTTCCCGAAAAGCTCAACACATGAAATAAGTTTAAAAACATCCACTTCATGCCACAGTACCAACGGTCCAGCCGTAGAAGGGTCAAGCCAAAGCCTCACATGTGGCACGCCGTACTGCCCCAAACCCTAAAGTTCAAAGGGCAGTTCAAGACGGTCACAAAATCGAGTTAAGGTTTGTTGTCTTCTGGAGGGTCCATCGCGTTACTTGCACTACTTAGAACATTCTTAAACTACGGAAAAATCGAACACTTGGAAATTTCCTGGCAGGGGAAAAAGTGGTTTATTTATATTCGGTCGAACTTTTTAACACGTTCTAAAATTACCCGGAAAAACATAAACAAAGTTAAACAATCCGATCGAAACATCGAGTCCTCAAAACAACCCAGAAAACTCAACTGTTGAGCATAAATTAAAAGTTCCCAGAAAACAGAGGAAACACCTACGGAGATAACTGCAGAAAAAGAATTGCCTAATCATCACATACGGCCGCGGAACCGCCGCAACAAGTAGAGTAGAGCCGCGGTTCCGCGGCGCTACTGTAGCCTTAGGTTGTCGTTTTTTGCAGTATTCCTTAGAATTTCCTGCTCTATTTTCTGAGCATTTTTAATTCACAAAAATCCACTGTTTTAAAAAATGTACAGAGAAGGGTTTCATTTAAGGTTTCGGGGTTCGATCGGGTTTCTAATTTCGTCTACACTTCGCCTAAAACTCTAGCTAGGCTCTGATACCACTGTATGGTTCCTAGGCATACTCATGAGGTTCCACAAGGTATCAACCATGCCAAAATCAAAAATTGGATGTGCCGAGAAACCATAATCTAGATCGTTTACTAGAGGTAAGGCGAAAAACATTCAAGCAAACTACTTTACTAGAAAGTGAAAGGAATTACAACCTTTGTAGATCCGGTCCTACACTTCTAAAGCTCCGTGTTGACGTCCCTTCGCTGCGATCATCGGAATCCCGGACCCTAGCGTTGGTTTCATCGGAGAAATAAGCGGGCTAGGTCGTTGACTTCGAGGCCGAAGATGATCTACGTCGGGGAGACTCAAACTCAAGCTATTCCTTCACTTGGTCAAAAACTTTGTGAAGAGAACACCCTATACTACTTGGCAAGTGGTAGAGGATGAAGAAATAGGAAGTGGGTTCACTTTGGATTTGGATTTCTCACACTTTTTCTCATGGCACCATTAGAGGTAGCAAGCTTTCTTCTTCTTGAAGAAGAAAGAATAATAATAAGAATGATGAATAAAGAATGAAACTTATCCTTTTAATTATGGCACTATGGTTGAGTTAAGCCCTCATGCTTAACTCATTTAGAGAATTGACCAAGATATTAGGTTAAGGGTTAGGTTAAAGAAAATCAATAGAAATGACAAAAGAGTGGACTTTGTCAAAGTTTCTCCAAGCTTCTTCAAGCTTGACAACTTTGACTAAGTTCAACTCTTTTGTTAAATCTCTTGATAAAACAATACCCTAATCATAAACCTAATCTTGATACAAGTCTCATACACACAACTTGTATGTATCATCAAGCATGATACAAACATGTACACTTGCATATATCACATATAAACAATGTGCACAATCTAGTGAGAAAATCAATCTTAAGTGAACCAATACTAGTTAATGTAAAGTAATATATCGAATATATAATTATACATTAAATCATTAAATCAACACTTGATTTAACGATCCGGTCATATTGCATATAACCGACTAATATCTAGTGTATCAATGTATCGAATCAACACTTGATTCGGTAACCCGGCTATATCTCATATAACCGTCGAATGATACAAATCGCGAGAATAGAATACAGTATCACATACTGGTATTATTCTCGATCCCGCACATATCTCATATGCACTCCTATTTCGTTTCGCTTGAACCAGGAAACCCCTGTGTAGGACTCTAAAGACTCGTCAATACGCCGGTACTAGGTGATGATCATATCAAACACCCACAAGCCGCAAGCGGTCTGCCAAACGTAACGTCCACCCGGGTATTGAGCGATCAGAAGATCAACGAGCAAGCCTGCTCACACTCCTATGAATCCAACCAGTAACACTTACCACACAGTCCGGTCTGTTCGTCTGATATGTCGCATATCTCGCCTAGGGGTGGTAAACATCAGACCCCAGTAGCTTGATAAGTCATGCCGATGTAAGGTCCATAACAAGCATGAAACTACTGATAACACTTACCAGTAAATCAGTGCAACCCTGGCCAGGGATTTCCAGTTATGGCCAGTCGAGCATAGCGCAACATCAACCCCCAATACCGGGAGAGACGAATCCCCTCCTATCGCTCATTGCCTCCATGTGAATCGGGACTGTACCCAAAAACCACCTGTTTGCACGACTCAGTAGAGCCGTGGTAGGGTGGAAATCAAATCACAGTGGGAGACACACAAGACTCTATGACGATCTCGGGTCAACAGACTAAGCTGTACCAGTGTCACCAAAGAACTGCCATCTGACGTGAGGTATAATACCATCTGGGAGTTCTCGGCGAGTCCATTCAGTGGACCCAGTCTCTACTGAGCACCCGCATACCGTCTCTGATGTCAAACACCAATGGATATGGGATCATCCATCGCCCATCACATAGGTCGAGAAGATATACGCTAGTCTACTCTGGAATATCGATGCCCCGTCTCGATATCCCCACGACTAGAAACTTTGAAGGATGTACTCAGTGACTACCCAGGCCCCACTAGTATGATCTACATCATAGTTCTGGAAGTCGAGTATAGATCCTAAGGGCTTTATCAACATGTAATAGAGAGACAGCAAGTATACATGTTAACATAAAGAGCAACCAGATAGCATACTATCATGTCGAGCAAGAAAGTCCTACCTATATATGTCCCAGCATCCACTACAATATACATCTCATGTACAGTAATGGCCTCTAGGGCATACATATAACTAACACTATATCTCATATACCCGGCCGATAACTCATATCGCGATAATCTATTACGGTATCACATACACGTATTGTTCTCGGTCCTGCACATATCATATATGTTCTCCTACTCCGTTTTGCCTGAGCCAGGAAACCTCTGTGTTGGACTCTAAAGAATCGTCAATACGCCGGCAGTAGGTGATGATCATATCAAACACCCACAAGCTGCAAGCGGCCAGCTAAATGTAACATCCACCCAGGTATTGAGCAATCAGAAGATCAACAAGCAATCCTGTACTTTCTCCCGTGAATCCAACCAGTAACACTCCCGTACAGTCTGGTCTCTTCGTCTGATATGTCGCATATCTCTCCTAGGGGTAGTAAACGTCAGACCCCAGCAGCTTGATAAGTCGTGTTGATATGAGGTCTATAACAGTTTAAGAAACTACTGATAACACTTACCAGTAAATCTGAGCAACCCTGGCCAGGGATTTCCAGTTATAGCCAATCGAACACAGCGCAACATCAACTCCCTATACCGGGAGAGACGAAACCCCTCCTATCGCTCATTGCCTCCATGTGATTCGGGACTGTACCCAAAAGCCACCTTTTTGCACGCCCTCTTGGACGTGGTATGATGGAAATCAAAGCACAGTGGGAATCACACAAGACTCTATGACGATCTCGGGTCTACAAACTAACCTGTACCAGTATCACCAGAGAACCGCCATCTGACGTGAGGTATAATACCATCTGGCGGTTCTCGGCGAGTCCGTCCAGTGTACCCAGTCTTCACTGAGCACCCGTATACCTTCTTTGATGTCAAACACCAATGGATATAGGATCATCCATCGCCCATCATATGGGTCAAGAAGCGCATACGCTAGTCTACTCTGGAGTATCGATGCCCTGTCTCGGTACTCCCACGACTAGGAACATTTGAAGGATGTACATGGCGACTACACTATCCCTACTAGTATGATCTGCATCGTAGTCTTGGTAGTCAAGTACTCATTCTAAGGGCTTTATCAACATGTGACATAGAGACAATCAAAGTACATGTTAAGATAAAGAGTAACCAGATAGCATACTATCATGTCGAGTAAGAAAGTCCTCCCTATATATGTCCAAGCATCCACTACAATATACAACGTATGTACAGTAATGGCCTCTAGGGCATACATATAACTAACAATCTCCCACTTGCACTAGGGCCATCTGTTGTGGTATCGCATACCCAACAATCAGCTGTGGTTGAAATATCCCATACTCAACTATCCCACAAAAGTCTCTATTGGAAATAGGCCTTTGTGAGTGGATCCGCGCTGTTGTTCTCTGAGTCTACTCTCCTAACCTCGATCTACCTGGAGATTAAACATCTCCATGATCAGGTGATACTGCCTAAGAATATATCTAGATCACTGATGGGAAGGGGGTTCCTTGGCCTAAGCCACAACTCCATTGTCACACAATGGCAGGAACGAAGTTCATCTCATGAACTCATATATATATCCAGACTGCCTCTTTGGTAGCATCCTTGGTAACGATGTATCTTGCGTTTAATCGTCTAGTAAGTCACGGTATCTAGCTTGGAACTCTTCCAACATACTGTCCTTCCACTGAGGGTAAAGACAATACTTGCGACTGACATTCAGTCGTCCTTATCGTCCTGGAACCTTTCCAGTGATTCTCTCCAGGATCGATTGATACCATCTCACTACAACTAGTGAGAATCCTAACATCCAATTAGATCTATCTCATAGATCCAAATCTCAGGATTTAGGAGGTATCATGTCACAACCCGAAATTGGCACGTGACGGCCCTAATACTACGCAACGCCTAATGACGTAACGCAGTAAAAGAAAGCCAAAACCCAGAAATCTAAACCAAGAAAATACGGAAAAGATAATAAAAGTATTTGAAACATTTGAAATCGCAACCCAAATTCATTAAAAGACCTACTTTCTTTCTTTAAAATTTTGGCAACACCCCCTTTTGTAAAAACTAGCCCAAGATGAATACAACACAAATATACGACGCCGTAGCGAAGAAATAAAGACAACAGAGAGAAAGCTGTATATAAAAGACAACAAATCCACAAATAATATACAATATCATCCTCACCAAGTCTCTAAGTCAACAACATAATAGTAGATGGAGAGTACAAGATACAACGAATGTACAATATGAAATACAGATAATCATCTAACCTACCTAAGCAAAATAGTATACTGTGAGCCGATGCGGTATCTGTAGCAAAAGATGATAGATGAATAGCTGAATAGTCTGCCTCGACTACTCTGGGGAACAACCTGAAACACCTATTGGCACAACGGGGGTGAGTTGCCAACTCGTGAATAGTAGATAATATATGCAGGTAATCGCAGGAATGTACGTACAGCATGAATCTAAGATATGCAATTACAGTAATAACATGTCATGTAAATACCGAATAATGGAAAGTACACCAGCAGGTACAATCAATATGTGAAGCAATAATAACATAACAATAGTATGCAATAACTATGCAATAGGGATATGAGAATGCAAATATGCAGCAATCATGAAGGGTACACTAACAGGTACTCCTAATACATGGAACAATGCATAAGTGAAAAGGTATGAGATATGGAGTGAAATATGTCATCCTACGGAATCCTGTCATCGTAGTAGGATCACAATCCATCAAGACACTCAAATCCCAATTCCTCAAATCAGCCCCTACGTTGGGCTCTCACATCATATAAGTCTCACATCTCCTCAATGTACAATATCGAGTAATCTCCTATATCCCGAATGTACAAATCAATAATCCCATATGTATGTCCAATCTCAATGAATCACCTGATATCCCAAGTCAAAGTCTCAAGTAAGATTCTAGCATCCTAAATATATATATATATATATATATATATATATATATGCAGAAATAAATATGATGGGGTCAATACACATATATTAGCGTCCCATTCCACTAATATTGGTGTAAGGGTATATATAACAACGGCTAAATCCCCTGTTATATATACAAAGGTGTTTAAAAGAAATATCATGAAAACAATGTGCCAAGCATCGACACAGAAATCCTGATAGGTACGTATCATACGCTGTCCCGAAAGCACGAGTGCCTAGCTCTGACCCTCGCCTTTCGACGTATGCATACGTGCATGACTCCCAACGGTATCTCCATGATCCCTGCCGAGTCATTAGTACTGTCACCGGTAGATACTAGCCCGCCTCCAGGCTCAATCGACAACATCCATCGATCTTCTTGCCGAGGGGAACCATACCGAGCCCCACCATGTACCCTCATACGGCAACCACACCTCGTATGGAGTATATAATCAGAACCGATAAATCTCATGGTGGCTGCGTAAATATCATATCAAGGAAACCGGGTTTTTCAATGTATGCATAATTTCATGAACTCCCGCGGTTCCCAAAACCAGAAATCATCATGTGAAATCCAAATAACAATGCGTAAATCCAGGAATAAATATATGCAATATATCTGAAATGCGAGCGTATAAATGGGAATATGTAGCTGAAACCAGATGTATGCGAAACCAATAAGATACAGCTAAGTAACATCGGTAAAAGTAAATATGTAACTGCAACTGAATATGTGTGTAACATACAGGTGTAGTAATGTATAGCTATCTACCTATAAGAACTGATGTCGTATACCCCCCTGGGTATAAGTAGAATATGTAAGATACCCCCTGGGTATAAATAAAACAAGAGCAAGATATACCTGTAGTTGTATCGTAAGGTGTATATGTACCTATCACTAATGATACGATACACTATAGGTATACCGATAAGCTAGATGTCATGTGTGATAAGCAATATAGTATCTATAATGGTTGGTGTGTGACATGGCAATTATTGACGGTGTGTGTGTAGCATACAATCCGTGCTCGTGCAACATGAACCGTCAATAATATGTGCAGTGCCCTACGGCTACTAGTCACAGTACAACTATATCTAAGTAAATAGGGTAAATGCGCAATTCTAACAATGACGCAGAATATGCGACAAGTATTAGAATCCAAGCCCAGACGCATAACGCCACGTGGGCGATTCCCCTGTAGATGTTAAATCTACTCACCTACGCTCCACGCTAGGTGAATCCTACCATCTTCTCCCCCCTGTAGCAGTGTCCGTAGTCCCCGCCTGCAAACCTGCAATTTAGACATGGAAATCATATATAAGCCAAATATCTCTCAAAACGCAATATCGAACCCAAACAAGAAACTCGCGTCGCGAACTAAACGCGCGTGTGCACGATACGCTAAAACATGTGTATACGCGTCTAAAACTATCGCGACACGCCGCGATACGCTGGATCACAGAACCCACTCACGTATCGCGCGTATCGCGCAAACACAACGGACATGCAAAATGATATTTGATCCCAGATTTTCCTACAGGTCAAATCTTACAAAACTATACATGCCAAAACACTAGACAACACAGCAGAGAACCTTAGCCAAGACCCCAACACCCCAGCCCCATACTTGGCCGCAAATTGCGGCCAAACACAATAAATCTGCGGCCTAAGGTAAAAGTTAGGGGCTCGTGCTCTGGTGGTGTGTTCTAGACCTAGTGTGCATGTTGCAGTTTTCTCAATTTTAACCTTAAAGGTCCGGGCCAAAAGCAGATCACAGAAAGCTAATATATCGCATAAAAATGCCAATTTTGCACAAAACACAAACCCTATGGTATTTTAGTGTAATCCAGGGTTAAACTCAGTTAAGGTGACCCTAACAACACTTAAATAAGTAGGGTTAACTAATACAATCACCACATATCCAAAAGTTCACACAAAACACCATAATAAGCACTAAACTCACATTAATTGCAAACCGAAGCTAAACTAACACATAAGCTTAGAAACTAGGGATAGAGTTCAGAAAATATACCCTAAAGAACCCTATGAAGCAGGAGAAGGGGTGGGACTGAGCTGCTGCGGCTGCTGGTGATGCTGGTGCATGTTGCTGCTGCTGATGTTGCTTGTGCTGCTGATGCTGATGCTGTTGTTGCTGCTTGCCTCTGCTGCTGCTGCTCTCTGCTGTTGCTGCTGCTTCTCTTGTGCTGAGGGTGTGTGTGTGTGTTTTTGAGAGAGAGTGTGAAAGAATGAGATAAGAAAATGAGAGGGAGAATGAGAGAAACAACCAAGACCCCTCCCCCTTCTCACTCTCTTTCCTCATTAATGAGGCATGGTTCACACCATGCTCCCATGCCCTCTCTCTCTCTCACACAAAGTCAACATTTCAATCTAAAACCCTTTTTCATTTTATATTAACAACCATAACACTTAAAACCCAAAACACTTAAACAAAACATAAAACTAGATTATAGAAATGGTTAAACCTCAAATTAACACCCTAGTTAACATGCACAAGTGTGTGCAAGCCTAGGAAAAATCTACTAAAATATTCATTAAATAAGATAAAATAATTGAAAACCAGTTTGGTAAACTTTTTATTAAAAAACCATATATTAAAATATAATTAGCTACAAACACAATCTAAGGTGTTACATATCACCTTGATCCTATATGGAGAATCATTGTGATAAGAGGAGATTGACCGAGCGTAGCATAGGAAACTCCTTCCCTATCAAGAGTATGTCATCCACGTACTCTACGAGGATCAACACCATACTCTCTACTACCCTTTTGTATATACAAGGTTTATCTACCATTTTGATGAAGTCAAACTCTTTGACTACCATATCAAAATAGACGTTCCAACTCCGCGATACCTGATTTATCACATAAAACATCATGCTCATGTTTCCGTTGCTCCCACTGTCTACGAAGCCCTCTGGCTGTGTACTTATAGACGCTCTCTTCCAAATCATCATTTAGAAAAGCAGTCATGACACCCAACCGTCAGATATCGTAGTCATGGTATGTAGCCATAGCAAGTAGGATCTGGATGGACTTAAGCATAGTTTTGAAAGTCTCAACTTTTCCAAGTACACCAAGTAATCTTCTCAAGATATACTTGCTCCTGATGGGGATTTAACCCTTCAGATAAAGCAACCAATGTCCATACTTTGTTGGTGTATAAGGATTCCATCTTAGATCGCTAAGCATCCAGCCATTCTTACAGAGTCCTTACTCCTGATGGCCTGCTCGAAACTAGTTGGGTCATCATCTCATGATGCAATCCTCGCTCCCACTGTCATAGATAAACCAAAGTATCTCTCATGTGGATGAGGAACCCTACTAGATCGGCAGAGAGGCCGAGGTTCGTCGGAAACTATTGAATCCTCCGGTTCTACCAAATCACCAGCTGCAGTTTGTATAGCTGGAACTCCTTCCAGTTCTACCTCATAACCACTAATTTCTTCACAAGAAATTCCCTTTCACAAAGGTGGCATGCTGAGAAACAAAAAAACACCTTTTGTTCCTCAGTTTGGTAGAAAATATTCCCTTACGAATGCTTGGGATATCCAACAAACTTCCACAGTACTGACCTTGCCTTGAGCTTGTCCGGATTTGCTTTTGACATAGGTCGGACAACCCCAAATCTTAACTTCCTTAAGAGACGGGCTCTTACCATACCATATCACATATGGAGTGGTAGGCATCTTATTTGGTTGGAACCCTATTCAATAGGTATGCAACTTCTCAGATGCATCACCCCAAAAGAAAATAGGCTACTCAGTAGTACTCATCATAGGGCACACCATATCACATAGGGTGTGATTGCTCCGCCCCGATATACCGACGTGCTGTGGTGTATTCGGAGGAGTAATGTTGAGAGAGAATCTCATTCTCTGTCACATTCTTTGTAATGAAGTACAAAGAACCGGTCCTGGCATATGTAAACATGGGACTTTCATACATCAGCATGTATCAATCCAAAGAGTTCACTAACTCTTTCTCTGTTTCTAATAAACGGAGCTGTGGTCATCTTATCTTTGTGACATGACTGGCAAGTTTTTACAAGATGTAAATCCAAACTAATTTAAATATGCATCTTTATGTAACTTCAACTAGTCGGGTCGCATTGATATAACCTAGTCTACAATGCCTCAAGAAGGATTCGTTCATTTCTGAACTCTTTCTCTTGTGTGTGTTTTGTACGTTAAGAACTGTGGTTTGATTTAGAACGTCTATGCTTTTAGATAATGTGCCTGAACCGATCAACACTTGATATAGGAAATGTTCAAAACATTATCCAACAATACAAAATTATATCCTTCTTTACAAATAAAGAGACTGATATGATGTTGTATATCAGGTTCGGTATCTAATAACATTCGTTCAGAATCAATGTATTCTGGTAATACAGGGTGATAACTGCCAACGGTCTTGGCTGCAACACTTGCATCATTTCCAACTCTTGAAACTTATCACCCGTTCTTAGTTCTCTACCTATCTGTAGCCCATGTAACAAATTATATTTGCGGGATCCTGATCCGGTATCTCATACCCAGGACGTAAAGGATACTGAGAAACAGTTCTCGGTAATGAACACACCCGAAGAAGATGCATCAGCATGCACTTTCTTCGTTTGGGTGGCACGGGAATTCTGGTAATCCCCTATTTCCTGCTCTATCTTATAACAATTATAAGTTGGAGCGGGACCAACGTTCCTTAGCGTAGTATAACAAGCGGGTTCGGTCAACACATCCGTATTATTATCTTAATTAAGGCGTGACATGTCACTACCTGGAGAGAGATAGAAGAAAACATTCAGCGTATGCTCTTGCAAGATTAGATCGGTTATTAATATATCTAATCAGGATGTCTCCCACTATTTTAGTCAAATCTTCCTTCAAACCCTTAAAGAAAAGACTAGCCGGGATTAATTACACTCTACAAGTTCGCCAATCGTTCAGTCAGGCCAGTGCCGGTACTTTGAGGGAGGTTCTCCGTGATTTCGCACGGATCTAATTAAAGTAAACCTCGTTTTCCTAAAGGCATAACCCGGTTGACACCTTTCTAGACACCTACTTTATCGGCTAATTGTAATGTGTAAAACTTTCACAGGAGTAACTCTTACTCGCAGCGGGTATCGGGATCCAACTATCTCATAGAAGGTATGCAATCTCATTGCAAATTTCAACTCTTGAAATTCCCAATAATATTTTTCCCCTAATACTTATGACCTTAACTATGGTCAACATATCATAAACACTAGTCGAGTTCTTCCCGTCATTTCATGATTAATTAGACCCATCCACATGACCCTCAACTATGGTCGACATAATCACAGGACTTTCCTAATTAATCGCATTATATGCTGTGTAGAAAGACATCACATAGCTACCGTACACTACGCCTCAACTATAGTCGACATACGCAGCACGAATACTAAGTACTTTACTTCCTAAAATGAGAGAGGGCTACGACAGGTTTGTAATAAAACCCTTTGCGTAATGAACTTGATATCATTGTAGAATCGAGTGATTTTTAAATGGAATGTTTTTGAGGCCTTTGCTAGTTTCGCTAAAGATGTCACTCCCGTTGAAGGGATCGTCGGCTCTTTCCTCATCGAATAAGGTGCAGGATATTTCACAAATATCACTATGCAAAGCAAAAACTATAAAAACAATCAAAAGACAAACCGAGTTTGTAGCATCTGCTAGTTTCGCTAAAGAGATCACTCCCGGTGAAGGGATCTCGGATCTTTCCTTATCGAATAAGGTGCTGGATGTTCTACAAGGAACACCGCTATGCAAAGCAAGAACTAGAGCTACCAGTTTTTGAGACAAGTTTCTACAACATCTTTAGGTTTCTTTTAATTTCATTAATCTCATTAATGAAGTCCCATTTTATTATGCTTCACAAGCATCACATTTGAAACAAAATCAGCAATATAACATATATCTCATATATATAATATAAACATTCGTCTCAGGCAGTAATATGATCTCATCACAGAACATTGCAGCAGAAGATAACATATGAAATATTGGATATACTAGGATTTCCGTGTTTTACGCGAGCCTGTATAAAACGCGGATTCCAAGGTCGCGATGAATAGCCAAACCTACATCCCTAGCCCCCTACGAGAGCGGCAAGCAACACTGCCAATTCTAGGGTTAGGAGACCCGGTCTCGACTCCTCGAGATGGTCTCCCACTGGACCCTAAAACCCGGTTACTTGTGCTCCCCGCCTTGGGTCTACCTAATGCGGAAAAGGAAATAATATACAATGGTGACATCATCCTCATTCCGGAAGTACCCCAATAAAAGAATATTACATACAATGAATTTTACATGAATGAAAATAAAAACCCTCATCTCACATAAAAACCCCGGCTATTCAAAACGCGACGATCCAATATAACATATCACAGCAACACATAATATCTCATATCATCAGCGTAAGCAAATATGCGTATACCGATTGTTGTTGATGTATAGCAACGAAGCCGGCGATACACCACATACTACGCTTACGGTCACATAAAAGAAAGTGTAAAACTACAACAGTTGGAATCCACAACCTACTTAGACATCTCATGCCTAACCAAATGAATTCCTTAGACATCGCATACCTAACAATTTTAAACCCCGCATTTTAGTCTCGATCTCGAAAACACTTTTCAATATCTAGTTGGGCAATTCAACAAGATTCCCGACATATTGATTGAATGCTCGTCGCAAACTTTAGTAGACGGCCGCACCCCCGGATGCCGTCGACGAAGTGCACTAAAGCTGAACACCACTGCCGCGAGCACCCGAACGGATGCTTTTGGCGACGGGGTTCTCCTACAGTCACTTGGTCGGGGCTTTGGGGCGTGGCTATCTATTAAGTTTACCCGGCGAGTATCCGCGTACGCTACGTTATTGCGACGGATTTTTAATCTCATCAAATTCCCGTGGCAACCGATCAATTAAGACTAAACTGCTAGATTTATAACATTCAGATTAGTTATCTCATAACTACTTGTGGATTCCAAATATTGTATCACATTCCAGATAAATAGACAATGTTAAACTTTCTGATCGAATAAACAAACACCCAAGATTTCCCAAATAGCTCTACACTTGAGTGGAGTTCAAAAAGTATCCATCACATGCCACAGTACCAATGGTCTAGCTGTAGAAGGGTCAAACCAACGCCTCACATGTGGCAACGCCGTACTGCCCCAAACCCTAAGGTTTAAAGACGGTTCAGACGGTCACATAATCGAGTTAAGGTTTGTGTTCTTCTAGAGGGTCCACCGCGTTACTTGCACGACTTAGAACGTTCCTTAACTAAGGAAAAATCCAACACTTGGAAATTTTCCGGCAGGGGAAAAAGTGAGATATTGATATCCGTTCGAACTTTTTAACACATTCTAAATTATCCGGAAAAACACTTAAACGAAGTTAAACTTTCTGATCGAATCAACGAATACAAAAGATCTCCAGAAAACTCAACACTTGAGTAAAATTAAAAATTCCTAGAAGCATGAAAAAGTACCCAAGAATCATACCTTGAAGTACGAGCCCCTGACTCCTTATGATGGCCGCGGAACCGCCGCCAAACCCATGGTTTGGCCGCGGTTCCGCGCTCCCATGATGGAATTTGGGTATCGTACTTCATAGTAATTCTTAGAATTCCCTGCTTATTTTTCTGAGTATTTTTAATATGAAAAAAATCAACATTTTAAAAAATTTCCAGAGAAGGGGTAAATCGCGACGTTTCGGGGTTCGATCGGACTTTAAACAATGTCTAGACTTCGCCTAAAGCTCTAGCTTGGCTCTGATACCACTGTAGGGTTACTAGGCACCCTCACAAGGTTCTTTAAGGCATCAACCATGCCCGATTCAAATTTTAGACGTGCCGAACAATCCTAACCAAGATCTTAGACTAGAGATTAGGCGAAACAAAGCAAGTAAACAACTTTATTTCTAAGAGTTAAGGATTACAACCTTTGTAGTCCGGTCCTTCACTTCTAAAGCTCAATGTTGAGGTCCCTTCGCTGCGATCATCGAGTATCTGGACTCTAGAGAGGCTCCACAAAAGAAAGATGCAAGCTTGCTTCCGATCTTCAATAACAAAGATGATCTACCTTGAAGAAACTCAAACCGAAGCTCTTTCTTTGCTAATCAAGTATTAGCAAAGCAAACACCCTAATCTAAGTGGCTAGAATAGATGAGGATGATGAAGTAGGAATTTAGCTCTCATTTATTTTCTATTTCTCACTCATTTTCATCACTACACAAAAAGCTAGAAAGCTTTTCATTCAAAGAAGAAGAAGAAAGAAGATGATCAATCCTTTTGTGATGAATAATGAAATCTTGTGAGGTTAGAAATGCAACTATGGGTTAAGTATGATAACTTAACCCATGTAAAGACTTAACCATGGTGAATGGTTGGGTTGGGTTAATAAATATCAACCAAAATATCTTTAGAAAATATCGTTAGGTAAAAACAAAAGCAATGCTTCTAGAAGCTTCAAGAAGGTTTAACCCTAATCCAAACCCTAACCATGTTTAAACTCCACAAAATATGTTGCATTTGTAGCCTTAACTTGTTACAATATTATATATCACATATATAATATATTTTGTAACAAAATAAAATAATACAATTAACATATATCGCATATATATCAATGTATTACCCGAGTGAGAAAAATAATCTTTTAATGAGCTTATATTAGTTAATGTAATTTAATATATCAAATATATAATTATACATTAAATTATCGAATCAACACTTGATCCGATAATTCGGCTATTTCATAAATAATCGACTAATATAATCTGAATCAGTTCATCGAATCAACACTTGATCCGATGACCCGGCTATATCTCATATACCCGGCCGATAACTCATATCGCGAGAATCTAATACGGTATCACATACGCGTATTATTGTCGGTCCCGCACATATCACATATGTGCTCCAACTCCGTTTTGCCCGAGCCAGGAAACCTCTGGGTAGGACTCTAAAGAATCGTCAATACGCCGGCAGTAGTGATGATCATATCAAACACCCACAAGCTGCAAGCGGTTAGCTAAACGTAACAGCCACCCAGGTATTGAGCAATCAGAAGATCAACAAGCAAGCCTGTACTTTCTCCTGTGAATCCAACCAGTAACACTCCCGTACAGTCCGGTCTCTTCGTCTGATATGTCGCATATCTCACCTAGGGGTGGTAAACGTCAGACCCCAGCAGCTTGATAAGTCATGTCGATATGAGGTCTATAACAGTTCGAGAAACTACTGATAACACTTACCAGTAAATCTCAGCAACCCTGACCAGGGATTTCCAGTTATAGCCAATCGAACACAGCGCAACATCAACTCCCTATACCGAGAAAGACGAAACCCCTCCTATCGCTCATTGCCTCCATGTGATTCGGGACTGTACCCAAAAGCCACCTTTTTGCACACCCTCTTGGACGTGGTATGATGGAAATCAAAGCACAGTGGGAATCACACAAGACTCTATGACGATCTCGGGTTTACAGACTAACCTGTACCAGTGTCACCAGAGAACTGCCATCTGACGTGAGGTATAATACCATCTGGGAGTTCTCGACGAGTCCGTCCAGTGTACCCAGTCTTCACTGAGCACCCGTATACCTTCTCTGATGTCAAACAACAATGGATATGGGATCATCCAACACCCATCATATGGGTCA
Source organism: Agapanthus africanus (assembly GCA_030015575.1). Classification (NCBI taxonomy): domain Eukaryota; kingdom Viridiplantae; phylum Streptophyta; class Magnoliopsida; order Asparagales; family Amaryllidaceae; genus Agapanthus; species Agapanthus africanus. Next base: position 11,606,237 of record CM057351.1, read on the forward strand.
AGAAGCGCATACGCTAGTCTACTCTGGAGTATCGACGCCCTGTGTCGGTACTCCCACGACTAGGAACATTTGAAGGATGTACATAGCGACTACACTGTCCCCACTAGTATGATCTGCATCATAGTCCTGGTAGTCAAGTACTCATCCTAAGGGCTTTATCAACATGCGACATAGAGACAATCAAAGTACATGTTAAGATAAAGAGTAACCAGATAGCATACTATCATGTCAAGCAAGAAAGTCTTCCCTATATATGTCCAAGTATCAACTACAATATACAACGTATGTACAGTAATGGCCTCTAGGGCATATATATAACTAACAGAGTTTTTGAGGCTGAAGCCTCTAGTTTTTACAGGCACAGATGCAGTGAAGGACCCGTAGACAATCCTCGACTGGATGGCTAGGATTTGTCGTTCACCGAGATATTCTGACGAGATATGGGTTGAGCTTTCGAGTTTTCGTCTAGAAGGTCTTGCTCAGACGTGGTGCGAGTCAATTGTGAGAGGCCAAGCTGCAGATCTACTTCCTATGACGTGGGATAAGTTTACAACTGTATTTCTTGCTCGTTTCCTTCCGAAGAGCGTTCGAGATGTCCGAGCTCATAGTTTTGAGTCTTTGCGCAAGACTTCAGGGATGACAGTGTCCAAGTACGAAATTTAGTTTACTCAGCGGTCCGATATGCTCATTGCCTGGTGGACAATGAAGAGAAATGGATAAAGAGGTTCATGTGGAGATTGAACATGCAGTTATTTCTTGCTATTGGTGCCCAGCATTTTGAAACATATGTAGCCACGATGGATGCAACCCTACTGATAGAGGAGCGCATTTCTGAGATTTCGGTCGTTTCTAGGATCGAAGCGGATTTGTACCGGTATGCCAGCTCAAGGCGGTTAGATAAACGCCGTTGTGACAGTTATTTTTTCGGTGTTTTCTTCCGATGCTTATTTATTTTTGGTGTTATTTGAAATGGTATCCACATAATTTGTATCGAAGTCGAGCCGATAGAAGTCCTTGCTAAATCAGCCGCTTGTCTTTTTGGTGTTATTTGAAATGGTATCCACATCAACTCCCTATACCGTTGTGACAGTTATTTCTTCCGTAGGCTGATCTTTTGTCGCTCGATATGTTTCTCATTCGTGTTTGTTTTGTTCGTATCGGAGATAGGGATCCTTCTATCAATTTGATTCTTCTCGATATGTTTTGACTTAGTGTTCTTATGGGCAAAGATTGGTTAGTCTCTTATGCATCCGTGGACTGCCGTGAGGAGGCAGTCAGATTTAGTTTTTCGGGTGAGCCAGTTCTTGTTTTCAGGGAGACCGTAGCGTCGCCTTCTCCATTTTGATTTCTTCTCTTCGCGCTTACTCCATTCTTGAGGAAAGGATGTCAAGAATTCTTGACGTATTTTTGTAATGTTAGAGCTGCAGAGGTCCCGTTGGACCAGGTCCCGATTGTGAGGGAGTTTCCAGATGTCTTTCCTGACACGTAGCTTGGTTGGTCTCCAGAGAGCGATATTGAGTTCTGCTTTGAATTGATTCCCAGCACGGAGCCTTCTTTTATACCACCATATCAGATGGACCCGACGGAGCTTAAAGATCTGAAGGATCAGTTGCATGATTTGTTGGATAAAGGGCTTGTTCGTCCAAGTGCGTCACTTTGGGGAACTCCTGTTCTGTTCGTCAAGAAGAAAGAAGGCAGTTTGTTTTGGTGCATCGATTATCGTCAGTTGAATCGGGTTACTGTGTGGAACCGTTATCCTTTACCTCGTATTGATGATTTGTTCGACCAGCTCCAGGGTGCGGGACATTTCTCGAAAATAAACTTGCGATCAGGCTACTACCAGTTGTGGGTTCCAGAGGGTGATATTCCGAAGACTGATTTTCGCACACGTTACGGGCATTATGAGTTCTTGGTGATGTCGTTCGGGATCAAGCGTTTATGGATTTGATGAACCGTATATTCAGGCCATTTTTCTTGATCAGTTATTATCATGTTCATTGATGACATCTTATTTCAATTTTGGAGCCGAGTGGGGCCTGGGAAGTAATTGAGAATTTCGTTGCAGACTTTGAGGGAGCGCCAACTATTCGCTAAATTATCCAAGTGTGTTTTCTGGTTGGATGATGACGACTTTTTGGGACACGTAGTTATGAGAGATGGTAAGTATTGAACCGAAGAAGATCAAGGCCGTTCAGCACTGGCCCAGACCTGTATCAGTGACGAAGGTTCGCAGCATTTTGGGTTTGGACGGATACTATTGATATTTCGTACCGGATTTTTCCGCATATAGCTGCAACGTTGACCGGGTTGACCCGGAAGGGAGTTTCTTTTCGTTGGATTGAGGTATGCGAGCAAAGCTTTCAGCAGTTGAAGACTCGCTTGATTACGGTGCCAGTATTATCTTGCCTTCAAGATCAGGCGGTTTTGTTGTTTATTTCGATGCTTCTCGGCAGTTGAAGAAGCACGAGCAGAACTATTCCACGCATGACTTAGAGATGGCTGCGGTGGTTTTTACACTTAAGATTTGGAGACATTATAACTTTCAGCGGCGAGATTTTAATTTAAGACAGCGCTGATGGATGGAGCTAGTGAAAGACTATGACTGCAAGATTATTTATCGTCCGGGCAAGGAAAATGCCGTGGCAGATGCTTTGAGGCGGAAGCCTGGAGGTAGCTTTTCTTGTTTGAGCACAGTTCAGAGACAGTCAACGAAAAATTAGCAGATTCTTTGTAACAGCCGAGTACAGTTCGAGTTTACGTCGACCAGGGGACAACTTGTCCTTGTCCGTGCACATCCACAGTTGTTTGATCATATCCGTGAGGCACAATCCGATGACATTCGTTGTCAGAGATCATGGAGCAGGTTCGACAGGGCAGAGATTCAGAGTTCGTGATTGATGATCAGGGGGTACTACGATTTGGGATTCGACTATGTGTACCAGATTCCGAGGGACAAAGATGCGAGATCTTGGAGGAGGCATATCAGTCAGCATATAGTGTTCATCCGGATTCCACCAAGATGTATTGTGATTTGAGAGAAGTCTACTAGTATAAAGGGATGAAGAGAGATGTCGCAAACTTTGTTTTGAGATGACTGACTTGTCAGCAAGTCAAGGCCGAGCACCAGAGGCCAGCTAGAAAGTTGCAGCCTGTGCCCATTCCGGAGTGGAAGTGGGAACAGATTTCTATGGATTGTATCGTGGGTGTACCTAGGACTAGTCGAGAGTATGGCTCTATTTATGTGAGTCGTAGACCGATTAACGAAAGCAGCTCACTTTCTGCCAGTGAAGACCACTTTTGGATCCGTTCAGTATGCTCAGACATATGTTGATGATATTGTGCGACTACATGGAGTTCCGAGTTGTATTGTATCCGATAGAGGCACCCAGTTGTAGAAATATTAAGAGACCTTGGACACCAGATTGAGTTTCAGTACAGTTTTCTATCCGCGGACCGATGGTCAATCAGAGCAGACCATTCAGACTCTTGAGGACATGCTCCGAGCTTGCATTCTAGATTTCGTGGCAGTTGGGATCGCCACTTGCCCTTGATAGAGTTTTCCTAATAACAGCTTCCAGGAGGAGATTCAGATGGTACCCTTCGAGGCATTATATGGGAGGAAATTTCGATCGCCCGTTTGTTAGACAGTGCTCAGTGAGAGCAGTATTTTGGGACCATAGATTATGCAGGAGACGACCGAAAAGATTCAGTTGATTTGGGATACGATGAGAGCGGCCCAGAGCAGGCATAAATCTAGTTCAGACTGAAGTTAGAGCAGACTTGAGTTTATAGTAAGTGATAATGTTTTCTTGAGGGTTTCTCCGATGAGGGGCGTGTTGAGATTCAGGAAGAAAGGGAAGCTTAGTCCTAGATATGTGGGTCCTTTTCGAGATTCTCGAGTGTGTCGGCATAGTTGTTTATTGTTTAGCTCTTCCACCCAGCATTCCAGATGTTAACCCGTGTTTCATTTATCGATACTCCGCAAGTACCTTCATGACCCCTCTCACGCGATTCGGTATCAGACGATCCAGCTGAAGCGCAATCTTTCTTTCACCAAGGAGCCGATAGTCAATCTAGATCGGCAGGTGAAGAAACCGAGGTCCGAGGTCGTACCGACTGTAATGGTTCTTTGGCATGGCCCGAGCGGCAAAGAGATCACGTGGAAGCCGAGGACGAGATGAAAGAGAGTTATTCCCATCTCTTCAAGGGTACATGTAGTTAGATTTTAAATTCGGGGACCGAATTTCTTTAAGGGGGAAGACTGTAACGTTTTGAAAATCGTTTAGGGGAATTTTCCGATAATCGGTAAACTAACTTGTGTTTTCCGTAAAAACCATGATATAATTATTTTTCAACATATACTTAAACACATCTATTTTAACTATGCAATTGCTAGTATTTGGTATTTATTTAGTCACTTATAAATTGTTAGTTTATTTAAATATTTTTCCTTAATTAATTATTTTAAATATTATTATAAGCTTTCATTTATACATTAAATTAGTGTAAATTACAAATTGGAATGGGTTAATTATATTTTAGTGAACCATGACCACTTAATACTAAGTTTGTAACATATTCTCTTTTCTCCATTTGTCTCTAAAGTTCTAGAGAAGTCTAGGAGTTAATTGGGAAATAAAATAAAACAAGATAATTAAGAAAAGACTTAATTAATGTAATAATTAGAGATGCTACTACACACCCACCCACACCCACCTCACTCTCTCTCTTCCCTCCCAAGTTAAGGCCGAGCCTTCCATGCAGCAACCCCCCTCCATTTCTCCACTTCTTTTCACTTCTAAAATCTTCAAAAATTCCATCAAAAATCAAAATAAAGTCTCACAAATTCCTCACTTAACCTTCATCCAATTTTCTTTGGCCAAACTAGCTTGGAATCTTGGTGCAAGAGAGCAATTTGGGAGGCTAAGTTGCATATTAGATCTATAAATCTATGAAGTATAAATCCCAACCCCATGTTTAATTTGTTGCTAAATTATTTTAAATCAATTTAATTAGGTATTTAAATGGTTCTAATTGCAGGTTTTGAAATTTCAAGAGAAGGGTTTAGAATCAAGTTAGGATTTTTACCACTTGATTATGGTTGTAATGAGTAGTTTAATCTTTTAAGACATGCAAAATCTAGTCTAGTTGTTAATTTGTAAATTGTTACTTTAAAATTTGTCCAAATTATATAATTTTGCAAACTAGATTTTTAGGATTGATGTAAAGAGGTGAGATTAAATTTTAGTAAATATTGGTGTGACCTAATTAAGATATTAAGTGAGATATGTGGCCGTTAGAATTGCTAAAAAAATCTAGATTACTATTAAAACGGTTAATGGTTGCTTACTAGGTTTTTGGAATAAATCGATTTGAATTAAGTTTGAGGTTTTGATGGTTTGCTACCTATTTCATATAATATCTAGAGTGTTGTGAGTGCGCGACGGGTACGATTGGGTTTTAGGCTTGGTGGTTTTCACATATAGCGATCCTAGTTATGGTTTGTGGTGTTTTCGCGAGCTCGTTTTGTGCACCAAGTGTGCGCGCGTCTAGCTACGGCGCGTGGTTGACTTGTATCTTTTGTATCCGCGGCTATAATTTATTTATTCTCTTAATTGCTTGTGTGCGATTCTAGGATCGTGTGCAGAGACATAGGATGTGGCGCGGAAAAGACATGGCTGAGATCGGATCAGATTAGCCGAGGGGTCCCGGTGAGTAGATGTACACATCTACGGAGGGATAGTCTGGATGGCGCGAGACGCCCAATGGTTTAGGATTACTTGTAGTACTTGCATTTTATATGCGTAGTTTCCCAGTTATTCATCTCATTGCATCGCACCATATTATAGATATAAATACATATGTGATATCATCTCATAGGGAACTTGCACCATTACCATTGGTTCATGCCGCACGTGCACTATTCATGCGAACACACACGCCTTTGGTAATTGCTATGTCATGAACACTATAAAACTTGCTTAAAATCGGTAACTGTGCATTTGCATCATATATGATCCGTAGACTTATACTTGTATATTCATTTCATTAAATGGATACGTATGATTGTTAGTTATATATGCATACCTCATTGCATCATGATTTATGCATAGCTTCTGGCCGTACTTCACACGGTATATACTACCGTATCATATATTTTCATCATCACCGGCATGTTTATATATTGTGATTCTTCTCGAGAATTTCAGTACTGATGGTATTTCTGGATTTTTGGGAAAAACTACGAGAATTTTATAAACCTGTTATCGCTTTAAAAATGCAAGTTGCGGTTTTCTCGTGATATGATGTATGTGTCGTCCACCATGAGTTTTCCTGATTATGTTGGCTTTCGAAACCCGATTCGAGAAGTTGGATGAACCGTTTCGGGTACATGATGGGCCCGGTAAGATACCCCGAGGCAAGAAGCTCGAGTTGTAGACGATGAGCCTAGCAGGGGCAGACTACCTACCGGTGATTGTTGGCGCGGCGGATATCCGGAGGATACCGACATGGTCGTGAGATTTGATGATATGGTCTGATCCGGACTGAAGGAGCCCGAGACATTGAGACATTGAGACATTGGGATATACATATATTGTGTCGATACTTGACACGGATTTTCTGTTGATTTCATTGATGATACTCAGTTTATTGCACAAATGTTTTTCTAAGATAAGAATAAAGGTTTTCGTATACCAGACATGTTCAGGTTTCGTGTTTAATTATGCATTCATACTAGTACATAGTATCAGTGACGCATTTGCGTGAATTTTTACGATAGCCTTATTAGATGTTACTTACTACTCACGAGTTAGCAACTTACCCCGTTGTGCCACAGTATTTTGCAGGTTCGACCCGTCAGCTTAGTAGCGGCGGGCGTACTTTCTTCTTTTGCTTCATTGCATCGATTTGGAGTTTTGCTCAGAGGTGTGTTGCGAAGATATTTTGTTCCATCATGTAGTATTATTTTGTATCTAGTATACTCCATCTACCCTTGTATATTTGACTAGACGGTGAGACTCATGAAACTTGTATTTGTGGTTTGGTTTCGATGCTCAGTTGAGCTGACGTGGTATTTTCTTATTTCTTGCTTTCGGATGCTTATTATGCACTTTTGATATACATATTGCATGTGGTTGTGATTCCGCCATTGGCAAAGAGCTAGCACCTGTTTGGGTATGCCTTTATTCATTATATATATGTATTTTCATGTGTTGCACCCGTTAGGAGGCTAGTATTTACAAAGGAGACTCTGTCGAAATTTTCGGGAAAATCTGTTGTTGCTTTAAAACAGGTTTTCCTTCACTCTAATTATTAAACGGATTAGTTTTCTGTGGTTTGGCTTACTTAGATTACGTTACGCCTTTAGACCTTTCGTAATTTAAGTGCCAGTCACATTCCGTACCTATGGGTCGTGACAATGTGTCAGGATTTCTTAGGGGACACTGGTTCCCTCATTAAAACCATAGCCACATTGTTATAGCAATACAAAGGTATTGGATCAACAATGGAAGGAACCACCTCAAATTCAGTAATGGACTTCTTCATCTAGACCGCTTCTTTTGCGGCATCATTTGCAGCAATGTATTCAGCCTCCATCGTCGAGTCTGGGACGGTGTCCTGTTTGGAGCTCTTCCAATAGACCGCCCCACCATTGAAGGTAAACACAAAACCCGAAATAGACTTACTGTCATCCTTGTCACTTTGGTAGCTTGAGTCGGTAAAGGACTCGACCTAGAGATCTCTATTACCGTAAACCAAGAATATCTCCTTAGTCCTTCTCAGGTACTTGAGAATGTTCTTTACAACAGTCTAATGATTCTCTCCTGGGTTTGACTTGTAAGTCGATGTCGCGCACCACGTGGGTTCGCGGTAAGGAGGAATTGATAGTGTTAGTTATATGTATGCCCTAGAGGCCATTACTATACATAGGATGTATATTGTAGTGGATGCTTGGACATATATAGGGAGGAATTTCTTGCTCGACATGATAGTATGCTATCTGGTTACTCTTTACCATAACGTGTACTCTGATTGTCTCTCTGTTACATGTTGGCAAAGCCCTTAGGATGTGTACTTGACTACCTGGTCTATGATGCGGATCATACTAGTGGGGACATGGTAGTCCATAAGTACATCCTTCAAGGTCCCTAGTCTTGGGTGTATCGAGACAGGGCATCGATGCACCAGAATAGACTAGTGTATACGCATCTTGACCCATATGATGGGCGATGGATGATCCCATATCCATCGATGTTTGACAACAAGGATGGTGTACGGGTGCTCAATGGAGACTGGGTACACTGGACGGACTCGCCGAGAACTCCCAGATGGTATTATACCTTACGTCAGATTGCAGTTCTCTGGTGACACCGGTACAGGTTAGTCTGTAGACCTGAGATCGTCATAGAGTCTTGTGTGATTCCCACTGTGCTTTGATTTCCACCTTACCACGTCCAAGAGGGCGTGCAAAACGGTTGTTTTTGGGTACAGTCCCAAGTCACATGGAGGCAATGAGCGATAGGAGGGGTTTCGTCTCTCCCGGTATGGGGAGTTGATGTTGCGCCGTGCTCGATTGGCTATAACTGGAAGTCCTTGGCCAAGGCTGCTTTAGGGATTTACTGGTAAGTGTTACCAGTAGTTTCTCGACCCGTTATGAGCCTCATATCGACACGACTTATCGAGTTATTGGGGTCTGACGTTTACCACCCCTAGACGAAATATGCGACATATCAGACGAACAGACCGGACTGTACGGTAGTGTTACTGGTTGGATTCACAGGAGTGTGAGTGGGCTTGCTCGTTGATCTTCTGATCGCTCAATACCCGGGTGGCCGTTACGTTTAGCAGACCGCTTGCGGCTTGTGGGTGTTTGATATGATCATCACCTACTGCCGGCGTATTGACGAGTCTTTAGAGTCCTACACAGGGGTTTCCTGGCTCAAGCGAAATGAAATAGGAGCGCATATAAGATATGTGCGGGACCGAGAATAATACCAGTATGTGATACTGTATTCTATTCTCGCGATTTATGACATTAATCGGTTGTATGCAATATAGCCGGGTTATCGGATCAAGTGTTGATTCGATAAGTTGTTACTATTGATATTAGTCGGTTATATGTAGTATGATCGGATCATTAAATCAAGTGTTGATTTAATGATTTAATGTATAATTATATATTTGATGTATTACTTTACATTAACTAGTATTTATTCACTTAAGATTGATTTTCTCACTTGATGTGCACAAGTAGTATATGTGATATATTTTTGTGCACTTGATTGTATCATGTTTGATGATACATGCAAACTTGGGTGTGTGTATGCTATACACCATGTTTAGTTAATGGTTAGGATTTCATTTGCCTTATTTATTTATTTTCTTTATTTATTTTTTTGGAAAGAAACAAAATGGTGGTGGCTTTCTTTGTTTTATTCTTGAAGATTCATGAAGCTTCAACCATTTTGTTTTATGCTTAACCTAACCATTTAACTAAACCTTAGTTTATTCTCTACATGAATTACACTCACCCATGGTTTCTAAATGATAAGCATCACTTGATTTTCTATTATGGATTATTCATTTTCATTATTCTTTTTCTTTCTTCTTCTTCTTCTTCATGAAGAAAAGAAGAAAGCTTTCTTGAAAATTCCAAGTGATGAATCTAAGTGAGAAATCCAAATCCAAAGTGAACCCACTTCCTATTTCTTCATCCTTTACCACTTTCTATATAGTAGAGTGTGTTATCTTCACAAGTTTCATGACCAAGTGAAGATGGAGCTTGAGTTAGAGTTGCCTCGACGTAGATCATCTTCGGCATCGAAGTCAACGACCTAGCTCGCTCATTTCTCCGACGAAACCATCGCAAGAGTCCGGGATTCCGGTGATCGCAGCGAAGGGACGTCATCACGGAGCTAAAGAAGTGGAGGACCGGATCTACAAAGGTTGTATTTCCATTCACTTGTTAGCAAAGTAGTTTGCTTGCTTGTTTGTTTCGCCTATCCTCTAGTTAATGATCTATATTAGGGTTTCTCGGCACATAAAATTTGAATTCGGCATGGTAGATGTCTTGTGGAACCTCTTGAGTGTGCCTAGGAACCCTACAGTGGTATCAGAGCCTAGCTAGAGCTTTAGGTGAAGTGTAGACGATATTAGAAATCCGATCGAACCCCGAAACCCCAACTCAAACCCTTCTCTGTACATTTTCTGAAAATGTGGATTTTTCCAAATTAAAACTATCCAAAAAATACAGCAGGGTATTATTAGAGTTACTGTGAAGCACGTGAGCCCAAGTCAACCGAAGCGCCGCGGAACCGCGGCCCCACCCTAGCATGTGCGGCGGTTCCGCGGCTATAAAGGTGATTCTTGGCACGTGCTTTGCATAGTAATGTCCTATACTGATTCCTGTGTTTTCTGGGTAATTTTAACTTATATTCAACAGTTGAATTTTCTGGGTTGTTTTGGGGATTCGATGATTCGATCGGTTTATTTAACTTCGTCTGTGTGTTTTTCCGGATAATTTTTGAATATGTTAAAAAGTTCGACCGGATATAAATACCCAATTTTTCCCCTGCCGGAAAATTTTCAAGTGTTGGATTTTTCCATGGTTTAAGAACGTTCTAAGTAGTGCAAGTAACGCGATGGTCCCTCTAGAAGACAACAAACCTTAACTCGATTATGTGACCATCTTGAAATGCCCTTTGAACCTTAGGGTTTGGGGCAGTACGGCGTGCCACATGTGAGGCGTTGGCTTGACCCTTCTACGGCTGGACCGTTGGTACTGTGGCATGAAGTGAATGTTTTTAATCCTATTTCATGTGTTAAGCTGTTTCGGGAAAACTTGGGTGTTTGATTGTTCGATCAGAAAGTTTAACATTTTCTATTTATCTGGAATGTGATACAATATTTGGAATCCATATAAAGTTATGAGATAACTAATTTGAATATTATAAACATAACAGTTTAGTCTCAGATGATCGGTTGCCACGGAATTTTGATGTGATCAAAAGTCCGTCGCAATCACATAGCGTACACGGATACTCGCCGGGTAAACTTAATAGACAGCCACGCCCCATAGCCCCGACTAAGTGACCGTAGGAGAACCCCGTAGCCGCGAGCATCCGTTCGGGTGCTCGCGGCAGCGGTGTTCCGCCTTAGTGCACTTCGTCGACGGCATCCGGGGGTGCGGCCGTCTACTAAAGTTTACGACGAGCATTCGATCAGGATGTCGGGAATCTTGCTGAATTGCCCGACATGATATTGAAAAGAGTTTTCGATAATGAGACTAAAATGCGGGGTTTATAATTGTTAGGCATGCGATGTCTAAGGAATTCATTTGGTTAGGCATGCGATGTCTAAAGGGGTTGTGGATTCCAACTGTTGTAGTTTTACACTTTTTTTTCTGTGACCGTAAGTGTAATATGTGATATCGCCGGTTTCGTTGCTATATGTCAACGACAATTGGGATGCGCACATTTACTTACGTTGATGACATATGATATTATGTGTTGCTGGATATGTTATATTGGATCGTCGCGTTTTGAATAGTCGGGGGTTTTATGTGAGATGAGAGTTTTTATTTTCATTCATGTAAAATTTATTGTATGTAATATTCTTTTATTGGGGCACTTCCGGGTTGAGGTTGATGTCACCATTTGTATATTATTTACTTTTCCGCATTAGGTAGACCAAGGCGGGGAGCACAGGTAACCGGGTTCTAGGGTCCAGTGGGAGACCATCTCGAGGAGTCGAGACCGGGTCTCCTAACCCTAAAATTGGCAGTGTTACTTGCCGCTCTCGTAGGGGTCTAGGGATGTGGGTTTGGCTATTCATCGCGACCGTGGAATCCGTGTTTTATACTGGCTCGTATTGAAAACACGGACGTCCTAGTATATCCAATGTTTCATATGTTTCTTCGATTGCGATATCTATGATGTGATCATTTGATATGTTGTGATAGATACTGTATTTAGTATATACGATATATTATATAGACGTTACTTATGTTTTACACCTACGTTAGCCCTGCCCCGCTCTGCTGTTAGTTACCTAACCTAACGGTGCACGATGGGACATCGAGGCGAATGCGGATGGCATAAGTGTACGTCGTATTTATCTGTGATGTTCAGGTAACTTAAATGATGGGACTTCATTAATATGATTAATGAAATAAAAGAAACCTAAAAGATGTTGTGGAATCGAATTTTCAAAAACAGGTAGCTACAGTTCTTACTTTTCATCGCGGTGTTCCTTGTAGAACATCCTGCACCTTATTCGATAAGGAAAGGGCCGAGATCCCTTCACCGGGAGTGACCCCTTTAGCAATAACTGGCAGATGCTACACCCCTCGGTTTGTCTTTTGATTGCTTTTGGAGTTTTTGCTTTGCATAGTGATAAATATGATATATCCTGCACCTTATTCGATGAGGAAAGGGCCGACGATCCCTTCACCAGGAGTGACCCCTTTAGCAAAACTAGAAAAACCTCAAAAGAACTCCATTTTAAAATCATTTGATTCTACAACGATATCAAGTTCTTTACGCAATAGGTTTTCATAAAAACCTGTTGTAGCCCTCCGTCATTTCAGATAAGTACTAGTTAGTATTCGTGCTACGTTTGTTGACTATGTTAAGGCGTAGTGTGCGGTAGCTGATTAGTGCTTATCTGTATATGCATATGATGCGATTGGATTAGGGTAGTCGTGCGACTTTGTTGACTATGTTAAGGGTCATGCGGGTGGGTTTAATTCAATCGGGAAATGACGGGTTGAACTTGACTAGCACTTATGATTTGTTAACTATGTTAAGGTCATATAGCTGCCAGGGGTAAAATATTATTAGGAATTTCAAGTGTTGAAATTTGCAATGAGATTGCATACCTTCTATGAGATAGTTGGATCCCGATACCTGCTGCGAGTAAGAGTTACTCCTGGGAGAGTTTTACACATTACAATTAGCCGATCAAGTAGGTGTCTAGGAAGGTGTTAACGGGGTTAAGCCTCTGGGAAAACGAGGTTTACTGTAATTAGGTCCGTGCAAAAGCACGGGGAACCTCCCTCAAAGTACCGACACTGGCCTGGCTGAAAGATTGGTGAACTTGTAGAGTGTAATTAATCCCGGCTAGTCTTTCCTTTTAGGGTTTGAAGGAAGATTTGATAAAAACAGTGGGAGCCATCCTGATTAGATAAAATAATAACCAATCTGATCTTGCAAGAGCGCACGCAGAGTATTTTCTTCTCTCTCTCTCCAGGTAGAGACCATGTCACGCCTTAATCAAGATAATAATATGGATGTATTGACCGAACCCGCTTGTTATACTGAGCTGGGAAACGTTGGTCCCGCTCCAACTTATAATTGTTATAAGACCGAGCAAGAATTAGGGGAATACCAGGATTCCCATGCCGCCCAAACGAAGAAAGTGCATGAGATGCATCTCCTTCGGGTGTGTTCATTACAAAGAACTGTTTCTCAGTATCCTCTGCGTCCTGGGTATTTGATACCGGATCAGGATCCCAGATATGTAATCAGTTACATAGGGCTACAAAAAGGTAGAGAACTGAGAACGGGTGATAGGTTTCATAAGACAGAAAACGGTGCAAGTGTTGCAGCCAAGTCTGTTGGTCACTGTCATCCTGTATTACCAGAATACATTGATTCTGAACAAATGTTATTAGATACCGAACCTGATATACAAAATCATATCAGTCTCTTTATTTAGATAAAGAAGGATATAATTTTGTATTGTTTGATAATGTTTTGAACATTTCCTAAATCAAGAGTTGATCGGTTCAGGCACGTTATCTAAAAGCATTAACGTTCTAAATCAAACTACAGTTCTTAGTACACAGAACACACACAAGAGGAAGAGTTCAGAAATGAACGAATCCTTCTTGAGGTATTGTAGACTAGGTCATATCAATGTGACCCGACTAGCTAAAGTTACATTAAGATGCATATTTAAATCAGTTTGAATTTACATCTAGTGAAACTTGTCAGTCATGTCACAAAGATAAGATGACCATAGCTCTGTTTATAGGAAACAAAGAAAGAGTTAGTGAACTCTTGGGATGATACATATTGATGTATGAGGGTCCCCTGTCTACACATGCCAAGACCGGTTCTTTGTACTTCATTACATTCTCTGATAATCTCTCGAGATTCAGACATATGTTCCTGTTGAAACACAAGTCCGAAGCTTTTGAGATATTCACAGAATATAATTTAGAAGTAGAAAACCAAAAATGGGTATAAGTATTATGTCCTTTGATGTGATCAAGGAGGAGAATACTTGAGCACGGGATTCCTGGACTATTCTAAGAATGAGATTCTCTCTCAGCATTATTCCTCCACTTACACCACAGTACTTCGGTGTATCGGGGCGGAGCAATCACACCCTATATGATATAGTGCGCTCTATGATGGGTATACTGAGTTTCCTATTTCCTTTTGGGAGTTATGCACTTATGAAGTTGCATACCTATTGAATAGGGTTCCGATCAAATCGGTTGCCTACCACTTTATATGAGATATGGAAAGGGAAGAGACCATATCTTAAGTTTGTTAAGATTTGGCGTTGTCTGGCCTATGTCTAAAGGCAAAATCCGGACAAGCTCGAGGCAAAGTCAGTACTGTAGAAGTTTGTTGGATATCCCAAGCATACGCAAGGGAATATCTTCTACCTGACCGAGGAACAAAAGATGTTTTGTTACCCAGCATGCCACCTTTGTGAAAGGGAATTTCTTATGAAGAAATTTGTGGACATGAGGTAGAACTGGAAAGAGTTCCAGGTATACAAACTGCAGCTGATGATTTGATAGAACCAAAGGATTCAATAGCAACCAACGAACCTCAGCCTCTCCGCCGATCTAGTAGGGTTCCTCACCCACCTGAGAGATACTTCGGTTTCTCTATGACAATAGGAGCAATGATTGCATCATGAGATGATGACCCAACTAGTTTCGGGCTGTCCATCAGGAGTAGGACTTTGTAAGAATGGCTGGATGCTTATCGATCTGAGATGGAATCCTTATACACCAACAAAGTATGGACTTTGGTTGCTTTATCTGAAGGGTTAAATCCCCATCAGGAGCAAGTATATCTTGAGAAGATTACTTGGTGTACATGGAAAAGTTAAGACTTTCAAAGCTAGACTTGTTAAAGGATTTACATCATTGACCAGGTATGGATTATAATGAAACCTTTTCTAAGTAACTATGCTTAAGTCCATCCAGATCCTACTTGCCACGGCTACATACCATGACTACAATATCTGGCGGTTGGGTGTCATGACTGCTTTTCTAAATGATGTTTTAGAAGAGAGAGTCTGTAAGTACACAGTCAGAGGGTTTCGTAGACAGTGGGAGCAGCGGAAACGTGTGCAAGATGTTTTATGTGATAAAGCAGGCATCGGGGAGTTGGAACGTCTGTTTTGATGTGGTAGTCAAAGAGTTTGACTTCATCAAAATGGTAGATGAACCTTGTATATACAAAAAGGTAGTAGGGAGTATGGTGGTGATCCTCGTAGAGTAAGTGGATGACATACTCTTGATGGGGAAGGAGTTTCCTATGCTACGCTCGGTCAATCTCTGCTTATCACAAATGATTCTCCACATAGGATCAAAGTGATACCTGCTAAATCCTAGGTTTTGGATCTATGAGATAGATCTAATTGGATAATAGGATACTCACTAGTTGTAGTGAGATGGTATCAATCGATCCTGGGGAGAATCACTGGAAAGATTCCAGGGTGATAAGGACGACTGAATGTCAGCCACAGGTATTGTCTTTACCCTTAGTAAAGGGACGGTATGTTGGAAGAGTTCCAAGCTAGATACCGTGGCATACTAGACAATAAAGGCTGGATACATCGCTACTTAAGATGCTGCCAAAGAGGCAGTCTGGGTGTATAGTGGTTCATGAGATGAACTAGGTTCCTACCATTGTGTGACAATGGAAGTGTGGCTTTGGCCCAGGAACCCCGGTCCCATCAGTGACCCAGACGTATTCTGAGGCAGCATCACCTGATCATGGAGATAGTTGATCTCTAAGGTGATTAAGGTAAGGAGAGTAGACTCAGAGGACAACACGGCGGATCCACTCACAAAGGCTTTTTCCCAGAGAGAGACTCATATGGGATGGTTGAGTATTAGATACTGCAACCACTGCTACAGATGGCCCTAGTGCAAGTGGGTGATTGTTAGTTATATGTATGCCCTAGAGGCCATTACTATACATAGGATGTATATTGTAGTGGATGCTTGGACATATATAGGGAGGACTTTCTTGCTCAACATGATAGTATGCTATCTGGTTGCTCTTTACCTTAACGTGTACTCTGATTGTCTCTCTGTTACATGTTGGTAAAGCCCTTAGGATGTGTACTTGACTACCTGGACTATGATGCGGATCATACTAGTGGGGACATGGTAGTCCATAAGTACATCCTTCAAGGTCCCAAGTCTTGAGTGTATTGAGACAGGGCATCGATGCACCAGAGTAGACTAGCGTATACGCATCTTGACCCATATGATGGGCGATGGATGATCCCATATCCATCGGTGTTTGACATCAAGGATGGTGTACGGGTGCTCAGTGGAGACTGGGTACATTGGACGGACTCGCCGAGAACTCCCAGATGGTATTATACCTTACGTCAGATGGCAGTTCTCTGGTGACACCGGTACAGGTTAGTCTGTAGACCCGAGATCGTCATAGAGTCTTGTATGATTCCCACTGTGCTTTGATTTCCACCTTACCACGTCCAAGAGGGCGTGCAAAACGGTTGTTTTTGGGTACAGTCCCGAGTCACATGGAGGCAATGAGCGATAGGAGGGGTTTCGTCTCTCCCGGTATAGGGAGTTGATGTTGCGCCGTGCTCGATTGGCTATAACAAGAAGTCCTTGGCCAAGGCTGCTTTAGGGATTTACTGGTAAGTATTACCAGTGGTTTCTCGACCTGTTATGAGCCTCATATCGACACGACTTATCGAGTTATTGGGGTCTGACGTTTACCACCCCTAGACGAGATATGCGACATATCAGACGAACAGACCGGACTGTACGGTAGTGTTACTGGTTGGACTCACAGGAGTGTGAGCGGGCTTGCTCGTTGATCTTCTGATCGCTCAATACCCGGGTGGCCGTTACGTTTAGCAGACCGCTTGCGGCTTGTGGGTGTTTGATATGATCATCACCTACTGCCGACGTATTGACGAGTCTTTAGAGTCCTACACAGGGGTTTTCTGGCTCAAGCGAAACGAAATAGGAGCGCATATGAGATATGTGCGGGACCGAGAATAATACCAGTATGTGATACTGTATTCTATTCTCACGATTTATGACATTAATCGGTTGTATGCAATATAGCCGGGTTATCGGATCAAGTGTTGATTCGATAAGTTGTTACTATTGATATTAGTCGGTTATATGTAGTATGATCGGATCATTAAATCAAGTGTTGATTTAATGATTTAATGTATAATTATATATTTGATGTATTACTTTACATTAACTAGTATTTGTTCACTTAAGATTGATTTTCTTACTTGATGTGCACAAGTAGTATATGTGATATATTTTTGTGCACTTGATTGTATCATGTTTGATGATACATGCAAACTTGGGTGTGTGTATGCTATACACCATGTTTAGTTAATAGTTAGGATTTCATTTGCCTTATTTATTTATTTTCTTTATTTATTTTTTTGGCAAGAAACAAAATGGTGGTGGCTTTCTTTGTTTTATTCTTGAAGATTCATGAAGCTTCAACCATTTTGTTTTATGCTTAACCTAACCATTTAACTAAATCTTAGTTTATTCTCTACATGAGTTACACTCACCCATGGTTGCTAAATGATAAGCATCACTTGATTTTCTATTATGGATTATTCATTTTCATTATTCTTTTTCTTTCTTCTTCTTCTTCTTCTTCATGAAGAAAAGAAGAATGCTTTCTTGAAAATTCCAAGTGATGAATCTAAGTGAGAAATCCAAATCCAAAGTGAACCCACTTCCTATTTCTTCATCCTCTACCACTTGCCATGTAGTAGAGTGTGTTATCTTCACAAGTTTCATGACCAAGTGAAGATGGAGCTTGAGTTAGAGTTGCCTCGACGTAGATCATCTTCGGCATCGAAGTCAACGACCTAGCCCGCTCATTTCTCCGACGAAACCATCGCAAGAGTCTGGGATTCCGGTGATTGAAGCGAAGAGACGTCATCACAGAGCTAAAGAAGTGGAGGACCGGACCTACAAAGGTTGTATTTCCATTCACTTGTTTGCAAAGTAGTTTGCTTGCTTCTCTTTTTCGCCTTACCTCTAGTAATCGATCTAGTTTAGGGTTTCTCGGCACCAGAAAATTTGAATTTGGCATGGTTGATGCCTTGTGGAACCTCTTGAGTGTGCCTAGTAACCCTACAGATAGAGATATGCATGCCCTAAAGACCATTATTGTATCATATAGTGGATGCGTGGACATATATATAGAGGACTTTCTTGCTCAACAGGATAGTATGCTATCTGGTTGCCTTTATCTTAACATGTTCGCTTGTATTATTATACCGTCTCTTATATACATGTTGATAAAGCCCTTAGAATGTTGGCTTGACTACCGGGACTATGATGCAGATCATACTACTGGGACCTAGGTAGTCCATAAGCACATCCTTCAATAATTCCTAGTCGAGGGTATATCGAGACAGGGCATCGATACACCGGAGTAGACTAGTGTGTACATTTCTTGACCCTTTATAGGGCGATGGTTGATCCCATATCCATTGGTGTTTGACATCAAAGATTGTACACAGGTGCCCATTAGAGAATGGATACACCGAACAGGACTCGCCGAGAACTCCTAGATGGTAATATACCTATCGTCGGATAGCAGTTCTCTGGTGATACTGGTACAGGTTAGTCTGTAGACCGGAGATCGTCATAGAGTCTTGTGTGGTTCCAACTGTGCTTTGATTTCCTCCCTACCACGGCTCAAAGGAATCGTTCAAATAGGTAGATTTTGGATACAGTCCCGAGTTACATGGAGGTAATGAGTGATAGGAGGGGTTTCTTCTCTCCCGGTATAGAGAGCTGATGTTGCGCTATGCTCGATTGGCTATAACTATAAGTCCCTGGCCAGGGTTGTTGATGAGATTTACTGGTAAGTTTTATTAGTAGTTTCTCATACCGTTATAGCCTTACATCGGCATGATTTATCAAGTTATTGGGGTCTGACGATTCCACCCCCCAGACTCGATATGCGACATATCAGACGAAGAGACCGGACTGTACGGTAAGTGTTACCTATATGCTTTATAGGAGTTTGAACAAGCTTTCTTGTTGATCTTCTAATCGCTCAATACCTGGGTAACCGTTACGTCCAGCTAGTTCCGCTGACGGCTTGTGGGTGATTGATGTGATCATCATCTACTGCTGGCGTATTGACGAGTCTTTAGAATTGCACATAGAAGTTTCCCGATTCAAGCAAAACGAAGTAGGGCACATATGTTGATATGTGCGGGGGCCTGATTAAATACGAGTATGAGATATCGTATTCTAATATGACGGTTATTTGTTATCAGTCAGGTTATATGTGATATAACCAGATTATCGAATTAAGTATTGATTTGATAATGTGATATACAGATAAATGATATTAGTCGGTTATATGTGATATAACCGGATTATTAAATCAAGTGTTGATTTAATAATATGATATATATTTATATTTGATATAATTATATTTTAACTAATATTATTAGCTCACTAATTATTTTCTTTATATATATGTATGTGTGTGTGTGTGTGTGTGTGTGTAATGAAGCATGGTGTATTTTCTATTTTGAGAAAATAAAAAAATGAGGTGGATAATGAGGAGAATGGGATGAAACGTGGCTTGATGAATATTATATTCATCTTACTTCACTATTGAAGAATGGCTTCATTTTATT
This sequence comes from Agapanthus africanus, assembly GCA_030015575.1. Classification (NCBI taxonomy): domain Eukaryota; kingdom Viridiplantae; phylum Streptophyta; class Magnoliopsida; order Asparagales; family Amaryllidaceae; genus Agapanthus; species Agapanthus africanus. Next base: position 11,626,178 of record CM057351.1, read on the forward strand.
ATTAAATAAAATGAATGCTTCAATAAGTGAACCATAGCCATTCTTCACTTGGTATTCTTTCTTGAGTTCATTTTTTTTCCTTCATATGAGCTCATGAGCTCTCTAACTCTCTTCTTCTTCTTCGTCTTGATGCTTCAAGCTCCAACCCCTCACATGTGATGTGAACCATGGAGCTTGGATAATATCTAGTGAGCAAACAAAATCCCTACATCACCATCCCATATTAGATTAGCACTTTGATGTGGTTTGTTTCCTTCAATAAAAAGTTTAGTGAAGAAGTAGCTTGGATCGGCGGACTTCGGATAGATCATCTTCGGCACGAAGGTCATCGGAGGAGGTTCGTTCAACTTTCAAGTGGAGCCTAGTGGAGTCGCGTGGACTACAACCCGAAACTTTAGAAGAGAAGGACACGGTCTATAAAGGTTGTAGCATTCTTCTCTTAGCTAGTTTATCATATCATTATTGTTAAACCACAATATTCTAGTTATATCTTGTTTAGTGTTCATTAGCACCCAGAATTTTTTAAAATTGCATGTCTGATGCCCGTTTTAACCCCGTCGCGGTGCTACCGTACACTTTCATGGTATCAGAGCCAAGCTAGAACATTTAGGTAGGTCTTTATGATGTTAAAGTATTCGATCGGTTTTCAAAACTAGAAATTTGTGATGTTTCTGTCGAATTTTTCAAAAGTTGAAATTTTCGTGATTAAAAATATGCAGAAAATCTTGCAGGGTATCAAGTGGAGCCCCAAGAAAATTGAGAAGACAATTCCTTTAAAGGGCCACGGAACCGCGGCAAAACCCTTGGTTTGGGGTTTGGCCGCGGTTCCGCCACTTCTTTATGTCTTTGTAGCATCAATTCTCTTGTGTTGCTCCACTTTATGATTTTGCGCTCTCTGGGTATTTTTTATTAGACTCAAGTTGTTGAGGTCTCTGGATTTGTGGGTGTTCGATAAATCGATCGAAATATTTAGCGTCCTATAGATGATGATGATATGTGATAAAATTGTTAGAATCCGGAATAATTAGTTTTGTGAAAACTAGTTTGTATATTCTAAATCTAACCGTTTGGTCTCGTTTGATCGATTGCCACGGAGTTTTGATTCGGATCAAAACTCCGTCGCAATTGCGTATAGTACACGATCACTTAGTCGGGAATCTTATTGAATTATCCGACAGCTTATTGAAAAGAGTTTTCAATTTGAGATCAAAATGCAAGGTTTATAAGTTAGGCATGAAATCCGGAATATGAGATATTCCGAATTTATGATGACTAAGGATATGCGGATTCTAATTATTGTAGTTTTTCATTTCTTTTCTGCGACCATAAGTGTAATATGTAGGGTATCCCAAATCTCGTTACTATATGTCAACGGAATTTGGGATATGCGTATTTACTTACGTTGATGACATGCGATATTATGTGTTGCTGTGATATGTTTTATTGGATCGTCATGATTGAATAGCCTGGGGTTTTGCGTGAGATAAGAGTTTTTCATTTTCATTCATATAAAATTTGTATGTAATATTCTTTTATTGGGACACTTCCGGGTTGAGGATGATGTCACCACTGATGTATATTATTTACTTTTCCGCATTAGGATAGACTCAAGGCGGGGAGCACAAGTAACCGGGTTCTAGAGTCCAGTGGGAGACCATCTCGAGGAGTCGAGACCGGGTCTCCTAACTCTAGAATTGGCAGGGTTACTTGCTGCTCTCGTAGCGGTCCAGGCATGTGGGTTTGGCTATTCATCACGACTGTGGAATCCGTGTTTTACATTACTGGCTGAATTTAAAACACGGAACTTTTAGTATATCTAATATTTCATATGTTTCTTCTGCTGCTTGGTTCTGTGATGTGATCATATAACCGTGTGAGACGAATGCTATATATATGATATATAATAAACATTGCTTATATTTTGAATCCGCGCTAGTCTAGACCCCGCTCTGTCGTTAGTTAAGTAACTTAATGGTGTAGACGAAGCCCTATGGCGAATGTGGATGGCATAAGCGTACGTTCTATTTTCGTTTCATATTTCTGTGATATTTAGGAAACATTAAATGATGAGATTTCATTAATGAGATTAATGAAAAGAAAAGAAACCTAAAAATATTGTAGAATCATAAGTTTTTACAAAGGTAGCTCTAGTTCTTGCTTTGCATAGTGGTATTCATTGATGAATATCCAGCACCTCATTTGATGAGGAAAAAGCCGAGATCCCTTCACCGGGAGTGACATCTTTAGCAAAACTAGCAAATACTACAAGCTACTCGGTTTATCATCATAGCTTCTGTAGTTCTTGCTTTGCATAGTGGTATTCCTTGATGGATATCCAGCACCTCATTCAATGAGGAAATAACCGAGATCCCTTCACCGGGAGTGACCTCTTTAGCAAAATTTAGCAAAAGCTATTTGGTTTGTTTTTGAAAACTTCTTGATTTTAAAAGCGGAGTTTAAACCACTTCTTTTCAAAATCACTAAATTCTACAACGATATCAAGTTAATTACGTTAAAAGTTTTCTTAAAAACCAGTCGTAGCCCTCCGTCATTTCAGATAAGTACTATTTAGTATTTTTGTTGCGTTTGTTGACTATATTCAAGGCGTAGTGTGCGGTAGCTGATTAGTGCTTATCTGCCACATGTGATGCGATTGGATTAAGGTAGTCGTACGGCTTTGTTGACCATAGTTAAGGGTCGTACGGGTGGGTTTAATTTAATCACGAAATGACGGGTTGAATTTTGCTAGCGCTTATGATTTGTTGACCACAGTTAAGGTCATAAGTTGCTAGGGGTAAAAACAGATATTGGGGATTTCAAGTGTTGAAATTTGCAATGATATTGCATACCTTCTATGGGATAGTTGGATCAGAGTTACTCCTGGAAGAGTTTTCCACTTTATAATTATCCGACCCATTAGGTGTCTAAAAAAGGTGTTAACGGGGTGATGCCCCTGCGGAAACAAGGTTATTTAATTAGTTCCATGCGAAAGCATGAGGAGACTCCCTCGAAGTACCAATACCTGCCTGGTCAAACGATTGGCGAACTTGTAGGGTGTAATTAATCTCGGCTAATCTTACCTTTTAGGGTTTGAAGGAAGATTTGATAAAAACAGCAGGAGCCATCCTGATTAGATAAAATAATAAGCAATCTAATCTTGCAAAGAGCGCACACAAAGTGATTATCCTTCTCTCTCTCCTGGTAGTGACCAATGACATGCCTTAATCAAGATAATAATATGGATGTATTGACCGAACCAACTTATTATACCGGGCTAGGTTCCGCTCTATCTTATGACTGTCATAAGTCTGAGCAAGGAATATGAGAATATCCGGATTCCCATGCCACCCAAACGAAGAGAAAGTATGTTGATGCATCTTCTTCGGGTGTGTTCGTTACCAAGAACTGTTTCTCAGTTAACTCTACGTCCAGGGTATTGGATACCGGATCAGCATCCTACATATGTAATTTGTTACATGGGCTAAAGAAAGGTAGAGAACTGAGAAAGGGTGATGAGACTCTAACAATAGGGAATGGAGCAATCGTTGCAGCCAAAACTGTTGGCAAATATCATCTAGTGTTACCAACTGGTAATACAATGATTCTGAGCGACTGTTATTTCGTACCAAAAATATTGTGAATGTTTTCCTAAATCAATCGTTGATTGGGTATGACACGTTGTATAACGTTATATACATTCTAAATCACAATACAGTTCTAAGTATACAGAACACAAACAAGAGGAACAGTTCGGAAATGAACGAAGTCTTCTTATGGCATTATATACTAGGTCATATCAATGCGACACGACTGGCTAAGTTGCATAAGGATGCATATTTTAATCCTTTCGAATTTATATCTTATGAAACTTGCCAGTCATGTCTCAAACGCAAGATGACCAAATGTCCGTTTACTGGCCACGGAGAAAGAGCTACTGAACTCTTGGGACAGATAAATAGTGATGTATGCGGTCCTGTGTCTACACATGCCAGGAATGATTCCTCGTACTTTATTACATTCATCGATGATCTCTAAAGATACGGACATGTGTTCCTTTTGAAACACAAATTTGAATCTTTTGAGAAATTCAAGGAATATAAGTACGAAGTTGAGAACCAGATGGATAAAAGTATTAAAATCCTTCGATATGATCGGGGAGGAGAATACTTGAGCACGGAATTTAAAGACTACTTAAAAGAGAATGGGGTTCTCTCTCAGCTTACTCCTCCGTATACACCACAGCAAAACGGAGTATCGGAGCGGAAGAATCACACCCTATTAGATATGGTGCGCTCTATGATGAGTAATGCTGAGTTGCATATTTCCTTTTGGGGTTATGCACATGAGATAGCTGCATTCCTATTGAATAGAGTTCTGATCAAATCCGTTGCCTACCACTCCATATGAGATATGGAGCAGGAAGAAACCATCTCTTAAACGAGTTAAGATATGTGGTTGTCCGGCCTATGTTAAAAATAAAAATCAGGACAAGCTCAAAGTAAGGTCAGTTCTGTGCAAGTTTGTAGGATATCCCAAACATTCGTGAGGGTATATTTTCTACCACACCGAGGAACAAAAGGTGTTTGTTTCTCAACATGCCACCTTTTTAAAAAAGAAATTTCTTGTGAAAGAAATTAGTAGTAATGAGATAGAACTGGAAGATGTTCCAGCAACACAAACTATGACTGATGATTTGGTGGAACCAGAGGATTCAATAGTCCCCGACAAACCGCAGCCACTCCGCAGATCTAGTAGGGTTCCTTATCCACCTGAGAGATATTACGGTTTTCTCATAGACGGTGGGAGCGAGGATTGCATCATGGAAGATGATGACCCAACTAGTTTTGAGCAGGCCATCACAAGTAGAGACTCTGTGAAATGGCTGGATGCTGTGCGATCTGAGATGGAATCCATGTAAACCAACAAAATATGGACTTTGAAAGTTGCTCCTGAAGGGGTAAAACACATCGGGAGCAAGTGGATCTTGAGAAGATAATTAGTGTAGATTGAAAAGTTGAGACTTTCAAAGCTAGACTTGTAGCAAAAGGTTTTTGTCAACGACCAGGTGTCGACTATGATGAAACCTTTTCTCCAGTGGCTATGCTTAAGTCATCAGGATCCTACTTGCCATTGTTGTATACCATGACTAAGAAATCTGGCAGTTGCACGTCAAGACCGCTTTTCTAAATAGTGATTTAGAAGAGAGCGTGTACATGACACAGCCAAAGGGCTTCATAGACAGTAGGAGCAGCGGAAGCATGTGCAAGCTGCGTAAATCAATCTATGGATTAAAGCCGGCATCGCGGAGCTGGAACATCTATTTTGATGAAGCTGTCAAAGAGTTTGACTTCATAAAAAATGTAGATGAACCATATATATATATAAGAAGGTTATAGAGAGTAAGGTTGTCTTCCTCGTATTGTACGTAGATTAAATACTCTTGATAGGAAACGATGTTCCTATGCTACACTCGGTCAAGCTTTTCTTATCACAAAAGTTCTCCATGAAAGATCTAGGTGATGCCTCCTACATCCTGAGGATATAGATCTAGACGGATGTTAGGATTGTCCCAATCCAGGTACATTGACACCATACCAAATAGATTTAGTATGGAAGATTCTAAGCGTGGTAATGTACTCGCTTATTCAGGAATCACTCTCTCCAAAAAGATGTCTCCCAAGACTGATTTGGAGAGGGCTCGCATGCAAGGGATACCCTATACTTCAGCAGTCGGGTCAATCATGTATGTGATGTTATGTACCAGATCAGATGTAGCTTACTCACTAGGTGTAGTGAGTTGGTATCAATCAGATCATGGGGAGAAACACTGGACATCTGTGAAGAACATTCTTAAGTACTTGAGAAGGACCAAAGAGATGTTCTTAGTGTATGATAACGGAACTCCAGGTGGAGTCCTTTACGGATTCGAGCTTCCAGAGTGATAAGGACGACAGTAAGTTAGTCTCGGGTTTTGTCTTCACCCTCAGTGTAGAGAAGGTATATTGGAAGTGTTCCAAGCTAGATACCGTAGCAGACTTGAAGATGAGGACTGAATACATCGCTACCAACGATGCTGCCAAAGAGGATGTCTGGATGAACAAGTTCATGAGATGAACTTAGTGAGGTTCCTACCATTGAGCATCCAATACCTGTATATTGAGATAACAATGGAGCTGTGGCTTTGTCCTAGGAACCCAGGTCACATCAGTGATCTAGACATATTCTTAGGCGGTATCACCTGATCAGGGAGATCGTTGATCTTCGAGAGATCGAGGTCAGAAGAATTGAAAAAAAGGATAACACTGCGGATCCACTCACCGAGGACCTCCCCCAGATGCTAATCGAGAGACTTTATAGGATGTTGGGTATGAGATACTACAACAACTGGCCTTAATGCAAGTGGGAGATTGTTAGTGATATGTATGCCCTATAGGCCATTCTTGTATGATATAGTGGATGCTTGGACATATATGTGGAGGACTTTCTTGCTCAACATGATAGTATACTATCTGTTTGCCTTTATGTTAATATGTTCACTGGTATTATTATACCGTCTCTCATATACATGTTGATAAAACCCTTAGGATGTTGGCTTGACTACCGGGACTATGATGCAGATCATAATACTGGGACCTGGGTAGTCCATAAGCACATCCTTCGATAATTCCTAGTCGAGGGTATATCGAGACAGGGCATCGATACACCGGAGTAGACTAGTGTGTACATTTTTTGACCCTTTATAGGGCGATGGTTGATCCCATATCCATTGGTGTTTGACATCAAAGATTGTACACAGGTGCCCATTAGAGAATGGATACACCGAACAGGACTCGCCGAGAACTCCTAGATGGTAATACACCTATCGTCAGATAGCAGTTCTCTGGTGACATTGGTACAAGTTAGTCTGTAGACCCGAGGTCGTCATAGAGTCTTGTGTAGTTCCCACTGTGGTTTGATTTTCTCCTTACCACGGCTTAAAGGAGTCATGCAAACAGATGGATTTTGTGTACAGTCCCGAGTCACATGGAGGCAATGAGCGATAGGAGGGATTTCGTCTCTCCCGGTATAAGGATTTGATGTTACGCTATGCTCGATTGGCTATAACTGTAAGTCTCTGTCCAGGGCTGTTGATGAGATTTACTGGTAAGTGTTATCAGTAGTTTCTCATACCGTTATAGGCCTTACATCGGTATGATTTATCAAGTTATTAGGGTTTGACGATTCCTCCCCCAGACTCGATATGCGACATATCAGACGAAGAGACTGGACTGTACGGTAAGTGTTACCTATAGGCTTCATGCGAGTTTGGAAAAGCTTTCTTGTTGATATTCTAATCACATAATACCCAGGTAGCCGTTACGTCCAGCTAGTACCGTTGACGGCTTGTGGGTGATTGATGTAATCATCACCTGCTACTAGCGTATTGACGAATCTTTAGAGTCCTATATAGAAGTTTCCTGGTTCAAGCGAAACGAAGTAGGGCACGTATGTTGATATATGCGGCGGCCTGATTAAATACGAGTATAAGATACCGTATTCTAATCTGGCGGTTATTTGTTATCAGTCAGGTTATATGTGATATAACCAGATTATCAAATCAAGTGTTGATTTGATAATGTGATATACAGATAAATGATATTAGTCAGTTATATGTGATATAAACGGATTATTAAATCAAATGTTTATTTAATAGTATTATATATATATTTATATTTGATATAATTATATATTATAATATTATTAGCTCACTAATTATTTTATTTATATATATGTGTGTATGTATATATATATATGTGTATGTATGTATATATGTATGTGTGTGTGCGCGCGCGCACGTGTGTGTGTGTATAATGAAGTATGGTGTATTTTCTATTTTGAGAAAATGGAAAAATGAGGTGGATTATGAGGAGAATGGGGTGAAGCATGGCTTGATGAATATTATATTCATCTTACTTCACCATTGAAGCATGGCTTCATTTTATTATTGAATAAAATGAATGCTTCAATAAGTGAAGCTTAGCCATTCTTCACTTGGTGTTCCTTCTTGAGTTCATTTTTTTTCTTCATATGAGCTCATGAGCTCTCTAGCTCTCTTCTTCTTCCTCCTCTTGATGCTTCAAGCTTCAACCCCTTACATGTGATATGAACCATGGAGCTTGGATAATATCTAGTGAGAAAACAAAATCCCTACTTCACCATCCCACATTAGATTAGCACTTATATGTAATGTGTTTCCTTCACTAAAAAGTTTAGTGAAGAGGAAGGTTGGATTGGCGGATTTCGGGTGGATCATCTTCGACACAAAGGTCATCGCAGGAGGTTCGTTCAACTTACAAGTGGAGCCTTCTGGAGTTGCGTGGACTACAACCCGAAGCTTTAGAAAAGAAGAACACGGTCTACAATGGTTGTAGCATTCTTCTCTTAGCTAGTTTATCATATCATCATTGTTAAACCCGAATATTCTAGTTAGATCTTGTTTAGTGTTCATTAGCACCCGGAATTTTTTAAATTGCATGTGTGATGTTGTTTTAACCCCGTCGAGGTGCTAGCGTACACTTTTATGGCGGAATACGTAAAAAACGATTTTTACGGGTGTTGCAACACCGACTTGAACTTCAAGTTCGATGTTAAACCCTAACTAGCTAAACTATATGAGGTTAACTACTCGGAAAGAAGTTTATACCTTACGTTACCATGTCCTTCGGGTCTTCTTGTCGCTGTCCTCCACCTCGTCATAAGCTCTAAGGATCGTAACGGATCGACGTAACCTCGTCGGCCTCCTCGAGTCAAAGACGATCCACCCGAGAGTCTATAGTCCGAGCTTCAACCTCAAATCCGAGGTAACTACGGCATCTAGTTCGCTAAACTAGATGTCTTAGATGATGTAGAGAGTGTAGATGGATTACTTTGTCTCTAAATACCCTAGGTTTCGTAACACATGAGACACTAGGGTTAGAGGAAGAAGAAGGGGAGCTTGAGGAAAAGAGAGTGAAGAATAAACATTAGAATGAGATGGCTCATTTGTGATGAATACATGAAGCATATAATAATTGATGAGATAAATATCTTACCAAATATCTAGCATGCTTCACAAATATCTAAAGAGTGAGTCATGTAGTGAGTCATGCCATGAGTCACCACATGAGTCACCAAGTAGCCATGCCTCATTCAATGCAAACCTCCACCTCATTTCCTCCACCTCATTAATCTTTTAATCAAAAGATTAAAAACCCTAATGAGGTGTCTTCTTCTAGAAGCAATCCCGAGTACATTATGAGAATTCCCCTCATCCAAATATACATACCCGTATCCGTATTCCGAAGAGTACGAATACAAATAGACGAAAATAATCCATCAATATAATACTAGGGTCCGGCTTAAACCAAAGCCTATTAGTATTATCCGTCCGAACATCATATGTGCAAAAGTACACGTATGAGATCGAAGCCCTGCCATAAAACCATACGGCATCTACATCTTTTGCCCGATGTAGGGAAACCCTCTATGTGGGACTCTAAAGACTCGACAGTATGCTGGCAATGGGTTTACCCACAAGTCCGTCAGCGGTACTAGCTGCATATAATGGCTACCCAGGTATCTGTCGGTAAGAAGGACGATGAGCAAGCTCATCCGAACTCATACTGAGCCTATATGGGACAATCTCCGTACAGTCCGGTCTGTTCGTCTAAGATACTCGCATATCCGCCTAAGGGGATAGTAAACGTCAGACCCCTAACAACGTGATAAGTCATGTCGGAGGAGAGCCTAATACACCCTGAGAAACTACTGGAGTACCTTACCAGTATTTCTCGACTGCCCTGGCTATGGACTTTGTGTAATGGCTTTCCGAACACTGCGCGATATCAACACCCAATACCGGGAGAGACGAATCCTATCTGATCGCTACTGTTTCCAAGTGCTTCGGGACTACACCCAACTACTACCTGTTTGCACGATTCCTTTGAGCATGGTAGGGTAGTAATCCAAGTGCAGTGGAAACACACTTGAGACGAAGTAGCGATGGCAAGTCAATGGACTAAGCTGTACTTATGCCACCTAAGAACTGCTATCTGACGATAGGTATAATACCAACCAGCTGTTCCCGACGAGCCTTGTTCAGTGTAACTCATAACCTAATGAGCACCTGCATACCAACTCCAGTTCGGCGTACTAATGGCTGTGGGAAAGACCATATCCCCTGCAGGGATGAGAAGTGTATACACTTGTCTACTCCAGAGTATCGATGCCTTGTCTCGATAATCCAACAACTAGGGACCTGTATAAGGATGTGCTTATAGACAACCCATCCCCCACGAGTGTAACTGCCATCACAATGCTGGTAGTCAAGCAAAAATCCTAAGGGCTCTACCAATATGTATAAGCGATATGCTAAAAGAAACACATGCACATATTGAGATAGAATCAAACCAGGTAGCATACTACCATTTTGAGCAAGACTGTTAATACAACTGTGAATATCCTATGCTTCCAATATGTAATATACAGTCCAGTATGATACAATAATGGCCTCTAGGGCATATATCACTAACAATCTCCCACTTGTACTAAGGCCATGTATTGGCATATCGCAGACCTATCATCTCGATTAGCCGCTCAAACTGTGTCTGAGATATGACCTTTGTGAGTAGATCTGCGGTGTTATTCTCTGTCTCTACTCTCCCCACCTCGATCTCCCGGCGATCAACGATCTCCCTGATCAGGTGGTACCGCCTCAAGATATATCTGGATTTCTGATGGGACCTGGGTTCCTTTGCTAAAGCTATAGCGCCATTGTTGTTGTAATACAACGGTATTGGATCAACAATGGTTGGAACCTCCTGAAGGTTAGTTAAGAACTTCCTCATCCAGACTGCCACTTTTGCGGCGTCACTAGCAGCGATATACTCCGCTTCCATCATCGAGTCAGCAACGGTGTCCTAGTTGGAGCTCTTCCAACAGACCACCCCTCCATTAAGGGTAAAGACATAACTCGAGATGGACTTGGAGTCATCCTTATCACTCTGGAAGCTGGAGTCAACAAAGGCCTTGATATGGAGGTCTTTTCCGCCATACACCAAGAACATCACCTTAGTCCTTCTCAAGTACTTGAGAATATTCTTTACTACTTTCCAGTGCTTCTCCCCTGGGTTTGACTGATACTGGCTTACCATGCTTAGTGCGCCTGGTACACAACATTGCATACATTATAGAGCCTATCGCAGAAGCGTAGGGTCTAGATGTATTGCGAGCCCTTTTCAAATCAGTCTTGGGAGACATCTCTAAGGAGAGGGTGATTCCGTGACAAGCCGGTAGACTACCGCGCTTTGAATCTTCCATACTAAATCTTTTTAGTATGGTGTCGATGTACCTTGACTGTGAAAGTCCCACCATCTTCTTTGATCTATCATGATAGATCTGGATCCCCAGAATGTAAGAGGCATCACACAGGTCTTTTCATGGAGAACCTCTGTGACAAGAATCCTTTGACTGATTGTACCATAGGAATATCATTTCCTATCAAGAGAATGCCATCCACATACAAGGCAAGGAATACCACATTTCTCACTACAATCTTACTATAAATGCATGGTTCATCTGGATTTTTGATAAAGTCGAATTCTTTGACCGTCTCATCAAAACAGATGTTCCAACTCTGCGATGCATGCTTTATTCCATAAATGGACTTACGCAACTTGCACACTTTCCCGCTGCTCCCACTCTGAATGAAACCTTTTGGCTGATCCATATAGACGCACTCTTCTAAATTACCATTTAGAAAAGCCGCATTTACGTCCATATGCCAGATCTCATAATCGTGAAAGGAAACAATGGCAATAAGGATACAAATGGATTTGTGCATAGCCATGGGAGAAAAGGTTTCATCATAGTCCAAACCAGGTCTTTGACAAAAACCTTTTGCAAAAAGTCTAGCTTTATAAGTTTCAACCTGTCCATCTACACCAATCTTCTTTCTGAAGATCCATTTGCAGCCTACGGGTTTTACCCCTTCTGAAGCAATGTCCAAAGTCCATACTTTGTTGGTGTACATGGACTCCATCTCGGTCCGTATTGCATCCAGCCATTTTACCGAGTCACCGCTCTGAATGGCTTGCTAGAAGCACGTTGGCTCATCATTGTCAATGATGCAATCCTCTTTAACCCCGTCTATAAGAAAACCATAGTATCTCCTGGGTGGATGAGACTGCCTACTAGTTCTGCGGAGTGGCGTGGGGATGTCCCGTTCTTTCAAAACCTTTGGTTCTACCATGCTTTCAGTAATAGCTTGTGGTTCTGGAATTTCTTCCAGTTCTATTGCGCTCCAACTAGTTTCTTTTTCCAAAAATTGATTTTTCAAAAAAATGGGCATGAAGAGAAACAAAAACCTTTTGTTCCTCTGTGTACTAGAAACGATACCCCCTGGAGTTCTTTTGGTATCCTGTTTATCACAAAAAATGCATTTAAATACCACTCATTCATTATCTATTTTTTATATTTATCGGTACTATTAACCAGTGTCTGCTTAATAATTACATATTACAAGTATCCGTGTCAAAATACTGGAAATACACTCAAAATTACGGATATAACATTTGTGAGCCGACACTGCAACCGGAATTGGGAACCGACCGATATTTCTTGAGTTTCTTTTTGCAACATGCATGTGTACATACTTTTTATCTAAATGGTCCAACACATACAAGTGTATACACTAGCTTGTTGGTTCTTGGACCTAGAGGGGGGCTGCCCATGGCACACACAAATGATGACTTAGTATAAGTGGGCACATGGAAGTGATGTGTGTTTAATGCAAAAATATATGATGTGATTTAAAAAGCATCAAGTTCCCTCCAAGCTACTGAGTACAACCCAAGCCTCTAGAGAGAAATCAAGTAGCACCAGTGGACTTGTCGAAATAACACAATACCACCACATCAACACAAGCCAAGATGCTCGAATTTTGGCCGGCCACATTCCCTATAAAACCGAGCTCACCAGCCCCCTAGCCCCATTGAGCCCCAGTTTTCTACTGTCGATCCCTTGCAGTCACATCAACCTACTTTTATTGCTTGTTTATTCTTCTTTTGTGCCTATAAAAGCAGACCAGCGAGCAAGGGAGAAGGGATCATTCTTTGTCCATGTTTTGTTCAACACTTCATACTCTTTTGTTTTCTTTTCTTGTACATAGCTTAGTATCCCTTGAGCTCTTTACTTTCTCTTGATCTTGCAACCTCTTCATTGAGCTTGCAAATTTAACATTAGGTTATTGAACTCATGGTTGTATCACTTGGACATAATAAAGCTTTCTTCTGCATTTGGGTTCTTAGTATTTCATTCTTTCTCTTTTACTTACTTGCGCTTTCATTGCTTGCTCTTTATTTACTTGCAATTTAATTATCATGTCATTTACTTTCTTGCAATTGCTCTTTTCTTTTCTTTGTTTATCTTTTCTTTGATCTTTTTGTTTGTTGTTGAGATGGTTGTGAATATGGTTTTGTTAGGAAAAAGATTGGTTTTGTAAGTTAAGATTTCCCTTCTCATTTCTTTTTCCCGATCTTTTCCATTAAACTCCGGCAAAATCTTACGCAAGTGCTCCGTAAGGCATCCTACCCTACCAAGGTATCAGTGATTGCTAACCGTGACCGGTTGCATTCAGATTAGCCGGAGGCGAAAGAAAGCGACAAGAACGAACGGACAAGGGTCAATAAGCCGGATTTCATAAGTACAGTGCTTAAGCACCCTAATCCGCGTTGTTGCCGATTGCTCTTGCTTTAGTGGTCGAGCTCGGCTCAAAGGATTGAGTATGAATTTCCTTGACTTACACTAACCTATCTAATCCTAATAATTTATACGTTGCATATACACACATAGGTTAGATACGAACAAACTCCGCCCCACGCATTAACTCGTGAAAACAAGAACTTGAAACGCTCCATCTCCCTGCGGACGACCCGTACACATCGCGGCTAGCCGCAAAGCGATACTGTCCTGATTGCGGTTAACTTTAGAACCTTAAAACTCGACACGCCAAAAGCGTGCCAATCAAATGGCGTCGTTACCGGAGAGACGGTAACGTTTTTATTCTTGTTATTTTGGGTTAATCTTGTTTATACCATCAACACCATTCTTAAAAACAAAACAAACTAAAATTTTCAAAATTTCAAAACCAAAACAAAAACTAACATTCCTAACCATTTTGTTCTCTGAATTTTTGACCTGCAAGCTCTCTGGATCTAAACAAAAAAGATAAACAATACCAGTGAGACACTAGTAGAACAATGAGACAGGAGAAGAAAATTTGAGCCCTAAATCACAGAGATAACCGGCGACACACTTATAAATTCCGAGCTCGCCGGCCTTATCACCTCCATTTGCTCCAAAATTTTGTTCTCTTCTCTATTGTTCTGTTTTTGTCCCATTTTTACTGCTTCTTTTTTATAATTTTTAGTATGCAGGTATTTGGGAATTCATATCGCTTTTTCGCACTAAAATCCGTTTTTTCCGACATTTTCAGATTTTTGCGGATTTGCACACTGCGATCATGGGGAGCAAAGCGTACATACAAAGTTAAGGTGACTGCGAAGTACATTGCCAAAGATCCGGGTAGTTTGACCCATACAAGCGAACTTTTCAAGCTACTTGGATTCAATTCAACGAGGGTTTCTTAACCCAAAAATTTATCGGTACGTATTTCTTTAACACCTTTTTTCTCAAATCCGACTCATCCACTATAATATCTTTGCAGGATTCTTTGCAAGTTCGCTAGCAAACGCTAAAATTGACTAACCCGTATTTGTTGCAGTGCCGTGCTTAACGTAAAAAACGATTGTTTAATTCTTTGAATAATTTTTATTGAATTGCGCATTGCATCCATTAATACGGACTTAAGGGAAATCGAACCCCATAACATACGGTAAAGGATTTCATCCCCTTTTCCGTGGCCCACAAATCACGAATTGAGCATAACGTTTATCCGCACAAAGTTTAAAAGAAACTAGACTTTAAGCCTTTAAGGACTTCGCGCTCACTATGAGAAGTTAACTTTGTTTAGAACACTGCTTAACGGTATATCGTTTACGGGGTGTCTAGGAAAGTGTTCACGGTGAAACCGCCAAAAGAGAAAGGGTTATCTAATTAAGGACCTTCGCGAAAGCGTTGGAAAGCCTCCCCTTATCTCTGCACTTACATGGCCTCGTGATCAGTATATCTTGAGCCCATTTCTCGACACAGTTTTACTTCGACAATCAAGTTCTTAAGCAGGTCTAGTTGACCTAGATAAACCCTAGACCGATTAGGTGTGTGGTATTGTGTCGTGATTGTTTTTATCCAGATTCTTTTTGTGTGTATATTTCATTCTTTCGTTGATAACTAACAAAAAAATCACATTCTTTTTCCTCTCCTTTCTTTCTTCATATCATGGGTACCCCACCTCGAAAAACTCTTGCCGAACTTTGGTACCCACAACTAGACATTACTTTATACGGTTCTTGCTTTGGTCGAACGTCGAACGATCCCTCCATGCCCAAAATTTCTTTGAAAGATCGGATAGACGCGTCTAGGACAAACAATTGGACTCTGCAATCTACTTTGTATCAACTATTTCAACTTACCCCACTTTCTTATGTTGATACCCCTTTTGAGAGTCCTGTTGTAACTCCAAGACCTATGTCTATTGCTGAATGTATTGAACAATCCCGTAGCCGATCTTTTACTCCTTTCACCACTTCAAATTCTTTTGATCAACAATTCCATTCACCTTCTTATAATAATGTTGATCTTAACCCTGTCCAACCATTCAATTCCTATCCATCCTACCCAACTTTTACACCTTCCCTAGACATTGCTTCTACACAGCCATTTGGGAGTTTCCAGTATCCAAACAACTTTGGATCTTTTACTGAAACCCCTTCACAACCCATGTCTAGTCTGGAACTGTCATTGGAAGACTTTTGGATAGCGTCGTACAAACAGATGATGGATTTGAATGCGTCCATGGCCGCCTTCATACAACGTAATAAACCAGTAGCTAGTTTCCAACTAGCTCCAAATTTTCCAATGTATGATGAGGCGTTAGGACAGAGTGAGAATTTGAGTGGTGAGAGTGAGCTGTACACCCTTCCAAATCAAACCTACCCATTCCAAATTGAATTTCACAACTCCGGTTTTCAAAATCTATCGAGTGTCCCAAATGATTCACCAATTGAAGATAGAAGGATTAATGAGTTGTGCGACTTTGTAGTGTTTGATTTACTAGATTATGAAGGGACCCTGTCGAGTGAAACCACACCAAATCCCTTTGACCTCTACACCTCCATCTTAGAACCAAAATTGATTGAAATCTATGCTTTTAATGAGGTGTTTGAGAAATTTAATTTTCACTTGATCGAGGATATTGCCGCTGGGAATATTTTGGATGATGAACCCGCAGTTTTGGATGAGTTTTTCTCTCCAATTCATCATCCCAAGTCATTAACTGTTTTTCCCGAGCTTCATATGCGTCTAGATATTGATGATAAATGCATGGATAAGCTGAATTTTGAGAATAGTATTGAGGATGAAACAATTTTACTCGATGAGTCGGATATTCCAATTCATCCTGTCCCTTTCATTGACTGTGTACACCATCCTAAACCTTTACCTGATACCCTTCCTCGAACACTCCCCTCCATCCTTTCCGTCATTCCGACCTTGCAAGAAACCGTATCACCTTCATTTCTATGTCTGGTTTACTAAGTTCGGTCTACCCATATTTTCTTACGAATCTTGAGGGATTTGACCACATTTCTCAGTGGGTTGATAGATTAGTACAAACGCTTTTTACACATCGGTCATCACAAATTGTACTAATTTATTCACTCCATTTTCATGCTCAAGTTAGTACTCCATTTCTTCTTCCCTTCTGCCATTCTTCTCTTCATATATCGGGACCGTATACCACTTCTATCCCCATACGGTTTTATGTATTCTCTATTTCTTTCCTCTCCGCATTCTTTCACCAGCTCGGGCCTTATCCCGATAAAAATTTTGATTGGTCGGTGCTCACTTTTGGCCTGTGTAAGGCCTTATATAGATTGATACTGTTCTCTTTCCCCCCTAATCCTGAACTTCACCGCTTAAATAGTGGAAACACTGTTTCACTTAAGTTTGGGGGGACCTTTTTGTGTATATATTTTTGTTTTGCTTTTTGTATAAAACTTTTTTAGGGACCGCCGACAATTTGACCCTCTTGGTGTAGCCTGACAATGAGGGCACTGTCAAGTTTAAGTTTGGGGGTGTGCTCGGTAAGCTTTCTACCCTCGTATTCATTTGTATATTCTGCATTTGCATACATATTTAAAACCCATAAAAATCAAAAAAAAATTACAAAAATATAAAAACTTTGTCGTCAAGTTAGATAATGGGGTAACTTAGATTCTTATTCCGAAAGTTTAGTTGATACGTTAGAAATAACTAAATCCTAGGCTTAGGAATTGAAAACCCTAAAAATAACCCTCATTTTGTTTAAGCTTGGTAATTATACGTCCTTATAGTTTTTTTTTATAGAAGTAGGTAATCTTGAGTTCAGTTCTTGAGTTAAGTCGAGATGAAGGGAAAGTATTGAAATCTTTTCTGAAAGATAAGTCTGAACAATAGTTTCTAGTCTTAAGTTTATATTTAGAAAGTATATACATTACAAACTGCATATACACGCACTTTGAAACTTGAGATAGTAGAGAATACCTAGAAATACTCTTGCTTGAAAACCTATTATGAAAGAAAAATGGTATTTAAAGCTAACCACCTAAAGAGCATTTTTGAAAAATATATCCAGTCTTGAAAAAGAAAAATAAAGAAAAAATATATATATAAAATAAAGTCAAGACCTGGAAACTGCTATTTACGCTTTAAGCCCACACAATCAGTAATTGGTTGTTAGTGCCTCAAGAAGAATTAATAGTCGTATGAAAGGTGTGTGAGCAATACCGTCCATCATTAATGAAAAGAAGTAGTATTAGGTATTAGGGTAAGCGTACTATAGCTTGAATTGAATTCCTAAGTGTAGGGGTGAAAATTTACACACACGTAGGGGTATACAATCGATATTTGCAGAAAAGATAGGAATAAAGAATAAGACTTATGTTTTCCGTAAAAATGATAAAAATCTCTGATTGGAAACCGTACTTTAGAAGGAAAAGTCAAGAGAAACCGAGATCTTTCTAAACTGTAAAACGTATAGGATCTGGGATTGAATAAATAGGAGGTGTGAAATATAAAGGTTGAATATTTCTAACTTACGATAATAGAATTTCTAACCTTGATACTAAACTGTAGGAGTAGAATCGATGTTAACTTATGAAACTAGCTTGACGAGATTTTGTGGGTAGTATCCGCTGAAAACCCTCAGGAGACAACACTCCTCCTACTAGAGACACCTAGAGGTTTAACGGCTTATTGCACGAGCTCAGTGCAATCGCGTTCCCTGCGAAAGTGGGGCTAGGATTTTTGTTTTCTCGGGACGAGCAAAAGATAAGTTTGGGGGTATTTGTTTATCACAGAAAACTGCATTTCAATACCACTCATTCATTATCTATTTTTTTTATATAACGGTACTATTAACCAGTGTCTGCTCAATAATTACAGATTACAGGTATCCGTGACAAAATACTGGAAATACACTCAAAATCATGGATATAACGTTTGTGAGCCGACACTGCAACCGGAACTGGGAACCGACCGATATTTCTTGAGTTTCTTTTTGCAACATGCATGTGTACACACTTTTTATCTAAATGGTCCAATACATACAAGTGTGTACACTAGCTTGTTGGTTCTTGGACCTAGAGGGGGGCTGCCCATGGCACACACAAATGATGACTTGGTGCAAGTGGGTACATGGAAGTGATGTGTGTTTAATGCAAAAAGATATGATGTGATTTAAAAGCATCAAGTTCCCTCCAAGCTACTGCGTACAACCCAAGCCTCTATAGAGAAATCAAGTAGCACCAGTGGACTTGTCGAGAGAACACAAAACCACCACATCAACACGAGCCAAGATGCTCGGATTTTGGCCGGCCACATTCCCCATAAAACCGAGCTGGCCGGCCCCCTAGCCCCATTGTGCCCCAGTTTTCTATTGTTGATCCCTTGCAGTCACATCAATCTATTTTTATTGCTTGTTTATTCTTCTTTTGTGCCTATAAAAGCATACCAGTGAGCAAGGGAGAGGGGGTCATTCTTTGTCCATGTTTTGTTCAACACTTCATACTCTTTTGTTTTCTTTTCTTGTACATAACTTAGTTTCCCTTGAGCTCTTTGATTTTTCTTGATCTTGCAACATCTTCGTTGAGCTTGCAAGTTTAAGATTAGGTTATTGAACTCAAGGTTGTATCACTTGGACATAATAAATCTTTCTTTCGCATTTGGGTTCTTAGTATTTCATTCTTGCTCTTTTACTTACTTGCTCTTTCATTATTTGCTCTTTACTTATTTGCAATTTAATTATCATGTCATTTACTTTCTTGCAATGCACTTTTCTTTTCTTTGTTTATCTCTTCTTTGCTCTTTTTGTTTGTTGTTGAGATGGTTGTGAATATGGTGTTGTTAGGAAAAAGATTGGTTTTGTAAGTTAAGATTTCCCTTCTCATTTCCTTTTCCCGATCTTTTCCATTAAACTCCGTCCAAACCTTACGAAAGCGCTCCGTTAGGCACCCTACCCTACCAAGATATCGATGATTGCTAACCGTGACCGGTTGCGTTCGGATTGACCGGAGGAGAAAGCAAGTGACAAGAACAAACGAACAAGAGTCAATAAGCCGGATTTCAAAAGTACCATGCTTAAGCACCCTAATCCGCGTTGTTGCCGATTGCTCTAGCTTTAGTGGTCGTGTTCGGCTCAAAGGATTGAGTACGGATTTTCTTAACTTACACTAACCTATCTAATCCTAACAATTTATATGTTTCATATACACACATAGGTTAAATATAAACAAACTCCGCCCCGCGTATTAACTCATGAAAACAAGAACTTGAAACACTCCGTCTTCCCGTGGAAGACCCGTACTCATCGCGGCTAGCTGCAAAGCGATATCGTCCTGATTGCAGTTAACTTTAGAACCTTAAAACTCGACACGCCAAAAGCGTGCTAATCATATCCCACAAACTTACACAGTACTGAGTGTGCCTCGAGCTTGTCCGTATTCTGCTTTTTTTTACAAAAGCTGGACATTCCCATATCTTCAGATACTGGAAATAGGGTTTCTTCCCACTCCACATCTGATATGGTGTGGTAGGCATAGTCTTGGTAGGAACCTTGTTCAAAATATATGCAGCTGATTCTAGTGCATAATCCCAGAAGGATCACGGTAACTCAGCATTACTCATCATGGAACGTACCCTATTCAATAGGGTTTTGTTCCTCCTTTCCGATACACCGTTGTGTTGAGGTGTGTATGGAGGAGTAAGCTGAGAGAGAAGTCCATTCTCTTTTAAGTAACCCAGGAACTCGGCACTTAAGCAAACATCACCTCGATCAGATCTCAATGTCTTGATACTTTTGCCTGTTTGTTTTTCCTCTTCATTCTTATATTCCCGGAATTTCTCAAAGACCTCGAATTTATGTTTCATCAAGAAAACATATCCATATCTAGAGAAATCATCCGTAAAAGTAATGAATTAGGAATAACCACTTCGTGCATATGTAGATATTGGACCACACACGTCGCTGTGTATGAGTCCCAAGAGCTCGCTCGCTCTTTATTCAGTCGAAAATAGTGCACTTTTAACATGACAATTTCCTTACCTTTCTTAATCATCTAAAAGTTTTTGTTATAAATATAACACATATTAGAAGTTCATCTGCAAAATATCATTTACCAAGTGTTTATATATTATAATCAACATTATGAAGAAAATTGTATGTTTAATATTTTTACGCATAATATTTTGTATTTCAAATATAACTAACATTGTTCATTGAAGATATTCTGCAAGATTAGCTCAGGTCAGATATCAAGAATCAAGATTCTGTCGATAAAGTAAAGAAAGTCGAAGAATCAAATACTGGCAGAGTCTCAGAAGAGATAAGAAGGTTCCAAACATTAAATAAATACCTATATACCAACAGAAAAAGACTACAGAAGTGTGAAGCCAAGATCTCACCAAAAGGGCGCGGAACCGCGGCCGAGTCAGGCCGAGTCGCCGCGGATCCTCGACTGATTCAAGGGATTATGGTTCGAGAGTTTTCGGGAATCATCGGTGTAACAGACTTAGTTTGTTGGGAGTTTCTGTTACTAGTTTCGAGGCTATAAAAAGGACCGAGGGCTACATCAAAAGCGGATCTAGATCTAAAATAAAAAACATCCAATATTTAAGAAAAATCAATCTCAAAAATCAAATCCAAGATAAAAAGGGGATCTAAGATCTAAGATCAAGAATCTTCGATCTTGAGATTCAAGATCAAGAAATCCATCGAGAAATCAATCAAGCGATCAATCAATCAAGTCTCCTTTACGCGAAGCTAATCACCGTCAACGAGCAAGCAATCCACGATAGGTCCAAGACTCGAGGTTATCAAGTGACGTGAAGATCGACGGAACATTTAATTCTTCGAGGCAGAGATCGAGAGCAAATTCTTCTTCCTCTTGTAATCTAAACTCGAAGAAATGTATTGTGAGATTGAGTACTAAAGGTGATCATTAGTTTTAATTTAACTTTCTTTTAATTTCCGCATTATGAATCCTTTCTCTATTTCTTCTTTTATTTTCATGATGCGCGAGTAATTCTCCGCTTGATAGGATTCGTAGGATTAGGGTAGATCAATGGGTAAGAAAATTCTATACTCTCTTTAAGTCTTATGAAGTTTATAAACTTTAGCAAAAGAATCGTCAACATACTTATCAGGCGCGATATCAATTTCTTGATAAACTCGACCACGATTTAAGATAAGATTGACGATCTTTTTGGTAAGGGCTAGATATGAATGGAGATCAATGAATGGACAAGGGTCAATAGAGGAGAAACCCTAGTTTCTTCCAAAGAACCCTAATCCTCATTCATCGCTATCAATCTAGTTTTAAATTTATCAATAGATAAGAGGAGTAATCTTTATTAGTCATCCATAGCTACTAAATCCTAATGAATCCTACAAGCCTTCTTCATATAAAATTTTCTTAATAATTCAATTAGATCTTGAACCATTTTCTTGATTTTCTTGAAACCATTTTCTTAAAACTATTTTCTTGATTGTCTTGAAACTATCTTCTTGATTTTCTTGATTTTCTCTTTTCTATTTCTTCCAACCGATTTAAAGCAAGAACTATAAAATTCCACGAAACCCAGAGGACGACCCGTATTCACCACAGCTACCTACAAGCGACGCCGTGTTGATTGCGGTTACTAAATCTTCTAAACAAAACTTCTTTTCTTTTCTTTTACTCAAAGAAATTAAACCAATCAAATGGCGCCGTTGCCGGGGATCCGTAGTTAATTTTTCTTTCTTGTTATTTGGGTAGAAATATTATTATTCCATCAAAATATAAATCAAGAACGCATCATGTGCTTAACGATTAGCATGTGAATTTTTCAAAGGGATCTGGAATCATTATAGCAGGGAGATAAAGATTCAGGAACATTCATCAAGACCATAGGAGTAAGGGAAGCAATTGTACCAAAAATCGTTCAAAGAACCCTCAAATTGACCGTGGAACCGCTGCATGAAGGCCATTCTCACGGCGGAACCGCGATGGGTTTGGTGGTTTAGAGCTTCAAGTCTCTCTGGTATATTTTCTATCTCCTTCTCTCTTCTCTGCAAAGTCCAATAACAATTTTTCTGCAGGATTCTTTGCAAAAATTCTCCGCTTAAGAAAATTCTTGTTGCCTGTTTTGTTTTTGGGTTGTTTTTGCATATTGTAATACGGAAAATTAAGGGGCAAAGACCAAATTCAGATTAGGTGGGGATTTCATTACCCTTCCTAAACCCCACAAATCACAAAACGATCATCCGCATCACCCTTCATTAATTAAAAAATATCTAGATCAAGACTCTAAGGACCGTCACGCTCAATTAGGACAGAGAAAGCTCGTGGGTAATCTACTGCTTATCCGCATTTCTTTTGTGGTGTCTAGGCAAGTGTGTCTAAGACAAGTGGTTACTTAATTAGGCCCGCTATTTCGGTAATTCGTATAGCGGATACCTCCCACTTACTTGGCACTTACCTGGCCACAAGAGAGATAAAGAGGTAGTAGAGAATTGATCCTGCGATTTATCTTCTGGAAGTCTAGGAGAGGTCTAGTGACTTGACCTAGGTGACCTTAGATCTAGGGTTGATTATGCATTTTTGTGATTTGTCTAAGTCCGACTTTTTCAAAAACAAACTTTTCTTATTACGTAATTCTCACAAACGCTACCACTTGCGCTAAACCCGCTTAGTGCATGCTCGTCTGGACATGGGATTCTAGTGTCCGTCTTGTCCGCGTTTCTTCTATCGACTCCGAATGTCATGACCCAAATTTGGCATGTGACCGGCACTTAAAGCACGCGGCGTCTACAGACGTAACGCAATTTAAGTAAGCCGAAACCCAGAAATCTAAACCATCAAAAGTAGTAAGTGATAAAAATATTGTTAAAAACATTTGGAAATCTCAAATAAAAAAATCTTTAAGTTTAACTTATTTTCATAAAAAAAATTCGACAGCACCTCCTTTATAAAAACTAGCCCCGAAACGGGTACAAACATAAGACATAAGTAAAGCAACATATGATATAAATAAAGCATCCCTAAATGGAAGCAATCACGCCCAACGGCGGAATCAATCACCACAAGAATAATATACGACGCCGTAGCGAAGAAACGGACAATATAGTGAAAAACAACATAAAAGATAAAACTGCATAATGAAAATCGGCTCACACGAGCTCGACACCCAGAGTCACAAAATAATATACAATATCGTCCTCACAACTGGTCTCTAAGTCAATACATAAAGGGTAGATGGAGAGTACTATATACAATAAGATGTACAATGAAATATAAAGTCGGATAACCGCAACCCACCTACAGCAAAACGGCTCACGGCCAACCGTAGCGGTATCCGCTGCAAAAAGACACAACGAGACAGCCTTGCCGCGACTGCTCTGAAGGTCAACCTGCAAAACACTGTGGCACAACGGGGGTGAGTTGCCAACTCATGAATAGTAAGTAATATATACAGGTAATCGCGGGTATGCACGTATTGCGATACTCTATCACATATAATCTGATAGTATCAATATACTGATATGGAAATGCAATAATCATGAAAGGTACTCTATCAGGTACTACAAATACATGAAGCGATGCATATCAATAAATGCTGAGTATGGGATAAAACATGTCATCATCAATGAATCATCATCGTGGAAAAACCAGTGTCTATCAACCACACCACAAATCCCAATAACTCAGGCGTCGTCCTCTGATCGGCCCTCATATCCTGTAAATCTCATGGAACCAGAGTGCCCAAAATCGGCACTCGAAAACATCATGAAATACTCGTGTCCAACATCGACACACAAATCCAAATATATCGGGCTCCGTCTGCGGGATCGGCCCTCGAGCTCCGGCAGTACGGGTTGGCCCATATCCATCTCTCGTCTCTGATCGGTATCCTGCGGATAACCGCCAGGACCAACCAATCACTGGTAAGTAGTACCCTCCCTGCTAGGCTCATTGTCTACACCCCCAAAAACCATTTCTTGCCCCGGGGAACCATACCGGGTCCACCATGAACCCGCAAACGGATCATCCAACTTCTCGAATCGGGTTTCTATCATACGTCTCAGATCCGAGAAAACGTATGGTGGACGCACTGAAATATCATATCAAGAGAACCAGGTTTTCAAAACAATGCATATTTCTTGAAATGATACCACGATTCTCAAATCCATAAATCTCATGAAATCCGTATCTCAATGCGTAAATCCATGCAATATGATAGATGCAACATAAAACCGTAATATGAGTATATCAAGGGAAAACCGCTCTTTTAAATGAATCCATTTTTAAAATATATCATGCGGTTCCCAATTCTCCAAAATCAAATCCAACATCATCTAAGGATGCACATGTAACTATAGCAAGTATGTAGTACAAGTATGTATGTACGCAAGTAGGTTTGTAATTCATATGCGCAATCGAACAAGAATCATGTCTAATTGTAAATGATAAGGTAAACTAAACAATGTATTATCCATGGAAATTCTATAGTGTGAGTGTCATGGAAATTACTAACGGTGTGTGTGTGGCATACAGTTTGGTGCTCGTACAACATGAACCGTTAGTAACAGTGTTGTGTCTCCTTAATACTATATCCATATGCAACAGGAAATGGGGTATGCAACAATAGTACACATGCACAATCAAAGTATATGAATAATAACATGCGGCTCCAATATCCTATCAAGCCCTGACGCATAACTCCATACGGGCGATTTTCCCATAGATGTTAAATCTACTCACCGTGATCTCGAGCTAGGTATATCCAACCACCTGCTTCCCTTTCTTCGCAGCGTCCGAAGTCCCCGCCTGCGATCCTATTAACATAAAACATATCAAGTGCAACTCAGAAACGATCAGTAAAACATACAATTACGCTCAAATCGACGCACCGACTCCAACTCCCTCTAAAGTGCTCGCTTAATGGCTAACGTGTATGGTGATACTACTAAAACAAATCCTACGTGCAGAAATCACGCGAAGCACAGAAACTGAGTCGGACACCGTATCGCGTGTCGACGTAACATTAAAAACTAGCTAAACGATCCCAGATTTTACCCACTGCAAAAACACAAAAATCTAGCAGTACCAAACAACTAAAAATGACTGCAGACAGCTACCCATAAAGTTTCAACTCCCCAGGTACCCAATCGGCCGAGCTCGCCGGAAATTCTCCTCTCGTCGCCGGCCAAAACCGGTCAGATGGGCTCGGGTTCTCAGGTAAATGCTTAGGGTCTCTGGCACTACGCTACTGCACTGCTTCTTTTCACAGTGAATGCTCGAGGTCACAACAGGTTACAGATATCCTAAAACGACATTAAAATTACGATATCGTGTACAAAACTATATCTTTACCGCTCTTAACTGAAACTACAAGCAACATAACAATTAATAAACTCCTAAATAACAGTAGAGAGCACTACCTTCCCAAACTTGCTCAAAACACTATCTTTCCAAGCTCCAAGTGACCTCCATAGGCTTTGGCTCAAGTTAAATGAAGGGTGTAGTGAGTTTTGGTGAAGGATAGTGAGGATTTGTGAGGGTTTTGGGTTAGGGTTTTAGTTGGGAGTATGAGGGTGTGAGATGAGGTGAAGAAAATAAGGAGAAGGAAAAACAATGAGAGTAAGAATGAGAGTGAGGAGTGTATGAGTGAGGGTGATGGAAACAAATGAGGGTGTGTGTTTAGCCTAAGCCATGCCTCCTTCTTCTCTCTCCTCATTAATGCATGGCATGCTTGCCCCATGCTCATGATGCATGCCACCCTCTCTCTCTCTCTCAAGTCAACCTAATTAAAAACCATTTTTATTTAAAATTTGAAAACTAATTAATTTAATAAATTACATATTACACTTAATGGAATGGGTTAATATGCCATGGCTATTTAAGCATGGTTAAACCCAAAATTAATCCTAGGTTAACATGCACATGTGTGTGCAATCCCAAAATAAATACTAATAAAATATTCATTAATTTTTATAAAATATTTGAAAACCATTTTGGTAAGCTTTTTACTAAAAATCCGTGTTATCGCTTAATTAACCACTAATCGCATTCTAAGGTGTTACACCGAAGTCGGTACTTCTTCTTCTTCTTTTTCCCCACCACCCACAATATCGACCGAGATGGACGGTTCCCCATAAAATTTTAATAACACCACTCTGCCACCACCCGCAGGTGCGCAGAATCCACCGCGCATATCTCTTTAAGAGAGATGCTACCCTATACGTGGTCCTCTTTCTACTTGTATTTCTATTCCACCAGCCAATGGGGATAATTTTGAAATTTCACGGTCTTGAGTCTGAAGACGCATACGTTTTTATCACCAAATTCGAAAACGTATGTGCTATGATGAGCACTTCACAACTTTCTGTGGATGCTATGCGTTTACGTCTTCTCCCATTTACTTTGTGTGATTTAACCGAAAAATGGCTTTGTAATACAACCACACACTCTATTTCCAACTGGGATGAATTCGTTATAGTATTTCTTAAGAAATTTTATCCAAATCATAAGACCGCCTGTGTTTGGAGCGAAATCAACCAGTTTACCCAGCTTCCAAATGAACCGTTTTGGAAATACTTTGAACGGTTTAAGAATCTGCTTGTCCAATATCCTCATCACGGAATCCATAAACGGGATTTGTGTCAAATTATATATGAGGGCATTACTCCAACGATAAAGCAGATGCTTGAAACCATGTGTTAATGCAATTTCATGTCCAAAGACGGTGATGAAGCCTGGAAATTTCCGGAAGATCTTGCTCAACATACTTTGCAATGGGAAAGCATTAGACCACCATCATCTAGAGAAGGTGTCCATCAGCTTAATGTTTCCATCACAGTAAAGGCCGAAATGGCAGCGATGCAAAAGAAACTCGAAGCTATGGAAATTTTTTTAGCCTCACTAAACCAGGAGACGCTCCCTAAAACTGTGTGTGGATGCTGTTCCGATCCATCACATTTGACGGAAGAATTTCCTTTGAATTCTCTATTTCAAGGTCAAGAACACACTAATACTGCTTTTCAACAGCAACCTAGAAACGATCCCTATTCTTCCACATATAATCAGGATTGGAGGAATCACCCTAATTTTTCTTGGAACCAACACCAAACTCAAACTCAAAATACGGTTCAAAACCAAAATAATTATCAAAGGGTTCCTCCACAGCAACAGCAACCACCATAGAATCAACACCCCTTTCAACCACAAACTTTTCAAAATTCGACCAACAATTCTGCACCTTATAATAATTCCTTCCAAACGGCCGGTACCGAAAAATCCTCTACACTCGAACGAACCTTAGAAATGTTTATAAAACATTCCATGCAAACATTGGCTGATATAAAGTCTTCTATTGAAACATTAACGAAGGACTCCGCCTCCCACGGTGAGAGTATAAAATCGGTAGAAGCACAAACTGCACAGTTAAATGCCGCGATGTGTGCTAGAGAGAAAGGGAAACTTCCATCTCAACCCCTACCGAATCTTGGCTACTCACAACATCATAATGTGAATGCTATTACCACGTTGAGATCAGGAAGAGTGCTGAACAACCAAGTCGGTGAACAGGTTGATAATGAGGAATCAATCAATGATGCCCCGGCTTCCACTTCTAACCCTATTTCGTCTAATCTACCATCTTCTTCCTAGCCTATTCTTCATTTTCCCCTAGACTTGAACCATACACCCACCTCTTTGAGTCAACCTAACACGATCTCAACTCTAATTCTGGGATCCGTTCCACCCCGTCGATCTTCTCCAATATTGGACCAACTCTTATTGATAAAGCTCCTTATCCAAATAGGTTTAGGGGAAACAAACCAAGTCCACAAATGAGGAAGATTATGGAAATGTTTAAACAGGTTAAGATAAATATCCCTCTTCTAGATACTATACAACAAGTTCCAGCTTATGCGAAAATACTTAAGGACTTATGCGTTAGAAAGAGAAAAACTCAAGTGCCGAAAAATGTGTTCAAGACAAGTAATATAAGCACAACTTTTACCCAGCAATTACCAAAGAAACGTAAGGACCCCGGTTATCCTACAATCTCTATTTCCATTGGGGGTAAAAATATCAATCGTGCTCTACTCGACCTTAGCACTAGTGTTAACTTGCTTTCTTACTCTGTCTATAAGTAGCAAGGTATAGGAGAGTTAAAACCTCCCCACTGCACTCTCCAGATGGTAGATCGATCTATCACCCAACATAGGGGTGAGCTTGAGGATGTGTTGATAAAAGTCGGGGAATTTATATTCCCTGTGGACTTTATTGTTCTAGATACACAGCCTGTAGCGAACCCACGAAACCAAATTCTGGTGATTCTCAGTCGACCCTTGTTAGCCATTTCCAATGCTGTCATTAATTGTCGTAACGGTTCTATGAACTTATCTTTCGGGAAGATGACAATTGAGCTTAACATTTACAAGCTAGGAAGTCAACCATCTGAACTTTCTGCTCATCTAATTGATGTCTGTTCTGTCAACGAGATATCTTCCGACAGCAGCAAGTTTGAGGAATTTTGCTATAATGATCTCGACGACACTAGTACATCATTGTTTGATCTAGCAAATTATTATGGTGGGGACACCTTTGAAGAGTCCACCCTCAAGTTCGAACCTTTTGACTCGTCGCAAAAGTCAGTAGCACTTTCCGAGTCAATATCCTACGCAAGTTATGAACTTCTAAGGGAGTCCGAATATCATTCCCATACCCCAACTTCTATTGTCTCTCCGCCGACATTATATCTCAAACTACTACCTTCTCATCTTAAATATGCATATTTAGGAGAGAATGAGTCTTTTCCCATGATCATATCCGTTTCTCTAGCTTTAGAGCAAGAGAACGCTCTTTTGATGGTCTTGAGATCAAATCGGCAAGTATTTGGTTGGAAAATGGCAGACATCAAATGGATTAGTCCATTGATTGTTGAACATCATATACATTTGATGGATGAAGCCAAACCAACCCAAGGACCACAAAGACGTTTAAATCCCGTCAAGAAGGAGGCGGTAAAGAAAGAAATAGATAGTGGTATAATTTACCCAATCTCTAGTAACCAATGGGTAAGTCCTATTCATGTAGTGCCTAAAAAATCTGGCATCACGATCATAACTAATGAGGCTAATGACTTGATCCAAACACGCACCCAAACTGGGTGGCGTGTATGTATTGATTATAGGAAACTCAATGCCGCAACGAGGAAAGATCACTTCCCTCTACCTTTCATTGACCAGATGTTGGAACGATTAGCTGGACATGAATATTATTGTTTCTTGGGCAGATACTCTGGCTATAACTAGGTCTCCATCACCGAAAAGGATCAAGATAAAACAACATTTACTTGTCCTTTTGGTACCTTTGCTTATAGATGCATGCCCTTTGGGTTATGCAACGCTCCCGCTACATTTCAGCGGTGTATGATGGGGATATTCTCAGACATGGTCGAGAATTTTCTGGAGATATTTATGGATGATTTCTCTATAGTTCAGGACTCCTTTGAGGACAGCCTACGTCATCTTGACGCGGTTCTTACCCGCTGTAAGGATATGAACCTAATTTTGAATTGGGAAAAATGCCATTTCATGGTCCAAGAAGGTGTCGTGATTGGACATGTCATTTCACGCAAAGGCATTGAGGTAAACAGAGCTAAAATAGAGGTCATCCATAACCTTCCTCATCCCAAATTCGTCAAATATATACGATCCCTCCTTTGTCATGCAGGATTCTATAGGAGATACATTAAGGATTTTAGCAAAATTGCTAGACCCTTAACTTTTCTCTTGGCTAAGAATACAACATTTCACTTCGATTCGGATTGCGAGGCTGCTTTTAAATCGCTTAAAAGATCTCTCACTACAGCCCCTGTTCTATTATGTCCTGATTGGAACCACCCGTTCGAGCTTATATGTGATGCATCAGATTTTGCTATTGGTGCAGTTTTAGGACAGCACATTGATAAGATGCTATGCAAGTAAGACCTTGAACGATGCCCAAACTATTATACAACTACTGGGAAAGAACTCTTGGCAGTTGTATTTGCATTAGAAAAATTCATGCCTACTTGATTGGCTCACCGATAGTGGTTTACATCGATCACTCCGCCCTAAAACATCTTTTATCGAAGAATGATGCTAAGGCCAGGTTAATACGTTGGATCATGTTATTACAAGAATTTGATATTGTCATACGAGATAAGAATAGATATGAAAACGCAGTATCCAATCATCTTTCACGCATCTCTTCCTCACCTACAGTGACCTTGCCAATAAACGACTATTTCCCTGACGAACAACTCTTGACCGTATCCTGCGAACCTTGGTTCGTGGATATTGTGAATTATCTAGCAACATGACTTATTCCTAGCGAATGGTCTAAACAAGACAATCATCGATTTCTATCCCGAGTATAACACTTTTACTGGGATGAACCTTATTTGATTAAATATTGTCTCGACCAAATCATTCGCAGATGTGTCCCTAATGATGAATTCAATAGTGTATTGTCTTTCTGTCATGACCAGACATGCGGCGGTCACTTTGGTCCACATAAAACGGCGGAGAAAGTTTTGTAATGTGATTTTTACTGGCCTACATTATTTAAAGATGCATATGATCATTGCAAAACTTGTCCACAGTATCAACACACGGGTCGGATTTCTCGAAAAAATGAGATGCCACTTCAACCTATCTTGGTTGTGGAAATTTTTGACGTTTGGGGTATTGATTTTATGGGCCCTTTTCCCAACTCTTTTGGGAATTTATATATCTTCTTAGTGGTTGATTACGTCTCAAAATGGCTAGAATCTATACTATGTCGCACTAATGACAACAAGGTTGTCATTAAGTTCCTTAAAGAAAATATCTTTTCGCGATTCGGACACCCTCGCGCTATAATTAGCGACAATGGGACGCATTTCAGTAATCGGTCTTTCGAGGCTTTGATGCGGAAATATTTCATCAACCATAAACTTTCTACGCCCTATCATCCCCAAACGAGCGGGCAAGCTGAGATTTCCAATAGGTGGATAAAACAAATTTTGGAGAAGACAGTTTCTAAAAATCGTTAAGATTGGTCAACCAAATTGACGGATACTCTCTGGGCATTTCGTACCTCTTATAAGACTGATCTTGGTATGTCTCCTTACCGCTTAGTGTTTGGAAAGGCTTGCCACCTTCCTGTCGAGATCGAAGATAAAGCAATATGGGCCATTAAAGAACTTAACTTCGATTTCAATCAAGCCTGTAACTTTCGGAAGCTGCAATTAAATGAGCTAAGCAAACTTCACGATGAAGCTTACGATAATGCGGTTATAGCAAAAAGCCGGACTAAAATATTCCACGATAAAAATATTTTTAGAAAAACTTTTATCCCGGGACAACAAGTCCTTCTTTACGATTCCTGTCTCCATCTTCATATGGGTAAGCTAAGATCTCGTTAGAAAGGACCATTTGTGGTGCGGTATGTATACCTGCACGAGGCAGTTGAACTTGAAAATATTAAAAACAGTTATATTTTTAAAATGAATGGGCATAGATTAAAACCGTATTTTTCCACCGACCCCACAAAGGTGCTCCTGTTTTACAGAAGCCACTTTGTCATAACTAAATTTCCTCCGCTTCACCTCCATATCTCGATAATATTGTCTCATCCTAAGAATGGTGGTGAGTGAAAAAGGACATAACTGAATATCCATATGATCAAAAATAAGTTTGGGGGAGGTTTTCACTTTTCATTTATTTTTGTCCCCGTTAATAACTTTTCCTTCCAAGTCTACGAGTTTTGAGATTTAAAAGATGACAACAGTGAGGACACTGCTGGAAACAGGTTTGGGGGAGGTTTGTGTTTATTTACGCATTACTTTGCATTATACTTTGCATAAGCACAAAAAAATTTCTTTGATAATGAAATATTAGAAAGTGAAAAATTACATTTAAAAGATTGAAAGATTTTGAGAAAAACAAGAAATTTAGATGTTTTCTTAAACGAAACTAGTAATAAGTAGTTATGAGCCATTGTTCTAAGGGTTAGTAAGATGAAGGAAGTCACAAATCTGAGGATAAAAATAAATCTGAAAAATAGTCCCTATTCTTAAGACCAAACATTTGAACGTTGATACCCTACTATATGCACTTATACACGTCTTGAAACTCGGGATAGTAGAGGATATCTTGAAATGCTCTTGTCTAAAAGCTAAAGTACGAAGAAAATATAAATGAAGCATAAAAGCATAAAATGGTGAAAAGAAATGAACACTTGTTTTGTAATCACCAAGGCAGCATAAAAAAATATAGCAAGGGTGTATTTTCACTTAGTGCCTTAGACCAACTGGTTTGGGAGCCACTGCTAAGCCTTAGGTCTTACAAGACGAAGAAATTGCTAATTACGCCTAATAAGTGAGCACATTTAGTAATCGATCGGTTGGTACCTCAAGAAGTATTAACAGTCGTATGAAGAATGTGTGAGCAATTCCATCCAAAATATTCACCGACTAAAAGTACCGAGGTAGATGGACAAGAGTATGATAGCTTGAATTAAATTCTCCGAGTGTATAGATGTCTTTTACACACACTTAGGGGCATATGATCGGTATTTGGAAGAAAGATAGGGAGGTAGACTAAAGGCGATGTTTTATTAATGGATGATGTGATTTCTAATATCTTTTCATGACCATTAAGATAGGCTCATGACAACCGAAAAGCTAGTGTAGTTAGAAACTCTTATTTTCAAGTTCTTTTTTTATAGTTCTTAAGTTTTATATGTAAGTTTCACAGTCTTTCTTTATTATAAGATTTTGTGGGTGTAATCTGTTGAAAACCCTCGGGAGACAACACTCCTCCTACTAGGGACACCTCGAGGTTTAACGGCTTGTTGCACGTGCTCAGTGCAATCATGTTGCCTACAAAAGTGTGTTAGTTAGTTTTTCTTTTTTCTATCTATTTTTCTTTTCTCCTTCTCTTGTATAAATAGTTTGTTCGGGACGATCAAAGTCAAGTTTGGGGGTATTTGTTCAGTCGAAAATAATGCACTTTTAACATGACAATTTCCTTACTTTTCTTAATCATCTAAAGATTTTTGTTATAAATATAACACATATTAGAATTTCATCTCCAAAATATCATTTACCATGTGTTTATATATTATAATCAACATTATGAAGGAATTGTATGTTTAATATTTTTACGCATAATATTTTATATCTCAAATATAACTAACATTGTTTATTGAAGATATTCTGCAAGATTAGCTCAGGTCAGATATCAGGAATTCAGAATCTGTTGATAAAGTAAAGAAAATCGAAGAATCAAATACTGGCAGAGACTCAGAAAAGATAAGAAGGTTCCGAACATCAAATAAATACCCAAATACCAACAGGAAAAGACTACAGAAGTGTGAAGCCAAGATCTCACCAAAAGGCCGCGGAACCGCGGCCAAGTCAGGACGAATCGCCGCAGATCCGCGGCCGATTCAAGGAATTATGGTTCGAGAGTTTTTTGGAATTTTCGGCGTAACAAACTTAATTTGTTGGGGGTTTCTGTTACTGGTTTCAAGGCTATAAAAAGGACCGAGGGCTATATTAAAAGAGGATCTAGATCTAAAATCAAAAACTTCCAATATTCATGAAAAATCAATCTCAAAGATCAAATCCAAGATAAAAAGGGGATCTAATATATAAGATCAAGAATCTTCGATATTGAGATCCAAGATCAAGAAATCCATCGAGAAATCAATCAAGCGATCAATCAAGCAAGTCTCCTTTACGCGAAGCCAATCACCGTCAACGAGCAAGAGATCCACGACAGGTCCAAGACTCGAGGTGATCAAGCGACGTAAAGATCGACGGAACATTTACTTCTTCGAGGCAGAGATCGAGAGCAAATTCTTTTTCCTCTTATAATCTAAACTCGATGAAATGTATTGTGAGGTTAAGTACTAAAGGTGATCATTAGTTTTAATTTCACTTTCTTTTAATTTCTGCATTATGAATTCTTTCTCTATTTCTTCTTTTATTTTCATGATGCGCGAGTAATTATCCGCTTGATAGGATTCGTAGGATTAGGGTAGATCAATGGGTAAGAAAATTCTATACTCCTTTTAAGTCTTATGAAGTTTATAAACCTTAGCAAAAGAATCGTCAACATCCTTATCGGGCGTGATATCAATTTCTTGATAAACTCGACCACGATTTGAGATAAGATTGACGATCTTTTTGGTAAGGGCTAGATATGAATGGAGATCAATGAAAGGACAAGGGTCAATAGAGGAGAAACCCTAGTTTCTTCCAAAGAATCTTAATCCTCATTCATCGCTATCAATCTAGTTTTAAATCTATCAATAGATAAGAGGCGTAATCTTTATTAGTCATCCATGGCTATTAAATCCTAAAGAATCCTGCAAGCCTTCTTCATATAAAATTTTCTTGATAATTCAATTAGATCTTGAACCATTTTCTAGATTTTCTTGAAACCATTTTCTTAATTTTCTTGAAACTATTTTCTTGATTGTATTGAAACTATCTTCTTGATTTTCTTTATTTTCTCTTTTCTATTTCTTTCAACCGATCTAAAGCAAGAACTATAAAATTCCACGAAATCTAATATTGGTCACCTGGTCGCTGCAATTAGGGGAAAGAGAAGAAAACACTCAGCATGATACTCTTGCAAGTTTAGATTGGTTTTTAGTTTATCTAAACAGGATGGCTCCCACTGTATCTCGAATCCTTCCTCAAACCGTAAAAGAAAAATTAGTCAGGATTAATCTCACTCTACAATACTTGCTCAACCTTTCGGCCAGGTTGGTGTTGGTACTTCGAGGGAGGTTTTCCAACGCTTTCGCGAAGTTCCTTAATTACATAACCTCTTTTCCCTGGAGGCGTAACCCGGCTAACACCGTTCTAGACACCTACTTTGTTTATAACATTGATCGTTTAGTGAAAAATCTCCCGAAGTGTAGTGCATACTCACAGTAGGATCGGGATCCAAATATCATTTTGTGATAACCTTGAAGGAAGCCTACTAAAACTATCACACTCCAAATGGTATACAACACTAGCAAGTTTTAGTTTTCTTAGAAACTCCCGATGTGGATTTTTGCCCCATGTTCTTATGACCTTGACGATGGCCAACAAATCAAAAGTCACATGTCAAGTTCTACCCGTCATTGTCCAGGTTAAGTTGAACCCACCTGTACATACCCTTGACGAAGGCTAACAAAGTAGTACGACTGTCCCAAACCAACGCATTTATCTATGCTACATATGAATACCAGCAGCTACCAATCACTATGCATTGGCGAAGGTCAAAATACATAGCTTCATAGCTATCGCACACTATGCCTTGACGAAAGCCAACAAACATAGCACGAATACTAGGCGCTGCTTTTCTGAAATGACGGAGGTCTACGGCTGGTTTTTGGCAAAAATCCTTTAACGTAATGAACTTGATATCGTTGAAGGAATCCAAGTGGTTTTATAAATATATAGTGGCGAAAACTTTGGCTAAAAAGGTTACTCCCTGTGAAGGGGTCTCGGCTCTTTTCTCGTAGAATGAGATGCGGGATATTCCAAACTGAATACCACGATGCAAAGCAAAAGGAAACGACTATAGTGAAGTTATTACGTTGACGCAAACTTTTACTCAAGGGGTCACTCCCGATGAAAGGATCTCGGCCCTTGCCTCGTCGAATGGGGTGCTGGATATTCATAACCGAATACCACTATGCAAAGCAAAAGAGAACGTCTGTAATGTCAGTTTTAAAAACTTGGTTCCAACAACATCATATATAGGTTTGTTTTATCCTTACATTGATAAGAATCAATGCAGTCCCATCAATTAATCACACCAGAATAGAACGAAAATAAAATGTATGTATATGCCATCCGCATTCGCCACTGGGTCCCGTCATCACCCGTTAGGTTACTTAACTAACGACAGAGCGGGGACTGGACTAACGCGGGTGCAAAACATATACAACATCTACTAGTATATATAAATATATATATATAACATTCGTTCTAGGTATGATATAAGCAACATCATAGAAATATCACAGAAGCAACACGGAATGGTGGATAAACTTAGAGCCTCGGGTTTCACATGAGCCGCAAATGAGACACGACGTTCCTTGTCGTGTGGATAGCCTGTACAATGAAAACCTAGACCCCTACGAGCGCGGCAAGATACCCGCCAAAACCAGAAGTGAGGTAACCCCCTTCAACAATATGAATGGGCCACCCAGCACTTTACGGAATCCGGTAACTTGGGCACCCCTCCTTGGGTCAACCTATACCCCCTACGAGTGCAGCGAATAGCTCGCCAATTCTAGAGTAAGGTCCCCTCCGTCTCAACACCATGAGATGCGGACCCGTTTCCCTCTAGAACCCAGCTATTCGTGCACTCCACAGCGGGGTAATCCTAATACAGAAAAGAAAATAATATACAATGGTGATATCGACCTCAACCCGGTCGTGCCCCAAATGAATAATATACAAACTGGCAGTGACGGCAGTCCATATGTCGGACGCTCGCCCCGCAATATCAAATGTACAAATGAAACTAAACTGTACTAACATTGCACCATAGCTATCCACAACGACGATCCAACCAACATCACAGCACAACACAGAACATTAACGTGAATGTCACGTTCGCAAACCCGTCTAAAAGACATATAGCAATTAGACGAGTTGTACCGATCAAATGATATTCACGGTCGCAGATAATAATGTAAGTACTGAAAAACATTTAAACAGTGTTAAAACATCAATTTCGAAACACCCCGAAATGCCCCTGAACAACTGATAACATAATATCAAAAATGGGCTAAACAAACAATACTACTGCATCAATTTTCTAGAGACCAAACAACACACAAAATACGAACTCCAAATTCCCTGAAATGGTCGGCCTGCTCGGTTTTTGAGCCAATGTGCTCGGGTCAAATTGCATGGAATGGGTTCGTATTTAGTGTGTGGTCCTGTGGTCATGTAAATAGTCTTCTGCACTTGTTTGAAAATTTTTTTGAAGACTTTGAAAATCGACAGAGAATGAAAACTGCAGTGCATCGTTTTGGGACTGTTTCGATTTCGATACATTAACATT
Source organism: Agapanthus africanus (assembly GCA_030015575.1). Lineage (NCBI taxonomy): Eukaryota > Viridiplantae > Streptophyta > Magnoliopsida > Asparagales > Amaryllidaceae > Agapanthus > Agapanthus africanus. The sequence goes on from CM057351.1 coordinate 11,664,006, forward strand.
GTCTAAACAAGCTAGTAAAGCATTTAAAGGGTGGCTCTGACACCATGTTGGGTTACGGTAGCGCCTCGGCCATCAAAACGTAGCCAAATGCGAAACAAAAATTTATTAAACTGGCGCTACCATTACCCTATTCCCGGATCGTCCATAAACCCTAAACTAGCAAACTAAAAAAGAACTTAGAATGGTTATACCGAGTTGATCCGTGTCCTTCGGTCTTCATTCCAAGCTCCTAGTGATTTCTTGATGATGTTTGGTTGCCGGTCTTCCTCCATCTCCGATGATCCACCTGAGGGATGTAGTTCCGGCTCTAGCTCCATATCAAGAGGCAAATGGAGCAACTAGGGTCTCTAGGATGCCACCCTATAGAGCCTAGGATGTAGTGTATAAGAACTAAGTGTTAGGCTATCTCATAACATGAAGGTGGAAGCACAAATTGCAAAGCTAGAAGGAAATGAGGCTAATAGTGATGGAGGAGCTCAAGAGAAAACTCAAGTGAAGAAGAACAAGCATGCACCCAAAATGAGCTCCCTTGGAGAGAGAAAAAAATGAGCATGCTTGGTTTTGTAAAACAATTGTTTGCATTTTAAAATAGCTCCCATACTTGAATAGTGAGCACAAATGAATTAACAATTCATTTGTGTGCACTATTCAAGTATGGTTCTCACCATACCTCCATTATGCAATTTCCATCTCATTATCCATTTTATGAAAATGGTCAAATCCAAAATGAGGTGGCACCTTCTAGAATGTTATCCGGTAAAAAAATACGGATTACATTCTACTGTATATACATACCTGTATTCGTATCGAAATACGAATACCCAAAGAGATAAAATAACACAAAGAATATAATACTAGAATATACGTATCAAAATACATATACGTAAATTATTAAATCAATACCTGATTTAATAATCCGGCTCAAACCCGAGCTGGCTAGTATTATCAATTGTCCGATCGAAAGTCTAGGTACAAAGTACACCAATCGATTGGAACCCTGCACGTATCCAATACGGCTACTACATCATTTCGCCAGAACCAGGTAAATCCTCTGTGTGGGATTCTAAAGACTCGTCAATACGTTGGCAGTAGGTTTAACCACAAGCACGTCAGCGGCACTAGCTGTACGTAACGGCTACCCAGGTATTGAGCGAAAGGGAGGCCGACAAGCAAACTCATCCTGAACCCCTTGTTCCCTGATAAAATATCAGGAAATGCCTCAATGAGGTATCACGTGTTCACAAGTGACCAAGGGTCGCTTGCTGACACGTGATAGTTTCCTGTGATCTCTACTTTATAAAATTAAATTCTAATCAAACGAAAATGTAACAAAACAGCTAAGGGACGGGGACCCCAATGGGGCATCACGTGCTCACACGTGACCAAAGGTCACGTGCTGACATGTGATGGTCCCTTAGCTCTGTTAAAAGGCAGAATTAAATTCTGAATAAAAGAGGGTCACGTGCCAACACGTGACTGGTCCCTTAGCTCTTTAACTGATAGAATTAAATTCTATTTCGATGATCAAACATTGGGATCACGTTCCAACACGTGATGGGCTTTAAAAGCCTTCTGAATTCATAGAATTAAATTCTAATTAAAGGAAATCAATGACCCTAACTGGGAAAGTATTTCTTTAAATCTTTCCAAACAAAAGAGGATTATGCTCTGTAAAATGGAGCACCGTTGGATTAAAAATCCAATGGTGATTAAAAATCACCAATTTATGGAAAGATTTTATACAAGGAAAGATTTCCCTAAAATTCACCAAGAATAACAAACAGAAAATCTCCTGGATTAAAAATCCAATGGTGAATAAAATTCATTGAGTGATCTAAAAGATTATGTTGGTTACAAAAACAAACAAAATCTTTCAATGAAAGATTGACTAAACAAATTGATTATTTTCCTTCTCCTATAAATAGGAGCCAAGAAGAGAAGGGGGGATTGGATTTTTGGATCTTGGAATTTTCTGAAGGAAAATAGCAGAGAGAAAAGAAAGGAGAATTTAATTCTCAAGAAAAGAAACCCTAGGTGAGAAAGGAGAAAGAGATCAAAACTCCATAAAACAAAAAGAGAATTTAATTCTCAATCTAAGAGTTTAACTCTTCTGCAAAAGAACTTAGTTCTTCCTCTGGTTGAAGATCTGCAGAAGCAAATCTCCCCACAAGTTGAGAATTTAATTCTCATCGAGGAGATTCTGCCATGCAGATCCAAAACTTAGAGGGAGAATTGAGTTTAGAGAATTTAATTCTCCAAAAAATAAAACTAGGGTTTAACCCTATATGAGAATTTAATTCTCTCAAATTCACAGGAATTTAATTCCACCTAAATAAAACTAGGGTTTAACCCTATATGAGAATTTAATTCTCCCAAATTCATAGGAATTTAATTCCTCCAAGACAGACAGAACTAGGATTTAACCCTATATGAGAATTTAAATCTTCCACATACATAGGAATTTAATTCCTTTAAAACAGAATTAGGGTTTAACCATATCAGAGAATTTAATTCTTAAAACAAGAGACTTAAAGATCTCCATGCACGTAATGAACTAGGTCGCGTGACCCCACGTGACCCCTAAAACAGATTCCTCAAAATGAGAAAGAAAAACTTGGAGGCAATGCCTCACGTGTTCCCATGTGACTCTCAAAATAAAGGGAACAAATCCAAAGGCAGAATCAATTTTGGGCGCTCTCACGTGTCTTCACGTGACCCCAAATAAACACTTTAATAATCAATACATGGGTATCTATCACGTGCCAACACGTGATGGCCGTGAAAACTAAAAGTGTTTAATATTTATTTGAATATTCTGAGAAGAAAATAAAGGAAGTCTGGCCCCATCTTCAGATGCCTCACGTGACCCCACGTGACTACCTCCTTTCTAGTGTCTAAACACTATTTTAAATGCTTCGTCCCTAGTGTTTAACACTATCTTAAACACATCACGTGGGAACACGTGACCGCCAAGTGTCCTCTAGTGTTTAACACTATTTTAAAGCCAATCTTAGCCCAAATTAGCTAAGTTTTCCAGAGGCAAGCCTCTCCTTCAACTGAATCTCAAAATTGATTATTTCATATGATATGCAGAGTAAAACCTAGAGCTATAATGAAGGGTTTTGTCAGAAACCCCCCAAACCCCTGTTTAACATTGCTAAATAATGGGGGGCTGAACCCAGACAAATGTTCAATAGTCCAATAAAGAGTCAACATTTTAAATTTAATTGGACTTAGCCCAAATTGGCCATAAGTCCTCAATTCAGATTTAATTGAGCCAATGTGCTCATAATCTAATTAATTGATCTTAGTTCTAAATTGGACTACAGGTCTCTCAACCCACATCGGTTTAAGGGTACATCTCTGAACCCCTCTGATATATGTCGTTGTAATCCGTCAACGTCTTCGGAGAGGTGACGGGTCCCAGCAACCACACATTTCACGGACTATGATGTCCTTAACCTTGACTGTGAGGTCTTTAAACTTACGGACTATGATGTCCTTAATCTTGACTGTGAGGTCTTTAAACTCACGGACTATGATCTACTTAACCTTGACTGTGATGTCTTTAAACTCACGGACTATGATATCCTTAACCTTAGACCGAGATGTCCTCAAACTAACAATGGACCGTAATATCCTTAAACTAATCGACCCCAATGTCCCTAAACTAAACAATAGAGTCCAAATGCTCTTTTGTTGGATCTAAATGATCCCGTTAAGTTAATCTTAGTCTAAAATTAGACTAACGTATCCTTAACATACGTTTTAGTTGATCTTAGTCCCAAATGAGACTAACGTATCCTTAAACCCAACCCCCAAACCCAAATCTAAGAAGATACGGATTTGGACTAATCCACGCCCTACGGTCGACAATATAAATTAGTCTCCGTATACAATTCACGGGCAACCAAACACAAAACAAACACACACGACATGAAGTGACTATATGGAGAAGGAGAAAGTTGTTACCGCGATGCGCTAGCGTAACTAACTGCAAGGGCATGCGCCTGTAGGAAGAGCGTCCCCACAATCAAAAAACCCTCAAACGAGGGGGAATGTGACGAAGTCTGCTACATCGGCCGCATCCGTTTAAACCTTCGATACAAGGTGCCATAAATCAACTTGGCATCTTCGGAGAGGTGAACAGATAGCACCAATTAGCATCTGCCCCGAAATTCAGGCGAGACGTTTATCGCGTCTCTCCCGCGTTTTTCGGCGGGGAACAGATTCTGGCACGCCCGGTGGGACCTTTTCCTCTTTCCACTCCACGCTTCGTGTGTCTTGTTCGCGAACGAATTGCGGTTTGCTAATGGTTGCCCTTGGGTTCGAAATACTAAGATTTGGTGTCTTGCTTGGTGCAGAAAATGAGAGATCAATGGCGTCTACATGTATAAAATGCTCCAGCTGCAACTGCAACTCCCATTCCGCCTCATCTGGAGGTGTAACTTACGGGCCCCAGGAGGCCTCCCTTTTCACAATGCCGATAGAGCAGGTAAAGCAGGCTACCACCGGGTTGTTCTTCGGGACCATGCTCCCACCAGTGAGCGTTAACGTCCCGCTGCCACAAGAAGCGCAGAAGAAGTCGGTCTTTGATCGGCTCACTACCACCACGGCCCCTCTCAACGGGTCATCCAATGCCAAGCCAACAATATCAGTCTTCGATAGGCTGAGCCTGAACTCCAGTGGGCCCGTCAAGAAGCCCACGATACCTGAAGCGGCTGTCCCAAAACGGTAGCCATTCCTGCTCTCGAGGTCACTAAAGAAGCTTCTCCAGTCAAAAGACCAGTCTTTACGGGCTGGCCACTCCGGCCCCCGTTCCCGCTCAAAGGTCTGTCTTTGACAGATTGGATACTGCTGCTCAACGGACTTCGGTCTTCAAGAAGCTGGTACCAGCAGCGCCTCACCAGTACAGGGGCATGACAAAGCCATCCCCATAGCTGAACCAACACCATCTGCGTGACATGCTCGCCGTAATCACTGGCGCCGAGTACGGAAGGCTGGGGGCAGCTCTCCTTCTGGATTTACTCCACCAGCTCCAACGGTAGAGATCGATGTTGTTGTTCCAACCGGGAACAGCTTTGAACTGCTTAACAAAGTGCGCAGAAACTCTCCTACTGCAGTGCTGAAGAGATCTCCTCCACCCGTGGAGAATGCACCGAAGGCGAAGCCAGAACAACCCTCTCAGCGGCTTTCTTCCATAATTTACAAAGTCTGGCGAAAGATTTAGGACTCAGTAATTGATCAAGATTACTCTCGCCGACAGAAAAAGATAAAAATTCGGCAAGAAAATGACCATCCTGTCAAGCCACAAAAGGCGACAGCTACCTGGGTGACCGCTGCAACGGCTCTCTCGACTTCAACTGCTTACAAGAGAAGAAGGCCAGAGAAAGCTCCTGTGACCGCAGCGAACCGGAAGAGGCTGAATCTAAACACCCCAAGTCTGGGGGCATGATGGTGCATATTGTTTATATGGCTTCCGTAAAAGAGAAAAGCCGTACTTCTACGGGTCATCGACCGCTTACCCGAATGATAACGAAGGCTCAGGAACAACAGCAGCAGAAACTTCAGGAAATGCTGACTGCAATGGCCGCACTCACTGGGCCAAAAGAAAATCCGGAAACCTCGGAGCAGTGTTGGGAACAAGAAACTGATACCGAGTTCCTCCGAAGAATGCTCGAGAGGAAAGAAAAAGAAGCGGCGGAGCAGGCAGCCAATATTAAATGAATGGCTCTCTTGTTCCAAGACATGGCTGGGATGATGTTACAGCCAGAACCTCCAGCTGAAGACCCCCTGATCATCATTGAAGACGACAGAGGGGAGACATCGAACCCTCCTCCGGCTCTTTCAACAGCCAAAGAGGAGACCATCTCCAAGGGCGCTCTGGATGACTACATTGCTCAGCAAATACGAGCTCACCAGGCGAATGAAGCGGCCGGCCAAATTGTTAAAACTGGGTGACCATATCCGGGCTGGTATGACCAAATAAAGTATCCGCCGGGATATACGATCCCTAAATTTCATGTATATAAAGGGACGGGAAATCCCCACCAACATGTCGCACAGTTCAGGGCTCTATATGGTAACACCGGAGGCGATGATAAATTGCTACTTCTCCAGTTCGTCGGCAGCTTGTCGGAGACGGCATTCGAGTGGTATCCAAACGACTCCGTCAAGACTTTTGCAGAGATGGAACTGCTGTTTACGCAGAGATTCGCGAGCGCTAGCGAGCGTACCCTGATTACCGCATTAATTAACGCCAGGGTAAAGCCAGCAGAAACTTGGGTACAATACGCAATACGATGGCGAAATTATGGTCAAAATGTGAGCAGCGCATCGAGGAAGCGCCGGCAGTGGGCATGTTCGTGGGCATTCTGGACCATCAGGTAACTATTTCCCAATTCATGATGTTCTTCAAGCCGACCACATTCCAACCCTTGATCGACAAACTGGCCCAGATGGACCAGATGGGTCACAGACCGTCTCCTCCGAAGCCGGAGCCGCGGAATGTAAAGGGTAAAGGGAAGGCGACATTCGTTGCGAATACTCAACAGCAGCCCAGTGGCCCAAAACTACCTGATCAACTAGAAGAGAGACGGCGATACTATAATGAGAAAATGAAGCGTCCTTATTCGTTCCCTCGGGACAAAACGAAGAGACTCTTCGAACTGGCGATGCGCAACAGGCTCATCAATCTGCCGAATCCAAAACGACCACTGCAACCCGGCGAGGCTAATAGTCCCAATTATTGCCCTTACTATCAAACGGTAAGCCATCCAATTGAAGATTGCTTCTTCTTTAAGGGATGGATCGAGGACCAATATCAACAAGGAAAGTTTACGCTGTCCGAGAATTGGAAGGTGAACCCACCACAGCCACACGCTCCCAAGAAGACAGACACACCGGGGGCATCATGCTCTTTCATAAAAGAAGCTCAATGGGAGGTCGCTCTTTCAGCCAAAACTAAAAGAATGCTGAACGATCTCCAAACATGCCCGGCGATCAGGTGGAAGAATCCGCTGGAACCCGAGATTATCAAGAGAATGCTGAAGCCGCGCCCAACTTCAAAAATTAGCGGAGATAGTCAAAGTGCTCACACCCAGCCGTCAAAATCTTCGAAGAAGAAGAAGAAATCCTAGAAGATTGTGAAGCCTGGTGACAGGCGCATGGACCTGCAAAAGCAGATTGACGCGCTGGAAGAGTATAACCAGAAGGTGCGGACTCCAATCACACTCCAAGAATTTCTCAGTCACGCCCTTGAGGACGGAGATGATGGGGAAGACTCGTCGGATGAATCTGAAGATTACATAGCAAGTTGCCATGTGATCTCTCACTCGTCGATAAACGATGAAGAAGCTCCTTACACAGAGAAACTGGGGGTAGGTCCTGAGCCGGAACTTCTAGGGCCATCAGATAAAATGATTGATGCATTCCTGAATGAAGCTCTTCTTAAAAGCAAAGCTGCTCGAGAGCGTGAGATGGCCATATTTGAAAAAGCCAAGCGCCGGCAACTGAACGAAAGGGTTGAAACACTCCCGCCGAATCAAAGTACATCCACCGCAGATAAAAGCAGGTTCAAAACGAGGAAGAGCTTCGCCAAAGCCGTATCAATGGGAATGAAGCTGCCACCCTCCGAAGGAAACATTCTTGGTGAAGCGAAAATGCATCCTAGCTACTGCTTATATCATCGAAAGATTGCGCACCCCATCGAAGAATGCAACGCTTTTAAAAGATGGTGGCAGGAATATGTTACTCACCGGCAAAATTTCAAGCGGATGAAACGCAAAACTCGTCGGGAGTAAAGAAATACGACCGAGGAGCGTAAAAGAACTACTGGCAACTGTCACATGGTCGACGCTGGGGGACCGCAAGTTCTTACCTTCAGGAGAGACTCTGACGAAGAAATGACTCTTGGCACTCTCTTCAAAGAATCCACCTCGGGAAAAGAGAAAGAACCGAAGACCTGTGAAAATATTCAGCTGCGCAATCGTGCACTGCCCGAAAAGAATCTTGGGCCCTCGAACAGTGGGTCAAATAAAAAAGATAAGGGAAAAGAAAAATTCTCTGAGGATATCGCCCTAGATGACCAAGTCGTCAAAGAGCTGATCGCCAAGGACCCGCCAAAGAAAAACAAGGTGAACTACAACGTTCTGGCACACTTGAGAAACATACCCTCACAGCTCAGCATTCTTGATGTCCTTCTGCTATCAAAAGTAGCAAGAGATTCTTTGATCAAGGCACTGCAAGAGCCCGAGCAATTCCAAGCTTTCCTCGCCGAAGAAAAGATGAAAGAAGAGCTGGAAGAAGTACGCACGGCCGATATCACCTTCGGCGATGAAGATCTCCTCCTCGGGACGTGCGAGCACAACCGTCCCCTTTATGTCTCCGGATACTGTCATGATATCAAGATAGGCAAAATCCTGGTCGATAATGGGTCCTCCGTCAATCTCCTCAATGTGAGAGTATTGAAGGAAATTTGCATGAGCGTTCAGCACCTCTCTCGTGATAAAATCACCATCTCCGGGTTTGACTCGCAGTCATCACGAACGCTTGGGTCTGTAATATTGACACTACGCTTCGGGATGCTTGTCACGGACATTAAGTTTCATGTCATCGACGCCAAGACATGCTACAACGCTTTACTCGGCAGGCCTTGGTTACATGAGTACAACATTATCCCTTCTACACAACACCAGTGTATGAAGTATTTCAAGGACGGTCTCGAGTATACCGTAACGGGAGAGTTGAACCCATTCTCCGTGAATGAAGTCCGAAAGTACAAAGATGCAAAATACTTCTTACCAGACTTTGAGGACACGGAAAGATGTCACAAACCGAAGAACAAAGCCATCACTACTATTTCAGTTTTCGGGAGTGACACCGAGGAGGAAGAAAAGATAGTTTATTCAGGGCCGCCTCAATACAACAAGCCGGGACCATCCATCCCTATGTTGATCTTCGGCAGCGACTCGGAAGATGAGGTCAATGCTGTATTCTCTGCTCGGCCGTCGATACAAATCTCCGCCGACAAAGATCAAAGTTTGCAAGTTGCTATGATTCCAAAAGAGCATTACAAAGAGCTCGATGCACTTGAAACTTACAGTGTGCAAGAACTGCAGACATTCTACGTCCCTCCCAGGTGAAAAGGTGAAAAGGCAATCCTATTCTACCGATCCGGGAAACCAAAGTGGAGAAAGAAATCTGGCATGGCGCCGATTCTATGCTCGACAGGCTCCAGCCCATCCATCTGCCTAGATATTACACGGAAGGCTTGAAAAGGCTATTGAAGCGCTAAGGGGTACCTTCAGACAGACTACTCGACAAGCTCGATTCTACAACAGGATTTGGGATGTCCCTGGAACTCAGCGCAAGTTGCCCAACGGGAGAATGGAAACGATCGGGCTTGGATATGTTCAATCCAGAAAACGAGAGCGAGTCCATGGCAGCTACGTCATACATGACTTCGATGAAGAAGGAGACATTCTGTTAAGAGACGCTGATCCTGAACCAAAACATGGTCCTGTCATCAAAACGCCGAGTCCTTCGTTTGAAGAACGGATGGACAAATTGATCAGGGAAGCGGGTCAAAAGATCCGGGATGACCATAACCGCGAGATGGCCATTTACGAGAAAGCCAAGATGTGGCGCCTCCTTCAACAGGCCGTGAAGAATGACAATGCTCCTCGTCGCCAACCCGTCACACAAAAGACCCGGCGCAGAGGCAAAAATAAACCAAAGAACGGAAAAAAAAACGTTCGACAGCAGCCCAGCGGGTCTAAGAAGCCACGCGAGCAAGGATCGAGCGGCCGGGATCCGTCCCTTATAAAGAAGACGGGCCGGGAATATTCATTTCCCCAAGATAATACAAAGAAGATATTCAATCTTGTCATAAAGCATCAGATGATGACACTCCCGGAGTCCAAGCACCCCGAGCAAGCGAGCGAAGTCTCCCACCCAGACTATTGCTTTTATCATCGAGCAATAGGGCATCCCCTCGAAGACTGCTTGACCTTCAAAAACTGGGTCGAAGACCAATATCAACAGGGTAGGTTCGCTCTATCCAGCAGTTGGAGGGTAAGCCCGCCACAGAAGCATGAACCAAAAGCGACGTGTATAACAAGAGTAGAATCAGATCAACATCGATCTTGGAAACGATCTCGTACCTGTCACGTGATAACATTGTCAAAAGAAGAGCCCGAGAATATGGATGACCTCCCCTAGTGTTTCGAAAACAATGATGATGAGGTGATCTCAGAGTTTCCACCGGGGCCGAAAGAGCTGGAAGATGGAATACATACTACTGCAGATAACCTCAAGAAAATTGATTTGGGGACGGCAAGTGATCCGCGGCAAACATTCGTCAGTGAGCTGCTGTCTGAAGAAAGGGTGGCTACGCTAAAGGACGTGCTTATGCAGCATGGAGACTCTTTCACATGGAACTATTCCGAGATGCCAGGACTAGATCCAGAGATTGTTGTACACAAATTGGCAATATCTCCGGACGTCAAGCCAACTAAACAAGCACCGAGGAGAATGGGGCTCGAGCTTGAGATGAGCACCAACGCCGAGGTCAAGAACCTAATCGACTCTGGCTTCATCCAAGAGGTTCGGTACCCTGACTGGATCTCCAACATCGTCCTGGTGATGAAGAAAAATGGGACGGTGCGCATGTTAGTTGTATGTATGCCCTAGAGGCCAGTATTGTACAGATTATGTATATTATATTGGATGCTTGGACATATATAGAGATGACTTTCTTGCTCGACATGATAGTATGCTATCTGATTGCTCTTTATCTTAACATGTACACTAGTCTCTTTATACTGTCTTACAGTTACATGTTGGTAAAGCCCTTAGGATTTGTACTTGACTACCTAGACTATGATGCAGATCATACTAGTGGGGACATGGTAGTCCATAAGTACATCCTTCAAGGTCCCTAGTCGTGGGTGTATCGAGACGGGGCATCGATATACCAGAGTAGACTAGCGTATACGCTTCTCGACCCATGTGATGGGCGATGGATGATCCCATATCCATTGGTGTTTGACATCAGAGATGGTATACGGGTGCTCAGTGGAGATTGGGTACACTGGACGGACTCGCCGAGAACTCCCAGATGGTATTATACCTCACGTCAGATGGCAGTTCTCAGGTGACACTTGTACAGGTTAGTCTGTAGACCCGAGATCGTCATGGAGTCTTGTGTGATTCCCACTGTGCTTTGATCTCCACCTTACCACGTCCATGAGGGCGTGCAAAACGGTGGTCTTTGGGTACAGTCCCGAGTCGCATGGAGGCAATGAGCGATAGGAGGGGTTTCGTCTCTCCCGGTATTGGGGGTTGATGTTGTGCAGTGCTCGATTGGCCGTAACAGGGAAGTCCCTGGCCAGGGCTGATCAGAGATTTGCTGGTAAGTGTTACCAGTAGTTTCTCGACCCGTTACGAGCCTCACATCGGCACGACTTATCGGGTTATTGGGGTCTGACGTTTACCACCCCTAGACTTGATATGCGACGTATCAGACGAAGAGACCGGACTGTATGGTAAGTGTTACTGGTCGGATTCGCAGGAGTGTGAGCGGGCTAGCTCGTCGATCTTCTGATCGCTCAATACCCGGGTGGCCGTTACGTTTAGCAGACCACTTGCGGCTTGTGGGTGCTTGATATGATCATCATCTGCTACCGGCGTATTGACGAGTCTTTAGAGTCCTACACAGAGGTTTCCTGGCTCAAGCGAAACGAAATAGGAGCGCATATGAGATATGTGCAGGACCGAGAATGATGCGTGTATGTGATACCGCATTTCATTCTCGCGATATATGTTTCGATTGGTTATATTCGATATGACCTAGTTATCGAATCATTGATTCGATAAATCGATGCATTGAATACTAGTCGGTTATGTGCGACATGACCGGATCATTGAATCAAGTGTTGATTTAATGATTTAATGCATAATTATATATTTGATATATTGCATTGCATTAACTAGTATTGGTTCACTTTAAACGGATTTTTCTCACTTGGATTGCACATTGTATATGTGATATACTTTCGTGCACTTTTTTGTATCATGTTTGATGATACTTGATCATTTAGTTAAGTGTATAAAATTAATCCATGGTTAATATGATAATTAGGGTTTTGCATTTTCATTTATTTATTTATTTGTTTATTTATTTATTTGGAAAAGAATAAGATGAGAATGGTGGCTTTCTTTGTCATTTGTTGAAGCTTCATGAAGCTTTGACTTTAGCAACCATCCTTATCTTCATGCTTAACCCTAACCCATCAAAGTGACCATGGTTAATTCTCTACACTTAACCCTAGTTCAAGTTATGATAAGTATTTTGATTTATATTTATTTTTATCATAACACTTATCATAATTTTTCTTGAGCTCATCTTCTTCTTCTTCTTCAAGCTTGCTACTCCAATGGCAACTTGAGCTTTAGTGAGTTAAATCCAAATCTAAAGTGAACCCACCTCCTATTTCTTCACCCTCTACCTCTTGCCAAGTTGTTTTGGGTGTTTACTTCACAAGTTTCACAAGTTTGTGAAGTCGGAGCTTGAGTTTGTGCAACCTCGACGTAGATCGTCTTTGACACAAAGTCGACGACCTATTCCGCTTGCTTTCCCGATGAAGCCGATGATCGAGTCGAGGATTCATGATGGACAGCGAGGACATGACGTTGCGGAGCCGTGGGGGTGGATATCCGGATCTACAAAGGTTGTAATTTCCGTATCCTAGTAGTTAAGCGTTAACTAGTTTTCTATTTCGCCTAAACATCTAGTTAAAGATCCGTAGTCTAGGGTTTCTCGGCACTAAAAATTTTAAATTGGCATGTTCGATGCCTTGTGAGACCACTATAGGGTGCCTAGGAACCTTTCAGCGCATATGTGTGGACTTTCGGGATCTCAACAAAGCTTGCCTAAAGGACGACTTTCCAGTACCAGTCGCTGAGCTGATGATAGAAAACACATTGACTCACGAAGTATTCTCCTTCATGGACGGATCATCAGGATACAATCAGATAAAGATGCATCCCGAGGACCAGAAGCACACCGCTTTACGGACCCCTTTGGGTATATTCTGCTACAAGGTGATGCCTTTCGGTCTAAAGAACGCTGGTGCCACCTATCAGAGGGCCATGACGAAGATCTTCGATGACCTCATACATGAAATCGTCGAATGTTATATCGACGACCTCGTAGTTAAAAGCAAATCATATGAGGAACATTCAGAGCATCTGAAGATCGTATTTCAACGCCTTCGGCAATACAACTTGAAGATGAACCCTCTCAAATGCGCGTTCGGAGTTTCCTCAGGCAAATTCCTAGTATTCATCGTCCGACACCGAGGCATCGAGATAGATCCGTCAAAGATCAAGGCGATTATGGAAATGCCCCCGCCAAAGACTCTCAAGCAACTGCGATCTCTCCAAGGAAAGCTCGCGTATATCCGGCGATTCATAGCCAATCTCTCTGGCAAGTGCCGCCCCTACAGCTACTTAATGAAGAAGGGAACTCCGTTCATCTGGGATCACAAATGCCAAAGCGCACTGGATGAAATCAAACAATACCTGTAGAATCCGCCAGTACTGGCCGCTCCCGTTAAAGGAAAACATCTCATCCTGTATACAACAGGCTTCGAAGGTTCGCTAGGCGTATTATAGGCACAAGAGAACGACCAAGGGAAAGAGAGAGCCCTATATTATCTGAGTCGAGTTCTCCTGGGGGCATAAAGCAATTACTCTCCCATTGAAAAACACTGCATGGCGTTGATCTTCGCAATAACGAAGCTCAGACACTACGCGTTGGCACATGAGGTCCATCTCATATCGAAGGTGGATCCTCTCAAATATTTGATGTCGAAGGCCATATTAACGGGACGACTCGCTAAATGGGCCCTGCTATTGATAGAGTTCTCGATAACTTATCGTCCTCTTAAGGCAGTGAAAGGCCAGGCCATCGCCGACTTCCTCGCTGAGCATCTGATACCCGCCGATTCTCCTTTGAACTGCGAATTGCCAGATGAACACGCGTTTGACACGATCGCCGGGGAACGAAAGGAAAATGATACCCGATGGGAACTTTACTTCGATGGAGCGTCTTCCATGAAGAAGCGCAAACAAAGCACGCCCATAATAAAATCAGGGGTAGGCCTCATCTTCGTAACTCCATAAGGAGGGATAATGCGCTTTTCCTTCTCCTTAACAGAGCCCAGGACAAACAATGAAGCCGAGTATGAAGCTTTGATAGCAGGTCTCGAGATCGCCATCAACATAGGAATTGAAAACCTCCTCATATACGGAGACTCCCAACTGGTCGTTAGTCAAGTAAATGGCGACTACCAAACGTGCAAACCAGAGTTGGTGAAGTACGGCGAGAGAGTACGGCGAGAGAGTAAAGAGACTGCTAATTCAAATTCCTTCCTACACCTTGGAAAGTATACTGCGTGCGGAAAATAGCAAGGCGGATGCATTAGCTAAGCTCGCTAAAGAACTGGCTGACAAGAACCTCGATGACGTGAGGATCATTGTGCAAAGTCGTTGGGTTCTTGCACCGGCAGAAATATCTCCAGAGTCGTCCGAGGAAAAGGGAGCGACCAAGAAAATAGCTCTGCAAGTAAAATACCAGGAAAAGGATGAGGATTGGAGAGAAGTCTTTATAGACTACTTCAAATCCCGTCAAACACCTGAAGATGCGTCCCCAAAACATCAGCTCATGAAGCGAGCTTTATCTTCGCCTTTGTTAATGATACTCTGTATAAGAGATCATTCAATTTTTTGTGGCTAAGATGCCTGGGACCTGAAGAGGCAAAGAGAGTCGTCCAAGAAACTCACGATGGACTCTGAGGTTCTACCAAGCCGGGCCGAAGATGAAGCTGAAGATTAAAAGGATGGGCTACTATTGGCCCACGATGATTCAGGACTGTCTCGAGTATGCGAACCAATGCCACTCATGCCAGATCCATAGGGACTTTATCCACCAGCATCCGAATCCACTACATCCGACAATGGCTAGCTAGCCGTTCGAAATGTGGGGAATTGACATAATCAGCCCCTTCGAACCAGCATCGTCCAGGGGACATTGATTCATTTTGGCGACAACTGATTACTTCTCCAAATGGGCAGAAGCAGTACCGCTGAGGGAAGTGAAGACGGAGAATAACCTCCATTTCTTCAAGACACACGTCATTTATCGGTTTGGAACTCCGAGACGGGTCATCTTCGATAACGGGCCAGCCTACAGAAGCCACAAGATCAGCCGCTTCGCACAACAGCATAACATAGACTAGAGATACTCCTCAGTCTATAATCCCCGCGCTAACGGTCTAGCTGAGGCTTTCAACAAGACCTTAACGAATATCGTGAAAAAGACGGTGTCTCGAAATAAGAAGGACTGGCATAAGAGACTGCATGAAGCTCTCTGGGCGTATCGAACTACGTTCAAAACGGCTACAAACACAACGCCATATGCATTGGTGTTCGGCACAGAAGCAGTACTCCCCCTCGAGATAGAGTTGCCCTCTCTACGAGTGGTGGTTCATTATAAGCTAACAGATGAAGAGAATGCTCACCTTCGGCTTGAGGAGCTCCATGCCCTTGATGAAACCCGGCTCATGGCGCAACAAAATCTAAAGGCTTATAAAACAAAGATGACACGCTCATATGAAAGATTGACTAGGCCGAGAACATTCCGCCAAGGTGAACTCGTGTTAGTGGTCAAGAGACCCATGATCCCCAATCATGCCAAGCGGGGAAAATTCGAGCCAAATTATGAAGGCCCGTATATCATCGACAAAGTCTACCAAGGTGGAGCCTATCTACTCATGGACATGGATGGTGAAAGACCTTTCCGGCCAATAAACGGTCGATTCCTAAAGAAATACTATGCCTGACGAGTCACGGCCTAGGTCAACGATAGATGACGACGCCTATGTCCGCTCGCTATCTTCCTAACCCCAAACTCTATAAGTAGTAACCGACCATGGACCTAAACGTCCTTAAACTAACGACGGACCGAAACGTCCTTAAACTAACAATGGACCACTATGTCCTAAAACTAGCTGTTGACCGAGACGTCGATAAACTACTGTGGATTGCAGCATCCCAAGGCTGATACAAAAAAAGAAGAATAAAAGAATAAAAAGAAGAAGAAAAAGAAAACGGTATGTCTATAAGCAAAATGGGCACGGATGAAAACCCGAAAGGGCTCGTGAGTAAAAACAGCAGGGCTACCGGCGAGTTTTTGTGAAAACCCGAAAGGGCGCAACCTCGTTAAAAGACAATTGCAAGGTCCTCTCGACCTTGTGAGGAGAAACCACCTGCGTGAGATCCTTACGACTCACAAGGGAGCAATACACTTAGAAATCCCCACGATTCCTAAGGAGAAATTACACTTGCGAGATCCTCACAACTCGTAAGGAGAACCCTCTTATGAGACCCTCACCGCTCGTAAGACTCAAAAGTCTTAAGCTACAGGGTTCTGAACCTATTCTTAAGCGGTCACCACAACCTCTAATACTTCCCTACAAGCGGCTCAATGCTGACCCTTGTATACAATTCACGGGCGTGAATAAACATTTCCCTAACAAAGTCTCATCCGTGACTAGGGATTTGTTTGCACGGTGAACCCTCTTGTAAGCCCTCTCGACTTATAAGGAGAAAGCACTCTTGTAAAATCCTTATGACTTATAAGAGATCATGCACTTAGGAATCCTCACGATTCCTAGGGAGAAAATGCACCTACGAGATCCTCACGACTTGTAGGGAGAAATACCTTTATGAGACCCTTACGGCTCATGAAGTCGAAAGCCTTAGTCGACGGGATCTTAACCCTGTTTACTAAGCCACCTTTGTTCGTCATCGATAGAGGCAAATGATGATTCACTCCTAGCAATATCCCGGTTGTAGCGGTGCTGATGCCGAAATCAGTGTCTAATTCCAAGCTTGCAGCAAAAAAGCTAGCGAGCCACACATGCATGCAAAATAGCCGAAATGATGGGGCAACTTGCAACAAAATCAGCAAGTAAAAATGTATGCATGAAAAATAGCCGAAATGTATACGATGGCCGCGCTCACCGGACCAAAAGAAAGCCTGGAGGCGTCATCGGAGCAGCGTCGCGAACACAAAACTAATGCTGAATTCCTTCGTAGAATGCTTGAAAAGAAGGACAAGGAGGCTGCGGAACAAGCGGCCAATATAAAAAAGATGGCTCTTCTGTTCCAAGACATGGTCGGCATGATGATACAGCCGGATCCCCCAGCTGAAGACCCTCCAATCATTATTGAAGATGACAGAGGGGAGACGTCGAACCCTCCTCCGGCTCTTTCAACAGCCAAGGAGGAAACCATTTCTAAGGCTGCCCTGGATGACTATATTGCTCAGCAAATAAGAGTTCATCAGGCAAATGAGGCAGCCAGCCAAGTTGTAAAAACAGGGCGACCATATCCAAGCTGGTATGATCAGATAAAATACCCGTCGGGCTACACGATCCCAAAATTCCATGTCTACAAGGGGACAGGCAATCCCCGCCAACATGTTGCCCAGTTCAGGGCTCTTTGTGGCAACACTGGCCCGTTATCAGAGATGATCCATCGCGGAGTCCCAAACCGATAAATGACGTGTGTCTCGAAGACCCCGTAGGGCCAGAATCTGTTCCCCTCTGGAAGCCGGGAAGACTGGACATCTTTCCTGAATCTGGGGGAAGATACTAATTGGTGCTATCCGTCCACCTCTCCGAAGATGCCAAGTTGATTTATGGCACCATGTATCGAAGGTTGAAAAGGATGCGGCCGATGTAGCAAACTTCGTCAGATTCCCCCTCTTTTGAGGGGTTTTTGATTGTGGGGACGCTCTTCCCTGCAGGCGCAAGCCCCTGCAGTTAATTACGCTACCGCGTCGCGGTAACAACTTTCTCCTTCTCAGATGGTCACTTCGTGTTGTGGGTGTTTGTTTTGTGTTCGGTTGCCCGTGGATTGTATACGGAGACTAAGTTATGTTGTCGCCCGTAGGGCGTGGACTAGTCCAAATCCGTATCTTTCTTAGATTTGGGTTTGGGGGGTGTTTAAGGATATGTTAGCCTTATTTGAGACTAAGATCAACTTAAACGTTTATTAAGGATACGTTAGTCTAATTCTAGACTAAGATCGACTTAACGGGATCGTTTAGATCCGACAAGAGAGAAATTGGGGGCTCTATTGTTTAGTTTAGTGACGTAGCGGTCGATAAGTAGTTTAAGGACATTGTGGTCCAATGTTAGTTTTAAGACATCGCGGTCAAGGTTAAGGACGTCATAGTCCATGAGTTTAAGGACCTCACAGTCCGGTATTAGTTTTAAGACATCACGGTCGAGGTTAAGGACATCATAGTCCATGAGCTTAAGGACCTCACAGTCCGATGTTAGTTTTAAGACATCACGGTCAAGATTAAGGACGTCATAGTCCGGTATTAGTTTTAAGACATCACGGTCGAGGTTAAGGACATCATAGTCCATGAGTTTAAGGACCCCACAGTCCGTAACAGTGTGTGGTTGTCGGGACCCGTCACCTCTCTGACGACGTTGAAGGATTACAACGACAGATGTCAGAGGAGTAAAGAGATGTACCCTCGAACCGGGTGTAAATTGATTGGGAGAGCAGTTGTGCTCAGTTCAATTCGTATTGAGGACTTACGGCCAGAATTGGGCTAAGTCCAGTTGAAAATGTTCAACATTTTATTAATGCTCTGCCTATTAGGCTTTTACTTGGGCTCTGCCCTTTATAATGCATAGCATTGGGCTCTGTAATTAAATGCATAGCATTTATAGTGGTCTGATAGTGCGCCACGTGGCTTGTCAGGCGCTTTGAGCCAGTTAAAGAGCGCAATGCGCTAGCGCATGTGAAGGTGACACGTGTCACGCTCTGCGTTAAGCGCAAGTCTGTTAGTGCAACGTGCTTTCTGAGTGCGCTGCGCCAGTGCGCTGCGCCAGTGAATGACACGTGGCGCGCTCTGGCGCAGTGCGCCATTCTAAGAGCGCAGTGCGCTGTTTTAGAGGCGCAAAGCGCAGATTGTGTCTGTGGTTGACACGTGGCGCGTTCTGGCGCAGTGCGCCAATTCAATAAGCGCAAAGGCGCATTTCAAAAGTGCAAGGCACTTTCCAATAGCGCAGAGCGCATCTTGATCAAATTAAGATCAAAGAACAAGTTCTTTGTTTACTCAAAAGAGGTTCTACCTCAAGATTCAAGAACCAAGGTTCTTATTCTCATCAAAAGGCTGTGCCTTTATATAGATCAAAAGATCTAAGAATGAAGTAAATTACTTCATTAAAATTTTATGATTGGATCTTTCTGATCTTTTTCTCTTTTTTTTATTGAAGATCTTGATCTTGTTCTTAGATCTTTGATCTTTTTAGGAGAAAATTCTTCTTTTTGTGAGATGTTTTCATCTCTGTTCTTCAAGAATTAAATTCTTTACCTTTAAAGATGAAGAAGATGATCTTCTTTCTTCAAAGGCTTGCCTTTTTCTTTCTCTTTGAGTTTTTTTCTCAAATTTTGCAGAAGGTTCTCTCTCTTTTTGTATCTCTATATGTGTGAGACTTGGAGTCAAGGGGCCTTTATATAGGGCCAATTGATTTGTTAAGTTAGTTACAGAGATCTTTCTCTGATTGATCTGGGGATATTTCCCCACCGTTGGATCTTTGATCCTAAGGCCTCTGTTTTACAGAAGACGATCTTCTTATTTTAATAAGATTGAAAAGATCTTTCTAGAATTTTAATTCTAATTAATTAATAATTTATTATTTAAATTCCAGTGCTGGCGCAATTGGCGCTAGCGCACCTGCGCTTGACACGTGTCGCGCAACGCAGAGCGCAGCGCAACTGCGCTAGCGCGCCTGTGTTCGACACGTGGCACGCAGGGTAGAGCGCAGCGCAATTGCGCTAGCGCGCCTGTGTTCGACACGTGGCGCGCAGCGCAGAGCGCAAGAAATCTGAAGCGTTGCTTCATTTATTTTAAAATTTGAATTTTGAAACAGAGCCTTGCTCTGATTGGGGGTGCGCTGCCTTGGGCGCAGCGCTCCTGGCGCTGGCATGTCTGCTGTTGACACGTGGCACTCAGCGCGCAGCGCAAGGGATCTGAAGCGTTGCTTCAATTTTTGAATTTTGAAATTCAAACAGAGCTTTTCTCTGATTGGGGGAAACAGGGGTGGTAACCATCAGACCCCTAATAGCGTAATAAGTCGTGTCGGTGTAGAGCCCAATACACCCTGAGAAACTACTGGTGTACCTACCAGTAAATCCGTTTGCCCTGGCCAGGGAATTTGTGTAATGGCTATCCGAACACAGCGCGATATTAAATGAGTCATGCAAACAGGTAGTGGTTGGGTGCAGTCCCGAAGCAGGCTTTATTGAGATCCCGAAAGTCCACACAGATACGCACCGTACCATTTTTCTTCATCACCGGGACAATGTTAGCGATCCAGTCAGGATATTGAATCTCTTGGATGAAGCCAGAGTCGATTAGCTTCTTAACCTCGGCGTTGATGCTCATCTCAAGCTCGAGCCGCATTCTTCTCGGTGCTTGTTTGATTGGCTTGGCGTCCGGGGATATTGCCAATTTGTGGAAAGCAATCTCTGGATATAATCCTGGCATTTCGGAATGGTTCCACACGAAGCAATCCTTATGCTGCATAAGCACATCTTTTAGCGCAGCCACCCTTTCTTCAGATATCAGCTCACTGACGAATGTCGGCCACGGGTCGCTTGCCGTCCCTAAATCAATTTTCTTGAGGTTATCTGCAGTAGTGTGTATTCTATCTTCCAGCTCTTTTGGCGCCGGTGGAAACTCTGAGATCACCTCGTCATCATTGCTTTCAAAGCACCAGGGGAGGACATCCATATTCTCGGGTTCTTCTTTTGATATCGTTATCATATGACAAGCACGAGCTCGCTTCCAAGACCAATGTGGATCTGGTTCTACTCTCGTGGCTTTGGGTTCATGCTTCTGCGGTGGAATTATCCTCCAATTGTCGGATAGAGCGAACTTACCGAGCTGATATTGGTCTTCGACCCAGTTCTTGAAGGTGAAGCATTCTTCAAGAGGATGTCCTATTGCCCTATGATAGGAGCAATAGTTCGGGTGAGAGGCTTCGCCTGTTTGCTCGGGGCGTTTAGACTCCGGAAGTGTAATCATTTGATATCTTATGGCAAGATCAAGTATCTTCTTCGTCTTGTCTTGAGGAAAAGAGTATGCTCGACTCATCTTCTTCATAAGCGACAAATCCGGACAGCTCGATTCCCGATCGCGTGACTTCTTGGTCCCGCTTTGTCGTTGTTGAACGCTTTTTCCGCTCTTTGACTTGTTTCGGCCTCTGCGTCGAGCCTTTTGTACTATAGGTTGACATGGAGGAGCATTTTCATCTTTCGCAGTCTATTGAAGAAGGCGTTGTGTCCTGGCTTTCTCGTAGATGGCCATTTCGTGATTATGGTCGTCTCGGACTTTTTGACCAGCTTCCCTTATAAGCTTGTTCATTTGTTCTTCGAACGACGGACTGGGCATTTTTACGTCGGGGACCTTTTCTGGTTCAGGATTAGCACTCTCCCATTGAGCATCTCCTTCTTCATCAAAGTCATGTACAACATAGCAGTCGTGGAGTAGCTCCCATTTCTTGGATCGAACATATCCAAGCCCGATTGCTTCCATTCTCCCATTGGGAAACCTGCGCTGAGTTCCAGGGACGTTCCAAACCCTGTCATAGAACTTGGCTTTTCTAACGGTCTGTTTGAAGGGTATCCATTGGCGCTTCAATAGCCTTTTCAAGCCTTCTGTATAATATCTAGGCGGACGGATGGGCTGGAACCTGTCAAGTGTAGGATCCGCACTGTGCCAGATTTCTTTTTCCACTTTAGTTTCCCCGGAGCGGTAGAATAGGATCGCCTTTTCGCCTTCTCTCCTGAGAGGGACATAGAACGTCCGCAGCTCTTCTACACTGTAGGTATCAAGCGCGTCTAGTTCTTTATGATGTTTGGGCGGAACCATGACGACTTGCAAACTTTGCTCTGCATCAGCGAATGTTTGTATTGAAGGCCGAGCGGAGAATATAGCATGGACCTTATCTTCCGAGTCACTACCAAAGATCAACAAAGGAGCGGACGGTCCCGGCTTGTTGTACTGGGATGGGCCTGAATAAACCATCTCTTCTTCTTCCTCAGTATCACTCCTGAAGACGGGAATAGTGGTGATAGCTTTATTCTCTGGTTTATGACATCTCTCCTTGTCCTCGAAATCTGGCAAAAAGTATTTTGCATCTTCGTACTTGCGGACTTCGTTCACTGAGAATGGATTTAGCTCTCCTGTTACGGTATACTCGAGACCATCCTTAAAGCATTTCATACACTGATGTTGTGTAGAAGGGATGATGTTGTACTTGTGTAACCAAGGCCGGCCGAGCAAAGCATTATAGTAGGTCTTGGCGTCAATGACGTGAAATTTAATATCCGTGACGAGTAGTCCGAAGCATAACGTCAGTATCACGGAGCCGAGAGTCCGTGATGACTGGGAGTCAAAACCGGAGATGGTGATTTTGTCACGAGCGAGGTGCTGGACGCTCATGCAGATTTCCTTCAACACTCGCACGTTGAGGAGATTGACGGAAGACCCATTGTCGACCAGGATTTTGCTTATCTTGATATCGTGACAATATCCGAAGACATATAGGGGACGGTTGTGCTTGCACGTCCCAAGGAGGAGATCTTCATCACCGAAGGTAATATCGGCTGTGTGTACTTCTTCCAGCTCGTCCTTCATTTTTTCTTCGGCGAGAAAAGGTTGGAATTGCTCTGGCTCTTGTAGCGCCTTGATCAATGAGTCCCTTGCTTCTTTTGATAGTAAAAGAGCGTCGAGAATGCTGAGCTGCGAGGGTAACTTCCTCAAGTGTGCCAGAATGTTGTAGTCCACCTTACTCTTCTTTGGCAGGTCCTTGGCGGTCAGTTCTTTCATGAATTGGTCATCCAGGGCGATATCCTCGGAGACCTTTTCTTTCCCTTATCTTTTTTACTCGTAGATCCGAGATTCTTTTCTGGAAGCGTGCGATTGCGCAGCTGGATGTTTTCACAGGCCTTCGGTTCTTCCTCCTTCCCTAATGCGGATTCTTTAAAGAGGGGGCCAAGAGCCATTTCTTCGTCAGAGTCCCTTCCGAAAGTGAGAATTTGCGATCTCCCGGTGTTGACCATGCGACAGTTACCGGTGTATCTTTTATGCTCCTCAGTCGCACTTCTTTGCTCCCGCTGGGTTTTGCGTTTCATCCGCTTAAAATGTTGTCGGTGAGCAACATATCCCTGCCACCATCTTTTAAAAGCATTGCACTCCTCAGTGGGGTGCGAAATCTTTTGATGATATAAGCAGTAGCTAGGATGCATCTTTGCTTCATCGGGAGAGTTTCCTTTGGAGGGTGATAGCTTCATTCCTATTGATATGGCTTTAGCAAACCTTTTTCTCGTCTTGAATTTGTTTTTATCCGCAACGGATATCTTTTGATTTGGCGGGATTGTCTCAACTCTTTCGTCTAATCGCCGGCGTTTGGCTCTTTCAAATACGGTTATCTCACGCTCCCGATCGGCTTTACTTTTCAGATGAATCTCATTCAGGAAAACGTCGATCATTTCGTCTGACGGCCATAGAAGTTTCGTCTCGGGACCTGCCCCCGATCTCTCTGTGCAGGGAGCTTCTTCATTGTCTAGTGATGAATGGAAGATCACATGGCAACTTGCCACGTACTCCTCAGATCCATCCGATGAGTCTTCTCCGTCATCTTCGTCTTCAAGGACGTGGGCGAGGAACTCTTGAAGCGTGATTGGGGTTCGCGCCTTCTGGTTGTACTCTTCCAGCGCGTTAATCTGCTTCTGTAAGTCTGTGCGCTTATCACCAGGCTTCACGGGCTTTTTGGATCTCTTCTTCTTCTTCAAAGATTTCGACGGCTGAGCATGAACACTTGGGCCATCACCACCAATCTTTGGAGTTGGACGCGGCTTCAGCATCCCTTCGATGATCTCAGGTTCCAACGGATTCTTCCATCTGATCGCCGGGCATGTCTGAAGATCATTTAGCATCCTTTTGGTTTTGGCTGAAAGCACGACCTCCCATGGAGCTTCTTCAACAAAAGAACAAGTTGCCCCCGGTGTGTCCGTCTTCTTAGGAGTGTGCGGTTGTGGTGGGTTTACTTTCCACTTCTCGGACAGCGCAAACTTGCCTTGTAGGTATTGATCCTCGATCCATCCCTTAAAGACGAAGCAATCCTCGATCGGGTGACTTACCGTTTGGTGGTAAGGGCAGTAATTGGGATTATTCACTTCGCTGGATTGCGGCGGTCGCCTGGGATTCGGCAAACTGATAAGCCTGTTGCACATAGCCAGCTCGAACAGCCTTTCTGTCTTGTCCCGTGGGAAAGAGTAAAGACGCTTCATTTTCTCATTGTAATAGCGTCGTCTCTCTTCCAGTTGATCTGCTAGCTTTGGGGCACTGGGCTGTTGCTGGGTGTTCGCAATGAAGGTCGCCTTCCTTTTACCCTTGTCGTTCCGAGGTTCCGGCTTCGGGGGAGACGGTCTGTGACCCATCTGATCCATCTAGGCTAGCTTATCGATTAAAGCCTGAAATGTAGTTGGTTTAAAGAACATCATGAACTGTGAAATAGTTGCATGAGGGTCTAGGGTGCCCACGAACATGCCCACCGCTGGTGCTTCTTCGATGCGCTTTTTGCACTTCGACCACAGGTTTCGCCATCTGATTGCATATTGGACCCAAGTTTTGCCCGGCTTCACCCTTGCATTGATCAACGCCGTTATTGGGGTGCGTTCACTAGCACTTGCAAATCGCTGGGTGAACAACAACTCCATTTCTGCGAAAGTTTTGACGGAGTCATTTGGAAGTTCGGAATACCACTCAAATGTCGTCTCCGATAAACTGCCGACAAATTGGCGAAGCAAGAGCTTATCATCACCGCCTGTGCTGCCACAAAGAGCCCTGAACTGGGCAACATGTTGATGGGGATTGCCTGTCCCCTTGTAGACATGGGATTTTAGGATCGTGTTGCCCGGCGGGTATTTTATCTGATCATACCAGCTCGGATGTGGTCGCCCTGTTTTTACAACTTGGTCGGCTGCCTCATTTGCCTGGTGAACTCTTATTTGCTGAGTAATATAGTCGTCCAGTGCAGCCTTAGAAATGGTTTCCTCCTTGGCTGTTGAAAGAGCCGGAGGAGGGTTCGACGTCTCCCCTCTGTCATCTTCAATAATGATTAGAGGGTCTTCAGTTGGGGGATACGGCTATATCATCATGCCGACCATGTCTTGGAACAGAAGAGCCGTCTATTTTATATTGGCCGCTTGTTCCGCAGCCTTCTTGTCCTTCTTTTCAAGCATTCTACGAAGGAATTCAGCATCAGTTTCGTGTTCGCGACGCTGCTCCGATGACGCTTCCGGGCTTTCTTTTGGTCCGGTGAGCGCGGCCATCGCAGTCAGCATCTCCTGGAGCTTTTGCTGCTGTTGTTCCTGGGCTCTTGTAATGGATCAGGTGAGTAGTCGGTGGCCCGTAGAAGCGCGTCTATCCTCCTTCCCGGATTCCATGTAAATGGTATGGACCACCATGCCCCCAGACTTAGGGCGTTTGGGCTCAGTGCCTCTAACATTTGTTGCAGGCATGGGGGTCTTCTCCGGCCTTCTTTTCTTAGGAGCGGTCGAAGTTGAGGGGGCTGTCGCAGTGGGCACCCAGACATCTTTTCGTGGCCTGGCAGGATGGCTTATTTCCTGTTGGACCTTCAGCTTCTTGTGCTGGCGGGAGAAATTTGGATCGATCACCGAGTCTCGGGCCTGCCGCCAGACTTTGTAGATCTTGGAGGACAGCCGCTGCGGGGACCGTTCTGGCTTTGCTTCCGTAACCTTCTCCAGTGGAGGAGGAGACCTTTTCAGTACAGTGGTAGGAGAATTCCTACATACCTTATTCAACAGCTCAAAGTTGTTCCCGGTTGGGACAGCAGCATTAATTTCCGTTGTCGGGGCTGGTGGAGTTAGCCCAGAAGGGGAGTTTCCTCCAGACTTCCTCACTCGGCTCCAGTGGCGACGTCGAGCATGTAGAGCTGATGGAATTGGCTCGGTGATGGGGATAGCCTTATCTTGCCCCTGCTCAGGTGAGGGGACATTGCCGGTGTCAGCCTGTTAAAGACTGATGTCTTCTGAGTAGCAGGAGCAGGAGTTGGTGTTGGGACTGTAGGGTTCCTAGGCACACTAATGAGGTCTCACAAGACATCAACCATGCCAATTTCAAATTTTTCCGGTGCCGAGAAACCCTAACTAGATCGTTGACTAGAGTTTAGGCGAAACTACAACCTACTAAACTGCTTTAGTACTAAGTGAACGGAAATACAACCTTTGTAGATCCGGTCCTCCACCTCCATAGCTCCGTGACGATGTCCCTTCACTGCGATCATCTGATCCCGGGCTCTAGTGTTGATTTCATCGAAGAAATGATCGGGCTAGGTCGTCGACTTCGATGCCGAAGATGATCTACGTCGAGGCAACACAAGATCAAGCTCCAACTTCACCAAGTCATGAAACTTGTGAAGAAAACACCCTATACTACTTGGCAAGTGGTAGAGGATGAAGAAATAGGAAGTGGCTTCACTTTGGATTTGGATTTCTCACTCTTTTTCTCAAGTCACCATTAAAGGATGCAAGGTTTTCTTAATCTTGAAGAAGAAGAAGAAGAAGAAAAGAATATGATAAGAATATTGAATAAATGGAAATAAAAATCATTCTTATCATATTAGCAACCATGGTTAAGTGTAGAGAATAAACTAAGGTTAGGTGAATGGTTAGGTTAAGCAAAAGAAACAAAAATGGTTGAACTTTTCAAAGCTTAATGAAGTTTCAATGTAAATCCAAAATAAGCAACCATTTCTTTTTCCTTTGCCAAAAAGAATAAAGAGAATAAATAAATAAGTAAATCAATACCCTAACCATTAATATAACCATGGTTTAATCATAAACACCCAAGTTTGCATGTATCATCAAACATGATACAAACTAGTGCACAAAACTATATCATATATACAATGTGCACATTCAAATGAGAAAGTAATCTTAGGTGAACCAATATTAGTTAATGTAAAGTAATATATCAAATATATAATTATACATTAAATCATTAAATCAACACTTGATTTAACGATCCGGTCACATCGCATATGACCGACTAATATCCAATGTATCGACTTATCGAATCAATCCTCGATTCGATAACCAGGTTATATCGCATACAACCAATCGATACATTCATCGCGAGAATAGAATATGGTATCACATACACGCATTATTCTTGGTCCCGCATATATCTCATATGCGCTCCTATTTCGTTTCGCTTGAGCCAGGAAACCTCTGTGTAGGACTCTAAAGACTCGTCAATACGCCGGCAGCAGGTGATGATCATATCAAACACCCACAAGCCGCAAGCGGTCTGCTAAACGTAACGGCCACCCGGATATTGAGCGATCAGAAGATCGACGTGCAAGCCCGCTCACACTCCTGTGAATCCAACCAGTAACACTTACCGTACAGTCCGGTCTATTCGTCTGATATGTCGCATATCTTGCCTAGGGGTGGTAAACGTCAGACCCCAGTAGCTCGATAAGTCGTGTCGATATGAGGTCTATAACAGTTCGAGAAACTACTGGTAACACTTACCAGTAAATCTCAGCAACCCTGGCCAGGGATTTCCGGTTATAGCCAATTGAACACAGCGCAACATCAACTCCCTATACCGGGAGAGACGAATCCCCTCCTATCGCTCATTGCCTCCATGTGATTCGGGACTGTACCCAAAAACCACCGTTTTGCACGCCCTCTTGGACGTGGTAAGGTGGAAATCAAAGCACAGTGGGAATCACACAAGACTCTATGACGATCTCGGGTCTACAGACTAACCTGTACCAGTGTCACCAGAGAACTGCCATCTGACGTAACGTATAATACCATCTGGGAGTTCTCGGCGAGTCCGTCCAGTGTACCCAGTCTCTACTGAGCACCCGTATATCATCTCTGATGTCAAACACCAATGGATATGGGATCATCCATCGCCCATCTGTATGGGTCAAGAAGGTATACGCTAGTCTACTCTGGTATATCGATGCCCCGTCTCGATACACCCACGACTAGGGACCTTGAAGGATGTACTTATGGACTACCATGTCCCCACTAGTATGATCTGCATCATAGTCCAGGTAGTCAAGTACACATCCTAAGTGCTTTACCAACATCTAACAGAGAGACAATCAGTATACACGTTAAGGTAAAGAGTAACCAGATAGCATACTATCATGTCGAGCAAGAAAGTCCTCCCTATATATGTCCCAGCATCCACTACAATATACATCCTATGTACAGTAATGGCCTCTAGGGCATACATATAACTAACAATCTCCCACTTGCACTAGGGCCATCTGTAGCAGTGGTTGTAGTATCTCATACTCAACCATCCCATAAAAGTCTCTCTCAGGGAAAAGGCCTTTGTGAGTGGATCCGCCGTGTTGTCCTCTGAGTCTGCTCTCCTAACCTCGATCACCCTGGAGATCAACTATCTCCATGATCAGGTGACACTGCCTTAGAATATGTCCGGATCACTGATGGGACGGGCGTTCCCTGGCATAAGCCACAACTCCATTGTCATACAATGGGAGGAACGAAGTTCATCTCATGAACAAATATACACCCATACTGCCTCTTTGGTAGTATCTTAAGTAGCGATGTATCCAGCCTTTATCGTCTAGTGTGCCACGGTATCTAACTTGGAACTCTTCCAACATACCGTCCCTTCACTGAGGGTAAAGACAATGCCTGTGACTGACATTTAGTCGTCTTTATCACCCTGGAACCTTTCCAGTGATTCTCCCCAGGATCAATTGATACCATCTCACTACAACTAGTGAGTATCCTAATATCCAATTACATCTATCTCATGGATGAAAACTCAGGATTTAGGAGGTATCACTTTGATCCTATATGGATAATCCTTGTGATAAGCGGAGATTGATCGAGCGTAGCATAGGAAACTCCTTTCTTATCAAGAGTATGTCATCTACGTACTCTACGAGGATCACTACCATACTCCCTACTACCTTTTTGTATATACAAGGTTCATCTACTATTTTGATGATGTCAAACTCTTTGACTAACACATCAAAACAGACGTTCCAACTCCGCGATGCCTGCTTTATCACATAAAACATATTACACACGTTTCCACTGCTCCCACTGTCTACGAGGCCCTCTGGCTGTGTACTTATAGACGCACTCTTCTAAAACATCATTTAGAAAAGCAGTCATGGCACCCAACCGCCAGATATCGTAGTCATGGTATGTAGCCGAGGTAAGTAGAATCTGGATGGACTTAAGCATAGCTACTTGAAAAGGTTTCACCATTATCCACGCCTGGTTGATGACGAAAACCTTTAACAAGTCTAGCTTTGAAAGTCTCAACCTTTCCATGTACACTAAGTAATCTTCTCAAGATATACTTACTCCTGATGGGGATTTAACCCTTCAGATAAAGCAACCAAAGTCCATACTTTGTTGGTGTATAAGGATTCCATCTCATATCGCTAAGCATCCAGCCATTCTTACAGAGTCCCACTCCTGATGGCCAGCTCGAAAATAGTTGGGTCATCATCTCATGATGCATTCCTCGCTCCCACTGTCATAGAGAAACCGAAGTATCTCTTAGGTGGGTGAGGAACCCTACTAGATCGGCGGAGAGGCTGAGGTTCGTTGGAAACTATTGAATCCTTTGGTTCTACCAAATCATCTGCTGTAGTTTGAATAGCTGGAACCTTTCCAGTTCTACAAAACTGACATTGCCATGATCTTGTCCGGATTTTGCTTTTGACATAGGCCGGACAATCCCAAATCTTAACTTACTTAAGAGATAGGCTCTTCCCATACCATATCTTATATGGAGTGGTAGGCACTGATTTGATTCGAACCTATTCAATAGGTATGCAACTTCATAAGTGCATAACTCCCAAAAGGAAATAGGAAACTCAGTAGTACTCATCATAGAGCACACCATATCACATAGGGTGCTATTGCTCCACCCCGATATACCATCGTGCTATGGTGTATACGGAGGAGTAATGCTGAGAGAGAATCAAATTCTCCTTTAGAATAGTCCAGGAATTCTGTGCTAAAGTATTCTCCTCCTTGATCACATCAAAGGAACTAATACTTATACCCGTTTTGGTTCTCTACTTCTAACTTATATTCTGTGAATATCTCAAAAGGTTCGGACTTGTGTTTCAACAGGAACATATGTCTGAATCTAAAGAGATCATCAGAGAATGTAATGAAGTACAAAGAACCGGTCTTGGCATGTGTAGACAGGGGACCTATATACATCAACATGTATCATCCCAAGAGTTCACTAACTCTTTCTCTGTTTCCAATAAACAGAGCTATGGTCATCTAATCTTTATGACATGACTGGCAAGTTTCACAAGATGTAAATTCAAAATAGTTTAAATATGCATCTAAATGTAACTTAAGCCAGTCGGGTCGCATTGATATGACCTAGTCTACAATGCCTCAAGCAGGCTTCGTTCATTTCTGAACTCTTCCTCTTGTGTGTGTTTTGTATACTAAGAACTGTGGTTTGATTTAGAACGTCAATGCTTTTAGATAACGTGCCTGAACCGATCAACTTTTGATATAGGAAATGTTCAAAACATTATCCAACAATACAAAATTTTATCATTTTTTTACTAATAAAGAGACTGATATGATTTTGTATATCAGGTTCGGTATCTAATAACATTCGTTCAGAATCAATGTATTTGGAATACAGGGTGACAGTGACCAACAGACTTGGCTGCAACACTTGCACCGTTTTCTGTCTCATGAAACTTATCACCCATTCTCAGTTCTCCACCTTTCTGTAGCTCTATGTAACAGATTACATATCTGGGATCCTGAGCCGGTATCAAATACCCAAGACGTAGAGGATACAGAGAAACAGTTCTATGTAATGAACACACCTGAAGATGATGCATCAGTATGCACTTTCTTCGTTTGGGCGGCACGGGAATTCTGGTAATCCCCAATTTCCTGCTCTGTCTTATAACAATTATAAGTTGGAGCGGGACCGACGTTCCCCAGCTCAGTATAACAAGCGGGTTCGGTCAATAATCCGTATTATTATCTTGATTAAGGCGTGAAATGGTCGCTACCTGGAGAGAGAGAGAAGAAAACACTCAGCATATGCTCTTGCAAGATCAGATTGGTTATTATTTTATCTAATCAGGATGGCTCCCACTGTTTTTATCAAATCTTCCTTCAAACCCTAAAAGGAAAGACTAGCCAGGATTAATTACATACTACAAGTTCGCCAATCTTTCAGCCAGGCCAGTGTCGGTACTTTGAGGGAGTTCCCCCGTGCTTTCGCACGAACCTAATTAATGTAAACCTCGTTTTCCCAGAAGCGTAACCTCGTTGACACCTTTCTAGACACCTACTTGATCTGCTAATTGTGATGTGTAAAACTCTCCCAGGAGTAACTTTTACTCGCAGCGGGTATCGGGATCCAACTATCTCATAGGAGGTATGCAATCTCATTGCAAATTTCAACACTTGAAATTCCCGATAATATTTTTCCCCTAGCACCCTATGACCTTGACGGAGGTCAACAAACCATAGGGTACTAGTCAAGTTCAACCCGTCATTTCTTGATTGAATCAAACCTACCCGCACGACTCTTGACGGAGGTCAACAAGGTCGCACGACTACCCTAATCCAATCTGCATCATATGCATAGGCAGATAAATACTAGTTAGCTACCGCACACTGCGCCTTAACGGAGGTCAACAAACGTAGCACGAATACTAAGTAGGACTTATCTGAAATGAAGGAGGGCTACGACAGGTTTTTCTGAAAACCTATTGCGTAATGAACTTGATATCGTTGTAGAATCAAATGATTTTAAAATGGAGTGTTTTTGAGGCTTTTCTAGTTTTGCTAAAGGAGTCACTCCCGGTGAAGGGATCGTCGGTCCTTTCCTCGTTGAATGAGGTGCGGGATATATCATATATATCACTGTGCAAAGCAGAAACTATAGAAGCAATCAAAAGACAAACCGAGAGTTGTAGCATCTGTCAGTTATTGCTAAAGGAGTCACTCCCGGTGAAGGGATCTCGGTCCTTTCCTTATCGAATAAGGTGCAGGATGTTCTACAAGGAACACCGCGATGCAAAGCAAGAACTGTAGCTACCTTTTTTATTTTGAAATTCGATTCCACAACATCTTTAGGTTTCTTTTATTTCATTAATCTCATTAATGAAGTCCCATCATTTAAACATCTAAACATCACAAATAAATACGACGTACACTTATGCCATCCGCATTCGCCTCGATGTCCCCTCGTGCACCGTTAGGTTAGGTGACTAACGGCAGAGCGGGGCAGGGCTAGCGCGGGTGTAAAACATAAGTAACGTCTATATAATATATCATATATACTAAATACTGTATCTATCACAGAACATCACATGATCACATCACAGATATCGCAGCAGAAGAAACATATGAAATATTGGATATACTAGGACGTCCGTGTTTTCAATACGAGCCAGTATAAAACACGGATTCCACGGTCGCGATGAATAGCCAAACCCACATCCCTAGACCCCTACGAGAGCGGCAAGCAACCCTACCAATTCTAGAGTTAGGAGACCCGGACTCGACTCCTCGAGTTGGTCTCCCACTGGACTCCAGAACCCGGTTACTTGTGCCCTCCTCCTTGGGTCTATCCTAGTGCGGAAAAGTAAATAATATACAAACGGTGACAACTTCCGCAACCTGGAAGTGCCCCAATAAAAGAATATTACATACAAGTTTTTACATGAATGAAAATGAAAAACACTCATCTCACATAAAACCCCCCGGCTATTCAAACACGACGATCCAATATAACATATCCAGCAACACATAACATCACATTCATCAACGTAAGTAAATATGCGCATCCCAATTGTCGTTGTCATATAGCAATGAAACCGGCGATATCACATATTACACTTACGGTCACAGAAAAGAAAGTGTAAAACTACAACAGTTGAAATCCACAACCACCTTAGACATCGCATGCCTAAACCAATGAATTCCTTAGACATCACATGCCTAACAATTATAAACCCCGCATTTTAGTCTCATTATCGAAAACTCTTTTCAATATCAAGTCGGGCAATTCAACAAGATTCCCGACATCCTGATCGAATGCTCGTCGCAAACTTTAGTAGGCGGCCGCACCCCCGATACCGTCGACGAAGTACACTAAGGCGAAACACCGCTACCGCGAGCACCCGAACGGATGCTTTCGGCGACGAGGTTCTCCTACAGTCACTTGGTCGGGGCTATAGGGTGTAACTGTCTATTAAGTTTATCCGGTAAGTATCCGCGTTCGCTACGTGAATGCGACGGACTTTTGATCGCATCAAAATTCCATGGCAACCGATCAAGTGAGACTAAACTGCTATGTTTATAACATCCAAATCAGTTATCTCATAACTACTTGTGGATTCCAAATATTGTAT
The DNA here is from genome assembly GCA_030015575.1 of Agapanthus africanus. Classification (NCBI taxonomy): domain Eukaryota; kingdom Viridiplantae; phylum Streptophyta; class Magnoliopsida; order Asparagales; family Amaryllidaceae; genus Agapanthus; species Agapanthus africanus. Next base: position 11,697,611 of record CM057351.1, read on the forward strand.
CACATTCCAGATAAACAGAAAATGTTAAACTTTCCGATCGAACAGTCAAACACCTAAGTTTTCCCGAAACAGCTCAACACATGAAATAAGTTTAAAAACATTCACTTCATGCCACAGTACCAATGGTCCAGCCGTAGAAGGGTCAAGCCAACGCCTCACATGTGGCACGCCGTACTGCCCCAAACCCTAAAGTTCAAAGGGCAGTTCAAGACGGTCATATAATCGAGTTAAGGTTTGTTGTCTTCTAGAGGGTCCATCGCGTTACTTGCACTACTTAGAACATTCTTAAACTACGGAAAAATCCAACACTTGGAAATTTCCCGGCAAGAGAAAAAGTGGGTATTTATATCCGGTCGAACTTTTTAACAGTTTCTAAAATATCCCGAAAAAAAAAACATAAACGAAGTTAAATTATCCGATCAAATTAACGAGTCCCCAATAAAACCCAAGAAAACTCAACACTTAAGTGGAATTAAAAAATTCCCATAAAAAATTGCCAAGAAAGGACTTAAGAATAAATATATGAAATTTCAGGGACTAAGTCAAATTTTGGCCGCGGACCCGCCGCCAAATCCCTGGTTTCGCCGCGGTTCCGCGGTCCAATTATTGAATTAGTAGACCGTACTTCACAGTAATTCTTAGTTTTTCCTGCTTGTTTTTCTGAAAAATTTTAATTCTCAAAAATCCACTGTTTTGAAAAATGTACAGAGAAGGGTTTTGTCGGGGTTTACGGGTTCGATCTGACTTCTAACTTCGTCTACACTTCGCCTAAAACTCTAACTAGGCTCTGATACCACTGTAGGGTTCCTAGGCACACTAATGAGGTCTCACAAGGCATCAACCATGCCAATTTCAAATTTTTCCGGTGCCGAGAAACCCTAACTAGATCGTTGACTAGTGTTTAGGCGAAACTACAAGCTACTAAACTGCTTTAGTACTAAGTGAACGGAAATACAACCTTTATAGATCTGGTCCTCCACCTCCATAGCTCCGTGACGATGTCCCTTCGCTGCGATCATCTGATCCCGGGCTCTAGTGTTGATTTCATCGAAGAAATGATCGGGCTAGGTCGTCGACTTCGATGCCGAAGATGATCTATGTCGAGGCAACACAAGATCAAGCTCCAACTTCACCAAGTCATGAAACTTGTGAAGAAAATACCCTATACTACTTGGCAAGTGGTAGAGGATGAAGAAATAGGAAGTGGGTTCACTTTGGATTTGGATTTCTCACTCTTTTTCTCAAGTCACCATTAAAGGATGCAAGGTTTTCTTCATCTTGAAGAAGAAAAAGAAGTAGAAAAGAATATGATAAGAATATTGAATAAATGGAAATAAAACTCATTCTTATCATATTAGCAACCATGGTTAAGTGTAGAGAATAAACTAAGGTTAGGTGAATGGTTAGGTTAGGCAAAAGAAACAAAAATGGTTGAACTTTTCAAAGCTTCATGAAGTTTCAATGTAAATCCAAAATAAGCAACCATTTCTTTTTCCTTTGCCAAAAAGAATAAAGAGAATAAATAAATAAGTAAATCAATACCCTAACCATTAACATAACCATAGTTTAATCATACATACCCAAGTTTGCATGTATCATCAAACATGATACAAACTAGTGCACAAAACTATATCATATATACAATGTGCACATTCAAGTGAGAAAGTAATCTTAAGTGAACCAATATTAGTTAATGTAAAGTAATATATCAAATATATAATTATACATTAAATCATTAAATCAACACTTGATTTAACGATCCGGTCACATCGCATATGACCGACTAATATCCAATGTATCGACTTATCGAATCAATCCTCGATTCGATAACCAGGTTATATCGCATACAACCAATCGATACATTCATCGCGAGAATAGAATACGGTATCATATACACGCATTATTCTCGGTCCCGCACATATCTCATATGCACTCCTATTTCGTTTCGCTTGAGCCAGGAAACCTTTGTGTAGGACTCTAAAGACTCGTCAATACGCCGGCAGCAGGTGATGATCATATCAAACACCCACAAGCCGCAAGCGGTCTGCTAAACGTAACGTCCATCCGGGTATTGAGCGATCAGAAGATCGACGAGCAAGCCCGCTCACACTCCTGTGAATCCAACCAGTAACACTTACCGTACAGTCCGGTCTGTTCGTCTGATATGTCGCATATCTTGCCTAGGGGTGGTAAACGTCAGACCCCAGTAGCTCGATAAGTCGTGTCGATATGAGGTCTATAACAGTTCGAGAAACTACTGGTAACACTTACCAGTAAATCTCAGCAACCCTGGCCAGGGATTTCCGGTTATAGCCAATCGAACACAGCGCAACATCAACTCCCTATACCGGGAGAGACGAATCCCCTCCTATCGCTCATTGCCTCCATGTGATTCGGGACTGTACCCAAAAACCACCGTTTTGCACGCCCTCTTGGACGTAGTAAGGTGGAAATCAAAGCACAGTGGGAATCGCACAAGACTCTATGACGATCTCGGGTCTACAGACTAACCTGTACCAGTGTCACCAGAGAACTGCCATCTGACGTAAGGTATAATACCATCTGGGAATTCTCGGCGAGTCCGTCCAGTGTACCCAGTCTCCACTGAGCACCCGTATATCATCTCTGATGTCAAACACCAATGGATATGAGATCATCCATCGCCCATCTGTATGGGTCGAGAAGGTATACGCTAGTCTACTCTGGTATATCGATACCCCATCTCGATACACCCACGACTAGGGACCTTGAAGGATGTACTTATGGACTACCATGTCCCCACTAGTATGATCTGCATCATAGTCCAGGTAGTCAAGTACACATCCTAAGGGCTTTACCAACATGTAACAGAGAGACAATCAGTATACACGTTAAGGTAAAGAGTAACCAGATAGCACACTATCATGTCGAGCAAGAAAGTCCTCCCTATATATGTCCCAGCATCCACTACAATATACATCCTATGTACAGTAATGGCCTCTAGGGCATACATATAACTAACAGGGACGGTCAGCCTTGTAAAGACCGACCCCTTGGCAGGAGTAGCCGCCTTGACTACTTCGGGAGCATGGCTGGTTACTCTCTTCGGAATAACCTTCTCTGGGATTGCAAGCTCCATCGTGGGCCCGCAGGAATTTTGGCCCAGTCTGGAGAAGACCGAAGCGCTAGTGCTGGACGACTCGCTGAGAGGGGCCGCAGTAGCTGTAAGTCAATCGAAAACTGACTTCTTGGGAGCTTCTGGTACGGTCACTGTGAAGCTCGTCGGCGGAAGCATGGTTCCGAAAAACAGCCCTGTGGTGGCTTGAGTAATCTGCTCCACGGGCATCGTGAACAAAGAGGCCGCTTGGGGCCCGTAGGTTATGCCCCCAGCTGAGGCAGGACGTGAGTTGCAGCTGCAGTTGGAGCACTTCGAACAGGTGAATGCCATTGTTGTTTTGCTTTCTGCGCCAAGCAAGAGACAAAATCTTAGTAACTTGAAACCCAAGGGCAACCATTAACAAACCACGATTCGTTCGCGAATACGACACACGAAGTGTGGAGTGGAAAGAGGAAAAGGTCCCACCTGGCGTGCCAGAATCTGTTCCCCTCCGGAAGCCGGGAAGACTGGACGTCTTTCCTGAATCTGGGGGCAGATGCTAATTGGTGCTATCCGTCCACCTCTCCGGAGATGCCAAATTGATTTATGGCACTATGTATCGAAGGTTTAAACGGATGCGGCCGATGTAGCAGACTTCGTCAGATTCCCCCTCTTTTGAGGGGTTTTTGATTGTGGGGACGCTCTTCCCTGCAGGCGCAAGCCCCTGCAGTTAATTACGCTAACGCATCGCGGTAACAACTTTCTCCTTCTCCAGATGGTCACTTCGTGTCGTGTGTGTTTGTTTTGTGTTCGGTTGCCCGTGGATTGTATACGGAGACTAAGTTATGTTGTCGCCCGTAGGACGTGGACTAGTCCAAATCCGTATCTTTCTTATATTTGGGTTTGGGGGGTGTTTAACGATACGTTAGCCTTATTTGAGGCTAAGATAAACTTAAACGTTTGTTAAGGATACGTTAGTCTAATTCTAGACTAAGATTGACTTAACGGGATCGTTTAGATCCGACAAGAGAGCAATTGGGGGCTCTATTGTTTAGTTTAGTGACGTTGCGGTCGATAAGTAGTTTAAGGACATTGCGGTCCAATGTTAGTAGACATCGCGGTCAAGGTTAAGGACGTCATAGTCCATGAGTTTAAGGACCTCACAGTCCGGTATTAGTTTTAAGACATCACGGTCGAGGTTAAGGACATCATAGTCCATGAGCTTAAGGACCTCACAGTCCGATGTTAATTTTAAGACATCACGGTCAAGGTTAAGGACGTCATAGTCCGGTATTAGTTTTAAGACATCACGGTCGAGGTTAAGGACATCATAGTCCATGAGTTTAAGGACCCCACAGTCCGTAACAGTGTGTGGTTGTCGGGACCCGTCACCTCTCTGACGACGTTGAAGGATTACAACGACAGATGTCAGAGGAGTAAAGATATGTACCCTCGAACCGGGGGTAAATTGATTGGGAGAGCAGTTGTGCTCAGTTCAATTTGTATTGAAGACTTACGACCAGAATTGGGCTAAGTCCGGTTGAAAATGTTCAACATTTTATTAATGCTCTGCCTATTAGGCTTTTACTTGGGCTCTGCCCTTTATAATGTGTAAATCCCCGTTACCAACTTAATAAAAGTTTTTTTTTCTATTTTCCAAATCCGAGAGATTTATTTTTCCTCGTAATTATTTTGTAGAAGATGGTTGATTGAATCCCCATATTTATAAAAAAAATTCCCTAACCCTAAAAGCTCACTTACCATTTTTCTAAAATATAACCCTTTACTAAAATCACTCAGCCCACACACACTCTATTTTTATAAACCCTTTAATTTAACCCCGGCCCACTCTTCCCTCACCAGCCCACTTCTTTTTTTAAAAATAAATCCCTAATCTATTTTCCCCCAGCTCGTTCCTCTCTCGGCCCACAAATATTTTTGTTAAGGGAATATTTTAAAAATTCTCAGCCCACTTCTTGACCCAATCCTGTTCATCTCCCCAACGGCTCTCCCCTATTCCCGCGCGCGATCCACCTCCTCCGCCGTGCCTCACGCCCACGCCCACGCCCACGCCCACGCCCCCGTTCCTGCCGTTACGACCGCGACGTGCAACCCCCTCGTCTCCATTATCTTCTTCGCACTCGCTCTTCCCCTCATTTTTTTCAGAATCCCTCATCTCTCTCCCTCACAAGAAATTCACCGAGCACCATTTTTTTCCTCACTTCGCCGCCGGCGACGACCCTCGACAACCCCCTCGGCAACCCTCGATCACTCTTCCTCCACCAACCTTCTCCCTCTACGACCCCACCTTCATCAACCCGAGCCCCTGCCGAGCACCCCTGCACACCAACCCATTACAACCGAGCTCGGCCACCTTGCACCCCTCGACACCGGCGAACTCCCCACCACATCGCCGATCTCCCTACGACCTCCTCAGCATCATCACCATCACAACAATCCCCTAGCCCCACTGCTTAACCTCTCTTTCTCTTCAAAATTTCAAAAAACCCATTTTCCAAGCATCTTCCCCCTCACTGCGAGCTTCACTGTGCACATCGCCGGAGCGACCGCCGCTGACATCGTCGACCCCAGCGCACTCGGGAGATCCACAGAGCCTCCCCTACACTTCCAGCGAGCACAAGACGACTCCGGGAAACTCCGACGTCAAACCCGTGTCTCGAGCCAAGCTCGCGCGAATCGGTTTCACGGCGTACGTCACGCGTTCGTGACGCCACTGCTGCCGTGCGACCCCGAGACGTTTTCAGACAAGTGTTTACTTGCTTCATGCTAATATAGTTGTGGTACAAACCTAAATTTATATAGTTTACAGAATTGCCGATTACCGATATATTAGGTGACCTAAGTGTTCGATGCTAGTCTCCAATGAATATAATTGTTTATTTTGACGGAAGTAAATGTTTTCAGTTGTCCCTCATGATGATAAATATTGTGTATGAATATCGCTGGAAAATACGATTGTTAGAGACTAAAATTGATACCCCCAAATATGCCGTTAAAACTAGAATTCTTCTCGTACCTGAAAACGAATAAAATCACTGTAAATTATATACATATTGGAATGATACGTTCAAGGGCTTAAATCGAAGAAGACTCGACGAACCTTAACCCTATGTAAAATTCTAATGATTTATGTTATGTAACTGCGATGATAATTGGATCAGAGTGCGACTCTGGACTGCAGTCCAGAGCGACTCTGTTTATCGTGTACTGTACCAAAATGTATGTCACTGCGTTTCCTGAAGTCGTGTGTTACGGAACTCTACAGTAGATTAGAGATAATTCTGTTAGATAAACAAAACAAGTGGTTCCATTCCGTTTCATTGTTGTTTTCTATTTTAAACTGTATTTAAAAGGGCAGAACGTATAACTGTCCAGAACAGATTCAGAAGTGATATAATGACATTAAACTATGTATAACTTTCAACGTACAGACGCAATTGAGGATCCGTCTATTGCGTTGAATACTCTATTGAAAACCCTAGATTTCATTCAACTATAATATTGCTAAAATCTGAACCCAACTGGGTGCAATTCGTGTCGCGAAACGGACGTTCAGTTCTGAAACTGAATTTCCAGCCGCGAGCGCTTGAAATGAAACAGCTATATCTTGTAAACCGGAATCCCGATTGAACTGAAACAAATTTTGATGAATTTCTGACTGAGTGTTCTATTTATCTTACTTGTATCATTTTTCTGAATTCTTAACATATTAATTTATGCAATTTTTGTAAGATAATAACATGCATATTGATTCATAATGCTCATAGCGTAATGATGGTATACATACATATATCATACCCTTTGCCATATATTTAGTGTTAGTGCGTGTTAGAATCAGTGGACATTGCATTATCGTGCGTGATAGATGATTGGTTTAGGAGTGACGAGTACACCAATGGAAAGTGAATATTCGTGACAGTGATTGATACAGTGAACAGTGATAAAACCGTGCCATTGGTATACTTGTACACGACTAAATCAAGATCATAAATAGTGTAAACCTGGGGATAAAGGGAAAATCGAAGTGGAAAGAGAATCGTATTTAGCGGGACCGTGTTTTAGAGGATGATCATTCGAGCAGTGATATATATATTAGGTAGGATCTAGCGATCCGGTTCCAGCACGTACCCACGCGCCTTCTCGAGGAGCCATACCAGTTCACAGAGCAGGAACGACACAAATGAAGCGCCCGTTCGTACCACAGCATCGCCCCCAGGGACAGGGCGTAGTTTGCGGCTATTGCGGTAGAGGAGGGCATACCCAGAAAGATTGTCGACGTGCCAAGGGACAGTGCTTGATTTACGGGTCCAGTCAGCACAAGATTAACAGTTGCCCTGAGCGAGCAGAGATACAGGGAGGTTCTGGACCGCCACAGCAGAGGCCGCAGGAGCAGAGGCAATCCTTTACAGGTCGCGATCAGGGACGGGCTTTCACCTTGACCGCCGAGCAGGCAGAGGCGTCAGGAGACGTGGTTACAGGTACTCTACTCGTACATTCCTTGCCAGCTAGAGTACTATTTGATTCGGGAGCACCGCATTGTTTCTTGTCTGAGCATTTCACTGATACACACTCAATACCACATGAACCACTAACCAAGGGATGGGAAATTCATACGGGTAATGGGATTATAATATCTAGTCGAGAATGTAGATTATGCCCAGTTGTAGTGTGTGGCAGGGAATTCTATGCGAATTTCCTTTTGATTGGGACAGGCAGTTACGACGCAATTCTCGGGATAGATTGGATGAGCACTTTCCATGCAGTTATCGATTGTCGGGAAAGGAAGGTGATCTTCCGCATTCCCAATCACCCGGAGTTTATTTTCGAGGGCGGAAGTGAATCTTTGGAGCCAGCTAAGTATAGAGCCAAGCCCAAGGAACTGACAGCTATGGAGATTGATAAGAGCCCAGTTCCAGCAGTTGTTCGGGACTTTCTGGATGTATTTCCCGAAGATCTACCAGGTCTACCACCTCCTCGAATCTTGGAGTTCTCAATCGATTTGACTCCAGGTATAGCCCCAGTATCCAGAGCCCAGTATCCCAGTACACTCGCAGAGGATCATCAAGCACCCCTCAACGTCCAGTGACCGTGCAACGACTCCAGACAACTCCGACGCAAAATCCGCATCTCGATCCAAGCTCGCACGAATCGGTTTCACGGCGTACATCACGCGTTCGTGACGCCGTTGCTGCCTTGCGACCCCGAGACGTTTCCAGACAAGTGTTTGCTTGCTTCATGCTAATTTAATGGTGGTACAAACCTAAATCGCATAGTTTATAAAATTGCCGATTACCGATATATATTGTGACCTAAGTGTTCGATGCTAGTCTCCAATAAATATAATTGTTTAATTTGACGGAAGTAAATGTTTCCTGTTGGCCCTCATAATGATAAATATCGTGTATAAATCTCGCTGGAAAGTACGATTGTTAGAGACAAAAATTGATACCCCCAAATATGCCGTTAAAACTAGAATTTTCTCGTATCTGAAAATGAATAAAATCACCGTAAATTAAATAAATATTGGAATGATGCGTTCAAGGGCTTAAATCGAAGCCGACTCGACGAACTTTAACCCTATATAAACTTCTAATGATTCCTGTTCTGTAACTGTGATGATAATTAGATCGGAGTGCGACTCTGGACTGCAGTTCAGAGCGACTCTGTTTATCGTGTACTGTACCAAAATGTGTGTCACTGTGTTTCCTGAAGTCGTATGTTACGGAACTCTGCAGTAGATTAAAGAAAATTCTGTTAGCTAAACAAAACAAGTGGTTCCATTTCGTTTCATTGACGGTTGCTATTTTAAACTATAAATAAAAGGGCAGAACGTATAATTGTCCAGAACAGATTCAGAAATGACGCACTGAGGTTAAACTGTGTATAACTTTCAACGTACAGATGCGATTGAGGATCCGTCTATTGCGTAGAATACTCTATTGAAAACCCTAGATTTCATTCAACAGTAACATCGCTAAAATCTGAACCCAACAGGGTGCAATTCTTGTCGCGAAACGGACGTTCAGTTCTGAAACTGAATTTCCAGCCGCGAGCACTTAAAATGAAACAGCTGTATCTTGAAAACCGGAATCCCGATTGAACTGAAACAAATTTTGATGAATTACTGACTGAATGATCTATTTATCTTACTTGCCTCATTTTGTTGAATTCTAAACGGATTAATTTATGCAATTTTTGTAAGATAATGACATGCATATTGATTCATAATACTCATAGCTTAATGATGGCATACATACATATATCATACCCCATTTGCCATGTACATAGTGTTAGTGCGTGTTAGAGTCAGTGGAGATTGCATTATCGTGTGTGGTTGATGTTGGTTTAGAAGTGACGAGTATACTAATGGGAAGTGAATATTCGTGACAGTGATTGATACAGTGAGCAGTGATAAAACCGTGCCATTAGTATACTTGTACACGACTGAACCAAGATCACAAATAGTGTAAACCTGGGGATAAAAGGGGAAATCAAAGTGGAAAGAGAATCGTATTTAGCGGGACCGTGTTTTAGAGGATGATCATTCGAGCAGTGATATATATATTAGGTAGGATCTAGCGATCCGGCTGACAGGGTTATGTCCCGAGCATGTGGGCCGTTGTCTCGGGTATGTACGAGACTCCTGTTAAACATAATCCTCCTTCCACTATGCGATTTCAAACATGACCTAGAGACCGATAGGGACACAGAACACATTCTGCATCATATAGTGACATAGTGATTACTTGCATTGTTTTTACACTAGTATTACCTCTTATACATGTTTCATCTTATTACAATAATATTGTTATTGTGTCGCTCTGACGACCTGAGTATGCATGCTCAGATTCCACGGGAGGACCAGCACAGGAGACGGATCTACCCTTCGAGTTCACGGAGATATAGTTTGGTGTACCTTCTTCATTTACTGCTTTCCATAAAAGTGATCGTGAGATTGAACTTGGTTAGTAATTGTTCTTGTTATCTGTAATTTGTGAACATTGGAATTTTAATGTAATAAATTAGTGATGTGATTCCTTTACTACTGTGCTTTATTTACTGATTACCATGTAATGCTAGAAGCCGAAATGTGACTACGGCGGGATGATTCCTTGACCGTAGGAGCATGGCTGGCCTAGTCATCCCTCGTTTTCCGTATTTTGGTAAAGAAGAAGGATGGATCGCTGTGAATGTGTATAGATTATCGGAAGCTGAACAAGGTCACAATAAAGAACAAGTACCAAATACCGCGCATTGACGACCTATTCGATCAGCTAAGTGGAGCCAAGGTATTCTCGAAGTTGGACCTCCATTCTGGATATCATCAAATCAGAGTAGCAGCCGAGGATGTATGCAAGACGGCTTTCAGGACCCGATACGGACATTACGAGTTTCTTGTGATGTCGTTCGGTGTTACCAATGCCCCAGCAATATTCATGGACTTGATGAACAGGGTGTTCGCAAAGTACTTGGACACGTTTGTCGTTGTGTTTATCGACGACATACTTGTCTATTCGAAGACCCGGGAAGAGCACGCTGAACATTTGCGCACGGTCCTACAAATTCTTCGGGAAGAGAAGTTGTATGCGAAGCTAAGCAAGTGTGAATTCTGGCTTGACAAGGTTCAGTTTTTCGGACATATCATTTCGAGCGAAGGCATCTCGGTGGACCCGGCAAAGATAGAATCTGTCAGAAATTGGCCAACGCCGAAGTCAGTGGCTGAGATTAGGAGTTTTCTGGGATTGGCAGGTTATTATCGGAGATTCGTCCAAGATTTCTCAAGAATCGCTGAACCATTGACGAGGCTGACACGGAAGGACGTACCGTTTACGTGGACAGAGGAATGCACTCAGGCATTTGACACACTAAAGCAGAAGTTAACCACGGCACCTATACTTACAATACCAGATAATTCCGGTGGTTTGGTGATACACAGTGATGCCTCAGGGAAGGGATTAGGTTGTGTTCTAATGCAGCACGGCCGAGTGGTTGCTTACGCCTCTCGACAACTAAGAAACCACGAGAAGAACTACCCCACGCATGACTTGGAGTTAGCTGCGGTAGTCTTTGCGTTGAAGATTTGGAGGCACTATATATTGGGTGAGAAAGTGGAGGTATACACGGATCATAAAAGTTTGAAGTATGTTTTCACTCAGAAGGAACTGAACATGAGGCAGCGCCGATGGCTAGAGTTGATGGCAGATTATGACTTGGACCTTCAGTATCACCCGGGGAAGGTGAACGTGGTACCAGATGCGCTCAGTCGCAAGCCAGCGGTCATGATGTTGACCGAACAGAAGAGCATTATTGAGGACTTTCAGAGGCTTGAACTTGAAGTCGTTACGCCGAACGCACTCAGTCAGCTTTGGCAACTGCAGGTGCAATCTTCTCTGGTGGATCGCATCAAGATTGCACAAGCGGATGATCCCCGATTGCAAAAGTTCAGAAAGCAAGTGGAAGCCGGACTGAGAACTGATTTGATTATACATGAAGATGGCTCTCTGAGATTCGGTAGCAGACTCTGCGTACCTCAGAGAGATGTTCGAGAAGAAGTTTTGGCTGAAGCACACAGTTCAGCTTATTCTGTGCATCCGGGAGGTACAAAAATGTATCAGGACCAAAAGCAGCACTTTTGGTGGAACGGAATGAAGCGGGAAATTGCGAGGTTCGTATCCAGGTGCTTGGTATGTCAGCAGGTGAAGGCGGAACATCAGAGGACAGCAGGATTGTTACAACCACTGCCGATACCAGAATGGAAGTGGGAGCACATTACCATGGATTTTGTGACGGCCTTACCACGGAGCCCTAGGGGCAATAACGCCATTTAGGTTATCGTCGATCGCCTCACAAAAGCTGCACACTTCCTACCTTTCCGAGTGGGACAGTCGACAGAATCACTGGCAGAAGATATATGCAGGAGATTGTACGACTTCACGGTGTTCCATTCAGCATTGTGTCAGACCGGGACCCCAGATTTTTGTCACACTTTTGGAAGAGCCTACAGGAAAGTTTGGGAACCCGCCTTAAATTCAGCACAGCCTATCACCCGCAGACGGATGGACAGTCCGAGCGTACGATTCAGACGCTCGAGGATATGTTGAGAGCCTGTATGTTGGACTTTCAGGGTTCCTGGGAAGACCATCTGCATCTAGTCGAGTTCTCTTACAACAATAGTTACCAGGCTAGTATTCAGATGGCTCCTTTTGAAGCACTATACGGGCGGAAGTGTCGATCCCCAGTATGTTGGGATGATGTGGGAGAACGAAGATTACTGGGCCCCGAACTCATTGTTCAAACAGTCAACAAGGTCCAAATGATCAGACAACGTATCAAAGCGGCTCAGGATCGACAGAAGAGTTGGGCAGATACCAGTAGGAGGGCACTAGAGTTCGAAGTCGGAGATCATGTGTTCTTGAAGATTTCCCCTACTCGTGGAGTTATCAGGTTCGGAGGTCGGGATAAGCTCAGTCCCCGTTTTATCGGACCTTTTGAGGTGCTAGAGCGAGTAGGAGAGGCGGCCTATCGACTTGCCTTGCCTCCATCGCTAGCTGGTGTGCACAATACCTTCCACGTGTCACAGTTGCGGTGTTATGTTCGGGATGAGAGCCATGTCCTGGACCATTCAGAGCTAGTTTTGGGTACCGATTTATCGTACGAAGAGCAGCCTACTACCATCCTCGACCGCAGAGAGAAAGTGCTGAAGAATAAGATCATTCCGTTAGTCCGAGTGTCTTGGGACGGTCGTTCCCCAGGAGAATCCACCTGGGAGCGGGAGGAAGATATCCGTGATCGTTATCCACATCTCTTTGTTTAGTACATTGTATCCTTGTATCCTTATTAAATTTCGAGGACGAAATTTTTGTTAAGGGGGTATGATGTAAATCCCCGTTACCAACTTAATAAAAGTTTTTTTTTCTATTTTCCAAATCCCAGAGATTTATTTTTCCTCGTAATTATTTTGTAGAAGATGGTTGATTGAATCCCCATATTTATAAAAAAAATTCCCTAACCCTAAAAGCTCACTTACCATTTTTCTAAAATATAACCCTTTACTAAAATCACCCAGCCCACACACACTCTATTTTTATAAACCCTTTAATTTAACCCCGGCCCACTCTTCCCTCACCAGCCCACTTCTTTTTTTAAAAATAAATCCCTAATCTATTTTCCCCCAGCCCGTTCCTCTCTCGGCCCACAAATATTTTTGTTAAGGGAATATTTTAAAAATCCTCAGCCCACTTCTTGACCCACTCCTGTTCATCTCCCCAACGGCTCTCCCCTATTCCCGCGCGCGATCCACCTCCTCCGCCGCGCCTCACGCCCACGCCCACGCCCCCGTTCATGCCGTTATGACCGCGACGTGCAACCCCCTCGTTTCCATTATCTTCTTCGCACTCGCTCTTCCCCTCATTTTTTCAGAATCCCTCATCTCTCTCCCTCACAAGAAATTCACCGAGAACTATTTTTTTCCTCACTTCGCCGCCAGCGACGACCATCGACAACCCCCTCGGCAACCCTCGATCACTCTTCCTCCACCAACCTTCTCCCTCTACGACCCCACCTTCATCAACCCGAGCCCCTGCCGAGCACCCCTGCACACCAACCCATTACAACCGAGCTCGACCACCTTGCACCCCTCGACGCCGGCGAACTCCCCACCACATCGCCGACCTCCCTACGACCTCCTCAGCATCATCACCATCACAACAATCCCCTAGCCCCACTGCTTAACCTCTCTTTCTCTTAAAAATTTCAAAAAACCCATTTTCCAAGCATCTTCCCCCTCACTGCGAGCTTCACTGTGCACATCGCCGGAGCGACCGCCGCCGACATCGTCGACCCCAGCGCACCCGGGAGATCCACAGAGCCTCCCCTACACTTCCAGCGAGCACAAGACGACTCCGGGAAACTCCGACGTCAAACCCGTGTCTCGAGCCAAGCTCGTGCGAATCGGTTTCACGGCGTACGTCACGCGTTCGTGACGCCACTGCTGCCGTGCGACCCCGAGACGTTTCCAGGCAAGTGTTTACTTGCTTCATGCTAATATAGTTGTGGTACAAACCTAAATTTATATAGTTTACAGAATTGCCGATTACCGATATATTAGGTGACCTAAGTGTTCGATGCTAGTCTCCAATGAATATAATTGTTTATTTTGACGGAAGTAAATGTTTTCAGTTGGCCTTCATGATGATAAATATTTTGTATGAATATCGCTGGAAAATACGATTGTTAGAGACTAAAATTGATACCCCCAAATATGCCGTTAAAACTAGAATTCTTCTCGTATCTGAAAACGAATAAAATCACTGTAAATTATATACATATTGGAATGATACGTTCGAGGGATTAAATCGAAGACGACTTGACGAACCTTAACCCTATGTAAAATTCTAATGATTTATGTTATGTAACTGCGATGATAATTGGATCGGAGTGCGACTCTGGACTGCAGTCCAGAGCGACTCTGTTTATCGTGTACTGTACCAAAATGTATGTCACTGCGTTTCCTGAAGTCGTGTGTTACAGAACTCTGCAGTAGATTAGAGATAATTCTATTAGATAAACAAAACAAGTGGTTCCATTCCGTTTCATTGTCGTTTGCTATTTTAAACTGTATTTAAAAGCGCAGAACGTATAACTGTCCAGAACAGATTCAGAAGTGATATACTGACATTAAACTATGTATAACTTTCAACGTACAGACGCGGTTGAGGATCAATCTATTGCGTTGAATACTCTATTGAAAATCCTAGATTTCATTCAACTATAACATCGCTAAAATCTGAACCCAACTGGGTGCAATTCGTGTCGCGAAACGGACGTTCAGTTCTGAAACTGAATTTCCAGCCGCGAGCGCTTGAAATGAAACAGCTATATCTTGTAAACCGGAATCCCGATTGAACTGAAACAAATTTTGATGAATTGCTGACTGAGTGTTCTATTTATCTTACTTGTATTATTTTGCTGAATTCTTAACATATTAATTTATGCAATTTTTGTAAGATAATAACATGCATATTGATTCATAATGCTCATAGCGTAATGATGGCATACATACATATATCATACCCTTTGCCATATATTCAGTGTTAGTGCGTGTTAGAATCGGTGGACATTGCATTATCGTGCATGATAGATGATTGGTTTAAGAGTGACGAGTACACCA
Organism: Agapanthus africanus; assembly: GCA_030015575.1. Classification (NCBI taxonomy): domain Eukaryota; kingdom Viridiplantae; phylum Streptophyta; class Magnoliopsida; order Asparagales; family Amaryllidaceae; genus Agapanthus; species Agapanthus africanus. Next base: position 11,712,877 of record CM057351.1, read on the forward strand.
ATGGAAAGTGAATATTCGTGACAGTGATTGATACAGTGAACAGTGATAAAACCGTGCCATTGGTATACTTGTACACGACTAAATCAAGATCATAAATAGTGTAAACCTGGGGATAAAGAGAAAATCGAAGTGGAAAGAGAATCGTATTTAGCGGGACCGTGTTTTAGAGGATGATCATTCGAGCAGTGATATATATATTAGGTAGGATCTAGCGATCCGGCCGACATGGTTATGTCCCGAGCATGTGGGCCGTTGTCTCGGGTATGTACGAGACTCCTGTTAAACTTAATCCTCCTTCCACTATGCGATTTCAAACATGACTTAGAGACCGATAGGGACACAGAACATATTCTGCATTATATAGTGATATAGTGATTACTTGCATTGTTCTTATACCAGTATTACCTCATTTACATGTTTCATCTTATTACAATAATATTGTTATTGTGTCGCTCTGACGACCTGAGTATGCATGCTCAGATTCCTCGGGAGGACCAGCACAGGAGACGGATCTACCCTTCGAGTTCACGGAGATATAGTCTCGTGTACTTCCTATCTTTACTGCTTTCCATAAAGTGATCGTGAGATTGAACTTGGTTAGTAATTATTCTTATTATCTGTAATTTGTGAACAATGGAAATTTTAATGTAATAAATTAGTGATGTGATTCCTTTACTACGGTGCTTTATTTACTGATTACCATGTAATGCTAGAAGCCGAAGTGTGACTACGGCGGGATGATTTCTTGACCGTAGGAGCATGGCTGGCCTAGTCATCTCTCGTTTTCCGTATTTTGTGAAGCGGGGCGTAACATAATGCATAGCATTGGGCTCTGTAATTAAATGCATAGCATTTATAGTGGTCTGATAGTGCGCCACGTGGCTTGTCAGGCGCTTTGCGCCAGTTAAAGAGCGCAATGCGCTAGCGCATGCGAAGGTGACATGTGTCACGCTCTGCGCTAAGCGCAAGTCTGTTAACGCAACGTGCTTTCTGAATGCGCTGCGCCAGTGAATGACACGTGGTTCGCTCTGGCGCAGTGCGCCAGTCTAAGAGCGCAGTGCGCTGTTTTAGAGGCGCAAAGCGCAGATTGTGTCTGTGGTTGACACGTGGCGCGCTCTGGCGCAGTGCGCCAGTCTAAGAGCGCAGTGCGCTGTTTTAAAGGCGCAAAGCGCAGATTGTGTCTGTGGTTGACACGTGGCCCGTTCTGGCGCAGTGCGCCAATCTAATAAGCGCAAACGCGCATTTCAAAAGTGCAAGGCACTGTCCAATAGCGTAGAGCGCATCTTGATCAAATTAAGATCGAAGAACAAGTTCTTTGTTCTCTCAAAAGAGGTTCTACCTCAAGATTCAAGAACCAATGTTCTTATTCTCATCAAAAGGCTGTGCCTTTATATAGATCAAAAGATTTAAGAATGAAGTAAATTACTTCTTTAAATTTTTATGATTAGATCTTTCTGGTCTTTTCTTTTTTTTTTATTGAAGATCTTGATCTTGTTCTTAGATCTTTGATCTTTTTAGAAGAAAATTCTTCTTTTTGTGAGATATTATCATCTCTGATCTTCAAGAATTAAATTCTTTACCTTTAAAGATGAAGAAGATGATCTTCTTTCTTCAAAGGCTTGTCTTTTCTTTCTCTTTGAGTTTTTTTCTCAAAATTTGCAGTAGGTTCTCTCTCTTTTTGTATCTTTATATGTGTGAGACTTGGAGTCTAAGGGCCTTTATATAGGGCCAATTGATTTGTTAAGTTAGTTACAGAGATCTTTCTCTGATTGATCTGGGGATATTTCCCCACCGCTGGATCTTTAATCCTAATGCCTCTGTTTTACAGAAGACAATCTTATTATTTTAATAAGATTGGAAAGATCTTTCTAGAATTTTAATTCTAATTAATTAATAATTTATTATTTAAATTCCAGTGCTGGCGCAATTGGCACTAGCGCGCCTGCGCTTGACACGTGTCGCGCAGCGCAGAGCACAGCGCAACTGCGCTAGCGCGCCTGTGTTCGACACGTGGCGTGCAGCGCGCCACTGTTTGACATATGGCGTGCAGCGCAGAGCGCAAGAGATCTGAAGCGTTGCTTCATTTATTTTAAAATTTGAATTTTGAAACAGAGCCTTGCTCTGATTGGGGGTGCGTTGCCTTGGGCGCAGCGCTCCTGGTTCTGGCGTGTCTGCTGTTGACACGTGGCGCTCAACGCGCAGCGCGCAGCGCAAGAGATCTAAAGCGTTGCTTCAATTTTTGAATTTTGAAATTCAAAAAGAGTTTTGCTCTGATTGGGGGAAACAGAGATGGTAACCATCAGACCCCTAATAGCGTAATAAGTCGTGTCGGTGTAGAGCTCAATACTCTCTAAGAAACTACTGGTGTACCTACCAGTAAATCCGCTTGCCCTGGCCAGGGAATTTGTGTAATGGTTATCCGAACACAGCGCGATATTAATCCCCAATACTGGGGGAGACGAATCCTATCTAACTACCACTGCCTCCAAGTGCTTCGGGACTGCACCCAACCACTACCCGTTTGCACGATTCATTTGAGCTGTAGTAGGGTAGTGATCCAAGTACAGTGGGAACACGCTCGAGACGAATAGTGATGTCAAGTCAACGGACCAACCTGTACTCATGTTATCCGAGAACTGCTAACTGACGATAGGTATAATACCAACCAGCAGTTCCCCCGTGAGTCTATCCAGTGTAACTCATAACCCAATGAGTACCTGTATACTATTTCCGGTATCGCATACCAATGGCTACGGGACATGCCATCTCTCTGACTGGGATGAGAAGCGTATACACCGGTCTATTCTGGAGTATCGATACCCTGTCTCGATAATCCTACGACTAGGAACAAGTATAAGGATGTGCTTATAGACTACTCAGCCCCTACTAGTGTGACTGCCATCACAATGCTGGTAGTCAAGCAAATATCCTAAGGGCTCTATCAATATGTATTAGCGATATAGTAAAAGAAACATATACACATATTAAGATAGAATCAAACCAGATAGTATACTATCATATTGAGCAAGACTGTTATTATATCCGTGTATATCCCAAGCTTTCAAAATGTAATATACAATCCAGTACTATATAATAATGATCTCTAGGGCATATATCACTAACAGTCTTTTCGTTGTTAATTGCGTGGTTGTTGTTATTGCGTGATTTGAATTGTCGCGGGCATTGTTTCCTGCATCGGCTCCTCCCATCCCCAACAGAACGCCCGTTTGTGCCCTCATATAAGTAAATATATAATCGCCTCCCTCATTCGTGAATATTAAGTTAATACTTTTTGATATTTTGTTTGTCGGAACGATGTGATATAAAGTCTTTGTCTTCAAAGCTTTTTGCTTCTTCATTCACCAAACAATATATCCTTTTATAGTTTGATGTCTTTGTAGGTTGAGCGTCTTTTATTTATATACCACAATATGGATGTTTGCATATAAATTAGATATTTTCTACTCTGATGTTTCAGCATTGCCTACGAATATATGGATTTGATTGTTTTAAGAGTATTTTAATCTTAATTATATGTTGCAGTTTCAAAATTAGGATAAGAAATTGAGACATGCATGTTTGATATCAATCTAACACGTCCAAGGTTCATCAACCCAAGAGGCTCATATGCCTTTACCTTTCTATCAAAAAAAAATTTTGAGAATATTTTACAAATCCTATCAAATGAACAAACATTATTGAAAGTTAATGAGTGTCTTTGTATTCATATCAAGATTTAATCAAGCAAACTCTTATGAGTTTGAGGGGGACTGTTAGGTTATGAATTTATTCATATAATTGTATCGAATATTTTAGTTGTTATAGATAGATTTAGTTATGATTTCGTCTGTTAGAAATCTATCAGTTTAGATAGACTGTTGAGGTTGTTTGTAATCGTTTGATAGATAACAAGTTGTATAAATTGAAATGATTGCTTCGGTAATAAAATCGGTCGAGTTTATTGCTTTCTTATCACTTTATATGTAGCTTTTCTCTTTCCCTCTGCTCGTTTTAAATGTTCAGCTATGAGTTAACTTCCTAAAAACGTATATAACACATATGTACACATGTATGGTACATGCAAAAACCTTAGGGGCCTGTTTGGTTGTAGCATTTAGAAATTTGGATTCCAAAATAGTACGGTTGAAAATTTCTGGATTTGGTAATTTGTTGTTTGGTTGGTTTTGGATTTCTTGTATTGGATTTGTAGATCCTTGTAATTTTTGTTTGGTTGGTGAAAAAGGGTGAGATTTGGATTTGAGAATTTTAGAGAGAGAGATATAGAGAGGATTATTAAATAAATAAAGTACACGGGTACCATCTAAAAGTACAATGAATAGTGTCAAATTCTTAAAAAAATTTAGGATTCAAGAATCCTTGTTTTGTGGTGGGCCCTCCATAAAAATCCATAAAAAACAAAGGAATTCTATAAATTCAAATCTTTCAAACAAACACAAAATTATGACAAAACTATGGACACCAAATCCACAGTAATCCCAGAACCAAACAGGCCCCAGGCAACCTATTAAATTGCAAGTACCATGACAGTAAATGTTGGACCCATATGGATCCTTAGAGGCTCATGATGCTCACGTGACAAGATATGATGGATCTGGAATGGCAATATGTAATCTGAGCTGTGCTAAGAGAATCGGAGGACAAGAACACTGAACCCAGTGATGATATCATCATGCATGTGTATAATATATATATAGATAGATAGATAGATAGATATAGATATATATAATACAAACTATATATGTGTACAACCCACAACTCTAAACTGGGAAAAAGCCCATCATCTTCCCTAGACACCAAAAGGGTGTAGCTCTTTGGGAAGGGGATTCAATGGGAGGCACATTTTATAAAACAGTGGACTTGTTTGTTAGGACTGTCTATGTCCCTTTCTCACTCAAATTCCTAGTTCGCTTCCAATACGTACATATTTTAAGACCAAAAAGGATTAGTTGGCATGACTCGTGAGTTGATTAACTTGTAATAGAGTACAATCCAAAACAAACTATATATATATATATATATATATATATATATATATATATATAAGTTAATGGAGAAAAGAGGCCATCGAAGGGAATTTTCTCCTATGGCGTCGAAAAAATACACCCTTCCTCATTTCTTCCGACGATCGGCACCCACCATCTTCATCGTTATCATCTAAGATGTGGGTACACCAAATTTCATGTAATTTTACAACCTTTTCACCGTTGATTTATTGGGTTCAACATTAACGGTTTACCGACAATAGAACTTTTTACATTGCTAAATCAACGGTGAGAAGGTTGTAGAATCACATGAAATTTGGTATACCCACATCTGAGATAATAACGATGAAGATGGTGGGTGCCGATCGGCGGAAAAAATGAGGGAAGAGGTATTTTTTCGACGCCATAGGAGGAAATTCCCTCCTATGACATCTGAGATGATAACGGTGAAAAGTTGTAGAATCACATGAAATTTAATGTATCCATATCTTAGATGATAACAAAATATACGGGTACACCAAATTTAATGTGATTTAGCAATGTAAAAAGTTCTATTGTCGGTAAACCGTTAATTTTGAACCCACTAATTCAACGGTGAAAAAGTTGTAAAATCACATGAAATTTGGTGTACCCATATCTTAGATGATAACGATGAAGATAATGCATTCCGATCGTCGGAAAACACGATGGATGGTGTGTGCTTTCGACGCCATAGGAGGAAATTTCCTCCAATGGCATCTTTCCTCCGTTATTCTATATATGTGTGTGTGAGAGAGAGAGAGAGGTTAATGGAGGAAAGATGCCATAGGAGGGAATTTCCTCCTATGGCATCGGAAAAACACATCCTTCATGACTTTTTTCGACGATTGGCATATATCACGTCCATCTTTATCATCTAAGATGTGGATACACCAAATTCACATGATTATACCATTTTTCACCGTTGATTTAGTTGGTGCAAAATTAACGGTTTACCGACAATATAACTTTTTACATAGAATTTTTTACATTGCTAATTCAACGGTGAAAAAGTGGTGGAATCATATAAAATTTGGTGTATGCACATCTTAGATGCTAACGATGATGATGATGGATGCCGATCGTCGGAAAAATAGTAGTGTTTGTATTACTCCTATGGCCCCTTTCCTCCATTATTCTCTCTCTCTCTCTATATATATATAACTAAATATTATTCCTCCTGTTTTAATAATTTACTTTGGTTCAAAAAATAAAAGATAATTGGGGCTTCTTGCTATCCCTGTCGATATACAATTATTCCCGGCACATAAAAATATGGCTTGATCTCACACAAAAAAAAATCATGAATGCACGGAAACAAACATACACACCACAGTGCATAAGCAACAGTGTCTTGTGTTCGTCCGTTAATATATAATCTCGAAAGACATCTACTACCGAATTATAACTTGGTTATATATCTACTTTCAACTACCAAATATGATAGCTAGCTAGCATTCTTTTCTTTTCTTTTCTTTTCTTTGTTTTTGTTCTCCCTCTTTTTCTCTTTTTTGTGTTGAGTGAAATAGCACTGTTGATTCTCCTTATCGGGTCTAATGTATATTCTCATGAAAAAGTTGACAACCAAAAGGTTGCTTCCATTTGCTCCTATCTATAGCTAGCCAGTTTCTAGGTTGTATATAATATAATAATTATGGTTTTCTTGACCCACATTTTCCCATGCACATGTTTTAGCTTTGGTTCTCTAACTCTCTATCCAGCTATTATATGCTCCATGTTGAATTCTCATGCATGTCTGGTTGGGGAAAGAGTGGCCTCAAAATGGTACACTTGGCCCTTTAGCAACTCCTATAAATTCTATTTCTTTTCTGAACATAAGGCTGAGAAAGAGTGCTGACAAAGAGTGCAGACGGATTGTTGGTGGTGATGTGGTGGTAAATTAATTGCTGATATTAAAAGCGTGATAATATTTTTCTTAATCGGTATGCATTCCTCTAAAGTATCAAGAAAAAAGGAAAGCTTCCGTGGAGTAATATGTTTGTGTTTTGAAATATATGTAAATACAAATAACTAATCACACATTTATATTTTAGTTGATAAGATTTTTGTGGGTGTTGAGAGATGAGCATAATTCAATTTAGATTGAGATTGAAGTACGGGCACGTCAATGAGCCATCAAGGGCCGACTTATCTAATTTTCAATTCTTTTTTTTTTTTTGGTATTTTTGCTTGTAGCTTTCCTAAAATATAACAAATTCCTTTCTACCTCTCAAAACACTACTAAAACACGGGGTTGCCCCTACGGATATTGAAATCCGTAGCGGCAGATTTATTTTGGCCGTACGGATTAGTCCGTAGGACCAGACGGTTGCCCCTACGATCCTTACATATTTATATAAAAATTATTAAATCTTAAATTGTTGTTTGCCCCTACGGAGGCGCAAACCAAGAACCTACGGACTTATCCGTAGGGGCATCTAAATAGGAATTTAAGTTAAAAGATCAGATCGATCCCTACGCTCATTATTCCTAATTCTCGCGCGAAGAAAAAATTCCCAAACCCTCGTTCCCGCCGATCGATCGTCGTTCTCGTCGTCGCCAGCGCCGCCGATTCGTCGTAGCCACCGCCTGCTTTCATCGTATCCACCATCTGCTTTCGTCGTCGCCAGCGCCGGCTCATCTCCGTTCTCGTCGTCGCCTCTGCACAGGTAAGGAAATCTTCAATTACTCAAATTTTTGATTGGGGGTGGGGGTGGGGCTGGGGCTAGGGTTGGGGCTGGGGCTCAGGCTGCGGCTAGGGCTGTGGTTGGGGTTGGGGCTCGGGCTCGGGCTGCGGTTAGCATTAGGGCTGGGGCTGGGGCTCGGGCTCGGGCTCGGGCTGCGGTTAGGGTTCGGCAGGGGGTTGGGGTTGGGGTTGCTGTTGGGGTTGGGGTTGGGGTTTTGGATTTCAGGGTCTAAGTTAATTTCCATTTTAATTTTTTGAATCAAAATTCAAGAAAGGGGTTTGAGTTTTAGTTAGGGTTTTCATAAATTGGTTGTGGTTTGAAGTGTAGTATAACATCTTAGAGTATGCACATTGAAATTTAGTTGTCAAATTACTAATTGTTACATTTTAATTGTTCAAATTAAGCTATTATAAACTATATTTTTATAAAACATATAAATATGTGAGATAAAATTCTAGCTCGTTAATTGAAATGTTGATGATGATCATAAGAGGAAAATGTGTCTAGTTTGAGAAGGTGTTGGAAACTGGACTAATAATATGGGTAAAGCCCAGTTTAATTAATAATTTTATTTGTCATTCTCAAATTTTCTTGGAAACGGAGACTGTTTTGTGGAACTTTTAGCCGTTGGGCATGTTGGGGTTTTGTTTTTGGAGTCATGGGACCTGGCATTTGGTAGGTATCCAAAGACCCTGTGTCTGATTTTGGATATTTTTGATTGATTTAAACTGTGGGTCTGAGTAGTTCCTTAATTTGATCTGGTTGGGGTTTGAGTATGCAAAGGATTTGTAGTCTGTTGGAAATTTTGAGGGTGTTTTCGGTTGAATATATTTGCTAATTGCATAAGATGCTCATAAGATTCTGGATTTTGAGGATGGGCCGTTGTAATTGGAAATACTTAGAATTGTAGGACCTTCTTTGTTTTAGCTATATATAATTGCAAAAAAAAGACACATTTCTGATTTGAAGAAAAGGAAGAGCAAAATAGGGATTTAGTTATGGATTTTACTTGGGCGTCTCCTCTTTTAATACATGTCTATCTTTACAAGAATATCGTGTCACATATTCGATTTTAGCATCTGTACGCAACTGCTTTGATTATCATCGTGTTATTAATATCTTGAACTTCTATCCTTTTTCTAATATGTTTCATAGTTAATATAATAATCATTTGTCTATATTTGTTGACAGTGGCCTTTTTTTTGGATGAACATGTTTTTTGATGCATGTTTCAGTCATGTGAATTCATATGTTGCGTATAACGCTTTATGATATCAATATCCTACTTTTGTAGTTTTAATTGTTGATTGTTATAGATGAATGGCATTGCAATAATAGTTTTTGGTAGATGAATGCCATTGCAATGTATGATGATCAGTTCTATCAATCTTGATCTCAATGGTTTAAAATCATGTTACACATACAACACGAATGCACAACAAACGCATAATTAGAGAGTGATTCGAGATGTTCAAGTTAAAACCAATATATGATACTCGATGATAATATGAAACCTTCATATTCTCATCGATACTCATATATGAAACTAAAAGCGCCACTTAGTCCCCGTCTATCGGTTAACATACGTGCGATGCTCGTCGTGACATAGAACTATACGAAGGTTGTTAAATATCGGACAGTATAGCTCGATACTAACAACCGTCGTACAGTCTACGCGACGAGAAAATTCAATCGTATGGTAACCCATAGATTTGTCCCGTGTGGACAAGTTAAGAATGTATAAAGCAAACGTCTTCATTCACTTGTGTTTTCATCCGTTTCGAGATATTTCGTCGGTACCTTTCCGCTGGTTCTCCGTGTACAAAGATAGATTAGATGTTCATTTCAACGTTGTTTCACAGCTTTGAAATGATTATCTATTCTATTACAGTATACTCGGAGAACAGCGGGGAGGTGCTGCCGAAATTTACTCGAAACGGTTGAAAGCACAAGTGATGGGTGTTCGCTCTATACATTCTTAATGGGATAGAAGCCTACCCCTGACAGCCGGAACACACACATACAACAAGAATACACAAAAAACGCATAATTAGAGAGTGATTCGAGATGTTCAAGTTAAAACCGATACTCGATGATAATATGAAACCTTCATATTCTCATCAATACTCATATATGAAACTAAAAGCGCCACTTAGTCCCCGTCTATCGGTTAACATACGTGCGATGCTCGTCGTGACATAGAACTATACGAAGGTTGTTAAATATCGGACAGTATAGCTCGATACTAACAACCGTCGTATAGTCTACGCGACGAGAAAATTCAATCGTATGGTAACCCATAGATTTGTCCCGTGTGGACAAGTTAAGAATATATAAAGCAAACGCCTTCATTCAGTTGTGTTTTCATCCGTTTCGAGATATTTCGTCGGTACCTTTCCGCTGGTTCTCTATGTACAAAGATAGATTAGATGTTCATTTCAACATTATTTCACAGCTTTGAAATGATTATCTATTCTATTACCGTGTACTCGGAGAACAGCGGGGAGGTGCTGCCGAAATTTACTCGAAACGGTTGAAAGCACAAGTGATGGGTATTCGCTCTATACATTCTTAATGGAATAGAAGCCTACCCCCGACAGCCGGAACACACACATACAACAAGAATACACAACAAACGCATAATTAGTGAGTGATTCGAGATGTTCAAGTTAAAACCGATACTCGATGATAATATGAAACCTTCATATTCTCATCGATACTCATATATGAAACTAAAAGCGCCACTTAGTTCCCATCTATCGGTTAACATACGTGCGATGCTCGTCGTGACATAGAACAATACGAAGGTTGTTAAATATTGGGCAGTATAGCTCGATACTAACAACCGTCGTATAGTCTACGCGACGAGAAAATTCAATCGTATGCTAACCCATAGATTTGTCCCGTGTGGACAAGTTAAGAATATATAAAACAAACGTCTTCATTCACTTGTGTTTTCATCCGTTTCGAGATATTTCATCGGTACCTTTCCGCTGGTTCTCTGTGTACAAAGATAGATTAGATGTACATTTCAACGTTGTTTCACAGCTTTGAAATGATTATCTATTCTATTACAGTGTACTCGGAGAACAGCGGGGAGATGCTGCCGAAATTTACTCGAAACGGTTGAAAGCACAAGTGATGGGTGTTCGCTCAATACATTCTTAATGGGATAGAAGCCTACCCCCGACAGCTGGAACACACACATACAACAAGAATATACAACAAACGCATAATTAGAGAGTGATTCGAGATGTTCAAATTAAAACTGATACTCGATGATAATATGAAACCTTCATATTCTCATCGATACTCATATATGAAACTAAAAGCGCCACTTAGTCCCCGTCTATCGGTTAACATACGTGCGATGCTCTTCGTGACATAGAACTATACGAAGGTTGTTAAATATCGGACAGTATAGCTCGATACTAACAACCGTCGTATAGTCTACGCGACGAGAAAATTCAATCGTATGGTAACCCATAGATTTGTCCCATGTGGACAAGTTAAGAATGTATAAAGCAAACACCTTCATTCACTTGTGTTTTCATCCGTTTCGAGATATTTCGTCGGTACCTTTCCGCTGGTTCTCCGTGTACAAAGATAGATTAGATGTTCATTTCAACGTTATTTCACAGCTTTGAAATGATTATCTATTCTATTACAGTGTACTCGGAGAACAGCGGGGAGGTGCTGCCGAAATTTACTCGAAACGGTTGAAAGCACAAGTGATGGGTGTTCGCTCTATACATTTTTAATGGGATAGAAGCCTACCCCCGACAGCCGGAACACACACATACAACAAGAATACACAACAAACGCATAATTAGAGAGTGATTCGAGATGTTCAAGTTAAAACCGATACTCGATGATAATATGAAACCTTCATATTCTCATCGATACTCGTATATGAAACTAAAAGCGCCACTTAGTCCCCGTCTATCGGTTAACATACGTGCGATAATTTATTCTTTTCAACGACAAACGCACACACAAAGCATATACACGGATTTTCTCCTTTGTCAGTAACTATCCCGTTCTTATATTTCGCAATTTATAAATTTATTGTTGTCCTGTATGCCCATATTTATTTATTCAACATATTCTCATTAGGTACCTCTACACTCTTAAGAAGTATATACGCAATAAAAATCGACCAGAGGGTTCTATCATGCAAGGTTATCTTCTTGATGAAGAAACCACATTTTGTTCCCGCTATCTGGACGAGAACATTGAGACAAGGCTTAACCGACCACGAATAATTCAAGACGGGCCATATGGTAAAGCCGAGTATAAGAGGGTAGACACTATGTTTATCAACAAGATATACCGGTTTATCTTGCTTAATTGCGCATGTCTTGAACAAATTAGAAAGTAAGTTTTTTTGGATTAATTGTTATATCTGTGTTTGTGTGTGTATGAAATGATATAATATTAATGTTATAATTATTTGTCGAAAACAGAATTCATTTTAACGAGGTACGTGAGGGACATCCTGATTGGAACGAAGAACGTTTGGAAAAATACCATCAGGATAATTTTTGTGATTGGGTCACAGATCATGTAAGTTATTCGAATAACATTTTATTGCTATCAGTTTTAATCTAAACTTGTATCGTTATGTATTTGTCATAAAATTTGTTTTGTTAGATCTACGATCCGAACTTGTCTGCATCATTTGAGAGTGATTCAAGATGTTTAGCTCAATTTCCTAGTATGGAGGTTACATATTACAAAGGATTTGGTGTCCTTGGATACAAATTCAAAATTAAGGACATAGAAACATATAGAACCACTCAGAATAGTGGGATTGCGACGGTAGGATTGGACGGTGTGATTTACTATGGGTACTTAAATTGTATACTCGGCATCCACTATCCCGGACGATCAGAACCCTTTTATATATTCCAGTGTACTTGGTACGATCCGCGAACCGATACGGACAGGTGGAGAAGCAATCTTGGGAGTTGGAAAGATGAATATGGATTGACCAGTGTGAACACACTTCGATTTTACGGTCATGAAGATCCGTTTATCTTTCCGAACCAAGCGTTCCAAGTATACTATTTAAAGTGTTTGAAGCATCCGGGATGGAGTGTTGTATGCCGATGGAAACCCAGAGATGTCTACGATGTCCCAGAATTCGAGGACAGCGATGAGGACGAAGAAGAAAGAAGGCTTAAAGTGCTCCGACCGTCTGTTTCGAAGGACGGGTTGTCTTCGACCGATCATGAAGTTACGTGGGTTAGAAATGACATCGATGATGAAATCCAAGTAGATATGTATAATGCACCCACGAAACGAAAAAGGTTATCAGTAATGTTATATTATTACTTCACATTTTAAGCTCTATACATATATAGTCAATACTTTTAATGATTGTCTAATGCGTCCACGAACCGTTTATCTAGATTTGATGACGATGTCGGGAGCAGCGAGGGGCGGCAGGAGCTCCAGCCGCGACAGAGGCAGAGGTAGAGCGGTTCTGCCGCCTGGAGAGCTCCGTAGGGAGCTTCAGAGGGCCGGTCTTGCACCCAGATCGGAGACCCCTTCGGATGCCTCCTTCCGTGTGGATTTTGCCACACCTCCAGGTATACTGCACGCATATCCATTTTGAATGTAATATTACAGATATTCATGCATGTTTATGTCAAAATTACTTATACTGTCAATGTTTGATTGTCTAGTTGTTGGTGATGCGTCCACATCTGGGACAGAGACCACTCCCGCTCCTCCAGGTATGTTTATATATCATATAGTGCATGTATATTGATTTAGAATGCTATATCATAAATACACGCATTCCTTTTGCTCTTACTTAGCAATTTTTATTATTGTCTAGCTGTAAGTGGTGACACCACCGCACCTGCGGGTATATTTATATATCCTATAGTGTATGCATATTGATTTAGAACGTTATATTATTGATCTACATATTCTTTTTGCAATTACTTATATAATCTATTTTTAATTGTCTAATTATAGGTGGTGCGTCCACATCTTCCGCAGGGGCCACTCCTGCCGCTTCCATACCCTCCGCATCGTCTGCAGGTTAGTATGAATAAATTTAAAATATTTATTCATTTTACATATGCTCTATAGAATAAATATGAACTTCATGGAAATTTAGCGTCGATGTTTATTTTCTAGTTGGAGGGGATGCGTCCGCATCCGGGACCCCGGTTGTTCCTCACCGGAGGAACTATCGTCCCGCTCGTGCTGCTGCCCGGGCCCAGGCTCGTGCGATAGTCACCGGAGGTATGTATCACACTTGAATTTTCGTTTAACCTTGATTTCTTAATACAACTTTGTCTTAATATTGATTGTCTTGATATTTCGTGCAGACGCAGGGCCTCCCCATCCCGAGAGGGGGACTCGAGGCCCGAATCAGTCCCATAGGCTGAGGCCTAACAGAGTTAGGGGGGAGGCAGCATTCCCCCCTTTTTTTACCCTTGACTATCGCTATACCGGTCCTCATGCCGAGAGGTTCGGTCGGTATATGGGGGACGAGAGCCGGCTCGTGAAGAACTATCCACTTCACGTTGAGTGGGGCGAGCCGCACCAGCGCTCATTCGCCCTCTTCTTTGATCAGGCTCGGATACGTATTAATATATATTTTCAGTCGATCTATCCGCTTATCATATTTATTATTAACACTTGCAATCTAATAACAATATTTTTTTTGTATTTTCAGTTGGATTACGATTTTCAGCCTGTAGCCGACCCTGATCATCCGGGGAAGGTGCTCGACCTTCATGCTCTGTACAATAGCCTGATGAAGAACATGCAGGCCAAGGTCCGATACAACAGGAATGAGCTGAAGGCCGACTGCTACTCCCTGTGGATGGCGACCCCCGAGGCAGAGAGAGCGGCCCTCCTATCTATTCCGGCGTTTGCGAGAGTCGACGTAGAGACATGGCCTCTATTGTGCGAATATTTCGACTCCCAGCGCAAACAGGTATGTATTTTAAATGCAATTCATTGTTTAGGATATAATTTATTTTTTGTGTTCCTTAATTAGAAAACTAAATGTTAATGCGTTGTGTAGAAACAGTCCGCTCAGAATACAGAGAACAGGAAGTCGGCGAAGAGGGGTCGCCCTACTTACACAGGTGGCTCGAGGAATATTACTTGAGCCATGGAGTTATCGGTAAATTAGAATAGACCGACCTTTGTGATATTCTGCAATATTAAGAGTTATTTTCTAATATTTCTAATATTAAGAGTTATTTTCTAATATTGCAGACAGCTCGGACCGTGGAGTCAGGTGGTACACCGAGCGTGCTGTCCGCATATCTTGCCATCCACGGCACCTCGACAGATCCCGCCACGGGCGAGCTTCGATATCCCGACGTCGCTACCCAGGAGTATTGCGTAAGTGTTAATATTTTTTCTACCCAAATTTGAAATTTTAGTTTTGAAAGGTTCAAGTTTAAATTTTATACTTATACTTTACTGCTTAATGTGGGTGTAGGAGCGGGTGGTTGAGCAGGCCGAGACCTCGGGGATCGATTTTACCGGACAGAGCGATCCGAGGCTGCTGACCCCAGTTCTGGACACCGCACACGAAGGGCACCACGGAGGTTGGGAGAGAGGCCGGGGACTGGGCCCTAGCAGGGCCCATATGAGGTTGGACTCCACCCCGGCGTTACTTCCTCCGTCTCCAGTGACCGACGTGTCCATCAGGAACTGGAGAGCTTGAGGGCCACCGTTCAGGAGTTGAAGGAGATGCTGGTATGTATACTACTTTATAGTAAAATATCATGTCATATTATATAGATATCAACATATCCATAATTAGTACGTAGCTTGAGCTTATTTGGTTTTAGACTTAAGTTTGATTAATCATACATACATATGTAATTAAATTAAACACCGGTTTTCCAAACTAGATAGCCAAACGGGGTTTCGAAATAACTTAATAATGATACGAATTCGAATAATACACAGTTCTTACACGCTTATTACACACGTTAGGTCCAGACGCGACAGGGTACATCAGCCGAGCCTCCACATGCATCTCCTTCGGCTGCGGCTCCGCAAGCCACTACATCGGCTGCGGTTCCGCAGACAGCTCCTATAGCTCCACTGCCCGCTTAGACTCCCGCAGCCGCGGCTCCGCAAGCGACTACCTCGACGGCGGCTGCGCAGACCACATCGCCAGCTCCACAGGCCGTTCAGACTCCCGCTCGCGCCGAATCGCAGAGTTTATTGACCGAGGAGCAGGCGCGCGTTATTCTATCGTTATTCAGAGGTGGAGCTGGACCGAGCTAGGGTAGCTTTTTGGTTCTTATTTTTTGAAACATGTATTTATTTATATCATACATATTGTACTACATTTTGAAACGATATTGATATTGGTTTATATTTATATCATATTCAGTTTTTGGGTTTCTTTTGTATATTATATGCGTGAGATGTGATTATGAATACTGCGATATATGTTGTGTGATGATTAATTTTATATTTTATTGTTTTATATATTATTGTGCACAGGGCGGGAAAAAATCAGGCAGCCCTTTTTTATAAAAAAAATACAGATAATGTGTACCTACGGATTAATCCGTAGGTACACATGTTGCCCCTACGGCTATAACCGTAGGGGCAAAATATCTGCAGTAACTGATATTTCCCTCCTGATCTCAGTACCGGGGGGATTGGGAGTGCCCCTACGGACATATCCGTAGGGGCCATTGCTTCGCCCCTACGGCGTTATCCGTAGGGGCAAAATATCAGGAATCCTGATATTTTGCCCCTACGGATAAGTACCTACGCAGATATCCGTAGGGGATAGTATGTGGCCCTACGGCTATATCCGTAGGTACAGTTAATATATTTAAAAAAACCGTAAATAATATAACTTTTTTACCCTACGGCCTACTCCGTAGGTGAAACAGGACCTACACAGAAATCCGTAGGGGCAAGATTTTGCCCGTAGGAGCAAGTTTAGGGCTTCAACTTGCACCTGCGGCCTTTGCACCTGCGGGGTCTTTTTTCACCCCTACGCATATTTCCGTAGGGGCAGTGGGTTGCCCCTACGGATAAATCCGTAGGAGCAACCCTTATTTGTAGTACTGAAAACTTGGTATTTACTTTTTACTCTCCAAAACTAAAATGATATATCATTTTATCCCGATTTCCATTAACTTTTAACGGCATAACATCATGTTTTTCTTTAAAATATCTCAACCTTTTTTCTTATTTGGAAATACGCAATTTCTTTCCCAAATTGAAATTATGGTTTAGACTTCTGCTGCACCTTTCTCAAAATCGGTCATGAAATCAGGAATATCTTCAACATCCTATTCTAACAATGAAGAAGTTGAATACTTTTGCGGTCTTACTTGTTGTTTTTGGGTAAATGGTAAACGTAAAATTTATGGAGAAAAATTATAGCTAAAGCTAACCGGGGTTTTTTCTGACGGATATCGTTAAGGGGGTAAAATGATTTATCTTATTAGTTTTGGAGGGTAAAAAGTAAATACCAAGTTCTGAGGGGTTAGAAAGGAATTTGCTATGTTTCGGAAGGGCCGCAAGTAAGAAAACCTTTTTTTTATTAAATGAAGGTGGATTTTAAAAGAATCTTTTGTGAAACTGCAACAAGTTCAAATAGAAGTCTGAAAAATGTAAACTAAACACGAAAATAAAGAAAGAAGACCAAAATCTAGGGAACAAACACCTGCAATTTTCATTTTGCATTATAGACATCATTATGGATCCTACCATAATTGAAGATTTATTGAAGATTTTGTAGAAGGATCTGAATGTTTTACTTGGATCCCATTTTTCAATCGGCTGAGACAGAACTAATGTCCTCTCCTGCCGGCTTCCAACACTACTATCATAAGGGGTTGTCCCTACGGATTTATCCGTAGGCAAAACACTGCCCCTACCGATGTAGCCGTATGGACATAAAATTCCCCCGCAGGTGCAAAAGCTGCAGATGTAAGCCTTCGTCTGGAACATGCCCCTACGGAGTAATACTTGCCTCTACGTCTTAATCCGTAGGGACACGTATCCCTACGGATTACTCCGTAGGGCCTGATAAATATTTTAATTTATTACTTTATAAAATAAAATACTCTCCCCTACGGATACATCCATAGGTCCAGAGAAATGCCCCTACGGATAAATTCGTAGGGACAAGTTTTTCTCCTGTTACTTAGTCCATAGGGACAAAATATCAGGTGTCCTGATATTTTGTCCCTACAGCTAACTGTGTAGGTGCAAACATTGGACCTACGGATTAATCTATAGGTGTGATATATGGCCCTACGGATTAATCTGTAGGGACAAAATATCAGGGTTTTTTTTTGAAAAAAGGTTTCCTATTTTTTTCCCCGCCCTATCTACAATAATATATACATTATATAACCAATTACAGAAGTATTCATAATCAACATCTCACGCATAATATATAAAAGAAATAAACAAACAGAATACGATATCATTCTAAATTATCGTGAACAAGCAAACAACCACCAATATCGTCCAAAAAATATATAATATGTATTAGAGAAGTACATACATCCTCAAAAATATTTTTAAAAAAAGCTACTCTACCTCGGTCCAGCTCCTCCACCTCTGATAAATGACGTAATCTGGTGCATCTGCTCCTCGGTGCAGCCCTGAGTCATCAAAAAATCGACTAATGAAGGAACGGACTGTGCGGGTGTCTGAGCGGGCTGTGGAGCTGCAGGAGTGGTCTGCGCAACCACAGCCGAGGTAGTGGCTTGCGGAGCCACAGCCGAAGGACATGCATGTGCAGCCGCAGCCAAAGTAACCTGTCGCATCTGTTAAGTTTTGTGTACTAAACGAGTAAGAAAGGTGTATTAGATTTTAGTCGAGTTCGTATCATTATCAGGTTATTATGAAACCCCAATCTAAGAATACTTAGAGACTTAGGCCTCGTTTGAGTATTTAGTTTGAAAAACTGTAGTTTATTTTTATTAGATAGTTTTATGTAAGTATGATTAATCAAAACTAAGTCTACAACCAAATAAGCTCAGGCTACTAATATTGCATATGTTACTATCTATAATGTGATATAATATTTTGTTATTAAGTAGTATACGTACCATCTCCTTCAACTCCTCGACGATGGTCTTCAAGGCGGCAATATCATGCTCTAGATGTCGCTCACGGGGGTAGGGGAAGTAACTGCCGGAGTGGATTTCAACCTCATATGGGCCTTGCTAGGACCCAGTCCCCGGCTTCTCTCCCAACCTCCGTGGTGCCCTCCGTATGCGGCGTCTGGGACTGAGGTCAGCAGCATTGAATCGATCTGTCCAGTAAAATCGATCCCCGATATCTCCGCCTGCTCCACCACCCGCTCATACACCCACATTAACTATTAAAATATAAGTGTATCATTTAAATTTGAACTTTTCTAAACAAAATTTTCAAAAATATTAACATTTACGCAGTACTCCTGGGTAGCGGTGTCGGGGAATCGAAGCTCGCCCGTGGCGGGATCTGTCGAGGTGCCGTGGACGACAAGATACACGGTCAGCACTCTCGGTGTACCACCCTGCGTCAGGGTTTGAGCTCTCTGCAATTCGTAAAAAATTATATATATTATAAAATAACTCTTAATATTACATTATATCAAAATAGATCTATTGTAATTTACTGATACCTCCATGGCACGAGTAATGTTCTTCAAGCTTCCTGTATAAGTAGGGCGACCCCTCTTCGCCGACTTCCTATTCTTCTTATTTTGATAGGCTTGTTTCTGCACAACACATTCAGATTTAGTTTTCTAATTAAGCAACAAAAAAAGATAAATTATATACTAAACAATGAATTAAATTTAAATTACAAACCTGTTTGCGCTGAGAATCAAAATATTGGCACAAGAGAGGCCATGTATCTACATCGACTCTCGCAAAGGCCGGAGTATGTAGGAGAGCCGCTCTCTCTGCCTCGGGGGTTTCCATCCATAAGGAATAGCAGTCGATCTTCAGCGAGTTAAGATATGGGATTGTCCGACCTATGCTGAAAAGCAAAATCGGGACAAGCTCGAGGCAAGGTCGGTTCTGTAAGTTTGTTGGATATCTCAAACATTTGCAAGGGAATATCTTCTACCACACTGAGCAACAAAAGTTGTTTTGTTTCTCAGCATGCCACCTTCTTAGAAAAAGAATTTCTTGTGAAGAAATTTGTGGTCATGAGGTAGAACTGAAAGGAGTTCCAGCTAGACAAACTAGCAGCTGATAATTTGGTAAAATCAAAGGATTCAATAGTCTCCAACGAACCTCAGCCTCTCCGTGAATCTGGTAGGGTTCGTCATCCACTTGAGAGATACTATGGTCTTCTCGGTGACAATGGGAGCGAGGATTGCATCATAGTAGATTATGGCCCAACTAGGTTCATACAGGCCATCACGAGTGGGGACTCTGTGAATTGGCTGGATGCTATGCAATCAAAGATGGAATCCATGCACACCAACAAAGTATGACTTTGCATGTTGCACCTGAAGGGGTAAAACTCATTGGGAGCAAATGGATCTTGAGAAGATTCTTGGTGCAGATGGAAAAGTTGAGACTTTCAAAACTATGCTTAAGTCCATCAGGATTAAAGCAAGAATCGCGGAGTTGGAACATCTGTTTTGATGTGGCAGTCAAAGAGTTTGACTTCATCAAAAAGGTAGATGAACCTTGTATATACAAGAAAGTTGTAGAGAGTAAGGTTGTCTTCCACGTATTGTACGTAGATGACATACTCTTGATAGGAAAGGGTTTCCTATGCTACACTCGGTCAAGCTCCTCTTATCACGAGGATTCTCCATAGAAGATCTGGATGATACCTACTACATCTTGTGAATTATGATCTATGGTGATAGATCTAAGTGGATGCTGGGAGTGTCCTAAATTCAGGTACATTAACACCATAGTAAAGGAGTTTAGTATGGAAGATTCTAAGCTTGGTGGTTCGCCCACTTACTCAGAAATCACTCTCTCCAAAAAGATGTCTTCTAAGACTGATTTAGAGAGAACTCGCGTGCAAGGGATACCCTATGCTTCGGCAGTAAGCTCTATCATGTATGCGATGTTATGTACCAGACCAGATGTAGATGACTCACTTGGTGTAGTGATCAGGAATCAATCGGATCTTAGGAGAATCAATGGACAGCTGTAGAGGACATTCTTAAGTACTTGAGAAGTACTAAATGAATGTTCTTGGTTCGAACTTCCAGAGTGATAAAGTTGAATGAAAGTCAGTCACAAGCATTTTCTTTACCCTCAATGGAGGGACGGTATGTTGGAAGAGTTCCAAGCTATATACCGTGGCATACTAGACGATAAAGGCTGAATACATTGCTACCAACGATGCTGCCAAAGTGGCTGTATGGGCATTTCTTGTTCATGAGATAAACATGGTTCCTACCATTGAGCGTCCAATAATTTTTCTTATGACAACAATGGAGTTGTGGCTTTAGTCTAGGAACGCAGGTCCCATCAGCGTTCTAGACATATTACTATGCAAGTATCACCTGATCAGGGAGATGGTTGATCTCCAGGGGATCGAGGTTAGGAGAGTAGACGCGAAGGATAACACAGCGGATCCACTCACAAAGGCCTTCCCTTAGAGAGACTTCTATAGGACGTTGAGTATGAGATACTGCAACAAATGGCCTTAGTGCAAGTGGAAGATTGTTAGTTATATGTATGCCCTAGAGGCCATTACTGTACATGCGATGTATATTGTAATGGATGCTTGGACATATATAGGGAGGACTTTCTTGCTCGACATGATAGTATACTATCTGGTTGCACTTTATCTTAACATGTACACTTATTATCTCTCTATTACATGTTGATAAAGCCCTTAGGATGAGTACTTGACTACCAGGATTATGATGCGGATCATACTAGTGGGACAGAGGTAGTCGGCAAGTACATCCTTCAAATGTTCTTAGTCGTGGTGGTATCGAGACGGGGCATCGATATTCCAGAGCAGACTAGCGTATACGCTTTTCGACCCATATGATGGGCGATGGATGATCCCATATCCAATGGTGTTTGACGTCGGAGAAGGTATACGGGTGCTCAGTTGGGACTGGGTACACTGAACGGACTCGCCGAGAACTCCTAGATGGTATTATACCTATCGTCAGATAGCAGTTCTCTGGTGACACTGGTACAGGTTAGTCTGTCGACCTGAGATCGTCATAGAGTCTTATGTGATTTCCACTGTGCTTTGATTTCCACCATACCACGTTCAAGAGATAGGGCAAAAAGGTGGTTTTTGGGTACAGTCCCGAGTCACATGGAGGCAATGAGCGATAGGAGGGGATTCGTCTATCCCGGTATAAGGGGTTGATATTGCGCTATGCTTGATTGTCCATAACAGGAAATCCCTGGCTAGGGTTGCTGAGATCTACTGGTAAGTGTTATCAGTAGTTTCTCGAACCGTTATGGACCTTGCATCGGCATGACTTATCAGGCTATTGGGGTCTGACGTTATACCACCCCCAGGCTGTGATATGCGACATATCTGACGAAGAGACCGGACTGTACGGTAATGTTACTGATTGGATTCGCAGGAGTACGAGCAGACTTGTTTGTTGATCTTCTGATCGCTCAATACCCGGGTGGCCGTTACGTTTAGCAGACCGCTTGCTGTTTGTGGGTGTTTGATATGATCATCATCTACTTCCGGCGTATTGACGAGTCTTTAGAGTCCTACACAGAGGTTTCTTGGTTCATGCGAAATGAATTAGGAGCACATATGTGATATGTGCGGGACCGAAATTAATGCGCGTATGTGATATCGTATTCTATTCTCGCGATATGTGATATCGGTATGTTATGTGTGATATAGCCGGGTTATCGGATCAATTGTTGACTCAATAAGTTGATTCAAATGATATTAGTCGATTGTATGTGATATAGCCGGATTATTTATCACGCCCCGCTTCCCAGAGTACGCTAAGATCGGCACGTGACAGAGCCAACTATGCTACCTGTGGATAAGAAACATCCCTCCACAGTCACATTACGGCTATTTATAAGATATCAAGAACATGAAAGTAAAATAAGCTATCTAGTACATATCCATATGCCAGAATAAACAAGTCAAGAAATAATATGCGGAAGTAATAGATCCAATAAACAATAACATCTGGAAAGTAAACATAACTAAACTGGATACTAACAGGATCCTCACTGCTCGGCCGGGTGGCGGAAATACTCCTGATCAGCCTGCAATAAAGGTAGAGGATCTGGGCCATGCAAAACCCAGACGTCAGTGCGTCATTATATCAAACAATATTATATGAACAGGATACACAAGATATGCAGGCATGAATCATAAATAGTAACAAGTCAATAAGAATGTATAACAGTGAAGTATATCAGTATGTGTGACGTGCAGTGCTCAATCTAAGCTGTGCTACTGGGTTATCTATTCTAAAGTTTGTTTGTAATCAATTAATGTAATCCTCCATGTAACTCAAAGGATATGTCCCGTTATCCCCCGGGACCACGGATCAGGTAGTGGGAGTCATGAATGACTCTGTCCCGTTATCCCCCGGGACCACGGATCAAGTAAGAATCACGAATGATTCTGTCCCGTTATCCCCCGGGACCATGTATCAAGTAATACCCTTGTAAGCTACACTTTATTTTACACTTTTGATTTCCCCATACCCCCAAGATTATGTGTTCAAGTTAGGTATTGAAAATCTGGAGCTAATGCCAACACAGGATCAAGCAGGTACAGGTTTGTCTCGATAGACAACAGGATATGTCCGTAGGGACAACATGTCAAGATTGTCGGCATTAGTAACAGGATCGGGTATCAAGTCAAGCAGTGGTGCATCAAGTCAAGCCAGGTAGTGCACATGTGTCAAGCGGATGCTCATAATAAAACTGTAGCAAGTACGGATCCACGATAAAAGCATGAATGCACAAATATCTATCAGGGGTTACATCATGACTAAGTAGGATGCACAATATCAAGTATGATGCACAAATACAACAGTAACATGAAATAATATGGTCTCGGCGTGCAACTGGATATGTAATAAACCGTACGGATACAGACGGATACTATAAAACTGTAAATCGGTAAAATTTGCTGAATATTAAAACACAAGCACTATTATTTATTAAATAGATATTGATATAATAATATTAACATGGATAACATATTCAAACCGATTAATAACTATAAAAGTGGTATTGATTAACCATGCACAAGAAAGTTCCGTTCAGAAATTCAGCGTCACCCTGATTTGTAAAATAGCTTAAAAATAAAAAACGTTCTCCAAAAAGGACGTTTCTTATACCAAAACAAAGATAATTAAATAAGGTTTTCATTTTTATAAGTTGAAATATCTCAGGTTGTTCTTAAAAAAAGTTATGAACATTCGAACTTGAAATTTTGCTGCTGGAATTTCCCTGGACAGCAGTTTAGAGATATTTTCATTTGCATTTTACATTATTTAAACAATTTATTTTGCAAGTAAATATTTTATGGAGTTATAGTATTCTGAGTTAGATTCGTAACGAACTAAAGAACGTATACTAATGATTTTTCTATGATTTATAATGAATTTTATAAGGTAAGGTGTACAGTAAATTTCAGATTTGTCGTATCCGCTTTGCAACGACGTTTCATGTGTAAACTATAATATTTTAAAACTATATTTTGTATAACATTAAAAAATGCAGATTATAAACTAATTAAAGATAATAATAAGAAATATTACGACGATATATATTTTAAATGATATGGATGCAAACGGGTATCATATAATCGTAAAATGATAAACTAACAAGTGCGGAACATATAACTAAACAATATGAAATGTAACTATTCAATTTGATGCAGTATATGATAGTATAGTATATAACAAGATAAGTTTTCATGACCTAGATCTGAAATGATATGAATGGATGCAAACGAAATATCGAAAAGTTATAAAACTAAACAGGGGGTGCATGATTTTAAATACAGGTATTCCATTTGTTAAAATAGATGTGTCTAAAGTAATGTAGCATGTAATTAAGATTGGTTTGCATGCCCTAGATCTGAAATGCACTATACAAATGTAAACGGAACGTCGAAAGGCTGTAATATGAAACATGGGATGCTTGATTTAAAGTACAAGTGTGATATTTATTTAAATAGGTATATAATGAGTCATATAGCATGTAGCAAGATTAACTTGCCTAGACGGAACGTGAAACGGATATGTACGGTACGTCCCATGTCGGCGAAATGTCGCGACGCGTGCACGGTACACGGAATGGGTCCAAATAATGCACGAGGATGATCACGCAGGCAAGGTACGTTCACTGGATTGCCTGGATCGACAGCGGCGAGCAAAGCTCCGGCGGTGATCACCGGAATCAAGAAACAAGATCAAAAAAAGAAAGAAGAAAGAAAAAGTAAGAAGAAGATGATGTGTATTAAATAATGAAAGAAAAATAAATAAATAAATAAAATATATATAAATATATATATATATATATATATATATATATATATATATATATATATATATGCAGAAGAGAGAGAGAAAGGGGTTGTTAGTTGTTAGGAAATTAGTTTAGATTTAAATTTAAAAAATCTTTCATTAGTTAACTAAATTTTAATTTGTATCAGTTTATAAAATTAATATTATATAAATAAAATTTGATATTCTGGTAAATACAAATATAGTCCAAAACATGCTCGGATCGGGTCTAAAATTCAGTTTTAAAATACGAAAAATATACATGTCGACCAAAATTAAAGTTGGATATCCAGGTAACGAAAATGCATACCCCCACGGACGGATGCACGTAGCGTGTACGTAGCCATCGAAACGAGTCTGTTTCACTGAACGGGACGAGAACAAGATGCGCGGATGCTACCACAGGGTTAGGAGTATCACGCAGGCCATGCAATGTATTTTTAAAATATTTTATGTAACTTAAAATGTTATATTGTAAAAATACAAATGCCAGATAAAATGCCGGTATGCAGAATACATGAAAGAGCACAAGTTTAAGTAACAAGTCAGGATAAATCATAAACATGAATCAAGACAGGTTTCAAGTAAGCGAGTAGGGTCGGATGCAAATACAAATATCAAATACACTATTCGCACCCAAAACACAATAAATCAGGAAAATACCATAAATAAAGAAATACTTGACTAGAACTGGTATAAATGAACTAGGGTGTTACATTATTAAATCAAGTGTTGATTTGATAAATTAATGTATAATTATATATTTTATATATTAACTTGCATTAACTAATATTTGCTTACTAAGTATTCTTTTTCTCACTTATGTGCATATAGTATATATGTGATATATATTAATGTACATTTTATTTGTGTCATGCTTGATGCCACATGCTTCATGGGTGTATGAGACTTACACCATGCTTGATATAATGTAGGGTTTATATTTATCTAAGTAATTCAAAATTGGATGGATATTTGTCATGGCTACAAGCTTGTAGAAGCTTGTGGAACTATTGACCAAGTCCATCAATTTTGTTTCACTTGTAGATATTTATTAACCTAACCATTAACCTTAGCCATGGTTCATTCTCTACATGGGTTAGTGTATGACACCAACTCATCCATGGTTGCTATTCTCATTTCATGAGTTTCATTCTCATCTCCATCTTCATCTTCTTCTTCATTGAGAAAAAGCTTGCTAGCTTTTCTCAAGGTGAGAAAGGCTAGTGAGAAAAATAAATCTAAAGTGAGTTCATTACCTACTTCATCATCCTCTACTATATTAGCCATTTAGTTTAGGGTGTTTGCTTCACTAATCTACTATTAGTGAATAGGTATCATGAGCTTGAGTCTCCTCGACGTAGATCATCTTCGGCCTCGAAGACTTCGAGCAAACTTGTTCATTTCTTCATGTGAACCCTTACTAGAGTTCGGGTGTTCACTACTTGGAGCGAAGGGACTACTACATGGAGCTTTAGAAGTGAAGGTCCGGTCTACAAAGGTTGTATTCCTCATTCACTTTGTATGTAAAGTTGTTTACATATAGTATTGTCTAAATTTCTAGTTAAGATTCTAGGGTTAGGGTTCTTTAGTACGGCAAAAAATTTGAAAACGGCATGGAAGATACATCCCGAAACCTTGCTGCCGCGCTGGGTAGCCCTATAGTGGTATCAGAGACAAGCTAGAGAATTATACGATGTGTATAGGATTACGAAACCGAAACAACTCCGAAACACCCTATACACAATCCTAGTTTCTGTCGAATTTTAAATGGCCTCTAAAAAATTTTTAGCAACTGTAGAATGTTGTATGTGATATAACATGAACTCCATATAAATTTAAAACAAAACCACCTTTTTATGGCCGGCCACATAGGCATAAAAACCAAGCTGGATTTTTGGCTTCAAATTTATAGGGTGTTCCAGTCTCTGAGTTTTGGTGTTTCGGGTGTTGCTTGTTTTTGCTAAATTTGCATGTGATGTTAATTTTCTGCAAAGGCAATTCGGAGTGTTTCGTAGTCGTAATTCTAACATCTATTCGGGTTATTTAGACGACGTTAGAAAGTTCGAACGGATATCAATAACCCAATTTTTCCATCGCTGTAAATTTTCTAAGATTTGGATTTTTTCCAAGTTTAAATTTTCAGAAAATCATGCAAGCGATTCTGTGGACCCTTTAGAAGAACGATACCCAAACTCGACTTTTTGGATCGCGGAACCACGGTCATAACCTAGGGTTTGCGGCAGTTCCGTGGCGACATGAGTGAGGCATGGGTCGGCCCTTCTACGGATGGTTCATAGGTGTTTAGCATGTTCTGGGTACTTTTTGAACTCCGCTCAAGTGTTGAGCACTTTGGGAAATTTTGGGTGTTTGTTTATTCGATCGAAAAGTTTAACATCGTCTAACTATCTGTGATTGTGATACAATATTTGGAATCCACAATAATTAGTTATATGATAACTAGTTTGAATTTTATAAATCTAGCAATTTAGTCTCATTGATCGATTGCCACGGAATTTTGATGTGGATCAAAAGTCCATCGCAATCACGTAACATACGCGGATACTCGTCGGGTAACCTTACTAGATACCCATGCCCCATAGCCCCGACCAAGTGACTGTAGGAGAACCTCGTCGCTAAAAGCATCCGTTCGGGTGCTCGCGGCCGCGGTGTTCCGCCTTAGTGCACTTTGTCGACGACATCGGGGGTGCAGCTGTCTATTAAAGTTTCCAACGAGCATTCGATCAGGTTATCGGGAATCTTGTTGAATTACCCGACAGGTTATTGAAAATTGTTTTCAATATCGAGACTAAAATGCGGGGTTTATAATTGTTAGGAATGAGATGTCTAAGGAATTCATTTGGTTGGGTATGAAATCCAAAGTATGTGATACATTGGGTTTATGATGGCTAAGATGGTTGCGGATTCCAATTGTTATAGTTTTTCACTTTCTTTTCTGCGACCGTAAGTGTAATATGTGGTGTATCGCTGGTTTCGTTGCTATATGTCAACGACAATTGGGATACGCGTATTTACTTACGTTGATGACATGTGATGTTATGTGTTGCTGTGATATGTTATATTGGATCGTCGTGTTTTAAATAGCCGGGGTTTTTTATGTGAGATGGGAGTTTTTCATTTTCATTCATGTAAAAACTTGTATATAATATTCTTTTATTGGGGCACTTCCGGGTTGAGGATGATGTCACCATTGATGTATATTATTTATTTTTCCGCATTAGGATAGACCTAAGGAGGAGAGCACAAGTAGCCGGGTTCTAGGGTCCAGTGGGAGACCATCTAAAGGAGTCGAGACCGGGTCTCCTAACTCTAGAATTGGTAGGGTTGCTTTCCGCTCTCGTAGGGGGTTAGGGATGTGGGTTTGGCTATTCATCGTGGAATCCACGTTTTTTATTAGCTTACATAAAACACGGAATTTCCAGTATATCCAATATTTCATATGTGTTCTTCTGCTGCTGATATTATGTAATGTGATCACTTGATATGTTGAGACGAGTGCTTATATTATATATATGATGATATATAGTAAATATTGATGCTTTCGTTTCTTCTGTGATGCTTAGGAAGTATAATTGATGGGACTTCATTAATGAGATTAATAAAAAAAAAAGAAACCTAAAGATATTGTAGAAACTTATTTTTAAAAACCGGTAGCTCTAGTTCTTACTTTGCATAGCGATATTCCTTGTAGAATATCCAACACCTTATTCGATAAGGAAAGAGCCGAGATCCCTTCACCGGGAGTGACCTCTTTAGCGAAACTACCAGATGCTACAACCCACTCGGTTTGTATTTTGATTGCTTCTATAGTTTTTTGCTTTGCATAGTGGTATTTATGAAATATCCCGCACCTCATTCGATGAGGAAAGAACCGAGATCCCTTCACCGGTAGTGACCTCTTTAACAAAACTAGTAAAAGTCTCAAAAATACTCCTTTTCAAAATAACTCGATTCTACAATGATATCAAGTTCATTACGCAAAAGATTTTCTTAAAACCTGTCGTGGCCCTCCGTCATTTCAGATAAGTACTACTTAGTATTCGTGCTACGTTTGTTGGCCTCCGTCAAGGCGTAGTGTGCAGTAGCTAACTAGTGCTTATCTGCAACATAAGATGAGATTGGATTAGGGTAATCGTGCGACTTTGTTGGCCTCCGTCAAGGGTCGTGCGGGTGGGTTTAATTCAATCATGAAATGTACGGGTTGAACTTGATTAGCAGCTTATGGTTTGTTGGCCTCCGTCAAGGTCATAGGAAGCTAGGAGTAAAATATTATCGGGAATTTCAAGTGTTGAAATTTGCAATGAGATTGCATACTTTCTATGAGATGGTTGGATACCCACTGCGAGTAAGAGTTACTCCTGGGAGAGTTTTGCACATTACAATTAGCCAATCAAGTAGGTGTCTAGAAAGGTGTTAACGGGGTTATGCCCCTGGTAAAATAAGATTTATTTAAATTAGGTCCGTGCGAAAGCACGAGGAATCTCCCTCAAAGTACCGACACTGGCCTGGCCGAAAGATTGGCGAACTTGTAGAGTGTAATTAATCCCAGCTAATCTTATCTTTTAGGATTTGAAGGAAGATTTGATAAAAACAGTAGGAGACATCCTGATTAGATAAAATAATAACCAATCTGATCTTACAAGAGCATACGCTGAGTGTTTTCTTCTCTCTCTCCTGATAGCGACCATGTCATTCCTTAATCAAGATAATAATATGGAAGTATTGACCGAACCTGCTTATTATACTGAGCTAGGGAACGTTGGTTCCGCTTTATCTTATAATTGTTATAAGTCCGGGTAGGAAATAGGGGAATATCCGGATTCTTACGCAACCCATTCGAGGAATGAGCATGTTGATGCATATTCTTCGGGGGTGTTCGTTACCGAGAACTATTTCTCAGTATCCTCTACGTCCTAGGTATGAGATACCGGATCAGGATCCCATATATGTAATCTGTTACATGGGCTACAGAAAGGTAGAGAACTGAGATTGGGTGATATGTCTCTAAGTGTTAGAGAATGGTGCAATTGTTGCAGCCAAATCAGTTGGCAAATATCACCTTATATTACCAAATGGTAAATACATTGATTCTGAACGAATGTTATTACATACCGAACCCGATATACAACATTACATTAGATTCTTTATTAAATTAAAGAAGCATATAATTTTGTATTAGAGGATAATGTTGTGAACATTTTCCTGAATCAAGAGTTGATTGGATCAGGCACGTTATGTAATGGCATTTACGTTCTAAATCAAACCACAGTTCAAAGTATATAAAATACACACAAGAGGAGTAGTTCAGAAATGAACGAATCTTTCTTGTGGCATTGTAGACTAAGTCATATCTATGCGATACGACCAGCTAAGTTACATAAGGATGAATATGAGAATCTGTTCAAATTTTCATCTTATGATACTTTCCAGTCTTGTCTCAAAGGTAAAATGACCAATACTCCGTTTACCGGAAACAGAGAAAGAGTTACTGAACTATTGGGACGGATACATGATGATGTATACGGTCCTATGTCTACAAATGCCAGGGTTGGTTCTTTGTACTTCATTACATTCATCGACGATCTTTCAAGATTCGGACATGTGTTCTTGTTGAAACACAACTCTGAAGCTTCTGAGAAATTCAAGAAATATAAGCTTGAAGTTAAGAACCAAACGGGTAAAAGTATTAAAGTCCTACGATGTGATCGAGGAGGCGAATACTTAGGCATGGAGTTACTGGAGTTTCTAAATAGAGAATGAGATTCTCTCTCAGCTTACTCCTTCGTATATACCACAACACAACGGTGTATCGGGATGGAGATATCGCGCCATATGAGATAAGGTGCGCTCTATGATGAGTACTGCTGAGTTTCCTGTTTCCTATTAGTGTTATGCACTTGAGAATCTGCATACCTATTGAATGGGGTTCCAACCAAATCAGTGCCTACCACAACATATGAGATATGGAATGGGAAGAGACCATGTCTTTAACGAGTTAAGATATGGGGTTGTCTGGCCTATGCTGGAAAGCAAAATCCGGAAAAGCTCGAGACAAGGTCAGTTCTGTAAGTTTGTTAGATATCCTAAACATTTGCAAAGGAATATCTTCTACCACACTGAGCAACAAAAGTTGTTTTGTTTCTCAGCATGCCACCTTTTTAGAAAATGAACTTCTTGTGAAGAAATTTGGGGTCATGAGGTAGAAATGGAAGGAGTTCCAGCTAGACAAACTAACAGATGATAATTTGGTAAAACTAAAGGATTCAATAGTCTCCAACGAATCTCAGCCTCTCCGTGAATCTGGTAAGGTTCCTCATCCACTTGAGAGATACTACGGTCTTCTCG
Source organism: Agapanthus africanus (assembly GCA_030015575.1). NCBI lineage: Eukaryota > Viridiplantae > Streptophyta > Magnoliopsida > Asparagales > Amaryllidaceae > Agapanthus > Agapanthus africanus. Next base: position 11,744,421 of record CM057351.1, read on the forward strand.
GTGACAGTGGGAGCGAGGATTGCATCATGATAGATGATGGCCCAACTAGGTTCATACAGGCCATCACGAGTGGGGACTCTGTGAATTGGTGGGATGCTATGCAATCAAATATGGAATCCATGTACACCAACAAAGTATGACTTTGCATGTTGCACCTGAAGAGGTAAAACCCATTGAGAGCAAATGGATCTTGAGAAGATTCTTGGTGTAGATGGAAAAGTTGAGACTTTCAAAGCTATGCTTAAATCCATCGGGATTAAAACAAGCATCATAGAGTTGGAAAATCTGTTTTGATGTAGCAGTCAAAGAGTTTGACTTCATCAAAAAGGTAGATGAACCTTGTATATACAAGAAGGTTGTAGAGAGTAAGGTTGTCTTCCACATATTGTACGTAGATGACATACTCTTGATAGGAAAAGGGTTTCCTATGCTACACTCGGTCAAGCTCCTCTTATCATGAGAATTCTCCATAGAAGATCTGGATGATACCTACTATATCTTATGGATTATGATCTATGGTGATAGATCTAAGTGGATGTTGGGAGTGTCTCAAATCCAGGTACATTAAAACCATACTAAAGTGGTTTAGTATGCAAAATTCTAACCGTGGTGGTTCGCCCACTTACTCAGGAATCACTCTCTCCAAAAAGATGTCTTCCAAGACTAATTTAGAGAGAGCTCGCGTGCAAGGGTTACCTTATGCTTCGGCAGTAAGCTCTATCATATATGCGATGTTATGTACTAGACCAGATGTAAATGACTCACTAGATGTAGTGATCAGGAATCAATCGGCTCTTGGGAGAATCACTGGACAACTATGGAGGACATTCTTAAGTACTTGAGAAGCACTAAATGAATGTTCTTGGTTCGAGCTTTCAGAGTGATAAGGTTGACTGAAATTCAGTCACAGGCATTTTCTTTACTCTCAGTGGAGGGACGGTATGTTGGAAGAGTTCCAAGCTATATACCGTGGCATACTAGACAATAAAAGAGGAATACATTGCTACCAACGATGCTGCCAAAGTGGCTGTCTGGGCATTTCTTGTTCATGAGATGAACATGGTTCTTACCATTGAGCGTCCAATAATTGTTATTGTGACAACAATGGAGTTGTGGCTTTAGCCTAGGAACGCAGGTCCCATCGGCGTTCCAGACATATTCTGAGGCAAGTATCACCTGATCAGGGAGATAGTTGATCTCCAGGGATCGAAGTTAGGAGAGTAGACGCGAAAGATAACACAGCGGATCCACTCACAAATGCCTTCCCCTAGAGAGACTTCTATAGGACGTTGAGTATGAGATACTGCAACAAATGGCCTTAATGCAAGTGAGAGATTGTTAGTTATATGTATGCCCTAAAGGCCATTAATGTACATGCGATGTATATTATAGTGGATGCTTGGACATATATAGGGAGGACTTTCTTGCTCGACATGATAGTATGCTATCTGGTTGCACTTTATCTTAACATGTACACTTTGTTTCCCCCAATCAGAGTAAAACTCTGTTTTAAAATTCAAAATTTAAAAATTGAAGCAACGCTTTAGATTCGGCGCTAGGTGCGCTGCGCGCCATGTGTCAAACATAAATGCGCTAGCGCCAGGTGCACTGCGCCCTAGGCAGCGCATCCCAATCAGAGCAAACCTTTGTTTTAAAAATTCAAAATTCAAAAATTGAAGTAACGCTTCAGATCCAGCGCTAAGCGCGCTGTGCGCCATGTGTCAAACACAGGTGCGCTAGCACAGGCTGCGTTGCGCGCCACGTGTCAGACATAGGTGCTCTAGCGCAAAGTGCGCTGCGCTCTGAGCAGCGCACCACGCGCAAAACACGGGTGCTCCAGCGCTGGAATTAAAAAATTCCCCACTGTTAGATCAAAAGATCTAATAATGATAAATCATTAATTAATCAAAATTAAAATTTTGTTAAGAAAAGATTTTTCCAATCTCGTTAAAAACAAGAAGATTGCCTTCTGTAAAACAGAAACCCTAGGATCAAAGATCCAACGGTGGGGAAACATTCCCAAATCAATCAGAGAAAGATCTCTTTAACCGATTTAACAAATCAATTCGCCCTATATAAAGGCCCAAGACTTCAAGTCTGAGATAGAGAAACCCCCCTACAAATTTTGAGAAAACTCAAAAGAAAGAGAGCAAGCTCTTGAAAGAAGATCATTTCTTCAAGGTAAAAAGAATAATTCTTGACCAAAGAGATGAAATCATCTCATTAAAAAAGAAGAATTATCTTCTTTAAAAATCATAGATCTATAAAGACCAAGGTCTTTTATAAAAAGAGATCAAAAGATCTTATCATAAAAACAGAAGAAGTATTTACTTCATTCACAGATCATTGATCTACAAAGGCAAAGCCCTTTGAAAAATAAGAACTGTTGTTCTTGAATCTTGAGGCAAAGCCTCCTTTAAAAAGAACATAAATTTGTTCACAGATCATAAATTTGATCAAATACGCTTTGCGCTATTGAAAAGTGCCTTGCACTCTTGAACTGCGCTTCTGCGCTCCTCGGACCGGCGCTCAGCGCCAAAATGCGCCATGTATGCAACTTGCGCTTTACGCTTCTGAAACAGCGCATTGCGCTCATGGGCTGACGCTCAGCGCCAAGCGCGCCACGTGTCACTCACCTGTATGCCACTAAACTAGCGCAATGCGCTCATAAATTAGCGCCTAGCGCTCACAAACTGGCGCAATGCGCCTATCATCTGGCGCTTAACGCCAAGCGCGACACGTATCCTTTTCGTGTGCGCTACTTGGCAGAAGCGCAATGCGCTCTCTAATTGGCGCAAAGTTCCTGGCGTACCACGTGGTGCGCTGTCAGAAAAAACATTGTTCTGATGATGATATGCATTCAATACAAGACAAAAAATGTGTAAGGATCTAATGCTCAGCATTATTAAAAGGGCCAAGCCCAAATAAAAGCTCAACAGCCCAGAACAATAAAATGTTAAACATTTTAATCTTATTGGACTTAGCCCAATATTGGCCAAAAGTCCTCAACTTATATTGAACAGAGCCCATCTGCTCATGAATATTTAACAGATCTCAGTCCCAAACTAGATTACAGATCTTCCAACCGACTCATACCGGTTCAAGGGCACATCTCTTTACTCCTCTGATATCTGTCGTTGTAATCCTTCAATGTCTTCAGAGAGGTGACGGGTCCCGACAACCACACATTTCATGGACTGTGGGGTCCTTAAACTTTATGAACTACGATGTCTCTAAACCGGACTGTGGGGTCCTTATACTTACGGACTACGATGTCCTTAAACTTCATAGACTACGATGTCTTTAAACTACGGACTGTGGGGTCCATAAACTCATGGACTACGATGTCCTTAATCTCGGACTGTGGGGTCCCTTTAAACCCACGGACCGAGATGTCCTTAAACTAACATCGGACCAAGATGTCCTTAAAACTAATATTGGACCGTAATGTCCTTAAACTAATCGACCGTAATGTCCCTAAACTAAACAATAGGGCCCGAATGCTCTTTTGTTGGATCTAATTGATCCCGTTAAGTTGATCTTAGTCTAAAATTAGACTGACGTATCCTTAACTAACGTTTAAGTTGATCTTAGTCTCAAATGAGACTAACGTATCCTTAAACACAACCCCCAAACCCAAATCTAAGAAGATACGGATTTGGACTAATCCACGCCCTATGGGAGACAACTTAAATTAGTCTCCGTATACAATCTACGGGCAAGCACAAACAAAACAAACACTCACGACACGAAGTGACCATCTGGAGAAGGAGAAAGTTGTTACCGCGATGTCGTAGCGTAATTAACTGCAGGGGCTTGCGCCTGTAGGGAAGAGCTTCCCCACAATCAAAAACCCCTCAAACGAGAGGGAATCTGACGAAGTCTGCTACATCGGTCGCATCCGTTTAGACCTTCGATACACGGTGTCATAAATCAACTTGGCATCTTCGGAGAGGTGGACGGATAGCACCAATTAGCATCTGCCGTGAATTTCAGGCAAGACGGACCTACGCGGTCACGTCTCTGTGTTCGGCGGGGAACAGATTCTGGCACACCCGGTGGGACCTTTTCCTCTTTCCACTCCACACTTCCTGTGTCGTGTTCGCGAATGAATCGCTGTTTGATATGGTTGCCCTTGGGTTCGAGGTACTAAGATTTGGTTTCTTGCTTGGCACAGAAAAAGAAACATCAATGGCATTTACTTGCGTGAAGTGTTCCAGCTGCAACTGCAACTCACGTTCCGCCTCATCTGGAGATATAGCTTACGGGCCCCAAGCGGCCTCTCTGTTCATGATGCCGGTGGAACAGGTCACTCAGGCCACCAATGGATTGTTTTTCGGGACCATGCTCCCGCCAACGAGCTTCAGCGCTCCTATACCAACACAAGAAGTTCCCAAGAAGTCAGTCTTTGATCGGCTTGCAACAATAGCGGCCCCCCTCGACGGGTCGTGCAGCTCCAGCGCCTCAGTCTTCGCCAGATTGGGCTAAAGTTCATGTGGGCCCATGATGAAGCCTGCAATCCCAGAAAAGGTTATTCCGAAGAAGATAGCCATCCCTACTCCCGAAGTCGTCAAGGCGGCTTATCCCGCCTAAGGGCCGGTCTTCTCAAGACTCACTATTCCGGCTCCCACACCGGCTCCCGTCCCTGCTCAAAGGTCTGTCTTTGACAGATTGGATATTGCTACTCAACGAGCGTCAGTCATCAAGAGGCTGGTACCGGCAACGCCTCACCAGAACAGGAGGCATGACGAAGCCATCCCCATCACAGAACCAACACCATCGGCTCGACACGCTCGACGTCGCCACTGGCACCGAGTAAGAAAGGCTGGGGGCAACTCCCCCTCTGGCTAACTCCACCAGCCCCAACGGTGGAAGTCAATACTGTTGTTCTAACCGGGAACAGCTTTCAATTGTTGAACAAGGTGCGCAGGAACTCTCCTACGGCCGTACTAAAAATATCTCCTCCGCCCGTGGAGAATGTTACAGAAACAAAGCCGGAGCAACCCCCTCAGCGGCTATCTTCCAAAATCTACAAATTCTGGCGACGGGTTGAGGACTCAGTAATCGATCAAGCTTATCCTCGCCGACAGAAGAAGGTGAAAGTTCAACAGGAAGAGAACCGTCCTGTCAAGCCACAAAGGATGACAACTACCTGGGTACCCGCTGCAACGGCCCCCTCAACGTCAACTGCTCAAAAGAGAATGAGGCCAGAGAAAGCCCCTGTGACTACGACAGACCACAAAGACGCTGAGCCCAAATGCCCCAAGTCTGGGGGTATAATGGTGCATACTATTTATATGGCTTCCGGAAAGGAGGAAAGCCGCGCTTCGACGGGTCACCGACCGCTCACCCGATCCGTAACGAAAGCCCAGGAGCAGCAACAGAAGCTTCAGGAAATGCTAACGCAAATGGCCGCACTTACCGGCCAAAAGAAAGCCCAGAGGCGTCATCAGAGCAGCGTCATGAACAAGAAACCGATGCTGACTTCCTCCGCAGAGTCCTCGAAAAGAAGGATAGAGAAGCGGCAGAACAAGCTGCCAACATAAAACGAATGGCTCTTCTCTTCCAAGACATGGTCGGGATGATGTTACAGCCGGAACCTCCAGCTGAAGACCCTCTGATCATTATTGAAGACGACAGAGGAGAGACATCGAACCCTCCTCCTGCTCTTTCAGCAGCCAAGGAGGAAACTATTTCCAAGGCCGCTCTGGATGACTATATTGCTCAGCAAATACGAGATCACCAGGCGAATGAAGCGGCCGGCCAAGTCATTAAAACTGGGCGTCCATATCCAGGATGGTATGACCAAATAAAGTACCCAACGGGATACACGATCCCTAAATTTCATGTATACAAAGGGACGGGCAATCCCCACCAGCATGTCGCCCAGTTCAGGGCTCTTTGCGGCAACATCGGGGTTGATGATAAACTGTTGCTCCGTCAGTTTGTTGGCAGCTTGTCGGAGACGGCGTTCGAATGGTACTCTGAACTTCCAAACGACTCCGTCAAGACTTTCGCAGAAATGGAGCTATTATTCACCCAGCAATTCACAAGTGCTAGTGAACGCACCCCGATTACAACATTGATTAACGCTAGGGTGAAACCTGGAAAGACATGGGTTCAATACGCAATAAGATGGTGGAATCTGTGGTCGAAATGCGAACAGCGCATCGAAGAGGCACCAACGGTGGGCATGTTCGTAGGCTCCCTGGACCCTCATGCAACTATTTCACAATTCATGATGTTCTTTAAGCCGACCACATTCCAAGCCTTGATTGACAAGCTGTCCCAAATGGACCAGATAGGTCATAGACCGTCTCCTCCAAAGCTGGAGCCGCGGAACGAGAAGGGAAAGGGGAAAGCGATCGTCGTCGCCAATACTCAACAGCAACCCAGTGGTCTAAGACCAGTGGATCGCCAAAATAATAGAGCTCGATCTCTCGAAGATAAAATGAGACGCCCTTACTCGTTCCCTTGAGACAAGACGAAGTGATTATTCGAGCTTGCACTGCGCAACAGGCCCATCACTCTGCCAGAGCCAAGACGCCCAGCACAACCAGGCGATATTACCAATCCTAACTACTGCCCTTATCACTGAATGTTAGGCCATCCGATCGAGGATTGTTACATCTTCAAAAGCTGGATAGAAGCTCAGTACTAGCAGGGCAAATTCGTATTATCCGAGAATCGGAAGGTGAACCCGCCTCGGCCACACACTCCCAAGAAGACGGATACACCGGGGGCATCATGCTCTTTTGTAGAAGAAGCTCCATGGGAGGTCGCTCTTTCATCCAAGATGAAAAGAATGCTAAAGGATCTCCATACATGCCCGGCGATCAGGTGGAAGAATCCACTCGAACCAAAGATTATCGAAGGGATGCTGAAGCCGCGCCCAACTCCAAAGATCGGTGGTAATAGCCAAAGCATTCACACCCAGCCGTCAAAGTATTCGAAGAAGAAGAAGAAATCCAAGAAGCCCGTGAAGCCTGGTGACAAGCGCACGGACTAGCAAAAGCAGATTGACGCGCTGGAAGAGTATAACCAGAAGGCGCGTACTCCAGTCACACTTCAAGAGTTTCTCAGCCACGTCCTTCAAGACGGAGATGATGGAGAAGACTCGTCGGATGAATCTGAAGATTACGTAGCAAGATACCATGTGATCTCTCACTCGTCAATAGACAATGAGGAAGCTCCTTACACAGAGAAACTGGGGGCAGATCATGAGCCGAAACTTCTAGGGCCATTGGACGAAATGATTGATGCATTCATGAACAACGCTCTTTCAAAAAGTAAAGCTGATCGGGAGCGTGAGATGGCCATATTTGAAAAGGCCGAATGCCGGTGACTGGACGAAAGGGTCGAAACACTCTCACCAGGTCAAAGTACCTCCATTGCAAATAAAAATAGGTTCAAGTAGAGGAAAAGGTTCGCCAAAGCCATATCGATGGGAATGAAGCTGCCACCCTCTGAAGGAAACGTTCTTGGTGAAGCGGAAATGCATCCTAGCTACTGCTTATATCACCGAAAGATTGCGCACCCCACCGAAGAGTGCAACGCTTTTAAAAGATGGTGGCAGGGATATGTTGCTCACCGGCAATATTTCAAGCGGATGAAACGCAAAACCCGTCGGGAGCAAAGAAATACGACCGAGGAGCACAAAAGAACTGCCGGCAATTGTCGCATGGTCAACGCCGGGGGATCGCAAGTTCTCACCTTCGGGAGCGACTCTGACGAAGATATAACTCTTGGCCCTCTCTTTAAGGAGTCCACCTCGAGAAAAGAGGAAAAACCAAAGACCCGTGAAAACATTCAGCTGCGCAATCGTACGCTGCCCGAAAAGAATCTTAGGCCCTCGAACAGTGGGTCAAATAGAAAAGATAAGGGAAAATAAAAAGTCCATGAGGATATCGTCCTTGATGACCAAGCCATCGAAAAGCTGACAGCCAAGGACCCGCCGAAGAAAAGTAAGGTTGACTACAACGTTCTGGCACACTTGAGGAAGATACCCTCGCAGCTCAGTATTCTCGACGCCCTTCTGCTATCCAAAGAGGCGAGAGATTCTTTAATCAAGGCACTGCAGGAACCCGAGCAATTCCAAGTTTTCCTCGCCGAAGAAAAGATGAAGGACGAGCTGTATAAAGTACACACAGCCGATATCACCTTCGGCGATGAAGATCTCCTCCTTGGGACATGGGATTACAATCGTCCCCTATATGTCTCCGGATACTGTCATGATGTCAAGATAGGTAAAATCCTGGTCGACAATGGGTCCTCCGTCAATCTCCTTAACGTAAGGGTGCTGAAGGAAATCTGCATGAGCGTTCAACACCTCGCTCGGGATAAGATCACCATCTCCGGGTTTGACTCCCAGTCGTCACGGACGCTTGGGTCCGTAATATTGACGTTGCACTTTAGGCTGCTCATCACGGACATCAAGTTCTACGTCATTGACGCCAAGACATTCTATAACGCTTTGCTCGGCTGGCCTTGGTTACACGAGTACAACATCATCCCATCTACACAACATCGGTGTATGAAGTATTTTAAAGATGGTCTCGAGTACACTGTGACAGGAGAGCTAAACCCATTCTCCGTGAACGAAGTCCGAAAGCATGAAGATGCGAAATACTTCCTGTCAGATTTCAAGGACACAGAAAGATGTCGCAAACCGGAGGGTAAGAACAAAGCCATCCCCACCATTCCGGTCTTCGGGAGTGATACCGAGGAGGAAGAGGAGATAGTTTACTCAGGTCCGCCCCAGTACAACAAGCCGGGACCGTCCACTCCTATGCTGATCTTCGGCAGAGACTCGGAAGATGAGGTCCATGCCGTATTCTCTGCTCGGCCATCCATACAAACCTTCGCTGATGAAGATCAAAGTTTGCAAGTTGCTATGGTTCCGCCCAAGCATCATAAAGAGCTAGACGCGCTTGATACCTACAATGTGGAAGAACTGCAAACATTCTACGTCCCTTCCACGCGAAACGGTGAAAAGGCGATCCTATTCTACCGATCCGGGGAAACCAAAGTGGAGAAAGAAATCTGGCATGGCGCGGATTCTACACTTGACAGGCTCCAGCCCATTCGTTTGCCCAGATATTACACAGACGGACTAAAGAGACTCTTGAGATGCCAAGGTGTACCCCTTAAGCAAACTGCGCGACAAGCACAGTTCTATAACAGGATCTGGAACATTCCCGGAACTCAACAAAAGTTGCCCAACGGGAGAATGGAAACGACCGGGCTTGGGTATGTTCAATCCAAGAAACGGGAGCTACTCCGCGACTGCTACTTCATACATGACTTTGATAAAGAAGGTGATGCTTTGTGGGAAGATGCTAACCCTAAGCCAGAAAGAGCTCCCACCGTGAAAATGCCCAGTCCGTTGTTTGAAGAACAAATAGACAAGCTTATAAGGGAAGCAGGTCAAAAGGCTCGAGACAACCATAATCACGAAATGACCATCTACGAGAAAGGCAGGACGCAACGCTTCTTTCAGCAGGCTATGAAAAATGAAAATACTCCTTCTTGTCAACCCGTTGTACAAAAGGCCCGACGCAGAGGCAGAAACAAACCAAAGAACGGGAAAGGCGTTCAATAGCGACAAAGCGGGTCCAAGAATCCATGCGGTCAGGAATCGAGCAGTCCGGACTCGTCTCTTATGAAAAAGATGAGTCGAGCATATTCTTTTGCATAAGACGAGACAAAGAAGATACTTGATCTTGCTATAAAACATCAAATGATTATCCTCCCGGAGTCCAAGCATCCCGAGCAAGCAAGCGAAGTCTCTCACCCAGACTATTGCTCCTATCACAGGGCAATAGGACATCCTATTGAAGACTGCTTCACATTTAAAGACAGGGTAGAAGACCAGTGTCAACAAGGCAGGTTCGCTCTATCCAGCAGCTGGAGGGTAACCCCGCCGCAGAAGCATGAACCCAAATCCATGAGAATAGAGCCGGATCATCATCGGTCTTGGAAGCGATCTCGTACTTCTTATATGACAATGTTGTCAGAAGAAGAGCCCGAGAATATGGATGAATTCCCTTGGTGCTTCGAAAACGATGACGACGAGGTAATCTCAGAATTCCTACCAGCACTAAAAGAGCTGGAAAATGGAATACATACTACTGCAGATAACCTTAAGAAAATTGATTTGAGGACGGCAAGTGACCCACGGCCGACGGTCGTCAGTGAGCTGTTGTCTGAAGAAAGGGTGGCTACGCTGAAGGACGTGCTCATGCAGCATAAGGATTGCGTTGCATGGAACTATTCCGAGATGCCAGGATTAGATCCAGAGATTGCTGTGCACAAATTGGCGATATCTCTGGACGTCAAGCCGATCAAATAAGAGCCGAGAAGAATGCGGGTCGAGCTTGAAATGAGCATCAACGCCGAGGTCAAAAAGCTAATCGACTCCGGCTTCATCCAAGAGGTTCAATATCCTGATTGGATCGCCAACATAGTCCCGGTGATGAAGAAGAATGGGACGGTGCGCATATGTGTAGACTTTTGGGATCTCAATAAAGCCTGCCCGAAGGACGACTTCCCAGTACCGGTCACCAAGCTGATGATAGACAATACGTCCACTCATGAAGTTTTCTCCTTCATGGACGGCTCATCAGGATACAATCAGATAAAGATGCATCCCGAAGACCAGAAGCACACCGTTTTCCAGACCCTTTGGGTATATTCTGCTACAAGGTGATGCCCTTCGGTCTAAAGAACGCCGGTGCCACCTATCAGAGGGCCATGACGAAGATCTTCGATGACCTCATACATGAAATCATCGAATTTTATATCGAAGACCTCGTAGTTAAAAGCAAATCATACGAGGAACACTTAGAGCATCTGAAGATTGTGTTTCAGCGCCTTCGGCAATACAACTTGAAGATGAACCCTCTCAAATGCACGTTCAGAGTTTCCTCGGGCAAATTCCTAGCATTCATCATCCGACACCGAGGCATCAAGATAGACCCGTCGAAGATCAAGGCGATCATGGAAATGCCTCTGCCAAGGACTCTCAAGCAGCTGCGGTCTCTCCATGGGAAGCTCGCGTATATCCTGCGATTTATAGCCAATCTCTCAGGCAAGTGTCGTCCTTACAGTCACCTAATGAAGAAGAGAACCCCATTCTTCTGGGATCACAAATGACAAAGCGCACTAGACGAAATCAAGAAATACCTACAGAATCCGCCAGTATTGGCCGCGCCCGTTAAAGGAAAACCTCTCGTCCTGTACACAACAGCCCTCGAAGGTTCTTTAGGTATACTATGGGCACAAAAAAATGACTAAGGGAAGGAGCGAGCCCTCTACTATCTGAGTCGAGTTCTCCTGGGGGCATAAAACAATTACTCTCCCATTAAAAAGCACTGCCTGGCATTGATCTCCGCGATAACAAAGCTCAGACACTACGCGTTGGCACATGTGGTCCATCTTATATCAAAGGTGGATCCTCTCAAATATTTGATGTCGAAGGCCATATTAACAGAACGACTCTCTAAATGGGCCCTACTCTTGATGGAATTCTCGATAACTTATCGTCCCCTCAAGGCAGTGAAGGGCCAGGCCACCGCCGACTTACTCGCTGAGCATCCGATACCTGCCGATTCTCCTTTGAACTGCGAGTTGCCAGACGAACATGCGTTTGACATGATCGACGGGGATGATACCCGGTGGGAACTCTATTTTGATGGAGCGTATTCCATGAAGAAGCGCAAACAAAGCACCCCCATAATCAAATCAGGGGTAGGTCTCATCTTCGTGACTCTATAAGGAGGGATAATGCGCTTTGCCTTCTCCTTAACAGAGCCGAGGACAAACAATGAAGCCGAGTATGAAGCTTTGATAGCAGGTCTCGAGATCACCATCGACATGGGAATTGAAAACCTCCTCATATACGGAGATTCCCAACTGGTCGTTAGTCAAATAAATGGCGACTATCAGACGTGCAAGCCTAAGTTGGAAAAATATGGCGAGAGAGTACAACGACTGTTGACTCAAATTCCTTCTTACATCTTGGAAAGCATACCGCGTGCGGAAAATAGCAAAGCGGATGCATTAGCCAAGCTCACTAAAGAACTGGCTGACGAAAACCTCGATGATGTGAGGATCGTAGTGCAAAGTCGTCGGGTTCTCACACCGGCAGAAATATCTCCGGAGTCGATCAAAGAAAAGGGAGTGACCGAGCAAACAACTCTACAAATAAAAGACCAGGAAAAGGCTAAGGATTGGAGGGAAGTCTTTGTAGACTACTTCAAATCCCGCCGAACACCTGAAGATGCGTCCTCGAAACATCAGCTTATGAAACGAGCTTTGTCTTTCGCTTTCGTCAATGATACGCTGTACAAAAGGTTATTTGAGTCTCTGTGGCTAAGATTCCTGGGACCTGAAGAGGCAAAGAGAGTCGTCCAAGAAACTCACGACGGACTCTGTGGTTCTCACCAAGCCAGGCTAAAGATGAAGCTGAAGATCAAACGGATGGGTTATTATTGGCCCACGATGATCCAAGACTGCCTCGAATACGCGAAGCAGTGCCATTCGTGCCAGATTCACAGAGATTTTATCCATCAGCATCCGAATCCGCTACATCCGACAGTGGCTACCTGGCCGTTTGAAATGTGGGGTACCGACATAATCGGCCCCATCGAACCAGCATCGTCCAGAGGACATCGATTCATTTTGGCGACAATTGATTACTTCTCCAAATGGGCAGAAGCGGTACCGCTGAGGGAAGTGAAGACGGAGAATATCCTCTATTTCTTCAAGACACACATCATTTATCGGTTTGGAACTCTGAGACGGATCATCTCCGATAACGGGCCAGCCTACAGAAGCCATATGATCAGCCGCTTCGCACAACAGCATAACATAGACCGGAGATACTCCTCAGTCTATAATCCCCGAGCTAACGGTCTAGCTGAGGCTTTTAACAAGACCTTGACGAAGATCGTGAAAAAGAGGTGTCCTGAAACAAGAAGGACTGGCACGAGAGACTGCATGAAGCTCTCTGGGCATATCGAACTACGTTCAAAACGGCCACGAACACAACGCCGTATGCATTGGTATTTGGTATGAAGGCGGTACTCCCCTTCGAAATAGAGCTACCCTCTTTACGAGTGGAAGTTCATTACGAGCTAACAGACGAAAAGAATGCTCACCTTCGGCTTGAGGAGCTCGATGCCCTTGAGGAAACCCGGCTCATAGCGCAACAAAATCTGGACGCTTATAAAGCAAAGATGATGCGCTCATACGAAAGATTGACTAGGCCGAGAACATTCCGCTAAGGTGAACTCGTGCTAGTGGTCAAAAGACCTATGATCCCTAATCGCGCCAAGCGGGGGAAATTCGAGCCGAACTATGAAGGCACGTATGTCATAGACAAGGTTTACCAGGGTGGGGCCTATCTACTCATGGACATGCATGGCAAAAGGCCCTTCAGGCCAATAAATGGTCGCTTCCTAAAAAAGTACTATGCCTGACAAGTCACGGCCTAAGTCAATGATAGATGACGACGACTATATCCGCTCGCTATCTTCCTAAACCCAAGCTCTATAAGTAGTAGCCGGCTAACGGACCAAAACGTCCTTAAACTAACGACGGACCGAAACGTCCTTAAACTAACAACGGACCATTATGTCCTAAAACTAGCTGTTGACCGAGAGGTCGATAAACTACGATGGATTGCAGCATCCCAAAGCTGATACAAAAAAAAGAATAAAAAAAGAGAGAAGAATGAAAATGGTATGTCCATAAGCAAAATGGGCACGGATGAAAACCCGAAAGGGCTCCGTGAGTAAAAACAGCAGGGCTACCGGCGAGTTTTGTGAAAACCCGAAAGGGCGCAGCCTCGTTAGAATAAAAAAAAAGAAAAAAGAAAGCGGTATGTCCATAAGCAAAAGGGCACGGCTGAAAACCCGAGAGGGCTCCGTGAGTAAAAACAGCAGGGCTACCGGCGAGTTTTGTGAAAACCCAAAAGGGCGCAATCTCGTTAAAAGACACTTGCAAGATCATCTCGACCTTGTGAGGAGAAACCACCTGCGTGAGATCCTTACGACTCACAAGGGAGCGACACACTTAGGGATCCCCACGATTCCTAAGGAGAAATTACACTTGCGAGATCCTCACGACTCATAAGAAGAACCCTCTTATGAGACCCTCACGACTCATAAGATTCAAAAGTCTTAAGTTACAGGGATCTGAACTTGTTCTTAAGCGGCCACCACAACCTCTAATACTGCCCTACAAGTGGCTCAATGTTGACCCTTGTATACAATCCACGGACGCGAATAAACATTTCCCTAACAAAGTCCCATCCGTGACTAGGGATATGTTTGCATGGTGAACAACCCTTGTGAGTCCTCTCGACTTATAAGGAGAAAATACTCTTGTAAGATCCTTACGACTTACGAGAAGCCATGTACTTAGGAGTCCTTACGATTCCTAAGGAGAAAACGCACCTACGAGATCCTCACGACTCGTAGGGAGAAAAAACCTTTATGAGACCCTTACGGCTCATGAAGTCAAAAGCCTTAGTCGACAGGATCCTAACCCTGTTCTCTAAGCCACCTTTGTTCGACATCGACAGAGGCAAATGATAATTCGCTCCTGGCAATATTCCAGTTGTAGCGGTGCTGATACCGAAATCGGTATCTAACTCCTAGTTTGCAGCAAAGAAGCTAGCGAGCCACACGTGCATACGAAATAGCCGAAATGATGGGGCAACTTGCAAACAAAATCAGCAAGTAAAATGTATGCATGCAAAATAGCCGAAATGATTGGGCAACTCGTAATAAAAAGCAGCGAGTAAAAATAAAATAAATAGCCGAAATGATTGGGCAATCGCGACCTTCGTGATATAAAAGCTGAAATGATAGAGCATCGCGGAAAGAAATAAAGAAAAATGAAATTTAAGCCCTACAAGTGATATCACATCAATCTCTGTATACAATCCAGGGGCACAAACAAAGAAGAAGCCAAATATCAATGGTTCACAAACAACCTGAAGACCACATCGATATGCGTCTCATTACAACAGACGCAACGTCATCCACATGACCCCGTCGCAGAAACACGTCATCCACATGACCCCGTCGCGGAAACATGTCATCCAAATGACCCCGTCGCTGAAATACGTCATCCACATGACCCGGTCTCGGAAATACGTCATCCAAATGACCCCGTCTCAGAAATACGTCATCCAAATGACCCCGTCGTGGAAATACGTCATCCACATGACCCCATCACGGAAATACGTCATCCACATGACCCCGTTTTGGAAAGACGTTATCCATATGACCCCGTCGTGGAAATACGTCATCTACATGACCCCGTCTCGGAAATACGTCTCGGAAATACGTCATCCACATGACCCCGTCGCGGAAATACGTCATGTACATGACCCCGTCGCGGAAACACGCCATCCACATGACCCCGTCTCGGAAATACGTCATCCAAATTACCCCGTCGCGGAAACACGTCATCCACATGACCCCGTATCGGAAATACGTCATCCACATGACCCCGTCTCGGAAATACGTCATCCACATGACCCGTCTCAGAAATACGTCATCCACATGACCCCGTCGTGGACATACGTCATCCACATGACCCCATCATGGAAATACGTCATCCAAATGACCCCGTCTCGGAAATACGTCATCCATATGACCCCGTCATGGAAATACGTCATCCACATGACTCCGTCACGGAAATACGTCATCCACATGACCCCGTCGCAGAAATACGTCATCCACATGACCCCGTCTCGGAAATACATCATCCACATGACCCCGTCACGGAAATATGTCATCCAAATGACCCCGTTTCGGAAATACGCCATCTACATGACCCCGTCGTGGAAATACGTCATCTACATGACCCCATCTCGGAAATACGTCATCCACATGACCCCGTCATGGAAATACGTCATCCATATGACCCCATTTCGTAAATACGTCATCTACATGACCCCGCCTCGGAAATACGTCACTCAATGACGCCGTGAAATGCGGATAACGTCAATCTCATTAAACACTTACGGGTCCTCTCGATTCGTAAGGAAGAAAACTCTCCTATAAGATCCTTACGACTTATAAGGGAAAATGCACTTAGGAATCCTCACGACTCCTAAGGAGAAAAGACATCTACGAGATCCTCATAACTCATAGGGAGAAAAGTCTTCATGGGACCCTCACGGCTCATGAAGTTGAAAAGACTTAGGTAGCAGATCTGAACCTACTTCCTAAGCCATCACTACCCCTTAAAGAAGCCAAGACAAGATGCTCACTTTATCATCTGCCGGCTATGTTTGCTAACGTGACATGCTAAGAACAAAAGAAAGAAGAAAGCGGAGAGATGACACAAGACATTGCAAAAAAAATGTGTATCTTTTATTCATGAGTTCAATTGGGTACAAAATACATCATATGAAAGAATAAAAGAATGAATACATTTTATTCAAAATTACAAATGGTACAAAAAAAATTATTGAGAGGGAAGTACTTTCAATAATCCAATCAGCCGCTCGCGCACTTCCCTCAGCCCCTCTTCTTGATCAGCTGCCGCGGCCAACTCTGCTTCGACCTGGGCTCACTGCTGCAAGTAAGACGAAAGTTGTTCCTCGACAGCCCGCTGAGCTGCTTCACGATCTTGTGCATCCCGCTCGACGACGTCGAGCTTCTGCCTCAGTGTTAGCCCGTCAGAAATGCATCGCAGAAGGCCCTCGAAGATAACTTTCAACTGGGCAGCATTCGCATTAACCTGAGCATGCAGTCGAGCAGATTCGCTTGAAGTTTCTTTACATTCCTTCTGCTTTAAAGCCACTTCTTGTTCAAGATGGCGGAAGTAAGAAGTGCTCTGCTCGATCCATGCAGCCCATTGAGTGCTCAAAGCCAGAATCTCAGGAGTAGGACACCTAAGCTCAAGCTCATGCAGGCAAACCTCAATTTCCCTATAGTGATTGACTCAAGACCCAACGACGCCCACACCATGAAAGTTCACGAGCGTCGCCAGCATAGGGTTAACCTTCGCAGAAAAATCCGCAGTAGATGTGAGAGTCTCCACGTCGAGCTCCTCAATATAGTCGCTCAGCATACACAGACTATTCGCGGCGTCTTTCGAGGGTGGACGTCTGGAAAAGGGCCATGCCGGCATCATAATGCGAGACTCGAACGGGGCTGGAGTCGATGTGATTGCTGCAAAATAAATCATAATCAGATGTCGGCTAAGGAAATAAAGAAAATACACGAAAAATAGAGTCTATTATACCGGCTGCAACAGGGGGCATAGCTGGGAGTACTAGTGGCGCAACGATAGCCCCATCCCCGCCTTTGATTTGTAAGGCTACAATCAATACAAAGAGGGATTAGCAATAATGTGACTGCCCATTAAAGAAAGGACGTCATTTAGAAAAGATACTCACCGACACCACCAGGTAGACTAATCTCTGACAGGAAGGAGAAGTGTGGGTGCAGCACCTGATACAGGTGGTCAAAAAGAACTCCTGCAAGGACGCAGTAATGCTACGTCAGTACATAAGTTATACAGCCTAAAAATAAGACTGATGGATCATGAATCCGCACCTTCCAACATCTGAGATGGTACGAGAGAGGGTAAAGGAGGTGTCACCGTCAAAGCGGTAGCTGATGGCGCTGCCTCGGGTAGCACAACCTCAATGCTCGCCACACCTGCATTAGAAACAAGATAAATACTGTCATGAAAGATTGAAAAGGATTGTAGAATAAAAAGGAAAGCAATGACCCAAAATCTACCTGATGAGTCGCCAGTCGGAACCGCGAGGAGGGCGTCACTTGATACCGCAACTGCTTCATCCTCTTCCATCGGGATGGTCTCACCTCCCGTCGCCTCATCCCCTGACTCTACGAGAGCCGTCGTAACGCTTGCGACGCCAGGAGATGGCAAAGAGCCGCAGGCGGAAAGAGCGACGATCGGGGCGGTGCCCGACTCTTGAGAGGGAGCAGCCACGTCGGGCTCAATAATTATAGCCGTCTCACCCATCGTCACCTCGGGCCCGGAAATGGCAGCTATCTCAGGCTCGGCAATCGTGACTGTCTCACCAGCTGCTACCCCGAGCTTGGCAATTGCAGCCATCTAGCCTACCGCCGCCTCGGGTTCGGCAATCACGGTTGCCTCCTCTACCGCTACCCCAAGCTCAGCGGTCACCGCCACTTCTTCGGTAAGACTCGGCCCTGCAAGATAAGATATATGAGAACTGATATTTAAAACTTTGACAACGAAACTCTATGTCATATTACCTTAAGTTGGTCTTCCGACTGCTTCCCGTCTATAAGCAGTAGATAAGGCGGCCGGGGATTCCTCTGAAGAAGTAGGGGCAGGGGTAGCGGTGCTCGAACCCGCACCCGCGGCTAAGGCAGCACTACGTTCCCTTGCTGCGCGCATACGGCGCTTCCTCTCCGCTCGGGTCGTCAAAGCGGATATCTAGACGCCTCCATTAATAGGATGTCGTCATCCACGCCAAGGGCTACCTCTGGAGCCGCTATGGCATCCGTCATCGGTTGCTTAAGTGAAGCTTCCTTCAACAATTCCGCCGGAACTGAGATAGCCGGCCCAGCAAGCGTCTCCGCACCGCCCTGCGAAGTCGGTGCCACACTCGGAGGAACATGAATAGAGGTAGTCCCTGCGATAAGATAAAGAAGGGGTCAGATTGTCCATAAAAAAAGGAGAATGAAGATGCAATAAGCCGAGACATACCAATGCCCAACAAAGCACGATTCCTCTCCTCCTCCTCAAAGGTCCTAAAGGAAGTCGCCAGAGCCTCTTCGGTGGTAAAGCCTGTTACAGAAGGAAAAATATCAGTCAAGACATGATAATAAAAATAAAAATATAATGCAATAACAGAAGGTGTGACTGATGTTTACTTGATTGCATGAGGGTGGCCATTTCCGCTTGGTGGCTTGTGAGTCGCATAGAGGCTGCAATAGTGGCCTCGAGATCAGTATCTTCCGGCGCTATGAAGAGACCTTCGTTGGTCCCATACTCGCTCAAGCCCTCGTTATAAGGAGCCTGAGGCTCCAGGCCGAGTACAGCATCTAGAGAGAGGACCGACTTCTTCTCCCTTTTCTGCGCGCGAGCTCCAGTCACAGCAAGCACAAGCTTACGCTTGGTGGGCACTTTGGGGCGACGAGTCCCGATATCTGAGCCCATGCCAGATTCGGGGGAAGCTACATTTACCGTCTCCACAGGAGCACAGGGCACCGGTGGTACATCCACCATCTCCACGGGAGCATGGGGCACCGGTAGCTCAGGCCTGTCCTCAAGGACTTCAATCATGGCAGCTCCTCTTAGCGGAGGAATGACAATGGTCTGTCGCTTCAAGGGGAGGTTTCGGTCACTGGCAGGGGGTGCACCCTTGCGATCGAGTAGCAGACGCTTCTCCTCCCTGATAACAGCACCCGTTGCATGTTGATACCAGGCCACGTGTACGTTAAGGGCCCTCGGAACGCAACTTGGTTCGCTGATAAAGAAGTGAGAGCCCGTATTCAAGCGCATGAAATGATGCAGCGCACCCCGCATTCCCTCTTCGGTGGCAGCGGGTTCTACTAAGAAAGCCTCCAGCGGGACTCCCTGATTATAACTCAGCTGCTAGGCAAAATGATGGGGGTTGAATCTCATGAATAACGCCGCATCATTTTGCCTGAATACAAGAAAGCCCGGCCTGATGGAGTACAAGTGGAGAATATCCCGGGATTTCAACACGGAGGCCCCGTCCTTAAAAATGTCTTACGGTGACAGCACCACCTTTGAAGTTACCTGGCCAATGGTCAAGACTTTGTCTATGAAAGAAATACCATCTCCGACCGTTCGCGGACGAAGGAGTAAGCCCCTAGCTTCCCGCTGTGACGGACTCACGATGGAGGCGTCAACCAGCCGCATAATCCGAGGGAACTTGCATCTCTCGTAAAACGGAGGTCTCTTGTGAATGCCAAAAACCCCGAGCACGTGCATCTCCATCCATGAAGTGAAGTAATGCATCGGGAAGTTGGCAGGATGCACCCCCGGTTCAGTGGTATCCGCCGCTATGCTAAGACCGTGGTATAAGTGGGCTAACCCGGCGATCCCGATGGCCACTTGTATTCCGGCGACCATGCGATGCGCGGGGTAGAAGAAGGAAGGCTTCATGTAACGAGGATGCATAGGGAGTGCGAACCAACTCAACCATAGCCCAAGAAACCCAAGAAAGAACGCATCCTCGTCAATGCCCGGGGCGGCGATTTCTGACAGAGGGATGATCGCAGCGTCAGGAAGAAAGAAGCCCTTCTGATCAGCTTCCAGTACCGGCTGACGGTCCAAGCCAAAGCCGAAAGGATCATCGAGCTTAGCAAACTTTTCGCCTCGTCGCGACAAAATCTCCGGGCGAAGAAAACGGGCAATGAAATCCGCAAAACTGACCCCCCCGGCCTCCGGATTCCAGGAAGAGGCTCTCGTACATGTTCAGCACCTTTATCAGACCAGGGAACTGGTGTTGAATGGCATTCTCTGGCGTGAGGCCCATCACCACTGGCTTGGTGGCAAAAACATATTCATCCGGAGGAAGCAGCTCCTCGTAGTTCTCCCCTCTGACCGGTAGACCGGAAACCTCGGCAAATTCTTCCAAGGAAATGGAAACCTCTCTGTCCAGTAGAAAGAAGGTATGGGTCGGGATGTTCTACTGCTCCAAGAACGCCTTGATCCACCATGTGAGAGGTGCAGAATATTGGAACAGCAAAACGTAGACTGCAGGGTATAAGCCGAGCTTTAGTAGCTGCGATTTCTTCACCAACAAGATGTACCGGGCCCACTGCAAGTACCCGGCCAGATGACGGGGAGTTAGCCCGATGTTGTAGGGCTGTCCCCAAGAGCGCGACTCGCCCTGGCATATGCCCCGCCCCAGGGTATCCAAAGCCGGCGGCGGCTGCATGGGTACTACGGCGATCGAAGGCTAAAGAAGACCCTCCGAAGTCCAATTAACAACCTCCACGGCATAGTTCACCGGGGGTGCATCCGCATACAGGATTGCCGATATGGGCTCCGACGGTGTCGCACAAGAAAAGCTTCGACGACCTCTGATAATCTGGTCGTACCATCTACCCCGCAAGTGAAGTTTTTTGTGTTCCGGGTCATGGTCTCTGATGAGTGCGAGAACTTCCCGGTCCACATGTGCCTCAGGGAATCCTCCCTCTGAACGGACGAACGGAAACGAAGCATCGAAAAACATGTCGCCTGCAAAAAAGAGGGACAGAAATCAACTGTCAGTGCTATAATTTAATTTTAAATTTCTGACACTTGGTACTTTAAAAGTTGTACCACACTGCAATGCAGTGGAAAAGGGACCAAAAGGGGACCCACAAAATCTAGATGACAATTCATTAATTAATAATTAATAAAACAGCCTCATCATTGGATGAGACTGTTAATTAATAAGGAAATCCTCAAGAAAATTCTCATTGAATGAGAGATCCCTCGGGAAAAGGAGATAATCTCCCTTTGAGAGCAAAGCTCTATGACAGAGTGACACTTGTCAAACTCTGATCATGAAGGAATAAAATTTCTTAAAGAGCCTGGCTCTGTAATGATGATGGAAAAATCCATCAGAAAAGAATTAATTAAAATTAATTTTTTATGAATTAAAAATTCTGGGATCTTCAAGATCCATGAAAAAACTCTTAAGAGTTCTTCATCAAAGATTAAGAAATCTACATATTATCAAAGAGCAGAGCTCTGATTCATGGGCTAAGAAACCCCAAGAAAAGATCTCTTTAGATCTATGGGTTCATGAGAGCAAAATTCTGCTAATGAAACCCTAAATGGGTTTTCTTTAGATCAAAGATTTATGAAGAGTAAGGCTCTGTTAATGGGTAAAACCCTAATTTATTAAAAAAAATAAACTTTACCTAAGTTTTGATAGAGTTCTGACTCTTGAAAAGTACTTAAACTGAAGAGCAATGCTTTGAATAAAAATTCTCAAGAAGAAGATGAAAATCATCTAAGGGACCAAAGGTCCTATTTATAAGAATTGAACCGCCTCTTCAACTTCTGAGTTGATCCAAGGGCTTAGATGTTGCCACCGCTGCACTCACGTATGCGCCACGTGAGCGCAACGGTGGGGGGGCATTTGTTTCCCCCAATCAGAGCAAAGCTCTGTTTTGAAATTCAAAATTTAAAAATTGAAGCAATGCTTCAGATTCAGCGCTAGGCGCACCGCGCGCCACGTGTCAAACACAGATGCGCTAGCGCCAGGTACGCTGCGCCCTAGGCAGCGCACCCCCAATCAAAGCAAAGCTCTGTTTTAAAAATTCAAAATTCAAAAATTAAAGCAGCGCTTCAGATCCAGCGCTAAGCGGGATGCGCGCCATGTGTCAAATACAGGTGCGCTAGCGCAGGCTGCGCTGCGCTGTGTGCCACGTGTCAGACGTAGGTGCGCTAGCGCAAAGTGCGCTGCGCTCTGAGCAACGCACCACATGCAAAATACGGGTGCGCCAGTGCTGGAATTAAAAAATTCCCCACCGTTAGATCAAAAGATCTAATAATGATAAATCATTAATTAATCAAAATTAAAATTCTGTTATGGAAATATTTTTCCAATCTTGTTAAAAACAAGAAGATTGCCTTCTGTAAAACAGAAACCCTAGGATCAAAGATCCAACGGTGGGGAAATATCTCCAAATCAATCAAAAAAAGATCTCTTTAACCGATTTAACAAATCAATTCGCCCTATATAAAAGCCCAAGACTTCAAGTCTGAGATAGAGAAACCCCCTACAAAGTTTGAGAAAACTCAAAAGAAAGAGAGCAAGCTCTTGAAAGAAGATCATTTCTTCAAGGTAAAAAGAATGATTCTTGAACAAAGAGATGAAATCATCTCATTAAAACAGAAGAATTATCTTCTTAAAAGATCATAGATCTATAAAGACCAAGGTCTTTTAAAAATAAAGATCAAAAGATCTCATCATAAAAACAGAAGAAGTATTTACTTCATTCACAGATCATTGATCTACAAAGGCAAAGCCCTTTCAAAAATAAGAATTGTTGTTCTTGAATCTTGAGGCAAAGCCTCCTTTAAAAAGAACATAAATTTGTTCATGGATCATAAATTTGATCAAATGCGCTTTGCGCTATTGAAAAGTGCCTTGCACTCTTGAACTGCGCTTCTGCGCTCTTCGGACCAGTGCTCAGCGCCAAAATGCGCCACGTGTCAACCACGTATGCAACTTGCGCTTTGCGCTTCTGAAACAGCGCACTGCACTCATGGGCTGATGCTCAGCGCCAAGCGCGCCACGTGTCACTCACCTGTGCGCCACTAAACTAGCGCAATGCGCTCGTAAATTAGCACCTAGCGCTCACAAACTGGCTCAATGCGCCCATCATCTGGCGCTTAACGCCAAGCGCAACACGTGTCCTTTTCGTGTGCGCTACTTGGCAGAAGCGCAATGCGCTCTCTAATTGGCGCAAAGCGCCTGGCGCGCCATGTGGCGCACTGTCAGAACAAACATTGTTCTGATGAATGCTATGCATTCAATACAAGACAAAAAATGTGTCAGGATCTAATGCTCAGCATTATTAAAAGCGCCAAGCCCAAATAAAGGCTCAACAGCTCAGAACAATAAAATGTTAAACATTTTAATCTTATTAGATTTAGCCCAATATTGGCCATAAGTCCTCAACTTATATTGAACTGAGCCTATCTGCTCACGAATATTTAAATAATCTCAGTCCCAAACTGGATTACAGATCTTCCAACCGACTCACACCGGTTCAAGGGTACATCTCTTTACTTCTCTGATATATGTCGTTGTAATCCTTCAACGTCTTCAGAAAGGTGATGGGTCTCGACAACCACACATTTCACGGACTGTGGGGTCCTTAAACTCATGTCCTTAAACTTTATAGACTACGATGTCTCTAAACCGGACTGTGGGGTCCTTAAACTCACGAACTACGATGTCCTTAAACTTCATAGACTACGATGTCTTTAAACTACGGACTGTGGGGTCTTTAAACTCATGGACTACGATGTCCTTAACCTCGGACTATGGGGTCCCTTTAAACCCACGAACCGAGATGTCCTTAAACTAACATTGGACCGAGATGTCCTTAAACTAACATCGGACCGTAATGTCCTTAAACTAATCGACCGCAATATCCCTAAACTAAACAATAGGGCCCGAATGCTCTTTTGTTGGATCTAAATGATCCCGTTAAGTTGATCTTAGTCTAAAATTAGACTAATGTATCCTTAACTAACGTTTAAGTTAATCTTAGTCTCAAATGAGACTAACGTATCCTTAAACACAACCCCCAAACCTAAATTTTAGAAGAGACGGATTTGGACTAATTATGCGCTACGGGAGACAACATAAATTAGTCTTCGTATACAATCCACGGGCAACCACGAACAAAAAAACACTCACGACACGAAGTGACCATCTGGAGAAGGAGAAAGTTGTTACCGCGATGCAGTAGCGTAATTAACTGCAGGGGCTTGTGCCTGCAGGGAAGAGCGTCCCCACAATCAAAAACCCCTCAAATGAGGGGGAATCTGACGAAGTCTGCTACATCGGCCGCATCCGTTTAGACCTTCGATACACGGTGCCATAAATCAACTTGGCATCTTCGGAAAGGTGGACGGATAGCACCAATTAGCATCTTCCCCGAATTTCAGGCAAGACGGACTTACACGGTCGGGTCTCTATGTTCGGCGGGGAACACACTTATTGTCTCTCTATTACATGTTGATAAAGCCCTTAGGATGAGTACTTGACTACCAGGATTATGATGCGGATCATACGAGTGGGGCAGAGGTAGTCGGCAAGTACATCCTTCAAATGTTCCTAGTCATGGGGGTATCGAGATGGGGCATCGATATTCCAGAGTAGACTAGCGTATACGCTTCTCGACCCATATGATGGGCGATGGATGATCCCATATCCATTGGTGTATGACGTCAGAGAAGGTATATGGGTGCTCAGTGGAGACTGGGTATACTGAACGGACTCGCCGAGAACTTCTAGATGGTATTATACCTATCGTCAGATAGCAGTTCTCTGGTGACACTGGTACATGTTAGTCTGTCGACCGGAGATCGTCATAGAGTATTGTATGATTTCCACTGTGCTTTGATTTCCATCATACCACGTTCAAGAGATCGTGCAAAAAAGTGGTTTTTGGGTACAGTCCCGAGTCACATGGAGGCAATGAGCGATAGGAGGGGATTCGTCTCTCCCGATATTGGGGGTTGATGTTGCGCTATACTTGATTGGCCATAACAGGAAATCCCTGGCCAGGGTTGCTGAGATCTTCTGGTAAGTGTTATCAGTAGTTTCTCGAATCGTTATGGACCTTGCATCGGCATGACTTATCAGGCTATTGGGGTCTGACGTTATACCACCCCCAGGCTGTGATATGCGACATATCTGACGAAGAGACCGGACTGTACGGTAGTGTTACTGATTGGATTCACAAGAGTACGACATACTCGCTTGCTAATCTTCTGATCGCTCAATACCCAGGTGGCCGTTACGTTAGCAGACCGCTTGCGGCTTATGGGTGTTTGATATGATCATCACCTACTGCTGGCGTATTGACGAGTCTTCAGAGTCCTACACAGAGGTTCCCCGGTTCATACGAAACGAAGTAGAAGCACATATGTGATATGTGCGGGACCGAGATTAATGCGCGTATGTGATACCGCATTCTATTCTCGCGATATGTGATATCGGTCGGTTATATGTGATATAGCCGGATTATCAGATCAAGTGTTGACTCGATAAGTTGATTCATATGATATTAGTCAGTTGTATGTGATATAGCCGGATTATTAAATCAAGTGTTGATTTGATAATTTAATGTATAATTATATATTTGATATATTAACTTGAATTAACTAATATTTGCTCACTAAGTATTCTTTTTCTCACTTATGTGCATATAGTATATATGTGATATATATTAATGTACATTTTATTTGTGTCATGCTTGATGCCACATGCTTCATGGGTGTATGAGACATACACCATGATTGATATAATCTAGGGTTTATATTTATCTAAGTAATTCAAAATTGGATGGATATTTGTCATGGCTATAAGCTTGTGGAACCATTGACCAAGTCCACCAATTTTGTTTCACTTGTAGATATTTATTAACCTAACCATTAACCTTAGCCATGGTTCATTCTCTACATGGGTTAGTGTATGACACTAACTCATCCATGGTTGCTATTCTCACGTCATGAGTTTCATTCTCATCTCCATCTTCATCTTCTTCTTCATTGAGAAAAGGCTTGCGAGATTTTCTCAAGGTGAGAAAATATTGTGAGAAAAATAAATCTAAAGTGAGCCCATTTCCTACTTCATCATCCTCTACTATATTAGCCATTTAGTTTAGGGTGATTGCTTCACTAATCTACTATTAGTAAAGAGATAGCATGATCTTGAGTTTCCTCGACATATATCATCTTCGGCCTCGAAGACTTCGAGACAGCTTGTTCATTTCTTCATGTGAACCCTTACTAGAGTTCGGGTGTTCACTACTTGGAGCGAAGGGACTACTAAACAGAGCATTAGAAGTGAAGGACCGGTCTACAAAGGTTGTATTCCTCATTCACTTTGTATGTAAAGTTGTTTACATATAGTATTGTCTAAATCTCTAGTTAAGATTCTAGGGTTAGGGTTCTTTAGTACGGCAAAAAATTTGAAAACGGCATGGACGATGCGTCCCGAAACCTTGCTGCCACGCTAGGTAACCCTACACAAAGTCTACACGGAAGGAGTCATCCGAAGTGGTCTCCGATTGGGGTACAAGACCAGCCCTCTGAAGCTCCATACGCAGATCTCCGAGCGGCAGAACCGCTCTGCCTCTACCCCTGCCTCTGCCGCTGCCGCGGCTGGTGCTCCTGTCGCCCCTCGCTGCTCCTGTCGTCATCATCAAACCTAGATAAGAGTACAATCATTATATATGCATGCAATATATGTATAGATCGTTGAAATGTGAAGTAATAATATAACATTACTGATAACCTTTTTCGTTTCGTGGACACATTAGACATATCTACTTGGATTTCATCGTCAATATCAATTCTAACCCACATAACTTCACGATCAGCCGAAGACAACCCGTCTTTTCAAACAGACGGTCAGAGCACTCTAAGTCTTCTCTCGTCTTCATCCTCATCGCTGTTCTCCATACGATCGTCGAATTCTGGGACATCGTAAACATCCCTGGGTTTCCAATGGCATACGACTCTCCATCCAGGATGCTTCAAGTACTGTGAGTAGTATACTTGGAACGCTTGATTCAGAAAGATAAATGGATCGTCCTGGCTGTAAAATCGAAGTGTGTTCACTCTAGTCAATCCATATTCATATTTCCAAGTCTCGAGATTGTTCCTCCACTTATCCGTATCGGTTCGTGTATCGTACCAAGTACATTGAAATATATAAAACGGTTCTGATCGTCCGGGATATTGGATACCAAGTATGCAATTTAAGTATCCATAATAAATCACACCATCCGATCATACCGTCACAATCCCACTATTCTGAGTGGTTCGAAATGTTTCTATGTTCTTAACTTCAAATCTGTATCCAAGAACACCGAATCTTTTATAATATGCAACCTCCATACTAGGAAACTGAGCTAAACATCTTGAATCACTCTCTAATGATGCAGACAAGTTCGGATCGTGGATCTGAAAAAACAAGTTTTACGACAGATACATAACGATATAAGTTTAGATTATGACTGTTAGTAATAACATGTTATTCGAACAATTTACATGATATGTGTCACGCCCTGCTTCCCAGAGTGCGCTAAGATCGGCACGTGACAGAGCCAACCATTCTACCTGTGGCTAGGAAACATCCTTCCACAGTCACATTACGGCTGTCTATAGATATCAAGAACAGGAAAATAAAAGAAACTATCTAGTACATGTCCATATGCCAGAATAAACGAGTCAAGAAATAATGTGCGGAAGCAATAAATCCAATGAACAGTAACATCTGGAAAGTAAAGAAATAACTAAACAAACTGGATACTAACAGGATCCTCACTGCTCGGCCTGACGGCGAAAATACTCCTGATCAGTCTGCGACAAAGGTAGAGAATCTGGACCATGCAAAACCCAGACATCAGTGCGTCATAACATCAATAATAATATAATCAGGGGGTAACAAGTCATGCAAGCATGAATTATAAAAAGGTACATGAATGTAATAAGTAAACAGGAATATAGAACAGAGAAGTGTAACTGTATATGTGAAGTGCAGCGGTGAAACTAAATTGTGCTACTGGGTTAACTACTCTCAGGTCTGTGAAATCAATTTGATGAATCATCAATGTAACTCAATAGTATCCCGTGCATGCCCGGGACCACGGTCAAGACTCTCGGGCTGAATCTGAGACGTGCTGCTAGGCAGTAAACAGGTAACATATACAGACGGATGATGTCAGCAGCAGCATCCCGGGGCTGGCCTAGCCCGTAAGACTGATCAGTATAAGTATCGAACTGTCGAGTTACAAGTCAGGTTTCATCATTGATTTCCCCATACCCCCAAGTTATGTGTTCAAGTCAGGTATTGATAAATCTGAGACTAATGCTAACACAGGATCAAGCAGGAACAGGTTTGCCTATACAGACAACAGGATATGTCATCGGAACAACATGTCAGAATTGTCGGCATTAGAAACAGAATCAGGTAACATGTTAAGTAGTGATATGTCAGGTCATGTTAGGTAGTGTACATGTATCAAGTCATGTCAAGTAGTGGTGTATCAGGTCATGTCAAGTAGTGCACAGGTATCAAATGGGTGCTCATAATCAAACTGTAGCAAGTATTGAATCAGGGTGAAAGTACGGATGTACGATAAAAGCATAGATGCACAAATATCGATCAGGGGTTAAATCATGACTATGTAGGGTGTACAATATCAAGCATGGGGTGTCGATATAACAACAATAACATGAAATAATATGGTCTCGGCGTGCAACCAGATATGTAATAAACCGTATGGAAACAGACTGATACTATAAAACTGTAAATCGGTAAAATTTGCTGAATATTAAAACGCAAGCACTATTATTTATTAAATAGATATTACTATAATAATATTAACATGGATAACATATTCAAACCGATTAATAACTATAAAGTGGTATTGATTAACCATGCACAAGAAAGTTCCGTTCAGAAATTCAGCGTCATCCTGATTTGTAAAATAACTTAAAAATAACAAACGTTCTCCAAAAGGGACGTGTCTTATACCAAAACAAAGATAATTCAATAAGGTTTTCATTTTTATAAGTTGAAGTATCCCAGATTGTTCCTACAAAAAGTTATGAACATTCGAAATTGAAAGTTTGCTGCTGGAATTTCCCTGGACAGCAGTTTAGAGATATTATTATTTGCATTTTACATTATTTAAACAATTTATTTTGCAAGTAAATATTTCATAGAGTTATATTATTCTGAGTTAGCTTGTAACGAACTAAAGAACGTATACTAATAATTTTTCTACGATTTATAATGAATTTTATAAGGTAAGGTGTACAGTAAATTTCAGATTTGTCGTATCCGCTTTGCAACAACGTTTCATGTGTAAAATATAATATTTTCAAACTATATTTTGTATAACATTATAAAATGTAGAATATAAACTAATTAAAAATAATAATAAGAAATATTACGACGATATATATTTTAAATGATATGGATGCAAACGGGTATCCGAAAACAGCAAAAATTCAGTATGGATGCATAATAAATACTATACCTAGCTTGTAGCAAGATGATTTAGCATGCGATTAGACATGTAAATAATGATATTGATGTGTACGGACGTCGTATAACAGTAAAATGATAAACTGGTATACGCGGGATGTACAACTAAACAATATGAAATGTAAATATTCAATTGGGTGCAGCATATTGTAGTCTAGCATGTATCAAGATAAATTTGCATGCACTAGATATAAGTAACTTGCACGGATGCACACGGATATCCGAAAACGGTGAAACATACAAAATGATAATGTGAGATGCATAACTAATCATTATGTGTTGTTATTATTCAAATGAATATAGAATATAGTAGTATAACATGTAGCAAGATTAACTTGCCTCGACGGATCACGAAACGGATATGTACGGCACGCCCGACATCTGTAAAACGTCGCAACGCACGCACGGCACATGGGACAGGTCTAAACAATGCAAGAGGGTGATCACACATGCAGGGTACTGTTTCCTGATTTAAAATCAGGAAAGCTTCTGGGAAAAGCTTCAAAAAGGGGCCACGTGCTTACACGTGACCAGCAGTCACGTGTTGACACGTGACATATAAAGCGGCAGAAAAGGGCACATTGGTTCCCTGATCAAGTCAAGGAAAATAGCTTCAGAAGAGATCACGTGCTCCCACGTGACCAGGGTCACGTGTTGGCACGTGACGTTCAAAGCAGCAGACTCGCTCTCCAATTGAACCAAGGAAAGAGGTGCCAGACAGGGGTCACGTGCTCACACGTGACCAGGGGTCACGTGGTAGCACGTGACGGCTAAGCAGCAGAAGAAGGCAGAGTGCAAAAGAAAGAGGAAGGCTCATTCCAAGGGGGGTCACGTGTCCACACGTGACCATGGGTCACGTGGTCACACGTGACCGGCTTTCAAAGCCCGTTTTGTTAACAGAATTAAATTCTGATGGAGAATCAAATCTTTCCAAAGGAAAGTGACCATCTGGAACCGATCAAATTAAAGATTCAGAGGTGATTAAGTTTGGAAAGATTTCCCCTTTAAATCTAACCGAAATTACAAAGGAGAATCCCTGGATTTGAAATCCAATGGTGAATAAAATTCACCTAATAATCCAAAGGTCAAAAACAAATGGTGGATACAAATCAAATCTCTTAGTAAAGATTCATCTAAAACTAATTGATTGGGCTGCTTCTCCTATAAATAGGAGCCAAGAGATAAAAAAAAAGAGGAGAGAGATAGGCAGAAGAGAAAAAAATAGGAGAGAGCTTTGATACTCCGAGGAATTTGGAGCTTCTGCAAAAGAAAACCCTAGGTAAGAAAGGGAAGGCTTCTTGAAAGAAGTAGAATTTGATTCTCAACAGAGTTTAACTCTGACAAAATAAAAACAGAAGAACATATTTCTTCTCTCTTCGGTAGAGGATCTGCAAAGTGCACATCTCCCCTTTAGGTTGAGAATTTAATTCTCAATGGGTTGAGATCCTGCCATGCAGATCCAAAACATGGAGAGGGAATAAAAAAAAACGAGAATTTAATTCTCACAGAACTATAGGAATTTAATTCCTCTAAGATAAAAGTAGGGCTTGACCCTATGTTATGGGAATTTAATTCCTTCAGAACAGAGAGAAACAGGGTTTAACCCTAATTAAGAACTTAGTTCTGTTGAAATCACGGGAATTCAATTCCCTTAATCATAATTTAACAGGGATTGGAAGTTTAGTTCCTTAAAAAGCTTCTATTAGGGTTTAACCCTATTCAGTTCTTCGCATAAATGAGGAATTTAATTCCTACAGAAGATTCAGGGTTCGATTCTACTCCAGAATATACGTCTTCGAAAGGAAGTAGGAATTTAATTCCTTTGAAAATTAAAGCCCGAGGAATTTAATTCCTGAAAAGAAAGATAAACAGATTCTCTAAACAATATACATGAAGGCAGGGTCACGTGCCACCACGTGACCCCCTCAAGAGATCTACAGAAAGCCCTTTGAAGCAGTCCCCCACGTGACCCACGTGACCCTTGACAGAGGCTCTAATACATAGGCATATGAATGCCCGTCACGTAATGGCACGTGATGCCCTGAAAGATGCAGCAATTTCAGCAGAATAATTGCAGGGAGGGCGCTCTCACGTGTTGCCACGTGACCCCTCTTGCCTTAGTGTTTAACACTAAATCGAAACTCCCAAATCCAGTGTTAAAACGACTATTGGGCCTTAGTGTTCAACACTAATCAAAAACTTTACTTGCAGTGTTCAACACTGACTACTTTAGTGTTTAACACTAATTTGAAAGCCTTGTCGCTGGTGTTTAACACCAATTACCTTTTAGTGTTAAACACTGACTTGTCGACATCATTCCCAGTGATTCAACACTGATTACCCTGTGATGTTTAACACCAGGCTTTGGCCCAATTGGCCAGAGGGATGGAGGCAAAGCCTCTCCTGATTGGACTTAGCCCAAGCTGGCCATAAGTCCTCAATTCGTGATTAACTGGGCTAATGGGCTCATAACATAATTAATCAGTCTTGACCCCGAATTGGGCCAGGGACTATTCAAGCCATTCCGGTTCTAGGGTACATCTCTTTACTCCTTTGATACCTGGCATTGTAATCCCTCAATGTCTTCAAAGAGGTGACGGGTCCCGATGACCACTCATGATATGGACCGTGGGGTCCTTAAACCCATGCGAAATTCCTGGTTACGTGGAACGCGGATAACGTCACTCTTTGACCCCGTGGAAAACGTCCAGAGCGGAGCCTGGTCCTCGCCTAGCACGGCAGTGAACCCGTATGAAGCATCCAGAGCATATACCGGACTGTGGAGTCCTTAAACCCATGGACTATGACGTCCTTAACCTTGACCGAGATGTCTTAAAACTAACAATGGACCGCAATGTCCTTAAACTACCCATGGACCGCAATGTCCCTAAACTACCCATGGACCGCAATGTCCTTAAACTACCCATGGACCGCAATGTCCCTAAACTAGAACAATAGAGCCCCCATATGCTCTTTTGTCGGACCTAAACGGTCCCGTTTAAGTTGATCTTAGCCTCAAAGATGGCTAACGAATCCTTAAACCTTCAAGCAGACTGGACTACGAATCCCCCCAATTAACTCTGGCTCGAGGGTACATCTCTGAACCCCTCTGACACCCGTCGTTGTAATCCTTCAACGTCGTCAGAGAGGTGACGGGTCCCGACGGCCACACACATACGATGGACCACTATGTCCCTAAAACTGGAACAATGGAGTCCAAACGCTCCTTTGTCGGATCTAAACGATCCCGTTAAGTTGATCTTAGTCTCAAACTAGACTAACGTATCCTTAACAAATGTTTGAGTTGATCTTAGCCTCAAGTATGGCTAACGTATCCTCAAACCAAACCCCCAAACCCAAATCTAAGATAACACAGATTTGGACTAGTCCACGCCCTACGGGCGACGACATACTCGGTCTCCGTAAACGATCCACGGGCAATAAAACATAAAACAAAAACACACGACACGAAGTGACCATCTGGAGAAGGAGAAAGTTGTTACCGCGATGCGGTAGCGTAATTAACTGCAGGGGCTTGCGCCTGCAGGGAAGAGCGTCCCCACAATCAAAAACCCCTCAAACGAGGGGGAATCTGACGAAGTCTGCTACATCGGACGCATCCGTTTAAACCTCCGATATACGGTGCCATAAATCAACTTGGCATCTTCGGAGGGGCAGACGGATAGTACCAATTAGCATCTGCCCCGAACCTCAGGCGAGACGCCCCACGTCTACGCGTGTCCGTTCGGAGGGGAACAGATTCTGGCACGCCCGGTGGGACCTTTTCCTCTTTCCACTCCACACTTCGTGTGTCGTGATTCACGAACCAATCGCGGTTCGCTAATAGTTGCCCTTGGGTTTCAAGATACTAAGAATTGGCGTCTTGCTTATTGTAGAGAGCAAAGGATCGATGGCTTCTACTCCTGTGAAATTCTCCAACTGCTCAAACTGCAATTGCGACCAACGCTTTGCCTCGCCAGGAGGTATAGCCTATGGACCCCAAGCTGCTTCGTTATTCATAATGCCGGTGGACCAGGTGACTCAGGCCACTATCGGATTGTTCTTTGGGACTATACTCCCACCAACAAGCTTTGCGGCGCCGGTGCCGACAAAAGAAACTCTCAAGAAGTCGGTCTTTGATCGTCTTACCCCTGCCGCGGCTCCTCTCAACGAGTCGCCCAACGTCAATGCCTCGGAGGCTGCTTCTAAGAGGGTGGCCGCTCCTGCCCCCGAAATCGCCAAGGCGGCTTCTCCGGCCAAAAAGTCAGTCTTTACAAGATTGACGGCTCCAGCTCTCGCTCCTACTGCCCAGAGGACATCGGTCTTCGATAGGCTAACACCAACAGCGACCCCCCACCCACACAAGGGGCAAGGCGAAACCATTCTTACCGCTGACCCAACGCCGTCTGCTCGACACGCTCGACGTCGCCATTGGCGCCGAGTAAGGAAGGCTGGGGGCAACTCCCCCTCTGGATGGACTCCATCAGCCCCGGTGGCAGAAGTTAATGCTGCTGTTCCAACTGGGAACAGCTTCGAAATGCTAAATAAGGTGCGAAGGAATTCCCCTACTGCAGTGCTAAAGAGGTCTCCTCCCCCATCAGAAAAGATTGTTGTAACACCCGAGCCCAATAATACTATTTCTGTTACTGGTTGAGTGTTTGGCATTGCTCATTTCATTTATCTTGCTTGTTTGGTTCTTATTGCACAATTTTAACCGGCTAAGTCATTATGCATATAACAAATTTTAGCACCTAAAATAAAATTGAAAATATTCTTCTTGGCCTACTTGACACCCTTAGCCTCGTGGTAGCGTCCGTTGCATTGTATTCTCGTCCCGTTCAGTGAAACGGGCGAGTTTGGATGGCTACGTGCACGTGCGTGTGTCCGTTTTGGGAGTATGCTTTTTAATCATAAAACATTTCATTTTAAAATTTGGAACCCGCTTAAAATCCTATTATTTGAATTTCGAATTTTTAGACCCAACCCGGGCGCATTTTGGAAATGTTTTATTTGGCGCCAAAATCCCAAATTTTAATATTATTAAAACCATCGCATATATTTTTCTAACTAACCTGATATCTTACTGTTCATTACCTATCTTTTAAATCTTTAAGTTAACCATATAATATTTTTACAATCTTTTATATCCTTCTTAATTTATTCTCTCAGCCAATCGCAACCTCCCCTTTAACCCCGTGGGCCCCACTTTCTCTCTCTCTCTCTCTCTCCACTTTTTCCTCTCTCTCCCTCTCCCTCATATATTGTCACGCCCCGCTTCCCAGAGTATGCAAGATTGGGCACGTGACATAGCCAACCATGCTACCGGTGGGTAGGAAGTATCCATCCACAGTCACATTACGGTTGTAAGGATATCAAGAACAAGATAATAAACTAATCTAATACATGTCCAAATCCATAATAACGAGAATCAATAAACAATAAATGCGGAAGCTAATGATCCAATACAATGAATAAACAGCACGTCCCATAATGCGGGCTCACATCTGGAAATAAAATGAAATAAATAAACTAAACCCTAAGGAACTCACAGTTCAGCCTGCTGGCTGAAGTACTCCTGCTCGGTCGTAGACAGTGGTACGGAATCTGGGCCATGCAAAACCCAGACGTCAGCGCGTCATGACATCAAGTATATAGTATAAACAGGGTAATAAGCAATGCAAGTATGAACATGAGTAAAGCAGTAATAAGAAATAATCAAGCAGGGTAATGTGCAATGGTTACTAAACTGTCCTTTCAGGTTTTCTACTCTATAGTCTTTGAAACCAATTGATGAATCGTCGATGTAACTCAATAGTATCCCGTGCGTGCCCGGGACCACGGTCAAAGCCCTCGGGGCTGAATCCGAGACGTGCCGCTAAGCAGTAAAAGGTAGCAAGATGGACGAGTGATGTCAGCATCACCACTCCAGAGCTGGCCAAGCCCGTAAGACTGATCAGAACAAGTATCGAACTGTTGAGTTACAAGTCGGTTTCACCTTTGATTTCCCCATACCCCCAAGTTATGTATGTCAGGTCAGGTATTCAGTAGTCACGGACTAATGCCAACAGAAAATCCGGTAAAAGTAGGTCTGTCTGGATAGACAGCAGGAATGGTCAGGTTTGTCGGCATTAGGCATGAAATCAGGTAACAAGTCATGTCATGGTACAACAGGATGAGTCGGTATGTATGTATATGTCATGTGTAGCAGGGTCAGGCCAATATGTAGTGCAATCGGGTATGTGCTCACAACAGGTATACAATCAATAATGAACAGCAGCAGGAAACAGTAAATAACCATAATATTCCATGTAACCACAGTGATGTTTGTATTCTCTTATTAACAGGTTCACGCACCTTTGGGTGCAACAATCCCAGGGTAAAACAGTATTAATAACACGAAGCAAATGAAGCCATTAAAACTACAGCATAATAATAGTTACAAGGATGATCTAGCAATTTAAGCAAGGGCGTGCTAATTGGTTTAATTAGTTAAAGTGTGGAATGATAGTATACCGATTAATTACACGAAAACTACCATACTGATTTAATGTTAAGGCTTTATTGTGGACCGTCGGTTTTAAGTTATAAACTAATATGATAATCAAGAGTAAAGCAAGACTTAATATTGTGTACTAGCATGTTAAAGCAAGTATTCGGATACTTGCCTCGACGGTTTCGCAAACCGGAAAAGCACGGATGCAAAGTCGGCAGAAAACACGATATGATAGCACGGGCCACGGATCGAGTCCCAACAGAGAACAACGGGTCACACGGACCAGGGGGCTTCGCTGGAGCGTCGGGTTCGCCAAGACGGCACGGTCGGATTCCGGCAACAACAAAAGTAGCGAAGTTAGCAATTACGATAAACGCAACAAGGACCAGCGAGGGATTAAACATGAATGGAAAGCTAAAGGGGGCTTACAGGGAAGAACCGGGGCAAACTACGACGGGCCCCGACGGCGATGGACGCGCCGGCGGTGAACAGGGAGATGCGGCGAGGGCTGGAAGCGGCTGGGTTCGGGTTGTGCTGTGATTAGGGGGGAGGTAGAGGCCTGGTTTGGGTTTGCAGGGAGGAGAGGAGGTGGTCGTCGGTGTGCTGGTGACGACGAGGGGGTCGACGGTGTCCTTTTCCCGGCGAACCAGAGGAGGGTAGGGCGATGGGGTTAAGGGCTCGGGTTGGTGGTCCGGCGAGGAGAGGAAGGAAGCGACGACGAGGTCGGGACGAGGAGGGTGAGAGGGAGTCGTGGGAGGCGTCGGCGGCGAGAGGCGGCGTCGACGTCGGCTCTGCAGTGGTTGGAGGCGTCGGGGTTGGTTGCAGGCAACAGGGAGAGGGACGGAGGAAGGAGGTAGGAGGTGCGGCTGGGCCTCGCGGTGGCGAGGGGCGGCGACGGTGAGGGTCGCGGGGAGATCGGCGGTGAGGTTGCGAGGGAGCTAGGGTTAGGGTTCGCGTGGGTTTCTCTCGCGATGGGAGAAGATGAGTGGGGGAGGCGGCTGCATGGGGTTAATATTATAGGAAGAGAGAGAGAGAGAGATTGGAGAGAGAGAGGGAGAGATTTGATGAGATAGAGAGAGAAGGAGAATGAGGAGAGAGACAGAGAGAGAGTGGGAAACGGTGGGGCCCCACGAGAGTGAAAAGGCCAATGTGATTGGCTGGGGAAAGATTACGGGGGTTTAGAAAATCAAGTTAAAGGATTTAGTAGGTATTTGAGAGGATTATACAGTAAGGAAAAATATATATATTAGTTTAAGATATTAAATTAAAGTGGGCCTTTTTGGCGCGAAAATGAAACATTTCCAAATCGCGCCCGGGTTGCACCCAAAATGTTCCAAATTCAAATTGTAGGATTTTAAGCGGGTTCCAAATTTTGAAAAGAGGTGTTTAGTGATTAAAATGGCATGCCCCCAAGTCGGACACTTGCACGCGCGCGTAGTCGTCCAAAACTTGCCCGTTTAGCCAAACGGAACGGAAATCTCGACACGCCGGACGCTACCCACGCGACGAGTGGCGACGAGTAGGCCAACATGGACGTCTTAAATTTCATTTTACGAATTAAAATTTGTTATGTGCCAAAATGACTTAACCGGTTTAAAATTTAGCAATAAATCCCAGAAAAACAGAATAATTGGAAAATGAGCAATATATAACCCTCAACTAGTAATATAAATAGTATTATTGGGCTCGGGTGTTACATATATTCTCTCGTACTTCTCTTTATCATTCTTTTCTCTTCTTGCTTCATGTTCCGTTTTTCATTTTTTTTAACTGTTCTTTTGTTGCCCGGAATTCCGTCGTGCCGGTGACGCTTCTCGACGTTCCAGTGAGGTACCCCGACCCGTGTGGTTCCTTTGTTCGTCGTTTGGTTCATTCCGTGAACCGTGCGCCCGGTCGCGAGTTTTCCCCGCCGACGGTTAACGTTCCGTTTTCCCCGATTCGCGACCCATCGAGGCAAGTTAATCTTGCTACATGCTATATACTTTTATAATCTTCATTTTATAAATGATATACATTGAAAATCTTATAGTTTACATATGAAACGTCGTTGAAAAATCGGATATGACAAATCTGAAATTTTACTGTACACCTTATCTTATAAAATTCATTATAAATCATAGAAAAATCATTAGTATACGTTCTTTAGTTCGTTACGAAGCTAATTCAGAATAATATAACTCTATGAAGTATTTACTGGCAAAATAAATTGGTTAAATAACGTAAAATGCAAATGAAAAATGTCTCCAAAACTGCTGTCCAGGGAAAATTCAAGCAGCAAACTTTCAACTTCGAATATTCATAACTTTTTGTAGGGATAACCTGAGATGGCTTATACTTATAAAACTGAAAAACCTTATTGAATTATCTTTGTTTTGGTATAAGATACGTCCCTTTTGGAGAACGTTTGTTATTTTTAAAGCTATTTT